>CM077659.1:12702886-14006636 GCA_039707465.1 Rhabdophis nuchalis | reverse complement strand
ATCCTCTCCCGGAGACACACAATCTGCCTGGCTTGGGTTGTTTTTGCTCTTAACAATTCGCCACTGTGGATTTCGGCCGGGCCTGTGAACAATGTCATCGGTGGAAACCTCCATTCAGGAGTGGGGCTGTGCCGTGGGCCTTTACCAACCCCCTTCCCCCAGGGAAATCAAGGAACCTTCCCTACCCAGCCCCTAATGGATTGCTGGGTTTTATTTGGCAATTGATAATAATAATAATAATTTGATTATTTATATTAATTGAACTTAAAGATATACCGAATTTTTCAGAGTATAAAACGCACCAAGGTTTTGAAGAGGCAAATAAAATGAAAAAAGGTTTTGCGCTCTGCAGACCTCCCAAAAATGGCCTGTTTTTCGTGAATATGACCTCAATTATTTTTTTTTAAAAAGGGCATGAATAGCCTTTAGGAGGCTGTAGAGTGCTCCTGGTGGGTGCTCCTCCCCACAAAAATGAGCAAAAAACAGATTGTTTTTTGCAAAAACGAGCCCGTTGTTTGTCAAAAAAAAAAGGGCATGCATAGCTTTTAGGAGGTTTATAGAGTGCTCCTGGAAGCGGGGTGGTGGTGCCCATTTTTCGCTCATTTCTGCCCTCCCCAGCCCCCAGGAGCACTCTGAAAGCCTCCTAAAGGCTATGCATGGTCATTTTGGTGAAGAGGGGTGAGGTTTCAGAAGGCAAATAAATGCTGTATTCAGCCACATTTTCAGCCTCTTATTTTGAGGGGGAAAGGTGCATCTTATACTCTGAAAAATACAGTAGCTGCAGATAGCTAGGTTTGCATCTGATCCTAACCTCGTGTTCCAAGAAGGCGTTAGTAAAGAGCTTCATGTGCAAATCATCAACTCTTAAGGGAGTTTTGAGAAGCTGCTAAATAGTGTTTGGAAGGAGTGAAATAGAAAAGGTCAAACAAAAGTTGATACAGGTGGTCCTTGCTTTATGGCCAGTCAGTTGAGACTCTAGAGCATGGGTCGGCAACCTTAAACACTCAAAGAGTCACGAAGGTCCTAACCAGAAGCCCCCCGTTCAATTCTGGAGCTGGCCAGAAGTCCTGTTACCCCACCACAGAGTCTCCTGCTAGTGCACCATCCTTTTTCATCTACCTGTGCTAACTGGAAGCCCTATCAATTGTGGAGCTGACTGGAAAACCCGCTCCTTGCCATAGAGTCTCCCCTTGGCATGCTGTGCTTTCCCCTCCAACAGGAAACTCCTCTCAAAATTGTGGCGCTGACTGGTGACAGGGAGCCATAGCAGAGGGATGAAAGAGCCACATGTGGCTCCAGAGCTGCACATTGCCAACCCCTGTTCTAGAGGGTTGAGACTCTAGAAAGTGGACAGAGAAGTGCAACAAAGATGATTAGCGGACTAAAACAAATAACGAACGGCAGCTGGAACTGGTTATGTCTAGTTTAATGAAAAGAAGGACTAGGGGAGACATGATAGAAGGGTTCCAATATCTCAGGGGCTGCCACAAAGAAGAGGAAGTCAAGCTATTCTCCAAAGCACCTGAAGGTACAACAAGAAGCAATGGATGGAAACTAAATCAAGGAGAAAACCAACCAAGAACTATGGAGGAATTCCCTGACAGTGAGAACAATTAATCTGTGGAACTCCTTGCCTACAGAAGTTGTGGGTGCTTAATCACTGGAAGTTTTTTAAGAAGAGACGGGAGAGCCATGGTACAGGGTCTCCTGCTTGAGCAGAGGGCTGGAATAGAAGACCTTCAAGGTCCCTTCCAATTCTGATGTTCTGTGTTCTTTGTTATAGTATGTTGAGGACTACTTGTTGAAGATGGTAGAGAACAGGAAGGCCTGAGGGAATGTTGTCCATGGGGTCACGATGGATCGGATAGTCAGTTCTTGTGTTTACATGGCACAGATTTAGCTGGACTAGAAGATTAGATGGTTGTGTGAAGGTTGTAACTCAGTCAACAATGGAATTGATGCCATCTACAAGCCTGGGGAGATGCTTCCCTTTGAGAGTTAAGAAGCATTTCTCTTTTAGTTGTTTTTCCTCTTCCTTACACTTATACTCACACTCACACTTCCAGATGTGTACTTCCTCCCCCCCCTACAACCAGTTTCCACTTTTAACATCCTCTCTGACGAGAGAGACAGGAGGACCTCTTTAATTTCGCTTCTCCCTAATTAGCTCTCGGCTTTCCCAGCAATTTCAGTTCATTCCGTTGAAATCCATGGCGGGTGGGGAATGGAATAAGTGAAACAAGGCAAATATCACCCCATGCCATCGCACATTTTATATAAAAGCGACGTCAGCAGGGAAACTATTTATTGACATGCAACCCTCCCTGGTTGCGGGCAATTTGCACATTACGACTGGGCCCCAAAGCATGCCCTTTTCCTTCCTCCGCTCTTTAAATGTGGTTCCAGCCTACTATGAATGCCATTTCACATACAGGCTCCTCTTCAACACTTAATCTCAGTGGGAAACAAACATCTGGTCTTGGCAGCTGGAAAGCAGGGATTGTCCTCATTCCCATCCTAATTATCCAGAGGAACGATCGTTATGAAACAGTGGGTTAAAGCGTCCTACACAGAACGAAGCCAGGGAGAATACACACACACACACACACACACACACACACACGTATGTTCGGACTCCCTTCTGCACAATCAGAAAGAAGGACCTTCAGAAAGAAGATGGTGGACTACAGAGGAGGATGGTCCTGACTTTGATCACCAATGACAAAGCTGTGGAGTCAGTCAGACCTTGAAAAATATCATAGAATAATGATATTCTATGCTGGAAGGGCCTTGGAGGTCTTCTAGCCCAGGGGTCAGCAATGTTAAACACTCAAAGGGCCACAAAGGTCCTAACTGGGACTTTGTCGCTCCCGTTCAATTCTGGAACCCACCAGAAGTCCGGTTCTCCCACCATAGAGTCTCCTCCTAGCACGGCATCCTTTTTCCTCTACCTGTGCTAACCAAAAGCCCTATCAATTGTGGAGCTGACCGGAAAACCTGCCCCTTGCCATAGTCTCCCCTCCTGGCATGCCATCTTCCCTCCACCAACCAGAAGCTCCTCTCAAAATTGTGGTGGTGACTAGTGACAGGGAGCTGCAACAGAGGGATGAAAGAGTCACATGCAGCTCCAGAGCTGTGGGTTGCTGTCCCCTGTTCTAGTCCAACAACTTGCCCAATCTTTTCTTGAAAACCTTCGGTGATTGTCAAGATTGAACTGCTTTCCCGCTTTCAAACCTTAATGCTTTTCAACTTGTCAGTGAACTATTCTATTTCACTGGAAGGGTGAAATAGAATGCTGAGAATGAGTGTGTGGACCATGAGAGCCTGGCAACTATCAAGGTCAGCACTTGCAGGTGCTTGAGGAAGAGATGGACTGTTCCCATAGCAAAAGGACACCTCATAATTGGACAATGTGATCCCCCAGGGATGGGGAGAAAGGGATACTATTGTTTAACCAAGCAAGCATTTGTGCGGGAAAACCAGAGCTGGTTTTGATTCTTCAGTACCAAAATGGTGTATCCAATAACGTTTTACTCTTGGGAATTCAAAGCTCCCAGGAGTGTGTTCTTGTTTTGGGTGCACTAGTTGGACAGTTGACACCATATCTCCAGGAGGCAACTTCTGTTCTATTAGTTAATTGTTCTTACCGTCAGGAAGTTTGTCCTTAGTTCCATGTTGGATCTCTCTTTGAGGAAGCTTCCACCCACTGCTTCTTGTCCTGCCCCGTTGATCCCGTACTATAAATTGGTAGTATTTGAAGTTGCTATCATGTCTTCTCTAAGCTTTCTCTTCGTTGGGCTGCACATAAGCACTAGTTCCCTTAGCCCTTCATCCTAGGGTTTGGCCTCCAGATCCCTCATTGTCTTTGTTGCTTTTTTCTGCACTCATTGAAAGATTACTTTGTTATCAGTCAAAGGAGGAAGAGAAGGTAATTTTTCTCCCAAAATTAAAAATGCTCACAATAACATTAGAACTTCGAATTAATTTCACATGTTTCGCCCTCCCCTACTTTTTTATAGTTCTGTTTTCTTGTGTGTCATGCCTTCTGGAACAGAACATGGTGCGTGGATCCTTTCTTGACATGTATGTGCATGCATGAAAAAGTTCAGGCATGGCAAGGAGGTCAGATGACATCTAGAACATAGATAGATAGATAGATAGATAGATAGATAGATAGATAGATAGATAGATAGATAGATAGATAGATAGATTTTATTTTCTATACCGCGTCCTCTCCCCAGGGGGACTCGGAGCGGTGCACAGGGAAAATTAAAACAACATAAAATATATACATAAATAAATACAATAAAAACAGATTAAATCAACTGTCCCTGCACTAAAATCCCCATTTTTAAAATTAACATTCCCTAACCTGAGGTAGAGACTAAACTAGGCCGGGCAAGCAGAAAAAGTGAGTTTTTAATTTCTGACGGAAGGAGCGGAGGTCCGTAGTTGTTCTAATGTCGGGGGGAAGGTCGTTCCAGAGGGCTGGGCCCGCCACAGAGAAGGCCCTTCCCCTGGGCGTCGCCCGCTGACAAAGTCTAGTGGACGGCACCCGGAGAAGTCCCTCTCTGTGGGAGCGAATCGGCCGGGAAGATGTATGGGGCAGAATCCGATCCCGCAGATAGCTAGGTCCCGAGCCATGGAGCGCTTTAAAGATGAGAACTAGCACCTTGAAGCGCACCCGAAAGATGACAGGTAGCCAGTGCAGCTCGCGCAAGAGCGGTGTTACATGGGTATACCTTGCGGTACCCATTATTGCTCGCGCGGCTGCATTCTGGACCAGCTGAAGTCTTCGGGTGCACCTCAAGGGGAGCCCCATGTAGAGAGAGTTACAATAGTCCAGTCGGGATGTCACGAGAGCATGAGTGACTGTGCGAAGGGCGTCCCGATCCAATAGAACAATAGACTTGCAAGGCACCTTGGAGGTCTTCTGGTCCAACCCCTTGCTCAAGCAGGAGACCCTCTAACATTTCAGGCAAATGTCTCTTTTTGAATTGAAAACCTTTAGTGATGGAACGTCCAGAACTCCTGAAGGAAAATTGTTCCACTGGTTAATTGTTCTCACCATTAGGAAATTTCTCCTTAATCCTAGGTTGCTTCTCTCCTTGGTTAGTTTCCATCCATTGTTTCTTGTCTTGTTTTGTGTCATGGCATTGCACCGTGAATTATAAAATTTGCATCATATATACAGTGACGGCCTGATACACATGATGTCGTCATAGCTTCTCCCAGACACCTATATATGGATCCGGATATCCCATTCATATGCACACTTGATTCGGCCTACCTTAGCCAATGAGTAAATGTATTTTAGAATTTTAATTGGGATTTTTAGCACAGGCTTTCAGTTTAATTTATTCTTAATTCTTCTGATTTATTGTTATTTATCGATTTTAATTTCCTGTGCACCGCCCTGAGTCCATTTCGATGGAGAAGGGCGGTTCTATAAATCTAAATCAATTAAATTAAAAAATAATCCATTCTTGGCTTAATAAATCATAAAAGATGTAGTTCAGACAACCAGCTGATCTGTAAAAAAAAAAGACTCATTATGAAGGAAAGAACAAAGTGGCTCACCCATGTTTTACATTCCCTTCCATCATTTCAGGGACCTCTTCAGTCCTTTCCATCTGGATGGAATTAGGATATGGTTTGGTTGTCTGAGATCGGTCTGATTTTTTGTTTTTTACAATCAGGACGATGGTCCTTGCATTTGAAAGAGTAATTGTAGGACTTTCTTCCTATGAAAGAAACCTTAGTTAATTACTCTGAAGAATGAAGGAAGGCTTTGTGCTTATATGTTGAGGAAAGAACCTGCAGTTCTGTGGTTTTTTTAAAATAATGTAAGTTACCTAAAGATAGATGAATAGGTGGCATATAAATGGCTGTAACAATGGGTGAATCAGGGTAAAGGAGCTGGAAATAGATGAAATGGCAAAATTGAAATATGACATTGCTACTAGAAGAAATTTGCTTTAGAAACCTTAAGGTGAAGCATGTAAAAAGATGCTTAAACATTGAGTGAGTGAGAAATATGGTCATTTCTGCTCTTCACTCTTTGTAGTTCATCTTAGAAGCAGAGAGGAATTTAAGATGTATATGTATTTGTACAGTGGTGGGGTTCAGCCGGTTCGCACCTGTTCCGGAAAACTTTCTAAGCAGTTCAGAGACCCGGTTGTTGGAAGAAATCTCCTTTTGTTTTTTTCCCGACTTTCCATGGCTAATCCTGTAAAGAAGGCAGGAAAGAAAACTTCTGGTGTTGTTTCTAGTCTAATCTTTATTGCCCTCCTTACAGAAACTGCCTCTTCAGTTAACCCTCATTGCATTGTAACGGCTAAGGCGAAGCACCCATCGACGTGAGTGATGTTGAGTTGGCCACACCCACATGATCACATGACCATCAAGCCACACCTACCCAGCTGGTCATTAGGGCAGAGAACCGGCTGTTAAATTATTTGAATCCCACCTATGTATATGTATACGTATACTAAGCCTAAGCAGGAGGTTGGACAGAAGATAGAATGATGTTCCTCACAATGTACAACAGCTAACCGGTGATATATATATATATATATTTGTTTTGAAAAAAAAGTTTTATTGGGTTTTATAAAAAAAATTTAACAAATAGGGTAGGGTTAAGGTGTAACAAGACATTTTGAGAACTTTCACGTCAAAGTCGGTGGCTCCTTCCGAGACTTCATAACAAAATACAAATAATGTATTTAACCTACATTTGTACTACAAAGTGGAGAGAAATGCAAACATATCATTGTAAAAAAAACTGTGCTAGCAAACATGTATAAACATCCAAACAATATTATAGTATATTAAAATAAAGTCACTTTTGAGATCTAAGTCTTTTGGCAATTGTATCTTCTTTTCCCTGGTCCCCAGTGGGCGGGGCCGCGGCATCCTCTGCTCCCCCATTTTCATCCTCCAAGATTGAGGAATGTTTTTCAAGAAAGGCTTCCGCCTCTGCAATTGTTTTAATTCTTACTCTTCCTCCTTCCCAAAATACCAACATTCCCTCTGGCATCACCCACTTGAACCAGACCCCCTTTTTAAATAATCTTTTAGACAAGAAGGAATACTTCCTTCTTAGCTAACCGGTGATATTAACCAATGCTGGCAAAAGGCAACATTGCCCAGTACAACTGAAGGAAGTAGGCTAGTTTAGAGGTCTTGGATGGAGGCCTAGTAACCCGGGTTATCTTCGGTAACTTAATTTGCAATCTGATGTTGACTTTACTCTGATATGACTTCATCGTGTTCTGCTTCAGTTCTTGTTTCTGCCCTTGCGTTCTCCAATTTGATGTTCTCCAGATATGTTGGGCTACATGTCTCATAATTCCCAGATGCCATAACCTGGGCATTTACTTCCCTGTTCCATGCCATTTTTCTTCCTTAGCACTTCATTTATTAGCTCGTTGAGGTTCAGTGCTGACATAAGTTCAACAATGCTGGTCAAAGAGCTTTGTCAAGAATCGCACTTTGATTGGGGAGAAATGTGTCCATGATCGTATTATTCCTAACTGGGTTTAAGCCAGGACATTCCAATACGACCCTGTTTTTCTACATCAATGCAAAAGAAAGGCAATTCTTTCTTTCTTTCTTTCTTTCTTTCTTTCTTTCTTTCTTTCTTTCTTTCTTTCTTTTAAAAAAGTCTTCATAATCTCTTGGAGCATTTAATTTAAATTCTTCTAGCAGGAAGTCTTTGTCCAATACTTTATTTCCCTTGCTTCTTTGTCTACAGATATTTGTGTTGGGAAAGTTATTCAGGGTCTAAATGTGAGTCCGGAATTGGGCCCAAACTATATTGGAACAGTAATGTAGTCAGTTGAACAGGTAGTCCTCAGTTTACAACAGTTCATTTAGTGGCCAAAGTTACAACGGCACTTCAAAAAGTAACTTATGACCATTTTTTTCACACATACGACCCTTTAAGCATCCCCACAGGGTCATGTGGTCAAAATGATGACACTTAGCAACTGACTCATATGTATGATGGTTGCAGTGTCCCAGGATCATTTTTGGTGACCTTCGGACAAGCAAAGTGAGTGGGGAAGCCAGATTCACTTAACAACCATGTTGTTATACTTAACAACTGCAGTGATTCACTTAACAACAGTGGCAAGAAAGATTGCAAGATGGGGAAAGCTCCCTTAACAACTGCCTTGCTTAGCAACGTAATTTTGGGGCTCAATTGTGGTCATAAATCAAAGACTACCTGTATTTATGTATGAAAAATGCTGGAAGAACAAGCTGTGGGCTGGTGAGATGTTTAGAGATACGCATTGGGCAAATCCAAACTGCTTCAAACGTTGAAGAATGGTTTTAAATTGTTTGGTTTTATATAGCATACTAAGCCATAATGTAGTTTCTTTGAATTGTATTTGAACCGTGATATATGAGCTTAGCCATTTGGTGGTTTTCAGAATCTGGTTTTTGACTTTACGACGTGTGAATCTAGACAACTATAGTGTATTTAATGTTTCACTTAGCAAATTTTGGCTTACCAGGCTGAGTAAACTCAATGATTGAGTGATTCCAAAAATCCACTAAGACCACTTGGCTTCCTATGGAGTCCACACTAGAAAATAATAAACAGAAAGGGTTTGGTAGATAACTATTCACCCTGGGATTAAATTTTAAGAACTTTCCTCCCATCTTTTCCGATCAATATACATTTGACCATGTTTTCTCAGCCTTGAAAGTTTGAGCCGTTTCTTCCTTGTCTACACTGTGATTCTGCCTGGCCAGAGAGTCTGTAACTTTGTGGCTTGTATCCTTACTATTTCTATTGATTTTTTTCTCCTGATTGCTTAATTGTACCCTATGACTATTATTAAGTGTTGTACCTTATAACTCATGATGAATGTATCTTGTCTTTTTATGTGCACTGAGAGCATAAGCACCGAAGACAAATTCCTTGTGTGTCCAATCACACTTGTCCCATAAAGAATTCTGTGCTGTTCTGTTCTGTTCTACATTCCTCTGTTCTATTCTATTCTATTCTATTCTATTCTATTCTATTTCTATTCTATTCTATTCTACATTCTTCTGTTCTGTTCTGTTCTGTTCTATTCTATTCTATTCCTATTCTATTCTATTTCTATTCTATTCCTATTCTATTCCTATTCTATTCCTATTCTATTTCTATTCTACATTCCTCTATACTGTTCTATTCTATTCTATTCTGTTCTATTCTATTCTATTCTACATTCCTCTATTCTGTTCTATTCTATTTCTATTCTATTCTATTCTATTCTATTCTACATTCCTCTATTCTGTTCTATTCTATTTCTATTCTATTCTATTCTATTCTATTCTATTCTATTCTATTCTATTCTATTCTATTCTATTCTATTCTATTCTACATTCCTCTATTCTGTTCTATTCTATTCTATTCCTATTCTATTCTATTCTATTCTACATTCCTCTATTCTGTTCTGTTCTATTCTATTCTATTCTATTCCTAGTCTATTCCTAGTCTATTCCTAGTCTATTCTATTCTATTCTATTCTATTCTACATTCCTCTATTCTGTTCTGTTCTATTCTATTCTATTCTATTCTATTCTACATTCCTCTATTCTATTCTATTTCTATTCTATTCTACATTCCTCTATTCTATTCTATTCTATTCTATTCTATTCTGCGCTTGCTTTTCACATTGTAAGCGTTGACGTCCCTGATCACAAACACATGATTTCCAATTCTGACTTTGAAACGTCCCACGCAAAAAAGGTGTGTGCCAAATCCAAGAAAGTTTTGAATGCTTTCAGAGGGCCCCCATCTGCCCAAGATCTTTCACCAAAGGAAATGATTGGGCGTCCTCGGAGAGCTTAAAGCATATTTCTGTCTCGCTGGGGCATCCCTTCCACAAACTGTGACGACTACGCCTTAAAGGATCTCACCGCTTTTGTTATCGCTTCGTTGTTTAGCCGAGGAGAACTTCTCGATGGAGCAAGGCCCCGGCGTCTCTGCTTCCATTTTTCTTGCTTTAAGGAGCGATAAATCTGTCTTCGCAAAAAAAAACCTCACAAAAAACCCCGTCCAACCTTTAAGCTCTCGCAATAAATCCGTCAGTGCCACGACAGGAGACACCTCGCATAACTTCTCATTCTCAAGCTCCTTCGGTGTTGCTGCATTTTTTCCTTGGACATTCTACCTGTCCATAAAGGCAAAGATTGCGAGTGACCTTTCATCCGATAGCTGTGAAAGCCTCCATAATTCATGCAGCATGTTAGCACATTTGCTCTGCGCTGGTCCCTACATTTCCTTCCCCTTCCCTAGTGACAGGAGAGGCTTCCAAAATGCACTGCTTTTCAAAATTTGGAACCATGTTATTTACATATGTTTTTATTTATTTATTTATTTTAATCATATTTTTATACCGCCCCATCTCCACAGTGGGACTCGGGACTGTGCACAGAAGATAGAAAGTAAAAACAACAACATACACACCGTATAAATACAATCCACAATTTAAAACCAAATTAAATTAAATATAACTGTGCTACAAAGATTAAAACTATAAAAACCCTCTATTAAAAATTGAATTTACATTATTAAACTCTAAGCCAGGCCAGCCAGATGGAAAAAGTGTGATTTGAGCTCCTGACGGAAGAGGCGTAGGTCCGTGATATTGACAGCCTCAAGGCTATTGTATGCCCGAAAATGGAAGGACGCTTCGATTCCTGCTGTGGATGAATGGTTGCAAGAAGTCGACGGGGTTGATGACCAAAATGGCAAAATGGACCACTTTGATAAAAGAAAAGAAAATAAGTACACATCGACACGGAGGCCAGGTGCCAAAGGACAGGGCCACACGTGAAGTTCCCATTAAAATATTTAAGATTTAACAGATTAACAGAGTTGGGAGGGACCTGCCTATTGCTACAATTAACATGGATTTGCTTCTCTCCCTGCTTCTTTCTCCCATCGTTGCCTCTAAAATAACTTACAGGTTGTCAGGAAAGTACCACTTGCTAAGGCTCAAGTGCTCAATAGTAGCAACTGTGAGAGGGATCTTGCAATCCTTGTTAGCAACTCTGGGTTCAGAACCAGTGTTACAACTCTGGTCCCGTAACCAGTATTAGGGGTAACAAACACCGCCGTTTGAAAATAGATGCGGAATAGTGTAATACACCGGTGAGTAAAGAGATATGTTGCTTTAACCACACACAAACTCTAAAACAGTGATAGTAAGAAAATAAATAGTCTTTACTTTGAAGCAACTAAAATACTTCTTCCGACCAGTGATACTAACTTCTCAAACAATAACAGTCCTTCACCAAACACAGAGTTATCTTACAGTGATGCAAAACAAATACTTCTTCTTTCTTCAGTCTTCAGCGGCAAACAGTAAACACAGGAATCAAAGGGAATCGAAAAGGGAATGGACTGTGTTTCTGAGCTTGCTTATATGGTAGAGCTGAGAAGCACAGCCAATTAGAATTCAACATAGTTCTTAAATCTACACACTCCTATATGGTTCCGCCCCAGGCTTCTAATGGACCCGGAAAGGTTCCAGAGGGAGCTTGGGCCAATTCCTGTGACCCTGCCCCGCGACTCGACTGAGGACCTAGTGGCCGCATGGTTAAGTGCAGCCACGGGGGCCTTGGACCGAGTTGCGCCCTTGCGGCCTCTCTTGCGGCGACGAATCACCCGGGCTCCTTGGTTCACTGAGGAGCTCCGGGGGATGAAACGCCACAAGAGATGCCTAGAGAGTAGATGGAGATCCTCTCGCTCCGAAGCCGACCGAACACTAGTGAGAACCCATATTAGGGCTTATTTAGTGGCGATAAGAGTGGCCAAACGGGAGTATTGTGCCACTCTTATTGCATCCGCAGATAACCGCCCTGCCGCCCTGTTTGGGGTGACCCGCTCCCTCTTTCACCAGAGGCCGCGGGAAGCCCCTCTGCAAGGGCGAGCAGAGGAATTTGGGATTTATCTGCAGGAGAAAATCACTCGGATTCGGAATGAGCTACCCTCCATCGACAGTGGTCCTGTGGGACTGTCCGAGGCTAGTCTTGAGGCTCCTTCTTGGGAGGAGTTTGACTTTGTTACCACCGAGGATATGGACAGGTTGTCAAGGAAACTTAGGGCGACCACATGTTTATTGGACCCGTGTCCCTCCTGGCTTGTACTGGCATCCTGGGAGACGACACGAGGCTGGCTCCAGGGCATTGTCAACGCATCTTTGAGTGAGGGGTCCTTACCTGCCGTCTTGAAAGAGGCGGTAGTGAGGCCCCTCCTCAAGAAGCCGTCCCTGGACCCAGCTTTACTAGAGAACTATCGTCCGGTCTCCAACCTTCACTTTTTAGTGAAGGTTGTCGAGAGTGTGGTGGCCCAACAGTTTCCGCGACACCTGGAGGAAGTTGATTATCTAGACCCGCGCCAGTCCGGCTTCCGGCCCGGTCACAGTACTGAGACGGCATTGGTCGCGTTGGTTGATGATCTCTGGAGGGCGCGGGATAGAGGGTATTCCTCTATCCTAGTCCTATTAGACCTCTCGGCGGCTTTTGATACCATCGACCATGGTATCCTATTGCACCGACTGGGGGAGTTGGGGCTGGGAGGCACCGTTCTGCGGTGGTTCTCATCCTACCTCTCTGGTCGGTCGCAATATGTGTTGACGGGAGGGCAGAGGTCGACCTCGAGGCCTCTCCTATGTGGGGTTCCTCAGGGGTCGGTCCTCTCGCCCCTCCTTTTCAACACATACATGAAGCCGCTGGGTGAGATCATCCGTGGTTTTGGGGTGGAATACCATCTGTACGCTGATGACACTCAGTTGTACATATCCACCCCAAACCACCCCAACGATGCCGCCGAAGTGCTGTCCCGGTGTCTGGAAGCCGTACGGATCTGGATGGGTGGTAACAAACTCAAACTCAACCCTGCCAAGACTGAGTGGCGGTGGTTTCCGGCACCCCGGTTCAGCCAGATCACTCCAACTCTGGCCATTGGGGGCGAAACACTGGCCCCCGTGGAGAGGGCGCGCAATTTGGGTGTCCTCCTGGATTCCCGGCTGTCCATGGAGGACCATGTGGCAGCCGTGGCCAGGGGGGCGTTCCATCAGGTTCGCCTGATGCGCCAACTGCGCCCCTTACTGGACCGGGCTGCCCTACGCACAGTCACTCAAGCACTCGTGACGTCCCGACTCGACTACTGTAATACTCTCTACATGGGGCTTCCCTTGAGGTGCACTCGAAAGCTACAGCTAGTCCAAAACGCAGCCGCGCGGGTGATTATGGGAGCCACTAGATGCTCCCACATAACACCGATCCTGCGCGAGCTGCATTGGCTTCCTGTGGCCTTTCGAGTGCGCTTCAAGGTTTTGACTACCATCTTTAAAGCGCTCCATGGCTCGGGACCTAGTTATATGCGAGACCGCCTCCTGCCCCATACATCCCTCAGACCAATCCGCTCCCACAGAGAGGGCCTCCTCAGGGTACCGTCGGCCGGACAATGCCGACTGGCGACGCCCAGGGGAAGAGCCTTCTCTGTGGCGGGGCCAGCCCTTTGGAATGACCTACCCCCTGAATTACGTACCATCACCGACCTCCGCCTCTTCCGCCAATGTCTTAAGACATATCTGTTTCAACAAGCCGGCCTAGCCTAACCTCCCTTGGGGACTTAAGATAGTTTTAAATTGGGTTTTAAAATTTGGTTTTAGCGCAGGATGGGGTTATTTAATAGTTTTTTAAAATTATATTTATTGTATTTTTGTATGTTTTTTAAATCTCCTGTGCGCCGCCCTGGGTCCTCTGTGGAGAAGGGCGGGGTATAAATTTAAATAAAATAAAAAAAATAAATAAATATACTCTTTAAGAATACTGGCTTATATATATTGTCAACCCAACATAAGGATAAATATCCTAACAATGGACAACCATTTAAATATGAGCCAGCCATGTGCAGCAGCTGCCAAAAAAGCCAACACACTTCTACGCTGCATAAAGAGAGGGATAGAATCAAGATCACATGAAGTGTTAATACCACTTTATTGGTAAGAGTAGGAAAATGATTTGCCACTCTCAAGATCATTTACTTCCTCGGTTAGATATTTTAAGCAACAAAGGTGATTAGGGGACTGGAGGCTAAAACATATGAAGAACAGTTGCAGAAATTGGGTATGTCTAGTTTAATGAAAGAAGGACCAGGGGAGGCATGATAGCAGTCTTCCAATATCTCAGGGGCTGCCACAAAGAAGGAGTCAAACTATTCTCCAAAACACCTAAGACAAGAAGCAATAGGTGGAAAGTAATCAAGGAGGAAAGCAACCTTGAATTAAGGAGATATTTCGTAACAGTGAGAACAATTAATCAGTGGAACAACTTGCCTCCAGAAGTTGTGAATGCTCCAACACTGGAAGTTTTTAAGAAGATGTTGGATAACCATTTGTCTGAAATGATATAGGCAGGAAACCTAGGCAGAGGGTTGGACTAGAAGACCTCCAAGGTCCCTTCCAACTCTGTTATTCTATTCCATTCTAAGACACGGTGTTGGTTTTGCTTAATGTCTGTTCATGGTCACATATCTTGTGAACCCATCATATATTTTTCTATGGTTTGCTAAACCAATGACAACAGATTGGCTTCATGTAAGATCAAGACCACAGAAACATATGATGGTTTCTTAGGAGAACCAGTCAAAGAAGGTTTCTCCATTTCAGAGGGACTCTGTCTGAAGAATAAAATTTACCTGAGCTGTAGTAGGTCTTATTACAGAATAATAATCTACTGTCTAAAATTTTTTAGAAGGAATGGATTGTAATTCAGTTCTTGGAACAAAATAGAATATAATTATTTATTGGCCAAGTGTGATTGGACACACAAGGAATTTGTCTTTGGTGCAGGTACTCTCAGGGTACGTAAGAAGACAAGATACATTTGTCAAGAATCATAAGGTACAACACTTAATGATAGTCATAGGGTACAAATAAGCAATCAACTCATACTGGGAAACAATCAACATAAATCGAAAGGATTTATGTTACAATCATACAGTCATAAGTGGGAAGAGATGGGTGATAGGAACAATGGGAAGACTAATAGTAATAGTAATGCAAACTTAGTGAATAGTTTGAGAGTGTTGAGGGAATTATTTGTTTAGCAGAATGATAGCGTTTGGGGGGAAAACTGTTCTTGTGTCTAGTTGTCTTGGTGTGCAGTGCTCTATAGCATCATTGTGACAGTAGGAGTTGAAACAATTTATGTCCAGGATGTGGGGGGATGTTCTGTAAACATTTTCACAGCCCTCTTTTTGACTCATGCAGTGTCCAGGTCCTCCATGGAAGGCAGGTTGGTAGCCATTGTTTTTTCTGCAGTTCTAATTATTCTCAAAAGTCTCTGTCTGTCTTGTTGGGTTGTAGAGCCAAACCAGACAGTCATAGAGGTGCAGATGACAGACTCAATGAATCCTCTGTACAACAGAATCAGCGGCTCCTTGGGCAGTTTGAACTTTCTGAGTTGAGTCTCAGTCTGAGTTCTTCAGGCATGGATTGGCTTGGAGAAAATAGCATTTACGTTTCAAATAGGAATGTTGCTTAGTTCAAGATTTATGAGTAGTGGATTGGAATTTGACATAGATGCTAATTTTGTCTTAAATCAGTAAATATCTTATCTCTGAAAAGTCAAGCAAAAGTAGAAAAACAGAGGACCATCACAATTTAAGTGGTGTAAGATTGCCAACCACATAACCTGTATGAAGTTACTGCTCTCCAACACTTTAATTTTATTTGACACAAAATTACTATTGGATGATGAAAAATAATACGAAAAGCATTTGTCTTAATATGCTTTTATTCGAAGTTTGGTCATTTATCATGTTTCTTGAGCAGTCTGCATTCCATACATGAATTATTTGTAAAAAATAATAATAAAGGTGGGATACAAATAAAAAATGGAATGGAATGGAATAGGAATAGGAATAGAACTCATTATTGGTCAGTGTAATTGAACACACAAGGAATTTGTCTCTGGTGAAGAAGCTCTCAGTGTACATACAAGCAACAGAATGATAAGTCATAGATAATAAATCATAAGATACAAACAACAATTGATACATTATAATATACCAATAGGAGAAAGTGGTAGGAAAGATAAGAGATGAGAATAATGAGAAGATGACAAAGATGATAAGATACAGCCTACTACTACTACTACTACTACTACTACTACTACTACTACTAATAATAATAATAATAATAATAATAATAATAATAATAATAATAATAATAATAATAATCTTTATTGTCATTGTAATAATAAAATTACAATGAAATTGGTTTGAGTGCCAGGTGGAATACAGAAAGCAGTGACAGCCACAATAGGAATCTCTCTCCAGGCAAATGAAAAGGCCGACAAATGACAGTTGAAATAAAATGGCCGACAAATGACAGTTGAAAAGGATCAATTGTACTTTGTCTTTTATTATCCATTTCTTCAAATCTGTTTGGCATTTTAGGAGTTGGTGGAAGAGGAGCACGTCTCTTTTTCTTTTTTGTTTCTTGTTGCAATGAACTTTGAGGAATCGCACTTGGCATTTTTTCTTCTCTCTCAGCTTTCCCAATAGAAAAGGATGGAATAACTGGTAGGGGTGGTGCTCTCCGCTTCTTCATTTCAATTCTTGTAGTTGCCCTTGTATATTCCCAAGAGATAATGATAATGATAATGTTCACCGTTACAGAACATAAACTTCGTGAAGAATCTGCGATCATTGTTTCATCAAGGCTTTGTTTATGATACAACCTAGGTTTTAAAAATTCTCCACTACCCAGATCTACTACAACTACAAGAAAGAAAAGAAAAGAAAAGAAAGAAAGAAAGAAAGAAAGAAAGAAAGAGAAAGATCCAAATGGTAGTGGTGTCTTGGCCAAGCCAATGAGTTGTCCATTTCTCCATTAGCCCCAGAGTAATAGAAGAGTGACATAAAATGGGACGCGGTGGTTCAGTGGTTAATGAGCTTGTCAATAAAAAAGGTCGGCAGTTTGAATCCCTAGTGCCGCATAATGGAGTAAACTCTCGTTACTTGTCCCAGCTTCTGCCAACCAAGCAGTTTAAAAGTATGTAAAAATGCAAGTAGAAAAATAGGAACCACCTTTGGTGGGAAGGTGACAGCATTCCGTGTGCACCACCCTCCAGAGTCTGGAACGACTAGCACATATGTGTGAGGGGAACCTTTACCTTTAATAGAAGGGTAACTCGTGGTGAAAGCTGAAATAAATGTCAGGACAATGTCTATGGAGGTTCTCAATCTTCCAGGTCATGGTTGTTTCAAAGGTGCTTTACCAAAAGGTAACTAGACTTTACTTGTCGCTGTTGTTTTCCTTGAAAACATTTTGCTTCTCCTCCAAGAAGCTTCTTCAGTTGTGTCAGGGCAATGCAACACCATCGTTTCCCATTTCAACTGCAGCCCTTGGATTAATGCAACCGTAATCAAACCAGAAACCACAAGCCAGGACAAAGGGTGAGTGATGGAGGAGTAACACCTCCTTAAAAAACCTTGGTCCAGCTGGCCCGGCTGGTGGCACCTCGTGAGGGCCCCTTCCCATGGTTACAGGAGAAGACGGTCAACGGTTTTGAAGGGGGAAGAGGGCTCTATGCCCCAACGGCAGATCAAGCAGCAGAACCATCTTCTAGGAGAAGGGAAACTCCAATTACAAATCTCCACTGCCTTGGGGCTCTATCCACTACTGGAAAGGGCTTCAGGAGTCAACCTCCAGGCAAAATCCAGAGTCCCGGAAGCAGTTTGTGACTATGTACAACCACGTTCTGGTAACTCCTGCGATGCAGCTGGAACCCATCGTATCGGCTCTGACATTCCACTGGACTATTTCAGCGATGTGGAGAGGGGGAATCTGCTGCTTGGGTCACAGTCTATCCTCCATATGAATCTACCCAGGCCTCGTGCTCTGGAGAGGACCCTCCAGTTTTCACCTCTTCCCAGAGCACGATCCCAGAGTCTTTTGAGACTGAAGGATGCCAATGCCTATCAAACCAGATTGCCTGTTTCCTGTCACTTTTGCTCCTCCGTGTCAGCTGGAATTTCTAAGAAAGGAAAGGGAACCATTGAAAGCATGAGTATTCTCCTTCAGTAACTCCTCTCTATTTTTGCTTGGGACCTTAAATGATAGGGCACCTGCAATCAATTATGTTGGGAGGAGGACAAGGCATCCTTATCTAGGCACACACTCAAACACAACCACACACATACCCACAGCCTCTCACGGACAGTTGCCCAACAAAATGAGATGAAGGCAATATTGAACATATTAAAAACTAGCAGACCACAAAAGACTTTCATCTTATTTTAATTGAAGCTAGAGGCCCAGACCTAAAGGAATTGCCTAGGATACCTGTGCCAGACCACTGGGTCTTGAGACTTCATGGGAGACATGGAGAAATCATATTTCACAGACACAAAGCCCAGATTATGTTGAGTCCGCATCAAGAAACGAAGTTTAAATTTCTTAAAGGTTTTTTTTAATAGTCCTGAGTTTTTTCATTTTCACCTGGGTAGAAAGCTAGCCTACTTTTTGCATTTTCTTCACAGTTTATGATTCCTGTCCTAATTTAGTATTCCATCTGTAATTTTTAAAAAAAATCTAGACAGGTAGGTAGGTAGGTAGATAGATAGATAGAGATAGAAGAGAAAGAGATAGATAGAAGAGAAAGATAGATAGGAGAGAGAGAGAGAGAGAGAGAGAGAGAGAGAGAGAAAGAGAGAGAGAGAGAGAGATAGAAGAGAAAGATAGATAGAAGAGAGACAGACAGACAGACAGCTATAGATAGATATAGATAGGAGAGAAAGAGATAGAAGAGAAAGAGAGAGAGATAGGAGAGAGAGAGAGAGAGAGAGAAGAGGTAGAGATAGATAGGAGAGAGATAGAGATAGATAGATAGATAGATAGATAGATAGACAGACAGACAGACAGACAGACAGACAGACAGACAGACAGACAGACAGACACAGACATACAGATGATAGATAGACAGACAAATAGAGATAGATAGATGATAGATGGATAGACAGATAGATAAATAGAAAAATAAATTGATAATAGATAGATACATAGATACATAGATGATAGATAGATAGATAGATAGATAGATAGATAGATAGATAGATAGATAGATAGATAGATAGATAGATAGATAGATAGATAAATAGATAGATTATGAGAGAGGTAGAGAGACACAGAGACAGGCATCTAGGACAGACAAACAGCCAGACAGGTAAACACACACATTTCATATGCTAACGAACTTTAATATCATTTTGCTAACAGCAAACAGCAGCAAAACATACTTAAAGTGATACAAAGATAACAAAATAAAAATAACATTTAGGTTTAATATTCATTAAAATGTGGGAGGGGGAAAAACCTCTGATAGTTACAAATCCAACGAATCCCTCGTCACTCTTGTGACTTTTCAAATGTAATATCCCGGTTGGGGAGATGCTGAGCGACTGATTTGAAGTCTTGTGCTGATCCGAATGTCCCTGTACCACCTCCCTCTCCCAACAGGAAATAAACGTAAGAAACAGATTTGAAGACTTGCTGCCTAAGATTAGCAATCTGGTATGAATGAAGGAATTTGAGATATGAAATTTGGCCCTCATCCAGAACAAAGAATTTCTGCTTTTTCTAAAACTCCCGCAAGGATTTGGGGGAGAGCGAGAGTGAGATCCATCAAGCTCCAATACTCCCCATAAATGATCTCATTTTATAAATAATGGGAGGGGGGAAAAACAATACATTCAATAGGAATGAGATTAGAGCATAGGAAGGGAGGAGATGAATGACCAGTCTCAGGAATGTCTGGGCGTTATGCAAAAGAAGATAAGTTTGATCCTAAGAGGGTTTTCTCCAGAACAGTTAAGGATGAACTAAAATAAGAAAGGCGAGAAGGAGACCTTCTGCTGAAATGGCTACATTATCTCTTGGCAGAAGAAAGAGCCCTGTTGAGTGAGATCAGCACATTAAGACCAGTGGTGGGATTCAAAAAAAATTATTACCAGTTCTGTGGGTGCGTCTTTGTGGGTGTGCCGTGTTTGACTCTCACCAGGCTCAAGGTTGACTCAACCTTCCATCCTTCCGAGGTGGGTAAAATGAGCGCCCAGATTGTTGGGGGCAAGAGGCTGATTGTAAACTGCTTAGAGAGGGCTGTAAAGCACTGCGAAGCGGTATATAAGTCTAAGTGCTATTGCTATTGCTTGATCCCAATTCCAGATCAACTGGAAAGGGTGGACTATGAGAACCCTCACTAATGAAGAGGTATTACAAAAATCAGATGTTGAAAACTGTGCATGAACGTCGAATGTGGCTTGTTGACATGTCTTACATTTGAAAGACCCGTCTCCAAAAATTACACTACATTGAATACTGCCTGAAGAAAAGAGACAACACAGCAATTTCAGAAATCCGGGTGCCAAATACTTATGGAAGATCTCCAGATCATTAATGTCCTTTGGGATGATGTTGAAGATGCTATGAATGATTGAAACTGCTAGAAAACACTTGCTGCCTGACGTGGTCTACACAGGACCTCATCATGTCGATGATGAGGAAGAGGTCTGGTTATAAAATTGCTCCAGTGCATCCTACCTACTGTCTGAAGTTAAGGTGTGGTTGGACAGCTCCCATACTATTTTGGCAACTTTGCCACAAATACGTTTGTTGTCTTGCTGGACAGCTCCCTGGAGAAGATCCCATCCCTCTGCCGTAGTATCTATGGAGATTCTCAGTCCTCCAGGTCATGGTTGTCCCAAAGGTGCTATTTCAAGAGGCAACTGGACTTTCTGGTTTTTCTTTGAAGACGTTTTGCTTCTCATCCAAGAAGCTTCTTCAGCTCTGTATTGCTGAATGTCAATGGAAAGTCTCAGTCCTCTAGATCAGGGGTTCCCAAACTTGGCAACTTTAAGACTTGTGGACTTCAACTCCCAGAATTCTCCAGCCAGCATAGCTGGCTGGAGAATTCTGGGAGTTGAAGTCCACAAGTCTTAAAGTTGCCAAGTTTGGACATCCCTGCCCTAGATCATGGTTGTCTCAAAGGTACTTTTTCAAGAGGCAACTGGACTTACTAGTTTTCCTTTGAAGAGAAATTTGAGACCCAAATTTCTGTTGCTGAGCAAGACAGTTGTTAAGTGAGGGTTTTTTTTTTTCAAAAAATGATCCATGCTTTGCTCAATTTTGCCCCTTTCAAGCCCTCAGGAGCACTCTACAAGCCCCCCAAAGCTCTGCATGCCCCCGCCTTGCAAAAAATGAGGTGTGCAGAGGGTTTGGGAGGCCTACAGAGTGCAAACACTTTTTTTAAAATTTACCTCTTCAAAATCATGGTGCATCTTATAGTTTGAAAAATACAGTAATACAAGTTATAAAGAGAAAAGAAAGGGAGACAGAGAGAGAGAGAGAGAGAGAGAGAGAGAGAGAGAGAGAGAGAGAGAGAGAGAGAGAGAGAGAGAGAGAGAGAGAACATTTCTGGCAGAAGAAGTCTAGTCCACTGGGCCTCAACCTTTCCTTCACCATGGACAAAATACCTTTTGTGGCTGCGGACTGTCAAGCTTCAAAATGCACTTCTGCTATTGCAACCCTCATCGCTTCTCAGCTTGCCAAAGAAACTGGTGGGGTGGGGGAGAGAAGGGGGAGATGGAATGTAGGCTCCAGACATCAAGAAGACAGCCGTGAGAACCAAGGACACTTCGGCAGGTGTTTGCCAGAGCCAAAGACTTCCTCATAACAATATAATGTGGCTCCATTGGACAATGTGATCTGGTCTAATAAGGAGAGGGAGAAGCTATACTTGAATTAGGTGGGTTTGCGTGGGAATTAGTTCGATCTGGTTTTGCCCTCATCTGTGCTGAAATGATGGACTTCAATAAAGTTTTGCATTCAGGGATTGAATCGCCTTGGCCGTGCTTGCTTTGGTTGGGTTCGTCAGTCGGAACAAGGACACCGACCCCCAAGATTAAACTCAAGATTTAAATCATAACATTTCTCCAACCCTTCACGGACCCTCTGTGATGACATCACAGCCGCCCCCGGGGTCAGTTGCAAACCACTGGCCTAGCCCAGTGGTGGGCAAACTCATTAGTCATCAGAGCCAAATATCAACAATACCACGATTGAAATTTCTTTTGAGAGCCGGAAGGTGTGGCCTGTTTTGTGGGAGTGGCTCAGCGGTCATGTGACTGGGTGGGCATGGCCAACTTGGAAAGTGTGGTAAACTCACTTAACGACGGTCTTGGTTAGCAACCAAACTTTTACTCAATTTTGGTCATAAGTTCTTTCTTTCGCTCTCTCTTTCTTCCTTCCTCTCTCTCTCTCTCCATTTCTCTCTCTCTTTCTTTCTTTCGCTCTCTTTTTCTCTTTCTTTCTGTCTCTCTTTCTCTCTCTCTTTCACTCTCTTTCTTTCTTTCCCTCTTTCTCTCTCTTTCTCTCTTTCTTTCCCTTTCTCTCTCTTTCTCTTTCTCTCTCTCTTTCTTTCTCTCTCTTTCTATCTCTGTCTCTCTCTCCTTCGTCTGCCCATCTCTGTCACTCTGTGTGTGTGTCTGTCTGTCTGTCTCTCACTCACTTAATCAGTCTCTATCTATCTGTCTCTCCCTCCCTCTCTCTGTCTCTCCGTCTCTGTGTGTGTCACTCACTCTGATTCTCTCCCTCCCTCTATTTCTCTCTGTCTCTGTCTGTCTGTCTTTCCCTCCCTTCCCCTCTGTCTCTCTCTGTGTCTGTCAGTCACTCTCTCTCTTCCCTCTCCTCCCCCCCCAACCCAGGAAGCAGCAGAAGGGCCGGCATGCCGGAGGTTACGGACGCCTCCTCCCGCAGCGGCTACAGGCATCTTAAGCACCACCAAGGCTGTCGTCCGGCAGGTCGTCCAGCAGGGAAGCTGGTCACATCTCCATCGCGTCTCCCTCTGGCAGTCTCCTAGACTGTAATTGAGCGGAGCATGCGCGCACCTATCTTTTCCACAGAAAAGAGAGGCGCGCGCATGCTCCGCTCAATTACAGTCTCGGAAGACTTCGTAGCGGTGGGAAGTTGTGCTGTAATTCCGCAGGACGTGCACGCGCCAATCTTTTCCTGGGTGTGGAAAAGTGGTGACCTGCTTCACTGCTGCTGCTTCTGCTACCCCCGAGCCTTGCGCCCGGCAGGGGCATCGGACAGGGAAGCCGGACGCATCTCCACCGGCTCCCTCTGACAGCCACCACGGCACACGTTCTGGGGCTGTGTGGCCGGGAGGGAGATGGACGCACGTTCTGGGGCCGCGTGTCCATCTCCCTCCCAGCCACGCAGCCCCAGAACGTGTGCCTTGGTGGCTGTTGGAGGGAGCCGGTGGAGATGCGCCCAGCTTCCCTGCCCGATGCCCTGCCCGGCATGTCGGTTGGGGGGGCTCTGACTGCCTCCCCCTGGAGCGAGCGAACGGGCGGGGGGAGCTGCGCCGGAGCCGTCCTGGTGCCAGACGCCCACCTCCCTGTGCGTGCGGCTCCCAGACGGCTCCGACGCAGCCACAGCCCCGGGCATTCCCCCCGCCCGTTCGCTCACTCCAGGGGGAGGCAGCCAGAGCCCTCCCAACCGACATGCAGGGCCCTCCGCTGCCTGGGGGGGGGGGGGAAGGAGAGAGGAAGAGCCGCACCTGAGGGGCCAAAGAGCCGCTCGTGGCTCGCGAGCCGCGGTTTGCCGACCACTGGCCTAGCCTATTTCTTGCTATGTTTGTCATCGACTTCCGAGGGATTACTCAAAAGTGTCTTTTCCTTCTTACAATTGTGGCAATATCACGACCACGCAAATCCCTTCCATCTCAGACTTTCAAATGCAGCCAGGCCTCTATCATCTAACTTGAAACAGATGGACTTTGGCTTGCTAGTCTTATTCTGCCATTAGGAGGGTGTTTTTTTTTTGCTGCCCTAATCAGATTTGGTGAGGTATCCCCTGGAAGAATTTGCACATGTATGCTTGTGGTATGTGAGACAAGTAAAGGCCGAGCACATCCATGGCAGCCATACAAGCACCAATCCCTTGGGTCAACGTTGGAGTACATCCAAAATATAATGGAGTGATGGATGTAATGATTCCCTCTAGGATTGCATCACTGCCTTCAAACTGAGTCATGGCAGGGAAAGTTAGGAAAACAAGTCAGAATTCATTACAGTGTGTATGATCAAAGCTGCTGCAGCCTCCACACGCTCCTCACATTCATATTTTGCGGGGAGCCTAGGTGTATATCAAGCCAGTCACAAATCTCAAGCACATCTGGATAACCCTAAGAAGAACATCAATGCTTTACCTAGAGTAACGCACATAGATAGGTCCCAAACAACCAACATTAATTTCAAGGAAGCACCAGTATGTCTAGTCTGTGGAAAGAAGGACTAGGGATGGCAGGATCCAATCTTTGTGGGGCTGCCACAAGGATAAGAAGGGTTGCCTTATTTTCCAAAGCACCCAAAGGCAGAACAAGAAGCAACGGATGGAAGCTAATCAAGGAGAGAAGTAATCTAGAACTAAGGAGACATTTCCGCACAGTGAGAACAATTACCGTATTTTTAGGAGTATAAGGTGCACCAGAGTATAAAACGCACCGAGATTTTGAAGATGCAAATTTAAAAAAAAAGTTTTTGCACTCTGCAGACCTCCCAAAAATGGCTCCAGCTTTGCTGGCTGGAGAATTCTGGGAGCTGAAGTCCTTCAGACTTAAAGTTGCAAAGGTTGGAAACCCCTGCCTTAGGAGGCTTGTAGAGTGCTCCTGCAGGGTGCGGGGCACCAAAAATGAGAAACAAATGGCCCATTTATTGCCCCCAAAAGGGCCTGCATAGCCTTTAGGAGGCTTATAGAGTGCTCCTGGGGGCTGGTGGTGGTGGGACAAAAAATGACCCGCTTTTCATTCATTTCAGCCCTCCCCAGCCCCCAGGAGCAACCTGCAAGCCTCCTAAAGGCTCTGCACAGCCATTTTAGTGAAGGGGTGGGGTTTCGGGAGGCAAGAAAATGCTGTATTCAGAGTATAAGATGCACTCAGATTTTCAGCCTCTTTTTTGAGGGAAAAAGCTGCGTCTTATACTCCGAAAGATATGGTAACTAGTGAAAGGGCTAGCCTGCAGAAGTTGTGGGTGGCCCATCACTGGAGGCTTTCACGAAGAGACTGGACATTCATTTGTCTGAAATGGAATAGGGCCATGATGGCGAACCTATGGCATGCATGTCACAGGTGGCATGCAGTGCCCTCTCTATGGTCACGTGAGCCATCGCCCCCAGCACAGTTCTGCCATGCACGTTTACATTTACTCTCAAGCCAGGAAGACCATCTATTGCAGATTTGATAGTACTCGGTTTCTTCCCTCTCCTTCATTTCCATAGGCAGTCTATCCATTTCTGCACATTCATAAATTTTCCTTCTTATGATCAGGTCTGGAAGAGCATCTGTTTGTTGCCAATTCTGTGCTAACACATTTCCACTTGCGGTTAGAATATGTCATGTTATGTATTGTAGTTTCTAGGATAGCCCCCCGCTTCTGACTTTTAAATATAAATTATAATTTGGCAAGGTTTTAATAATGGGTTTTAGCATGGGTTTAATTAATTTAATATATTTTAATTGATGTATATTGTATTTTATGGTTTTATATAATGCCTGTGCGCCGCCCTGGGTCCTAACAAGGGAAAGGGCGGGGTATAAATTTGATAAAATAAAATAAATAAAAAATAGTTTTCCCCCCATTTTCCCATCAAAAATACCCAAGAGAAACAGTCGCGGCTTCAACTCTTTCCTCTGTTCAGTGATCTCTTCCAGCCACTTTCTTATCTTACGGCAATATTTTCTGACCTTAGGGCAGGTCCACCACATGTGCAGTGGTGGGCTCCGGATCCAGTTGCAACCGGTATGGTGCAATGGGTCCGGGCGTCCACCACATGAACATGCACAGCACGTGCGCATATGTCCTTACCGCCTGCGATGCTCCGGATGCCTCCACGATGCTTCAGCTGCTCAGCAGAGCATCGCACAGGCGCCATACGTTCCATGCGTGTGTGTGGAAACGCCGAAGAGTTCAAATATGATAAGGAGGGCAGGCGGGTGGGCCCTCTATAGCATCGGAACGGAACGGTACCCATATCGGGGCGCACCGCCTGCAAACCACCAATGCACATGTGGTAGAACATTCCCTGCTTATGTGCGAATGGACCCAGGGCCATTCCAGGATTGTGTATTTTTCTCCGTAGGCAAAAAACATTTTCAGGAGAGTCATTTCTAGAGGCGAAATGGAACTTGGCACCCCTCAGAATTTGGATGTGGTGCTGTGAACTGCAGGTATGTTGAATTCTGCTTCTTTTTGCACAAAACCCCTTGTTGAGAGATCTTTCAGGCATGAGCCTTCCTTCCCACAAATGCAGTTTGTTTTCAATCCTGTGCCCTGTGCCGTGCTGGAAAAAAAAAAAAAGAAGACAAAGTCAACGAGCTGTGAACAGAAGAGGAGAACTGTTTAGCTGTTTTTTTCAGTGCTTAAAATTGCCCTGAAAAGTGTGCAACGTTGCAAAAAATGTAAATAAAGAGATCCGTGTTCCCATATATTTCTTTTTTTCTCCCAGCTACCTGGGGGACAGCCCTTTGGGCAGGGGTCCTCAAATTTTTTAAACAAGGGGCCGGTTTATGGTTTCTCTTCTCTTCTCTTCTCCTCCCCTCTCCTCTCCTCTCCTCTCCCCTTCCCTTCCCTTCCTTTCTCCCTTCTCTCTTCTCTCTCCTTTATCTTCCCTTCCCTTCCATTGCTTCTCTTCTCTTCCTTTCTCCCTTCTTCCTTCTCTCTCCTTTCTCTTCCCTTCCTTCTCTTCTCTTCTCTTCTCTTCTCTTCTCTTCTCTTCCCTTCCCTTCCCTTCCCTTCCCTTCCTTTCTCCCTTCTCTCTTCTCTCTCCTTTATCTTCCCTTCCCTTCCATTGCTTCTCTTCTCTTCTCTTCCTTTCTCCCTTCTTCCTTCTCTCTCCTTCATCTTCCCTTCCTTCTCTTCTCTTCTCCTCTACTCTCCTCTCCCCTTCCCTTCCCTTCCTTTCTCCCTTCTCTCTTCTCTCTCCTTTATCTTCCCTTCCCTTCCATTGCTTCTCTTTTCTTCCTTTCTCCCTTCTTCCTTCTCTCTTCTTTATCTTCCCTTCCTTCTCTTCTCTTCTCTTCCCTTCCCTTCCCTTCTCTTCCTTTCTCCCTTCTCTCTTCTCTCTCCTTTATCTTCCCTTCCCTTCCGTTGTTTCTCTTCTCTTCCTTTCTCCCTTCTCCCTTCTCTCTCCTTCATCTTCCCTTCCTTCTCTTCTCTTCTCTTCCCTTCCCTTCCTTTCTCCCTTCTCTCTTCTCTCTCCTTTATCTTCCCTTCCCTTCCATTGCTTCTCTTCTCTTCCTTTCTCCCTTCTTCCTTCTCTCTCCTTTATCTTCCCTTCCTTCTCTTCTCTTCCCTTCCCTTCCCTTCCCTTCTCTTCCTTTCTCCCTTCTCTCTTCTCTCTCCTTTATCTTCCCTTCCCTTCCGTTGCTTCTCTTCTCTTCCTTTCTCCCTTCTCCCTTCTCTCTCCTTCATCTTCCCTTCCTTCTCTTCTCTTCTCTTCCTTTCTCCCTTCTCTCTTCTCTCTCCTTTATCTTCTCTTCTCTTCCCTTCCCTTCCCTTCCCTCCTTCCCTTCCCTTCCGCTGCTTCTCTTCTCTTCTCTTCTCTTCTCTTTTCTTCTCTTCTCTTCTCTTCTCTTCTCTTCTCTTCTCCTCTCCTCTCCTCTCCACTCCACTCCACTTCACTCCATTCTGCTGTGCTGCTAGGTGATCAAATCTGAAAAGGTTTCAATCCCCTTCCCCAGCTTTGGAACCGACCTGTCATCGGCCGCAGACAGTCCTTTTTCCCCTTTCTCCACATCTCTGCTTTTGTCCTGACTCACGCATTAAACTATCAATAATCATAAGGCCGCCATCTCAATGGAGCTGACAGGTGACAACTCTCGATCCCCTTTATTGGGCCGTGTTCCTCAGAAAAGCTTGCAAATTGCTCAGATCTCGGCTAACAAAGCCCAGGTTCACTCCCGGAGCCTCTGAATACCCTGCTTGATGATAACATGTGAATTGCTGAGCGTCACCTGAGATAAAATATCTTTTACAACATCAAAGCTCCCCGTTTCTAAGCTGCAGCTATGGGAGAGTTTTGTCAGACCGAAGATGGATAGAAGAGATAAAGGTGAAATTAAAGAGAAGGGAGTGGGGAGCGGGTGGGAATCCAATTCCATGAATGGAGGGAAGGGAAGGGGAGAAATTTTATCACGGCCTTGGCACTCAAATATCTGCAATAGGGATTAGCACAAGCCTCCTCTGAAGTGTGAGGAAAAGCATTGTAGGGTTGGCTTTGGAAGCCCTCATTGAAACTCTGCTGGACTTTCATGACGGACAGGGTGCCGCTCCGGTTACATCACGTACAATGTATGGTGAATAACAATGCCTGGCACACCGCCGATATCAGTAATGGATATTCTGGCTTTGATATTTCAGGATTCAAGATATTTCAAATGAAGGCTGGTGCAGCACCACAATTTGGACAGATTTAAAATGTGGTACTCCACATTTTACCACCACCAGATACTTTGGGAAAAAGCCATGGAGATTGTCTCAAAGGTGCTTTTTCTTTTTCTTTCTGGAGACAACTGGTCTTCCTTTGTTTTTTCTTCAAAGACATTTCGCTTCTCATCCAACTCTGGGGGCGAAACACCGGCCCCCATGGAGAGGGCGCGCAATTTGGGTGTCCTCCTGGATTCCCGGCTGTCCATGGAGGACCATGTGGCAGCCGTGGCCAGGGGGGTGTTCCATCAGGTACGCCTGATGCGCCAATTGCGCCCCATACTGGATGGGACTGCCCTTCGCATAGTCACTCAAGCACTCGTGACGTCCCGACTTGACTACTGTAATGCTCTCTACATGGGGCTCCCCTTGAGGTGCACTCGAAAGCTACAGTTAGTCCAGAATGTGGCCGCGCAGGTGATTACGGGAGCCTCTAGATGCTCCCATATAACACCGCTCCTGCGCGAGCTGCACTGACTACCTGTGGCCTTTTGGGTGCCCTTCAAGGTTTTGACGACCATCTTTAAAGCGCTCCATCGCTCGGGACCTAGTTATATGCGACACCGTCTCCTGCCCCATACATCCCTTAGACCGATCCGCTCCCACAGAGAGGGCCTTCTCAGGGTGCCGTCGGCCGGGCAATGCCGGTTGGCGACACCCAGGGGAAGGGCCTTCTCTGTGGCGGGCCCTACCCTTTGGAATGACTTACCCCCTGAACTACGTACCATCTCAGACCTCTACCTCTTCCGCCAGTGTCTGAAGACACACCTTTTCCATCAAGCCGGCCTAGCGTTACCTCCCGCTGTGACTGCTCCTAGATAGTTTTAATTCGGGGGATTTTAATCGATTTTAGCAGAGGGTAGGAATTTAATATGTTTTTACATTTTGTATTTTGTAATATTTGTCATGTTTTAAATCTCCTGTGCACTGCCCTGGGTCCTTTTAGGAGAAGGTGCGGGGTATAAATCTAAATAAAACTAAAATAACAACAACTAAAACTAAGAAATGTCTTCAAAAGGAAAAAAAATAAGAAAGTCTAGTTGCCTCCTGAAAAAACACCTTTGGGACAACCATGACCAGGATGACTGAGAAGCTCTACAGCAGGGGTGTCAAACTCAAGGCCTGGGGGCCAGATCTGGCCCATGGGGTGCTTAGATGAGGCCTGCAGGACTGCCCTGCCAATGAAGGACTGCCCCGTGGTGTCTCTACCAGCAAAAGCAGAACTTAGGAGGTCCACATTTTTAGCAGAGGGTTGGAGGAAGCCGTGGCAGATGAACACGGAGCTTGGGATCCTGTTTTCGCTGGCAGAGTGCTCGGGCCACTACAGGAGCCCCTGACATGAGTGATGTTGAGGTTGCCATGTCCACCCTATTTCCCCCACCCCCCACCCCCCCGAGGTCAAACACAACCCTGATGTGGCCCTCAATGAAATCGAGTTTGACACCCCTGCTCCAGTGGTGGGATGCAAAATGTTTTACTACTGGTTCTGTGGACGTGGTTTGGTGGGCGTGGCAGGGGAAGTATACTGTGAAATCTCCATTCCCTCCTGATCAGCTGAGACTCAGGAGACAGAGAATAGATGGGGGCAGAGCCAGTCAGAGGTGGCATTTACCAGTTCTCTGAATTACTCAAAATTTCCACTACTGGTTCTCCAGAACTGGTCAGAACCTGCTGAATACCATCTCTGCCCTGCTCTACAGACATCCATTGAGATCCCACCATTCTAAAAATGGCCCATCATGAAGAATAGTTGATGTCCAAGACACCATAAAGACTAGGAGTTGGTGAGACAACACCATCTTTGCAACTGCCATGAATAGGAGCTCACCCGATCATGCAATCCTCGGGTCTCGAACATGAGCTGCTGGCTTTCCAGTTGAGAAGCTCAGCGTACTTAATCGTGCCACTTCTATTTACATGATACAAACATGCAGGTCATTGTTTAGTCTAGAGAAAATAAAGACTGTGGGGACGACGACATGATAGCAGTATTTCAGTATTTGAGGGACGCACACAAAGAAGAGAGGGTCGAGCTATTTTCCAAAGCACCAGAAGGCCAGACAAGGAATAATGGATGGAAACTGACCAAGGAGAGAATCAAGCTGGAAATAAGGAGAAACTTCCTAGCAGTAAGAACATTTAACCAGTGGAGCAGAAGTTGCCTCCAGAACCTGTGGGTGCTTTAAGAGACTGGACAGCCACCTGTCTGAAATGGTATAAGATCTCCTGCTTGAGCAGGGGGTTGGACTAGAAGACCTCCAAGGTCCCTTCCAGCTCTATTCTGATTCAGTTTCTGATTCCTAATTCACGAATCACCATGTCTTCATTTTACACTGGTGTGTTTGGTCACACACTTGCTCAGCTTTGCAATTCTGTTCTAGCTCTGTGGCTGTGGGGCTATTTGGGTGGAAAGCTCTCCTTGGGAGAATATCTCCACTCCCCGAGGCTGGCCGAGTCAGATTACATCTCCATCCCTCCTGGCTCTTCGGTTGTGCTACATATGAAATAACAGCTCTTACTGTAACCAAATATTTCCATTCAGGAAAGCCAGTTGCAACCAGCAAAAAAGGAGATGGATCCACATGTTCCCAGAAGCTGGTGAAAGGTGCTTTGTTCTGAGCAAGAGCACCTGGAGAGGATGTTGCTCCTCTCGGTCCGTGACTCTTAGCAGCTGTAGTGAGTCCGTGTCATGCTTGTTCCTGTGAGAGCATGGTGGAAATAGCTACTTACAGCTAAGGGAATCAGTTGGGACCATCTAGTGGCTCTTGGTACTGTTGAGGCTGATCAGAAGAAATTGCTCTGCTTTCTATCAGGGCTGGAAATCCTTCCTTGGGTCGTCATTAGCTTATTTCCTAGTCTCTGGATGTGCCACTCAACGAAGTGCAGGCTGTTCAAAACCTGTAATCTGCACAGTTGACTGATTGACTGATAAAATTTACTGGCCGCCCATCATACTCTAGGGCAGGGGTGTCAAACTCAAGACATGGGGCCTGGATCTGGCCCATGGGGCTCCCCTGGAACCAGTGAAGGACCAGCCCACGGTGCCTCTGCCAGTGGCAGAGGGTTGCAGGAGGCAGCCGCTGACGAAAGCAGAGCTCCGGAGCCCGTTTTTGCTGGCAGAGCACTCAGGCCACCATAGGTGCCCATGACACAAGTGATGTCAAGCTGGCCATGCCCACCTTGGCCCTCCTGAGTTCAAACGCAAAACTAATGCAGCCCTCAATGAAATTTAGTTTACTCTAAGGTAACTCTGGACGCCTTACAAATTTCATATTTGTTGTTAGTTGTGAAGTCGTGTCTGACCCATCGCGACGCCATGGACAACATTCCTCCTGGCCTTGAGGATGTCCTCTACCATCCTCTGGAGTCCATTTAAGCTCACGCCGACTGCTTCAGTGACTCCATCCAACCGCCTTCTCTGTCGTCCCCTTCTTCTTCTTTTTCCCTCCATCGTTCCCAGCATGAGGCTCATCTCCATTGAGTCCTTCCTTCTCATTAGGTGGCCAAAGTATTTGAGTTTCCTCTTCAGGATCTGGCCTTCTAAAGAGCAATCAGGGTTGATCTCCTCTAGGACTGACCAGTTGGATGGCCTTGCAGTCCAAAGGACTCGCAGGAGTCTTCTCCAGCACCAGAGTTCAAAGGCCTCCATTCTTTGATGCTAAGCCTTCCTTATGGTTTAACTTTCACAGTCATACATTGCATTACACATACAGTTAATTACATATACAATTAAAATATAAAATGTTAAAATCAGACATTAAAACAAGGATATATGGGAAAGACGGAGGTGGAATGGAAAGAAGGCAGGATCTGGTATTACTCGATCAAACACCTGCTCTCCCATTGGGGCCCCAAGGCAACTGGCGGAGTCCGGTCTTTAGACCCTTATGAAAAGATAGGACAGTTAGAGGCCAACCTCACATTGGAGTGGGCAAGATGTTCTACAGCAGAGAAGACCCTTCTCCTGGACTCCTCCTGAACCAGAACAATCAGGCTGATGGGACCTGCGGCATGCCTCTTCTTCCAGGGCGAGTGGTAGGAGCCAATCCCAATGGGGGATCCTTTTGGTTTCATAATTCAAGAGGTCCACACTTGTGCCATTATTTGCAAACATTTCTGCATGCTTTAAGGTGGCTTGTTTGCAATGAATGGAAGGGCAAGCAATCATTCTTCATCTTCCCCACTAGTATCACAACTTCCCTGACACACCTCTCAGTCTGGCTTGTGTTGTTGTTGTGGCCCGACTGTGGCCAGCAGAGCTGGTAGCAGAGTTGGATAGCAAAGAGTTTGGGGTGGAACATGGGCTTCTGATGAGGGCTCTGTGTCAGAGGCAGAGAGGGGACCAGTGCCGTATGCCAGTTATCAGCTGCCTTCAGAGTCAGACATCAGTGAGGCAGACAAATATACTATTCTATTCTATTCTATTCCAATTCCTATTTATCTTCTCTCCTATCCTATCCTATCCTATTCCATTTCCATTTCCAATTCCAATTCTATTCTATCCTATTCCTTCTTCTATTCTATTTTATTCTCTTCTGTTCTCTTCTCTTCTACTCCTTCTCCTTCTTCTATTCTATTTTATTCTCTTCTGTTCTCTTCTCTTCTACTCCTTCTCCTTCTTCTATTCTATTCTATTCTATTCTTAGGCACAGGGAATAAATTCTGAGATCTTTATAAAGTTAGATTGCCTAAGCCTGTGGATCTTGAAATTACTCTCTTTCTTTTCACAGTGCAATAATGCATCTGTTGTAGAGTGGTCTCTTTATAGGAACTAGATCCTATTTCCATTGTTCCTTCCAAAAACATCTAACATCCTAATGACGCAATTCTGCAATGTGACCTTTGGCCAGCTGCTTTAGCAATAGCAATAACGCTTAGACTTCTATATCATCCCATAGTGCTTTACGGCATTCTCTGGGCGGTTTACAATAGAGAAGCATTATTTGCATTTTGCCCCCAGCAATCTGGCTCCTCATTTTACCGACCTCAGAAGGATGGAAGGCTCAGTCTACCTTAAACCCCATCAGGGTTGAACTCCTGACTATGGGCAGAGTTTGCCTACCATACTGCATTCTAACCACCGCACCACCAAGAGTAGCAGAAGCTTAATATGAAGTACTCAGTGGTCTGACTTTTGTTAATGACTTGAACTGAAAGAAGGAATTTAATGCATGTTATTGTTGTATGTTGCAAAGTCATGTCCAACCCATCACAACCCCATGGACAACATTCCTCAATGCCTTTCTGTCTTCTACCAGCCACTTCATTCTCTGCCGTCCCCTTCTTCTTTTGCCCTCCATCTTTCCCAGCATGAAGCTCTTCTCCAGTGAGTCCTCCCTTCTCATTAGGTGACCAAAGCATTTGAATTTCCTCTTCAGGATCTGGCCTTCTAAAGAGCAGTCAGGGTTGATCTTCTCTAGGACTGACCGGTTTGACCGCCTTGCAGTCCAAGGGAATTGCAGGAGTCTTCTCCATCACCATAGTTCAAAGGTCTCAATCCTTTGGCATTCAGACTTTCTTATGGTCCAACCTTCACAGCCATCCATTGCAACTGGGAAAAACATAGCCTTGACTATACACACTTTTATTGGCAGGTTGATATCTCTGCTTTTTAGCATGCTGTCTAGATTTGTCATTTGCTAGACAACTTAAGGCTACAATCCAATTATTTCAGAACCAACTTCATATCATATACTGTATTGTGCTAATCCCCAAGAAGTGCCTGGTATTCCCTGAGACCAGAAGACATCTGGGAACATTTCAAATTCTCACTAACACATTCTACGTTAGCTAAGCAGGCAACAATAAGCGTGATATTGTAGCTAGTGAACCCTTGCTCCTTGGCAGCAAATTCTGTACATGAGATGTCCTCTCTTTCTTCCAGCTCTTTCCTTAGAAGAGTGGCTGGCCAAGTGACCCAATTGATTGAGTTGACTCATTCTCATGATGTTACTGTCTGAGTCAATGGCTCTTTTTTTTTTGGTGTTCCTACAACCCATTGACCAACCTTTCTCCTTCTGACCAAATTAAGTTTGTTGTTGGAACAAGGCCATTATAATTTTCAAAAAATTAGATTCTTTTACCACCACCATCCTCAATTTTCTCTTTTTCTTTCCTAAGGAGGCATGGGAGAAGTTGGTTAGGAGTATCATGTTTCTATGGTCCACCTTTTTCTTTTTGAATGCACGTTGCTATCATTTTATTGAAAAAGAAAATCTTTTAAAAATTTAGAGGGTTTTCTTTGTTTCCCTTTGGGTCCCAACACTATACACTACATAAATAATATTCTGAAGGACTATTCAGAATAGTATCTTTACTAAGATGGTGATTTTGGTTTTATAAGAAACAGATGCCTTGTAGAACTAAAAGTTTTTCAATCTTTATTGAGAGTATCTCAAGAGGATCTAAGCTAAAACAGTACCAAGGACAGCAGGATGATGGCGAGATTTTCATTTGAAACAGAATATATTGTGTATCTCTTTATCTTCCAGGACCTATTAATATTGTATAGGGTTTTTTTAATGTCATACCTAGTATCAAGAAACTTGATGGTCCAGATCGCAAAAAACAAAGAAGCAAGAAGATACATTCAGCTCTACTATTAGGTTTAAGGTTTAACATTGAGGCTGGCAAAGATCACTGATTCCCAATTATTTAAAAATGCTAGCTACAAAATTATTGTCCGGTCCTCCAAGCAACCATCAAAAAGACATTTACAAAAACAACAACATTTTGATTAATCTGTAGATGATTTTACTGTAGAGGACCTCTGGGTTTATATACCTCTTCTACACATTCAAAAAAAAATATGATTGAGTTCAAAATTCTTTCATTCCAAGGCTGCCATCTTATGGCCCCGAAGAGAGAAAGAGGCCTGGCCTTGGTAGGAAAAAAGAAAGAAAGCTAGAAACACCAGATTAGGACAATTGCTGCATTTAAATCCGGCTGGAAAACTCAACAGCTGCAGAGTGATGTTGGCTTAATGACCCTGGATTGATGTCAATGGAAGTTGTGTCCAGCATTATTGCATCTATTGGCCAGACAATGCTCGATTTCTCCCACTCTATCCTTTTTTTTTTTTTTTGCAGCATTTGATTCTTCTTGCCAGACCACAAACTTTTCTTTACGCTTACGAATGCAATCACTGGTAGTTACTAGAGGTGTGGGAAACTATTTTTATTGGAAAAGAAAAAAGCTGGAAATTTTTGCATCTAAATCTTTTCCATTTTGGTGAAGGGACTGCATTATGTACATGCCGTCGAGTCATAGGGAAATCAGGAGAGTCCGACAGTTCAAATGAGTATAAAGATTTATTGCAATCTTAAGCTCTCTACAAAAACCTGAGCTACTAACAGTCAAGGGAAATGAGCAGGAGATAAGAAAGGCATTCAAGGTGGGCTACACTTAAATCTCTTGTGGGCATGCAGGGGCTCACGACTGATGATGTGTTTGACCCCACCCTTGGGCTCAGCCTGGTCATCTCCTACTCATGCATGTCTATGGCAAATGATGCATGAAGAAAAATTGCAAACTGGGCTCAAAACAATGGCTGGAATGTTATCTTTTCAAAGCTGGGTTGTATTTGTGGTCAAACTCTTTGGCCATCAAATGAGAAGAGAGGACTCATTGGAAAAGACCCTGAGGTTGGGAAAGATGAAAAGGAGAAGGAAATTGCAGAGGATGAGATGGTTAGACAGTGGCATCAATGCAATGGACATGAGTTTGTGTGAACTCTGAGATAGGGGAGGATTGTGTATGTGTGTGTGTGTGCTTGGTGTGCTGTGGCTCACAGGGTAATGAAGAGTTGGACTTGACTTAGTAACTGAAGAAAAACAACAATTTGTGATTTATTTCTATTTTATTTCTTAAAACCCATTAACAAAATTGGAATGTATAAAAGTACTTCAAATGTATTATTAGTTGGAAAGATGATGATTTTATCATGCTTGGTATAAAAAAGCTTGAAAATGTTGGACTCAAAATACATACAGTAATTCAGAGGATTTTAAAGATTATCATTCAATTGAAATGGTTGGTGAAGATCACAGAACTTGCTGAAACAGCTAAATTGATTTGTTTGATTAGATAAAAGACAATATCTACACCAATAGTTCTTGGTGATTGGAAACCCCTTATGGAACTACAGTATATAGTAACATTTTTACCCATTCTGGGTTATAATGACTGATAGTTATGAGCCTGTTTGTCCAATTTCATTCTGTGAATTAATCCCCCTTCCTGGGGGATTATTGTTTTCCAAAGTTTTCCAAAGGTTTTAATCACCTTGCTTGAACGTCTGGAAGTTGGAAAGTTAGCACATTACCTCGTGCCTTCTAAGATTTTATTGATTTTCTATTGTTTACATTTTGTTAGTGCTTAATAAGCATCATGTTGTATGTCCTTGGTTAACCATACAGATTACATTCTTAATCTCCATCTCTTTTTCCCAACCACTGGCAACATAGAGTCCACATTTGATACTCTGTGTCTTCTTTTTGTTTAATCTTCTGTCCACTTCTGCACCATCTTTTATCTTCCTAATTATCTCTTCATCTTGCGGTGTTTCTTCATTTTTCTAATATTGTGCAAATATAACCCTCACCGCTGTTAAGACGTGCAATATTAAATATATACTTTGCTTATCAGGTTTTTCTGATGTTATACCTAATGAAAACAGTTCAGGTTTAAAATCTACATGTTTTCCTATCATCTTTTCTAATCACTTATGTAGTTTTGCCCAAAACTTTTTTTGCTTTAACACAAGTCTACCACATATGTTAATCCGTGACCATTTTTTGGTTACACTGTCAACCTTTTGCTAGACATATTTTTAAACATTTTAGCTAGCCAGCAGGTGATGTGCCATCTATAAAACATTTTATATACGTTTTCTTTATAAGAAGTTGCCACTGTCAATTTACAGTTCCTTTAATTCCATAAATTTATAGTTCCATAAATTTGGTCATTTCTCTAGGTTTTTTCCCCATATAACCACCGTGTCTTTTATTTGTTCATCCTCCAGTTTTAAATTTAGCAAAAAATTATCTACCTTCTTAATTAATTTTTCATCAGAGTTCAACAGTGTCCTTTATCGAAGCCCCACTTTTTCATATCTAGATTGCATTTGCATTCTGTCCCCTTAAACCTATGAGCCATCAATCAACTGAATAGACTTCCTTCTGTCTAATTCTGTTTTAGTCAGAATTAGTGGTCATCTGAAGTGATTCTGAAGGTTTGTTCATTGTTTGCTTTTGTAGATGGTATCTACAAAAGCAAACAATGAACAAACCTTCAGAATCACTTTCTATTTTACTCCTTTTCTTTTTGTTTTCAAAGCACTTTTCATTCCATTTATGGAAACATTTGGCCAGTTTTGCTTAGGGTAGAACAAACTGCTCCCCTCTCTCCTTTCCTTCCCATCGGCTAAAAAGAAGGAATTTCTAAAGTTATGCACTGTGTGAAAATGGGGGGAGAATTTCCTTCCAGTAAACCACATGTAGGATTTCACTTTTTGTCATCTTCCTTTCCAAGTGGGAAACTCCTACATTTTTTAAACATTTCCTCAGAGTGAAAGTATTTCACTCTGTAGAAATCCCGCTTATCAGGAATACAAATGTTTTCTCAGACGAATTAAAAAAAAAAAAGACAATAAGGACGATCCCGTTTACATACCCACATTCACCAAGGAATCATTCGGTGGCTCGTTTGAAGAAGAGAAGGACCAGGGGAGACACGATAGCAGTGTTCCGATATCTCAGGGGTTGCCACAAAGAAGAGGGAGTCAAACTATTCTCCAAGGCACCTGAGGGCAGAACAAGAAGCAATGGGTGGAAACTAATCAAGGAGAGAAGCAACTTAGAACTGAGGAGAAATTTCCTGACAGTTAGAACAATTAACCTCTGGAACAGCTTGCCTCCAGAAGTTGTGAATGCCCCAACCCTGGAAGTCTTTAAGAAGATGTTAGATAGCCATTTGTCTGAAATGGTATAAGGTTTCCTGCCTATGCAGGGTATTGGACTAGAAGACCTACAAGGTCCCTTCCAACTCTGCTATTGTATTGTATTGTATTGTATTGTATTGTATTGTATTGTATTGTATTGTATTGTATTGGCTCATAAAACATTCCATCATGCCAAAACACCCACTGGCAAAAAGATTTAAAAACCTCGACACCTTCAACATCAGCAAATGAATCACAACAATCCACAGACTCCTTATTTTTAAAAATGGGGCACAAGAGGGCATGCAAAACCTTTGCCAGACCAATTCTCGAATACAGCTCATCTGCCTGGAATCCACACTGTATTTCGGACATTAATATAGTCGAGCGAGTCCAGAAGTATTTCACGAGAAGAGTCCTCTGTTCCTCTGCTCGCAATAGAATCCCTTATGCCATCAGGTTTGAAATTCTGGGCTTGGGCAACCTAGAACTATGCCAATTAAGCTCTGACTTAAGCGTAGTACACAAAATTATCTGCTACAATGTCCTACCTGTCAATGACTACTTCAGGTTCAACCGCAATTTTTATTTATTTTATTTTATTTTATTCGTATTTATATCCCGCACCCATCTCCCACAGAGGGACCCGGGGCGGCGCACAGGAAAATTAAAAACAAATACAAATATACAAAATACTCCTAAAAACAACATTAAACTCAACCCTGTGCTAAAACATAATTAAAACCCACAAATTAAAACTTTGACAAACTAATACTCAGGTCGGTATCGGGTAGTTCACGCTAGATGGAAAAAATGTGTTTTTAAGTGCTGGCGGAACAGGCGGAGGTCCGGGATGACACGGAGTTCGGGAGGCAGGTCGTTCCAGAGGGTTGGGCCCACCACAGAGAAGGCCCTTCCCCTGGGCGTTGCCAACCGGCATTGCCCAGCAATAATACATGGGCAAACAATCGATACAAACTCAAGGTTTAAATTAAAAGAAGGAGTAAGGCAGACATGATAGCAGCATTCCAATATCTCAGGGGTGACCACAAAGAAGAGGGAGTCAAACTATTCTCCAAAGCACCTGAGGGTAGAACAAGAAGCAATGGGTGGAAACTAATCAAGGAGAGAAGCAACTTAGAACTGAGGAGAAATTTCCTGACAGAACAATTAATCAGTGGAACAGAAGTTGCCTCCAGAAGTTGTGAATGCCCCAATACTGCAAGGCTTTAAGAAGATGTTGGATAGCTATTTGTCTGAAATGGTATAGGGCTTCCTGCCTAGGCAGGGGGTTGGACTAGAAGACCTCAAAGGTCCCTTCCAACTCTGCTATTGTATTATTGTATTACAGTAGGTAGGTAGGTAGGGGAATAGAGAGAGAGGGTTGCCACAAAGAAGAGGGAGTTGAACTATTCTCCAAGGGTAGAACAAGAAGCAATGGGTGGAAACTAATCAAGGAGAGAAGCAATTTAGAACTAAGGAGAAATTTCCTGACAGTTAGAACAATTAACCTCTGGAACAGCTTGTCTCCAGAAGTTGTGAATGCCCCAACCCTGGAAGTCTTTAAGAAGATGTTGGATAGCTATTTGTCTGAAATGGTATAGGGCTTCCTGCCTAGGCAGGGGGTTGGACTAGAAGACCTCGAAGGTCCCTTCCAACTCTGCTATTGTGTGTATGTAAGGTAAACTGTTCTAAACTCAATTGCAGAAAATGCGACTTCAGCAACAGAGTGGTCAACGCCTGGAATGCACTACCTGTTGTTACATCCTCAAACCCCCATGACTTTAACTGTCTACCTTGGACCTAAGAGGTCTGTTAAGGGGACGCGCATAAGTGTGCCTACCATCCCTCTCCTGCTGTCCCCATTTATTCGTACCCATTTCCTCTGTTCATGTCCATGTTTATATTTATACCTGCTACCTTGTACATGTTTGACAAACGAAATAAATAAGTAAAAGAGAAGATTTTCAAATGCTCTTCCTTGTGCAGCACCCCAAAGCAGGGTTTTATTTGCCAAACTCCCTTCTCCCATAATGAGCAAGTGCCTGCTATCTATTTTCCATTGTGCTAAAACTTTTACAAGACTTTTGGGTTTTCCCCCCCACTCTTCTCCTCTCCGCACCCCTTCCACCCTCATGGCACATGATCCAGGCTAGTCTGGTGGACAACACACACACACACACACACACACACACACACACACACACACACACACACACACGTGCTCCTTTCTCCAAAGACTCTGAGCTGTCCCTCGTTAGGGGAAAGTGTTAGGAAGTAGCTGAAGTGAGAAATGAGCCTGCAAAAGCTCGTTGTCCTAATTAAACTATGTCAAGGAGAGTGACAAGACGCACCAGAGGGGAAACAATGTGAACAGTGTTTGAGAATCAGCCTTAAGCTGGGAAGGGCTTTTGTCCCCAGACAAAGGCCCTTGTTTGCATGTATTAATGTCCATTAAACTCCATTGGGTCCAGGTGCAGTTTCCCCTTCTCCTCCCTCGGTTTTGCTTCATCCACCCATCGGTGGTCTTCTCCAAGTTGATCCCCTTCCTCGGCCAACCCCGAAGATACTTGAAGCTGGACTGGGCAGGAAGAGGCAGGAGAAACCAACTCTTGTGGGGGAGGGGCTGATATCAAAGGAACTGCCTTAACAGAGTAAATATCTTGATGTAAAATGAATTGTTGTTATTGTTTCTGCGAGCCCAGCATGTGGCTGAAGGCATCCACAGAAACTGCCAATGGTTAATGAGAAGAGAAAGTAGGAAAACCTTCGTTAACATGGCTAATTGTTGTTGTTGTTGTTAGTTGTGAAGTCATGTCTGACCCCTCGCGATCCCATGGACAACGTTCCTCCAGGCCTTCCTGTCCTCTACCATCCCCCGGAGTCCATTTAAACTCATGCCAACTGCTTCAGTGACTCCATCTCGACCATTCACAGCATTCAGCTCTTCTCCAGGGAGTCCTTCCTCCACATTAGATGGCCAAAGGATTGGCGTTTCACCTTCAGGATCTGGCCTTCTAAAGAGCAGTCAGGGTTGACCTCTAGGGCTGACCGGTTTGATCGTCTTACAGTCCAACATGGTTAACGCAATCACCCAAAGCAGTTTGTAGAAGGCAGCAGGAGATTCAAATAAGAGTTGGCTAGTTTGTTCGCTTGCTTCTTTGTTTGTTCGTTTGATTGATAGATTTAATTTTAGTCTGCTGCAATCAGTTGACTCTTGGTGGATTACAAACAATACTTTCTTCACGAAGCATTTGCATAATCCACAGCTTTAATTAGATAAAATAGGTCAAAGTTATAATCATGATGTTCAAGATATGATTGAAGTAATGAAAAAAATGACACGGAATGAATGACACACTAGATCCGTGATGGCGAACCTATGGCATGGGTGCCACAGGTGACACTTGGAACCGCGTTGCCATCGTGTTGCCCTGTCAGCTCCAGTGCGCATGTGTGTGCTGGCCAGCTGATTTAGGCCTTCTTTTGAGGCCATTTTTCGCCCTCTGGAGGCTTCAGGGAAGCTCCTGAATCTTCTGGAGGTGGGAGGGAGGCTTTTTTCACCTTCTCCAGGCTCCTAGTAAGCCTCTGGAGCCTGGGGAGGGCGAAAAAAGCACACCAAAAGCAGGGGATTGCGCACATAGCATTATGGATATGGCATGCCCATGCACAACCCCCCTGCGCTCCCTCCGCTTTTGGCACGCGACCTAAAAAAGGTTAGCCATCATTGCACTAGATGGTCCTTTCAGCTATCAAAAGCACAAACAGCCCCCTTTCATAATTTCCTAAAATTTAATAAGGTGAGGACACTTTCATTTTACCGTGGAGAGACTTCCAAAGTACTGGAGCCATAGACAGAGCAGAACATCTGGGAATACCCTCTTCCCGCTCCTTCTCTCCGAAAATGGGGAACTTGCTGGAAATTTGTTGTTGTGGGGTCCTGAGCATGCTCTGAGCTTATGTTCTTGCAGGCGCTTCATTACCTAACTAGGTAACACCATTGGTTCAAACTTGTAAGGAGTGGATCAAAGTTGAGTAGAAGAGATGGTCTACAGCAGAGCTCTCCAACCTTTGCAACTTTAAGTCTGGGAGCTGAAGTCCTTCAGACTTTATTTATTTATTTATTTATTTATTTATTTATTTATTTATTTATTTATTTATTTATTTATTTATTTATTTATTTATTTATTTATTTATTATTTATTTTATTTTATTTTATTTTATTTTATTTTATTTTATTTTATTTTATTTATTTTATTTTATTTTATTTTATTATTTTATTTTATTTTATTTTATTAAATTTATACCCCACCCTTCTCCAAACGGACCCAGGGCGGCGCACAGGAATTTTAAAATACATACAAAATCAATAAAAAAATTTAAAAACTTATTTAATAACCATCCTGTGCTAAAACCAAATTAAAGTCCCCAAGAATTTAAAACTGTCTAAAATAGTCAATTGCAGAGGTTACGCTGCAATTGACTATTTATTATTATTATTATTATTATTATTATTATTATTATTATTATTATTATTATTATTATTATTATTATTATTATTATTATTATTATTATTATTATTATTATTATTTCAATTTATATACCGCCCTATTTCACCTAAAAGGGACTTAGGGCGGTGCACAGAAAGATAAAAACCCCACAATATACAAAATATAAAAAACAATTAAATTATTAGATCTGTGCTAAAATTTGAATAAATAATTAAAACCAATAAATATCGAATTAAAATATTCCCTAATCTATGTCAGGCCGGCTAGATGAAAGAAATGTGCTTTTACCATCCGACGGAAGAGGCGTAGGTCCGTGATGGTACGGATATCAGGGGGAAGGTCCTTCCAGAGTGTCGGACCCACCACAGAGAAGGCTCGTCCCCCGGGAGTCGCCAGTCGGCATTGACCGGCTGACGGTGCCCTGAGAAGGCCAACTCTGTGGGAGCGGACAGGTCGAAGGGAGGAATGCGGTAGGAGGCGGTCTCTCAAGTAACCAGGACCCGTGCCATGGAGCGCCTTGAAGATGGAAACTAACACCTTGAAGCGCACCCAGAAGACCACAGGCAGCCAGTGCAGCTTGCGCAGAGAGGTGTTACGTGGGAGTAACGAGAACTCCCAGAATCCCCCGCGCGGCCGCATTCTGCACTAGCTGGAGCCTCTGGGTGCACCTCAAGGGGAGCCCCATGTAGAGGGTGTTGCAGTAGTCTAGGCGGGAAATAACGAGGGCTTGAGTGACCGTGCGTAGGGCATCTCGATCTAGAAAGGGGCGCAACTGGCGTATCAGGTAAACCTGATAGAAGGCCCCCGTGGCCACGGCCGTCACATGATCGTCTAAGGACAGCCGTGAGTCCAGGAGGACGCCCAAGTTGCGGGCCCTTTCCGCGGGAGCCAATGACTCGCCCCCGATAGCCAACGACTTAAAGTTGCAAAGGTTGGAGACCCCTGGTCTACAGCACCATGCCATTTAGGGCCCTAAAGGTCAAAGCCAACACTTTGACTTGCACCTGGAGATGAAAAGGCAGCCAGTTCAGAGCCTGGAGCACTGGTGTCACATGCTTATGTTGGCATGTGTTCACCAACAACTGGTCTCTTACATTCTGGACTAATTGATGTTTCCAGATGGCCTTCAGAACATAATAGGTTTGAGTGCCTTAATGATATAATCCCACATAAGGCAAAACAAACTTGGATTGATGCATACTGAAAGTGGGGCGGGGGGGAGAGACTTTTTGTCAGCACCCAGTCACTTTGGGGGACAGATAGCATCCCAGGGTAAATGGCAGCCCTGCAACCTCTCACAACTGCCCTCTCTCATTATCAGCAACCTGCTGTGCACCAGAGGAATGTTAAAATGAGGACCTTGTGGGAAATTCCCAATTAATCCCCGGATTGAACTCTGAACTGCTTCTGTAAATAAACAGTGATTGGGTTGTGCTAGCTCTATAAGAGAGAAGTTTCTCTGAGAGGAAGATATGGGAATGCAAAATCTGACCCAATGAAAAATGGCCTTTTTGTTGCATTTTTTTTTTGGGTACCCAGGTAGTTGATGATGATGGGAAAAAATTATTGGGATCATACTTAGGGCTAGTGGTAATTACAAAGACAGTAATTATATCCATCCATCCATCCATCCATCCATCCATCCATCCATCCATCCATCCATCCATCCATCCATCCATCCATCCATCCATCTATCTATCTATCTATCTATCTATCTATCTATCTATCCATCTATCTACTGTATCTGTCTGTCTGTCTATCCGTCCACCCACCCACCCACCCAGAGTGGTGGGTTTTAAATTTTTTTAGAACCTCTTCTATAGGTGTGGCCTGCTTTGTGGGAGTGGCTTGCCAGCCATGTGACTGAGGTGGGAGTGGCTTACCAGCCATGTAACTCTGTGGGTGTGGACAACTTGTAAAATGTGGTGAAACTCACTTAACAACGCTCTTGCTTAGCAACCAAAATGTTGGCGCAGAAACTCTGGCATTTGAAGCATGCAAGTCTTAAAGCTGTCAAGTTACAAGACCCTCGCACCCCTAACCCTTTATAAGAAAAAATAAACCAAGGGGTGTTCAAACTTGACAGCTTTAAGACTTGTGGACTTCAACTCCCAGAATCCCTCCTCTCGCTCTTCCTCTTGATGATGTGCGGACGGGTGAGGGGAGGGAGCTGGAACCAGTTCTAAATGGCCCTTGAGATTTGTGGAACCTCTTCTATAGAAGAGATTAGAACTGGTAGAAACCCCACCCCTGGTTGGCCCCTTCCATAGGAAACAAGAGAGGAGCGAATGGGGAGGGGGTCTTTTGCAGGAAACAATTCGTTCCTTCGGTCGGTTCAAGAGTGGAAAGTTCTGTTTGTGACTCTAAGAGACTCTGTGCCAGCTGTTGCCTTGCCCTGCATTTGGAAACTAGTTATCTGACAGCTCTCCAAGTGAGATAAGGATCGTGTTGATAAATATTCCTCTGAAAGACTGCTTGCCAAGCCTTGTGACTGTGAATGAAAGGAACTCACAGTCTTGTAAATAAAAGAGGTTTTGCAGGGACCAAGACTTTGCTCCTTGCTTTCTAAGGAAGCCTGGGTCAGAACAGATCTCAAAACAAAATACATACGGAAGTCCATATAGTCCCTAGAAACAGAGACACGACAGAAGCATCTCTATCTTGTACCAGCCCAAAGATCACACGTGATCTCCCAAAATAAAGGAGGGGGAGCAGGGTTGACTCCAGTTTTACTTGGATGGAAACGCCAAGGAAAGTGCCAATCTGGCATAAATGGTTAGAAAAACATCCTGGAAGATGGGAGGGGAGGGGGCACCGACCATTTCCGTTCGATTGCTGGGAAAAACACGTGGATGTGTCCATATACGGTCACCAGGAGGTCCATTCAACTTTCAAAAGCCTTTTTTTAAAAAAAAAATGGCAGAGACTTAAACTGTTAATCATGAATCATGTGCCCCTAATTGGACTTTTGAAAGAAGCAAGGACAATAGCCACCTTCTAAGGACCCATGGCTCATGGAGATGCATTGAAACAGAACCCACCACCTTGACATCCGCAATGAAAACTTGCCAACCTTTGCTAAATCCCGAGTTTCTGCCTTTTGGAGCCGAGGGGCTCTACGCTTTTAGCCGCCTGACCATCTTCTGTTTCCCAAAAGCTGCACGAAAGTGCAATCCCCTTGCTCGCTCTACAGAAGCGTTCCAGTGGTGAAATTCAATTTTTTTGACTACTGGTCCTCTGGGCGTGACTTGGTGAGCATGGCAGAGGAAGGATACTGCACAATCTCCATTCCCACCCCACTCTGGGGCCAGCCAGAGGTGGTATTTGCTGGTTTGCCGAACTACTCAAAATTTCTGCTACTGGTTCTCCAGAACCTGTAAGAACCTGCTGGATTTCACCCCTGAACCCTTCTGACATTTTAAATTGTTCCTTGCACCCGAAACATTTATGATACGAAAGTAGTTTAATATATGCCACTTTAACTATTGGGATGTGTGTGTGTGTGTGTGTGCAATGGCTCAGCAGTTAAAGAGGCTGAATTCGACACATGGAAAGCTGACAGACTGGATTTGAAACCCAAGCACCTTAGAACAGGGTGAGTTCCCATTTCCTATCCCAGCTCCTGCCCACCTGGAGGCTTGAAAGCATGCAAATGAGAGTAGATAAATGGGTACCACTTTGGTGGGAAGGTAACAGCATTCCATGCACTGTGGTGTAGAGTCCGGCTGGCCACGCGACCACAAAAGTGTCTTTGGACAACTTAGCTGGCTTGTCTAAGAAACAGACATGAGTACTACCCACTAGAGTTAGACACAGCTTTTGAGAAGAAACTTTTACCTTAATTTAACTAATAGTACTGAGGAGGAGGAAGAGGAGGAGGAGGAGAGTAGTACTACTACTAAGGAGGAGGAGTACTGCTACTACTACTATTACTACTTAGAGGTCTTCTAGTGAAGAAGGAGGAGGAGGAGGAGGAGGAGGAGGAGAAGAAGAAGAAGAAGAAAGAAAGAAAGAAAGAAAGAAAGAAAGAAAGAAAGAAAGAAAGAAAGAAAGAAAGAAAGAAAGAAAGAAAGAAAGAAAGAAAATATTTGTCATGCATTTCAGAATGTGGCTTTTTGTAGATTCTGCCACCGAGGCTGGGGATTTTCAGCTTCCTAGTTTTGATTTTATCTTGAGAGGGCCACTTCATCTTTAACATCTGAAAGAAGCAGGAGGAGAAGCCAAAAATGAACAGGGCTGTTAAAATCTTGATTTAGTTTTTATTCTTGTAGTCAAAAGGCCTCTGCATCACCCCTTGGATAGTCTCATGAAGAGTTGGGTGTTGATACAGGTGGTCCTTGACTTACAACAGTTCATTTAGGGACCATTCAAAATTACAACAGCATTGAAAAAAGTGACTTAGGACTGTTTTTCACACTTATGACTATTGTAGCATCCCCATAGTCAAGGGAAAAAAACTCAGACCCTTGGCAGTTGACCCATATTCATGATGTTTGCAGTGTCACGGATAGAGGTGGGTTGCTGCTGGTTCGGCCCAGATTGGCCGAATCCAGCAGCACATGTGCAAATGCATTGCATGTGCAGTCGTGCGCCCATCTCTGGTCCTGGGGTCATACAATCCCCTTTTGTGACCTTCTCTCAAGCAAGGTCAATATACTGGTTCATAGTGCTTTTACAGCCCTCTCTAAGCGGTTTACAGAGTCAGCATCTTGTTCCTCAACAGTCTGGGTCCTCATTTGACCCACCTTGGAAGGACGGAAGTCAACCTTCAGTTTGGTGAGATTCGATCTGCCAAACTGCAGTCAGCCGGCGATCATCAGAAGTAGCCTGCAGTACTGCACTCTCACCACTGCGCCACCGCGGCTCATATAAAATGAAATATAAAATGCCCTTTGGGTCTCTGCACGATTAACGGCGCTTGGTTTGCTACCGTCCAGCCAAAGGATTTTGGCGTATGCCCGTTTCAGAGGGCAGGTTATCTGAGATCTTTGTCTGAGTCCATGCCTTCTTGGGACCTGGACCGAGAGGGAGGGTCTCCTCCTTTCACTTGTGGAAATCTTAGAGGGAGGGGAGACTTTCAGCACCGAGGAGGAGCCTCCTGTCCCAGACTTGGAGAGCAGGATGTGTATTTTCTGCACCATCCCCTTGTCTTCTCGCCGTGTTTTCTTCTGATCACTCTGGTGAATGTTAGTTCTGCCTGGGTTAAAATGTGTTTCTGACATCCAGCACTGCCTGAGTCACCTACCTGGGAAGCAGATTCCGGACAGATTCTTTAAGGACAAAGGTGGGTTTTCCCTCGAACAGATGCCAGAGTGAATGGAGTGAATTTGGAGTGGAGAAAATATACATGATTAAACATCACGTATGTACAATTTCCTTCCTTCCCTCCCTGTTTTTCTTCCATTCTTCCTTTTTCCTTCCTTCCTTCCCTCCCTCCTTCCTTCCATCCTCCCTCCCTCCCTCTTTTCCTTCTATTCTTCCTTTGTCCTTCTTTTCTTCCCTCCCTCTTTCCTTTCTTCCTTCCTTTCTTTCTTCTTTCTCTCTCTATTTATTTTTCTTTCCTTCCTTCCCTCCTCCCTTCCTCCCTCTTTTCCTTCCATTCTTCCATCTTTCCTTCCTTCCCTCTCTCCTTCCTTCTACCTTTCCTCCCTTCCTCTCTTTTCCTTCTATTCTTCCTTCATCCCTCTTTTCCTCCCTCCCTCCTCTTTCCTTCCTTCCTTCCTTCCTTCCTTTTTTCTTTCCTTCCTTTCCTCCTCCCTCTCTCTCTTTTCCTTCTATTCTTCCTTCTTCCCTCTTTTCCTCCCTCCCTCCCTCCTCTTTCCTTCCTTCCTTCCTTCCTTCCTTCCTTCTTTTTTCTTTCCTTCCTTTCCTCCTCCCTCTCTCTCTCTCTTTTCCTTCTATTCTTCCTTCATCCCTCTTTTCCTCCCTCCCTCCCTCCTTTCTTTCCTTCTTTCCTTCCTTCCTTCCTTCCTTCTTTTTTCTTTCCTTCCTTTCCTCCTCCCTCTCTCTCTCTTTTCCTTCCATTCTTGCTTAGTCTTTCTTTTCCTCCCTCCCTTTTCCTCTCTCACTCACTCACTCCAAGCAGGCTATTTTTACCGGGTGACAATTCTCACTAAGCCACAGTTGGTTTCAAAGAAGACTGACTTTTGAATCCTGCTTGACTCCTGCTGACCACGTGGGCCCAGGCTGCTCACTTAGCAATGGGAGACACTGCACTGTCTACAGCAAAAAAGGATGGTGCCAGAAGGATGAGCCTTGTGCAAGGACATGGTGATTCATGAGCCCCCTTAAGCATTGCATCATGATGCCATGATGCATGTTTTATCATTCCACACCACTCTGCTCCCCCTCAGGATAAATGGGGTTTCTCATCAACTTCTTCTGAATTGTTTCTTTTTTTAAACTTTCTCGTCTAGCCCATGGATTTTACTCTCTTGTCCAAATATTAATCAGGCATGACCCACTTAGCTTTCAAACCCAGACAAGGTGGGGGATTTTTATAACCATGGTTTATTGAATAAATCAAATTTGGCTTGGTTCATATGACAAAGTAAGCCACTACCTCTAGTATATTTACACACTGGATAAAGGCAAAAGCAAGTACACATATTATGCCCTAGCGCACTGTGAGACACAGTCATATGTATGTAGAAATGTATGGTATCTGTGCCATCCCAAGCATATCTACTCAGAAGTAACCAGGAATACTCTTGAGGTAAGGAGAGAGTAAAAATGTGCAAAGATGGCGACAGAGTCACGAAAGGAAGGGGGGCAGAAGCCTCAGTTGCAATGCTGTAGAATTTGGCACTCCCCCATGGATTCCTCTGGAAGAAACTGGGATACCATAAGATTTATGGTTATGTAAGGAAAAGATTCCTTTAAAAATTAGCCAGTTTTGATCCAGGAAAAGGAAATTTTGATCCAATTCTGCCAATTCTGCAAATATATATATATGTTTGTGTCACAACACCTGTTAAGCCCCAATTAAGGGAGGTAGCATACTGCTTTCCTTTTCTGCCTTTTGGCTCATCACCAGAGACCATTTAGACAGAAAGCTATTAGTTCCGTTGTGTACTTTTTTATATGTGTGTTAGGATTTTTTTTTTAGCTGATCAATAAATAAATCAGGGAGACTAGGATAGATCTATTTCGAGCTATTTAGCTCTCATCAGCTAGCCATACCCTTACTGGGATTCGAACCAGGAAAGTATTACATGTGAGGCAGCTGTAACTGCCACCAGACCACTGGTTCTTATCCTGATCAGCTGAGACAGGAGGATAAGTATATGCTTGTGTCACAACACCCTGTTAGGCCCCAATTAAGGGAGGAAGCACACTGCTCTCCTTTTCTGCCTTTCGGTTCATCACCAGAGACCATCTAGACAGAAAGCCATAAGTTCCGTTGTGTAATTTTTTTTATATGTGTGTTACGTTTTTGAGCTGATCAATAAATAAGTCAAGGAGACTAGGATAGATCTAATACATAGATAGATCTAGGATAGATAGACTAGGATAGGTGTAATACAGCCCCGGTTCAAATCCCAGAGAGAATCATAGACTGTAAAACCAATAGTACTTAGATTTATATACCGCTTCACAGTGCTTTTACAGCCCTCTCTAAGCGGTTTACAGAGTCAGCATGTTGCCCCCAGCAATCTGGGTCCTCATTTTACCCACCTTGGAAGGATGGAAGGCTGAGTCAACCTTGAGCTGGTTAGGATCGAACTGCTGGTAGTAGGCAGAGTTAGCTTGCAATAGCAATAAGCACTTAGACTTATATACCACTTTACAGTGCTTTACAGCCCTCTCTAAGCGGTTTACAGAGTCAGCATGTTGCTCCCAGCAATCTAGATCCTCATTTTACCCACCTTGGAAGGATGGAAGGCTGAGTCAACCCTTCAGTTTGTCATATTCGAACTCCTGGCAGTAGGTGGAGTTAGCTTGCAATACTGCATTCTAACCACTGGGAGGGAGGGACGGAAGGAAGGAAGGAGGAAGGAAGGAAGGAAGGAAGGAAGACAGCAATAGCACTTAGACTTACATACTGCTTTACATTGGGCTGGAATAGTAATAGCAATAGCACTTAGATTTATATACTGCTTTATAGTAGTTTGCAGCCATCTTCAAGGTGCTCCAGGGCACGGGGCCTAGTTACCTTTGAGACCGTCTGCTGCCCCATACATCCCTACGACCAATCCGCTCCCACAGAGAGGGTCTGCTCCGGGTGCCGTCAACTGGGCAGTGCCGGTTGGCGACGCCCGGGGAAGAGCCTTCTCTGTGATGGGCCCAACCCTCTGGAACGACCTACCTCCCGAACTCCGGGTCATCTTGGACCTCTGCCTGTTCCGCCAGCGTTTAAAAACGCATTTCTTTCATCAAGCCGGCCAAGCATGATTTTACTCGTCACTGCACTTCTTTTAGTTACCAAAATTTTAATTATGGGTTTTAACTGGTTTTAGCGCAGGGTGGGTTTATTTAATTTAGTTTTAATTTTGTATATATTTTGTATTTATATTTTATTATCCCTGTGCGCCGCCCCGAGTCCCTTGTGGTGAGATGGGTGCTGGGTATAAATATAAACAACAACAACAATAATAATAATCTCTAAGCGGCTTTCAGAGTCAGCATCTTCCCCCAACCATCTGGATCCCCATTTAAAACTCAAGCCTTGACCAAATAGGAATTTCTCTCTCCCCAGTTGCCCCTCCCCCCCTCCTAAAAAGCAAAAGTTGTCCAGCCTTGGCAACTTTTAAGACTTGGGGGACTTCAACTCCTAGAATCCCCCAGCCAGCCTGGCTGCGTTGGACTTTCTAAGAGTTGGCGTCTAAAACAAGCCTTCAAAGTTGCCAAGGTTGGGTCCCTGGTGCGTCCCAGAGCCAAGGCAGGAAGGCTACGCGTGCCCCCCCCCCCCGCCGACACCCGCAGAGGATGTGCGCGATCCAGCGCCCCTTCCTCCATCCATCAGCCCCCTTTGGCCGAGAAGTCCCTTTGGGGAGAGTGGGACGGTTTATAAATTCAATAAATTGAATTAAGTCGAATTGAATTGAGAATCCTTGTGCGGTGAGGTGTCTCGCGTCTGCGCGCCTGTTTCTTCTGTTCCAGGCTGGGAGGCTGGAGGGGAGAAGCGGCCCTTCTTCCCAGGGCCGTTTTTGATTAGGCGTCCATCTGATGTGAGCTCATTCCTCCTCGCGAGGAGCCCGCCTAAGCGAGCCCCTCGGCTTCCCCACCCGCCGAAGGAACGCCGCGTGGTCACGCAGATGATCTCCTCCGAGGTTTCCTCTCGCCTGTTTTTCGTTGGTTTTCTTTTTTCCCCTTCTCCTCCTCCTCCGTTGCAACGGAGAGGAAGAAGAAGAGGGAGGGGGGAGGACTTTCACTCTTTCCCATCCCTGCTTGGCCACCCCCAAGCCAGCTTTTTGGCACAATCACCAGCATTGTTTAGGGGAAGGGAAGGAAGTGCGGGGGGGGGGGAGAGTGGGGAGTGGGGGGCGTCCAGGGAATCCCAGCTGGGATCCACGGGACAGCTGCTCCGCTTGGAGTCACCGAGGGACACACACACACACACACACACACACGGGGCCATGCCTGGCGCGCTTGCTCTCGCCTCTTCCGACAGCCGCCCCGGAGCAGGCGCTGGCTCGCCATCCTCTGCTCACCTGCAGCTGGTCCAGCGCGGCCCCGGACTCGAGGGGGCGTGGATAGCAGCTGGCCAAGCCTCTAGCCCGTCCTCCCCACACTTCCAACACACACACGCGCACACACACACACACCTCCCGCCCGGAGCGAAGCGCTCTTATAAGGCAGGAGCGCGGCGGGGCGCTTGGGTTTCTCTTTGGCTCGGGCGTCTTGCGTCTTGCGGGGCGCAGCCAGGCGGAGAGCATCATCCGGACCGGCTCGGAGAGAGAGAGAGAGTGTGTGTGTGTGTGTCTCGTGTGCGGGGATGGCAGCGCTGAACGGGACCCTGGAGAACGGGCAGACGGAGAAGAAGGCTGCGGTGGCTCTCCCTCGCCCGATCAGGAACTTGGAGGTCCAGTTCACCAAGGTAGGGTTAGACGCGCGGGTCGTTGGGTTCCCACGACTCGCTCCGCATCTGGGTTCACCGGCTTGAATGGGGTGGGGGTGGGTGGGTGGGGGAGAGAAGCCTGGAATCCATCCCTGGGGCTGGTGGGCTGACCCAGCCTCCCCCGAAGGCTTCCACGAGTGGGACGAGTGCAGAGAATGAGTTAATTATAACTCCTATAAGTCCAATAAACCTAAACCTAACCTAATTCAATAATCAGGTGTGACTGCGCACGTGGATGATGGCCTTTCCCCCCTTTTAGGGCTGTGGTGCTTAACTATCTTTTAAGTAAAACTTTTTTTTTTTAATGGAGAGTTTTGGAAAGTTCATTCGTCTCTCTCTCTCTCTCTCTTTTTTTTTCAATGAAGGCTTTTGGAAAGCCAGTTTGAGCTAAGGCGCCGGAGACCCTGAGTTCTAGTCCTGCCCATAAGCAAGAAAATCAGCTGGGTGACTTTGGGCTAGTCAGTGGCTCCCAACCTTTTTTTTTTTCTGGCCATGCCCCACCTAAGCATCTCTAAAATCCTGATGCTTCCCCCTGTGACACTTAAGTCTTACTTTACTCAAAAAGTGCACTCTACTCACACGGAGGAAACTTAAAAGGCCATTAACTTGGTTTAAACAAGGTTCAAATTGCCCCCCCCCCCCAACACACGTTGGGAACCACAGGGCTAGTCACTCTTTCTCAGCCCAACACCACCTCACAGGGTTGTTGTTATAGAGGAAATAAGAAGAGTTTAGTTTAGTTTACTTTATTCGATTTGTATACCACCCTATCTCCCAAAATGGGACTCAGGAGGAAGAGGAAGGAGTATTAGGTACATCTGTTGCCCCGACTTCTTTACAAAGTAATAAAGGTGGGATTTTTAAAAATCTAATAAATTTCTAAAGGGAAAGTACTTACTTTACTTTACTTTACTTTAATTCGACTTATTAACCGCCCCCTCTCCCCGAAGGGACTCGGGGCGGTGCACAGGAAATATAAAAAACACAATATATGACAATAAATTACATAAATATTTAAAACTATATTAAACTAACTCCTATGCTAAAATCTTCCCCTTAAAATTACCATAAAACCCAATATAAAAATTTCTCTAATAACTAAGGCTAAGTACAGTAGAAGAGGGAATGGATTTATTTGTTCCAGCTGTCTTTTGGGCAGGACAGCAAATATCCCCAAGGCATCACAACTAGCTAAGCCCTACCTGATTTTTATCCAAGGCAAAGAAACTCATTGGTTAAATAGAGAATGTCAGAAGTCAATGTGGGGGGGGGGGGGAGGATTTCCTCTCATTTATTCCTCTGAGGATGCAAAAGGGGGGGAGCGGAGTAGAGGTTCCCAAACATATTATATCAAAAAGGCTTATGCAGGGCTTTTAAAGATTTAATTTCATACCCATAAGAAATAAGTCACTTCCGGACGCGAACCACGATGCAAGCTAAAACATTTTACTATTCAGTTACTTTTTATATAATATGTTTGGGGGGCCTCCTTTTTTTGTCCCCCCTCCCCACCCAATTGCTGCATCCTCAGTGGAATTAAAGGAAGGGAAACCCCAGCGTTTTCTACCAAAGAAAGAAATAGAGTTGCAATATCATAGAAGCTTTAGTTTTAAAGAGGAGTTAATTCTTAACTTTTTTGCGGGGGTGTGTGTGTGTTGGGGCAGTGGCAAAAGAGGCTTCCTGGATTGTTTCTGCAGCCCTGAAGCTACCAAGGAAATCGAAATCTTAAAAGCAGCCTCTTTGGGGTGAGGATTTCCTTAAACACCTGTCCACTGAGCTTTGCAGGTTATATTCTTTTCCAGGAAGACGAATGCCACCAAGGTTTCGCCGGTCTTTTATAACCCTCCTATAAGGTTTTTATTTCTTAAATTTATTTTCCACTTATGTCGCTGTGGTGCTACTCTTGCTGGCTCGCAGTAATTTAAAAAAAAGGAGGAAAAATGAACAGGTGTGTAAACCAAAGTAGTATAACTGAAGAAAGCAAACGATGGCAAAGGAACACAATGAGAAATAAGGACATCAATATGTTAGCCCAAAAAGATGAGAGGAGAGAAGGGAGAGAGCTAGAGGAAGGGAATAGGTAGAGTCTAACCATCCCTCCAGAAGCCACTTCCAGAGGTTGGAAGTTCTCCATTTAGACCCCAGGCCAATCAGCAGAGTTGTGTCTTCGGGGCCTTGTGAAAGGTTGGTGGGAGCTTGCTTTTATTTTTTTATTTTTTTGCACGCTTCCAGAACACGCCAAGTGTCGAGACTTCCAGTTATCCGTGATGTAGCACTGCTGGGCATAAAACAACTTGTTTTACACTCTTGCGAAAAGCCACTCAAAACACATTTCAACTGAAGACAAAGTGGGGGAATTACAGGGCTGTGACCTCATGTGGATAGCCCAAAATGCATTAAAAAAACTTTAATGACAATAGAAATATTCCTAGTCAGTCTCTAGTCATCTATGCATGTGAGAAAAAGTGAAAAAGGATCTTAAAACGCATAGCACTGTTGGCGAGAAACGAGAACTCATGGTAGAACATTGCTGTTGCGAAGTCATGTCCAACTCATTGTGACCCTATGGACAACATTCCTCCAAGCCTTCGTTTCCTCTATCATCCTCTGGAGTCCATTTAAGCGCAGTCCTTCTGCTTCGGTGACTCCATCCAGCCACCTCATTCTCTGCTGTCCCCTTCTTCTTTTGCCCTCCATCGTTCCCAGCATGAGGCTCTTCTCCAGTGAATCCTTCCTTCTTATTAGGTGGCCAAAGTGCATATGGATTGGAGAACATGAGGATTGCAATTATTCTGAATAACTGATTTGAAGATTGCATCCTGTTAGGAAAATAATGGCCTATTCTTATACAAACCAAGACAAATAGATACATGTCCCAGAGTAATGATGCAGTATCCAATCTGATTTGGTCACTGCGACCAGAGATTTAATTTTCTGAGTTTTCAAACTCGTGCTGAAGCCCATCTCCCGGAGAACTTACCTCTCGCCCAATATTCCTTTTCGATACTTTGAGAATGACTGGATTGCGCTGTTTTTATCATCTGTACAGTCTTGTCCCGTGTTTTTAAAAAAAAGAGTTTTAAAACAACCAGCCTGTGATAGATGCTTACAGTTCCTGAGATATGCCGCTATCTTGGCTGTTTTAATAAAACACCGCATTGGGTCGAGGAGTTTAGATTCGCTTTCTCTCCCGCTATTTCTCTCCCTAAAACTTGGACCATTTTAAAAAGAGGGTTTAGTTGGAATGGCTCCATTTCCTTTGGCCGGTTTCTATCTTTCTAATTTCATTTTTTCCCCCTTTGCGGGGGTGGAGAAGGTAGGAAGCCGGGAATGCATTTGAAATCCAACTCTAATATTTCAAAGATGAAATCCGTTCTTTGAGAAATGATCTGAAGTAAGAAAATAGAAACCTGAAAATGAAGCAAGACTTATTATGAACGGATTCATCATATTTACATGACTGCTCCTCTCATAAGATGTTATGTTTATGTTCACTACCCAGAGTTACAACTGAAAGACGGTGGTTGCAAAATCAATGGATAAGCAGAGAAACTAGCGAAGTAAAAGTATGCAAGAAAAAAAATTAAGAGTTCAGTTAGTGGCTGAATTGGGATATAACCCATAATATAATATAAATCATATTTGTATAATGAATTTTCTTTCTGTTTAGTGTGGCAGATTCTTAGTGTCTTCCTTTCTTTTTAAAATGTGCTTAAGGCTTTTTAGGTTTGGCTGTGAAATCTGATTGATTGATTGATTGATTTGTACTGTTTTAGATCCTGACTACCAATTATCCTGGGCAGCTTACAAATATTTTTTTTTGAAAAAGACGAATATGATACAATGCAAATGCTATAAACCCAAACCTGAATTATCAAATGTGTTGAAGGTGTGTTTGCATCTATATGGAAATGATAACAAGGAGAAGGGCGGTGTATAAATTTAATAAAATAAATAAAAAATAAAATAAATAAAATATATATCAAAAGGTAGACTTCTTAAATGTTTGCATGCATTTTTGAAACTAGGATTTCCTGTAATTATTATGTCAAGAAAGCTGCAGTATAAAAATCTTCTTTGGTTTTAGATCTCCCTAGCATCTGTTCTTAACTACAAAGATGCCAATATAACAAAATAAGTGTTGTGAAGTCTATATCTTTTTGTTATTTGCAGCTTGGTGGTTTTCATTTTGTCACATCATTGCTTTAGGCCCCCTGGAAGTACATTTATAATTATATAGAAATGTAGAAAATGGAGTTTTGTAACAAAACCCGTTATCCACTTTCCATCAGCGGAGTAATGGTAAACTTCTCATCCACTGGATGCATTTCTGTCTTGCAGGCTTGGGAAGAAATGGCGATGTTAATAAATGTTAATAACATTCACTCAAATTTTAGTTCAACATTGTTAGTTGTAGAGATTCTTAGCGTGAGAGAGAGAAGCGGATTTTTCTCAGACTAAAATTTCCCTGCCCCTTTCCAAAATAGAAGGAAAAAATCATTTTAAGATTAACTTTTATCAGATTTGGCTAGCTCCAGGGCTGTAGTTATAAGATTTCCAGTTCCTGAATTGTTTTTGCTAAGATGGCTCGATTAAGGATGCTTAGCGTAATAACGTTAACGTTTCACTGGAGCTTGTGATTCTCACTTTGGCATCTGGAAAAACTCATTTGTTACTTGACTTTTACTAGACTTTTACTAGAATCTTTAAAAGGCTCTTTATTTTGAAGTGGTTGAATTGTTTTACATTTTAGAAATTGTAAGGCATTCAGAGTCACTTGGCTGAGATGGGTGGGCTACAGAAATTGAATGAATGAATAAATAAAATACAGTGGGAATTGAAAATAAGGCACATATAGAAATTCCCCTTACAAACACACTGTACATACATACACCCAAACACATAGACATGCTCATTGTTTAATAATCGGGTAACAACAAGGAAAGAAATGTATCTGATCCAAAGAGAGAATGTGGATTTAAATCCCTGCACAGCAGCAATGGGGATCAATCCATCATCCCTATTTTACACAATTAACCCAACAAACCCTTCTGTATTATCACTCTCTTGCATTTTAGTATTTAATGACTATGGGCCTCATAGTTTAATGATTGTTATTACATTATAGTTGGGCCGTGTTGTATTTTGTTCGGGTGCAACTGAGAGATTAGATACCAACTTGTGATTTTAAGAGAGATTTTATTTGTTATTTTAGTCTAGCATTTTTTAACTGGATATTCCTTAAGTGTTTTTAACATGCTCTGGTCTTTGATTGTAGTAAACATTGACTTGACTTGACTTGACTTGACTTGACTTGACTACCCCTGCCACTAAATAAACTTAGTTAGAATGAATTAGTTAGAACTATTCTTAATTGGCACTAGAAAAATACTATGCATGTTCATGACTTTGAGTTACTTGTCTAAGAACAAAAGCTGAGATAAGACTCAAATAAACCTTGACTCATTGACAAAACAGAAATTGGTTTATGAATGGAAAAGACTATGAAGTAGGAAGCCAATGTTTTTGTGATATTATTTCCTTCTTAATCATCACGGAGAAAATTTCTTATGAGTTGTTAGGAGTTAAAATGAACTTGATGGCACGTAATCAATTAAAAATCTTTTGGAGCAGTCCGGAAATGCTGTAGCTCGGATGGTTGCGAGTCAGAATCTGCTTTACATTTATATACATTTAAATGGATGTGAGGTCAAAAGCAAATATTTAAGCAGATCTTTTGAATTATCTTTAATGACAAGTCTCAGTAAGATATGGACGCCATTCTGCCGATAAAGATCGAAGCAAATTCTAGCAACGCTAAGCAATGAATGTGGTGGCTTAGTGGCTAAGACACTGAGCTTGTGGATCAGAAAGGTCAGCCATTCAGCAGTTCGAATCCCTAGCACTGCGTAATGGAGTGCGCTCCTGTTACTTGCCCCAGCTTCCACCAACCTAGCAGTTCGAAAGTACGTAAAAATGCAACTAGAAAAATAGGAACCACCTTTGGTGGGAAGGTAACAGCGTTCCATGTGCTCTCGGTGTTTAGTCATGCCAGCCACATGACTACAGAGACATCTTTAGACAGTGCTGGCTGTTCGGCTTTGAAACGGAGATGAGCACTGCCCCCTAGAGTCCGGAACGATTAGCACATATGTGCGAGGGGAACCTTGACCTTTTAAGGACACTCTCTGGTTTAAATGCCTGGAAATGTCCAGATCTTCTTTAAAAGGAACAAAAAAAGTTGCTAATTGGTGATCTTCTTAATATAAGCTTTCTTAAAAAAATTCTTTTCTATTATGGGTAATACTTTCCGTGCACTTAAACTGTTTTAATCGTTACTGATAGTTGTCTGGACTTTAATAGGAGCAAGCTCTTCTAGAAAAGTAGGCAGATTTTTTATAAGAAGCACTATTTTTTCCTGTCCCTATTTTAAAATGTAATGAGGAATCATGTTCTCCAAGGGCCCTTCAAGCTTTGCTAAAATGAAAGAAAGTTTTTTGAACTTGATACCACTAAAGGCTCATACAAATCCATATATAAATCCATTTGCATAGATTCCTGATTGACATCACCATATTGTTTTTTTCAAACCGATCAGAATAAGTACTTTTTTTTCTTTCTTATACCATGTTTCTGCAGGTATGCGGCTGGATTTTGAAATGATCTAGCGAATTTCTTTTCTTTGGGATGACAGTCTGTTTAATACAACCTGAATATGCTGTCTTAAATAGAAGTTTCATTCCTTTTAATTGCATTTTAGTCCAAATAACATTTCACAAGTGGGGTTTTCCTCTTTGACTGGAATATCCTTAATTGAAAATATCAGTTATCATTGTGTTTTGTATATTTCATAATGTACAGTTTGCTTTAAGTTTGCCTCATTTAAGGGTTCGGAAAGTTTGTCAAATGTATATTGTTCCACAGTCTAAACTCTTTCTCCGGACCTTACAACAAAGAGTAAAATTTGAGCACGTAATATCACCAAGTACCTAAAGTGCTCCAATGACAACAGTTGTGAGTCATCACTACAAAACATCCTTTGGTGTAGTTCTTCCAAGTTTTTCTGTATGGTGGATATTGTCAGAACCAACCGAATTCCCAATAGGAAATAGGAAACCATTTCAAAGATCTAGTTCAATTATAGAGAAGCAAAACTTTTGAATTGTAGCACTCTAGACTTACAGAAAATGGAATAGCCTAAGTCTTCTCTTTGCATGTTTAAATCGGTCAGACCAACTCCCACAGATAAATAACGCCGTGCAAGTAACCAAGAGGTCAAAATAGACATTATCATTAAAACTAATGCTTATAATTTTAAAAACATCTACCTTTTATTGCAAACATTTTTATGATGGCTTAATTTGAAATAACCACCAACTGAATTAAAACTGAAAGGGAAGTGTGCTTCAGCCTGCAACATTAAGTGCAACCTTCAGAAATTAATTATACCTTATGGTCTGTTGAGGGACGCGGTGGCTGAGTGATTAAGATGCTGAGCTTGTTGATCAGAAAGGTCATCAGTTCAGCGGTTCAAATCCCTAGCGCCGCGTAACGGAGTGAGCTCCCGTTACTTGTCCCAGCTTCGACCAACCTAGCAGTTCAAACGAATGAAAAATGCAAGTAGAAAAATAGGAACCATGTATAGTGGGAAAGTAACAGTGTTCCATGCGCCTTTGGCATTGAGTCATGCCTGCCACATGACCACGGAGATGTCTTCATACAGCGCTGGCTCTTCGGCTTTGAAACAGAAATGAGCACTGCCCCCTAGACTCAGGAACGACTAGCATGTATGTGTGAGGGGAACATTTACCTTTACCTTACGGTCTGTTGGGAGAACTGAAAATTTAATTTGGGAGCTAATCTGACATGTTTATGTAGGTTTCCTTTAAATTATAAGACCACTCTTTAAAATAAATGCTCCCCCGCTTCCCCCCATGGTGATTTACAGGCCCCTTAACTTTCCAAACACAGCAGCCATTTCAGCTACAGAACATACAAATCAAATTCCATAATAATAGTAATTAAATCTACTTCTGGGCCACAGAAAGAAGTTAAAACCAATTAGAAGGCTCAATTGCAAACTAAGAAAAATAACATCCAAAGTCCTGGGAACGTCTCTTGTTTTTACCTGCAACAAAAGATTATTGAGTGGATCCCAGATCGGCCTCTGAAGTTAGACGCCATGACTGAAAAAGTTTTTCCCTAGGGAATTTTTTTGTCCAATCCACCTCACAGGGTTGTTGTCGTGGAGAAACTAGGAGGAAAAAGGTGTTTCAGATAGATTTGCCACCTTGAGTTATTTGTAAAAATAATAATGGCAAGGTACAAATAAATTAACTCAGGACTCAGACTTAACACAAATTAAAAACTACAGACCTAAATGCCGACTATAAACTAGTCTATAAACTTCAATACAAGCAGAAAGACTGAAGAGTTTTTTGAAGGAGTTCATACACCCTGATCAAAATGGTTTTCTACCCAAAAGGCAGATAAGAAATAATATGAGAACAATATTAGATGCATTGGAATATTACGAAACTCATAGTGAAAAGCAATTGGCGCTGTTGTTTTTAGATGCCCAAAAGGCGTTTGATAATGTGAACTGGCAATTCATGTTACAACAATTAAGGCATATGTATTTTGCAGATAAATTTATAAATATGTTCAAGGCAATCTACACAAAGCAGAAAGCCAAAGTGATTGTGAATGGAGAGGTGACTAAAACTTTTCAATTCAAGGCAAGGCTGCCCATTATCTCCATTGTTATTTACCTTAACAAATAAATAAACAGTCCTGGTCACCCCTTAGTTTTCCTCTTGGAAGGGTTATAAAATATTAATATTAGTTATAATTGATAATATGCATAAGATGGGCACTAACTTAACCAAAAGCAAGTTTACTTATCGTTACCTACTTATCCATTTTACTTCAAAACCGAACTTGTCTAAGTTTAACCAAGATTGCATTACAACCCCAGTAGAATCTTGATGAAGTTTAGCATCTAATTCCAATTAATATTGGAAAAGCTGGAAAACCAAACAGAGCTAATTAATGCAAAAGGAACAGGTAAAAAGAGAGAATTCATGATCCTTACACAGTGGTCTAAATGAATTGAGACCCACAAGAAAACAGAGTTGGAAGGGACCTTGGAGGTCTTCTAGTCCAACCCCCCCCCCCCCCTGTTCAAGCAGGAAACTCTATATACCATTTCAGACAAATGGCTGTACAATCTCTTCTTTAAAACCTCCCACAACTTCTGGAACCACATTAGGAAATGTGTCTTTAGTTCTAGGTTGGTTCTCTCCTTGATTAGTTTTCATCTATTGCTTCTTATTCTGCAATAACACCTCATCTACTGAAGAGAAGGACCAGGGGAGACAGGATAGCCGTCTTCCAATATTTGAGAGGCTGCCAAAGAGAGGAGTGGGTCAAGCTATTTTCAAAGGCACCCGAAGGCCAGACAAGGAACAATGGATGGAAACTGACCAAGGAGAGATTCAACCTAGAAATAAGGAAGAACTTTGTGACAGTGAGAACAATCAACCCATGGAATAGAAGTTGCCGTTGGAAGTTGTGGGAGCTTCATCACTTGAGACTTTCAAGAAGGGATTGGTTTCAGTTTCAATTTTAGCACAACCTGGTTAATTAGCACAAGCAGCTGATTGTCTGGATCGACCTCCCGACGATCAGCTGTTTCTGGCCGCAGGGATTGCCACAGTCTATTGCTGCCTCTGCGCACACCATTTTCCTTCCATTCCAGGTGGCAGGGATCAGAATGGGTGGAAAATGGGGCACACACAGGCTGAAAACGGACCGCATGGAGGTGGCAATAAGCAATGGCAATCCCTGCAGCCTGAAACAACTGATGGTCGAGAGGCCAACAATCAACAATCAGCTGCTTGTGCTAATGAAGCTATGCTGAAACTGAAACACACTGTTTGCTGCTTGCTGCAAGGAGGCAAATTGCTGGGAGGCAGAGGCCAAAGGGTGGGGGCTGGCAGATAGGCGGGACTACATTTGGTGCATAAGATGCCACCATTTAGGGTGGGGGGGAGTGTGTTTTATACTCTGAAAAATACGGTAGTTCTTTGGTTTTTAGGTAGATGGCAAAATGGTATACTTTCTTCTTTTTGGGGCCCCTTCCTTGCTCTGTTTAATGTCCCCATTGGCTTCTTTAGTTTCTTTTTTCTATTTGTCTTGTTTTATTGTAAAGAGCTATAACTAACGGAAGGGTTACAAAAAAGATAAAGGAATCCTTGTGGATTTTACTCTGCTAGTCGTTGCTGTTTATAGGGGGCAGTGGTCATCTCTGTTTCACGGCCATTGTGCCAGCACTGCCAGAAGACATGTCCATGGTCATGTGGCCAGCATGATGTCATGGAGCACTGTTGCCTTCCCACCAAAGTGGTACCTATTTATCTACTCGCGTTTGCATGCTTTCAAACTGCTAGGTTGGCAGGAGCTGAGGCAGGCGAGAGGATCTCGCTCACTGTGTGGCGCTTGGGTCTCAAACCTGGGCTGTTGGCTTTCAAACCCAATGTCTTAATTGCTATACCAATGGAAGGGGGCAAATCCCTATTACATTAACTGAGCAGTGATATCCATCGCAGCAAAATAACAGAGTAAATCTCTTGGAATTTGATAATCCTGCTTTCATGGATATGGAATTGTATTTGAGAATTGGCCTTCTGGACTTCAGTGTGATTTACCGTCTCTGTTGGAACTGCAACAATAAATATTGGCGTGTTTGCCACTTCCATTATTACACCTTCCCACTGTGATATGCAGTTGATGGCTGGAAGTTTCTCTATTTTAACCCACCTTGTTTCTGAACTCCTCCATATTCTAGGATGTCCATTGGGAAGTAAGCACCATTACAGCAAACCTGTGTCTTATTTTGAATATGATACACTGCTCCTGAATATGATAAATATTAGGGTTACTAGCTGAATACCCATGCCCCACTATGAAACTATGTGATCGGGCTTGATAAATCAACACTTACAGATTGAAAATAAATTAGTAGCTATGATCGGCATCTCCTCTCCCCTTCTCTCCCTCAGGCTGGCCCCACAGAAGCCTCTTCTATCTTATCCCCTCCTCTCCCTCAGTCTAACTTCTTAGCACCAGAGCATTTTTCAGGTGGGGAAGGAGAATAAAATGTCTAAACTACCAGCCTGCAGGCCAGATGAGTCATGTGCTGGCAATGCCCATGCCTAAGTGGCAGTTGGAACAGAGTTCTTTTCAGGTGAGGAGGGGGAGTAGAACGTCTAACGCCTTAGCATCAGAGCATGTTAATAATACTATAAGAAATACAAATGATCTGATGGTCATTTAGAAAAATCCTTGCTTAGTGAGAACCTAGAAGCCAAGAGGAACACATGTGCCAAATTTCAAGTTTGTAGGCTTTACAGTTCTGGAGATTTTGTGATGACGCAAGAGTGGTAATTCTCTTTTACAGATATAGATTCAGGCAACAAAGGAGTCAAGCCAAACCAGGGATACAGTAGTGTTATCAGTGCTTCTTCTGATCCATTTGTTTTCTCTCTCTTTAGATATTTATTAACAATGAATGGCACGAATCGAAAAGTGGAAAGAAATTCCCAACGTTTAACCCCTCGACAGCTGAGAAGATCTGTGAAATTGAAGAAGGTGACAAGGTCTGTCTTTCCACATTCTTTAATTAAACAATCTTTCATTTGTCTAAGACAGGGGTCTGCAAAGTCGGCTCTTTTAAGACTGGTGGACTTCAACTCCCAGAGTTCCCCAGCCAGCATAGATGGATGGAAACTAATCAAGGAGGGCAGTAACCTGGAATTGAGGAGAAACTTCCTATCAGGGAACAATTAACCAGTGGAACAGGTTGCCTCCAGATGTTGTGGGTGCTTCACTACTGCTGGAGATTGGACAGTCACTTGTCTGAAATGGTATAGGATCTCCTGCTTGAGGAGGGGGCTGGACTAGACCTCCAAGCTTGATTCCGATTCTGACTTGTCATAAGTCACCAGGCTGCTGTTGTAACTTTGAATGGTTGTTAAACAATGGTTGAAAATCAAGGCAAGGCATTTGCTGACCTACATCAAACCGATTACATTATGGCTTGTTATCCAGTCACCTATAGGGGTATTTTCCTTTTGGTACTGTCCATGGGGATTTCTGCAGGTTGGACTGCAAGGTGATCCAACCGGTCAGTCCTAGAAGAGATCAACCCTGACTGCTCTTTAGAAGGCCAGATCCTGAAGGGGAAACTCAAATACTCTGACCACCTAATGAGAAGGAAGGACTCACTAACTAACAACAACAAAGTCATACAGAATCCATGCCATACATCTACTGCATAAGACAACCATATTTTCCCTGACATTGACAAAGCTATGGCAAAGACAGCATACTAAAAAGCAGAGACATCAACCTGCCAACAAAAGTGCATCTAGTCAAGGCTCTGGTTTTCCCAGTTGCAATGGATGGCTGTGAAAGTTGGACCATAAGAAAGGCTGAGCGCCAAAGAATGGAGGCCTTTGAACTCTGGTGCTGGAGAAGACTCCTGCGAGTCCCTTGGATTGCAAGGTGATCCAACCGGTCAGTCCTAGAGGAGATCAACCCTGACTGCTCTTTAGAAGGCCGGATCCTGAAGAGGAAACTCAAATACTTTGGCCACCTAATGAGAAGGAAGGACTCACTGGAGAAGAGCCTCATGCTGGGAAAGATGGAGGGCAAAAGAAGAAGGGGATGATAGAGAAGAAGGTGGCTGGATGGAGTAGTTGAAGCAGTTGGCATGAGCTTAAATGGACTCCAGAGGATGGTAGAGGGCAGGAAGGTGTAGAGAAACATTGTCCATGTGGTCGCTATCAGTCGGACATGACTTCGCGACTAACAACAACAACATAGGTGTATTTTTTTTAGAAAGAAATGATACTTTTTATCTACCTATTGTTTCTCTTCCCCTACCCGTCTGTTGCAGTCCTCTCTTCCTTCATCTTCAGTCCCTTTAACTGTGTGCATTTCAACCCAGGGCTTGGCCTGGAATTATGAAAAGCCATAATCCTGTAATTGAAGAGACGTGAGCTCATTTTAAAACGGTTGCAACTCTGGGGTGGCGTTCCCCTCTATGGGGTGATTATGTTAGCTGGCTCCATTGCTGCTCAAGCCGTCATTAGACTAAAAACAGATGATCTCTCTTTGTCTCTGGCTGCAAATCCTGAGCCCCGAGGGCTGTGTGTGTGAGAGAGCTCTGGGTGTCTCCTGCTAGAATCCCCAAATGTAATTGCTTTTCTCTCCCTCCGCCCAAATGGGTTGTAAAGTATTTTGACCGGTAAGATGAGTTCTTGGAGGCTTATTTGCTCCTTCCTGCCAGCGGTGTTCCCATTAGAACTCTTACAAGATCATTTTGGGATTTGTGTTCTGATCTAGGCTTCCCCAGCAGGACGACGACGAGTCCTTGCCTGATAAACCTCTTTTTTAAAAATGTATAGTGAATTCCCATCCAGCAAAGTCCCAGCTCAGAGTCATTCAAGATAGTTCACAAATACCAACCTTTATCAGGTTTGGAGAGTGACCAGGCCGATATCTTTGAGACGCTACAATACTTGTCAAGAATGCAGAAATGAACTAATTGTCTCCTGCAAACTCCACTCCCCTTTCGCTCCTCTTTTATTCCCTATGGGAGGGGCCATTCATCGTCCACCTGTGGCCTTACTCCCAAGTCGACCCTTGTTCCTTAGCTGTTTCCTTTGTCTGGCAACTCTGCACATGCGCACACTGCAATCAGGCTCCAGCTGTTCTTCTACCCCACTGATGTCTGACTCCGAAGGCAGCTGATAACTGTTAGATGGCCCTGTCCCCATCTCTGCCTCCGACACAGAGCCCTCATCAGAGCCTTCCCCAGACTCCAGGACTGGCCCAGGTTCCTCCCCAACCTCCTCGCTGTCTGAATATGTGGCCAGTTCTGCTGGTTGCAGGAGAGCCACAACAATTTCCAAAGTAGAGCCCACAACAGATGCAATATAACACAACAACAGAATTGGAAGGGACTTTGGAGGCCTTCTAATAGTCCAATTCCCTGCTCAAACAGGAGACTCTGTACCAGAGCTGTGGTGACGCAGTGGTTAGAGTGCAGTACTGCAGGCTACTTCTGCTGACTGCTGGCTGCCTGCAATTTGGCAGATCAAATCTCACCAGGTTCAAGGTTGACTCAGCCTTCCATCCTTCCGAGATGGATAAAACGAGGACCTAGATTGTTGGGGGCAAGAGGCTGACTCTGTAAACCACCTAGAGAAAGCTGTAAAAGCACTGTGAAGAGGTATAGAAATCTAAGTGCTATTGCTATGTCAGACAAATGGCTGTCCAATCTCTTCTTAAAGACCTCCAGTGATGGAGCACCCACAATCTCTCTGGAGGCAAGCCATTCCACCGAACAATCGTTCTGTTAGGAAATTGCTAGGTTGGTTCTTTCCTTGATTGGTTTCTTTCTCGAACTGAATTCTTGATGAGAATTCTTTCGCTTTTGCCAATCCATTGTGTCTATAATTTTCACACATCGCACGCACAGTCCTGATGCATTTGTACCCAACCTTTCTCTTGGATTAAATCTGCCATCAAGCCGACTTGCCATATGTTGGATTGTGTGAATTCCAATCTGGACCTGCATTGGGCTGGGGAAACCAGCTCCATGGAACGTGCTTTGAATTAATGCAGCACAATTTAGTGTAGTTTACTTTTTTGTCATTGCACCTTCTACAACTAAAGTAATACCATCCTCAGTGTACATTATAACTGTAAAAATAAAAACACACATACTTCACATTCCATATAACTAAAATTGAAAACCCAATATTGCATTGATATTGTACTATACTGTAGAATTCAATGTGGTTACTGACCTGGGATAGAAACTGGTTTTTAGCTTATTGGTCCTTGTTTTTATTGTCCTGTACCGTCTGCCATATGGTAATAGTTTAAAAAAAAAAAAGGATGCCAAGGATGAGATGGATCTTTAAGAATGTTTTGAACTTCCTTAAGGCAGCGGGAGCTATAAAACTCTTCCAAAGAGGGAGGAGGGTAACCAATGATCCCCTGGACAATGATGTTGACCCTCTGAAGCGCTGTCCTATCAGCCACTGTGCAATTGGCAAACCATACACAGGTGCAGTAAGTTAAAATACTCTCTATGGTGCAGAGATAGATGGTCACCAGCAGTTTTCCATTCAGTTGTTTCCTGAGAAGTCTCAGATGGTATAATCTCTGCTGGGCCCTTTTGACCAGGGCTGCAATGTGAGTGCACCAGGTCAGGTCCTTTTTTTTTTTTTTTTTAAGAATCTGTAATGTGGACCATCCCAATCCAGAATGATGCTGCATTCAAGCAGTCTTACAATTAAGGAAAAAGAATCAATAGATCCCAAATCTCCTCGGGTTCTTTTTATAGCAGGCACATTCAGAGCTGGTACTGTATAGTGCACAAAGAACAATTATTTTATTATTTCAGCTTCCTTTTGCAAAAGTTGTAAATTGTCGTTGGGGCCGTGCAGGGCTTTTAAAAATATATATATATACATAAATGTTACCCAAGATTTTAAAATAGATTCAAAGGTTGGCCAGCTTCTCTTGACATCAAAGGAAATAGAGGAGAAAGGTGAGTTTCCTGCACGAAGATCTCTCCCCTTGTCTCAGCCGTGGGGGGGAAAAATGTTACAAAACTGGTTTTATAACTTTAAAGTGTCCCTACCCATAAGAAGTGCAGTACCATTAGACTGGAACACACAACTGTAGCAAGAAAAATTAAAGATAACATCAGAAGGAAGGGCTGGGGCATGCATCACGTGGCCTCAGTCATTAAAGAAGGGAGAGGTATATTTATTTTTATTTATTTATTATAATTTGTCAAGCAAAAGTAACAGGAATAATATAAAAATACAATCAAAGGGCCAATTGTTGCGTTAATGTGCTTATGCACTTTTTAAGTATGAAGTGAGGTTCACGGAAATCAATTTGTGGCTAAAACTGTGAAAATGTGTAGCTGAGACAACTGAATCGGGTAGGGAATTCCAGAATTTGACACCTTTGTTACAGAAATCATATTTTTTTACAGTCAAGTTTAGAATTATTTACATTGAGTTTAAAGCAGAGGTTCACATGCATGTTATTGCGATTAAAACAGAAAAAGTCATTTGCAGGTTAAAACATTACTACGTACAATTGTTTACATCTGACCACAAACTATGACGTTCCAAGACATCCAAACCAAGAATTTTGAGCCTAGTAGCCTACTAGTTCACTAGCAGCCTAATGTTGTGCTGATTCTGATCCATAAGTAAACCTTTAGCTAAACTGAAGTGTAACATTCAGCCAAAAAGGGCCATAGTGGATCAGTGGCTAGGACACTGGGTTTGTTGATCAGAAAGGTTGGCGGTTCAAATCCCTAATGCCGCATAATGGAGTGAGTTCCATTACTTAAGAACATAAGAACAGCCTTGCTGGAAGAGGCCACAGCCCATTCAGTCCAGCCTTCTGTCTCACTTCAGGGTATTCCCAAGCAGATGTCTTCACCTGCTTATGATTCCCTGCAAATGGCATTGAGAAATATCCTGCCTATCTCTCCATCCCAGAGGGTGTCCTTGGGCATCCATAATGATAGCCATGGATACCCTTGTTCTCCATGAACTCGTCTAATCCTTTCTTAAAGGTGTCGAGTCTGACAGCTGTCACCACTTCTTCTGGCAGGGAGTTCCATAGAGCAGTGATCCTCTGGGTGAAAAAGTACTTCCTCTTATTTGTTTGAGGTCTAGCTTCCAAAAGTTTCATGGAGTGCCTCCTAGTTCTAGTGTTGTGCGATAGGGAAAACAGTTTTTTTCCTTTTCTACTTTGTCCACACCGTGCATGATTTTATAGACTTCTATCAGGTCACCTCTCAGGCGCCGTCGTTCTAGAGTGAAGAGGCCCAGCCGTTGCAGCCTCAGATGGTAAGGAAGGTGTTCCAGCCCCCTAATCATTCTGGTTGCCTTCCTCTGCACCTTTTCCATTTCCATAATATCCTTCTGAAGGTATGGTGACCAGAACTGTACACAATACTCCAGATGGGGCCTCACCATAGATTTATAAAGAGGCAAAATGACACTTGCTGACTTATTTTCTATACCCTTTCTAACTTGTCCCAGCTTCTACCAACCTAGCAGTTCGAAAGCATGTAAAAATGCAAGTAGAAAAATAGGAACCACCTTTGGTGGGAAAGGAACAGCATTCCGTGTGTCTTTAGCATTGAGTCATGCCAGCTACTGCTACTGCATCTCTACTTCTGCTACTTGCATTTTTACATGCTTTCAAACTGCTAGGTTGGCAGAAGCTGGGACAAGTAACAGAAGCTCACTCGGTTAGGTGGTGCTAGGGATTCAAACCACCTAACTACCAACCTTTCAGATTGACAAGCTCAGCAACTGAGCCACGATGTCCCTGCCTGATTAAATATTTGACATTGTTCTAAAACTATTATTTAGCTAGGTTTATTGGTGTGCAGATAGTTCTAATGATGCTTCAATGGTCCAATCCAACACAGCTTCATATGGGACCCTTAGTATTTATGATGCAAAGAAAGTGTATTGGAATACAATCCACATAGCCCCAAAAAATCTGTATGTTTTGGTTAAAATCACACTATTCTTGGATCAAAATCTGAAATAACTAGGGTGGGATTTTATATGACTATATCACATTCAGAATGGTTTACTCTAGTGGTGGGATTCAATTTTTTTTACTACCAGTTCTGTGGGTATGACTTGGTGGGCATGGCAGGGGAAGGATACTGCAAAACCCCCATTTCTTCCTGATCATCTGGGACTCGGGAGGCAGAGAATAGATGTAGGCAGGGCTAGTCAGAGGTGGTATTTTACTGGTTCTCTGAACTACTCAAAATTTCCACTACTGGTTCTCCAGAACTGGTCAGAACCTGCTGAATACCATCTCTGGTTTACTATAGATGAGATGTTTAATTGTAACTGGTATACTGATGTTACAAATGGATTGGATAATCCTAGACTTTCCAAATTGGAACATAGGTTTATCTGAAAACATCTGCTGAAAGATATTTTCCCTATCTTGAAAACGTATGCATCATTTGTTGCCTTGTGATGGATAACAATTGGAAGGGGTTTAATTCTTCTTTCTTCTTGGCCTTAAATTTTAGCTGCACTTTTATGCCTTTGTGTTGCAAAATCTCTGTAATGCAACACTGATTAAGCATTGGGTGGATTCAGATTGGAATTTCAGCCTTGCCCATTGAATTTCCTTGTTCTCAATATTCTTGTAACTGAAAGAGTTTACGTGAGCCTGGATTGACCTTTCCATTGGAAAAGCTTCAGCCAAGTACTTCCACTTGCGTAAATAAATGTGCGTATCTCCGATCACATGGAGAAGGTTCTCAGAGAATTGTGTAATCTGAATTCATGCCCCTGTCCTAATATAATAAAGTAAAATAGTAAATAGTAAAAGCCGTGGTGGCGCAGTGGTTAGAATGCAGTACTGCAGGCTACATTTGCTCACTGCCAGCTGCCAGCAGTTCGCTCCTTACTGGCTCAAGGTTGACTCGCTCCAGTTTATTAGATTTGAGACTGTCTAGTATCACATCATAGTGTTCATTATGAATGGGGGTTGAATCTATGGGGCTGCAATTTCCTGTCTAATCAGAGGGTTGGACTAAAAGACCTCCAAGATCCCTTCTAACCTATCCTATCCTATCCTATCCCCTCCAATCTCTTCTCTTCTGCTCTACTCTACTCTATTCTCCCTTCTCTTCTAATTCAATTGTTTCTTCACTCTTCTATTCTCTTTTCTCTTCTTCTCTCTTCTTTTCTCTTCTTTTCTCTTCTTTTTTCTTCTTTTCTCTTCTCTTCTCTTCTAGCAAAATGGGCATCATTGCCAGATTCTAAGTATTTTAAAACCATATTTAGAACATTTTGTAACAGCTAAGGTAAAATCTAACCCTGAGCCTCACTGGGCTGATTTGCAGAAAGCTCTAAGCCCAAAGTAGCATTGTGGCTTTACAGGTAGTCCTTAATTTATGACCTCAATTGGGAGAAGAATTTATGCTTCCAAGCAAGGCCATTGTTAAGTGAGTTCTGCCTGATTTGTTGTTAAGCAAGTCAGGTGGCTGCTAAGCCAATCCAACCTCCCCTGTTTGCTTGTTGAAAGCCAACTGGGAGAGTCGCAAATGGCGATCGTATTCTTTCTAACCCACATTCTCCTGATTGCCTGGACTTTCTTTTAAACAGGTACTTGTGAATGTTACTCTGTTGTACCACTGACACCAGAAACCATTACTCTATTCCCAAAGATAGAATAGAAATAAGGTCATTCTTGTGATCGTTGACTGTTGCGCATCCTTGACCTTTCCTCTTATATGTTCAGGGTTTCTCCCTCCAGGAAAAATTGTACCCGGTTGTATTCCCGTGGTATTAATCGCCTGATGTTTTCCTCTCTCTTTTCTTACCTTTACCTGTAGCCCGATATCGATAAAGCGGTAGAAGCAGCAAAAACAGCTTTCCAAAGTGGATCAGTCTGGAGACAAACAGACGCGGCCAGTCGCGGAAGACTTCTGAATAAGCTGGCCGACCTGATTGAGCGCGACAGAGAGGTGTTGGCAGTAAGTGAAGCTGGTGCATCACCAGGGTGTGAAGAATCAACCAAGAAGGGTTGGGTTGTTAGGATATTCAGCCTTATATTGGGTTGGCAATATATAGGAGCCTATGTTCTTAAGGAGTTATGTAGCTTTAAGAACTGTTGAATTCTGATTGGCTGTGCTTCTCAGCTTTACCATAAAGGAAGTTCCCTTTTTTGATTCCTGTGCTGAAGCTGAAGACTGAAGAAGACTGAAGAAGTATTTGTTTCACATCACTGTAAGATAACTCTGTGTTTGGTGAAGGACTGTTATTATTTTGAGAAGTTAGTATCACTGGTCAGAAGAAGCATTTTTAGTTGCTACAAAGTAAAGACTATTTATTTTCTTACTATCACTGTTTTAGGATTTGTTTGTGGTTAAAGCAACATATCTCTTTACTGTCTGGGGTATTACACTATTCCGCATTTATTTTCTAACACTGGTTACGGGACCAGAGTTGTAACACTGGTTCTGAACCCAGAGTTGCTAACAGGGGTATCGCATTTAACCCTGAGCTTCTTGCTCCATTTTTGACCTATTAATCCATGGTGCCAGTAGTGGTTTTCTCTTACCTTCGCTACCGGATTGGAACTGGGAGCGTGCAGGTGTGACGCTTGCTTCACTCATGCATGGCACTTCTGCACATGTGTAGAGTGTCTGTGATGATGTCTGGGTGGGCGGGCAGAGCCTCCTGCTGCCATTGCTATCAGTTTGCCCAGACTGAGTCGAACCGGCAGAATATCATCTCTTCATGGCGCTATTTAGAAGGAGAAGGGAATTAAAAGGAGGCTGGAAGATTATATTTCTTTGCTTCCATCATGTAGGCAAGAGAACAAAATTTAGTAATGATCAGGATGGGGAATTGATACCGGTAGGTGTAGAATCTGGCTGTGTCTTCCTTGGCGTAAAGGAGAGACACCCAGTAACATCTGCAGAAGGTCCTTGTTATTGCCCTAAACTTCATCTTCAGTCCCAAAGGTGCTTTGTCGAGAGGTAACAGGACTCTCTGGTTTGTCTTTGAAGACGTTTCGCTTCTCATCCAAGAAGCTTCTTCAGCTTTGACTGGACGGTGTTGGGTCATCAGTCAGAGCTGAAGAAGCTTCTTGGATGAGAAGTGAAACATCTTCAAAGAAAATCCAGTTGCCTCTTGAAAAAAACACCTTTGGGACAACCAGGACCTGGATGACTGAGAATCTTTCATCTTCAGTGTTGCAGAGGAAACCAATTAACAGAAAACTTGTACAGTCCTTGGTGCTCTCTTGTCTGGTAATTTGCAGATGTTTCATTACTTGACTTCATAAACCCCCTAATACTCATGAGTGTGGGGTTTACTCCCTGTTTATATATATAATATAGTTTACCTTCCCACTCTGGTGGAACTGTGGTTTTCTCCTCGGTAGTTCCTTAACTAGGTTCTTTTTGTTTTGTTTTCTGCTGGGTTGTTTGTCTGGTGTTAATCCCTGCTTATCTGGGTGTTGGCTGCTGCAGGGGATGTGTTTGGGTCCTTTTTGTTTCCTTCGTAGCTTTTTATTGTCTCATTTGAATGGTGTGTAAATATGGTTTTATTTCTAGAAAATGTCTGCCAGCAAAGAGCCAAACACAGAAAAAGCACCAAGGATTCCATAGTTCGACCCTGAACCACATACAGTATATTTTCTCCTATTGGTAATGGAAAGCATGCATGGGGATCCTCCAGCACTTTCAAGTAACTGTAATCTCCAAGGTTTCCCATTCAGGACTCTTGTGCAAAACCAATACAACTCTGTATTGGTCTTGTGCAAAACCAATACAACTGGGATTGATTGTCCCACCAGGAAGACTTTGAGAGGATAGGAGTTAGGGCCCCTCCAACCAACTTGGTTGACCAACTGATTCTTGCCATCTTGTTGTTTCCACTGAAGATTTGATTGGGAAAATATTTTTTCCCAGTAGAGATTGGCTCAAAGTGTAAACTTCAAATGCAAAGTTCTTGTTTCTTTTTTGTTTTCAGTCCCTGGAAACTTTGGACACTGGGAAACCTTTCCTCCACGCGTTCTTTGTTGACCTTGAAGGTTGCATAAAAACCCTGAGATACTATGCTGGATGGGCAGATAAAATCCAAGGCAAGAATATCCCCGTGGGTAAGTTGCACCTGTTATCTCCTCTACTGAGCTTCTTATCTTATGTCTGCTAGGTAAAATTAACCTGAATCTATAAACTGGAGAGAAGTCATGAAAGTCTAATTCAGATGTTATAGTTAATTACAGTTTGGCTACCAGGAATATATCTGAGTTTATAGGCACCTTCTTCCTCCTCCTCCAGTTCTTGCTTCTAATTTATAGAAACCCTCCGATAGGTTAAACATTTTTTTGTTGATGGCTCCTTGCCAACTTTGTTGGCAAAGAGTCAAAATGCAGTAAGATTTATGCTTAATGTAGCTTTTTCGCTTTTGGAGAATATTAAAAAAAAACCCATTCTAAACTTATTTCTGATGAAGATCACACCCTTTGCTGTGGTTAATAATAGTTTTCTGTTGAAACCTATCCCCTATTTACAGTATAGTTTACAGATTATAAATTAACAGAATTGGAAGGGACCTTGTAGGTCATCTAGTCCAGGGGTCCCCAACCCCCGGTCTGGTCCATGGCTTGATAGTAACCGGGCCGGAGTGAGCGACGGAGAGAGTAGTGCAACTCTTAGGAAAGTGTAGCAAACACTCCGCTATCCTGGCGGCTGGCCAGGGCGCTCCCTGGGGGCAGGACGGGAGCAATGACCTGCATTGGGGGGGTCGGGGCACCACCCAGCCCTGCATGGGGGGAAGGGGCTGCCAGGCCCTCCTGCCCAGGACGCAGCCCATCCTTCCCTGCCCCAGCCGAGGATCCTTCGCCTGGGACCCCTGGCAGCTTTCCCGCCCGGTTGCACATGACCGCTGAAAGCGCATGCGGCCCACATGACTCAACTCACCCGTTGGAGGCTCCCACCGGTCCGCGGAATTTTTTTTACATGAAACCGGTCCCTGGTGCCAAAAAGGTTGGGGACCCCTGATCTAGTCCAACTCCCCGCCCAAGTGGTAGACAAGTGGCAGTCCAGTCTCTTCTTGAAAGCCTCCAGTGATGAAGCTCCCACAACTTCTGTTCCATTGGTTGATTGATCTCACTGTCAGAAAATTTCCCCTTATTTCCAAGTTGACTCTCTCCTTCTTTAGATAGTCCATCGGTTTACAACTAGACATTTAGTGACCGTTTGAACTGACAACAGCACTGAAAGAAGTGACTTACGACCATCTTGCCCACTTACGACCATTGCAGCATCCCCGTTGGTTACATGATCAAATTTGTGGGCTTGGCAAGTGACTCATATTTATGACGGTTGCAGTGTCCCGAGGTCTTTCGATCCCCTTTTGCGACCTTCTGCCAAGCAAAGTCCATTGGGGGGAAGCTGGATTCACTTAACGGTGTTACTAAGATAACAACTGAAGTGATTCACTTAACAACTGTGGCAAGGCAAGGTCGCCAATTGGGGCAAAACTCACTTAACCACTCTCTCGGCAACAGAAATGTTGGCCTCAATTGTCGCCGCAAGTTGAGGACTAGCTATAGCTGCTATTTGCCCTGAAGTAAGGGTGTCCATTGAAAGTTGAGAGTCAGTGTAGCTTAATGATTAAAATGCTGGACTAGAACCGGAGGCCATGATGGCTAATCTTCTCTTTAGCATAAAGCCGGTGGGGTGACTGACTATGTGGCCACTTCCTCATTCCTGGCCCAATCCCCATTGTAGATTTATGGGCAGGAGGGTTGAGGGAGGGGGAATAGAAAGCAGGAACATTAGTGGGTTGTTTTGTTTTACGTTGGCATCCTTCAGTGTCCAAAGACGATGGCATCGTGCTCTGGGAAGAGGTCCTAACGCAGCATCTGGTGTGGCTAAAAAGTCCAATTTAGGAGTGGCACTGAGGGCAGATCCATTCTGTCCCCTGCCCACCCCCCAGATTTCTCTGGTTCCGGAACTGCCTCTTTGGGTGGTACAAATACAAATACGAGTAATTAATTAAAAAGGAAGCCGCCTTCAGGAGAACGGAAAGCAGCCAAGAGGTAGTGGTTTTCCATGGGGAGCCTGCATGGACACCTCTTTAGAATGCCTTTCGAAGTGAAGGTATTTTCAGAATATAATAGAAGTAGCTGGCTCAGACCTCAGGATGATGTAGTCATTATTCCTGCCTGCGGCTTCTGACTATACAAACTGTTTCCCCTCCCCACTCTCTCCATGGCGTATCAACAGCTCCTTAAAGCAGCTGTATCTTTTCCCACAATTGCATGCTACAATCTGCAACTGCAGCACTGTTCTGAACAAAATGATTTAGATTAGATTTAGATTAGATTTAGATTAGATTTAGATTAGATTTAGATTAGATTTAGATTAGATTTAGATTAGATTTAGATTAGATTTAGATTTTATTTTATTTTGGATTTTATTTTGGATTTTATTTTGGATTTTATTTTGGTTTTGGATTTTATTTTGGATTTCATTTTATTTTGGATTTGATTTTGATCTTGGATTTGATTTTGATCTTGGATTTGATTTTGATCTTGGATTTGATTTTGATTTTATCATTGAGAACAATTAACCAGTGGAACCAGAAGTTGTAGGTGCTCCATCACTGGAGGTATGTAAGAAGAGATTGGGCAGAATGACGTAGGGTCTCCTGCTCTGGCAGAGGGTTGGACTAGAAGACCTCCAAGGTCCCTTCCAACTCTGTTCTTCTGTATTCGGATTAGGAAAGCTTAGACAAATGCTAAGGGCATTTTGCCCTGAGACTGGAACCAAAGCACAACCTTAATATTCTGGCATTGCAACAAATAGCCATTAATAGCCTTATTCTCCTTTAATTTGATCTCTTTCTAAAGCCACCCAGCTTGATGGCCTTTACTAATAGTGCAACTTGAGATGAGTTTTATTTAGCTTTTCCCCCAAATCAGAGCAACCAGTACATTTACCTTTAAATAGGTGATTAACATTCCACAGAATTTGGCTGAAGTTCAAGAGTGATGAAGTTGTTGGTCAGTTTTACCCATTTCCTTGATGTCAAGATTTTGGAAACACAATTAAGCATGCTGTGATTAAGCTTTCTCTTTGTAAGCAAACAAAAGATTTTTTTTAAAAAACCCTCTGTTTCCATGGGTGATATTTTAAAAATATAGTTGACATATAAGTTATAAAGCACTAGCACTGATGATGTTACCTAGTTTGGTAATGAAACATCTGCAAGAAAACCACCAAGTTCAGAGAGCATCAAGGATCCCTCATTTCAGCCCTGAGCTACAAATATTCTCCTTTAGTTATATAATGGGTATATAATACAAATATGGCATGCATACATATTCATGAACATCTGATATCACTTTGTGATTCAACTGAGGGTGAATTATTTGTATTGACATGATGTATTTCTTCAATTATTTTAATGAGGAAAAGAATTATGCCTAATAATTATTTGCTGAACTTAAATTACAATTTATTTCTTTTATCATTTTTGTATAATGTTTTGATTTATTTACAGTGTAAAACATAAAAATTCAACATCTGTAGAAACAATGTGCTGCCTGAAATATAGTATTGGTAATAGTAAAAATAATATTCTTAATATCAATAATGATCACATGATAATAGTAATGTTTAATTATCCATTTTAGTAAATCTGCATTGTCATTGATCCTTCTCTTATACTTTTAGGTTTCTAACTTCTGTTTCCACTTATTAGTCATTGATAAAACAAATCCCATGTTAAAAAAATATTGAGTTTCTTCTTTCTCCTTAATTTTAAGTGTTAATCTATCCATTTCTGAACATTCTAATATATATATATAACAATTTTATCTGTAGGAATCTCCTCATTTTCCCATTGTTGTGCAAACACAATTCTAGCTGCTCTCATTGCAGAGAGAAAAAATCAGTCACTGATTCTTAAACAGTTTAAAATAAATGTTTTTTTTTTCCTTCCACTGTTCCTATGTGACTAAAAAGTTTGCCAGGAAAAGTATGCGTGGAAAGTCAGAGGGAAAACATCCCAAACTGCATGATTTTTAAGTCTTGATAGTCAACTTCTGTTTGGAGTTTCCTCTGGTTTCCTTTTTTTCTTTTTAATAAAGGTTTTGCCATCTCTAGTTACCGCGTGAGAACGTACTCGAAATAGGCAAGTCCGTTGTCGTTGGCAAACTCTAATGTTTGTTTCTGCTGAGCCCTTAGGAAAAGTTTTCCAGCCACCCTGTTTGTCTCCATCCCCTGGTATGATTCATATCAAAATCATCCTTGCTTGATAACATATCATGTTCTCAAACCATTTTGCAGATGAGAACTTCGTCTGTTTCACCAGGCATGAGCCAGTGGGAGTCTGCGGAGCTATAACACCAGTGAGTAAGACCTTTTCAATTCTAGTTTCTGTGGGGGGTCCTGAGGATGGAGAGAAAAATAGATTATCTGGACGGTCTCTCAAATCTTTCTGTAGATAGTTAGAGTCAAGAAAACGTTGCTGTTTTTTTACTGTCGGCTCAAATATTTGTTCATTTCTGGCACTTGAAGCATTCTCCGATGACATCTTTGGCTTGAGATTCTTTGCCATAGTCTTTCAACAACCACACCACTGCAACCCACAACTTTGCGAGGTTCTCCTTCTCTGTCGATCGTGCAAAGACCTACCCACTCACTAAGCTTCTTGTTATCATCAAACCTTTATCAGATTGAGTTTGACATTCAGCACAAAGAACTTCAACCAGTTTTACATAGATACATACCGTATTTTTCGGAGTATAAGGCACTCCAAAGTATAAGATGCACCTAGCTTTTGGGGAGGGGAAAAAAATCTGCCTCTGCCTCCCAACAATTTGCCTCCTTGCTCCAAACAGCAAACAGCACAGACAATATACACTATTTGTGGTGTTGCATTTCAGACTATACTTAAACAGATGCTGTTAAAATTGATGTGGCTTTCTGGAAGTATATATTATTCTCTGCTGTTTAAAAGAAGATACAATAGCACTGGGCCTCTTCAGACCAAGCATCTATTTAAAAAAAAATTCTTCATTTTTGTTAAGTTGTCTAGAACAATAATAAAGCAGTCTTTAAAAAAAATAAGTCTAATAATGTAAACATTCTATAGGCATTTATAGTTATTGACTTACCTCCTTGCAGCAAACGGCCTGATTGGCACAAGAAAAAACAATCGGCCTCTGCCTCCCAGCAATTTACCTCCTTGCAGCAAACAGCCAGTTTCACTTTCAATTTCAGCACGGGCCTCCCGATGATCAGCTGTTTCAGGCTGCAGGGATTGCTATAGCCTATTGCAGCCTCCCAAGCCCCATTTTCTCTGTTTGCTACAAGGAGGTAAATTGCTGAGAGGCAGAGGCCAAAGGGTGGGGGCAGGTGGGTGGGTTGGGCCACATTCGGTGTATAAGGCACACCCTAATTTTCACCTTCTTTTAGGGGGAAATAGGTGCATCCTATATTCCAAAAAATACAGTAAGTTCGTCACAAATGGATGCCAGCGTGCAAAGATGGGCTGGACATTTGTCCAAGCCTTTGGCAGCTTCATGAATTCCACAAGCTAATCCATCGTGGATAAGTGCCATTTTTAGCACTTCTTGAAGGGCGGTGTTGACATCTATTATCCCTCCAGCAGTTATGCCTTCCTCGGTCATGGTTGGTGGTAAATGCTCCCCCCGGCGTTCCTTACAAATTCCACGAGTTGCCAATGAAAAACAAAAGGATTCTTGAGTAGTTAGAAATCAGAGGTTTCCATGAACTCACCAAGAGTTGAGCATGATTTCAGGGGGACTTGAGTTTTGAAGACCACTTCTACAATGCCTGGTTTACCCCAAGAATTCGACGTCTCTTAAGGTTGAGTTGTTCCTCTGCTAAATGTTACCCAGTGACTGCCCAAATATTAATAGAACATTCGGAGCTACCGTGGGACTTGAAAAAGGTCTAAAATTGTAAACTAAGATCATTGCATTTGGTCCTCTCAATTCCTGGCAAATAGATGGGGAAGAAATGGAGGTAGGGACAGATTTTATTTTCCTGGGCTCCAAGATCACCGCAAATGGGGACTGCAGCCAAGAAATTAAAAGACGCTTGCTCCTGGGGAGGAAAGCTATGGCAAATCTAGACAGCATCCTAAAAAGCAGAGACATCACCCTGCCAACAAAAGTGTGTATAGTCAAGGCTATGATTTTACCAGTTGCAATGGATGGCTGTGAAAGTTGGACTACAGTGATCCCTCGTTTTTCGCGGCTTCATGTTTCGCGGCTTCAGTGCTTCGCAGGTTTTTCAAAAATACAGAATAGAAAAAAAATGCATCGGTAGGAGGCAAGCGCCCCCTAGTGCTTGCTTTAAACGATGCCCACCAACTCAAGTTTCCGGTGCGAATCCTACTTCACGGTTTTTCAGTTTTCGCGGAAGGTTCCGGCCCCCATTAACCGTGAAAAACGAGGGATCACTGTATAAGGAAGGCTGAGTGCCAAAGAATTGAAGCCTTTGAACTCTGGTGCTGGAAAAGTCTCCTGCGAGTCCCTTGGACTGCAAGGCGATCAAACCGGTCACTCCTTGAGGAGATCAACCCTGATTGCCTTTGCGGGAAGCAACTTTGTTTGTTCTGGTCGGTTTAAATTCTTAAGTTCCGTTTTGATTCTGTGCTCCATGTGGCCTTTCAAAGCTAATTGGCAATTAGGTCTTTGGCAGCGTTTCGAGGGAGATAAAGGTGGGTACTTATCAGCCTCATCCCGAAAGACTTTGGCAGACTTCTGTCGGACTCTTTACAAACTATTTGTGAACTCATTTCGGGCTGTGAATTAACATAATCCACAGCCGTTGAAATAAAAAAAGAGAGTTTTGGGGGCTAAGCGTGTGCTTTGTACTCTCAGGAAGCCTAGGTCAGAACAGGATCTAGGCTCAGCCATCGTGTTAAGAGAATAACAAGCGACGTCACATTTCACCCAGCCTGTATTTAAGAGTAATTTAAACAGAACCCAACCCCCAGCACAAACTGCCCACATTTTGCTGTTGCAAAAGACTCGTCGTAGTTGGACGTGTCCTGTTCCTTTGGGGTGGGGGAAACTCCTGTATCCAGATCTGATGGAAACGATACAAAGTATGTCCTACGTCCAGAGGGCCTTGGTTCTCCCTTCTGCATGATGAAAACTCCCAGTTAATTATGCCACAGCAGGAATGTTGGGGTGGGTTGCGGTGGCCCTCTGTAGTTTATTTTACATAATGGTTAATCCCAGCGTATCATGGCCCATTCTGTTGATTACCCTGCAGGGGAAGATTGCCGCTAGCAATTACCTCTCCTTAATCTACAGCAGGTATTTTCGTTGGCAGAAAATGATTTGTAACTAGGCTGAGAATGTTTACACAGCTGTCAGAATAAAATACCACTCTGGGATATTTCCTTACCACTGCTGGGATTTAGCCAGCATCGCATAAAACTCGACGAGATACGGCATCTGATGTCTCCAGGAATATAAAAACAAGGCCCATTTTATCTAGGCAGAAAAAAAGAGAGATTCCACCGATAGGAGAAGTTTAGAAGATGTTACGGACAATCCAAGTAGGTTCAGAACAGTTTACTACTAGGTCCTCAGCAAGAATTCTGGGACCCACTCTTGTTCCTAGTTGAGATCTTTCTTAAGTTTAGAATTTAGAATTAGAGTTGATGGGTGTCTCAAAGGTGCTTTGCCAAGAGGCAACTGGACTTTTGGATTTTTCTTTGAAGATAGCACCTCTGGGGCAACCATGACCTGGATGATGAGTTGCTGTATGGTTTCCAGAGAGCTAGTCTGATATGATGATTAAGGCACCAGGCTTAATCAATGCATCCAAACCAGGAAATTGTGAGTTCTAGTCTTGCCTTAGGTACAAAGTCAGCTGGGTGACCTTGGGCCAGTCACTCACTCCCCAGCCCTAGGAAGAAGGCAATGGCAATGGCGTGTAGGCAAAAACTAGTCTATACCCATGGGGAGTTACTCGGAAATGTATGACTAGTTTTTCTTTTTCTTTCTTTCTTTTTCCTAATTCCTCACATAGGGATTGTTCTCTATACTATTTATGTTGTTTGTATTTTTTGTCATGGATTGCACCAGTGAGGCTAAAACCAATTTCATTGTATACATGATGTACAATGACAATAAAGGCTATACTATATCTCCAGTGGGAGGGAATCCCAAATTTATCCCATCATCAGAAAATTATGCTACATTTCTCTATCTCCCAGAAAAAGGGCAGTCAGCTGTTTCTCTGGGCATGATCAGAGTGGTCCCTGGGAAAATTTCAATTTTTAACCAATGTCATTGCAAACAAGTACAATGACAATAATGATGATGATGATGATGATGATGATGATGATGATGATGATGATGATGATGATTATCTGTGCTTCATCTTTGGAGAGATTCACCGCCTTTGGGGCTGGTTGGTAGCTCGACAGCTCAAGTCCTAACCGAGGACCTAGGAACTGTGAAGGTAACGTCGGAGGATAGAAGCTGTTCCAAGCAGGGTGGCCCTTTGTAGAGTCCGAATGCTCAAGTCCGGCAAACCTAGAACCTCCACATAGCGAGGCAGCCCCCTAGGTATTGCTCCAAGGGCTCCAATCACAATCGGGACAACACACGACTTCCTCCTCCATAGTCGCTCAACTTCAATTTGCAAGTCCCGGTATTTTGTGATTTTTTTCTTGCTGCTTATTTTCAATTCGTGCATCACCAGGTATTGCAATGTCAACGAACCATACTTTTTTCTTTTCAATTATTGTTATGTCAGGTGTGTTGTAGGACAAGTGCCTGTCAGTCTGAATTCTGAAGTCCCACGAGATCTTGACTTTCTCATTCTCTAAAACTTTCTCAACCTGATGTTCCCAGTGGTTTTTTACTGTACTCAAATCCAAACTTCTGGCACAATTTCCAGTGAATGATTTTAGCAACACAGTCATGGCGTTGTAGGTAGTCAGTTTGTGAAATTTTGCTGCACCCACTGATCAGGTTGTTAATCTTGCAGGTAATTTGCACAAGTCCACACGAATGTCTTTGGACTGCCTGCGTTTAAGCAAAGCGTAATCCAATCGCTGCCATTTGGAAGTGACTTAGCCAACACATGCAGGACTGAATCTTATTTTTAGACCTTTTTGGCTTCTCATCGTTTTCTTCCTGTGTGCATGTGCCTGCGCATAGCTGACTTTAGCTGATTCTTAAAAAAGAAAGAAAGCTGGATTGGATCTGGTTAGTACTTGAGTGGGAGACCAAGTTTTTTAAAAATAAAAGAAGTAAGGTAATTACGGAAATTTTTTATAATACTGTCATGCAAACCGGACGGCTGTGTCCAGGAAGTCACCTTTAGGTTTGCTCATCCTTGACAAAACTTTCAAGGATAACTCTTCCCTGTTTTTAAAAAATCTTTTTAAAAGGGAGTCTACCAGCCGCAATTTAGCAGCTGCCAGTTGTTGTTCCTCCAGTTATAGCTAAAAATCGGTGTTCACAGCCCCACAGCGACATTTAGAGGTGGGATAAAGTATCACACCATAATAAAAAGGATGTGCTCCTGTTAGAACATGTATAAATTCCACACACTAAAACATTCTATGTCATAAGAAGCATGGATATTAAACTCTAGAATATTTAACTTAAGTCGTAAATACTATTGATTGTGGTGGTTATTTAACTGAGCGGTGTGGTGGTGTAGAGGTGAAGATGCTCTCCTCCCACTTGGAAGGTTGAGAGTTCAATCCTAGGAAATGGCAAATGTTTATCTCCTAAGGTGCAAAGAGAAAAAAAATCTGCTGTGAACTCCATGTAGGCACCAGGAAGGGCACCTGGCCAGCAAATTCTCAACTCCACTCAGTTGTCCCAGCTCTACACCAAATTAAGGGTAATAGAAAAGGGAGTTTATGGTGGTTATTTAACTGACAGATTTGGTTTTGTCTGGGAGTAACTGTACTGTAGTTCTCCAGCTCTTTAGGAGGAGCATCAAAAAGGGAACTGACAAAATAGTAGGGATGTCCTTCTTACCACCTCTGGGTCACTGTGCTTTCCTGTCCTGGAGACAAATTCCTTGTGTGTCTAACCACACGTGGTCAAATGCATTATTATTATTCTTTCTTTCAGTGGAATTTTCCTTTGCTGATGCTGATCTGGAAGATGGCCCCAGCTTTGTGCTGTGGCAACACCTTAGTTGTGAAACCTGCTGAGCAGACACCTCTCACTTCCCTCCACCTGGGCTCTTTAGTCAAGGAAGTAAGTGCCACGAATAAATCAAAGAGCCAGAGCTGGGTGTAAGAGAAGGGACCCGCCCTAGTTTTCTGGAAGGTAAAAGGGAAGGAGAAATGCTTTGAGACCAGCAAAGTGAATATCAGCCTTTTGAGGAATTGCAGACAAGAAGAGGGACGTGGTGGCTCAGTGGCTAAGACACTGAACTTGTCAATCAGAAAGGTCGACAGTTCGAATCCCTAATGCCACATAATGGAGTGAGCTCCCGTTCCTTGTCCCAGCTTCTGCCAAAATAGCAGTTTGAAAACATGTAAAAAATGCAAGTAGAGAAATAGGAGCCACCTTTGGTGGGAAGGTAATAGCGTTCCGTGCACATTCAGCGTTTAGTCATTATTGGCCACATGACTATTTATTTATTTATTTATTTATTTATTTATTTATTTATTTATTTATTTATTTATTTATTTATTTATTTATTTTATCGTGCTTTTATACCGCCCTCTCTCCCAAGTGGGACTCAGGGCGGTGTACAGGAATAAGAAAATAAAATATAAATATACAATCAAATAAATTTAAAATTGGATTAAATAAATTTGGCCCGTGCTAAAACTTAATTTAAAGCCCAGCTAAAATTCAATAATATAAACAGCTATGTCAGGCCGGCTGTGTGGAAGAGGTACGTTTTTAGTGTTCGACGGAAGAGGCGAAGGTCCGTGATTGTGCGGAGGTCGGGGGGGCAAGTCGTTCCAAAGGGCTGGACCTGCCACAGAGAAGGCTCTTCCCCTGGGAATCGCCAGCCGGCATTGTCCGGCGGACGGCACCCTAAGGAGGCCCACCCTGTGGGAGCGGACAGGTCGAGTGGAGGTATGTGGCAGGAGGCGGTCCTGTAAGTAGCCAGGTCCCATGCCATGGAGCGCTTTAAAGATGATCACTAGGACCTTGAAATGCACCCGGAAGGCCACAGGCAGCCAGTGCAGCTCGCGCAGGAGCTACAGAGATGTCTTTGGACAGTGTGCCTACAAAGTTAAGTAGAACAGCGGGAGGAGGGGAATCCGCTGGGCCAGGTGATTTAGATTAGCTAAAAAGCAGGAAATCCGATGATTCTAGCTAATATAAATCGTGTGTCACAGCTGATTGTCAGAAATACCGATTCGTCCGAACCGGTAGCATTTCACTCCTGGTCTGTTGCCACATTTCTTAACAGTTCATTTTAGAGAAGTGCTGGTTCTCCCCCACCCCACCCCCACCCACCCCACCCCACACCGTAACTCAAAACATGTTTTTTTTTAGGCAGGATTCCCTCCAGGGGTACTGAACATTGTGCCTGGATATGGACCTACGGCAGGAGCTGCTCTTTCCATGCATCCCAAGGTTGACAAAATAGCATTCACAGGATCAACAGAGGTAAGTGATGGGCATGTTTATAGTTTCACCTCTCTTTTGCTCCTCCACAATCCATTACTTTGGATTAGATTCATTACTATAAAAAAGATGTTGAGACTCTAGTCTAGAGAAAGTGCAACCAGGATGATGAGGGGACTGGAGCTAAAACATATGAAGAACGGTTGCAGGGGCTGGGCATGGCTAGTCTAGTGAAGAGAAGGAGCAGGGGAGACATGATAGCAATCTTCCAATATTTGAGGGGCTGCCACAGAGAGGAGGGCAGTCAATCTGTTTTCCAAAGCACCCGAAGGCCAGACAAGGAATAATGGATGGAAACTGACCAAGGAGAGATTCAACCTGGAAATAAGGAGGGATTTTCTAATAGCGAGAACTATCAACCCATGGAACAGAAGTTGCCTTCGGAAGTTGTGGGAGCTTCACCACTGGAAGCTTTCAAGAAGAGATTGGACTGCCATTTGTCAGAAATGGTGTAAGGTTGCTAGGTGATATCTCTGTTGGGAGACAGCAGAGGGTGTGCAGCGGAGTATGCAGCTAGAAGAATGTTGCTAATGTACACACAATTAGTATACCAGACACTGTTTAAGTAAAATAAAATAGCTTTTACTGAGGTTGCAAAAACTACTAAACTAAACTACTGCTCAACAAGCAGTGATGTTAAACCGAGTCAAAAACAAAGTCTCAACAAATATCAAATTGCTTATAGTCAGCAAACACAATCTTCCTTCTTCTTCTTCAGTAATTCACAGCACAGTTATCCAACAGCAAGTCCAGCAGAGAGAGAGAGAGATGCGCTCTCCTGGCTTCTTCATATAGTTAGAGATAATTGCACTTACTAATTGCACTCTAACATTCCAACATCCTTAAAGCTAGGGGCCTAGTTACATGCGCAACCGTATCCTGCCCCATACATCCCTCCGACCGATCCGCTCCCATAGAGAGGGCCTTCTCCGGGTGCCGTCAGCCGGGCAATGCCGGTTGGCGACACCCAGGGGAAGGGCCTTCTCTGTGTCAGGCCCAATCCTCTGGAACGACCTGCCCCCTGAACTCCGTACCACCACAGACCTCCGCCTTTTCAAAACGCATTTGTTCCAACAAGCCGGCCTAGGATAATCACCCGATCTGGACTTTTTAGTTATAAATTTTAATTAGAATGTTTTAGCACGGGGTAATTTAATTTAATTGGATTTTAATAATTGAGCTATTTAAGTACGTTGTGTTTTAATTTGCCTGTGCGCCGCCCTGGGTCCTTTTGTAGGAGAAGGTCGGGGTATAAATTTAATAAAATAAAAATAAATAAAATAAAATAAAGCTACAATGACTATTGTGGTATTATATATTGTCTACCCAACTCTAGGATTCTACTCCTAACAAAGGTCTCTTGCTTGGGCGGGAGGTTGGACTAGATGCCCTCTAAGGCCACTTCCAACTCTGTTAATCTGTAAACTTCAATCTACAAAATACTTCATTTTCCAGGAGAGACACACACAAATAATTCCCAGGCATATATTTGCAAGTATTTCCAGACAGTCGGTTACAGATGGTTGCAATACAGATTCCTCACCTTTTTGTGTTTAAGGATTATAAAGAAATGACGAAGGTGAGAAATAAATCAAGTCTGTTGCTGTTAAAGAATGGAAAATCAGAAACCCACCTGAGCCTGTTGTACCTCGCCAGAAAAACTCTTTACCTTATGGCTGTTTTGCATCAGGAGAGTCCATTTGGTCCGTTCTTTCACCCTTTATGGGAAATCTTCTCTCCGAAATGTTTGGCACTGGATTCAGGAAGAGGTGATTGGCATCATCAAGTTTCTGCTTAACTGAATTCACCTGTAGATCCACGTGTGTGGTTTTACTCAGGTTATTGGGTTTTATTCGGGCTCATCTAGGCTCCGAGAAGGGGGGGGGGGCTCTCAAACGCCCCATCCAGAAACCTCATCCACTCTCCGCTTGCAGGGTTTGGAGATGAGGATTTAATGTCCTTGCCAGTCTCCTGTCCGTTCCCATCTGTGATGGGCTTTCTGGCACGCTTGAGATGCCTGCCTGTAATTATGAGAAATTGCTGTCAGCACCAAAGGCCTGGCAAATGTCTTTCGGTTGGGAATCTTGGCATGGAGCAGCACCATCTAATGGTTGGAACTTTGATTGTTTGTATAAGGGTCCATCTCTCTCTCTCTCTCTCACACACACACACACACACACACACTTTCTGGGGTGTTGATTGTGAGGCAATTATTATCAAGGCAAATCATTAGATGGCAATGAAATATCCAGGATCTCATTGAGAGGCCAGGCATGGGTTTAATTCAGTGGTAGGTTTCTGCAGGCTCGCACCTACTCGCGAGAGCCGCTTGGTGAAATTTAGAGAACCGGTGAGAGGGGGTTCCACCGGCGTACCTGGAAGTAAATCTGGTCTGCCGCTGCCAGTGACCCAACGGGAAGGAAAGGAAAGGAAAGGAAAGAAGAAAGGAAAGGAAAGGAAAGGAAGGAAGGAAAGAAAGGAAGGAAGGAAGGAAGGAAGGAAGGAAGGAAAGAAAGAAAGAAAGAAAGAAGGAAAGAAAGAAAGAAAGAAAGAAAGAAAGAAAGAATTTATCATCACAATTGAGTCCAAAATTTTGATTGCTAAGCAAGAGCGTTGTTAAATGAGTTTCACCACATTTTAAAAGGTGGCCACTCCCACCCTGTTACATGACTGCCAAGCCACGCCCACAAAATAGGCCACACCTACAGAGTAGGTTCTAAAATAATTTGAAACCCACCACTGGTTTAATTGTCTAATACGAATACCTGAGTTGACGTGGACATGTTTAGACCAAGGGTGGCTAAGGATGTTTGCCAATTTTCTTTCCTTCCTTCCTTCCTTCCTTCCTTCCTTCCTTCCTTCCTTCCTTCCTTCCTTCCTTCCTTTTTTTCTTTCTTTCTTTCTTTCTTTCCTCTCTCCCTCCCTCCCAGCCTCCCTCCCTCTCCCTCCCTCTTTCTTCCTCTCTCCCTCCTTCTCTCTCTCTCTCTCTCTCTCTCTCTCCCTCCCTCCATCCCGCCTCCCTCCTTCCTTCCTTCTCTTATAGGAGAGAGCCGTGTTAGGCTATGATGCAAAAAATCCCTTTCTTTCTTTCTTTCCTCCATTCTCTCTTACTTTCCTTCCTTCCTTCCATTTCTTTTTTTCTTCTTGAAAAATAAAATTCATATTAAAGGAATGTTTAAAAGAGGAAATACAGTACCATCCTGGTCAAGTGGCTCTCCAGTCTCTTCTTGAAAATTTTCAGGGATGCAGGACTCACAACTCCTCGAAGCAAGCTATCTCATTGATTAATTGTGCTCCATCAGAAGATTTCTCCTTATTTTCACGTTGGATCTCTCTTAAGCAATCTTTCACCCATTATTTCTTGTCCCACCCCTTTGGAAAATAAGTCACTCCCCTCTTCTCCTCGAAAAGCCCCCCAAGTACTGGAAGACTACATGTACCCCTGTTCCCAGATCCTTCTCTTCAAGAAATTCAAAAACTCTGAATAGTTTTCAGGTCGATTCTGCATCATATTAGGAAATGAACACAGCCTTTGTCAGACATAAATACCAATATTTCAGCTGTGCTTGGAAAACAATCTTAGCAAACAAAATATTCGGAATAAGGTTTTCTCCTTTTTGTGGGACAGAGGCTGAGGCTCTCGCATCACCCCCCTCCCCCTTTTGTGGCGCAGGTTGGAAAGCTGATCAAAGAAGCCTCTTCGAAAAGCAATCTCAAAAGAGTGACTCTGGAGCTGGGCGGGAAGAATCCTTGCATTGTCTGTGCAGATGCGGACTGTGAGTGAGATCCGGTTGGGAAATCTCTGTTACCCCTGTGTCTCTCCCAGTGGTCTCTTTCACGAGACCACGCAGAAGCCGTGAAGCTGTATGGTTGGGGTGGGGAGGAGGTAATAGTGTGGACAGGTGAAAAAGGGAGAGAGGAAAAACCCTTATGATTATTCAGACATTAGAGTAGTCTGTCTGTCTGTCTGTCTGTCTATCATCTATTATTCTCATCTCTCTCTCTCTCATCTATCTATCTATCTCTACCTACCTACCAACCTACCTACCCATTTCATCTGTCTGTCTGTCTGTCTGTCTTACCTATCTTATCTGTCTATCAGATCTATCTTAGCTATCTGTCTGTCTGTCTATCTCATCTTTCTGTCTCTCTCATCTACCTACCTATCTACCTACCTACCTCATCTATCTATCTATCTATCTATCTATCTATCTATCTATCTATCTATCTATCTATCTATCTCTACCTACCTACCTACCTACCCACCTACCTACCTACCTACCCATTTCATCTGTCTGTCTGTCTGTCTACCTATCTTATCTGTCTATCAGATCTATCTTATCTATCTATCTGTCTGTCTGTCTATCTCATCTTTCTGTCTGTCTATCTCATCTACCTACCTACCTACCTACCTCATCTATCTATCTATCTATCTATCTATCTATCTATCTATCTATCTATCTAATCTATATCTCTCTATCTATCTATCTATCTATCTATCTATCTATCTATCTATCTATCTATCTATCTATCTATCTATCTATCCTGATTGATCCTGCAACCTTTAACATAATAATATTCCACATATCCATTCTACAATATTAGCATCATAATATTCAACATAGGCCTACAATTTACTTATCTCTTTTAACATATCCTCTTTATTTTGTTTCCCTATTTCTAACTTCCACTGTTATTATTTAACCATGGGTAAAATAGATCCCATACCTGCAAATCCAAATTGTGCTTGTAAAGGCACCAATTAAAATGCTACCAAGGGGGAAAAGTTACCTGTCTCAAACAGTTTCAGGATTTTGCAGTTTACTGAGCTAATATTTTTAACCTCTTCCTCTCGGATGTCTTCCCAGTGGACTTAGCTGTGGACTGCGCTCACCAGGGGGTCTTCTTCAACCAAGGTCAATGCTGCACGGCAGCTTCGCGTGTTTTTGTGGAAGAGCAGATATACCCGGAATTTGTCAAACGCAGCGTGGAATATGCAAAGAAGCGACTCGTGGGAGACCCGTTTGACTTCCAAACGGAGCAGGGACCACAGGTATTATATTACGCTTGAGGAACTGACATGGCTAAGGTGGAATTAGAACTCACCGTCTCCTGGTGATTGGCCCCCAAAGTTAATCTGCTGGCTTTCATGGCTAAGGTGGAACTAGAACTCCCAGTCTCCCAGTTTCTAGCCCGATTCCTTAACCATTAGACCAAACCGGCTCTCTTAAATAATTATTAAATATTACGTGTGCTATGTTTTTCACGAGGAAAACTCTCTTAAAGCATGGATGAAAAATAAGACGCACGTTAATCTGTGCGTCACACTATTACCATCCATTTATTGTTATTTATTGATTTTAACTCCCTGTGCACCACCCTGGGTCCATTTCGATGGAGAAGGGCAGTTATATAAATCGAAATAAAATAAAATAAATAAATAAAAATAGTTCTCGCGAGAGCAGTAAAGAACTTGTATCTTTTTTTCATAGATCGATCAGCAGCAGTTTGACAAGATCTTGGACCTGATCGAAAGCGGGAAGAAAGAAGGCGCCAAGTTGGAGTGTGGCGGTTTAGCGATGGGCGATTGTGGTTTGTTCATCAAACCTACCATTTTTTCAGAAGTCACAGACAATATGCGAATTGCCAAAGAGGAGGTATCTATCTATCTATCTATCTATCTATCTATCTATCTATCTATCTATCTATCTATCTATCTATCTATCTATCTATCTATCCACTTCAGACAAATGGTTATCCAATCTCTTCTTTTAAACTTCCAGTGTTGGAACATTCACAACTTCTGGAGGCAAGTTGCTCCACTGATTAATTGTTCTAACTGTCATGAAATTCCTCCTCGGTTCTAGGTTGCTTCTCTCCTTGATTAGTTTCCACCCATTGCTTTTTGTCCTGCCCTCAGGGTGCTTTGGAGAATAGCTTGACTTCCTCTTCTTTGGGGCATCCCCTGAGATATTGGAACACTGCTATCATGCCTCTCCTGGTCCTTCTTTTCATTAAACTAGACACACCCAGTTCCTGCAACCGTTCTTCATAGGCTTTGGCCTCCAGTCTCCTAATCATCTTTGTTGCTCTTCTCTGCACTCTTTCTAGAGCCTCAAAATCTTTTTATATCATGGCGACAAAACTGGATGCCGTATTCCAAGTGTGGCCTTACCAAAACCTTATAAAGTGGTGTTAACACTTCACGTGATCTTGATTCTATCCCTCTGTTGATGCAGCCTAGAACTGTGTTGGCTTTTTTGGCAGCTGCTGCACACGGCTGGCTCCTATTGAAATGGTTTTCCACTAGAACTGCAAGATCCCTCTCACAGTTACTACTGTTGAGCGAGGCACCACATATACTGTACCTGTGCATTTTGTTTTCCTTGCCTGAATGTAGAACTTTACTTTTTTCACCACTGAAATTCATTTAGTTAAATAGTGCCCAATGTTCAATTTGGGGTGGTTAACAAAGAACCAACAAAGAAAAAAGAAAACGTTTGTTCATAATCGTGGCCATTCACCCTTTGTCAATTAAGGCAGGTGGCTCGAAGTAAAACATTAGGTGTCCTTCATCGGGTGCTCTCCAAAATGTGTTGGGACTTCACTTCACAGAATTTTCTCCTGTTATGACAACACAACTGAAGGACACCAGATGGGAATGCCGCCCAATGTTTGGACAAAGAGTTGCAGAAGTTGATGGAGTTGGCTGAAATGGGAAAATTGACCATTCTGGTTAAAGAAAAGAATAGACGTACTTTTGTGTCCGCGTGGAAACCACTTCTGAACTTAGTGCTTGACGTGGAAAAGAATGAAACTTTGATTTGGGGTTTTATTGATTAGATCGATAGCTCCTCCTAGAAATGGCTTGTTCATATTATTATGAAAACCCCAAAAGTTGTGATTTGATGTTAATGCCTTACTTAACTGCAACAGAGAGAGTTGGGAGTCAATGTTTCTTTTTCTCTTATCCTCCCTCACTTCTCTTCCCCTTCTTCCTCCCCACCGTTTTCCTATTTCTTTTTGTATTTTGTATCTTATTTTATCTTAGAACCCAATAAAAATGTTAAACATGGGAATGCTGCACGATGCGATTCCTGAATATCCTGGTGTAAAAGGCAGGTCCTTTAGGGACCTCAGTGTCTTCATCTTCTGATGGTTGTGATTTTGATATCAATAGATTTTTGGACCTGTGCAGCCCATCACGAAGTTTAAAAGCCTAGAAGAAGTCATACAGAGAGCCAATAATACAGAATATGGACTCACAGCAGCAGTGTTTACGAAGAGCTTGGATAGAGCCTTGACCTTGGCATCAGCACTACAATCTGGCACTGTCTGGTGAGGGGCAATTTTTTTTTCTTTCCTGCAGAAAGTCACTTTGTTAAGTAATTGCAGTTCAATCGTCTGTTTGCAGCAGTAGTGGGATTCAAATTTATTTACTACTGGTTCTGTGGGCATGGCGTAGCTTGGTAGGTGTGGCAGGGGAAGGATACTGCAAAATCCCGATTCCCTCCCCACTCCAGGGGAAGGATACTGCAAAATCCCCATTCCCTCCCCACTCCAGGGGAAGGATACTGCAAAATCCCCATTCCCTCCCCACTCCAGGGGAAGGATACTGCAAAATCCCCATTCCCTCCCCACTCCAGGGGAAGGATACTGCAAAATCCCCATTCCCTCCCCACTCCAGGGGAAGGATACTGCAAAATCCCCATTCCCTCCCCACTCCAGGGGAAGGATACTGCAAAATCCCCATTCCCTCCCCACTCCAGGGGAAGGATACTGCAAAATCCCCATTCCCTCCCCACTCCAGGGGAAGGATACTGCAAAATTCCCATTCCATCCCCACTCCAGGGGAAGGATACTGCAAAATCCCCATTCCCTCCCCACTCCAGGGGAAGGATACTGCAAAATCCCCATTCCCTCCCCACTCCAGGGGAAGGATACCAGAAAATCCCCATTCTCTCCCCACTCCAGGGGAAGGATACCAGAAAATCCCCATTCCCTCCCCACTCCAGGGGAAGGATACTGCAAAATCCCCATTCCCTCCCCACCCCACTAGCTCTGTTCTCCTGTGCAAGGCAACAAAAGAAGTCAAAAGTCCCAGCCAATCAGCTGGGACTTGGGAGGCAGCAAATAGACAGCCAGAGGTGGTATTTAAATATGAATTTTTATTAATGAATTTTTATTAATTTTAATCGGGGTTTGTTTGGTTTTTTTAATTTTAAGAGAGGCCAAATTGTTTAATATGCTTTTAAAACTGTTTTAACTTTTATATATCTGTTTTACTTTGGCTGTACACCGCCCTGAGTCCTTCAGGAGTAGGACGGTATAAAAAACTAATAAACCTAAACTTATTTGCCGGTTCTCCGAACTACTCAAAATTTCTGCTACCGGTTCGCCAGAACCAGTCAGAACTGGCTGAATACTACCTCTGGTTTGCAGGCATCGTAGACAAAGTATAAGTCCATGTCCCCTCCTCCTTATTCTGACCCTTAGATTACAGTTTTAAATTTGGAGGGCCTGACCTGGGACACTCACATTGCAGCACTGGTCAAAAGGGCCCAGCAAAGATGATACGAACTGAGACTTCTCAAGAAACAACAACTGAATAGAAAACTGCTGGTGACCTTCTACCACTGCGTCATAGAGAGTATTTTAACTTAATGCACCTGTGTAGGGTTTGCCAATTGCCCAGTGACAGATAGGACAGCGCTCCAGAGGGTCAACGTCATTGTCCAGAGGATCATGGGTTGCCCCCTCTTTGGAAGAGTTTTAAAGCTCCCGCTGCCCTAAGAAAGTTCAAAACATTCTTAAAGATCCATCTCATCCTGGGCACCCTTTTTTTTTGAACTATTACCATCTGGCAGACGGTACAGGACAATAAAAACAAGGACAAATAGGCTGAAAAACAGCTTCGATCCCAGGGCATTGTATTGAATTCCATTGTATACAACAATCTATGGTATTAATGCAATATAAAGGGTTTTCAGTTCAATTGTACAGAATGTGAAGGATGTGTTTTAATTTTTATGTATAATGTACATTGCCGATGGCATTTAATTTCGTTGTACAAGGTGCAATGACAATAAAGTACCACTGCTACTGTTAAATTGTTTTGCCTAATTAATGCATGGAATGAATGTATACTAGTTAATACTTATAAAAGAACAGGGATTTAGGCTTAACACAGAAGTGGGTTGCTCCTGTTTCAGCCCAGATCGGGCGAACTGGTAATGCCAGCGGCGGGAGGCTCCACCCACCCACCTGCCCGCCTGCACAGAAGTGTCACACATGCAAGCATGAGCAAATTGGTAGCGCCGGGATTTGCAACCCACTTCTGGGTTAACGCAACACGCTAAGTCCTATTGTAGCTTGTTTGGCTGTTGCCAGATGTGGTTCCTTCAGGAAAACATAGTTAAGCACACCAAGGCTTAGTTTAGGGTGTCAGCTCTTTCCAAACAGTAGAGCTGCATTATTCATCTCTTTGTTTTCCACAGGATCAATTGCTACAATTCCTTCTTTGCACAAGCTCCCTTCGGTGGTTTTAAAATGTCAGGAAACGGCAGAGAGCAGTAAGTGTGGTTTTTGTTTTCGAAGAAAATTAAGCTGGAGAGTGGCAGGAATAAGGCTCTAATTTTCCTTTGTCTTGGCTTAGAGGGTTTTGTTCCTTTGCCTGGACTTCTGGTGTTCCTTATTCTCCATGCGCCTCTGGACCTCTGGAATTTGGATGAGCTGCTCATCTGCTGATCTTCCCCAAGAACGCAAATTATTTCTCATTAAACCTGTACTTAGGCCCTAAGCCTATGAACCTTAGGGTGGCCTTTTTATTTGTACCTCATCCTTCAATTCATCAGAGTTGCATGAAATATACAGAAATATACAGAAAAATTATACGTTCCTAAAGATATAGTTAGTGGCTCAGGGGCTAAGACACTGAACTTGTTGATCAGAAGGTCGGCAGTTCGGTGGTTCGAATCCCTAGCGCCGTGTAACGGAGTGAGCTCCCATTACTTGTCCCAGCTTCTGCCAACCTAGCAGTTCGACAACATGTAAAAATGCAAGTAGAAAAATAGGAGCCATTTTTGGTGGGAAGGTAACAGCGTTCCGTGCACCTTCAGTGTTTAGTCATGCCAGCCACATGACCATGGAGATGTCTTGGGATAGTGCTGGCTCTTCAGCTTTGAAACAGAGATGAGCACCGCCCCCTAGAGTCAGGAATGATAGCACATACCGCTAGCTTTAGATAGGAGACAGGCTTCAATAAAAGTCAAGACTGATTTGAAGTCTCTCTTTCTCTCTCTCTTTCTCTCTTTCTCTCTTTCTCTCCCCCTCCCTCCTTCCCTCTCTCTCTCACTCTGCCTCTCCTTCTCTCTCTTTCTCTCTCCCTCTCCTCCCCCCATGCATCTTCAGACTTAAAGTTACAAAGGTTGGAGATCCCTGATTTATTGGATTTGTATGCCGCCCTTCTCCCAAAGGACTCAGGGCGGCGAACAACATAAGAAACACATAGTACAAAAGTTAAAAAAGAGATTAAATAAAGAATCCAATAAGCCATAAGCAAATTAATTAACAATTTACACATGATATAAAATAAATTAAATTTGGAATTAAAATTAATCAGTTGTTTTGTTCCGGCCAGGCCGGCTTGCTGAAAAAGCCAGCTTTTTAGGGCTCGCCAGGAGGTCGGGAATTATGCGAAGCCTGTTTTTGGCTTGTTGGAGTACTTGTATCTTAAAACTCTTTTTCTTCTTCTTCTTCTACAGAGGAGAATACGCTCTCTCGGAATACACTGAAGTGAAGACGGTCACCATTAAACTGTCCCAGAAGACCTGTTGAGCTACGGATGCACGGAGGCTAAAAATTCTGACACTCTGAATGTTGACACATAACATGGACGGAGAGGGGGTGGCACTTGCCAGAATTGAAAAGGGGGGAATTGCCAATTTCCCTTCCTTTAAAAAAGGAAACCAAACAATCTTTTTTTTTTTAAGGGTTTTGTTGAGCTGCTCCTTCTAACTCAATGGTCTCCCAACTTGACAATTTTAAGACTTGTAGACTTCAACTCCCAGAATTCCTCAGCCATTCATTCTGGCTGGGGAATTCTGGGAGTTAAAGTCCACAAATCTGAATGTTGCCAAGTTTGGAGACCCTTGTTAAAATTAACGAGCTGGTTTTCTGAAACAGGTTTGGTCCAATCAGCGGCAAGATCTTTCCTGCAGTCTGGTGATCTTCCAGATGGGTTAGGACAGGGGTCTGCAAAGTCGGCTCTTTTAAGACTGGTGGACTTCAACTCCCAGAGTTCCCCAGCCAGCATAGCTGGCTGGGGAACTCTGGGAGTTGAAGTCTACCAGTCTTAAAAGAGCCGACTTTGCAGACCCCTGGGTTAGGACTTGATTTCCCATAAATCCTACATAGTCCTCTGGTGGTTGTGCTAGGAGCTATGGAAACTGAAGCTCAAAACATCTGGAAGAATCACAGGAAGGATGAAGGACCATTGTGAAAGTATTTTCAGTTAGCCAAACTCCAGTCAATCCAAAGAGATACTGAGGTTAGGGAACGGATTTGCAAAGGGAGTCCTGAAGCCCTTCGACATTTTTTATATTTCTTCACTTAGGACTGTTTTTCAAATTTCTCAGAAAACACTTTCATCAAGTGTTGAAGGCTAGATGAAGGCAGTTAACTCCTTGCAATTTTTTCCCCTTGTCTTAGTCTTAGTCCACATGACTTAGGGTTGCATTTTTTGCAATTTGGCAATTTGTCTTTCCTTTTGGGAGTTTCTGGCAAATATTTCACTACTGGCAAATAGTAACGTGTTTTTGAAATGTTTCACGAATACACAAATAAGCAAGGATCCCAGATGCTCTTGTGAGTTTCTTGTTCAATAACTTTCCCAAGTACTTGCACAGATATATTTTTCCCCTTCTGGATGGTGTACAAAAGCATTACAGTAATCCCTCGTTTTCCGCGGCTTCATTTTCCGCGGCTTCAGTGCTTCGTGGGTTTTTCAATAGCAAAAAAATGCATCGGTAGGACGCAAGCGCCCCCTAGTGCTTGCTTTAAACGATGTCCGCCAACTCAAGTTTCCGGTATAGATATACAGAATCCTACTTCGCGGTTTTTCAGTTTCCGCGGAAGGGTCCGGTCCCGATTAACCGCGAAAAACGAGGGATTACTGTATAAGACAGCTACAGTAATTGCCTCTCTTGTGTGCATTTAATGATCACTGTCTACAGTGCAATCTGGAATCATTGGTTTATTTTTCTAGAGACTCTCTTTTTGAAATAAATATATTCCTCGTGATTTCAAGCTTTTTCAATGTCTTGTAATTATTGACGGTAACCGTATTTTATTATGGTTTTTGTACACACTGAATTTTTCTTTTCTTTTTTTTTACTTTGGAAATTAAAATCTTAGGCACTATTGTAAAGTACAACCTTGTAGAGTCTTTATATTATTTCATTGCATGTTGGTGCTGTCTTTTGGTATGAAGTATCATTAAATGTTTAAATATAAATAAATATATAAATATATCTATATATTTATAAATTAGAATGCAATTAATCTAATGTATTTTTATTGCTGATTGTACATGGAAATAATTTGCTTATTTTAAAAGTTAACTCTTGTAATAGTAGCACTACAGTTAATAAAATATAATTTTTACGATCCGACTTGCTCGTACCTGAGGGGAGATACCATATACTGCAAAATAGATTTTTTTTTTAAAAAAAAATAATATTTAAACAATAATAAAGAAAACAATAGAAACTAAACTCAGAAAGGAAAAGAAAAAGAATAGAAAGTCTTGACCCTGTCTAGTTCTCTTAAGGATAAAAGCAGAAAGGGAGAGAGGGATGCAGATTTACAAGATTCTGTTACTGGATCTCTACAGGAAAAGTACTGGGAGCTTTCATAACCCAATCTGATCTCTTGATATCACTCCTGCAAGACTCTTAATGCAGTTGTGGTCAGTGGAGGGCTATGTAAGAGAGGGAGGGGAGAGAGGGAGGAAGGAAGGAAGGAAAAAGAAGAGGAGAAAGGAAGGAAGGAAAAGAAGAAAGGAAGGGAAGGGAAGGCTTCAGAAAAGTCTCCAGAGCCTAGAGAGGTCAAAAAATAGGCCCAACCGGAAGTTCAGGGGCTTTCCTGAAGATTGGGGAGGACGAAAAACGGTCCAACTGGAGGTTCAGGTGGCCAGGGGAGTCCGTTTTTGCCCTCCCCAGGCTTCAGAAAAGCCTCCAGGGCCTGGGGAGGGTGAAAATCCCCCTGCCTAGGGGTCACTCATGCACACACAGGTGAGGGAGGGGTCTCTCGCACATGCGCATGTGGAGGGTTGCCAGTGCAGGTGGACTATCCCACGAATGCACATAGTTTTGGCACACCTTTAGAAAAAGGTTAGCTATCACTGCTATAGGGTCTCCTGCTTGAGCACAGAGCTGGACTAGAAGAGCTCCAAGATCCCTTCCAGCTCTGTTCTCAATTGAAAAAGATCAGTGATATGGAGACTAGGAGCTTCAGCATGAACTTCGAAGGTGTGGGGCAGTCTCTTCTTCTTGTGCCATATCCATCATTGGACATCGGCGATCCTATTTTTATCAACAGCCGCACGAAAAAGTGCTGTTGAGTTTTGTCCAAACCAGGCCCTTAAGATTTGGAAGCCATGAATGTCCTTCAAAGTTGCTCTTCTCCAGTTCTACGTGCTGTTTCTCCAGCACCCTCCTTCCAATTTGGGTGGGTCAGTGCTCTACTATGATCTCATCATAACAGTTGTTTATTTAGAGAATAATTTAGACACGATGATAGTTTTGGGTGATGCCTTTGAATTCTTTGAAAGCAGGGCATGAGATTGATTGATGGCCTTCAAATATCCAGCATCTGGTTTGCAAAGATGAATTGCCTCCCCATATGTTGTTTTGCCTTAGGTCTCCTAACTAGTAGTAGAACCATCCTCCATGAGTAGAACCATCCTCCTCCTTGGTTTGTCTAATCCAACCCAAGGACATCCAGATATGTTGGGATGGCTTCTTCTTCTTCTTCTTGGGCCATATCCATCATCGGACGTTGGGCATCATGTTTGTGATTCTATTTTTATCAACAGCTGCATGAAAAAGTGCTGTTGAGTTTTGTCCAAGCCAATCCCTTAGATTTTGAAGCCATGATGTTGTTCTTCTGCCTGGGCCTCTTGTGCCTTCAATCTTTCCTTGGAGGATTAAGTGAAGGATGCTGTATTTTTCCAGGTGTTGCACCACATGTCCAAAATAGTCTTGACTTCCACTTTTTTATGGTTTTGATGATTTCCCTTGGTTTTCCCAGGTGTCTTGGGGGAAGGTGTAGGGCAATGGGACAGCTCAACCTGATCCCTTGTATGTCTTAAGAATCAGAGTTTGACATTGTCAAGCCGTTGCCAAGTTGATGATCACTCAAGGAGATTTCCAAAGCTACAGGCTACAGTCTCCTGGGGCAACCATCCCCAGCAGCCAGCATCTGTTAGCTGTCAAGAGCAGCAATGTGGTAAATGACTTAATGCTGGAAGAAGTAGCTGCAGTGGTGCATTCGATGTGCTTGTCACTCATCATGACGCCTGCATTTAGTTGTAACACTCTCCATTCTCACTTCTTTTGCTTTGATGGCAAGCAAGGCACTGCAAATAAGAACAAGACTGATTCGCGTTGACTGAAAGGTTTTTAACGGATTTACATTGACACAACATAGTTATTCTTCTCTTGCCAGGAATTAAATTTAATTTTTTTTTGTACAGGGTCCTGATTTGAGGTCTGCAAAGCCTCTGATTTGAGGTCTGTAAATCTTCTTGAAATTATATTTACCAATTGCTGTACTTGCAGAGTAGTAACACTATCCCAGTTTTGAAAAGTTGTTTACAACCTTCATTAGTGCTTCTTTAACACACACATTCATCCATCTCTCTCTCTCTCTCATCTCTCACTCCTCTATCCATCCATCCATCCATCCATCCATCCATCCATCCATCCATCCATCCATCTATCTATCATTCATCTATCTTTCTCTCTATCTACCGGTATCTATCTATCATCTCTCTCTCATCTACCATCTATCACCTCTCTCTCTCTCTAATCTATCTCTCTATCTCTCTATCTCTCTATCTCTCTATCTCTCTATCTCTCTATCTATCTATCTATCTATCTATCTATCTATCTATCTATCTATCTTTCTCTCTATCTACCGGTATCTCTCTCTCATCTCTCTCTCTCATCTATATCTCTCTCTCTCTCATCTCTCTCTCATCTATATCTATCTATCTATCTATCTATCTATCTATCTATCTATCTATCGATCGATCGATCGATCGATCGATCGATCTATCTATCTATCTATCTATCTATCTATCTATCTATCTATCTATCTCCCAGTGTCTCTCTTTCTCTCTCTCTGTTCGTGTCTGATCAAATATTCTTGATGAAACCTCCTTGACCTAGTAAAATAGCAGCTGTGGCAGGGAAATGAATTGTCCTCTAGTTGGGTAAACCACACACATGCCAAATTCTTGCCGGCTTCTTAAATTTTACAGGAGTGTGGGTTTTTTTTAACCTATGAGTAATCCTGCAGCAATCCTACTCTCTCTATAAGATCTCCAGCTGTGCAGAGAAGCGAACAAGCAAACAAAGGCACTCGGGGGGATTGGGAAATAAACGTGGCACGAAGGATTCCTTCGCAAACCCAAGAAACAAACCCGAAGGAGGGCCGATGCTAAGAAATAACAGACGAACGGGGTTGGAAGGGACCTTGGAGGTCGTCTAGCCCAACCCCTCCTGCTCAAGCAGGGAAGTCATGCCAAGGGGCGGGGGGAAACCCAGCGGACGGGATGGAGCAAAGAAGGGGACGCTTGGTGGGAAACCTGCACGACGCGCGCGCGCTCCCCGATCCACAGCTGGGTTGCGCCTCCCGCGCTCGCCTTCCGCCCGAACTTTCCCCAGCTGCGCCCGCCCGTCCCGGCCTTGCGCCGCCCTAGAAGCCGGAGGCGGCCACTCAGACTCGCCTTGCCGAGCCGGAAGACCCCACCCCCGGCCGGGGAATCGAGGAAGTGGCGGGGCTGCTCAAGCAGAGAAGCCGAACGCTTCCTCCTCCTCCTCCTCCTCTGGGTTGGCTCCGTTTCCCCCAGGCGGCGCAAGCACGGGCGGGCATCCCCACCGGGGGAGCGTCCCGCGCAAGTTGGCCTTCCTGCGCGCCATCCCCCCTTCCCCTTCCCCCTTCCCGCTTCCTTCCCCTTTCCAAATCCCGAGGCGCGGAAAGGGTCGCGCCGAAGAGCCCCGCAGAAGCCTTGCCCAGATGGAGGGCGCGGGGGAGCGAGGCCCCGGTAAGTGCGCGCAGGCTGGAAGCCTCGTGGCTGGGGTGGGGGGGGGGGGGGGTCGGGGACCAGCGCCAAGGCTTGCGCTCCTTGGAGGCGTCTCTCTAGGGCAGGGGTCTCCAACCTTTGCAACTTTAAGTCTGAAGGACTTTAGCCCCCAGAATTCTGAAGTCCTTCAGACTTAAAGGTGCAAAGGTTGGAGACCCCTGCTCTAGGGACCGCTGGAGCGCAGTCCCCAAAGCCAAGAGGAAGCGGAGGCAAGGGAAATGATGAGGGGGGGGGCTCGGGGACCCTCTAGATTGCCGGGCTCCAGCTGGCATCCTGTGCACCTGAGCGAAGCTGGCGAGACCCGGAGGCCGGCTTGCTCCGTTGCCCAAAGTTGCAGCCAGCCTCGGCTTCTGGGTGCTGTCCAACACTCGCCGCTTTGGGGCCAAAGGCAGGCTTGGCGTTAGCCCCGATCCAGGCTCTGCAGCGAAGACGCCGCTTTCTGGATCTGCTGCTGTCTCTTGCTCGTCGAGGGGGTCTTCCTCGGTTCAAGACGCTGGGTGCCCCAAGAGCAGGGAAGGCAGCTCTGCCCTCCTCTGCCTTACTTTCTCTTCCTCTCCGCCTCCCTTCCGCCACCCATTCAGCAGCTGCAAACGGCAGGTCGTGTCAGATGAACAGAGTTGGAAGGGACAACTCCAGGGGAAGGATACTGCAAAATCCCCATTCCCTCTCCACTCCAGGGGAAGGATACTGCAAAATCCCCATTCCCTCCACACTTTGGGACCAACCAGAGGTGGAAAGTTTCACTGGGCAAAATCGGACCTGTTGGGAAGCAAAGCTTGTGGGAAAGCAGCCATACTCCTGTTTTTATCTTGCGATGTCGGGCGGGCTTGCCTGTTGAAGGTATATCGACGCTTGTAAACTAGAGCAGACGATGACGCTTCCTGTCGATTTCTCAGCTAAGAAAAACCTTTCAGATTTGCAGAATTGCATTCTGAATGGCCATTAAAGGGACAGGGCAGGAAAAGAACAGTTTTTGGGAAGTCTTCGAAAATGGTAGAAGATCTTCGGGAAAGTTTTTTTGAGCCTCGAATGAACACAGAGCAGATTTGTAAGTGTAAATATATATTGCAAGTTCCTTCTTGACATGCTATGTTTCTTTGTGCGAGGAACTGCTTCAGGGATAGGTAAGCTATATATATTCTAAAACAGTCCAGTCCAGGAAGTTGTATTTTTGCATGTCCAAAAATAATTTGAAATATTGATGTTTTCTCTGATTGTGTTTACATATTTCCATTACATATTTCCATTGTAAGGCAAATAATTGTTATTCCTCCTCTTTGCAAGATTTTGCTTTTAAGATCATGTCTGCCTTTTTGAAGTATCATTATTAGCTATCCTATTGCTGTGCCTTGCAGAATAGGCTCAGAACAAATGAAGCAGTGTAGCAGAGTTAAAAGGGACCTTGGAGGTCTTCTAATCCAACCCACTGCTCGAGAAGGAGACCCTATACCAGGGGTCTGCAAAGTTGGGTCTTTTAAGACTGGTGGACTTCAACTTCCCAGAATTCCTCAGCCAGCATGGAAGCTGTTCCTCTCATTAATTGTTCTGTCAGGAAATGTCTCTTTTAGTTCTACGTTGCGTCTCTCTTCGATTAGTTCCCATCCATTGTTTCCTTGTCAGTTCCTGTAAATTGCAATTCCTGCACATTTGAATTGACTTCTGACTTTCTTCAAGGCAGATTATTTTGAAGAGCAAAGAACTCTCCCAAGAAATCCTGGCTGAATTCTATCAAATAGTTTGCTAGGAGGAGGAGAAGAGAACTTACTCTGATATAAACCTATCCAGTGCTTTCACAATGGGGACGAAAGGGTGTTTTGGGCACAGTGATCTACTTTGTCTTCCCGTGAGACGGTAAACTCATTTCTCAGCCAATCCCTTTAAGGCAAAATTTAGGTTATGACTGGAAAGAAGAAGCAGGCCAATCAGAAAGAAGAGGGAAGATCCCAGCATTGGCATATATGGAGGAACCGAGTTTTTAGAAGTACGTTTTTTTTTAAAGAAAAAAAATGCAAAGAGAGCAAGAAGTAAAAGCAAAACAATTTAACTCAAAAACAATCCAGGGAGGGTTGAGTTTGTACAGCATATCGGTTGAAAAACCAAGACCTAATTGAATTTTTAAAAGGAACAGTCCAATAGTAAAAGAAAGACAGTGTTTGGTGTTCTAACTTTGTTCTAGACTAGTCAAGCTGGAAACAAATTCTCCCTTTACCTGTTGTCAAAGAATCAAGGTATTTTTTTCTCTTCCAGAAGAGTTGAAACAAAGTTGTCTTTCATAACACAAAATACGCTTTATTTACTTTTGTCCTCTTGTAACTCTGCTTTGACGTCTGATCACGTTAAGTGGCACCCTTATCAGCTCTGAGGGGCGCAATGGCTCAGTGGCTAAAGATGCTGAGCTTGTCAGCTGGAGAGTTGACAGTCTGGGTTTGAGACCCGAGCGCCACACAATGGGATGAGCTCCCATTCTTTCCCCCAGCTCCCGCCCACCTAGCAGTTCGAAAGCACGCAAATGCGAGTAGATAAATAGGTACCACTTTGGTAACAAGGTTCTGTGGGCCTTTGGTATATAGTCATGCTGGCCACATGACCACGGAAGCATCTTTGGGCAACACTGGCTCCCTTTGGCCAAGAAGTGGAGATGAACACCATGCCCTAGAATTGGGGGACTGACAAGGAACTGATGGGGGAACCTTGACCTTCTTTTTATCAAAGCTACAGTTGGATTGAAGGATTGAATATTTGCCTGAAAATTCTGTCTCCCACTTCTAGGCTGTGCCGCCTGTTGACTGAACCATTTGTGAGTCACAGATATTAAAGTTATAATTCAACTCATGACTGAATTATATAAATGAGATAAAGAACAGGGGCATTTGTGGAATGACTACTTTTTCACACTTGACACCGCGTGGTTGCTAAGATAATAATTCAACCTTTTGGCAAACAGAATTTGGGGCAGGTAAAAATTATCCTAATCTGGGAAATATATATATACTGTATATATAGAAACTTGGATGTAATCTCACCTGTAAGTTGCATTCACCAAGTTTATTATTTTGAACGGCGTAACAGAATGAAGCATTACTATATAAAAATTCAGAAAAACAGCATATAAAATGTGCATCAAAATATAAGATACCAGAGTAGTGAATTATTTCAAAAACATAAGAGTTGATAAATAAAATTACGAATAGAATTAAATTATGTATTAGTCACTAGAATGACTAAATCTATGGCCGATCTCTAGAATGTTTAGCCATTGCACAGCACTACCCTCGAGATGATATATTTCATGCAGAGATGCAGGGAATATTTTGAGGGTGCCAAATTTACCAGATTGAATCATGCTGGTCAAGCTAATCCAAGTTTGTTTTTGACAGCGAATTATTCAATAAACCAGAATGACTGACTTTGCCAAACCCAGAACCAAAAGTCTGGCCAAAAGTCAACCAGGCTTCACATGGTTTTCTCTCTGTCTTTGGCCTTTATTTGCAAAAAGGTGATGATGAAACAGGCTTGCTCAATATCTCTGTTGTATGGGTTAAGAGTAACAACTCAATTGTATATAAACAGAGGAATCTGTTACATTTATTCTTCATTGTGGTAATACAGGTGTCCCTGACATGACCACAAAACTTCTGTTGTTAAGTGAGACATTTGTTAAGTGAGTTTTGCAACATGTTAATTGTATCATGTGGAAGTTCTGGAGGCCACCAAGTGAAGCCTTGGGGGTTCCCAACATCCAGGGCTGATGGCCATGGCCCACTTATAACATAGGTGGGAGGATCATAATGCAAAATGGATAAGAATTAGGCTTTTTTTCCTCCTTTGAATTGAGGGGAGAGAGCTTAAAGAAGTTTCTTTGTATTCTGAACCACTGCAGACGAACCTCACTTAAGGCTTACATGACCACTTTGTGACTGTTATGGATCTCCAAATGGCAGGAAACAGCCGTCAGCGTTGAGCTGTTGTGGTTAGAGGTTCTTTGGGAGCTCTTGAAAAATAATAATTTGAGAGGCACAGATCACTCTCGTTTCCCAAAACCAAAAGAAAAAGAAGACCTGGGTTACTAGGCACATCATCTTGTAGTTTATTTGTTCTTTATTTTCTTTATTTAGTTTGTCCAACACCTACAAGGTAACAGGTGTAAGTATGAACATGGACATAAACCAAGGAAATTAGTATAAATAAATAGGGACAGTAGGACAGGGATGGTAGGCACACCGGTGCGCTTATGCACGCCCCCTTTATGGACCTCTTAGGAATGGGGTGAGGTCCAAGGCAGACAGTTTGAGATTGAAGCTGTGGGGGTTTGAGGATGTAACAAGGGAGTCTGGTAGAGCATCCCAGGCATTGACCACTCTGTTGCTGAAGTCATATTTTCTGCAATCGAGTTTGGAGCGGTTTATCTTGAGTTTGTATCTATTGTTTGCTCATGTATTATTGTGGTTGAAGCTGAAGTAATCGTTGACAAATAGGACATTGTAGCAGACAATTTTGTGTACTATGCTTAGATCGGACCATAAGTGGCGTAGTTCCAGGTTGTGCAAGGCCAAAATTTCCAGCCTGATGGCGTAAGGGATTCTATTGTGAGCAGAGGAGTGTAGGACTCTTCTCGTGATACACCTCTCCACCCGCTCGATTGTATTAATGTATTGATGTGTGGAGTGGTCCTACAGAGAATAACTTTGCATCCTTTTTAAGGTTGGTATTTGATGCGTCTTCCCTGCAGAAGTTCATCATGGCCTGGCAAAGCTGTTTGAAAGGACCTGAGCTGCGTAACCTTTGAGCCTCTAAGCAAACGCTCTTTTGTTGGATGAAGTGTGCTGGCATTTGCATAACGAAAGGGGAACTGCAGAAGCGGAGCTCTTGAAGGGGGTGGCAAAGATTGGGCATTTTATTGGTTGTCTGCAAAATGAGTCTCTCAAGCCACCCATTCAGTGCTGCAGATTCTCCGCCCTTTGCTAAGAGGGCCGATGCTTTTAAGCTTCAAGAGCAGATTTAGATAAGGTCCAGTCTTTCTTGCCCAGAGCTTCAACAGAAATGGTCCATGGGATGGATGTTCTGAACTAGTCTTTATTAAAACTCTATTTTTTTAAATTTCTTATGCAATAGATCAGGATATCGACTCTGTTTCCCCCCTCCAAAATAAGCCTTCCCCTGAAAATAAGCCCTTCCCTAAAACATTTAAAGGCATGCGCAGGCGGTCCCTGCCATTTCCTGGAGGGAAAGGGGAGAACACGCCCCACATGCTTCACATGCGCCTGTCATCTATGCAGAATGGCCTCGCGGAAGCCGCTCCCGCAAACCCTAGCTACTGCGCCTCTTCTCTTAGTGGCGGTCGCAAAAAGGGTGGCAGGCCCAGCGATGCTAGGGCTGGCAAAAGTGTGCCAGAAACAGAGACAGAACCTCCGGCCCTCTCTGGATCAGCTGATCCGTGGGCTAAGGTTAGGGGGCCTCCTGCACCTCAAAAATAATAAGACCTCCCCAAAAATAAGGCCAAGCATTTATTTCTGCGGGTCAAAAGAAAATAAACCCAGTCCTATTTTTGGGGAAACAGGGTAATTTAATTTATCCTGTTGTTTCCTTGCTCCAACATAATTCTTTAGCTTTTGATTTTTTTTATAGATTCCATGTGATTTCGGGGGCTAAAACACTTCAGGGAAAACGTAAAATGTTTAATTACCATGTTTCATGTATTCAAATTCACATATAGTGGAAGTAAGCCTAAAATTATATAAGCAACTAAGAGAGTACAAAACCCATATGGTAATTCAGGAAAACCCATTCATGACAATGTATTAATACTTATACAACACCCTAAAATTTCCACTAAGATTTTCAGGAAAATAGGGCAAAAACACTTTAGAGAAAATGCAATTTATTTATTTCTGAAATAAACTAGCTTGGCATTTAAAACAGAACAAAACACCTTAATCCGCACTATTACTGTTTTCTGTGGATTTGTTTAATAAAGGAAAATTAATTTGGATTACTCTTGTTTTACTCTTTTTTTTCAGAAAGCCGAGCCATTCCTGCTGAGCTGTGATGTATAATCTAATGCTTTGAAGATGGATATGCTAGTTTGGCTTTGTGGGAAATGCTTCATATATTAGATGTGTTGGAGTATTGATGGTTTAAAACTTTCTGCCAAGCGCCGAGAATGTATTGGTGTGTCGGGAGAGAAGAATCTGCAGAAAATGGCGAGAATCCCAGAGAGGAGCAAGAAGGTAAGCATGAAACAAGCATGCCTGGTTTTTTTTACTTATCTGTTAGTCCAAGGGTCGGCAACCTGTGGCTCTGGAGCCGCATGTGACTCTTTCATCCGTTTGCTGCGGTTCCCTGTCGCCAATCAGCTCCACAATTGATAGGCTTTTGCTTGCGACAGATAGAGGAAAAAGGATGCCGCGCTAGGAGGAGACTCTGGTGGGGGAACCGGACTTTTGGTCAGCAGAGGAGAAAGGATGCCGCGCTAGGATGAGACTCTATGGTGGGGGAACCAGACTTTTGGTCAGCAGAGGAAAAAGGACACTGTGCTAGGAGGAGACTCTATGGTGGGGGAACTGGACTTCTGGGTGGCAGAGGAAAAAGGATGTCACATTAGGAGGAGACTCTATGGTGGGGGAACCGGACTTCTGGTCAGCAGAGGAAAAAGGATGCCACGCTAGGATGAGACTCTATGGTGGGGGGAACCAGACTTTTGGTCAGCAGAGGAAAAAGGACACCGTGCTAGTAGAGACTCTATGGTGGGGGAACTGGACTTCTGGGTGGCAGAGGAAAAAGGATGTCCCACTAGGAGGAGACTCTATGGTGGGGGAAACCGGACTTCCGGGCAGCTCCAGATTTGAACAGGGGGCTTACAGTGAGGACCTTTATGGCTCTGTGAATGTTTAAGATTGCCGACCTCTGTATTAGTCAACGGAAAGTTTGGTCAAGTGGCATGAATCCTTACATGGACAAGTGTGAACAAAGATGGATGGGGTAGGTGGACATGGTGTTCCCTACCTCTGTTTTTCTCCATTACTCCTTCCTTCTTTCTCCAATCCAAGGGAGATACTTACAGACTGTTAGCAACACACACTCAACCAAGCGAGTGTAAGAACTAGGAGCTGCGTTCACATCTGACACAAATCTTGACTGTGGTTAATTGTGTTTGATTTTGGGGGGTGATTATTGTAGCGTGCCAACCCAACTTTTTGGGTGGTTCATGGTTGATGGACTGCAGAAACTCAGCTCAAAATCCTCATACACGTGTTATGGGAATATAGAGGGGCAGGATAAATTCTTCCGTCCCTTATTGGTGAAAGGTTTGTGGTTTTCCCTCCACACCTTCAGGGTCTTTGGTGAGCAAGGTAGTCCTGTCACTAAGGAAAATGAAACCAGATTTGGGTATCAGATTAGCAGATAGTCACTTGCTTAATTTGCTCAGCTACAGAGGCAGAGGTCTCTGGGGTTTTCTGTGCCACATGCCTAAGTAACTGGTGATTTTTGTGTGTCATTGTTTTACGTAGGAGGACAATTACCAATTGTTAGATCCCCTTAGGCTGAAAAATGTCTCAAGTTGGTTCTTGCAGGTATCTGTTGACGGAGAGCTGGGGTGACATCTTACCTAGTGAGCAGTCTGGAAAGACTGCAGAGCTTTCCAAAGTGAAGCCAGATGTGTCAAGTTGTGCATCGGGATGTGCCTTTTTTTTTTTGAAGTGGAGGCAGGAGTCATACTGAGAATAAGGTGGAAGGAATAGCAATTAAAGCAAAAAGTGGATATTTATGGAGTAAAAACTTTTTTCTTATAACCCAACGTTCTGTTTTTTTTCTCCTTTTAATATATCTTAAATCTGGTATAATTGTAACTTATCAGTGGTGGGTTTCAAATTTTTTAGAACCTACTCTGTAGGTGTGGCCTATTTTGTGGGCGTGGCTTGGTAGTCATGTGACAGGGTGGAAGTGGCTGCCTTTTAAAATGTGGTGAAACTCATTTAACAACGCTCTTTCTTAGCAACCAAAATTTTGGACTCAATTGTGATGATAAATTCTTTCTTTCTTTCTTTCTTTCTTTCTTTCTTTCTTTCTTTCTTTCTTTCTTTCTTTCTTTCTTTCTTTCCTTCCTTTCCTTTCCTTTCCTTTCCTTCCCGTTGGGTCACTGGCAGCGGCGGGCCACATTTACTTCCAGGTACGCCGGTGGAACCCCCTCTCACCGGTTCTCTAAATTTCACCAACCGGCTCTCGCGAGTAGGTGCGAGCCTGCAGAAACCCACCACTGTCACTTATAGAAAATCAGTGGCACCATGGAGAGGTGCCACAAAAGGACTTTAGAAGATGGCTTATTTGTGATTCTCAGGTCACAGGTCCTGGCCCCATGGCTTTAATATACCATCCTCATTATCCCTCATTCCCATTCGGCTTTGAGTGATCTTCAATATCTCAGGGCGTGGGGGGACGACACACAGGGCAGGAGAGTTAAGTAGAACTTAAGAATTTAAGTGCGCGATTCTCAGTTCTGGCTTTGCAATACTGCAGTACACTTGATCTCTAATAAACTATACCTTTCTCAACAAATGGGGCCAAGGATCATGCCGGTAGCCTTCTGGGTGCGTTTCAAGGTTTTAGTGACCATCTTTAAAGCGCTCCATGGCAGTGGGCCTGGTTACTTGCAGGGCCGCCTTCTACCGCATACCTCCACTCGACCTGTTCGCTCCCACAAGGAGGGCCTCCTTAGGGTGCCGTCTGCTGGACAATGCCGGCTGGTGACGCCCAGGGGAAGAGCCTTCTCTGTGGCAGGCCCCGCCCTTTGGAATGACCTCCCCCCAGACCTCCGGACTATCACCGACCTTCGCCTCTTCCGCCGGACTTTAAAAACCTATTTCTTCCATATGGCTGGCCTGACATAGCTGCTACAACCATGTTTTATTAGATCTGGGTTTTAAATTAACTGTCTCCTTTTTAGCACGGGTTAAATTGTTTAATAGTAGTTTAAAATTTTGTAGAATTTGTACTATTTGTATTGTTGGATTTTAAGTTCCTGTGCGCCGCCCTGAGTCCCTTTTTGGGAGATAGGGCGGGATAGAAATTTAATAAAATATAAATATAAATAAATATTTCTACTTAGAGGTTTAAATTGTGGCAGATTTGACACCGGGTGTACCTGGAAGGTTGACAACTATGTAGCATGAGTCTTGCCTTCGTTGCATTGTTTATCTAGCGTGATTTGGCTAGCGCTGTGATGGCAAACCTATGGCATGCGTGGCACGGGGAGCCATTGGTCAGGGCACGTGAGGCTTGCCCTGTCAGCTGGCCAGCTAACTTCAGCCTTCTTTTGAGGCCATTTTTCACCCTCCAGAGGCTTTAGGAGCTTCCCTGAAGCCTCCAGAGCGCGAAAAACCGGGCTATGGGCAAACCAGAAGTTCGGGAAAGAATTCTGGGTTGTTGGTAGGGCCAATTGTAGCCCTCTGGAGCCTTCAGGAGCCTTCAGGAGGTTTCCCTGAAGCCTCTGGAGGGCAAAAAAATGACACTACAGGCAAACCGACTTCCCCTGATGGCTCCAGAGGACAAAAACCGGCCCTACAAACAACCCAGAAGTCACTTCCAGTTTGCTTGTGTGGTCATTTTTTTGCCTTCCGGAACCTTCAGGGAAGTTCTTGAAGTCTCCGGAGGGCCTCCAGGGGGGTAGGGAGGCTGTTTTCGCCCTCCCCAGGCTCCTATAAAACCTCTGGAGCCTGGGGAGGGCGAAAAAAGCACGCCACAAATGAGGGGGGGGAGTGCTGGTTGTGTGCATAGCATTATGGGTGTGGCACGCCCACACACAACCCCTCTGCACTCCCCCCCCCCTTTTGGCACACGAGTCAAAAAAGGTTCGCTATCCCTGGGCTAGCGTGTTGTTTTGGTAGCCCGATTCTGTTTCAGACTTAGCCTGTGCTTCAAATAGGAGAATACTGCCTTTTCGGTCTTATTCCTCCATTGATATGTTTGATTTCACCAAGGAGAGGAAAGTGTGATCAAAGAGCAGATCGAGTGGTTGGCATGACTCACATAAAGAGACGAAGTCCTCAAGGTACTTCAAGAATCGGTGGTGCTTGGCTCAATAGCAAGGAGACGGATCTAGGTGTTCTAGTGCAGGGGTCTCCAACCTTTGCAACTTTAAGTCTGAAGGACTTCAGCTCCCAGAATTCTCCAGCCAGCAAAGCTGCAAAGGTTGGAGACCCCTGTTCTAGTGGACCTTGGAGGTGTTCTAGTCCAACTTCCTGCTTAAGTAGGAGACCCTATACCAGGGGTCTCCAACCTTTGCAACTTTAAGTCTGAAGGACTTCAGCTCCCAGAATTCTCCAGCCAGCAAAGCTGCAAAGGTTGGAGACCCCTGTTCTAGTGGACCTTGGAGGTCTTCTAGTCCAACTTCCTGCTTAAGTAGGAGACCCTATACCAGGGGTCTCCAACCTTTGCAACTTTAAGTCTGAAGGACTTCAGCTCCCAGAATTCTCCAGCCAGCAAAGCTGCAAAGGTTGGAGACCCCTGTTCTAGTGGACCTTGGAGGTCTTCTAGTCCAACTTCCTGCTTAAGTAGGAGACCCTATACCAGGGGTCTCCAACCTTTGCAACTTTAAGTCTGAAGGACTTCAGCTCCCAGAATTCTCCAGCCAGCAAAGCTGCAAAGGTTGGAGACCCCTGTTCTAGTGGACCTTGGAGGTCTTCTAGTCCAACTTCCTGCTTAAGTAGGAGACCCTATACTAGCAAAGCTGGCTGGAGACGTCTGGGAGCTGAAGTCCTTCAGACTTAAAGTTGCAAAGGTTGGAGACCCCTGTTCTAGTGGACAGCCACTTAAGTATGGACCAACAGTTGCCAAAAAAAACCAACACAGTCCCAGGCTACATCAACAGAGGGATAGTATCAAGACTGGATGAAATGATAGAACCACTTTATACTGCACTGGTGAGACCACACTAGGAATAGTGCATCCAATTATGATCACCACGATACCAAGAGGGGAAATACAGATGTGTTTTAAGGGGTGTCATCTGTATCTGAATATAAGATGACTTTCCTCTCCAGGAGATGGAGGTAAAAGTAAAGGTTCCCCTCACACATATGTACTAGTCGTTCCCAACTCTAGGGAGCGGTGCTCATCTCTATTTCAAAGCCAAAGAGCCAGTGCTTTCCAAAGATGTCTCCGTGGTCATGTGGCTGACAGGACTAAATGTCAAAGGCACACGGAACACTGTTACCTTCCCACCAAAGTGGTTCCTATTTTCCTTTTTTAAAAATAATATGTTTTATTTATTTATTTTGACATTAATACAAACTTCACAGAAAAAAAACCCTATATCGATAAGCCATTTTCCCTTACAAACTATCAATTTTTAAGAATGTATCAATTTATCACAGGTTTCTATAATGTTCTTCAAAATTTATCACTTATTTTTCATATCAATTATTACAATTCTTATTTCTCAACCCTAATCTTACTAGTTGTTTAACATCCTTTTATATAAGGCATAATTATATAATGGCCTTCTATTTATAAAACCAACCGAAAGAGAGAAAAAGAGAACAATAACACCAAATAGATAGATTTAGGTAAATTTAAAAAGGAAGAGTCCACTCTAAATAATGTCCTGTTAAGGACATTCTAATCGGGTGTTCATAAATTCTGTGCCTCTCTGAAATAGTTATTATTCATAGATAATCTCATTTTATAAATTTTAAGTCTAACAATTTATCGTGTAGCTTAATATCAATATTCACAGCTCTTATCAAGTATTTTAACATCAATCTATTTCTCCTTTAATAATATCTTTAAATCCTGGCTAACTATTAATATCCCTTATTTAATCCCATCATATAAATATAAATTCCATAATAGTAATATATAACAATCTAAAATTGTATAGGTAGTTAATAATAATAATAATAATAATAATAATAATAATAATAATAATAATAATAATAATAATAATAATAATAATATTATAATTATTATTATTTTAATTTATGGACCGCGCTCTCTCCCCAAAGGGACTCGAGGCGGTGCACAGGGGATTTAAAAATACATATATAAAAACACAAGCATAAATACAATTTAAAATGAATTAAACTTAACGCTGCGCTAAAATCCCAGGCCAACTAAAATTAGACCCCTAAAAAACCCTAATAGAGCAATTCAATTACCCCAAGCCGGCCAGGCAGAAAAAATGAGTTTTTAGTTTTTGACGGAAGGAGCGGAGGTCCGTAGTTGTTCTAATTTCGGGGGGAAGGTCGTTCCAGAGGGTCGGGCCCGCCACAGAGAAGGCCTTTCCCCTGGGCGTCGCTTGCTGGCATAGCCTAGTGGACAGCACCCGGAGAAGTCCCTCTCTGTGGGAGCGAATCGGCCGCAGGGATGTATGGGGCAGGATGTGATCCCGCAGATAGCTAGGTCCCGTGCCATGGAGCGCTTTGAAGATGATAACCAATACCTTGAAGCGCACCCGAAAGACGACAGGTAGCCAATGCAGCTCGTGCAGGAGCGGTGTTACATGGGAAAACCTAGAGCTTCCCATAACTGCCCGCGCGGCTGCATTCTGGACAAGCTGCAGTCTTCGGGTGCCCTCAAGGGGAGCCCCATGTAGAGAGTTGTTAATTAATTAATCATTTACCAAGAATATTGGTAAATTGGTCCCTATTTTTCTACTTGCATTTTTACGTGCTTTCGAACTGCTAGATTGGCAGAAGCTGGGATAAGTAATGGGCGCTCACTCCATTACATGGTGCTAGGGATTTGAACCGACGAACTGCCGACCTTTCTGATCAACAATCTCAGCGTCTTAGCCACTGGGCCACCGCATCCCTAGGAGATGGAGAGCTCCATGTAAAGGCTCCGTGAAGACATTGGATAAATTATGGAAACTTAAACATAATCCACTGCGCTGTATTATTTAGTTGTGTGAAGAGGTTTTAGACCTTTAGTGCAGGGGTCCCCAACCTTTGCAACTTTAAGTCTGAAGGACTTCAGCTCCCAGACTTGTCCAGCCAGCTTTGCTGGCTGGAGAATTCTGGGAGCTGAAGTCCTTCAGACTTAAAGTTGCAAAGGTTGGGGACCCCTGCTTTAGTGAATTTCACAGGAAAATCCCATCATTTCTATAATAACCTTGTGAAATTGGTTGGTTTCCTCATCTGGATGAGGAAAATGAATGTAGCACACAAGCTGGGATATTGGGTTGTTCAAGAAACCCCCAGGACAGAATTTAATTTGAAACTGGGTAGCTGTATTTGCAGAAATCAATTTTCCTGGCTGTGAAACACAGGTTTCATTGTGTGAGAAAGTTTTGAAGTTTTAAGATTAGCAGAAAGTCAATATCTTCTGGTTCGTTATCCATTAACTGAAAAGCCTGTTAAAGCTGGCCTTTTTTTCTTGCATCTTACACGCTGTAGTGTTGTAGGTGCTATCAAGTGCTTGTGTAATACCAGCTCTTAGTTGAAACTACAACTCCAGTTCTGATGCAAATTCTACTTTGCATGTTATCAAAGAATTGGAAGATGTCCAAGAAAGCTGTTTAATGCTCACATCTAAGGAAGATGACAGTCTTTGTAAGAAAGGTTTTTGTTAAACTTTTATTTTATTTTTGCCCCTCTATTTGGTACTTTAACTTTGGAGTTGAATTTATATTTTACTGACAAACAAATAAAGGGAGACGATTATAGATCTATTTCAAGCTATTTAGCTCTCGTCAGCTAGCCATGCCCTTCTGGGATTCGAACCTGGACTACTTGCATATTAGGTAGATGTATTAACCTCTAAGCCAAGGGCTCTCCTCGCTTTGTTGGCTTTGGAGATAAATAAAAATGTATTTAACATTGGAGATAAGTTAAAAAAAATACTATTAAGAAATCAATCTAAAATTGGTTGTCACAGTGGCTAAGACGCTGAGCTTGTCGATCAGAATGGTCGGCAGTTAGGCGGTTCGAATCCCTAGTGCTGCATAATGGAGTGAGCTCCCGTTCCTTGTCCCAGCTTCTGCCAACCTAGCAGTTTGAAAACATGTAAAAATGCAGGTAGAAAAATAGGGATCACCTTGGTGGGAAGGTAACAGCGTTCTGTGTACCTTCGGCATTGAATCATGCCAGCCACATGACCACAGAGACATCTTCAGTGCTGGCTCTTCGGCTTTGAAACAGAGATGAGCAGTGCCTCCTAGAGTCGGGAACAACTACCACATATTGCGAGGGAAACCTTTGCCTTTAGCTTATTAGCCTCTAAGCCACGGGGTCTCCTCGCTTTGTCAGCTTTGGAGATAAATAAAAGATGTATTTAACATTGAAGGATCTTGACAAACTTGAACATTGGGCATTATCTAATAAAATGAAATTCAATGGCGAAAAGAGTAAGGTTCTACATTTAGGCAACAAAAATGAAATGCACAGGTACAGTATAGGTGGTACCTTGCTCAATAGCAGTAACTGTGAAAGGGATTTTGGAGTCCTAGTAGACAACCATTTAAATATGAGCCAGCCGTGGGCAGCAGCTGCCAAAAAAGCCAACACAGTTTTAGGCTGCATAAACAGAGGGATAGAATCGAGATCACGTGAAGTGTTAATACCACTTTATAATGCCTTGGTAAGGCCACACTTGGAATACTGCATTCAGTTTTGGTCACCACGATGTAGAAAAGATGTGGGGACTCTAGAAAGAGTGCAGAGAAGAGCAAGAAAAATGATTAGGGGACTGGAGACTAAAACATATGAAGAACAGTTGCAGGAACTGGGTATGTCTAGTTTAATGAAAAGAAGGGCCAGGGGAGACATGATAGCAGTCTTCCAATATCTCAGGGGTTGCCAGAAAAAAGAGGGAGTCAAACTATTCTCCAAGGCACCTGGGGGCAGGACAAGAAGCAATGGGTGGAAACTAATCAAGAAGAGAAGCAACTTAGAACTGAGGAGAAATTTCCAGACAGTTAGAACAATTAATCAGTGGAACAGCTTGTCTCCAGAAGTTGTGAATGCCTCAACACTGCAAGTCTTCAAGAAGATGTTGGATAGTCATTTGTCTGAAATGGTATAGGGTTTCCTGGCTAGAAGACCTCCAAGGTCCCTTCCAACTCTGCTATTGTATTATAACATTGGAGATAAATAAAAAAAATACTATTAAGAAATCCCCCTGAAACGGGTTGTCTTACTTGCGTCTAACACTGCTGATGCTCTCATATCACTCCTAAGGGACGTTGCGTGGCCTTGTTACCACCGAAGTGAAAAGCCTCTCTCTCCTTCAGACAGAGGAGGGTCCTCTTGAGTGTCAGGATGCTAAGACAGCAGAGGAGAGACACACTTACAGGCTTTGTCAAATGAATCATCCTGACATTTTCCGACATCCCGTTCGAAAGAGCAGATTGTGAGGGTTCCAGAGGGAACTAACCCTCTGTTTGCTGTGGGAGATTTGGAGATAACTTTGCAAGCAGACGACATGAAGGTGCGTTCTAGGCATGCGGTAATAATTTGATGTCAATTCCGTCCAGAACTGCCTAACCCCCAAATCCCGTACTCCTCATTTACACCTTGCAGGGAATGTCAGAATTGTTATTTAAACCAATTTTTCCCCCTGTGTAGTAAAGTTGTCAGATTATGCTTTGCGTTATGCAAATTGGTGTGTTAGGGATCTTCAGGGCTAAAATTATTTTATTCCTTGTACGAGGAATAAAAGGATAGAAGGTTTAAAAGCTATGGAAGCTTAAACATCGTTTTTAGAGATTGAGCTGTTTGCTTTTCTCCCCCCCAATGCTACAGTCCTCTCTGGTCAGACGAACGGCTGTATAAAGTAAATCTTTACTTTACTTTACTTACTTTGATAAGTAAATCAGTAAATAAAAGTTGTTGATTGGCTGCTGGTTGCATAAAGGATTTGTGCTACTTGATTTTCCTTTTCCATTTTTTAATTTGTTGCACTAAAAGCCCTCAATGGTGGGAGTATACAGGAGTTCATAGCTATATTAAAAGAGTAGTGGCTTGTTCCAGATGTTGAATTTCATTATAAATTAAAAATACTGTAGGTGGACAAAACATGGTGATGTATTTCTCATGGCTGTTACCATGTTTAGTATGGTAGTGGTGGGGGTGGGTGGGTGGAGGAGGAGGAAGAGGAGGAGGAGGAGGGCTGTGAAATCTGTGGTGTTCTCTGAGCTTGGTTGTTTTCTTGCAGATGTTTTATTACCAAACTAGGTAACATCATCAGTGCTAGAAGGAAGTGGGGTTTGTGTAAAGGGGGAAGAGGAGGAGGAGGTGGGGGAAGAAGGAAAAGAAAAAGGAGAAGGAAGAGGAGGAGAGGGGGGAACTGTGAAGTCTGTGGTGGTCTCTGAGCTTGGTGGTTTTCTTGCAGACGTTTCATTACCAAACTAGATAACATCATCACTGCTAGAACAGAATGGGGTGTGCAAAAAAGAGGAAGATGAGAAAGACTATAGAGTCCTTGGTGCTCTCTGAGCTAGCTTGTTTTCAGCAGGAGGAGGAGGAGGAGAACTATGGGGATCTTGGTGCTCTCTAAGCGTGGTTGTTGTCTTGCAGACATCTCATTACCCAAACTAGGTAACCCCATCAGTGCTAGTGGACTAGCATGCTGGTTGCTGAAGCCTTCAGCTCAAGCGTTCAGTTTTTCCCTTCCTTGATTTCAGAGCTCCTGACTTTTTCCCTGCATCCTTCAAACACCCTCGAAGGTCTGAGAATTACTCTGCAAAAAATTGTTGATGTCTTTGCAACTCCCCCAAAGACGTCTCGGATGTCTAAGGGGCTTGAATTCTCTTTTGAATAATTGACGAGGAAGATGTGATGGGTAGCTGAAGTTGTCGGATTTCAAGGGTATTGGTTGGCGTCTATAGATGACCCTCAAGTCTGCTTTACTTTGGAGCTCCTTGAGATATTCCTGTATGGCAGTTGTCCTTTTAGCAACGAATGGAAGTAAATAAATAATGAAAGTAGTTTTTACAACTTCTACTGTAACCAGTGTTCCTGGTTACAGGTAAGCCCTTAACGACCACAAAATTGAGCCCAAAATGCGACCGTTTTAAAATGAGTTTGGCATTTTACGATCATTTTTTTGCCATAGTTTTATTCCTTATGCCACCTGTCTTGTAAATTTGCAGGATTCTTAATTTTTTTTTGCCATGTTTATGTGTACATTTGAACTAGACTATGATGTGCATAATGTTTATCTTTTGAGAGCTGAATGCAAGGAAATTTCATTTTAATGTATGCTTATTAGTGTACATTTAAAGTGACAAAAACAATTTTTTTTAAAATTTATATTTATATCCCGCCCTTCTCCACAGAGGACCCAGGGCGGCGCACAGGAATTTAAAAAACATATAAGCAATAAATACATAATTTAAAAACATATTAAATTAATCTAATCCTATGCTAAAACCAATTTTAAAATTCCCAATTTAAAACTCTCTAAAATGGTCCCCATGGGAGGTTAGGCTAGGCCGGCTTGCTGGAAAAGATGTGTCTTTAGACACTGGCGGAAGAGGCGGAGGTCGGTGATGGTGCGCAATTCAGGGGGTAGGTCGTTCCAAAGGGCAGGGCCTGCCACAGAGAAGGCTCTTCCCCTGGGTGTCGCCAGACGGCATTACCCGGCCGACGGCACCCTGAGGAGGCCCTCTCTGTGGGAGCGGATCGGCCGAAGGGATGTATGGGGCAGAAGGCGGTCTCGCATATAACTCTATTCTATCCCATCCCATCCCATCCCCTCCCATTCCGTTTTTAAATGAATCTTTAGGCGATAAGCTAAGTTGTCAAGTGAATTTGGCTTCCCCATTGACTTTGCTTGTCAGAAGATGACAAAAGTGATCATATGAGCCCAGGACACTGTAGCCGTCATAAACACGAGCCATTTGCCATGCGTCTGAATTTTGATCAGATGGGGATGGTGCAACAGTCGTAAGTGTGAAAAAAGCTCATCAGTCACTTTTTGCAGTGCCATTCTAACGATGAACGGTCGCTAAATGAACTGTTGCAAGTCAAGGACAGCGTATGCTCGCGCCTGGCAGCTCTTGCCTATTGTTTCTCTTATTGTCACTCCTGTTCAACAGTCTCTCTTTGACCCTTTGTGTACAGAAATGCCGAACATGGGCAGCCAGCAGTCCATGACGGAGTCTTTCTCCCCTGGCCAGACCTCTGCGAATGAGACCCTTCAGCGTCTCTACCAAAGAGGAGACTTTGAGGCGGCTCTACAGCTGGTCCAAGCAGCCAGCATGAGGAATCTCTCTCAAGAGGAGAAGGTGAGCTGGCCCATCTTTACCTGCCCGCTGAAAGTTTGGAGATGAGGTCCAATGAACCTGCCAATGAGCCCTTTTTTCCAGACGCCGTACAATTTCGCAGGATCTTGAAGCTTGACTCTGTGCCCTTGTGAGGAAGGAGAGTTGGAATCAATGATGGGGCACCGAATAGGAATATCTGCTCATATAACAGTCAAGGTTGATTTCCTTTAAGTTTAAGAGACAGTGGTGGTTTAATGGTTAGGAGGCAGTATTGCAGGCTGACTCTGCCGACTGCCAGCAGTTCGGCTATTCGAGTCTCACCGATTCAAGGTTGTTGTTGTTAGTTGAAAAGTTGTATCCAACCCATTACGACCCCATGGACAACATTCCTCCAGGCTTCCTGTCATCGACCATCCCCCAGAGTCCATTTAAGCTCATGCCGACTGCTTCAATGATTCTATCCAGCCCCCTCATTCTCTGCCGTCCCTTTCTTCTTTTGCCCTCCATCGTTCCCAGCATGAGGCTCTTCTCCAGTGAGTCCTTCCTTCTCATTAGGTGGCCAAAGGATTTGAGTTTCATCTTCAGGAACTGGCCTTCTAAAGAGCAGTCAGGGTTGATCTCCTCTAGGGTTGACCGGTTGGATCGCCTTGTAGTCTAAGGGACTCAAGATTGACCCAGTCTTATTTTAGAATATAGAATAACAGAGTTGGAAGGAAATGTGGAGGTCTTCTGGTCCAACCCCCTGCTTAGGCAGAAAGCCCTACACCACTTCAGACAAATGTTATCCAACATCTTCTTTAAAACTTCCAGTGTTGGAGCATTCACAACTTCTGGAGGCAAGTTGTTCCACTGATTAATTGTTCCCACTGTCAGGAAATTTCTCCTTAGTTTTAAGTTACTTCTCTCCTTGGTGGGTAAAATGAGGACCCAGATTTTTGGTGGCAAGAGGCTGACTCTGTAAACCGCTTAGAGAGGGCTGCAAAGCACCATGAAGCAGTATATAAATCTTCAGGGTTATTGCTGTTGCTATTGACTGATTTGATCTCCTTGAAGTCTAATGGACTCTCAAAGGTTTTCTCCAATACCACAGTTTGAAAGCATGGAGAATAATATTTTGTATTATGGTCACAAACCAGCATTACTCATAGGAGAAAATGGGATTAAAAATGGGCTTTAGACTACCTAAACCAGGATCCCCCCCAAAGAGCCAACATCAACCCTCAAGGGTCAATGGAACTATCCAACAGTTGATGCTCTTACTACTATTAGTCTTACTATTGCTGTAGTACCATTAGCACTAAAAGACAGTGTTTATTAAACAGTTTGCATATAATAAATGTTAGGGGTGGATGAGAAAATTGAAGATTTATCAATGAGTTGAAGAATTTGAGGACTTCAGATCTCAAAATTAAACAAATGTTTTGATGCTTTCCTTTCTCAAATCAGGGATACCTGTTGAGCCTTTCAACCACCTATGGGGACTTGCAGGCCGTGAGACACTTGTTAAAGGAGACAGGTGTGACCATAAGCCTTGAACCCAGTGATGATAACCCAGCGGTGGTAGCTGCGTATTATGGACATAAGGACATAGCACAAGAATTGCTGGATTCTTTTCTTGGTAAGTTGAGTCTCTAGCCCTTCTCCTCCCATACACTTTTATCAACATCAGGTAGTCCTTAACTTACAACAGTTCGTATAGTGACTGTTCAAAGTTACAAAGGCACTGAAAAAAGTGACTTCTGGCCAGTTTTCGCACTTACGACCATAGTAGCATCCCCATGTTCACGTGTTCAAAATTCAGATGCTTGGCCGTTGACTCACATTTATGACGGTTGCAATGTCCCTAGTCCAGCGATCCCTCTTTTGCGACCGTCTGACCAGCAAAGTCAAGGGGGAAGCCAGAGTTCACTTAACGAACAGTTTGACGAATTAACAACGACAGTGATTCAGTCACTTAACAAATTTCTCATTTAGCAACCTCAAATGTCTTAAGTTGAGGACTACCTGCTTATGGAAGAGGCTGCCAAGATGTGTTCAACAAACCGTGCTTTTGCACCAGAGAGGTGTGGTAGCCTAGAGGTGGAGCTCTCGCCTCACAATCAGGAGAGGCTGTGAATCCCATGCTAGGTAGAGGCAGATCTTTCTCTCTCTGGGCACAGTGAGAATATAGCTGCTGAATATGACACTGCATTGGCAACAGGGAGGGCATCTGGCCAGTAAACGCTCTGCTCTGTTCAGTTGCCCCGACTCCACCCCTCAAGGGATTATGGGGTCATTAAAAGTAGAAGATGAACAGCACGTTCGGACAGCATGCTAAGCCAAAACAAGTCCAGAAAAAGTCACATGGATATTTACCGTATTTTGGGGAGTATAAGACGCACCTTCCCCCCATAAAAGAGCATGGAAATGTTGGTACATCTTATACAGTGAATACAGCCATTTTTGGCCTCCTGAAGCCCCGTCCCCACATTTTTGTGAAAAATGGGTGGTTTTTTTCAAAAATGGAGGCATTTTTGCCTTCCCCCATCCTCCAGAAGTACTCTGCAGGCTTCAGTCGGGCTGGGGGAAAGAAAAAAATGCCCCTGCTTTTGCAAAAAATGGGCTGCTTATCACCCATTTTTTGCAAAAACGGGAACATTTTTTTCTTCCCCCAACCCTGCTGAAGCCTGCAGAGTACTCCTGGGGGCTGGGGAGGACAAGAACCTTTTTTTTTTTCTTACTCACCTCTTCGAAATCTTGGTGCGTCTTATACACCGGGGCGTCTTATAGTCCAAAAAATACGGTAAGTGCATTGCCTGATACCCACCTCCGTGTGATGATGTTCTCGCAGTGGCAAGAAAGGTTGTGAAATTTTCTTGCCAGCCTCCACACGTTGCCTTTCCCCAAGGGTGGTTATAACATCGGTCCATGAATGGTCTTTTCAACAGGGGCAACGAACATCTTGCAGCTGCTGAATTGGATGTTGGTGGTGGCTTGCCAACAAGGCCATCTAGAGGTAGTTAAGCTCTTAGTGCTGGCATACAGAGCGGATCCTGACAGCTACGCCGTGAGGAAGAATGAGTTCCCTGTCCTCCTTCGACTGCCGCTTTACGCTGCCATGCAAGAAGGTGTGTGATGGTTTGCTCTTCCTGGGACATTTTTTTTCCCTTTTCTGGAAAGGGAGGGTGGGCACAAAAGAAGAGGACTTGGGGCACGCATGGTGATGTTCTGACCCAGGCTTCCTTAACAAGCAAGAAGCCGAGTCTTGGTCCCGGCAAAACCTCTTTTACTTACACGGCTGTGAATTCCTTTCATTCACAGTCAGCAAGGCTTGGCAAACGGTCTTTCAGAGGAATGTTTATCCACACGAACCTTATCTCGCTTGGAGAGCTGCCAGATAACTAGTTTCCAAATTTAAGGGCAAGGCAACACTTATCACAGAGTCTCTTATAGTCACAAACAGAACTTTCCACTCTTGAACCGACCGAAGGAACGAATTGTTTCCTGCGAAAGCCCCCTCCCACTTCACTCCTCTTTTGTTTCCTATCGGAGGAGCCAATCACCTCCAAGGTGTGGCTTTATCCCAAGTCGACCCTGCTTTCTTAGTTGTTCTTGTCTTCTGGCAGCTGTGCGCATGCGCACACTCAGAACAGGCTCCAGCTGTTCCTCTGCCTCACTGCTGTCTAGCTGCCTCTCTGCCTCCGACACAGAGCCCTCGTCTGAGCTTTCCTCAGCCCCCAGGACTGGCCCATGTTTCTCCCCAACCTCCTCATTGTCTGACTTTGCTGCCAGCTCTGCTGGCCACCGGTGGGCCACAATAGGTGTAGTATTTAAAGTACAGTAGTCCTGTACAGTAAGTACAGTAATCAGATTGTAAACACAGTTGTGGTTAACTCCTACTTCACTTAGCAACCAAGTGGCCAGTCCCAATTGTGGTCGATAAATGAGAACCACCTGTATTCTTATTTTAAGGAATGTCTTTCAGAATAGAATAACAGAATTGGAAAGGATCTTGGAGGTTTTCTAGTCCAACCCCTGCTCAAGCAGGAAGCCCTTATACCATTTTAGACTAATGGATATCCAACATCTTCTTGAAAACTGTTGAATCTCTTCTTAAAAGCTTCCAGTGTTGCAGCACTCAACAACTTCTGGAGGCAAGTTGTTCCACTGATTAATTGTTGTCACTGTCAGGAAATTCTTCGTTGGTTCTAGGTTGCTTCTCTCCTTGATTAGTTTCCATCCATTGCTTCTTGTCCTGCTTTCAGGAGCTTTGGAGAATTTCAGAACTGAGTACTTTAAAAAAAAAAAAGGTCTTGGAAAAGCAGTATTTTAATTGCTTAACATAGCTTTGGCACTTATCTGTTTCTCAGGCCATGACAATATTGCTGCCTTTTTGCTGGAGAATGGTTCGTTCTTTTGTTCTTACACACTAATGGATTGTCCCAAGGCGAGCAAACGGCTTCTTTGCAATCATTTCATTGAACCAGTTTCTTCATCCAGGAATGTCCATACAAAACCAGTAAGTTGTGCGGGAGATGGGGGCGGGCAAAGAAATTGTTTAAATATTGTAATTGTTAGCTACTGGTATCCATTGTAGCACAATGGTTAGGATGCAGTATTGCAGGCTAACTCTGCCAACTGCCAGCAGTTCGATTCTGACTGGCTCAAAGTTGACGCAGCCTTCCATCCTTCCGAGTTGGGTAAAATGAGGACCCAGATGGTTGGGGGCACTCTGTAAACTGCCTAGAGAGGGCTGTAAAGCACTGTGAAGTGGTATATAAGTCTAAGCACTATTGCTACTAAAATTGCATTTAAGGCATTTGAATAGTTTGAAAAGTTATGGAGTTGTTGATTCCTACAATGGATGAATGACAGCAAAAGTTTGTGGAGTGGGTGGGTGGGTGGATGGATGGATGGATGGATGGATGGATGGATAGATAGATAGATAGATAGATAGATAGATAGATAGATAGATAGATAGATAGATAGATAGATGATAGATAGATAGATAGATAGATAGATAGATAGATAGATAGATAGATAGATAGATAGATAGATAGATAGATAGATAGATAACGATCCCCATTGACTGTTCCTCGTTTCTTTATCTTCAGGGTCTTTCTGTGAACTGGTCAAAGCTCCGACTGCCTTGGGTGGATTTTGACTGGCTGATAGATCTTTCCCACCAAATAACGGAGCTGGACCTCTCCGCTAATCACCTGACTGCCCTGCCATCCATCATCCCTTGGGGTCTGATGAACCTTCAGAAACTGAACCTCTCTGACAACCGATTAAAACAGCTGCTTGATGTACCGTCCTCGGATGGAATCATTTGCACGAAGTAGGTGGATCTCATCCTTAGAGTAATTTATCTGGGAGGGATTGTGAATATAGGATGTACCGTATTTTTTGGAGTATAAGACACATTGGAGTATAAGACGCACTATGATTTTGAAGAGGTAAATTAAAAGAAAGTTTTTACACTCTGTAGGCCTCCCAAATCCTCTGCACGTCTTGTTTGCAAAAAAAGGGGGGGGGGGGCATGCAACGCTTTGGGAAGCTTGCAGAGTGCTTCTGGGGGCGGGGGCGGGGCAAAAATGAGGAAAAAAAGGTCTGTGTTTTGCTCAATTTTGCCCTCCCCAGCCCCCAGGAGCACTTTGCAAGCCTCCTAAACCCTCTATATGCCCATTTTTGCATAGGGGGCAGAGTTTCGGGAGACTAACAAATGCTGTATTCAGTGTATAAGACGCAGCCAGATTTTCATCCTGCAACATTATCCTGGGACACGTATATTTGCCTTCATCCCAGCCAGCAGCTAGACTTACTGTGTCTTCTGGTATTGAAGTCCATTGGCTTTGAGAAGGGTCACATTGGCAAGAGCTAAATTTTATCTACCAGTTAAAAAAAAGAAAGAACATACAAACATCATCTATCTACCGTCTATCTATCTATCTATCTATCTATCTATCTATCTATCTATCTATCTATCTATCTATCTATCTATCTATCTATCTATCTATCTATCTATCTACTGTATCTATCATCTATCTCTATCTGTATATCTCAATATTTACCTCATCTATCTCAATATCAATATCTCCTTAATATTTACCTCATGTCATCTATCTATCTATCTATCTATCTATCTATCTATCTATCTATCTATCTATCTATCTATCTATCTATCTATCATCTATCTAGCTATCTTCCACTTACTTTTTTTTTTAAATACACAGGTTACTTGAGATTGACATATCTAACAACAGATTCCTCAGCCTTCCTTCTGGTTTATTGCACCTTTCTAGACTCCAAAGACTTGTTGCTTCCAAAAATTATTTGGAAAGACTATTTGATGAGGAGAACGGTGAGTGATATCTTCAAAATCCAACCGTTTGTTTTGGAATCAAAAGAAAACACGTTTTTTTTTTCCTTCTGGATTTCCCTATACTTTAACTGATGGTGGCCTTCTTTATGTTCAGATTCTACATTTTCTCAAATCACTGGAACTTATTGATTCTCCCTTCTTTTCATATCCTGAAGCACGTTCAGTGTCCTTGTCTGGCCATCCTTCAACACACATGCAAACCCCTTTCTTCATCTTTTTGGAAAGCCCTAAACCATAAATAGAATGCAGTGGCTCAGTGGCTAAGACACTGAGCTTGTTGATCAGAAAGGTCGGCAGTTTGGTGGTTCGAATCCCTAGTGCCGTGTAATGGAGTGAGCTCCCATTACTTGTCCCAGCTTCTGCCAATCTTACATGCTTTGAAAGCATGTAAAAATGCAAGTAGAAAAATAGGAACCACCTTTGGTGGGAAGGTCACAGCGTTCTGTGAGCCTTGGGCATTTAGTCATGCCATGGAGACATCTTCAGACATCGCTGGCTCTTCAGCTTTGAAACAGAGATGAGCACCGCCCCCTAGAGTCGGGATGACAAGCACATATGTGCAAGGGGAACCTTTACCTTTAAGCCATAAATATACAACTTAATATTCATAATTTAGAAATCATCTTTACACATCATGATTGGATACATCTAATGTCCAAGCAGATTGCACGATGGCTTAGCAAAGTGTATGAATTTGGCTGTTGTCATTCTGCGAGAATTATATTGCCCAAGAAGAGAACTAATTCAGAGAAAAGAGTAAACCTAACTAGCAAAGATTCTCCTATTTCTTGGTGAGCTATTTTCTTTTGGATTTTTCCCCCCAGCAACCAACTGGATTGGATTAAGAAAGCTGCAGGAATTAGACGTCTCGGACAATAGATTATCGGAGCTGCCAATTTCCTTTCTGCATTGCTTGAAATCGTTGCAAAGCCTCAACGGATCCAGCAATAACTTTAAAATGTTTCCTCTACCGTGGGCCTGTCCTTTGGTAAGTCTGGCTAATCATCATGCTAGTTACGTGATCTCGGCGTATTTTAGAATGTGTCATTTTTAGAATGTGTGAGAATTCATTGGAAGACATCATTTGTTTTCTAAAAGTTTGTTTCATTTTTTATTCTGGGGATGCTGCAACGGTCGTGTGAAAAATGGTGCTAATTACTTTTTCCAGTGCTGTTGTAACTTTGAATGGTCACTGATGAATTGTTGTAAGTTGAAGACTATCTGTATAAGTGTTAGGGGTAAAAAAAACACCCCCGTTGGAAAATTGACAGGTGTAATAGTGCAATACACCAGACAGCAAGAGATACGTTGCTTAAACCACACAATAACTATCAAACACTGATAGTAGAAAAAAATAAATAGTCTTTACTCTTGATGTAACTAAAATATTTCTTCCAAACAGTGATACTAACTCCTTTAACAATAAACAGTCCTTCACCAAAACCACAGTTATCTTACAGTAAACCAAAACAATGATACTTCTTCCGTCTTCAGGTTCAGCTCCTTCCTCAGTGGCAATCAGGAAGCAAAGGAAAGCAAAAGGGATGAACTGTGTTTCCAGCTGCCTTTTATGGTTAAGCTGGGAAGCACAGCCAATCAGATTCCACATAGTCTTTAAAGATACATATACTCTTTAATAATCTTGGCTTGCATATATTGTCAACTCAACTTCAGGATAATTATCCTAACAATAAGTGTGAAAACGTCTCCATGAAATTTTAATCAGAAATGGTTTCTTTCTTTCAAGCCTGTCCTCTCTTTCTTAACAACTACAAATGTTGTTGTCAGGGCTCCAAATAGCATCCAACAGTAAATCAGAGTCCGAGGCAAAGTGTTCCTCAAAGTTCCAATTTATGAAGAGAGCCATGTTGGCAAATCTGGGAAAACCCGAATCTGAAAGCTTCCCGGTTTCCCCCACCCGGTTGAAAGTTCAACATCTTGCCCCCACACCCACCAGTCCATCCCATGGTCCAATCTTCCACTGCCATGCTGGCAGTTCCACCCATCCAGTTCTTGGTCAGGTGCAGAGACAAAGGATGACCTTGGCTTTCTAGAAAGAATGTTGCTATGGCTACATAATATGCAACTCCTTACAATCCCCCCCTCCCATTTTCCCACCATAGAAAATGCATAGTAGAATAATAGAAAGTGTGGCAGGCCAAAGATCCCAAAGAAAAGATGGCTGCAGGCCCTGACAGTTGTATTTAAGTTTACGTGTTTACAATGAAGAAGCTCGACAATCTTTGAAGTGGCTCAAACGTGCATCTTCATCATTGGAGCTCATAAACATTTTCACAAGCTTATGAGACTCCTACCTGTATAAAAGCTGAGATTTTTGATGACGGACAAATACAAACTTTTCTCTTTCTTATATTTTCAGAAATCTTGCAAAGTAGCTAAAAATACGCTGGACTCTCTGCCTGACACTTTGGCAGTGTTTTGGAAAAACCATCTCAAGGAAGTAGATTTTTCTGACAATTCCCTGAAAAATCTTCCACAGAGTCTCTTCCAGCTTGAAGTAAGTAGATTGTTCCTACCTTTTGCTAGCAGCTTCTTGGTGCATCTGGCACTTCTTCAGAGAGTGTAAGTTTGTGAGCTGCTCTGCCATTAATTAGCTTAATTGTACCATAGCAATAGCACATATATAGACTTATATACACCACTGTGCAGTACTTTGCAGTGCGCTCTCTCTGAGTGGTTTACAGAGTCAGCCTCTTGCCCTCAACAATCTGGCTCCTCATTTTACCCCACCTCGGAGGGATGGCAGGCTGAGTCAACCTTAAGCCCTGTGAGATTCAAACTGCCAAATCTCTCTCTCTCTCTCTCTCTCTCTCTCTCTCTCTCTCTCTCTCTCTCTCTCTCTCTCTCTCTCTCTCTCTCTCTCTCTCTCTCTCACACACACACACACACACACACACACACACACACACACACACACACTCTCTATCTCTCTATCTATCTCTCTATCTCTATCTATCTCTCTCTCTCTCTCTCTCTCTCTCTCTCTCCCTCCCTCCCTCCCTCCTCTCTCTCTCTCTATATATATATATATATATATATATATCTCTATCTCTCTATCTATCTATCTATCTCTCTATCTCTCTCTCTATCTCTATCTCTCTATATTTCTCTATCTCTCTATATTTCTCTATCTCTCTATCTATCTATCTATCTTTCTCTCTCTCTCTCTCTCTCTCTCTCTCTGTCTCTCTCTCTCTCTCTCTCTCTCTCTCTCTCTCTCTCTCTCTCTCTCCTCTCTCTCTCTCTCTCTCTCTCTCTCTCTCTCTCTCTCTCTCTCTCTCTCTATATATATATATATATATATATATATATATATATATATATATATATATATATATATATATATATATATATATATATATATATCTATCAAGTACAGTGATCCCTCGTTTTCGCGGTTAATGGGGACCGGAACCTTCCGCGAAAACTGAAAAACCGCGAAGTAGGATTCGCACCGGAAAACTTGAGTTGGTGGACATCGTTTAAAGCAAGCACTAGGGGGCGCTTGCCTCCTACCGATGCATTTTTTTTCTGTATTTTTGAAAACCCCGCGAAGCACTGAAGCCGCGAAACATGAAGCCGCGAAAAACGAGGGATCACTGTATAAGGAAACAAGTATCAGTATAGACACAGACATGGTCACATGAAAAATGGCACAAATAAATGAATATAAGTAAGCAAAACATAGCCATAAACACATCAAATGAGTAAATGGGGACAGTAGGATAGGACAGGGATGGTATGCTTATGCACATCCCCTTATGGACCCCTTAAGAAATGCGTAAGGTCCACAGTAGACAGTTTAAGGTAAAAGGTATAAGAACATAAGAACATAAGAACAGCCTTGCTGGAACAGGCCACAGCCCATCCAGTCCAGCATTCTGTCTCACACAGTGGCTCCCCATTTGCTTCAGGGTCTTCCCAAGCAGAGGTCTTCACCTGCTTATGATTCCCTGCAAATGGCATTGAGAAATATCCTGCCTATCTCTCCAACCCGGAGGGTGTCCTTAGGCATCCATCATGATAGCCATTGATACCCTTGTTCTCCATTAACTCCTCTAATCCTTTCTTAAAGGTGTCAAGGCTGACAAGGGATTAGAGGAACTAACAACAGTATCAGGTAGGGTTGCAGGCAGCCGGCAGGCAGCAGAAGCAGCCTGCAGTACTGCACTCTAACCACTGAACCACTGTGGCTCATTACATGTAGAATTAACAATTAACTTGCAAAAAAATAATGTTTCCTGTAAAAGGAAGAGGCAAAATTGGCAAAATCAACCATAATCATGCTGCTTCTTCAACTTTGAGGTCAGCAAGTGTAATTAATTTCATGACTGTGAAGATACATCTCAAAAGTCATTGGATATGAGATGGGTGGCAAATAAATGTTATAAATATTTTTGTTTAAATACATCCCGATTTGACACCATATACCATTTCACATTACATATAATTACATCCTTATACATTATTCAAAATACGTAGGAATTTAAAGAGGCTGCAATGTATTGCCTGGATTAGCTGGTCTTGGATCCTTGAGTTTTCATATGGGTTTTAAAGGTATATCATATTTTTCAGAGTATAAGATGCAGCGAAGTATAAGATGCACCTAGCTTTTGGAGAGGAAAACAAGGGGAAATTATCTGCCTCTGCCTCCTGGCAATTTGCCTCCTTGTAACAAACAGCAAACATTACAGACAATATACATTGTTTGTAATGTGATATTTCAGACTATACTTGTACAGATACTGTTAAAATTGATGTGCTTTCTGGGAGTATAGTTATTCTCTGCTATTTAAAAGAATTGCACTTTTTAAAACAATAGCACTGAGCCTCTTCAGATCAAGCATTTATTTTAAAAAATAAAAAATGAAAAAGCTTCTTCATTTTGTTAAATTGCCTAGAACAATAATAAAGCAGTCTTTAAAAAATAAGTTTAATAATTTGAACGTTCTATAGGCATTATAGTTGTTGCAGCAAACAGCCTGATTAGCACAAGAAAAAAAAATCTGCCTCTGCTTCCCAGCAATTTGCCTCGTGGAGCAAACAGCAAGTTTCACTTTCAATTTCTCCCGATCATCAGCTGTTTCAGGCTGCAGGGATTGCTATACTCTACTGAAGCCTCCAGAAGCCCCCACTTTGCTGCAAAGAGGTAAATTGCTGGGAGGCAGAAGCCAAAGGGTTGGGGCCAGTGGGTAAGTGGGTGGGGCTACATTCAGTGTATAAGACACACCCACATTTTCACCCTCTTTTAGGGGGGAAAGGTGCGTCTTATACTCCAAAAAATGTGGTATATGAAAATGGGCTTTCCTTCATGGAAAGTGAAATACATGTGATCTGAACCATTTGAACACTAGGGGGTGCCCTTCTGTTACTAATCTGTTGTCTGGGCCATTCCTCAGTTCCATTGTATTAGTGTGAACACAGCTGTAACTTAAAAAACAACAACACACATTTGTAGCATTGCATCATTATTTGATAGCAAGTCAGATCTTTGGTCTGGATTGCCTCTGCATCTTTTCTCAGCATGACTTCCTGCAGATGCTTCGCCTACAACACCAGCCAACTAGTTTGCAAAGTCTGGAAATTGTTCCTCCAGTGCTTCTGGAGAAGGTGACAGCTGTCCAGGATTTCACACAGGAGGAATTTCTAGCCTTAAACTGGAAATGAGAAAGGTTGAACTTAGAATGTAGGCAGCAGCTTCAGCTCTGAAGAAGCTTCTTGGATGAGAAACGAAACGTCTTCCAACCCCCCCCCCTCCCCAAAAGTCCAGTTGTCTCTTGAAAAAAGCACCTTTGCGATAGTCGGTGTTATTTTCACCCTAAAGTCTGATTTAGGATGGCTGTGTAAATTGGATGGATAAGCAGGAAAGAAAATCGGGAAAGGAAAAAAAAAAGGGATAATAGACTTTCTGATTCTAACTCTCTATTGCAATGAGCAACATTTTCAGACAGCAAGTATCTTTATATATCTGAATAAAGAGATTATTTATTGTCCAAACTTGCACCATATTTCATTACTGTCCAAGTTTGGCTAGGTTGTTGTCGGTTCTGCAGCCATTTTTTCTTTTGAGTCTTTGGCCTGCTACACTTTCTATTATTCTGCTTAGGCATTTTCTATTGTGGGGAAATTGTACGATTTTAGATGATATGTAGCCATAACAAAATTCTTTTCTAGAAAGCCAAGGTCATCCTTTGTCTCTGAACCTCTGCACCGGACCGGAACTGGATGGGTGGAACTGCCAGCATGGCAATGGGAGATTGGAGCATGGGATGGACTGGTGGGTGTGGGGGCAAGATCTTGAACGTACAACTAGGTGGGGAAAACCGGAAAGCTTTCAAATTCAGGTTTTCCCAGATGTGCCAACACGGCTCTCTTAATAAATTGGAACTTTGAAGAATACTTTGCCTTGGACTCTGATTTACTTTTGAATGCTATTTGGAACCCTGATAGTTGTTTGTGTTTTGCTTTTTTTTAAAAAGGATCAAAACATTCCTTGATAACAACAACAACAACAAAAAGTTTGCTACCCGAGATGAATAGTACATGAATAAGAACATTAATTTAAAATTATTACTGTTATAATGATCACTGTTCTCATCTATGAAGTCAAAATTGTTTCATTGGAATATTCATTTATCCTCTGCGAATAACATAAAAATAACAAATACGAGGCGGAAAGCCCTAAAGTTATATATATTTTTTCAGTGTTTCCCTAATTATTCCACCTCTTTTTTCCCTTTGAGTTTTGCATCTCCTCTTTGCATGATTTATCGGATAGTAGTGGTCTATATATCAAATTCTGCCAGATCGTGATGCTACATCTGCCATCTTGCAGAATTTGTACAGTTCCCCTTTCCTGGCATGTGTATACAAAAAAAACCAAACCATCATTATTAATCTTCCCTTTCAGGCTCTGGTCTCACTGAAACTTTCTGGAAATCAAATAGTCGTGTTACCGTCTCCAGAGAAGTGGTGTTGCCGGCTGTTGAAATCTCTGGATCTCTCCAAGAATCAACTTGGAAAGTGAGTTTTGGGGGTTTCTCTGAAGCCACACCATGGAAGAAATCTTCCTGTTTGATGGGTCTTTCTTTACATTTGCCTTCAGAACAGAGGAAGGGACCAAAACGAAATGGATTCCACTATTCTCTACAAGGAACAGAACTTGTGTTGGCAACGAGATAGGTAAGTGTATGGGTGTATTAGACAGATTGACAAGAGGCACAGGGTGAAATGAAGAACGGGGTGGTAGGATCTTCAGGTACATTTAAGATCCTTGATGGCTGCTTCTTTGGTTGCACTTTCTAGGCGAGACCGAGTATTTGTCTTTAAAGAGATCTGTGGAATCCTGGGTGCTCTCTGAGCTTGGCTGTTTCTTGCAGACATTTCATTACCCAGCTAGGTAACATCATCAAAGCTAGAAAGAAATGAGGTGTGCAAAGTGAAGGGGGAGGAGGAAGAGGAGGAGGAGCTGTGGGTCTGTGGTTGTGCTCTCTGAGCTTGGTTGTTTTCTTGCAGATGTTTCATTACCCAGCTAGATAATATCATCAGTGCTAGAAGGAAGTGGAATTTGTTCTCTGTTTCCGCATATCCTGTCAGTGTTGGTGGGAATGTTCTTAGTAGTTCCTTGATTAGGCTGTTGTTCACTGTTTGTTTGTCTGAGCTGGCAGTTCCTTGATTGGGGTCTTGTTTACGGTTGGTCTGGTATTAAGCCTAATGCTAATCTCTGTTTATCTGAGTCTTAATTGCTGGCAAGGAAGTGTTTCGGTCTTTTTTGCTTCCTTTTGTGCATTTCATCTCTCTTGAATGGTGTGTAAATGGTATATAAAGTGACCTGTAAAACCAACAGCACTTAGACTTATATACCACTTCGTAGTGCTTTAGAGCCCTCTCTAAGCAGTTTACAGAGTCATTCTATTGCTGGGTCCTCACTTTACCCACCTCGGAAAGATGAAAAGCTGAGTCAACTTTAACCTTGTCATGTTCGAACTCCTGGCAGTGGGCAGAGTTAGCTTGCAGTACTGCATTCTAACCACTGGGAGGGAGGGAGGAAGACAGCAATAGCACGTAGACTTATATACCGCTGCACAGTGCTTTTACAGCCCGCTCTAAGCAGTTTGCAGAGTCATCCTGTTGACCCCAACAATCCGGGCCCTCATTTTACCACCTTGGAGGGATGCAGGCTTGAGCCGGTGAGAATCAAACTGCTGGCAGTCGGCAGAATTAACCCGCAATACTGCATTCTAACCACTGTGCCACCATGACTCAAAACCAATTGATACTGTATGTGAACAAGACTTTCTGACCCACTTGAATACTCCACCCTATATTAATTTGCAGCCTTCTGAGCCCATTTATCCATTTCCCCAAATTGGTAGCCCCTAAGCAACATTCATGGTTTTTTTTTTCCTTACTTCCTCTGGTTTATTTCATTCAAATGCTCTTTTCCTCTGAAGGATTGGAAAGGATTTTCTTATTTTTATAATGTGTATTGAAATCCCCTTTTGATCTCCATCCCTTTTTCATCATAGGTTTGTCCTCGGTCACCTTGTGGTCACGAGCAACTCACTGCTGTAGGAAAAGCGGGCCAGATGAATATTTAAATATTAATAAATAACAGATTGTTCTCCTGTCCCTTTTCTTGAGATCTGTGATCCACAGCAGGCAAAGAGGATCTGGAGCAGGGGGCTTTATCCTATCAAAAGTGATTGCTAGTTTGTGTTCTGACCTAGGCTTCCCCGGAAAGCACGAGGCAGGATCCTGGTCCCGACAAAACCCCTTTTATTAAACGAATGTGAATCCCTCTCATCCACATTCAGCAAAGGCCAAGCAAACAGTCTTTCAAAGGAATATTTATGACCCCAGACCTTATCTAGCTTGGAAAGCTGCCATGTAAATATTCTCCAAATGCAGTGGCTGTGCAAGGAAAGACTGGGCACAGAGTCTCTGAGAATCACAGACAGATCTTCACACTCCTGAAACGAATCTAATGACAGAACAAATTGTTTCCTGCAAAAGCCCACTCCCCTTTTGCTCCTCTTTTATTTCCTATGGGAGGGGCCAATCACCTTCCACCTGTATCTTTACTCCCAAGTCGACTCTGATTTCTGAGTTGTTCTTTTCTCCTGGTAGCTTTGCGCATGCGCACACTGGGAACAAGCTGTAGCTGTTTCTCTGCCTCACTGTTGTCTAACTCCAAAGGCACCTGATCACTGCCAGACAGCCTTGATCCTATCTCTGCTTCCAATGCAGAGCCCTCGTTTGAGCCTTCCCCAGCCTTCAGGACTGGCCCATGCTCCTCCCCAACCTCCTCACTCTCTGACTCTGCTGTCAAGTCCGCTGGCGGGCCACAACAGTTTGCAGACTGCGTGTGTCCTGTATTTTCTCTTGCCTAACTTGTATTTGTCTTGCTTTTTCCTTTCTCCAGAATATACCCTACAGTTTCCTGAATTCCTGGCTGATATGTTGGAAGTCCTCTATCTGAATGACAACCAACTAGACTCCGTCCCACAGTCTGTTTGTCTCCTCAGAGGGCTGTCAGAACTCTACTTAGGAAAGTGAGTTGAGTTCTCCCAACAGTTGTAGAGAATATTTAATTCATTCATTCGGGAGAATATTTAATTCATTAGCTGCTGAAACTCCGAAGGTTTCTTTTGATGAACTTGGCAGTTTCAGCGCAAAGATTGTGTGCTCCTGATCTTCCATAATTCCAAGGGAGCATTGCCAAGATGTAGGACAGATGATACAGGAATTTTAGTTCAACACAGCTGGAAGACCCAACACCCCAAGAATGGGGAAAGACAGGATGAGATTTCCTATCTCCATCTCTGAATTTTATCTTTGGTTGGGGTAGGAGCTGGTTGAAGGAAAATATTATATGCTCATTGTTTTCCTGGAAAGAAGGGCAAGATTAAAAAGAAATAAATGAATTCCTACGTTGGGTAAAAGCCTGTGATTTTTAAAGTTTCTCAAGATTATCAAATGAAATGATAACCATGAAATGATTTTTAACAGCACTGCTGAGAAACACATAAAACGGAATTTAACAAAAAGGATGGTGTTTCATCTTAGCTAACCAAAAAAGTGGAGAAACTTTGTTTGTTCAAAAGACTTAGTTAAGAGCAACAAAGATGATTAGGCGACTGGAGACTAAATATATATAAAGAACATTTACAGGAATTGATTGGGCATGGTTAGTCTAGTGAAAAGAAGGACCAGGGGAGACAGGATAGCAGTCTTCCAATATTTGAGGGGCTGCCACAGAGAGGAGGGGGTCAAGCTATTTTCCAAAGCCCCTGAAGGCCAGCTAAGGAATAATGGATGGAAACTGACCAAGGAGAGATTCAATCTAGAAATAAGGAGGAACTTTCTGACAGTGAGAAAAATCAACCAATAGAATAGAAGATGCCTTCAGAAGTTGTGGGAACTTCATCACTTGAGACATTCAAGAAGAGATCAGACTGCCATTTGTCAGAAATGTTGGGTCTCCTGCTTGAGCAGGGGTTGGACTAGATGACTTCTAAGGTCCCTTCCAACTCTATGAATCTGTTAATTGGGTATCTCTAGTCTAGTGAAAAGAAGGACTAGGGAAGACATGATAGCAGTGTTCCAATATCTCAAGGGTTGCCACAAAGAAGAGGGAGTCAAGCTATTCACAGTTAGAACAATTAATCAGTGGAACAACCTGCCTTCAGAAGTTGAAGGTGTTTCATCCCTGGAGGTTTTGGGGAAGAGATTGGAGAACGATTAGTATGAAATGGTATAGGGCAGTGTTTCTCAACCTTGTCAACTTGAAGATGTCTGGACTTCATTCCCAGAATTTCCCAGCCAGGAGTTGAAGTCCAGACATCTTCAAGTTGACAAGGTTGAGAAACACTGGCATAGTGTCTCCTGCTTGAGCAGGGAGTTGGATTAGAAGACCTCCAAGGTCTCTTCCAACTCTGCTATTTTTCTTTCCCGTTGAAATTCTACGATGGCTTCGCCTAAGCTAGCAGTGTCATGTTACAGCTCCAAATATTAATTTGAAGGCTAGACTTGTTGCCAACTTGCGCTTCAGTGTTGCCCTTGGCAAGGCTGCGGATCGGTTGACGAGGGTGTGTCCTTTTCTACACAGTAACCCAGGCATCCAAGAGCTTCCCACTGAACTTGGGCAGCTGGTTAATCTTTGGCAGCTGGATATTGAGGATCTCAACATTGGCAATCTTCCAGCGGAGATCAGAAAAGAGGGTGAGGCCCTTTCCTTTTTTTAAATGACTGATTAATCTCAGCTGTTCGAACAGGGAGAGAAATCCGAACCAAGCCTGATTTTATTTATTATTGAATGGTGGGCAATACGGAATGGCCCCCTTTCTGGGCCGTTGTTATGAAATAGAATTGCAGACCTCAGATTTTCCACACGATTCAAATTCAGCTCCTTTGCAGGCAAACTTCTCCTTCAAACTCAGAGCTCACAATACGGCCATTTCATGGATTCCACAGTTACACACACACATTGGTATGTTTCTGAGTAAAGTGCTGTAGAAACGACAGGCGGCATTTATTATTTTTCAGAAAGTCGTCGTCTTTGACATCCCGCCACCAAACGATGTCAGTTCTGTCACTTCCTGGCCTAAGGTTATATTTTTTTCAGACTGGTTATTTCTGTTGCAACTTAATTTATTGGCAGTTCTGCACCATTCAAGGCAAACCTGGGAATTAAGGGAATCAACTGGGAATTAAGGAATCCTTGGCTTACGTAAAATCGAGCTTCTGGTGTTCACTCGTTTTGAATGGGCCGATTATTGCTTGACGATCTCCATCAGTTGGTTTATTTCTGCAATGTATAACTTCCATATTCAGCCCAAAGTTTAAATCGGGAGAACCTAAGGTTGTTTTTTTTAACTGTTGATTCATTTTGAAGGGTTTTTTTTTCCTTTAGTCATCCTAGGTTCCCGCGCTTGTAAGGAATGGATGGGAGAAGAGAGAGAAGGAAAGAAAGAGAGAGAAAGAGAGAGAGGGAGGGGGAGAGAGGGAAAGGGAGAAAAAGACAGAGGGAGAGAAAGAGAGGGAGGGAGGGAGAGAAAGAAATGGAGAGGGAGAGAAAGAGAGGGAGAGAGAGAAAGAGGGGGAGAGAGGGGGGAGGGAGGGGGAGAGAGAGAAAGAGGGGGGAGAAAAGGAGGGCAGAGAGAGAGGGAGAGAGAACAATTGGGAAAAACAGGAAATATGTGCTTCCAATGAAGGAGAATATTGGTAGCTCAGAGGGGGGGGGGGAGGAACGGAGGGAGAAGGAGGGGCGAGAGAACAATTTGGAAAGAAAACGGGGTGCTTCAAATAAAAGAGAATAATTGTAGCTTAGGGTGAAATGTGGAGTTCTTGGGGTGTGTGTGAGAGAGAGGGGGGAGGGAAGGAGAGAGAGAGCGCTCCCTCAGATAGCTCTTGTTCAGGGCTCAAGTTGTTTGCTTACAGAGGGCTTTGAAAATTATTCCAAGATGACTGGAGGTTGCTCTCACCCTGCACAATATACATATCTTGCCTGATATGCAGTACAGCCCCGGTTCGAATCCCAGTAAGGGTATGGCTGGCTGATGAGAGCTAGGAAGCTCGAAGTAGATCTATACTAGTCTCTCTGATTTATTTATTGATCAGCTCATAAAACTAACACACATATTTAAAAAATTCACCCAACGGAACTCATGGCTTTCTGTCTAGATGGTCTTTGATGATGAGCCAAAAGGCAGAAAAGGGGAACACACACACACACACACACACACACACACATATATATATATATGTTTTCTGAGGTTTTCGCGGGTGTTTGTATGTAGGTCTTTGGTTGTTCGGGTTTTCTCCCGCGTAGAATTGGAAGTATCTTCACGACGTTTCGATGAAATCTCATTCATCATCTTCAGGCTGGTGCTTCCGGCTTGGTGCTTCCTTGCTCCTGGAAACACCAAGCCGGAAGCACCAGCCTGAAGATGATGAATGAGATTTCATCGAAACGTCGTGAAGATACTTCCAATTCTACGCGGGAGAAAACCCGAACAACCAAGGACATATATATGTGTGTGTGTGTGTGTGTGTGTGTGTGTGTGTGTGTTAGTTTTATGAACTGATCAATTGAGAAACAATTACATATATATATATATATATGCTGGCATAGCTGGCTTCGGGGATTTTCCCGTGTATAAGGCATAGAAAAGTTGTTGCAACGTTTCGACAAGATCTCACTTGTCATCATCAGGCAGGCTTATGTCTGTGAGTGTGACTGCGGAGGCATCGCCCCTATATATATATATATATATACACACACACACACACACACACACACATATATATATACTGGTATTGCCATCCTCGGGTGTTTTCCCGTGTATATAGCATGGAATATATACACGGGAAAACACCCGAGGATGGCAATACCAGCATACCTACACCCGTGAAAATCTATGCTGGCATAGCTGGCTTCGGGGATTTTCCCGTGTATAAGGCATAGAAAAGTTGTTGCAACGTTTCGACAAGATCTCACTTGTCATCATCAGGCAGTCACAGACAGAAGCCTGCCTAATGATGACAAGTGAGATCTTGTCGAAACGTTGCAATAACATTTCTATGCCTTATACACGGGAAAATCCCCGAAGCCAGCTATGCCAGCATACCTACACCCGTGAAAATCTACGAAAACAAATATATATATAGGTAATTGTTTCACAACAATCTGTTATTATTAGGCCCCAATTCAGGGAGGAGACATACTGTTTCCCTTACTGCCTATCGGCTCATCGCTAGAGACCATCCAGACAGCAAGCCAAGAATTACATTGTATAATATTTTAGATATGTGGCAGTAAGGGAAACAGTATGTCTCCTCCCTGAATTGGGGCCTAATAATAACAGGTTGTTGTGAAACAATTACCTATACTAATATACCCTGTCTAAGCTGATGTAATAGGGGAACTGGTTTGGCTTAAGTATGAGGCTTCTCGCCTTACATGCAACATAGCCCCGGTTCGAATCCCAGTAAGGGGTATGGCCAGCTGATGAGAGCTAATAAGCTCGAAATAGATCTATCCTAGTCTCTTCTAATTTAATTTATTGATCAGCTCATAAAACTAACATATATATAAAAGCTATCATCTACCACTTCTTCCAACCCATCAGTTCGAAAGCAGGCAAATGCTAGTAGATAAATAGGTACCACATTGGTTGGAAGGTAATAGCGTTCCGTGCACCTGGGCATATAGTCATGCGAGCCACATGACTCAGAAGTGTCTTCAGACAGTGTTGGCTAGCTTTGCTAAGAAAGGGAGATGAGCACTGTCCCCTAGAGTTGGACAGGACTGGACAGGGGGAGCCTTTACCATCGGCCAATGATTTCTCCCTCTCTTCTACCTGCAGGACCCAAGACCATTTTAGCTTACTTACGCGCCCAGCTACGCAAAGCAGAGAAATGTAATGTGATGAAAATGGTGGTGGTAGGTCCTCCCCGACAGGGGAAATCAACCTTGGTTGAGATCCTGCAGACAGGGAGACCTTCTCTTTCAATGCCTGACAATGCCACCATCCGGACCACAAGATGGGAACTCCAGAAACCCGCTGGACTCAAATCCAAGGTAAACAAACAGAAGAGAAAAACGTCTATGGAGATTCTCAGTCATCCCAAAGGTTGTCCCAAAGGTGCTTTTTTCAAGGGGCAACTGGACTTTTTGGTTTTTCTTTGAAGGCGTTTTGCTTCTCATCCAAGAAGCTTCTTCAGCTCACCTCTCTCAGAGCTTAAGAAGCTTCTTGGATGAGAAGCAAAATGTCTTCAAAGAAAAACCAGAAAGTCCAGTTACCCCTTGAAAAAAACACCTTTGGGATAGAAAAGGTAAAATTGCAGCTTTTCTTAAGGAACTTTGAAGGGCAGGGCAGAGCATTACTATTACTATTGATTAAATTTGTATACCGCCCTTCTCCCTTGCGGGACTCAGTGAACAGGCATAATAAAACCACAAAACATCAATATACAATATACAAAATACTTAAAAAAACAATTAAATTTACCTGTTCTAAAACCAGGTGAAATTCTCTGATAAAATCAATTAAAATCGATTAAAAACTACACCAGGCCGCACAGAATAAGCAAGTTTTCAAGGCCTGACGGAAGAGGCGTAGGTCAGTGATCGTACGAAGGTCGGAGGGTAGGTCGTTCCAGAGGGCAGGAGCTGCCACAGAGAAGGCTCTCCCTCTGGGGGTCGCCAGCCGACATTGTTTGGCCGACGGTACCGTGAGGAGGCCTTCTCTGTGGGAGTGAACTGGTCGGTGGGAGGTATTCAGTAGCAGGATGCGGTCCTGCAGGTAGCCAGCATGCCAAATTTGCCAGCTGGATTTCAATTCACTTTGCCCACCTGGTACATTGACTAATGGAACAATGTTTATTGATTTGTTGTCGATCAAAAGCCCTCTTTACTTTTCCCAAGTTACCAGCTTATTTTCTGTGGCAGTGGGCTCTCCAGACAAGGAATTACGGCAGTTCAAAGCTAATACCCATAGAGAAAACAAAACGGAGGGAGATTGGTGATGGTTTCTATTGAGTAGTGGGATTCAGTAAGCAAGAACCAGACCAGCATAGCTACAACAGCATTTATTGACTCAAAAATGGAACTGAGGAACTGAAGGCAATTGCCTGTGATTTATACTCTAGGCCCCCAGGGCCTTAACCAATCATATAACTAGAAAAAGTCTGCCCAAATATAAATGTTCTACATTTCCCTCCAAAACAGTTAGTTTCACTTTAGCACAGTTAACAGTTAGGGTCCTTTAAAGGTTAGTTTCGCTTTAGCACAGTTAACAGTTAGGGTCATCTAAAGGTTAGTTTCACTTTAGCACAGTTAACAGTTAGGGTCATCTAAAGGTTAGTTTCGCTTTAGCACAGTTAACAGTTAGGGTCATCTAAAGGTTAGTTTCACTTTAGCACAGTTAACAGTTAGGGTCATCTAAAGGTTAGTTTCGCTTTAGCACAGTTAACAGTTAGGGTCATCTAAAGGTTAGTTTCGCTTTAGCACAGTTAACAGTTAGGGTCATTTAAAGGTTAGTTTCGCTTTAGCACAGTTAACAGTTAGGGTCATCTAAAGGTTAGTTTCGCTTTAGCACAGTTAACAGTTAGGGTCATCTAAAGGTTAGTTTCGCTTTAGCACAGTTAACAGTTAGGGTCATCTAAAGGTTAGTTTCACTTTAGCACAGTTGTTAGGGTCATCTAAAGGTTAGTTTCGCTTTAGCACAGTTAACAGTTAGGGTCATCTAAAGGTTAGTTTCACTTTAGCACTGTTAACAGTTAGGGTCATCTAAAGGCAGAGAACCGGTTGCTAAAAATTTTCAATCCCACCCCTGGTATTGTTTGTATGTACCCTTTGCTTTCCTTATGGAGACTTTCACACCTGGAGTTTTCCGTGGGATTCAAATTAGAACTTTTATTAATAAATAATAATAATTTAATTTATAACCCGCTCTCTCTCCCAGAAGGGACTCGAGGCGGGTCATTGAATGCTTTGTAAATTTAGCAGCAGATTATCAGGCTGGATGGATGTAGATGGCGCTTCTCTGTCGGATGCTGGCTTCCACTCTAAATCTTAACTCTGAGAATGTGTGGCTGCCTTAGAAGCAAGCAATCGACTTACATTCCCTATGTGGGAAGGGGTTGTTACAACCCCCATAACAAATGATCTTTCTTCAGTTTGAACATTCATACTCATTGATGCCTAGGTGCCATACATTACGGAGGTATGCAAGCTCATTATGCATTTACCATTCTCTCTCTCTCTCGTTTAAATTAACTGCTATTGAGGGGTTATTGTAACTCTCTCTACATGGGGCTTCCCTTGAGGTGCACCCGGAGACTTCAGCTAGTCCAGAACGCAGCCGCGCGAGCAATTATGGGTACCACAAGGTATACCCATGTAACACCGCTCTTGCGCGAGCTGCACTGGCTGCCTGTTGTCTTCCGGGTGCGCTTCAAGGTATTAATTATCATCTTTAAAGCGCTCCATGGCTCGGGACCTAGCTATCTGCAGGATCGGATCCTGCCTCATACATCCTCACGGCCGATTCGCTCCCACAGAGAGGGACTTCTCCGGGTGCCGTCCACTAGACTCTGTCAGCGGGCGACACCCAGGGGAAGGGCTCTCTCTGTGGCGGGCCCAGCCCTCTGGAACGACCTCCCCCCCGACATTAGGACCACCACGGACCTCCGCTCCTTCCGTCTTAAACTAAAAACACACTTCTTCTGCCTTGCCGGCCTGGGATAGTTATTCCTCTGTTTTTGGGTTTATTGGGGAATTTTTAGTCTAGTTAGTTTTAACGGGTATTTTAGCACAGGTACTGTTTAATCTATTTTTAATATGAAATGTTATATATAGTCATTGTTTTTATTCTTCCTGAGCACCGCCCCGAGTCCCTGTGGGGAGAGGGTGCGGTCTATAAGTATTAAATTATTATTATTATTATTATTATTATTATTATTATTATTATTATTATTATTATTATTATTATTATTATTATTATTATTTTTCGACCCCTTCAATGTCGCTCTTTGTCCAATTAGGTTGACGCCGTTGAGTTGAACGTCTGGGATATCGGAGGCCCCTCCAGCATGTCAACAGTCAACCAGTGCTTCTTCACAGATAAGGCATTGTACATTGTCATCTGGAACTTGGCACTGGGAGAAGAAGCTGTGGCAAATCTTCAGTTCTGGTTACTCAGTATTGAGGTAGGAGCAAAGTTGAGCAAAGTCCTCACTGTCCGACTCTGCTGGGACAAGTAATGGGAGCTCACTCTGTTATGCGGCGCTAGGGATTCGAACTGCTGAACTGCCAACCTTTTTGTTCAACAAGCTCAGTGTCTTAGCCACTGTGTCCCCAGTGGCAGTTATAGACACATGTATTTCCTAGTTTATCTTTGGTTTGCTTGTCTGCCCTACCTAAGAAGGATGCCAGGCAAGAACAGCATAGAACAGCATCACAGTTGGAAAGGGATCCTGGAGGTCTTCTAGTCCAACCTCCTGCTCAAACAGGAGACCCTGTAACATTTGAGACAAACGGCTGCCCAGTCTCTTCTTAAAAGCCTCCATTGATGCAACCTCTGAAGCAGAGGTGGTATTCAGCCAGTTCTGACCAGTTCTGGTGAACCGGTAGCGGAAATTTTGAGTAGTTTGTGCTGCCTTCAGGTGCTCTGGAGAATAGCTTGACTCCCTCTTCTTTGTGGCAGCCCCTGAGATAGTGGAACACTGCTATCATGTCTCCTGTAGTCCTTCTTTTCATTAAACTAGACATGCCCAGTTCCTGCCCCCGTTCTTCATATGAAGCAGTCATTGACCAATGTTCCCTTCCTTTACCTGCAAGACCAAACCTACTTTCTTTCTTCTGACTTTTCCAACCAACTGTGTCTTAAATGAACTATAGCTTAATGCCACTTTCTCTTTCCAGGCCAAGGCTCCCAATTCAGTTGTGCTGGTGGTAGGGACGCATCTGGACCTCATTGAAACAAAATTCCGCGTCGAGAGGATTGCCACCCTAAGGGCCTACGTCCTGGCTCTCTGTCGCTCTCCCTCCGGTTCAAGAGCCACTGGTTTCCCAGACATCACATTGAAGCATTTGCAGTAAGTTGAGATATGGGTGCAGCCATTCACACTAGCGAGGCCTTATTTCCAACTGCTTGCTTTTCAACTACTTGAGTATGACTTAAGGAAGAGGGAAGTCTAGCTGTGAGCCAATTGGGGAGTTTTGCTGCAGGTAGGTCTCAACTTACGACCACAGTCGAGCCCAACATTTCCGCTGCTAAGTGAGACATTTGTTAAGGGAATTTTACCCCATTTTACAATTTTTCTTGCCACCGTTGTTAAGTGAATCACTGCAGTCCTTAAGTTAGTAAGACGGTTGTTAAGTGAATCTGGCTTCCTCCTTGACCCAGCCATCCTGCATAGCTACTGCTATGAAACATCCTTCCTGAGTCAGTTGCCACGGGTCTGAATTTGGATCGCGCGAGCAATGGGAATGCTGCAATAGTCCTAAGTGTGGGAAATGGTTGTAAGTCCCTTTTTGAATGCCCTTGTAACTTGGAACAGTCACTGAACGAACTGTTGTAAGTTGAGGACTACCTGTTACAGCTATGAAACATCCTTCGGGAAAGATTGGGGGTTATTATGCCCAGAAGCACCAGGGAAATGGCCACTATTTTTCTAAATAAAGGCCAAGTGTGAGTGTGATATACCATATTTTTCAGAGTATAAGTCTCATCTTTTTCCTTCAGAAAAAAGGCTGAAAATCTGGGTGCGTCTTATACACCGAATACAGCATTTTTTGTCTCCTGAAATCCCGTCCCCTTCACCAAAATGGGCATGCATAGCCTGTAGATGGCTTCCAGATAATTCCTGGGGGCTGAGGAAGGCAGAAATGAATGAAAAATGGTCCATTTTTTGCTCAATTGTGCCCCCCCCCCAGGAGCACTCTATAAGCCTCCTAAAGGTTATGCATGCAATTCTTTTGACAACAAAAAGGGCCTGTTTTTTGCTCATTTGGGGGGGCGGCACCCCCCAGGAGCATTCTGCAAGCCCCCTAAAGGCTATTCCTGCCTTTGGGGGCAGGGGAAACATGCCTGATTTCATGAAAAACAGGCCATTTTTGGGAGGTTTGCAGAGTGCAAAACCTTTTTTTTTTAATTTGCCTCTTCAAAACCTTGGTGCGTCTTATACTCTGAAAAATACGGTAGTCAAAGCAGTTCTTAAACATTAAGAGAGGTTTTTAAATGTCTGAGATTAGGTCTTATACCTTGTGGTTGCCTGACAAAATTGTACTCCAGAGAGCTGGTTACAATCTTTTCCACAAAGCAAGGCCTAGCCCTAACATTTTAATTGTACAGCTCAATCCAACATGCACCACAAAGAGAGCACAAGGTAGCATTAGCATGTCATGCTGAAGCTTTCAGGCTGACACACTCACTGCCCACAAAAGCATGTTGGTAATGAACCTTCTACGGCTTGGTTAGCCAAGCTTAACGTGACATTTGAATGAGAGAGTTTAGGGGCTTTTTCAGTAGAGAAGGAATTAGAGGTCAACAATAGCTTATTGTTTGCCTTCTGAGATCCTGCTCTGCTTCTTAATTGCATTTCCTTGAGCCCAGGACAGTGGCACATCATTAGAAAGACAGCCTTACGGCTCGGAGTATAAATGAAGCATGCCAATTTTGCTAACAACAAGGGGACAGGACTAGATACTTAGCAAAATATTTTCCTTCCTGTTTTCAGCAATAACGCCATTGGTTAAGGAGCAAATGCAACAGGGAATGCTTATGCTCATCTCGGCTTATCTCAAAAAGCTAAGCACGGTTAGACTTGATTCATCCATCCGTGGGTGAAATACCAGTAGGAAATCTAGGGCTAGATTATGAAATTAGAAATGTCACTAGGAACTGTGGTGCCACAGTGGTGAGAATGTAGTATTGCAGGTTAACTCTGCCCACTGCCAGCAGTTCGATTCTGATCAAGTGAAAGATGACTCAGCATCTCACCCTTACGAGGTTGGTAAATGAGGATCCAGATTCTTGGGGGGTGGGGGTGGGGAGCAATAGGCTGACTCTGTCAACCACTCAGAGAATGCTGAAAAACACTATGAAGTGGTATATAAGTCTAAGGGCTATTGCTATTGCTATTCGAGGTAACAATACAGGTGACATGCGATTTTTTCTCTCTTGCCATTTCTTTTTGCAGTGAACTCTCATGCAAAACATTGGAGGGGCTGGATGGGTTGCGACAGCTGATCTTCCACATCAGCACAAACATGAAGGATGTCGGAAACTCCATCGGCTCACAGCGGCTTGTTGGGAGATTGGTGTGTAATTTTCTATAAGGGATACATCTACGGGTTTAAAGATTTCTCCATTCTGTCGTTTTTAAGAAACACGTAAAACTGCTGAAAAGTAATATAATCATGGCACGGTTTAGTACACATTAAGACTCCTTAGCTGCAATGGTGTGCCCAGAACATGCAGATGTTGTACAGTGAGACAAACTAGTCTCCACAATGTGCATTTACTTTATAACTGGGTGTGACTTCGGAGTATGGCTGTAATTCCAACTCTTTTGATCTCATTTTACATGGGAATAAATCTGATTGAATGACAGCGGCAGGGAATAGCTTTTCTAGCCTTATCTCCTTAACCTGTATCAGGTAGGGAGAAGGTTTGGCTCTCCAGAGGTTGGTGAACCACATTTTCTCAGGCCTGTAGCCAGTTTTTAGGGAAGCTGGGATTTGTAATTCAGCAACATCTGGAGTAAGAGGAAAAAATCAAGTTGCTCTTTTGCAGTTCTACATGCTATTTCTCCAGCACCCTCCCTCCAATTTGGGTGAATTGGTGCTCTATGATGATCTCATAATAACAGTTCCTTATTTAGGGAATAATTTAGACACAATGATAGATTGGGGAGATGCATTTGAATTCTTTGAAAGCCGAGCATGAGATTGATTGATGGCCTTCAAATATCCAGCATCTGGTTTGCAGCAATATATTTGTCATGCCTGCAAGTCATCTTTTGTTTTTTGACTTTTAGGCCTGCCACACTTTCTACTGTCTACTTTCTATTTTGAGAAAATGGGAGGTGGGGATTATACGGAGTTGGGTGATATGTAGCCATAATAACATTCTTAGAAACTCAAGGTCATCTTTGTCTCTGCACCTGGCCAGAACTGGATGGGAGGAATCTGTCTTCATGGCAGTGGAAGATGGGACCATGTGATGGACTTGTGGGTGTTGGGGCAGGATCTTGAACTTTCAGCTGGGTGGGGAAAACCTGGAAGCTTTCAGATTTGGGTTTTCCCAGATGTGCCAACACGGTTCTTTTAATACATTGAAACTTTGAGGAATCTTTTGCCTCAGACTCTGATTTAATTTTGGATGCTATTTGGAACCCTGACAGTATTGCCTGCAGATATGTTGGTTTGCCTTAGGTCTCCTAGCAGTAGAGCCAGGGGTGGGATTCCACCAGTTAGGACCTGTTCGAGCAAACCGGTAGCTCTGAGGATCAGCTGGCCCAACCCACATGCCCCTGCTCTATCCTGTCCTTTATTTACAATACAATAGCAGAGTTGGAAGGGACCTTGTAGGTCTTCTAGTCCAACCTCCTGCGTGGGCAGGAACCTTATACCATTTCAGACAAATGGCTATCTAACAACTTTTTAAAGACTTCCAGGGTTGGGGCATTCACAACTTCTGGAGGCAAGCTGTTCCAGAGGTTTATTGTTCTAACTGTCAGGAAATTTCTCCTCAGTTCTACGTTGCTTCTCTCCTTGATTAGTTTCCACCCATTGCTTCTTGTCCTACCCCCAGGTGCCTTGGAGAATAGTTTGACTCCCTCTTCTTTGTGGCACCCTCTGAGATATCGGAACACTGCTATCATGTCTCCCCTGGTCCTTCTCTTCATCAAACTAGATATACCCAGCTCCTGCAACCGTTCTTCATATGTTTTAGCCTCCAGTTCCCTAATCATCTTGGTTGCTCTTCTCTGCACTCTTTCCAGAGTCTCCACGTCTTTTCTACATCGTGGCGACCAAAACTGAATGCAGTATTCCAAGTGTGGCCTTACCAAGGCACTATACAGTGGCATTAACCCTTCACGTGATCTTGATTCTATCCCTCTGTTTATGCAGCCTAGAACTGTGTTGGCTTTTTTGGCAGCTGCTGCATACTGCTGGCTCATATTTAAATGGTTGTCCACTAGGATTCCAAGATCCCTCTCACAGTTGCTACTATTGAGCAAGGTACCACCTATACTGTACCTTTGTATTTTGTTTTTCTGCTTTCTAGCTCATCTCAATAACGTGGCACAGCTGATTCCCTCCCCCAGCTGTTTTACTTACCGTTGCTGACTTGATAAGCAGCTGAGCTTCTAAATGTTCTCAGTACAGCACTGCATGAGTGTGTGCAAAGCACACAAGCGCAAAGTGCGCACTCACCAAACTGTAGCAGCATCCCTGAGTAGAACCATCTTCCACGAGTAGAACCACCCTCCTCCTTGGTTTGTCTAATCCTACCTAAGGGCATCCATATATATTGGGATGGCTTCTACTTCTTCTTCTTCTTCTTGGGCCATATCCATCATTGGACGTTGGCGATCATGTTGGTGATCCTATTTTTATCATCAGCCGCATGAAAAGGTGTTGCTGAGTTTTGTCCAAACCTGTCCCTTAGAAGCTGTGATGTTCTTCTTCTGCCTAGACCTTGTTTGCCTTCCATCTTTCCTTATCTGAAGTATTAAGTGTGAAGTATACTGTGTTTTTTCTGGATGTTGCCATCACAACAATATCCAAAATATTCTAACTTTCGCTTATTAATGGCTTTGATGATTTCCCTTGGCTTTCCCAGGTGGCTTATCACCTCCTCCTTTCTGATTTGGTCAACCCAGCTTATACGTAACGACCGCCTGGAAACCCACATTTCAAATGCTTCTAGTCTCTTCAAGTAGCTTTCTAGAATTCATAGAGCTGCTTGGAAAGAACCACTTTGCCCAGATTAGTTAATGATCATTACTCACATCTTCGAACAGTTAACTAGCATACTTTATTAGCCTACACTTGATAGCATATACTTTACTTTTTGCATACAGAACTAAGACTTTTTATTTATGATGTATGTATTTGTCAAACATGTACAAGATAACAGATATGAGTATAAACATGGACATGAACCCAGGAAATGGGTACAATACAATACAATACAATACAATACAATACAATACAATACAATACAATACAATACAATACAATACAATACAATACAATACCAGACTTCCAGTGTTGGGGCATTCACAACTTCTGGAGGCAAGCTGTTCCACTGATTAATTGTTCTAACTGTCAGGAAATTCCTCCTCAGTTCTAAGTTGCTTCTCTCCTTATTAGTTTCCACCCATTGCTTCTTGTCCTGCCCTCAGGTGCTTTGGAGAATAGTTTGACTCCCTCTTCTTTGTGGCAACCCCTGAGATATTGGAAGACTGCTATCATGTCTCCCCTAGTCCTTCTTTTTATTAAACTAGACCTACCCAGTTCCTGTAACTGTTCCTCATATGTTTTAGTCTCCAGTCCCCTAATCCTCTTTGTTGCTCTTCTCTGCACTCTTTCTAGAGTCTCAACATCTTTTCTATATCGTGGTGACCAAAACTGGATGCAATATTCCAAGGCATTATAAAGTGGTATTAACACTTCACGTGATCTTGATTCTATCCCTCTGTTTATGCAGAGGGGACATAAATGGAGATAATAGGACAGGGATGGTAGGTATGCTGGTGCGTTTGTGCATGACCCCTTAAAGACCTCTTTGGAATGGGGTGAGGCCCACGGTAGACAGTTTAGGGTTAAAGTTAGGGGGGGTTGAGGGTTGATTTTATTGGTTGATCCTGAATACCGGTTAATATATGGAAAGAAAGAAAAAAGACAGCCTTTTCATAACAACAGACTCGATTCCATTCCTAGTCTCAACAACTGGAATGTGCTACACAAAACTGTTTTTGCTTTGATCAAGAGATTGATTTGCACTATCATGTAACAGGTCCCGAGGAGCTATTTGAGCCTTCAAGTATCCGTCACAATAGAGCAACAGAGAAGAAGCCAAAATGATAGCGTGCAATATCTCACCGACAAGGAAATACAAGGAATCATTGAGAAAACTCCAGCCAATGACATCAAGGATTATGAAGACATGCAGTCTGGTAGGTATGCATGGAATGATTTTATCAGTGTTGGGGCCCACCGGCGACCAGTGGAGCTGGCAGCAGAGTCAGACATTGAGGAGGTTGGGGAGGAACATGGGCCAGTCGGGGGGGGGGGGGCTGAGGAAAGCTCAGATGAGGGCTCTGCATCAGAGGCAGAGAGGGAGCTAGACAGTAGTGAGGCAGAGGAACAGCTGGAGCCTGTTCCCAGTGTGCACATGCACAGAATTGCCAGAAGACAAGAACCACTCAGAAAGCAGGGTTGACTTGGGAGTGAAGCCACACCTTGGAGGTGATTGGCCCTTCCCATAGGAAACAAGAGAGGAGCGAATGGGGAGGGGGGCTTTTGCAGGAAACAATTTGTTCCTTCGGTCAGTTCAAGAGTGGAAAGTTCTGTTTGTGACTATAAGAGACTCTGTGCCAAGTATTGCCTTGCCCTTCATTTGGAAACTGGTTATCTGGCAGCTCTTCATGTGAGATAAGGTTTGTGTTGATAAACATTCCTCTGAAAGACTGTTTGCTAAGCCTTGCTGATTGTGAATGAAAGGGATTCACAGTCTTGTAAATAAAATGGGTTTTGCCTGGACCAAGACTCTGCTTCTTGCTTTTTAAGGAAACTTGAGTGGTGGAAACTGCCTGAATCCCACCACTGGTACAGAGGAATTTAAAGATAGACTGCCCATGTTTGAAGGGCAATCCAGAAGTGATAGGGCTAATTGAAAGGCGGTTGCACCATTAGCCTGACTCTGATATCTTCCTTTCTGCCCCACCCCAGCCATCAATTTCCTGATCGAAACTGGGACACTGATGCATTTCCCAGACACAAGCCACGGGCTGAGGAACCTCTACTTCCTTGACCCCGTCTGGCTGTCTGAATGCCTGCAAAGAATCTTCAACATCAAAAGCTCCAGGTCAATTGCCAAGAACGGCGTGATCAAATCCGAGGACCTCCGGATGCTGATGGTCGGGACAGGATTCACCAAGGAAACCGAAGAGCAGTATTTCCAATTCCTTGCCAAGTTTGAAATTGCATTACCGATAGCAAACAACAGGTACACGGGTAATTGTCATCAGAATGACTGGGATTAAGGGAACCAGAAAGGTCACGAAACGAAGTCACTCCGGATTCCCTTCTTTTCCTCCTCCTATGATATGGTTAGAAGGACGCCGTGGCTCATTGGCTAGGACGTTGGGCTTGTCGATCGGAAAGGTTGGTGGTTCAGTGTTTTGAATCCCTAGCGCTACGTAATGGAGTAAGCTCCCGTTACTTGTCCCAACTTCTGCCAACCTAGCAGTTCGAAAGCACATAAAAATGTAAGTAGAAAAATAAGAAGCACCTTTGGTGGGAAGGGAACAGCGTTCCATGTGCCTGCGGCATTTAGTCCTGCCAGCCACATGACCATGGAGACATCTTCAGCCAGCGCTGGCTCTTCGGCTTTGAAACAGAGATGAGCACTGCCCGCTAGAGTCGGAACAACTAGTAGGCATGTGCGAGGGGAATCTGTACCTTTACACAAGAATCCAGTCACCTAAAGTTCAGCACTAAATCAGTGCCAGATAAGAATCAGCAGAATTCAGGAAAGGTTGGATTTGAATCGTTTGTGGGAATGTAATGACTCTAAGCTAATGATGCACTTAACGCCTTCCCTAGCTCTGCCTGCTCTTCTCCTACAAGGGTGGGGGTGGGGGGAATGCTGGACATATGACCTGGCTGTTTTTCAGCCAGCCACATGACCACGGAGACGTCTTCGGACAGCACTGGCTCTTGAGCTTTGAAACAGAGATGAGCACAGCCCCCTAGAGTCGGGAACGACTGGCAGATATGTGCGAGGGGAACTTTTACCTTTACCAATGATGTGGGTATTTGTAGAGACACCCCAGGCTCAGAAAGCACAGAAAGCCTTGTGCGATTATCCCGTGTAAGTCCTTGACTTACGACCACACCTGAGCCCAAAATCTCTGTTGCTAAAGGAGACAAGTGTTAAGGGAACTTTATGCTCTTTCTTGCCACAGTTGTTAAGTGGATCATTGCCATTGGTAAGTGCGCAACACGGTTGTTAAGTGAATCTGACTTCCCCTTGGACTTTGCTTGCCAGAAGATCTCAAAAGGGGATCACGTGATCCCCAGCAGCAACCATCATAAATATGAGTCCGTTGCCAAGGGTCTGAATTTTGATCAGGGCAGCTGTAGCAGTTTCTAAGTGTGAAAAAAAACCCGGTCCTAAGTCACTTTTTCCAGTGGTGTTTGTAAGTCTAGGACTATCTGTGTGTGTGTGTGTGTGTGCAGACAAAGTTAGATGCAATCGTTCTCCAAACTCTTTCCAGGGAAACGCTAACCATTGGGCCAACCATTTCCCAAAACAAGGATTCAGCCTTAGGGTTGATGGTAGCCCTGCAGCTGGGAGAGTTATTTTTCCTTTGAAATTTAATGGAAGGTTAGGAAGCCAGACAGACTGGAAGGATATTTCTATATGAAACACAGAACATCCCATGTCCTCCTTGGCCATCTTATCTGTACACAAATTCCATCCGTTAAAATCCTCCCCTCCCCTCCAAAAAATTCTCTTTCATCTAATGGAATGAAAACTAAAAGAAGAATGCAACGGATTTTTTTCCCCCCTCATAGCCGAAATTTATTGCAGCTATGCTTTGTTGGCCATCCTAGATACAGTCTGATAAATCCCGTATTCATGACCTATTATTTTCAAGCAGTTGTCTCCAGAACAGTTTTCCTGACAGTGGGAAAACCAAGGGACGTTCTCCATTTTCTGAGCATTGAATTCCCATCGGGATGGAGGAAGGAGGCAAGATGGTTGCGAGCTATTAAAATTCTCCAGAAACAGAACAGGGAGCAGGGATGAAATTCATCAGGTTCGGACAGGTTCTGGAGAATCGGCAGCGGAAATTTTGAGTAGTTTAGAGAACCGGCAAATGCCATCTCAGGCTGGTCCCAGGAGTGGGGAGGGAATGGGGATTTTGCAGTATCCTTCCCCCAGGAGTGGGGAGGGAATGGGGATTTTGCAGTATCCTTCCCCCAGGAGTGGGGAGGGAATGGAGATTTTGCAGTATCCTTCCCCTGGAGGGAGGAGGGAATGGGGATTTTGCAGTATCCTTCCCCCAGGAGTGGGGAGGGAATGGGGATTTTGCAGTATCCTTCCCCCAGGAGTGGGGAGGGAATGGGGATTTTGCAGTATCCTTCCCCCAGGAGTGGGGAAGGAATGGAGATTTTGCAGTATCCTTCCCCCAGGAGTGGGGAGGGAATGGGGATTTTGCAGTATCCTTCCCCCAGGAATGGGGAAGGAATGGAGATTTTGCAGTATCCTTCCCCTGGAGTTGGGAGGGAATGGGGATTTTGCAGTATCCTTCCCCCATGAGTGGGGAGGGAATGGAGATTTTGCAGTATCCTTCCCCTGGATTGAGGAGGGAATGGGAATTTTGCAGTATCCTTCCCCCAGGAGTGGGGAGGGAATGGGGATTTTGCAGTATCCTTCCCCCAGGAGTGGGGAGGGAATGGGGATTTTGCAGTATCCTTCCCCCAGGAGTGGGGAGGGAATGGGGATTTTGCAGTATCCTTCCCCCAGGAGTGGGGAGGGGATGGGGATTTTGCAGTATCCTTCCCCCAGGAGTGAGGAGGGAATGGGGATTTTGCAGTATCCTTCCCCCAGGAATGGGGAAGGAATGGAGATTTTGCAGTATCCTTCCCCTGGAGTTGGGAGGGAATGGAGATTTTTCAGTATCCTTCCCCCATGAGTGGGGAGGGAATGGAGATTTTGCAGTATCCTTCCCCTGGATTGAGGAGGGAATGGGGATTTTGCAGTATCCTTCACCCAGGAGTGGGGAGGGAATGGAGATTTTGCAGTATCCTTCCCCTGGAGGGAGGAGGGAATGGGGATTTTGCAGTATCCTTCCCCCAGGAGTGAGGAGGGAATGGGGATTTTGCAATATCCTTCCCCCAGGAGTGGGGAGGGAATGGGGATTTTGCAATATCCTTCCCCCAGGAGTGAGGAGGGAATGGGGATTTTGCAGTATCCTTCCCCTGCCATGCCCACCAAGTCACACCCACAGTAAAAAAAATTGAATCTCACCACTGACCGGGAGGTTATGCATTTGGTATCCTGTTGTCCTACTCTACTCTTAACGTGCATTGGGAAAACCTTTGTGGTGATGGTGGATCACAAGATTGAATAGTTCTCTGTTCTTCATGGCACCTGTTGGCACCACCAAAGAAACATGCAGGAAGCTTGGGGAAACCTAGTTGTTTCCAGATTTTGGATGCAACAGTCCCTTACTGCTGGCCACTCTGGCTGAGGCTAATAGTAGGCACTGCAAACCAATCTTTTCTGGAGACCACGGGTAGAATGTGTCACTATTGCCAAGGTCTACAGTATTTCTCTTCCCTTCCGCCCAATTTATTACATCTGGCTGTAGGGTGTGCCTTAAAAGAATCAAAATAAACTTTGCACATGAAGTTGACACGTTAGCAGGTCTTTCTGCCAAGAAGATTGGATGTCACGTTTTTGCATTCCCCCGGAAGAAATTTAACGAGATTTGGGTTGGGTTTGTCTTAAGGAAATGGATTCTTCATTGCTGCCATCATGAGTTTGTTTGAATTATGAGTCAGAAGCTACTCTAAATACCAGAAGCTGTCGAGTTTGGGGCTTTTTTTAAAAAAAACAAAACACATTTTTCTCCTCCTCCTTCTCCTCCTCCTCCTCCTTTTCTCCTCCTCCTCCTCCTCCTCCTCCTCCTCCTCCTCCTCCTCCTCCTCCTCCTCTTTTCTTGCCAAACCAATCACAGCAAGGAATAACATCATTGTGTCTTCCTTTCCCACCCTTTTCAGAGCCTTTTCGTTCAAGAAAGGCTGCTCTTTATTGACACTGTTACTATGATTAGCTCTTTAGGATGTCATCACGGGCAATTAGTGTCTGGATTGTCAGACAAGCGCTTTGTGTCCCTGTAGAAAAGCAATTGTCTCTTTTCTCAGCCAAGAAACATATTGTGGAATCTTCTAACGGAGATAAATGCACTCTGTGCTAAAGAGCTCCAGTTTAAGGGTTTTTCTGAGACTAGCTGATTTGTTCCCTGGTCTCCGTTCTCATACGGAGCCAAAAATGCATTATTCGGGACCATTGACCACAATTCATGCCATGATTCGGTTAATTATTCAGTATAACGTGTAAGGTAATTTTTCATCGGTATACCTTTTTCTGACCTCCAGACCACAATCATTTGGCAAATAATATTCTATATTCAAGTGGTTCCTGGTCTTAAATCAAGATCCTTCATTGCTTTCATTCCTAAAATCAGGCTCTTCTTCTAGCATTCAATTACCGTACATTTTGGAGTATAAGACGCACTTCCCCCCATAAAAGTGGGTGAAAATTGTGGTGCATTTTATACACCGAATGTTGCTGAAGCCCTGCCCACCTGCCAGCCCTCACCCTTCGGCTGTTTTTGGCCTCTGCATGCTCCGTTTTAGATCCAGGCTGCGGGGATCAATACAGCACATTGCCGCCAATTGCGGTCTCAGCGCATCATGTTTTCGGCCTCCACGCATTGCATTTTCGGCCATTATATGCCCCATTTTTTGTCTCTGTGCATCTCATTTTTCGCTGATTCCAGGAAAATGCAACGCACAGAGGCCAAAAACGGGTACGCGGAGACCGAAAATGCGACGCGCGGAGACCAAAAACACAATGCGCAGAGGCAGCGATGTGCTGTGCCTGGAACAGCTGATTGGCGGTATTCCAGAAGGCCAATCCAACCACCAATCAGCTGCTCATGCTGAAACAGGCTGCGATAATGTGCTGAAGCTGACCAGGCTGTTGGCTGCAAAGGACGCTAGCCAGATGAATGCCGCTAGATGCCGCTAGAGTTTTTTTTTCTTGTTTTCCTCCCCCCAAACTAATGTGAGTCTTATACTCTAGAGCAGGGGTCTGCAAAGTCGGCTCTTTTAAGACGGGTGGAACTTCAACTCCCAGAATTCCCCAGCCAGCTATGCTGGCTGGGGAACTCTGGGAGTTGAAGTCCACCAGTCTTAAAAGAGCCAACTTTGCAGACCCCTGCTCTAGAACATCTTATATTCTAGGGGTGGGTTGCTGTCAGTTTTATTACCGGTTCTCAACCTGCGCACAACGCATTTGTGCACATGCACTATTCAATGTAAATTGTACTTCGTGCATGCACAGAACAATTTGCAGTGAATTGCACATGGGCTGTCACTAAAAACCAAAAGGGCAGAAGCCCAGCGGGGAGAGGGAACCGGTTCGGAGTCATGGCAGGCCTAGGTTGCTGTCGGTTCTGTGACCCAGGCCTGAATTCCACTACCAGTTCGGCCAAACGGGGCCAAACCAGTAGCAACCCACCTGTGCTACATGCCCAAAAAAATGCAATATAATGGTGTTTTTTTTAATGCCAATTACAATTTTAAAAACATATATTTTTGCATTTAGAATTTCTTAGGGAAACCAAGACAGGGTGTTTAATAGAACCCCTTTTTATGCGTGAGATGTTGCAGTCATGCAAATCATCACAACTATTGTTGGAACATGATAACACAACTACAGTGGTACCTCGGTTCACGAACACTTCTGCTCACGAACAACTCGGTTCACGAACAGAAAAGTTCATCAAAATATGCTCTGGTTCACAAACTCCGCTTTGGTTCACGAACAGAAAAGTTCATCAAAATATGCGCTGGTTCACAAACTCCGCTTTGGTTCACGAACAGAAAAGTTCATCAAAATATGCTCTGGTTCACAAACTCCGCTTTGGTTCACGAACAGAAAAGTTCATTAAAATATGCTCCGGTTCACAAACTCCGCTTCGGTTCGCGACCAGAGTCAGTTCAAGAATTAAAACCAAAAAAAAGATCAGAACGGATTAACCAGATTTACATTAAACCCTATGGGAAACTGTGCCTCGGTTCACGACCAATTCGGTTCGCGACCAGAGTCAGTTCACGAATTAAGTTCGTGAACCGAGGTAGCACTGTATAGCCCTAAAATATTGGTGGTTCTTCAGATTGGAGCATAAAAAAATATACTTTACAATGTTGGGGTAAACAGGAGGTCCTGGAGACAGAGCATGTTTGGAGTGACTAGTTCTTTTTGTTGTTGTAGAGCAGTGGTTCTCAACTTTTTCTTCACCATGCTACAATGATCATCAGTGTGAAAAAATGGTCCTAAGTCACTTTTTTTCAATGCTGTTTGTATCTTTTGAACAGTTGCTAAATGAACTGTTGCAAGAAGGGCTACCTGTAGTGAGCCCAAAATCAATTTCAATTCCCTTTTAGTCAATTTCTAAAAGCTCAGAGAAGACCACCCCGCTTGGTCCACTCTGGTTTTGTAAACAGCAGGTACTTTCCATGTGCGAAGTCACATTATTCAAAACACAACAAACACAGCAACCTACAAAAATCCACAGTTGGCTTAATAAAGGCATATATGTGCTAGCCGTTCCTGACTCTAGGGGGCGGTGCTCACCTCTGTTTCAAAGCTGAAGAGCCAGTGCTGTCCAAAGACATCTCCGTGGTCATGTGGCCGGCATGACGAAACGCCGAAGGTGCATGGAACATTATTACCTTCCCACCAAAGATGGTCCCTATTTTTCTACTTGCATTTTTACATGCTTTCGAACTGCTAGGTTGGCAGAAGCTGGGACAAGTAATGGGAGCTCACTCTGTTACGCGGCGTTAGGGATTCGAACCACCAAACTGCCGACCTTTCTGATCGACAAGCTCAGCGTCTTCGCCACTGAACCACCAAGTCGCTTAATAAAACACCCTAAAATGGTTGGGAAGAATCTAGATTTTGGGAGGGTGTGGGGTGGAGAAATAAGAAAGAGGATGTTAGAACCTAAGTGTCTGAAAGTGAAGTAGGCGACACAGTAATGGGACATATCAGTAGATGTTTCCTCCAGCAGAGGGTAACGAAGCTCTGCTTTCCAAAACTGCCCCTTGTCTAATCGGAATGTTTAACTGGGTTTCAGTTATCTCCTGCCCCACCTGCTTCCTGCCAAGCCAGCCTTTGATGTTCACGGCTTACGGCACCAGACAGCAAACACCATCCAACGAGTATTCAAGATGAGCTTCGTCCCTGTTGGGTTTTGGCAACGGTTCATAGCCCGGATGTTGATCAGCCTTGCAGAGATGGATCTTCAGGTATGTGGATGAAAGGACTTCAGCGGGCGAGGAAACCACAACACGTCTTGGCAAATGCGCTTCCTCGGTTTTCAGTGGAATGCATTGTTTTATCTAACTCGGTTCAAGATTTTAAGAAGATAAAAGGGGGTGGAAACGAATGCAAAGAGAGAAAAATGAGAAGGAACAAAAGAGCTCAAAGACAGAGCTAAGATGAGCGAAAGAGACAAGCTAAATAGAAAAGAAAGTGGAAGAAGATACAAGAGAAGTAGCTTCCAATCTTCTTTGCAGCAGTTATAAGTACAATTATAAAATATATAATTATAGATTTAGCTCTTGCTCCATGGTTGCAAATCACTCAGCTCTCTTTTCTATAATCTGTTCTGGCTGAGGATGGAATGTAAAGCATCAGCTGTAAATATCTTATGATTTTATGATCTTATGAGTGGCTTATGATTGTTATGGATCAAAGAAAGTTAAAAGTTATATTCTTTAGTACGGCCCAAAGTCCAATCCCCTCAAAGCTTTACTTGGCATCCTTGGAAAATGTACTTTTTTAATTACGTGCCAGAAATGCCTTATCATGAGAATGTAATATTAACACCCTTGCATGGCACAGATGGGGCATCTCTGGTTCTACAGAAGGACAGGGCAGCCTAAAACTGCGGGCAAAATGCCAAGGTGTCTTGGGACTTTTGAGATTCAGAATCCAATATTCTTAAGGGATGGGTTTTTTTGCTTGTGAGGTCTGATAGCATTAAATCTAATCATAATTATGACAACATATTTGCCATTTTCTGGCATGAATCAAACCTATCATAGAATTAGCTATAGGCTGAGTTAATGGCTCTGTTAAATTGTCTGCAATCAGGCACAATTGTGAAGGAGAAATCTCTGGTAAATTAGAATTGGTAGAATCAATCTATCTATCTATCTATCTATCTATCTATCTATCTATCTATCTATCTATCTATCTATGATTTCTATCATCTATCTAACATCTCTAGCATCTACCTAGCATCTATCTCATTTATCTATTTATCTCTATCCTCCATCTGTCAGTTAGTCAGTCTATCTATCTACCTATCATCTATCATCTATTATCTATCTATCTATCTATCCTATTTATCTATCTGTCTATCATCTCTATCATCTATATCTCATTTATCTATTTATCTCTATCCTCCATTGATCTGTTTGTCTATCTACCTATTATCTCTATCATCTCTCTCTCTCTCTCCCCTATTTATCATCAAGCTAGCTATCATTTATCATCTATCATTTCTATCATCTATCGATCATATCTATCATCTATCGATCATCTATCAATCTCATTTATCTATTTATCTCTATCCTCCATCTGTCTGTCTACCTATTATCTCTATCATCCATCCATCCATCCATCCAATTTATCTATCATCTATCTATCTATCATTTCTATCATCTAGCTATCATCTATCTCATTTTTCTATTTATCTCTATCTCCATCTTTCTGTCTATCTATCTACCAATCCTATCTATCTATCTATCTATCTATCTATCTATCTATCTATCTATCTATCTATCTATCTATCTATCTATCTATCTATCTATCTATCTAATGTATTGTCTCCCATCTTGCTGGGCAACTTACAATATTATTTGCCAAATGATTGTGGTCTAGAGGTCAGAAATCAGGGTTTTCAGGAACAATGTTGGCGAGGATGCCAAATGTGAGTTCCCTACCACATTTTTTAAAAATTTTGGTCCAATCCCAAGGAGGGTATTTTGTTGGCATCAAGAACCCGCCCAAACCGTCCTTCACAATGATAGAACAGAGCTTTGTTTTCCCCTTCAAAGCAAAAGTGATTCAAGCATGCCTGTGAACAGAATGTGTGTGTTCTGCGGAAGACATAATAGAAAATACATTTGGCACTAGTTAATTCTATGCACTTGATTACATTGGCATTAACTTCATGGGCCATCTGTATAATTAGCCACCCAATCTTGTTATCTTGTTATTATCTTGTCATCACTTCAAACCGTTCAGTTGATTTGTATCATCACTGGGAATAATTCTGCATGATTTCAGGGCCATAGTAGGCTCGTGTAAACATACAATTTTTCAGGGGGGAGGGAGATTGAAAGTATTTCTCAGTAACCCTGCAGGGGGTGTTCTTGGTATCACCCCAGAATTAAGGATGCAAAACAGCGGCCTTCGGTGGCAAGGCGACTGACTGATTGACTGCCAGGGAAAACACAAAACATGCCACCAATAGCAATATTGTTCCCCAAAATTAAAACAACCCATTCTTCCACTGTTCTCTGAGCCAGACGGACTTTATTTTGAGCATAGCCTTCAGTTCTGGGGAAGATTTGGGAAAACTGAAACAGGTGTAAAGTAAAATGTGAAGATGATCAGGAGATAATGTAGGAAGCATTGCATTTTTGGAAGAGATTGAAGGATATGGTTATGATTAGCTTTCAGGAAGCAGGTGTCAGACCTGCCCCAATTTGATCCCTTAGGAAGAAAGACCATCGACTCCATTTGTTTGAAATGAAAAGTTATTTTACTAAAAGATGTTGGCTGCGGTAAAGTCAGGCAAGATTTTGGTTTACCACATGCAAAAAATGCAGAAAGGTTTCCCCTCTTCCCAGCCCCCCCCCTATGACCAGTCCATCTTTAGCCAATCAGAACTCCCTGAATTGTTTTGAGAACACAGATGTTTTGGGGTAATCCACATTCTTTCTCAGGGTGCCTGGCCTTGGATGCTGATACAAATTGGTTCTGACTTTCTCAGGTCCTTATCACCTGTCATTCCCCCTCCCTATTTCCCATCATGTATATACACCATTTTATTGCCCATTTATCTTCCTTCCTGCTTCTAACCTTTGATGGCAGGGTTGACCCCCTCTTCTTTGTGGCAGCCCCTCAAAATACTGGAATACTGCCATCATGTCACCCCTAGTCCTTCTTTTCTCTAGAGTGGCCTGCAACCATTTTTCACATGTTTTAATCTTAATCATCACAATTGATCTTCTCTGCACTTTTTCTGAAGTCTCAGCATATATATATATTTGTAATGGGGTGACCAAAACTGGATGCAGTATTCCAGGTATGGCCTTACTAAGGTTTTATTTTATTTATTACTGATCGGGTACCATTCTTTTTGTAATATGTTCATTTTCCTCCCCTCTTCTAGTTCTTTGAAAACAAGAGGGTGACCAAGAACAGAAATAAAAATTCCATCATCTACAGCTTTACGGGCACGCAAAGAAACAGATGCAGCACCTTCCGGGTGAAAAGAAATCACACAATTTATTGGCAAGAAGGATTGTTTGTCTCCTTCGACGGAGGCTATTTGAGGTAAATATTACAGAAGGTGGATTCAGTCCTAAGGCTTTCCAAATCCCAAAGTAGGATGGAACTTTAAAAAATGCCTCTCATCGTTGACATTTCTTGGTAAGCAGAGATATGAGCTTAATTTTTCACAATTCAAAAATTGCAGCAACAGGTTCGCTGCCCCGTTGCTGGGTGGGTGTGGCCATGGTGGGCGTGGCCTAGTCAGCCTCCTGCACCATGGCGGTTCAAATTTGGCAGTTCCAATCCCACCAGGCTCAAGGTTGACTCAGCCTTCCATCCTTCCGAGGTGGGTAAAATGAGGAGCCAGATTGTTGGGGGGAATAGACTGACTCTGTAAACTGCTTAGAGAAGGCTGTAAAACACTATAAAGCGGTATATAAGTCTAAGTGCTAGTGCTATTTTCTCTGAAGACAATCCAAAGGTGCTTTTTCAAAAGGCAACTGGACTTTGTTTTTCCTTGAAACGTTTTGCTCCTCATCTAAGAAGCTTCTTCAGTTCTGACTTCTCTTCTCTGGAGACCCACCATAGATAAATGATACTTATTTTTCTCAAGGCCACCTTCTCCATCTGTTCCTCCTCCCGCTCCCCCTCCTTCTCCTCCTCCTCCTCCTCCTCCTCCTTCTCCTCCTCTTTGTTACATTTTCCTGAAGGCCAACTTTGGTCTTTGAAACTCATGATTCGAAACTCCCACATTTTTAGGTTATACTTTCCAAAAAAACCTCCTCAGATATGGAAATGATGAAGATCAAACATTTTTTTGAAAGCCAGAAAGCTTGGAGGCCAAAGTAGATATTTGCATTCTCCTGCTCACACAACTTTCAACTTGCCACAACTAGTTGGCTCCACAATGTTTTCCTTTGTTTTTTGTTCGTTGAGATCAATATTTGGGGGGGGGGGGAAGTGATGAATTCTATTCCGATGCTGTAAACACATTTGCAGACTGCAGAGTTTTCTCCAATCGTCTTCATCGTCGATCATGAATTGTTCCCCATAAACACTTTTTTCCCCCAGCCTGGTTCTGTTTGAAAGAAATTTGGGGTGTTTACTGAAAGCAGAGTTAAGTCCTGCAAGTTTGCGAAACATGCCTGCACCACTATTCAAATGTGGACTTTCGGCGCACAAATACAAATGTTAAACTTCTTTGACCCTCACACAAGGAAGAGCAATTTCAGGACGCATGCTGTGCGTTCACACAGAGGGTTGTAGAAATAACCTCCCACTGTTTCATTTCCAACTACCAGCCTTTTCCCTTTTCTGATTACAGAAAGATCCCTGTTGAACTGGGACATGAAAGTGGGGGGCTCAATTCTTAGGAATTCAAGTGGTCCTTGGCATATAGGACCACAATTGAGCCCAAATTGTCTGTTGTTATGTGAGCTTGGCCCCATTTTACGGCTTTTCTTGCCACCGTTGTTAAGAGAATCGCTGCAGGTGTTAAATTAGTAACACGGTAGTTAAGCGAATCGGGTTTCCCCATTGACTTTGCTTGCTAGAAGGTCTCAGGACACGGGGACACTGCAACCGTCATAACTATGAGTCAGTTGTCACTGATCAAATGACCCGTGGGGATGCGGCAATGGTCGTAAGTGTGAAAAAGAACCATTAGTCATTTTTTTCAGTGATGTTGTAACCTTGAATGGTCGCTACATGAACTGTTGGAAGTCGAGGAGTGTTGCAAGGAGTGAAAGAGTGGGAGGCAGCAAGTCTGAGACAAACCTGGGCCTGCTGCCACATCCTTATGTACGTCCCCTTTTGCACTTGGATGAAAGATGTAGCCCTAAGAAAAACAAATGAAAACGAGTAGATAATGGTGGACAAAAGAGTCTCAGTAGGGAAGCTGCTAGAGAAATACCCAACTCTCCTCCCATTCCATCGGTTTCTCAATCTTCTTCCTCTTTGATTCCTCCAGCGTGGAGTCCTCGGATGTGAATTGGAAGAAGAAGAAAAGTGGTGGCATTAAAATCATCTGCCAGTCAGACCTGAGGGATTTTTCAGCCATGGCTTTCATCACTGACCATGTTAATTCTTTGATCGACCAATGGTTTCCTGGTAAGAATGGTTCCTGCATTTTAATGTGTGCCACTGTGGACACAGAAATAAAGGTTGTCCTGTCCTGTCCTACCCTAACATATCCTACTCTACTTACTCTACCCTACTCTACCTTACTCTTCTCTACCCTACCATACCCTACCTTACTCTACCCTACCCTACTCTACCCTACCTACTCTACCCTACCCTACCCTACCCTACCTACTCTACCCTACCCTACTCTACCCTACCCTACCCTACTCTACCCTACCTACTCTACCCTACCCTACTCTACCCTACCCTACTCTACCCTACCCTACTCTACCCTACCTACTCTACCCTACCCTACTCTACCCTACCTACTCTACCCTACCCTACTCTACCCTACCTACTCTACCCTACCTACTCTACCCTACCCTACTCTACCTGGCCGCTTCAGAATGGTTTGTGAAAAATGCACAAATGTTTTTATCTTGTGTCATGTTATATTAATGCTCACTTTAAAAGTTCCCAAACTTGAGGATAATTTAATACAAAGTGTGTATGTGTGTGCGTGCCTCTAACAGGGCTAAAAAACCATCCATAAATGCATTTTGGAGACGCATTTTGGAGACGCATTTCCTCCCTTTCCCCCGAAATGTCAGTTATAAAATATGCATGCCTCATTGAAAAATCAAAGAATACTGTGTTTTTAATTTCAGAATGTTGTCTCTGTTCGAAAGCAGATTCAGATCATTTAACTTCCCCAGTAAATTGATTCATCAACTAATCATCACATTACTCCATTAATTAAGTTACCGCTTTGATCATTTCTGAAAGTTGGTCATGCATGAAAAAGAACAAAGGAATGGCATTATGAAAACTAAATTCAAATTCCAATCTGAATAACTTTGGGATGTTTAAACTGATGAAGAAGCGAAGTACTAAAAATACAGAGCTAAGTCCTTGATTTCATGATTAGGGGATTCTGGCAACAGCCTGTTCAAAAAAGGAAAATGAAAAATATGCTGAGGACTCTCTCTACTGTTAGTTTCGAAGACTCAGTCTTACCTCCTGGTGAGACCATCGTGCCTCCAGATACCAGTTGCAAGGAAACATCAGCAGTAGCACTTAAACTTATATACTGCTTCATAGTAATGCTGGTAGCAACCCACCACCACGGCTCACATAGTAGTAAAGGAATATACATTCCTCTCCTTGCAAAGCAATCCGTAAATATGTGGTTAGTTGCTGTGCTACACCCATTGGAGGACTAGGATGGATCTTGGCTTGATCTATCAGAACTCGTCTTTGGTTCTACTGTCAAGGAGCACACCCAGAAGCCCCAAGCTATCTGTCATCCCCAGAAGCCTTGGAGAAACCCCTTAGAGCTTTGTCAAAAGTTACAGCTAGCTTTGTCTTCAGCTTTTGAGGACCAGAAGGAGAAAATAATGGCATGAACTGTGTTAACTAATTAACCAATTTCATTGTAATTTTATTACAATTTTATTGCAATAGATTATTGCAATAGATTATAGATTATTATTATTAACTAATTTAATGCAATACAACATCAGTTAAATTAAATCAAATTTTTGGTTTGAATCAGAAGACTTTCGGGAATATTGGGGAATATTTGGGGAATGAGCCGTGGTGGCGTAGTGGTTAGAGTGCAGTATTGCAGGCTACTTCTGCTGACTGCCGGCTGCCTGCAATTTGGCAGTTTGAATCTCACCAGGTTCGAGGTTGACTCAGCCTTCCATCCTTCTGAAGTGGGTAAGATGAAGGCCCAAATTGTTGAAGGCAATAGACTGACTCTGCAAACTGCTTAGAAAGGGCTGTAAGGCACCGTGGAGTGGTATATAAGTCACTTCTATAATGATGTGACTTATATACAACTTATATAATCTAGCATTCTATAATGCTATTGTTATATGGTCCCTGGTGTGGGGCATCAAATGGAAATGATGGTTCCCAACTTGAAAAAAGTTGCACAGCTTGGATTTTATTTTTGTTTTTTTTACAAAGGCCCTGGAATGAATGATTTTGATAAATAGGTCCTCTAAGCCAGGGGTTTTTGCAAAGAAAAGCTGGAGAAGTCTGGGAGCTGAAGTCCTTCAGCCTTAAAGTTGCAAAAGTTGGAGACCCCTGCTCTAAGCTGTCATCCCTAACTGTCCCCCACCAGTTTAACTTCCTAAGATTTAGACTTTCCTTCAAGGCAATGTGTTTTTAAGTAAGTGGTGTTTCTAGCAAGCTTCTCAGAGCCTGCAGAGGGGAAGTTTTCTTTACAATGGCCTTTTCAGAAAAAGAATTTGGCAGGGAAGCCAGTACCTCTTCAGAGAGCATTTTAATTTTCTGGCAACTGGACTCCAAAACTCAGGACAGGTGCAAAAATTAGAAGTCCGTCAGCATTTTTTATGCATTTTAATAAATTTGGGGGGGGGGGGTGTTGCCAGATTCCTTCTGGTTTTAGGACGCCGAAGACTGTGGCTGCCTGCCTGTACGTCCAGTTCTAGCTCAGGATCTTATTTGGATTCAAGTGCAGATGTCACTGGATTGTCCATTCCTCTGATAGCAATAGCACTTAGCACTTACGTACCACTTTACGGTGCTTTACGGTGGGATTCAGCCAGTTCGCACCTATTCAGGAGAACCGGTCGTTAACTTTCTAAGCAGTTTGGCGAACCAGTTGTTGGAAGAAATCTCATTTTGTTTTTTCCCCCACTTTACAGAACTAATCCTGTAAGGAAGACAGGAAGGAAACATTCTGGTGTTGCTTCTAGCCTCACCTTCATTGCCCTGCTTACAGAAACTGCCTCTCCGGTTAACCCTTATTGCATTGTAACAGCTGAGGTGACACGCCCATCGATGTGAGTGACGTTGAGTTGGCCACGTCCATCCAGTCACATGACCACTGAGCCCCGCCTACCCAGCTGGTCATTAGGGCAGAGAACTGGTTGTTAAATTATTTGAATCCCACCACTGTTTACAGCCCTCTCTAAGCAGTTTACAGAGTCAGCTTATTGTCCCCCTACAATCTGTGTCTTCATTTTACTGACCTTGGAAGGATGGAAGGCTGAGTCAACCTTGAGCCTGGTGAGATTTGAACTGCCAAACTGCTGGCAGCCGGCAGTCAGCAGAAGTAGCCTGCAGTACTGCATTCTAGCCACTGCACCACCGTGGCTCTTATTTGATATCCATCAAATAATGCTCTGGGCAGTCCCTAGGAGTTCTACGGCCTTCAATTATCCAAGAGTTATATTTTTCAATGAATGGTGGAAAGTCTGTGCAGAGAACTGTTCCATGAGCATGATTGATACATATGCCTATTCTGTCCTGCTCATTCTTCCCCTCCTTGTGCAGTTCTGGGTGACCATCTCTTGAAAGAGAGATCTCCAATATGAATGTTTATGTCCCCTCTGTCAGGGAGATGGGTGGCTCAGAGGTTTGAGATATAAATAAATAAAACTATATTTCTCCAGCCCTCACTGCCACCGAGAGTGACGGGACTCTACTGATGGAGCAATATGTACCTTGCCCCATCTGTTCCACCACAAAGCCCCAGTATGGAGAAGACAACCCCAAAAAAGAAGATGGACAGTACTTCAATATGGAAGACTGTTTTCTCACAGCTATTGAACAGGATCACATCACCTGTGCCCAGCACCCAGATCTACCTGTCCCTTTACAGGAGTTGGTCCCTGAACTTTTCATGACGGACTTTCCAGCCAGGTAATAAGGAACTTTCATTCTTTTTCCCAAAATTATGGCTTTTGAGTTTCATTTCTTGGGGTTTCCTACCTTTTCCCCTCCAACCACCTACTGTGCACAAGAATATACATTAGAGTCATGTCTGCAGCAAATTCCTTACATTTCTGCCTACTATGGTCTATCTCAGCAAGCTTGTCCAGCCTGGTCCTCTTCAGGTATGCTAAGAAATTCAACTTCCAGTATTTCCACCAGTAGAATTTGGGGACTTACATTTTCTATGCAGTTGGAAGAATTAATCAGATGTTGTAGTTGCTCCATCACTAGAGATTTTCAAGGGGAAACTAGATAGCCATTTGTCTTGAATGATATACGCAGTAGTGCAATTCAGCCGGTTCTGTTTGGTTCAGGCGAACTGGTAGTGGCGGCAGTGGGAGGCTCCACCCATCCCACCCAGATGTCACCATGTCCCGTTTTTGATGTTCTGTGCATGCACGGAGGTGCACACACATTTGCGAACTGGTAACGAAGGTAAATTGATTTCACCCCTGGATATAGGGCCTTGTACCTGAGCAGGGGGTTGGACTGGAAGACCTCCAAGGTCCCTTCCAACTCTGCTACTCTGTTAATACCTTGAGTGGTATCGAGTTGACCTAATTATAGTTAACCTAGTTGGCCTACTTAAAGGGGACCTTGGTCACAGCTGTCCCACCCATCCAAGTGGTAGATGATCACCTGAAATTATTATCAAATTGCAGTTTTTAGGATGATAGAAGGTAAGTAAAAAAAGAAAAAAACCCTTGACCAGTAGTGAAGCCAATTCACTTTCATTTTTTCAAGGGATTTTTTTTTTAAATTTCAGAGTTCAGTTGACAAACTGGGATTTCCTTGTGGTCTCCTCCCCTAGTCCTAGTCACATCTAACCCTGCTTAATTTTTTTTTGGCATCTGTCCAGGTTAACTACCCGCTGCTGGATGAAAATGTTAAGCACACAAAGTGAACAATGCTTTTAATCTCATCTAATTCGAAATGAAATCAAATCTGATGTTATTTCTATCCTAGCCCCATTCGCTATTTTAGAGGGGAAAGTATCTTTTTCACACCAGTCCAAGTGTAAAGCTGGGGGAAAAATGGTGCATCCTTTCTGAAAACAGAAAACATGCTATCTCAGGAAAAGCGGCTGGGAAGACTGTCATTCAAAAGCTTCATCTTGCACATGTCAAAAAATGTTTCCTTGGTTTTCTTATTTATTTTGTTTGCTTGTTTCTAAAATTTATGGGCCATCTGCCTTACCCAAGTCTTCCATACCTGTGCTTCGAAGTGATGCTACCCATTTAAAAAACCCACATTAGCGGCTGCCAATAAAACAGCCTTTCTATCAAAGACAATAATTAAAAAATGTGTTCTCTTCTTGATTATCTTCTAGTCAGCAGATGGCTGGAGGGGTGGGAGAAGACTAATCTTGGCCAGGGGAGTGGGCACTGCCTGTTCTGGGAGATTAGGAAGAGGAGATGCTAAATCTTGGCTTGTGTTGACCGAAATTGCTTAATAATCCCATTTCTCTCTTTCTGCTTCATTCGGTATGCTTGGCAGGTTATTCTTGGAAAATAGCAAGCTGGAATACGTAGAAGATGAAAACAGTATCCTCGGCCAAGGAGGAAGTGGGACGGTTATCTACCGGGCACAATATCAAGGGAAGCCGGTAGCCATCAAGCGTTTTCAGATTAAAAAATATAAGACTTCTGCCAATTCAGCAGCAGGTAATGGAGTCAGCATTGAGCAATGTACAACAGTGGTTTTTTTTTTGCTCCTTCCACATGTAGGCAAATGTTACCCCTTTTCAGTATCAGGAGCGCCTGTTTAAATGTAGCCTTTAGAGCAGGGGTCCCCAACTTTGGGAATTTTAAGACTTGTGGACCTCAGCTTTTAGAAACAACCGTTTCATAAATGCATGGCACAACATAGGAGAACAAGCACATCAGGACTAGATTTAGTAGTCCACCTGTTCTCACTGAGGCTTTCCAAGAGCATGAAGCAAACTCCTTGTCCAAACAAAAAAAAAACCCTTTTATTAATTGACTGTGAATTCTGCTCATTCACATCCAGCAAAGTCTTTCAAGGGAGGATTTACAGTCACAGACCTCATCTGGCTTGGAGAGCTGCCAGGCCGATCTCTGCAAAACTTGGCAAGGCGTCTCGGAGAGTCACGAACCAATTAAGAGTTTGATAGTAATTAGTACCTTTAGTTAATTTTTATTCAATACTAGTTTGGGGAAAAAACACAAATTAAGACTTCTATTTCCTGTTTTGGCTTCTGTTTTCTAGCCACTTGTAAATTCTATTCCCTATTTTATAAAAAATCTGATTCTTCTCTTTCTTTTAGTTCCATGGTCATTTTGTCCATGCAAGAGGATGGACCTTTATACACGTGTCTGTTTTTCTTTCACAGACACCATGCTGAGGCATCTACGGGCGATGGACGCCATGAAGAGCTTCTCGGAATTCCGGCAAGAAGCCAGCATGCTCCACTCACTGCAGTATCCCTGCGTGGTCTCCTTGACTGGGATCAGCATCCACCCACTCAGCCTGGCCTTAGAACTGGCTCCTTTGGGCAGCCTGACCACTGTGCTCTCAGAAAACTCTAAAGGTACAAAGAAAGATCTTCTGACCAGACATGTCTAGCATGGAATCCTTACTTAGCCAAAATTGCACAGGTAGTCTTATGAGCACAATGGAGCCCAACATTTCTGTCAGACAGTTGTTAAGTGAGTTTTGCCCCATTTTACAACTTTCCTTGCCATGGCTGTTAAGTGAATTCCTACAGTTGTTAAGTTAGGTTGGTTCCCCTCTCACATGCATGCTAGTCATTCCTGACTCTAGGGGGCGGTGCTCATCTCTGTTTCAAAGCAGAAGAGCCAGCGCTGTCTGAAGATGTCTCCATGGTCATGTGGCCAGCATGACTCAACACTGAAGGCGCGCAGAACGCTGTTACCTTCCCAGCATTGGTGGTTCCTATTTTTCTACTTGAATTTTTACGTGCTTTCGAACTGCTAGGTTGGCAGAAGCTGGGACAAGTAACGGGAGCTCGGTCCGTTACGTGGCACTAGGGATTTGAACCGCTGAACTGTCGACCTTCTGATCAGTTGTTAAGTGAATCTGGCTTCCCCATTGACTTCGCTTGTCAGAAGGTTAGAAAAAGTGATTGCATGACGCTGAGACATTGTGGCCATCATAAATATTGAACCAGTTGGGGATGCCGCAATGGGCATAAATGTGAGAAACCATTATACATTGCTTTTTTCAGAGCTGTATCTTTGAATGGTCACTAAATGAATGGCTGTAAGTTGAGAACTACTTACACTTTCAGACTTGCAAGATTCTATCAATGTAGCTTTACAATAAAACAAATTAGCTCATCTGGTCAGGGTTACTGTCTGATTTATCCAGTGAGGTCCTAGCAATCTTGCAAGGCTGAAGATACATCTTCCCGCCATCTCCTTTATAGCCTAAGAAATTAGGGAGAGTGTTCTGAACTTCTTGCTCCGCCGAGTATCCAACTACAGGCTCTACTGTCTCTTATCTAAGTAGTAGCATCTCTTCACCTGAACTCCCAAGGTCTTCCCCACATGCCATTACACCATTAGAGGTGGATATTAGTGTAGTTGACAATCAGATTGTCAAGTTTGAAGTGCACTTTTGCTGTTGCAACCATTATTGCTTCTCAGCTTGCCAACGAACCAGGTGAGAGGAAAGGGTGAGTTGGAATGTAGGCTCCAGACAGCAAGAAGACAAACCATAAGAACCAAGGATATTTTGGCAAGTGTTTGCCAAAACCAAAGCCTTTTTTCTCATAACCATACAATGGCATTCAATTGGACAATGTGACCTGTACTAATAGCGGGAGGGAGAATCCTATGCTTTCATTTGGTGGGTTTGCGCAGGAATTAGCTAGATCTGGTTTTGCCCCCATCAGTGCCGAAATTATGTACTCAATAAAGTTTGGCATTCAGAGGTTGGATCGTCTCGACCATGCCTGCCTTGGTTGGGTTCGTCAGTCTGAACATTGACATGGATGATCTTTTCTCTTGTCTTTTGCTCTAGGTGCTCTCTTTGTACCTTTGGGGCCTATGCTGACCTTCAAGATCGCCTATCAGATTGCCGCAGGCCTGGCCTACCTTCACAAGAAGAAAATCATTTTCTGTGACTTGAAATCCGACAACATCCTCGTGTGGTCTTTAGACGTGAAGGAAAGCATCAATATCAAACTGTCCGACTATGGGATTTCTCGGCAGTCCTTCCATGAAGGAGCTTTGGGGGTGGAGGGCACGCCTGGCTATCAGGCTCCAGAGATACGACCTCGCATTGTCTACGATGAAAAGGTACATGCATAGAAGGTGCCATGACAGGCTCTGCCATCCAAACTACAATTCATGGCCCATCTATTAGCCAGAGCCAAGATTCTATTTCTCATCAACGCGACAACATGTGAAGCTATATATAGGAGCTGTAGTGGCACAGTGGTTAGAGTGCAGTGTACTGCAGGCTGTAAGGATTCCTCTCCTAGCTTAAGAAAGTGAAGACTCTTGAAATGGAGTATTTCAAAAAACCTTTTATTAAGTAGAATAGAATGGAAACTATTTAGTTCAAAGCAACGTCTGAAACCCCTTAGGCCCATGATGGCGAACCTATGACACGGGTGCCACAGGTGGCACGCGAAACCAATTCTGAGGACACGCAAGGCGTTGCCCTGTCAGCTCCAGCACACATGAGTGTGCTGGCCCGTTGATTTTTGGCCTTAATTTTCAGGCATTTTTTGGGCTCCTGAAGCCTTCAGAAGGAGAAAAATGGCCCAATGGGCAATACAATACAATACAATAGCAGAGTTGGAAGGGACCTTGTAGGTCTTCTAGTCCAACCCCCTGCATGGGCAGGAACCTTATACCATTTCAGACAAATGGCTGTCTAACATCTTTTTAAAGACTTCCAGGGTTGGGGCATTCACAACTGCTGGAGGCAAGCTGTTCCAGAGGTTAATTGTTCTTATTGTTAGGAAATTTCTCCTTAGTTCTAAATAGACTTCTAGGCAACCTAGAAGTCTATTCCTGAACTTCCAGTTTGTGTGTTAGGACTTTTTTGCCCTCCCCAGGCTCCTATAAAGCTTCTGGAGCCTTGGGAGGGTGAAAAATGGATCTATTGGGTCCACCGGAAGTCAGAAAATGGGCTATTTCCTGCCTCTGGGGGAGGCCATTTTTGCCCTCCCCAGGCTGCAAAAAAGCCATGCGTGCTGGACATCAGGGGGTGTCACACATGTATTCTCAGGGGGCACAGCATGGGAGGCATTGAATTATGGGGGTGAGCACATGAGCATGCACAACAGCGCGAGCATGTCTGCTTTAGGCACCCGAGCATCACTGCCTTAGGCAATCTGGAACGACCTACCCCCCCGAACTTCACAACATCACGGACCTTCGCCTCCTCCGCCAATCACTCAAAATGCACTTTTTTCACTCAAAATGCACTTTTTTCACTCAAAATGCACTCAAAATGCACTCAAAATGCACCAATCACTCAAAATGCACTTTTTTCACCTAGCTGGCCTAGCTTAGAGTCTAGATTAGATATAATTTTAATTGATTAGGTAGTGGATTTTAACATTTTTAGTCAATATTTTAGCACAGGTTATTTAATTTAATTGTATTTTAACGCTGCGACTGTATTTATTGCTGTTTGTTGTGTCATTTTTAATTTCCTGTGCACCGCCCTGAGTCCGCTGGGGAGATAGGAGCGGTATAGAAATTGAATAAAGATAAAAGATAAGATAAGAATGTGAGTAGAATTAAAGCAGTAGAGTCACCTCCCATTAGTTAGGATGCAGATTTTAGCCCATACACAAGTGGGAAGATGTTTCTTTTACCAGCTGCCCTGAGAACCAAATAAACATCCATTCCCATGGCTGTCTTCCATTAGACATCAAAGTGAACCATCCCACGTGGCCATCATAAACATTCCCCCAAAAGGTGAGGGGATCTTAAGGCACTTTGGCAGCAGAAAAGCAGTTGTAAAATATCAGTTGTCCCAGGCATATATCGACTCCAAGGTCCCCCTCCTCCCAATTGGATGGCAGTATCACTTTTTGGGAACTGACACGGAATACTTCTGTTGCCTGCTGGCTGTGTGCAATTTGGCAGTTCGAATCTCACCAGGTTGACTCAGCCTTCCATCCTTCCGAGGTGAGTAAAATGAGGACCCAGATTGTTGGGGGCAATATGCTGACTCTATAAACCACTTAGGGCTGTAAAAGCACCGTGAAGCAGAATATAAGTCTAAGTGGTATTGCTATATATTCTTGACTGTTCAATCTATTTTTTGCATGAGACGTTTTACAAGAAAATGTCTCTTGTCCCTGACTTCAACGTTAGGTCACCCAGAGAAACAACAGTGCAGTTGGGTCTGACTTAGATTCCACTCAGTCTTAAAAGGGATTTACATCCGCTTCAGGTTGAAATGTGACCACGTGCTTTTCCCCAGGGTCTCTTAATTTTGTGTTTTAATGCTATTTTCCAATCTATTAGGTTCTTTTTTTCTCCTTTGCACTGATTGTTATTCCAGACTTTGGAAATAAAAGGAAACCCAAAAAGTGACATATAAAGGAAGGAGCAAGCAACCTGGTGAAATACGACTCCCCCAATCACATGCTGCTTGAGGCCGATGGGATAGCAAGCTTTGCAGAGTTGATACTCACCTCCTTGCCTTCCCCACTGCCGTGAATCTCAGTTTCTTTGTTCCCTCTGCTCTGACTTAGGTGGATATGTTTTCCTACGGAATGGTGTTGTATGAGCTGCTGTCAGGGCAACGTCCCGTCCTGGGACAGCATCAGCTACAAATTTCAAAGAAACTCTCCAAGGGGATTCGGCCCGTCCTGGGCCAACCAGAAGAAGTGCAGTTCCACCGACTGCAGGCTCTCATGATGCAGTGTTGGGACACCAAACCTGAAATGGTACAAGAGGATTTTGGGGTTTAGGCTGCGATGTCCGATGCGTTTCTTTTTTTTTAATTAAAGTTTTTATTTTAATACAAACAAATCTATCTTCCATTAAACAGCATGTCGTCTGGGTACAAGTATGTTGCGCAAACAATTCAGATTTACAGTCATATTCATTATTTAATCTGTTCTTAGCTTAAAATATTAGAATGTGCAGAAATGAATAGGTTAACCCTGGCTGTTAAAGAGAAAGGACAAACCGATTGTTAGACAATTTGGAAATCCGTTTTATCGATGGTTAGAGAAGAGATATAAGAAATAGGAGTAAAAGGAGTTGTGTAAAATATAGAAAATGAACCAATACTTAATATAATTAATAAAGTAAAAAGAAATCATGAAGAGGATTGTTATAGTATTAGACATTTAAGGTATTGGTAATTAAGTCTGATGTCTTTCTGAGATTAAAGACACTTAAAAGAACACAGCTAGTCCGTCTTGGCCAACATTCATTCATTTAAAATGAGGACCCAGATTGTTGGGGGCAAGAGGCTGACTCTGTAAAACTGCTTATAGAGGGCTTTGAAGCACTGTGAAGTGGTATATATAAGTATATAAGTGCTATTGCTATATAAGCTTCAAGTCTAATCTTTCTTTTATACAGCGGCCCCTGGCCATTTCGGTTATCGGACAAATGAAGAGTCCTTCCTTTGCCACATTCATGTACTTCTTGTCCTGTGGGAAACAGTCTGTCTTCTCTTCCCAAGGACAGGACCACACTGTAGTATTCTGGGATGAGAAGGAAGATACCAGGTTGGTACTAAAAAACACACACACACACCACAGACTTTTTCTTGTGTTCTGCAATGTAAATAGATTGTTTGCTCAGTCTTTCTTGAGCTGTGGATAAGGATGCTGTCAGAGTATGTTGCAGAAGTCACATCCAGAAAGCACACACAGATGACTGATTCAGCAGGATTCATCAAGTTCTTTATATACATAATAACACATGAGTAAATGTACAATACCAATAGTGGATTCTCCAATGTGGTAGTAGTCACAGGCAGAGGAGAGATTTCAGTTTCAATTCAGAGAGCAGACTAGATTAGTTCTCTTGCACAGACTCAGAGCTATATAGGTAAGCCATGCCCAAGCTCCGAGTCATCTGGCATGGCTCTCAGTCACCAAATAGTTCCCATTGGCTGACATCAAAAGGGTTTCTTAACCTTCTATGAGTTCATATATGGTCCTTTATGTTATTCTGTTTTGTTTTGTTTTGTTTTGGTCTGGTCTGGTCTGGTCTGGTCTGGTCTGGTCTGGTCTGGTCTGGTCTGGTCTGGTCTGGTCTGGTCTGGTCTGGTCTGGTCTGGTCTGGTCTGGTCTAGTCTATGGTTCTATTATGTTCTTCTATTCTATAAGTTCATATATGGTTCACTGAGCCACCGCATCAAAGGGATGTGGTGGCTCAGTGGCTAAGATGCTGAGCTTGTCGATCAGAAAGGTTGGCAGTTTAGCGGTTCGAATCCCTAGTGCCGCGTAACAGAGTGAGCTCCCGTTACTTGTCCCAGCTTCTGCCAACCTAGCAGTTCGAAAGCACGTAAAAAATGCAAGTAGAAAAATAGGAACCACCTTTGGTGGGAAGGTAACAACATTCTGTGCACCTTTGGCATTTAGTCATGCCAGCTACCTGACCATGGAGACATCTTCAGACAGTGCTGGCTCTTTGGCTTTGAAACGGAGATGAGCACCACCCCCTAGAGTCAGGAACAACTAGCACGCATGTGCGGGGGAACCTTTACCTAAGTTCATTACAAATTCCCTGATATCATTTTGTGCTAACAAAATGATCATTATATACAGGACTAAGGTAAATTGACCAGGTTGAGAATAATGGATTACTCATTTTCAACTGGTTTCAACAATCTCCATTCTTCACTGTTTTTGTGGTGCTTGTGTTTGTTTGTTTTCCCCCAGGGCTACAAACCAGAAGAGCACATCTGATTCAAATCCTTAGCTTCATAATGTCTTTTTTGTCTCCAGTCTTTTAAAGATGTCCAGTATTCAGTGATTAAATGTGGTTTTCCCTTGCAAACATAAACAGTATCATCTTAGGGTTAATGGAAAAACAAACTCTTTGTTCCTCTTTGGAAAAGTTCTCCTCATACATTGTTTGAAGAGGGGTCTATAAACATTATGGATAATCTAACTTAACTTCGCATTGGGTTACATACATAAATTGTGAGCATGGAAGATGCGCAGCTGGACAGAAACCAGAGTTGGGGTAGTGCTGAACCTCAGTGCACGCCATTAGATTTGCTGGGTGGGCCAAGCCCCCTCAGTCAGGAGAACAAAGATTTGGTGTTCACACAGGGGAAAAGAGGGGGGAGGGAAGAAAAGACTGGACAGTCACTTGTTTGAAATGGTGAAAAGGGGTTGGACTAGAAGACCTCCAAGGTCCCTTCCATCTCGATTCTGATTGATTTAAAAAAACGATAGAAGATGCAAACAATAATGAAAAGAAGCTAAGAAAGCTAAGAAGGCTAAGATTGCTTTACTCAAGTGCTACTATATATACCTGAATGAATGAATGAATGATTTAATTTATAGACCGCTCCTCTCCCCGTAGGGACTCGGAGCGATGCACAGGGAAAACTAAAACCACAATACAATAAATATACAAATACAATTAAAAACAAATTAAATCTGGGCCTGTGCTAAAATCCCCTTAACCTGCTAAAATACCCAATTAAAACAGCTAGACCCTGTAGAGAGAGGCTACCTATGTATTTTGATTCCACAATAAAATCTAATACCAACGGAAAGAAAAGAAATTAGAGTTAAAAGTGCAAGCAAAAAGAAACAAAAGAGAAAGAAAAGTAAGAATGTAACAGATATTTTGCTATCTATTTTTTGTCTGTCTATCATCTATCTAGTTCTGTCTACTTACCTATTATCTGTCTGTTTGTCTGCCTGTTGGATTATCATCCATCCATCCATCCATCCATCCATCATCATCTATCTATCAACTTCCAAACTTCATCACAAATATAAGCAAATTTACTTTCTAAAGTTAAACATTCATCTTTTCATCCCATAGCCCATTTGGTATCCATAAACAAATCCGTAAAATATCATCTTTTCAGTCTGGTATCAGCAGAAAGTCTCTTAAGTATTTCTCTTTTAAATTTTACAACCTCTGCTAGTCTCTTTTGCAGATCCTGATTTTGTATCCACAGTTATTTTGCTAAATTATATTCCTCCCTCTTCTCTTCAAACTGAGGGAACTTTGTTCTAGCCTGCCTGATGATGACAAGTGAGATCTTGTTGAAACGTTGCAATAACATTTCTATGCCTTATACACGGGAAAATCCCCGAAGCCAGCTATGCCAGCATACCTACGCCCGTGAAAATCTACGAAAACAAATATATAATGGCCGTGTGTGTGTGTCTTAATAATAATATATATATAATAATATATATATAGGTAATTGTTTCACAACAACCTGTTACTAGGCCCCAATTATATATATATAATGGCCGTGTGTGTGGTCTTTTAGCACGGGCTAAATTATTTAATTTTTGTAGAATTTTGTATTGTTTGGATTTTTGGATTTTTAAATTCCTGTGCGCCACCCTGAGTCCCATTTTGGGAGATAGGGCGGGATAGAAATCTAATTAAGTAAGTAAGTGTGTGTATGTTCCAGCATAACTCTGGACGTCTCAAGCAAATTCAACCAAACTTGGTATACAGATGACTTACTCTCTGGAAACAAATACTAACACCACTCGGGGGGGGGGGGGTCTGTTAAAATATAGCCTGTTGTGCCTTAAAATGGATTCTACCGTACTGCTGTAAAATGGCTTTTACTGTACAGTGCAGTGGAGTTATCCTAGTAACGACTTCACAGTACTCCACAAGGAGGCTCCCACTGGTAAGGGGGCAAATCCAACATTCGAAATTACGTTTGGTCCGGGATTATTTTTGAAGACAAATGTATGGATTAGCATACATAAATACCCAGGCAGTGCCAGGTGATCAGCTAGTAAGAACTAAATGGTGACCACAGGAACTAGCATGACATGATGGTTGGGGGTTGGGCTAGGATGGGGAGAACCAAATTTAAGATTATCCCTGGCTATGAAAATCTAATGGGCCATTTAGTCTTATTTAAGCATAATGTATATCACATATGGCAAAATGAGAGAAAATCATGCTCCTCCTTGGAGAAAAGGCCAGGTAATAATCTGATCAATAAAATATGATGAGATGTATTTTTTGGGGTGGGGGGGGGGGAGATCAAAACCCAAACAGAGTTGTGATTTTTATTTGTTTCTCCCTGAAGCCATCTTGCTGTTGAAGCTGCCTTTTGATTTAATTGCCCTTTCAGGAACTACACCGTAGTAAATACGGAGAAAGGATTCGTAGAGGTTTCCAAAATGAGTTGCCCAGGAATGAAGCTATGCTGCCAGTTGAAACTTCAGAATTCTCTCTGGACTGCAACGGAGGTATGTCTCAACCCAACTGTACTGAATCTGACCTCTTTTCTTCTCTGTAATAAGAGTTGGCTATGGACCTTGCTAAACCGATTCTCAAGTTCGTCAGACAGTAGAACATAAAATCATAAGGCTGGAAAGAACTTGGGAGGTCTTCTAGTCCAGTCCTCTGCTCAGGGTAGGGGACCTTACCCTTATCCCAGTCTATTTGTCTATTTTTTAAAACCTCCAGTGATGGAGCACCCATATCTCCCAGAGGCAAGCTCTTCCATGGATTACCGTATGTTTTGGAGCATAAGATGCTCCGAAGTATAAGACGCACTTAGCTTTTGGGGAGGAAAACAAGGGAAAAATGTCTGCCTCTGCCTCCCAGCAATTTGCCTCCTTGCAACAATATACACTGTTTGTAGTGTTATATTTCAGACTATACTTGTACAGATGCTGTTAACATTGATGTGCTTTCTGGGAATATAGTTATTCTCTGCTATTTAAAAGAATTGCACTTTTAAAAACAATAGCACTGAGCCTCTCCAGATCAAGCATTTACAGTAATCCCTCGTTTTCCGCGGTTAATGGGGACCGCAACCTTCCGCGGAAAGTGAAAACCGCGAAGTAGGATTCGCTAGGAAACTTGAATTGGTGGACATGTTTAAAGCAACCACTAGGGGGCGCTTGCCTCCTACCAATGCATTTTTTTTGTATTTTTTACAAATCCGCGAAGCACTGAATCCGCGGAAAACGAAGCCGCGGAAAACGAGGGATTACTGTATTTTAAAAAGCGTCTTCATTGTGTTAAGTTGTCTAGAATAATAAAGCAGTCTTTAAAAAATAAGTCTAATAATTTGATCATCCTATAGGCATTTATAGTTGTTGACCTACCTCCTTGCATCAAACAGCCTGATTAGCACAAGAAAAAAAAAAATCTGCCTCTGCCTCCCAGCAATTTGCCTAGTGGAGCAAACAAGTTTCAATTTCTCCCTTTCATCAGGCTGATGAAACGTTATGTACCCACACCAAACACTGTTTGATGAAAATTGGAGTGAATATAAATAAAATGAATAAAGTATTTTTTTTAAAAAAAGAAGCTTCCACCTGTTACTTTTTGTCCTTACCTCTGGTGCGTTAGAGCAGGGGTCTCCAACCTTTGCAACTTTAAGTCTGAAGGACTCCAGCTCCCAGAATTCTCCAGCCAGCTTTGCTGGCTGGAGAAGTCTGGGAGCTGAAGTCCTTCAGACTTAAAGTTGCAAAGGTTGGAGACCCCTGCGTTAGAGAATAAGTCAATGCCCTTTTCTCTCTGACAGTTCAACTGAATCTACTGCAACCAAGGTTTCAAATGAGCAACTCACATTCCGTATCACTTTTCTTCCTATATTCTCTTCTTAACAAGACATGGCCAAGGAAATAAAAAAAAAATGTTGACTTTTCTTGGTCAACCCTTTTTTCTTCTTTCAATGTCTTGCCTTTTCGGTAGAATGCTAAAATCCATCTTAACAGCATCTCATCCACTGGGTTTCCCCATCACAATTCGGCTTGTCAATTCCAATGACAGAAAATAATTCTCAAAGTGCGCAAAGTGGAATGTTCTATCATTCTTCCCACCATTTAAAATGACCTTGTTCCAATTACGGTAATTAATGCTGATGCCGTCTCTTTAATCCTGACTTGGTGAGAGATTCTAAAGGTCAGAAGACTTATTTTTCCCTAAAATATCTTTAGTGCACTTTAAGAAACAGATACGTAGAAGCTTTAGCATTAAAATATTTGTCAATATTGAGGTACGTAACTCTCCCTTTTCCTTGCAAACAGTTACTCCGTATTTTCATCCCTGAAAAAATCATAGTGTAAACGCTAGTCAAATTCATTTTCTTTTGATCTCTTACAGGACCAGAAGATTTACATATATAGTTTACAAGGAATGTGTCCTCTGAAGGCTCCACAGAAAGGCATCGACACTCCAGCTGTTGTCACCTGCTTTCTTGCGGTGCCTTTGATGCAAAAGGTAAAGCAGAAGAGATTTCAGACGCCAGGCAGTCACAACACACCAGGAATAAAATTTGAATGTTGCTCTTTATTTTTTGTCTTCAGAATAGCTGAAGATACCCCAATGGATATCAATTTAATGGCAGAATTAAAGCAATACCTCCACCTGCTGATAGGTTGGGGAATTAATTAAGCCCCCTGTTTGACTGCACATTTCGTGGTAGACGTTTATCTGAGACATGAATTTGGGGATTAAGTCAGGACAAGATTTGAGGGTGGTCCTAGGATGTTGGGGTAGATGTGAGCATGACATAATAGAGCTGTAGACTACAAAAATATTGTAACATTGAAATGAATCCACAAGGTAAGATTCTTTTAAGCATATTTCTACCTATAATAATCAAGATTTCATTTATTTCTTTGTTTGTTTATATCCCAACTTTATTAGTACTCAAGGTGGAAAGTATATTCTCTCTCTTTTTTCCCCCATAACAACAATCCCGGTCAGGCTTAGAAAGGGGACAGGTCATTCAACTGGTTTTCATGGCTAAAGTGGGACTTGAACTCACAATCTCTTGCTTTCTGCTGCCTGGACCACTAGACCAAAATGCTTCTCTTTGCCCAGTTTGATTACTTTTTACTCTTTGCTCACTTTGGCCAGATATTATTACTTTGACAAAGCCTGTTGAGGTCCTAGTTTGGTGTTGCACCAGGAGAAGAGACCAAACGCTATAATGCACCAGGAGATGCATTATGCACAACTGGAAAAAAGTATTACTCTGCAATGCTCAAACTTTGGTTGACATGATTACACAATAAAGAAACTTCTCTTTGGATTGGTTACATGGGTTTACTCAAAGACTGAATTCTGTAATAAATAAATATCTAATAAAGGATTTCCTTATCCTTTGGCCACACTTTGGATTTGACAGTTACTATAAATCTTGATTAATGAAAAATATAATTCATGATGAGAACTCAAATTGCTACAGCTCAGAAGTTGCATTCCTTCAGCTCTATAATACATGGCATGGTCAATCTTCTTCTTCTTCTTCTTCTTCTTCTTCTTCTTCTTCTTCTTCTTCTTCTTCTTCTTCTTCTTCTTCTTCTTCTTCTTCTTCTTCTTCTTCTTCTTCTTCTTCTTCTTCTTCTTCTTCTTCTTCTTCTTCTTCTTCTTCCATATCCATCATCAGACATTGGCGATTATGTTGCCAATCCTATTTTTGTCAACAACCACATGAAAAAGTGCTCCTGAGCTTTGTCCAAACCAATCCCTTAGGTTTTGAAGCCATGATGTTATTCGTCTGCCTGGACCTCATTTGCCTTTAATCTTTCTCTGCAGGATTAAGTGAAGGAGGACATATTTTTCTGGGCATCGCATCGCATGTCCAAAATACTCTAAATTTCACTTTTTAATGGCTTTGATGATTTCACTTGGCTTTCCCAGGTGGCTTATCACCTCCTCATTTGTGATTTTGTCAACCCAGCTTATATGTAGAATATAACATGTATCATGTATCATGTCATCACCATTTACTGGTTTTCTGGTTTTATAATTTATGCTTTTTATAAACCTGGGTTTCATTGTTGTGAGTTACCCAGCATTTTTGTTTTGTTCTTAAAGTTGGGTAGCCACACAATCTAAGTTAAGTGTCACTCTTCATACTGATTACCATATTTTCTATCTTAGTAAGTGACCTGATCTTCTGAATTTGCAGTGAATGTCTCACCCTTGGGCATTACTAAGGAAACAGTCTATCCTGGTCTTTCCTTTGTTAATTCAGCAATCATGAACATTAATGAATTAATTAATTAATGAATTAATTAATTAATTAATTCAAACATGTACAAGATAATAATAATAATTTTAATTTATAGACCGCTCTCTCTCCCCGAAGGGACTCGAGGCGGTGCACAGGGGATTTAAAAATGCATATATAAAAACATAGACATAAATACAATTTAAAAAGAAATTAAACTTAACCCTGCGCTAAAATCCCAGATTAACTAAAATTAAACCCCTAAAAAGCCCTAATAAAACAATTCAATTACCCCAAGCCGGCCAGGCAGAAGAAATTAGTTTTTAGTTTTTGACGGAAGGAGCGGAGGTCCGTAGTTGTTCTAATTTCAGGGGGAAGGTCGTTCCAGAGGGTCGGGCCCGCCACAGAGAAGGCTCTTCCCCTGGGCGTCGCCCACTGGCATAGCCTAGTGGATGGCACCCAGAGAAGTCCCTCTCTGTGGGAGCGAATCGGCCGCAGGGATGTATGGGGCAGGATGCGATCCCGCAGATAGCTAGGTCCCGTGCCATGGAGCGCTTTAAAGGTGATGACCAACACCTTGAAGCGCACCCGAAAGACGACAAGCAGCCAGTGCAGCTCGCGCAGGAGCGGTGTTACATGGGAAAACCTAGAGGTTCCCATAATTGCCCGCGCATCTGCATTCTGGACAAGCTGAAGTCTTCGGGTGCACCTCAAGGGGAGCCCCATGTAGAGAGCATTGCAGTAGTCCAGTCGGGATAACAAGTATAGGTATGAACATAAACATGAACAAAGGACATAAATACAGATAAATGGGGACAGTAAGACAGGGACGGTAGGCATGCTGGTGCACTTATGCACGCCCCCTTTACGGACCTCTTTTAAGAATAGGGTGAGGTCTACGGTAGACAGTTTGAGGTTGAAGCTGTGAAGGTTTGAGGATGTAACAATGGAGTCAGTTAGAGCATTCCTGGCGTTGACCACTCTGTTGCTGAAGTCGTATTTTTTGCAAGCGAGTTTGGAGCAGTTTACCTTGAGTTTGTATCATTGTCTGTGTATTATTGAGGTTGAAGTTGAAGAAGTCCTTGACAGGTAGGACGTTGTAGCAGACAATTTTGTGTCCTATGCTTAGATCGGACTGCAGGCGGCGCAGTTCCAGATTGTCCAAGGCCAAAATTTCAAGCCTGATGGCCATAAGAGATTCTATTGTGAGCAGAGGAGTGGAGGACTCTTCTTGTGAAATACCTCTGGAGACACTCACTCGTGTTAATGTCCGATATACAGTGCGGATTCCAGGCGAACGAGCTTGGTCTGGCGAACTAGGAAAAGAAAAAGAGATTATAACAGTCCCCGGTTTCATTTCTCCTTTTTTTCCATCCTCCTTAAAAGGCATCTTTGGAACAATATCTTACTTTCAAATGTCTTTGGAACTCAAAAAGTTTGATCAGCTGGACTTTTGCTAGGAATGTTAAAGCTGTTTAAACACAGCTTTGTTTTCCTGCATGGCTCATGCAGAGGTGGGTGGAATATGTGGAAATTCTGCCTCAAAAGGTAATTATTTTTCCACTCCAGATCTTACAACTGTGTATTTTCTTTCTCCTTTCTTCTTCGCTGGGAGTTTGTTACAGAGGTTTTTATAGGGAGGCTCATGGATTATTTCTGTGATCCGAGCCTACTTTGTCTATCTTTTTATTCCCTCACACTTTTTATTCCTTTTATCCCCCTGGTGGATATTTTAAACCAGGGGTCCCCAACCCCCGGTCCGCGGACCGGTGCCGGTCCGTGGCTTGATAGGAACCGGGCCGCAGGGCCGGAGAGGAGGAGGAGGGAGGACGGGGCAGCCCCCTGGGCAGAGTGCGCACCGGGGGCGGGAGAGCGCAGGTGAGGTCACTCACGCCATTGGGGGCCCTAGAGGGGTGAGTGAGCCAACTCACACACACCCCGCATGCGCATGCGCCGCCTGTTCCCCCTCCCCCCCTCTACACCGGCCGGTCCGCGGAATTTTCTTTAAAATGAAACCGGTCCCTTGTGCAAAAAAGGTTGGGGACCCCTGTTTTAAACGCCTTCTTAGCAAGATAGATTGTTCTCTCAAAGAAGTTTTACATTAGGCTGTGAAACAGCAGGAGAGCATTATTTAAAGATATGTTGAAATGATAGTGCTATAATGATACACAGCAAGATTAATTACTTGCCATATAATATTTGGTTATATCCTGATTGTACAAATACACTGTGAAAATGAAGAGTAGTGAATTTCAAGCCTTTTTTTTAGCCTTTGTTTCAATTATTATCCCTTGATTTCCATCTTCTTTTGTGTGCCATAGGTTCAATGTCCAAGGTTCATACAGTGAAATTTAGTTTTAATAGATTGAGAGAGTCCCCATTATACCTGATTGTTTAATTGGAGAGCATAGCACCTGCCAAAATATCAGAATAGAATAGAATAGAATAGAATAGAATAGAATAGAATAGAATAGAATAGAATAGAATAGAATAGAATAGAATAGAATACTTTATTGACCAAGTGTCATTGGACACACAAGGAATTTGTCTTTGGTGCAGATGCTCTCAGTGTACATAACAAGAAAATATTCATTTGTCAAGAATCATAAGATACAATACTTAACGATAGTCATAGGGTACAAATAAGCAATCAGGAAACAATATCGTAAGGATACAAGCTACAGACATGCAGTCATAAGTGGGACGAGATGGGTGATAGGAACAATAAGAAGACTAATAGCAATAGTAATGCAGTCTTAGTGAACAGTTTGACAGTGGTGAGGGAATTATTCGTGATGGCGGAGTGATGGCATTTGGGGAAAAACAGTTCTTATGTCTAGTTGTTCTGGTGGGCAGTGTGCATGCGCAGTGAAGCTGAACTGGGCGACAGCTCGTGTGCCTACACAGAGGGCTCCAGGTGCCACAGGTTCACCATCACTGCTATAGGTGCTCAAAACCTTGATCTCGTCTTTGTCTTTGTCTACCTCTAGAACTGCTACATGGTCTTGGCTGGCTTATCAGATGGACTGATTGCAGTTTTCCAAGTCACGGGGGGTGCCCTGGAGGATGGTTGCGGCTACCTTTGCTCCCACACGGCAAACCGTTCCTTGTTCAATATCGGCGATGACGACCCCCGCCAGAACCCTTACCCTGTGAAAGCCATGGAAACGGCCAACAGTGGGGCAGAGATCTGGTACAGCAATGGCCCTGGTATCCTTATCATCGACTGCAAAGCCATGGAAATCACCAAGCGACTGGAGCCCTACGGTCCGCCATCCACGGTGGTATCCATTGCGTGCAGCTCCGATTGCAACGGGGAAGAAGTGACCTGGTGCTTAGACGACGCCACCAACTTCCTGCTGATGTACTACACCTCCACCTATCAGCTCTGTGCCCGATACTTCTGTGGGGACCGTAGCCCCCTGAGGGACATGTTCACCGTTCAACAACCTTCAAGCTTGATTCCTACAACACTAATGGACACAAGGGAGGTGGCCCCCGAGAGCCCCTCTTTGGCCAACGTGAGCATCCTTCAGAGCCGAGAACTTGGCACTCAAATACTAAACCATCAGGACTCCCTGACAGACTACTGCTCCATGTCCTCTTACTCGCCATCATCCCCTAACAGGATGCTGAGATCTTCCTCGAGTCTCCCAAGCTCCCCCACCAGTTCTTCAGGCGCACCTTTCTTGACCGACTGTGAAGAGCTCAGCAACAAGCTTCCGGAGCCAAACCTTCCTTCAGAGAAGATCGAAATGTGTCTCCAAGCTGTGCGGATCCTACCTGTGAAAGATCTCTTGTGGATCCCCAGGTAAATTGGGTTGGGAGCAGGAGTGGGCTGCTGGGGGTTTGCAGGGGTTCCGGAGAACTTCTAGCTATGATTCTGGGCAGTTCAGAATCCCACTCCCCCAAATCCCACTCCTGGCTGGCCCGCCGACCCCTCCCTTCCCATTTTAGATGCAGGTAAGTGGGTGCACACCTCCCCAGGGAGAGCAAAAAATGGGCCTCCATTTTTGGCCTTCCCAAACTTCCGATAGGCCCATTTTCCAGAGGACCTCCGGAGCCTGGGAAACCCATTTTCACCCTCCCACCCAGCCTCGACAAACGCCTCCAGAGCCCGAGGAGGGCAAAACCATCCCCTTCGCCGTGGTGCAGGATGTCGACTAGGTCACACCCACCATGGCCATGGCTACCCAGCAACCAAGCAGAGAACCCCTTGCTAAAGTTTTTGACTCTCACCCCTGGTTGGGAGCTCCAGTGAGCCCAGTTTTCGGAGCCCCCTTGAATTGGGAGATATTGGTAATTGTTTGCATGTTCCCATGCTTCCAGATAAATTATTTTGGAAAATCATGGGACCCTCGGTAAAGTTTCAACACACACACACACACACACACACACACACACACAGCTTAATTGCATTTAGAGCCATAACAAGTTCTCATATTCTCAGATAAATTGTGTTGGGAACCCTAGGGAATGCATGGAATTTAATTATCTCCTTCCCTCGCTATTTAAAGATTTTATTAGGGTGATATTTTTCTTAGATTCCCGTCTGACATTCTCATAGATCATGGAACAGAACAATACTAATGTTCAAGATTGCGTGCCACAAAAAAAAAAAAAAAAGACCAGTGGTCCAGATTAGACAAATTCTTTAAAAAGCTTATACAAAACCTAAAGTTCTTTTTTCCCGATGTTTACTGAATCCTGCTTGTTGGAGAACATTCATGGGGGGGGGAAATTATTTTTTCCCTTTCAAATTCATTCATAGATATACATTCTTATAATTGCTATTTACATTTGTCTATTCATCATTAATCTCTATATTCATTTATATGTGAGTGTGTGTGTGTGTGTGTGTGTGTGTGTGTGTGTGTGACAACACCCTGGTAAGCCCCAATTAAGGGAGGAAGCATACTGCTTTCCTCTTCTGCCTTTCAGCCTTTCAGCTCATCACCAGAGACCATCCAGGCAGAAAGCTGTTAGTTTCGTTGTATCTTTATATATATGTGTGTGTGTTAGGTTTTTTGAGCTGATAACTAAATAAACAGGGAGACTAGGATAGATCTATTTCGAGCTACTTAGCTCTCATCAGCTAGCCATACCCTTACTGGGATTCGAACCAGGAAAGTATTACATGTGAGGCAGCTATAATTGCCATCAGACCACTGGTTCTATCCTGATCAGATGAGACAGGGGAAATAAGTATATGCTTGTGTCACAACACCCTGTTAAGCCCCAATTAAGGGAGGAAGCATACTGCTTTCCTTTTCTGCCTTTCAACTCATCACCAGAGACCATCTAGACAGAAAGCTATGAGTTTTGTTGTGTCTTTTTTTTATATGTGTGTGTTAGGTTTTTTGAGCTGATAAATAAATAAACAGGGAGACTATATGTATATGTATATGTATACGGGAAAATCCCCGAAGCCAGCCATGCCAGCATATGTATATACAGTATATACAGTATATATATGTATATACAGTGTATACAGTATATACAGTATATACAGTATGTGTATGTGTGTATATATATGTGTGTGTGTGTGTTAGTTTTATGAGCTGATCAATAAATTTAAATTTGAGAGACCAAGATAGATCTATTTCGAGCTTATTAGCTCTCATCAGTTGGCCATACCTTCCACTGGGATTCGAACCGGGGCTGCAATGCATCCAAGGCAGAAGCCTAGCAATTCAGCCTAACCGGCTCTACCTATTGCATCAGCTGAGACAGGTATATATTTGCTTTCGTAGATTTTCACGGGTGTAGGTATGCTGGTATTGCTGTCTTTGGGTGTTTTCCCGTATAAGCATGAAATTGTTATTGCAACGTTTCGGTAAGATCTCACTTGCCATCCTCAGGCTGAGGATGTACCCTGAAGTCCATAATCGGCTTGTTTCTCCATTCTAGACAAGGTGGTGATATCATTGTGATTGGCTTGGAGAAAGAAGCCATCTCTCAGCGGGGAAGAGTCATCGCTGTGCTGAAGGCTGTGGAGCTGGCCTCCTATGGGTAAGGGGGAACTGGAAAGACAAATGATGTTGGGAGAGACTGGTCCACAGTCAAAAGGTTAAATTTAGGCAGGGAGAGGGAAAAGCTGCCCAGCAAGGATTATGTTCTGCACCAAGACACAATTTAAGCTAAAGTTAACTTCACAACAAGTCGTGATTGAAGAAAATGTATAGATTTATCAGATGAGAAGTATCAGAACCACATGTTAAGTTCCAGTTAGTTTGATATATTGCTCAGGCCTATACACAAGAATCTAGTCAACTAACAGTCAGCACTAAATTGATGCTAGGTAAGAGTCAATTGAATTCAAGAAGGGTTAAAGTTAGAGCATTTGTGGGAACGTAATGACTCTAAGCTGATTACTCTCTTCACTCCGCCCCTCCAGGCTCTGCCTGTCCTCCTCCTACAATACCATGCTAAACACGAGAAAGAATCTGAACTCCTTCTAGTTTGGAGAATTGACTTCTAGAAACGGTCACCTCTCCTCACCCCCTTCATGCAGCATGATGCAAACTTTGGAGAATTTTTGGCATGGTCTAGAAGAAACTGTTACATTTCTAGACACCATTGATTTATTTCTATGCCAAGGAAAGCCCTCTGTCCTACTGAGAACTGGGTGCATGATGGAAGTTGTTTACTTTGATCACTGCATGTTTTATTCTGGATTTTCAAATTGGCACAATTGAGAAATAGGGAACATGGGACAGTTGGACATTTGGCCCACAAGACTCTACCAATTCCTATGGAGCCACAATTTATGAGAATTATCTAAACCTCTGAGTGGATGTCAGGTTTCTTAATCCTGGAATATACCGTCAATTAGTTAAGCATCATGAAAAGCGAAGATCTGCCATTTATACATTAAAGCAATAGTCACTACAAATAGTCATATGACCAAATTGAGCCCAAAATTTCGGTTGCTAAGCGAGACACTTGTTATGTGAATTTTGCCGCATTTTAGTATAAAATAAATACAATGAAATTTTACAACCTTTCTTGACACCGTTAAGTAAATCCTAACAATTGTTAAGTTAGTAGCACTTAGCAATCGCACTTAGATGTACATATCGCTTCACAGTGCTTTTACAGCCCTCTCTAAGCAGTTTACAGAGTCAGCCTCTTGCCCCCAACAATCTGGCTGCTCATTTGACCCACCTCGGAAGGATGGAAGGATGAGTCAACCTTCAGCCTAGTGAGATTCCATCTGTCAAATTGCAGTCAGCCGGCAGTCAGCAGAAGTAGCCTGCAGTACTGCACTTCAATGTGCCACTGTTAGTAACAGAGTTGTTAAGGGAATCTGGCTTCCCCATTGATTTTGCTTATCAAAAGATCACAAAAGGGGATCCCAGGACCCCACAACTGTCATAAATACGAGCCTATTGCCAAGCATCTGAACTCTGATCACATGACCATGGGGAGGCTGTAATGGTTGTAAGTATGAAAAAGGGTCATCAGTCACTTTTTTTCGGTGCTGTTGTAAATTTGAATGTTAAACGAATTGTTGTATTTGGAGGACTGCTCTGTTCTACCAAGAAATTTCCTTGGGTCAATCAACCCGTGTTTTGTTTTTCAGGTCCCTGGTCGATGCTGCTGTCCTGGCCAAAGACCGAGTTGTGTGTTGCTTCCGAAATGAGTTGATGGAATGGTGTGTAGCTCTCTGGAGGAGTTGGGGAGCCAAAGACTTTGATCTTTTCTACCAATCGCATGAAGAATTAGGGAGACTGGAAATTTGCCTGCGCAAGAGAAGGTAGTGTCCGTAGATCAGGGGACCCAAACTGACACCCTTTGATGTCTTGAAGACACCCAAACTTTTCTTTAGAAAGGGAGTAGTTGCTCCCAGGTTCTGCTGCTAAGAGAAACCAAAGAGGACTTGTTTGGCTTGATGCATTTGGTTTCCCAGCCACGTAACTATCAAACGAATGTCCACATCATCCTCCAATCCCTATCTAACTAAATGAAATTCAATGTAGAGAAAAGTAAAGTCCTACACTTAGGTAGGAAAAACCAAAAGTACACATACAAACTGGGCGAGACCAGGCTTCATAGCAGTGACTGTGAGAGGGATCTTGGAGTCTTAGTGGACAACCAGCTAAATATGAGCCAGGCAGCCAAAAAAGCCAATGCAATCCTAAATTGCATTAGCAGAGGGATACAATCAAGATCAAGTGAAGTACCACTCTATAAAGCCCTAGTAAGACCACACCTAGAGTACTGCGTCCAGTGTTGGTCACCACACTATAAAAAAAGATGTTGAGACTCTAGAAAAAGTGCAGAGAAGAAGCAACCAGGATGATTAGGGGACAGGAGGCTAAAACATGTGAAGAACGGTTACAGGAACTGGCCATGGCTAGTCTAGTGAAGAGAAGGACCAGGGGAGTCATGATAGCAGTCTTCCAATATTTGAGGGGCTGCCACAAAGAGGAGGGAGTCAAGCTATTTCCCAAAACACTTGAAGGCCAGACAAGGAATAATGGATGGAAACTGACCAAGGAGAGATTCAAGCTATAAATAAAGAGAAATTTTCTGACAGTGAGAGCAATCAACCCATGGAACAGAAGTTGCCTTCGGAAGTTGTGGGAGCTTCATCGCTGGAAGCTTTCAAGAAGAGACTGGACTGCCATTTGTCAGAAATGGTGTAGAGTCTCCTGCTTGATCGGGGGAGTTGAACTAGATGAGCTGTCCTATAAGATCCCTTCTAACTCTCTTAATCTGTCTGTCCTCTCCTTATCCAGGTTGGCTGACCTTCTCACTCTAGATGAAGGTATAAACCAACCAACTCCATCTGGAAGATCTCTGCTGTTTTGGGTTGTAGCCTGTTACTAAACACAACATTTTGGACATGTGGTCTTCCAGGATAGAATAGGACTGGCAATTGCATGTCCACTTTCCCTCTTCTGCTAAACTGCAGGGGGAAATAGAGAGGATGGGAGTCCAGTTCTGAATATAAATTGTATCTGAATGAAATTCTCCAATTCTGACACTATGAAAAGAACTATAGTAGGTTAAATGAAGTTGTATGAAGAATGTCTGATTGTGGTGGAAAGGGCCTTTATCATTTTTTACTCTTCTATGTTAAACCCAACATGTTTCAGAATGTATTCATATTCTAGGTTAACTCTTCCACATTAAACCCAATGCACTTGAGAATAAAATGATAAAACATGGAAACACTCAACTCCACAGAAGCAAAATTTCCACCAAGGTTTGAGGCTGGCCCCAAATGAATGCAAGCCAATTTTAAATCATTTAGGGATCAGGGACTAAATTACAATGACTGTGTGTGTGTGTTTGTGTGTGTGTGTGTGTGTTATAACTTTATCATCATCATCAATTAAGAGCCGTGGTGGTTAGAATGCAGTATTGCAGGCTAACTCACTGCTCACTGCCAGGAGTTCGATCCTGACCGGCTCAAGATTGACTCCATCCTTCCCAGGTTGGTAAAATGAGGACCTAGATCAGGGGTAGTCAACCTTTTTATACCTACCGCCCACTTTTGTATCTCTGTTAGTAGTAAAACTTTCTAACCGCCCACCGGTTCCACAGTAATGGTGATTTATAAAGTAGGGAAGTCAATTAAATTAAAAAAAGGAAAGTGCTTCAGTATCGGACAAAACCCCTACCGCCCACCATGAAAGCTGGAACGCCCACTAGTGGGCGGTAGGGACCAGGTTGACTACCACTGACCTAGATTGCTGGAGGCAATAGGCTGACTCTGTAAACCACTTAAAAAGAGCTGTAAAGTACTGTGAAGTGGCATATAAGTCTAAGGGCTATTGCTATCATTTCAGCCTTATCAGAGCCAATCAACACACAACAGAAGCATATCAGATTTATATTTTTATGAATGTATTGACAGTTGGAAGAAGGCTTTTTTGAGCTCATTTTTCCAACAGAAGGAAACTAGAAAATGCATTCTGACCTAATTGTGGGGTTGTTTATTATACATTCACTCTTATTGCTACTGCGTTTTAACTATTAACCTCTTAACAGTCCATGACTCAGCATTCTTAGTTAGCTCTCAATTCCTATTTTGACTGAGACAAAGAAGGAACTTTCATACTGAACTGTTCTGTTACAACATTAGTATAAACCTGGTTCCGTGCATGCTTTTTCACCTGACTTTTCCCCAATTCCTTATATGGCTGCAGAAGCTTAGGAAGAAACATTGGAGCAGATAGATCAATTTTTCTTCAGACAATTCCGGATAATATCTTCCTCCTAAACTGTGTCTGTTAAAAGCATTAATTAAGAACGGAGCGCTGTGTACTATCTCTTTTGCTAAATTGTAGGAAGCAAGCTAAACAGGCCTCATCATGAGAGTCCTCCTTATCCTGACAGTTAGAACAATTAATCAGTGGAACAACTTGCCTCCAGAAGTTGTAAATGCTTTAACACTGGAAATTTTTAAGAAGAGATTGGACAACCATTCCTCTGTAGCGGTATAGGATTTCCTGTCTGAGCAGAGGTTGGACTAGAAGATCTCCAAGGTCCCTTCTAACTCTGTTATTCTATTCTATTCATTCTGTTTTGTTCTGTTCTGTTCTGTTCTCTTCTCTTCTCTCCTGTTCTGTTCTGTTCTATTCTGTCTACTCTACTCTACTCTATTCTGCATTCTATTTTACACTACTCTATTCTATTCTGTGTTCTATTCTATTCTATTATTCTACCCTACCTTACCCTATTCTATTCTATTCTTCTACTCTACCCTACCCTACCCTACCCTACTCTATTCTATTCTATTCTATTCTACTCTACTCTACCCTACCCTACCCTACTCTATTCTATTCTATTCTATTCTTCTACTCTATTCTACCCTACCCTACTCTATTCTATTCTATTCTATTCTTCTACTCTACTCTACCCTACCCTACCCTACTCTATTCTATTCTATTCTTCTACTCTACTCTACCCTACCCTACCCTACTCTATTCTATTCTATTCTATTCTTCTACTCTACTCTACTCTACTCTACCCTACCCTACCCTACTCTATTCTATTCTATTCTATTCTATTCTTCTACTCTACCCTACCCTACCCTACTCTATTCTATTCTATTCTTCTACTCTACTCTACTCTAACCTACCCTACCCTACCCTACTCTATTCTATTCTATTCTATTCTATTCTATTCTATTCTTACCATTCCTGTAATCCAGAGTTGGGACAAGCAACGGCCCTCCGGATTGTTAAACTGTCATTCCCAGTTCAAAAACCTTTGGTAAGAAATGGTTACAGAGTCAGAGAGTACAATGCAGGGCTGCCATTTTTGTGAAGCAGCCCTGAAGCATTATTCCCTCTCTCTCTCTGCACTAAACCTTGGTATCCTTCTCCAGCCGAGAAATAGAGATAGATGCTGGCTTTATACACATTAAACCTATTTTATGTTATTCTCTGAAATATGTTGATATAAATGCCACCAAGGCTGCACTGTGGCAAATATAAAAGGAACCCTTTTGTGAAGGCATGGATACATGATTTTTTTTTAAAAAAACATCTTAATTAAAAAAAAATGTTTATACAATGTATGCCTTTTTATTTATTTATTACGTTTATTTGCTGCCCATCTTGAGGTTCAAGGAAGCTTCTGGATGGCGAGTCCTTGCTAAAAATTGGGAATTGCCTACAAAAAGTACATCAGTTGGGAGCTCATTGTTAGAATGTAGATCCAAGCTGTTTTTCAAATGACCTTATTTCAGAACAACCTATTTCTCAAAATAAAGTAGTTCGCCCAAGAATTACAGGATGCAATTCAGACACTTACAGTAGTTGGCAGGTGATAGTTACATCTGCTGAAGGTGTCATGGTGCTTTACACATGAACTTAAGATTTCTTACTGGAAACTAAAGTCGGTTTGGTTTGGAAACAAAGCATCCTTGCCATATTCTGGACATTTACGGTAAATAAGGTACTTATAATCCCAGCAGCTTTAGTAACTGGTGTGATTGGTGCTGGAGTGATAAAGCAAATAGCATAACTGCTAAGTTGGATTCACTTTAAATGTTCTTTATTTTCTTCACAATGTTTACAGACTGCCCAAATTGTAGAGACTCTAGGAGGTAAAGAACAATTTAAAAAATGTTCCATTAGAAAGACAAACGGCTGCTGAGAATCTTCATCCAATCAACAATTGGATATTGCGACCGCCTCCTGCCCCATACATCCCTTCGACCGATCCGCTCCCACAGAGAGGGCCTTCTCCGGGTACCGTCGGCCGGGCAATGCCGGTTGGCGATGCCCAGGGGAAGAGCCTTCTCTGTGGCAGACCCAGCCCTCTGGAACAACCTACCCTCCGATTTACACATCATCGGGGACCTCTGCCTCTTCCGCCAACGTCTTAAAACTCATTTATTCCAACAAGCCGGCCTAGCATAACCCCCGTTTCTGACTTTTATAGGGAAAATTTTAAATTTTAGAGTTTTATTAGTTTTAGCACAGGGAAAGTTTAATAGTTTTTAATAATTTTGTATTTTTGTATTTTTGTATGGTTTTAATGACGCCTGTGTGCCGCCCTGGGTCCTTTTTTAGGAGAAGGCGGGGTATAAATTTAAATAAATAAATAAATGAATTCATTAAAAAAATCATTTAAAGACTTTTGGAAACATTAGAAGGTTAAAAGTAAAGGTAAAGGTTCCCCTGGCACATGCGTGCTAGTCATTCCTGACTCTAGGGGGCAGTGCTCATCTCCGTTTCAAAGCCGAAGAGCTAGCGCTGTCCGAAGACGTCTCCGTGTTCTTGTGGCCGGCATGACTAAATGCCGAAGGCGCATGGAACGCTGTTACCTTCCCACCAAAGGTGGTTCCTATTTTTCTGCTTGCGTTTTTATGTGCTTTTGAACTGCTAGGTTGGCAGAAGCTGGGACAAGTAACGGGAGCTCATTCCGTTACGCGGCGCTAGGGATTCAAACTGCCAACCTTTCTGATCGACAAGTTCAGTGTCTTAGCCACTGAGCCACTGCATCCCTTTATCAGAAGGGTAGGGACCCTGAAGTTTTTTCAGGGGCCTTATGTTCCTCAGTCTGGGACCACCACTAAGAAGGCCTTGTCTCTTTCTTCTCTTTCTTTTTATTCATTTATTTAAATTTAAATGTTAGTGGGGGGGGTGTTGTTGCTTAGGCCAGTGTTTCTCAACCTTGGCCGCTTGAAGATGTCCAGACTTCAACTCCCAGAATTCCCCAGCCAGCATTCGCTGGCTGGGGAATTCTGGGAGTTGAAGTCCGGACATCTTCAAGCGGCCAAGGTTGAGAAACGCTGGCTTAGGCAATGTTCTGTAAACCTGGCCTATTTTGTAGCTTACAAATTCAGCCTATAATGAGAATCTGTATTGAACTAAGTTGGATTTTAGGACTCATGATAAGCTAAAGTACCAATCTTAAAACATCTTTTCTTTTTTTGGAAAAGCTGTTACTTCTGGAACATAAAGACGAACTGCTTAGACCACTCTGCCTTAAACCAGTGCCATCCAGATGTGTAGGGGTTGCAAAATCCAGATGTCCCAGTCCACCAGTTTGAGGACGATTGCTTAAGTTAATAATGCCCCTAATTCAAGACACTAGAGGGAGTTTGATCTACAGAGCAATGAAAACACTCCATAATTCCATTAGCAGCTGGATACCTATAGAACCACCGAGAGAAGACAATGGAATGAAACGCTACAAGCCTTTTTCCCCCCTTCATTTGTAGCATCAGAACATTTCTAAGCCAACTTTATTGCTTTGGTTTTGTTTTAGTGGGGTGTGAACCCACCTTTAGTGAATTATGCAAGAAATCATGGTTTAACACTAGAGTATGAATTCAGCACCTGTCAAACCTATAAAAGGAGGGATAGAATCAAGACCACGTGAAGTGTTAATACCACTTTATAAGGCTTTGGTAAGGCCACACTTGGAATCCTGCATCCAGTTTTGGTCACCACGATGGAAAAAAGATGAGACTCTAGAAAGAGTGCAGAGAAGAGCAACGATGATTAGGGGACTAGAGGCCAAAACATATGAAGAACGGTTGCAGGAACTGGGTATGTCTTGTTTGATGAAAAGAAGGACCAGGGGAGAGATGACAGCAGTCTTTCAATATCTCAGGGATTGCCACAAAGAAGAGGGAGTCAAGCTATTCACTAAGGCACCTGAGAGCAGGACAAGAAGCCATAGGTGGAAACCAATCAAGGAGAGGAGCAACTTGGAACTAAGAAATTTTCTGACAGTTAAAATAATTAATCAATGGAACAACTTGCCTCCAGAAGTTGTGGATGCTCCAACACTGGAAGTTTTTAAGAAGATGTTGGATAACCATTTGTTTGAAGTGGTGGAGGGTTTCCTGCGAGGTTGAACTAGAAGACCTCTAAGGTCCCTTCCATCTGTTGTTCTATTCTAAACCTAAAATATTTCTCCCTTGGAGACATCAGGGTTTTCCCATCCAAAGGCACCTAAACTGAATTGTTTCCAGAATTACATAATAGCTGTTAATATGAAGACACCATGAGTTTGACCTACAGTTGAAAATGTTATCTTTTGCTAGCATTGCAGCAAATACTTCAATCTGTGAATTTCCTTACTCAGTAATAAAGGCCGGCAAAATTTGGAAATTGTGAGTTCTAGTCTCTCCTTAGGCATAAAATCATCTGGGTGTCCATGGGCCAATCCCTTTCTTTTAGCCCCAGGAAGAAAGCAATGGCAAAGTCTTCCAAAATCTTGCCAAGAAAACTCCAGACAGTCACCAGAGGTCAAAAACTGACTTAAAAGCTCACCAAAATGAAAAATATCAAAGCCATTAACTAGAAACTTACCATATTGAACAGAACAAATTGAATAAGTCAAAAACTGAAATCTAGGAATCCTGCCCTTAAATTGATTGAAAATCCATTGTATTTGTCTTAGTCCTTTTTGGAAAAATACTGCTGTTTTCTACTGAACACAGTTTCCGAATGTTTCCACATCTCTACATCAAGAAGTTGGAAATTTAAGCCGTACAGAAGTTTAGGAGAGGAATTGGAACAACGTGGCCCATAGACTTCACACAGCACTTACGTTCTCCTATCCCTGCAGCTACCTTCAGTAGCAAAATTGGGGAAAAAAACATCTCTTGGAGATTGTAGAAGGCTGCCAAAAAAGACCATCAGGTGTTCTCAGTGGAAGGCAGATTTTTATGTTCAAAATTATGATGCAAGAACACTGTTACTTTTGGCTCCTCATGTGTACACAAACACATGTTCCTGGGAATGTCATAACATTTCAAAATGCATAACCCAGTAGAAAGCGCTCGGTGACATTCTCTTTATCCTCCTGCGTTTCTGACTTTCTCAGTATCCCAGGCAGACCAAAAAGCAAATTGCTTCCATGCATCGACTATCTCGCAATCCTATTCCAAGGGTGTCTTTTCCAGAAGCAACTCTTGCTAAATTCAGTGAAATTGACTCTCAGATATCAGGAGGGAAGAAATCTGCCGTGGTCGTTTGTTATGTTTGTCGTTCGTTTAAGGACCATTCAAAGTTACAACAGCACTGAAAAAAAGTGACATGGCAATTTTTCACACTCATGAGCCTGGCAGCCTTTCCATATTCAAGTGATTTACATTCAGATGCTTGGCAACCAATTCATAGTTATGACAATTGCAGCGTCCCATGGTTACGTGATCCCCTTTTGCAATCTTCTGACAAGTCGAAGGGGGAAGCCTGCTTCACTTAACAACCGTGTTACTGTCTTAACAACTGCAGTGGGTTCACTTAACGAAGGGGGCAAGAAAAGTCATCAAATTGGGCAAAACTCATTGAACAAATTTCTCACTTAGCCACATAAATGTTGAGCTCATTTGTAGTCATACGTCAAGGACTATCGGTATAATAGGTAACCAAGGTTGACCCAACCTTCCATCCTTCTGAGGTCGGTAAAATGAGGACCCAGATTGTTGGGGGCAAGCTGCTGACTCTGTAAACTGCTTAGAGAGGGCTGTGAAGCACTATGAAGCGGTATAAAAGTCTAAGTGCTATTGCAATTGCAGATTAACTCTACCCACTGCCAGGAGTTTGATTCTGATCACCTCAAGGTTGGCTTATCCTTCCATCCTTCCGAGGTGGGTAAAATGAGAACCCAGATTGTTGGGGACAAGAGGCTGACTCTGTAAACCGCTTAGAGAGGGCTGTGAAGCACTGTGAAGCGGTTTATAAGTCTAAGTGCTATTGCTATTGTGAGTGATTGTTAGTGTGGGTGAAAGGGAGATTGCTGACAGTTCGGCCCGGTTCGGCTGAACTTGTAGTGGCAAGAGGCTCCGCCCACCCACCTGGACGCTTCTTCGCATGCACAGAAGCATTGCATGTGGGCACACAAGCAAACAGGTAGTGAACCAGTTAGCAACCCACCACTCGTGTGAGTGATCCTTATCCATGCCCTTCTTTCAAGAAACGTTACATTAAACGTTGGTTCCCATTCATGGGAAGATAGATAGATAGATAGATAGATAGATAGATAGATAGATAGATAGATAGATAGATAGATAGATAGATAGATAGATAGATAGATAGATAGATAATTGTTTTTCACAACTTCCTGTTAGGGCCCAATTAAGGGAGGAGACATACTGTTTCCCTCTCTGCCTTTTGGCTCATCACCAGAGACCATCTAGACAGAGAACCATGAAATTATGTTGTGTAAATTTTTTTAGATATGTGTGTTAGTTTTATGAGCTGATCAAATTTAAATTTATTGATCAGCTCATAAAACTAACATATATATATGTGTGTGTGTGTGTGTTAGTTTTATGAGCTGATCAATAAATAAATCAGGGAGACTAGTATAGATCTATTTTGAGCTTTTTAGCTCTCATCTTAGTTTAATTGGGGCCCTAAAAGGGTGTTGTGGAACAAATATATATATATGTGTGTGTGTGTGTGTGTTAGATTTTTTTAAGGGCTGAAAATAAAGAGACCAGGATGGATCCATTTCAGGCTTATTAGCCTTCTTCAGCTGGCCATACTACTTCTACTGGGATTTGAACCGGCGCTTTCCAGCATATGAGGCAAGCCTTTCTATGCCTTGAGCTATCCCAAAAAATAAAAAAAATCTAACACATATCTAAAAAAAAAAAGAATTTCACACAGCAGCAAACTAATTGGTTCTCTGTCTGGATGATCTCTAGGTTGAGTCAAAGGGTAGAGAGGGATGACGTTAAGTCTCCTCCCTTAAAGGGACCTTGAACAGGAGCTGTGATAATATTCTCATAAACATATATATATATATGTTAGTTTTTATGAGCTGATCAATAAATTTTAAATTTGAGAGACCAAGATAGATCTATTTCGAGCTTGTGTGTGTGTGTGTGTGTGTGTGTGTGTGTGTGTGTGTGTGAACAATTAAGCCCCAATTAAGGGAGGAATCAAGCTGCTTTCCTTTTCTGTCTTTCGGCTCATCACATGAGACCATGCAGACAGAAAGCTATTTGTTTCGTTGCCTTTTGTTTCCATTTGTGTTTACGTTTGTGCTGATAAATAAACAAACAAGGGAGACTAGTATAGATCTATTTCAAGCTATTTAGCTCTCATCAGCTAGCCATACCCTTACTGGGATTCGAACCAGGGAAGTATTACATGTGAGGCTGTTGTAATTGCCACTAGACCATATATATATACTTCCAACATTGTTATCTTAACATATAATCTTAAAAAAAAAAAAACTGGCGAGAGAAACAGTTTAGAGCCCACTGGGATATAAGTCGATTAGTCAAGGCTCAGCTGGCATTATTGAAACCTCCGGCGCTTCCTACTCTTGCGTAACACAAGGCTTCCTGTCTACCTCCCTTTCACTGCTGGAGATTTATTTGCCTTTTACCCTTTTGCTGTCGTCCTTTTGCTTAATGAAAGTCCTCCTGTTCTGCAGATGATTACCGAACCCAGAGTTAATTAAAAGCATTTATATCCAATCTTTTCGCAAGTGCTCAGTGATGCAAGCTCCATGGGACAGGGAAGAGCTGATTAATTCAATAACCGTTTCTTTCCACCCCTTCACTTTGTATAATTAATATTTATAATCTTTCATTAGACGGGGTTTTTTTTTCCCCTCCCCAGATTTTGGGATTTTCTGTGTGAATATCCCCCCACTCCACTTCCCAGTTTTTCTCATCTCTCCAGTCTTGCTGGCATGAAGGAGACCCAACTGCTCAGATTCTGTAGATTAGCTCTTGGGAAAACAATCCATAAGAAATTAAATGACCCTTTCTATTAATAATATCCGTGTTTGTGTGTGAGTGTGTGTGAGTGTGTGTGTTTCAAGGTGTTAATTATCATCTTTAAAGCGCTCCATGGCTCGGGACCTAGCTACCTGCGGGATCGGATCCTGCCTCATACATCCTCACGGCCGATTCGCTCCCACAGAGAGGGACTTCTCCGGATGCCGTCCACTAGACTTTGTCAGCGGGCGACGCCCAGGGGAAGGGCTCTCTCTGTGGCGGGCCCGGCCCTCTGGAACGACCTTCCCCCCGATATTAGGACGACCACGGACCTCCGCTCCTTCCGTCTAAAATTAAAAACACATCTTTTCTGTCTGGCCGGCCTGGGATAGTCTCTCTGTCTCTGGGGTTTTATTGGGTAGTTTTTAGTATAGTTTAGTTTTAATGGGGAATTTTAGCGCAGGTTAGGTTTAATTTGTTTTTAAGAAATGTCTGTATATTTTTATTGTTTTTATTCTACCTGTGCACCGCCCCGAGTCCCTATGGGGAGAGGGAGCGGTTATACAAATATTAAATTATTATTATTATTATTATTATTGTGTGTTTTGCTGGGGTTATCATCGCCATCATCATCGCCATCATTTCTTATTGTTCCAAATTGGAATGATCAAACATAATGGAAACATAATCACATTAATAGTTTGGGTTTGGGGGGGTTTTTTGGATGTGTGTGGGAAACAAAGAAGAACATGAAGTTAAAACGAAGCATGAAGCCAGGCAAAGGCTCTGTAAAAGCAGGATTTAAGGCATCCGTTTCCAGCCTTTTGCCCAAAAAGTTTCTAGAGAAACGGCAGGTGAAATCCTGCAAGGTGTTCTCGAAATTAGACAAAGGACTCCTGGTTTGGCTTGGAGCTTAAGTGGCTTCGCTTAAATTTTTGTCCTGGCTATTTGCCGCACAGGGAATCATTTAGTCCACACACCTCCACCCCAAGTCAGGACATCAACAGGAACCATGGGCTGTAGGGTGTCTATGGAAACTCTCAATCACCCAGGTCATGGTTGTCCCAAAGATCCTTTCTCTAAAAGGCAACTAGATTTTCATGGCTTTTTCCTTAAAAATGTCTCATTTCTCATGCAGGAAGCTTCTTCAGTTCTTATAAAGGAGAATATTTGTAGCTCAGGGTTGAAATGATGGGTCCTTGGTACTCTCTGCTTGTTTTCTTGCAGATGTTTCATTATCCTAACTAGGTAACATCATCAGTGCTAGAAGGGAATGGTGTTTGCAGAGAGGAAGAGGAGGAGGAGGAGGACATCTGCCTCTGTCTGTCTATCTATCTATCTATCTATCTATCTATCTATCTATCTATCTATCTATCTATCTAATGTTAGGTTTTTTGAGCTGCTCAATAAATAAATCAGGGAGACTAGTATAGATCTATTTTGAGCTTTTTATATATATATGCTTGTGTCACAACACCCTTGCCCCAATTAAAGGAGGAAGCATACTGCTTTCCTTTTCTGCCTTTCGGCTCATCACCAGAGACCATCTAGACAGAAAGCTATTAGTTTCATTGTGTCTTTTTTTAATTTATTTATTTATCAGCTCAAAACCTAACGTGTGTGTGTGTGTTGCATTTGTGTTGATAAATAAACAAACAAGGGAGACTAGTATAGATCTATTTCAAGCTATTTAGCTTGCATCAGCTAGCCATGCCCTTACTGGGATTTATATATATCTGTTTCTCTGCCTCGCTCTGTCTCTCTGTCTTTGTGTCTCTGTCTCTGTCTCTCTCTGTGTGTCCCTCTCTCACACACACACCTCTTGGCATCAGCTCCTCCAAATGGCAAATTATCCTATGCCTGCTCCATCCCTCCATCGCGTGCCTCCTTCCACAGGATAGAGCCCCAGGCCCCCAAGCTCTCTCTCTCTTTTCATTTCCTGCTCCTTGTCCTTTATCACAGGTTGGGCCAGCTGAACAGCCCTTCCAGAGTGGCTTTCATTTCAAGCCAGAGATTTCCTGGCAGCTGGACTCTCAACAACGGCTGCGTCCCATGAATGATGAGAAACACTGAGGGGCGACATCTAAGAACTGCCTGGGGTCCCATTCCTGCCTGGGTTTTAAATTAAGTTTTAGCACGGGGCAAATGTATTTAATCCAATTTTAAATTTATTTGATTGTCTGTAATTTAAATTTTATTTTCTTATTCTTGTGCACCGCACTGAATCCCACTTGGGAGAGAGGGCGGTATAAAAGTACGATAAAATAAATAAATGAAATAAAATTCCATCACTCCTGCCAATAGCACTCAAGCCCGCTTCTCTCTCTCTCTCTCTCTCTCTCTCTCTCTCTCTCTCTCTCTCTCTCTCTCTCTCTCTCTCTCTCTCTCTCTCTCTCTCTCTCTCTCACTCACACACACACACACACACACACACACACACACACCCCTCCCAGCCACTTCCTCCCTCTCCTGCTCATCTCCCCACCTTAATCCCATTGCCGGCAGATGTTTCAAAGAAGAGCCTTTGTCAGCCTGCTGTCAAAGGATTAACTTGCCTCGCTCAAGGCAACACCAGCGCTTTGTGCTGTGGGTGGAGGCCGGAATGTGGTCAGTCTCAGAAGGCTGTTTGGAAGCCTTCCACACGGGGCCAAATTCACCATTATGCTAAGAAGTTGGATCTGTGCCCTTCCAGTTTTGAAGCCTCCTCATTGGGAATAATGAAAGAATGGGAGATGGGCGATGTGGACATAAGTCAGAAACCCTGTCGAAAACTCAAAAAACTCCTCCAAAATCCATTAATTCCCCCCCCCCCCATTGGTGGAAGTTCCTATGCCTTGCATGGTTTAATTTTCCCATTTTAGAAAAAAAGGTGCATTTTTTTTAAAGACTACAATGGCTGGATTGAAATAGATGAAATAGATGAAATAAATGAAATAGAACATAAGAAGTCTTCAGCTTGCATGATCTTAAATGGAGCTTGTCTCAGCTTTCCCCTACACGGGGTGTCTTCAGGATGTATTGGAACATGTTGGTTGGCAAAGGAGAATCCCCTGGGCGTCGAATTCTGCTAGTTGTAGCAACCCCACATCTGGAAGGTACCAAATGTGGGAAGAAAGCCATGAGAAAATTTCCCTCAAGAATAAGGAAGTGATCTCTGGTCTTCACGTTGGTCCATCTAGCATGGTGAGGACTTCCCAAAGGATCTCCAAATAGCAAACATAATTCCTTTAAATAAATGTAACTTCACACATTTTGGAAGAATGTCCCTGACTTTTGCATATATACTGATGGGGGTTTGAACGGACTGTGACTAGCCAGGAAAATGTTACGATGAATAACTCAACGAAGATGTTTAGTCAATGGGTGATAACTGGGAGGGGGGAAGCATAGTCCATGCTACACATCATTAGGAAAGATATGAAAATCGTACTGCCCAGAAACTTAATGTAAATCTACCAGACATAGACATCTGGAATATTTTGTAAAGTGTTGGTCACAGCACTCGAAAAAGGATATGGCAGAGGTAGAAAACATGCAGAAAAGGGCAAACAAAAAAAATGACAAGAAGGTCTAGGGCAGGGATGTCCAAACTTGGGAACTTTAAGACTTGTGGACTTCAACTCCCAGAATTCCCCAGCCAGCTATGCTGGCTAGGGAATTCTGGGAGTTGAAGTCCACAAGTCTTAAAGTTCCCAAGTTTGGACATCCCTGGTCTAGGGATAATATGATAGCAGTCTTCTAATATGCAAGGGGCTGCCACATAAATGAGAGGGCCAACCTATTCTTTTCTTAAAGAGTTTTATTCTTTTTCGATTACAAAAATAAACATTCCATCTTTCCTAATGCAGTTGTGTCATCTGAGTACCAACATCTGAGTACGAACATCTGAGTACGAACGGAGACTCTGGAAAGAGTGCAGAGAAGAGCAACCAAGATGATTAGGGGACTGGAGACTAAAACATATGAAGAACGGCTGCAGGAGCTGGGTATGTCTAGTTTGATGACGAGAAGGACCAGGGGAGACAGGATAGCAGTGTTCCGATATCTCAGAGGGTGCCACAAAGAAGAGGGAGTCAAACTATTCTCCAAGGCACCTGGGGGCAGGACAAGAAGCAATGGGTGGAAACTAATCAAGGAGAGAAGCAACTTAGAACTAAGGAGAAATTTCCTGACAGTGAGAACAATTAACCTCTGGAACAGCTTGCCTCCAGAAGTTGTGAATGCCCCAACCCTGGAAGTCTTTAAGAAGATGTTAGATAGCCATTTGTCTGAAATGGTATAAGGTTCCTGCCCACGCAGGGGGTTGGACTAGAAGACCTACAAGGTCCCTTCCAACTCTGCTATTGTATTGTATTGTATTATCTCTGTGCATCATCGTTCCTCTATTGCCACATCTTTCATGTTCATATTAACCCTGTTTCCCTAGTTTAGTATTATAATATATTGAACATTTAAACGTAATAAAACTCTCCATTTTTCTTCTTAGTATCTTCAAGTAATAATATAGTAATAATCTTTATTGTCATTGTACTAAAATTACAATGAAATTGGTTATATAATATATCAAAATTAAACATCCTTGTTCTTTTTTTTTTTTTTTACTGTCCAAACAATTTTATTGATTTTTACAATTTTTATGGGAAAAGGGGAAGTGGTAAGGTTTAATGATAACATTTTAGGACTTCCATGTTGGGGTCGGTGGTTACCTCCGGGGCTTCATACAAATACATTTTTAAAAATATATAGTGGTGAGAAATAGATATATCATATTACATGTCATACATTCAATCATTCCTTTTTTTTTTTAAACATCCATCTTGGTTATAGTGAATTTCAAAACATACTTATTTTTGAGATCTGAGTCTCTTTGCAATAGTTTCTTCTTCCTCCTCCTTTTCAAAAGGTGGAGCCGCGACCCCCTCTGCTCCCTCTTTTTCTTCTAGGAGAGGAGAGTGCTTTCTAAGAAAAGCCTCCGCCTCTCCTATTGTTTTAATTCTAACCCTACTCCCTTCCCAGTATACCAGCAATCCCTCAGGCATCAACCATTTAAACCAGACTCCTTTTTTGTATGACTTTTTGGATAGGAAGGAATACTTCCTCCTAATCTCTCGAATTTTTTTAGGGAATCTGCTTCAATATGGCAATTTCCTTATCTTGAAATTTTAATGCCCCCCCCCCCGTTGAGCCCTCAGTATCTCATCCCAAACATCATTGTTCTTAACATACACATACTAACCCTTTTATATCTTTATCTAAGTGTATTATCTACTTATTTCTTAGTTTTCTTCGTTTCCAAACTCCTTTTTCTCTCTCCAACCATTGGGAAAATACTTAGGGCCAACCTAATCTGATGATGATGTTCGTCCATCATATTCAAAGAGGACTTGGACATCTGTGAGGTTGTGGTCCGTCCACGATGTGTCCGCATGTGGCTGGTAAGGCCTATACGGGCATGAAATGTTCTGCCACATGTTCTGTTCAGACCTGTGTGGGCACCATTGTTGCAGCATTTGCAGCTCTGGCTTTGCGGAGTTCTCGCTTCTCTTGTGCTTCGGTTGTCCTTCTGCCCTCAGATGTCTGGCAGCCTGGGTGGATCAGCATAATAATAATAATAATAATAATAATTTTTATTGTCATTGTAATAATAAAATTATTACAATTATGCGCCATGTCGATCGATCTTGCGCCAGGGTTTCCCAGGAGGTGGTGGCGATATCCAGGGACTTGAAGGAGGCTTTGCAATGTGTCTTTGTATCGCTTCCTTTTGCTCTCCGTGTGATCGTTTTCCTTGAGACAGCTCACCATAGAGGAGCTGTTTGGGGATGTGATGGTTGCATCCTTGCAACATGGCCTTCCCCAGTGTGTCTGGGCTTTCATCAGTAGGATGTGAATTGGTGGCAGGTCTGCTCTGGAGAGGACTTCTGTGTCTGGCACGTTGTCCTGCCACCGGATCCTCAGAATTCTACGGAGGCAGGTCATGTGGAAGTGGTTCAATTGCCTAGCGTGCCACCTGTATACAGTCCAAGTCTCACTGGTATACATCATACATACATACATACATATTCTACAAACCACCTAAAGGCAGGACAAGAAGCAATAGATGGAAACTAATCAAGGAGAGATCCAACCTAGAACTAATTTCCTAGAATTTCCTGTTAGTGAGAACAATCAACCAGAAGTTGGGGACACTCCACCACTGGAGGCTTTTAAGAATAGACTGGGCCACCACCTGTCTGGAATAGTACAAGCTTTCCTTCTTGAGCAGGAGAAGAAGACCTCCAAGGTCCCTTCCAATTCTGTTCTTCTGTTATCCTTACGAGAAACGACGTTTGATCACACACGGTGTAAAGAACATGGACAAGAAGAAGTTGTTCTCCTTCTGTCCAAACATTAGGATCATGGAGTGAAGCAGTTTGGAAGAAGATTCGAAACAGACCATGCAAAGTATTTCTTTCCACAATACATAATTAGCTTCTGGAATACATTGCTATAAATGTGGTGATGGCTATTAAGTTGGAGGAACAGAAGATAGGTTTGCCAAGGGTTTTTAGTTTTGAAGACTCGTTGTTGGAGGAAATTAATTTCCTAACTCCAACTACATGGGAGCAGCGTAGCAAGGAGACCTCCTGCTTGGAATACCCTGGAGATATTTATCGACCACTGTGAGAAACTAACGTTTCTGGAGTAAAATCGGCTTTGACCTGATCCTCAAGGTTGCTCTTAATGTTCTTATTCCATGCACCTCCTTTATTGCTTTAGGAGCCAATCCCGGAGTGAAAACATGTGCTCCAAGTCCAAATCTTTTGAAATGGATGCTTAATTCTGCACACCTATTAATTGTGTTGCAATGTATTTGCCAATCCTTGAGAATGAATGAATCTGCCATTGTGCGTTAGGAGAATACTCTGAGGCCGATGTAACCCTGACCTACAGCTTGAAAACTCTTTTTTTTCCCTGTCTTTAACTTTCTGGAGTGGGATGCGGTGGCTCAGTGGCTAAGACGCTGAGCTTGTCGACGAGAAGGTCAGCAGTTCGAATCCCTAGCGCCGTGTAACGGAGTTACTTGTCCCAGCTTCTACCAACCTAGCAAGTTCGAAAGCACGTAAAAAATGCAAGTAGAAAAATAGGGACCACCTTTGGTGGGAAGGGAACAGAATTCCATGTTCCTTTGGCATTGAGTCATGCCAGCCACATGTCTTCGGACAGCGCTGACTCTTCGGCTTTGAAACAGAGATAAGCACCGCCCCCTAGAGTTTGGAACAACTAAGCACATATCTGCAAGGGGAACCTTTACCTTTAACTTTTTAGAGGAATCCCTCCAAATTGCTCATATCAGATATCCTTGAATCAACAAAAGTCTCCATGTGTCTTCAGAGCTCTCTTCCCTCCAAAACTGGAAAGAGGGTAGTTGGATTCCACTGTCTAGATAATGGAATTGAATTATTATTCAATTAATTGAATAATACACAGAGTCACATCCAGATAGACCTGCTAAGAAAGCATCTTAATATTCACAGAGAAAGTTCTTTGGTTTAGTTTTTAATATGCTGTGTAATATATAGTATATATATATGGACTACTGCAATGCTCTCTACATGGGGCTCCCCTTCAGGTGCACCCGAAGGCTTCAGCTTGTCCAGAATGCAGCCGCGTGGGCAGTTATGGGAACCTCTAGGTTCTCCCATGTAACACCGCTCCTGCGCGAGCTGCATTGGCTACTTGTCGTCTTTCGGGTGCGCTTCAAGGTATTGGTTATCATCTTCAAAGCGCTCCATGGCACGGGACCTAGCTATCTGCGGGATCGCATCCTGCTCCATACATCCCTGAGACCGATTCGCTCCCACAGAGAGGGACTTCTCCGGGTGCCGTCCACTAGGCTATGCCAGTGGGTGACGCCCAGGGGAAGGGCCTTCTCTGTGGCGGGCCCGACCCTATGGAACGACCTTCCCCCCGAAATCAGAACAACCACAGACCTTCGCTCCTTCCGACAGAAACTAAAAACGCACTTCTTCTGCTTGGCTGGCCTAGGGTAATTTAAATCTTTAAATTGTTTTAGGGGTTTTTAGGGATAGTTTTAGTTTTATAGGGGTTTTTAGTGCAGGGCCAGTTTAATTTGTTTTTAATTTTGTATTCTGTCTGTTTTAATTGTTTTAATTCCCTGTGCCCCGCCTCGAGTCCCTTCGGGGAGAGAGAGCAGGTTATAAATAAAAGTATTATTATTATTATTATTATTGTTGTTGTTGTTGTTATATATTATAATATAGAATAGAATAGAATAGAATAGAATAGCAGAACACACACCCCAAGGGGCATTAGGGGTGTCTTACCCCATAGGACTTTTTTTAGAGAGTAAGTCTCTGTGTACCAAACTTGGTTGAAATTGCTCAAATTACACACAAAATTGCTCAAATTACACACACACACACACAGCCTGTGTGTGTGTATTCTGAAAAGCATACCTAGGAGACATAGGAAGGCAAGGGCATGCTACCTAGCAAGCACGTAGGCACCAGGGAATTAGTTTTTTTTTAAAAGATGTCCCTTTCTAAAAAAAATTAAATTAAATTCATCATGAAAAGTATCAGGAAATGGGAGCTTTTCCAGTTAGAAAAGATTAGTCATTCTGCTGCAAAGAGAATGTAAATACTCAAAGGCAGGCGCTTCCGTATTTATACATTTCTGAACTGTGTCTTCATATTGGGAACCTGTTCCAGTGGTGTAACTTCTCCAAGATTCAAATGAAAAATAACCTCCATGGTAGAGGGGCGTGTGTGTGTGTGTGTGTGTGTGTGTGTGTGTGTGTGTGTGTGTGTGTGTGTGTGTTAGGATTCAAAAAAAATTACTACCGGTTCTGTGGGTGTGGCTTGGTGGGCATGGCTTGGTAGACTTGGCAGGGGAAGAATACTGCAAAATCCCCATTCCCTCCTCACCCCACTAACCTGCTTTCCAGCTCCGTTCTCCTATGCGGGGCAACAGAAGAAGACCCAGCCAATCAGCTGGGACTCGGGAGGCAAAGAATAGGTGGGGGGCGGGGCCAGCCAGAGGTGGTATTTGCCGGTTCTCCAAGTTACTCAAAATTTCCACTATCGGTTCACCAGAACTGGTCAGATCTGGCGGAATACCATCTCTGGTTGGAGTGTATTTAAATCAAGAGTGTCCAACCTTGACAACTTTAAGACTTGTGGACTTCCACTGCAAATCCTGGCTGGGGAATTCTGGGAATTGAAGTCTGCAAAGCTTAACCTTGCCAAGGTTGAACACGCCTGGTTTAAACCATCTATATGGCTGCCTATCTGACCCCCATGACTCTGGGCAGTTGCTAAACCTTGATGGAAGGGGAAACCGCCAAACCCCACAGATGATTTTACGGGATTTTCATGTCCAAGACTCTAGTATCTGGGTTGGAATGGAACCCAGAATTTTGAAGCTTCTGGAGCTACCACTTCCTCAGTGTGTGAATGGATGTCCCTTCAACCTGCCAAACTGAGCCCTTTTAATGAATACCCTACATCAAAAATGCTGATTCCGGAGCATTTTACAAAAATCATTTGGAGGGGGTGGGAAAGGATGGGATCGAAACCCCCCCCCCACAACATGGCAATGCCAACAGGAATGAATCTATAAAACGTATAACTGTGACAGCCTGTGGTTAGAAAGTTTTATGTTTTTCTGCTGTTAATTGTGAATGGTTTGCTTCAAAGAGAGCTACTTTAAAAGAAAACAGAGTCCTTTAAGTTGTCGCCAAAGGGTGTCTATCTGCAAGACCGATCCATCAATGAAGAAGCAACAGGAGCCCCAATGCATTTCATAATATTTTTCCTTGTCCGAAGTGCAAACTGGAAACAGCTGCAGCGTGTAGAACAGCACATATAAAGAGGGCGAAAGTTGACCCTTAGGGTCCTATGGGGATCGTCCATCCTAGAAAGAGTGCAAAGAAGAGCAACAAAGATGATTTGGGGGGGGGGATTTTGCACAAAATTGGAAAGCAGACAAAACCCCATCAGAAGGAGAGATAATAAAGAAGATATTAGATTGTGCAGAAATGAATAGATTGACCTTGAGAATAAAGGACAAAGAGGAGTCAGTGTACTTACAGGACATGGGGGTGATTTTACGATTGGCTTGAAAAAAGATACAAATAGAAAGAGAAAGGAACAAAGCACAAAACAAATAACTCAGGACACGGGGAGGGGAAATAAAGTATGACAATGTAAATATACAGGCGGAAAAATGATATGAATTGACAAGTGTTAAATAGCAATTATAAGAATGTATATTTAAGAATGAATCTGAAAGGAAAAAAATTTAAAAACCTTTTTTCCAAAAAAAAAGATGATTTGGGGGGTCTGGAGGTTACAGCCCATTGGGTGAACAATTACGGGAACTAGGAATGTCACTTCTAACAAAGAGAAGGCCTAGGGCTGTGATGGCACACCTATGACACACGTCAGAAGTGGCATGCAGAGCCATCTCTCCGGGCATGCCAGCTGTTGCCCATTGCTCTTCCGGGCGAGCTTCCGGTTTCCGGTACATGCATATGTGCCGGGAAGCTGAGCTTCCGATTTCTAGGGCTCAGGCATGCATGAAAATCAGCTGGTCTTCGTGCACATGGGAGCATAAGAAATTGGAGGAGCAGTTCCCTGGTGCACATGCGTGGGCCGGGAAGCTGAGTTTCCGGTTTCCGCCACACACATGCACATCAACCAGCTGATCTTCATGCACGCTTGCATGCTAGAAACTCTAAGCTCGGCATCCCAGTGCGCTCATGCGTGCCGGGGAACTACTTTTCCAGTTTCTGGCGTTTACGCAGGCACACTCTCCCATTTCAGTACTTGGTGCCGAAAAGGTTTTATCTACACTGGCCGAGGAGATGGATGTCCTCATCCAAGTCATGAACTCCAGGAACTCAGGACTCTAAAACTTTGTTCATGTTCAAGAAATCCTTTAATCGAGTACATCATATCGGCACTCAGAAAGGTGAAGCTAGCTCTAAATTATTCCCATGCTTAGAGATAGTTAAAAGAATGAGATCTCTCACCCCAACTATGTCTCTCAGGTCATATGGGTCATATAGTCCAGATGTACTGGTAGGTTCCCACCCAACTTCGACAGGTGTCCATTGACATGACCTTGGTTCTCACGCCAGCGGTTAGACATTATGGCTTGCTGACTGAGGCACCACATTCCTGAGTAATGCCCCCCCTCCCCATGCTTTCCTTCCTCCCCCGTGAATGGCAACCAAGAAACGAAGCAGAAATCAACATGGCTTCAGAGGCAGGTTCACAATGACATGATAACTGTCCTCCAGTATTTGAGGGTTGTTACAGAGAAACGGGGGTGGACGTATTCTCCAACGAACTGGAAGATGGTACAAGAAGTAACAGGTGGAAGTTCATGAAAGAGAGACCCAACCTAGAACCAAGGAGAAACGTCCTGATTGTCAGTGAAATGGCTTGCTGTGGGTGCTCCATCACTGGAGGTTTTCAAGAAGGGACTGCACAACTACATTTGTCCAGAATGGTATAAGATCTCCTACTTGAGCAGAGAGTTAGATGAGAAAACCTCCAAGGTCAACCTTCCTACCCTCTCCCCTTCTCTCACTCTCCCTTCCATCTTCTTCTCCTCACCTCTATCTTCCTTCCCTCCTCTTCCTCTCCTCCTCTCTTCCTTGCTTTTTCTATTGTTGTAGGTGTCTCTTCCAGCTCTTAATTTTTATTTTCGTGAGGTGGTGTTTCCGCAAACTCCAAAATAGTTAAATATCATTTCTTGTTCCCTTTCCTTCTCAAATCTATCCTGATTATGTTTTGAGTATACACTTACATATTGTTATTTTCTTCCCTATCCCCCCCCCCAACCTTCATAGACATTGTGGGAGGACAACTTTCAACAATGTTAATCTGCCCTTCATTACATGCGAGCATCTTTCTTGCACCAGCTGAATTACAATCTAAATGCAAAGAACGGATCCTTTCCCCCACCTCCCCATATGTCATTGTCATAATTGTTGGCCTTCGAGCTGAAAAAAAAAATATAAATACATCAATCTTCTCTGGTTTGGCTGTTCTCGCTGCAGTGTATAATAAATCATACTATTGATATTCTTCCCACTTAACTCTAACTTCTGGATGTAAAGAAATCATTTCTCACAGCTACTGCCATTGGCAGTCAGATGGTTTCCCCTCCGCATGGCTGGCCAGTTTCTTCCCTTTAACATTTTAAAATGAGTCCCGTTTCCAGAGGTTTTGCCCGTAAAGCGTGGCAGAAATGTGCCACCTTTGGAAAAGGCAAGATGATTACTTGGCCTTCTCTTTGGCTGCGATTTCCATGGCTGAATTTGGTTGCATCTGTCTTAATTCTTTGGAATGAAGGATGATTTTCCAAGCTAAATGTGAAAACGCTTCCTGGCTGCCGATGGTGGAGAGTTTGGGCTTCCTTTCCAGATCAAATCAAACCTTGTTCTGAACCAACTAAGTGCCTGAAATATTTATTATTTTAGTAAAAAGTATTATGGTATTGGGCTTCTACATGTGGAGGTTCCACTCAGCTGGAATAATGTTTAATAATACTATGGAAAGAGTCGTTCTCATTATGGGGTGGAGACTTGTGAAAACATATAAGTTTCAGTAGAGAAGAAAATAGGTGTGTTACGGTTGAGTGGTTGGTTCTGTTCATGCAGGCATCTCATTAACGTAGTCCTCTTTGGTTGGAATTGACACTTCTGTAGAAAGAACTTGTCCCAATGCTTGATGATGAGGAATTAAAAACTTTATTAAACTCCACAAACAGCGTGTTTAATAATGTCCCTCCTTCCATTGCATTAAAAATAGCAATTTTGGGTACTAGTCTCAGAGAAGTATCTGTAAATCCTATGTTCCAGGATGTCAGAGTTTATTGCAGCAATCATATCCTGAAAGCACACGCAGGTAACTGATTCAGCAGCATTCATTAACTTCTCTTTATATATAATATAACACATGAAATAAATGTACAATACTAAATGCGGATTCTTCCAACGTGGTATTAAATGCAAGCAAACACAGGCAGAAGAGAGGTTTTTTTAGTTCAGCTCCAGCAGCAGATTAGTTTTCAGTTTTAGCATAGACTTTAAACTAAGACACACCTAGGCTCCTTGCTGTCTTCAGAAAATACTGTTTCAGTTTCCAGACAGTCCCCATTGGTTGACCTTGTTGCCTATTCCAGTCTATGAATACTTTGAAACAGGATTAACTTGATTACTCTTATTTTGTTTAGATAGTTGCTATGTATAAAAAAGGAGATGGTACTACTATTTATATTGTGCTCATTTCTCAATTTAAAAGCACTTCTTTCTGTTATTCATTCATTCATTCATTCATTCATTCATTCATTCATTCATTCATTCATTCATTCATTCATTCTACCTACTGCCTTTTATTCCAGAAGTTGAAGGTGGCATATATAATACTCCATTTTCTAATATTTTGCTTACTAAGACAACTCTTAATACGATCAGTTGCCACCTAGCAGTCACATTCACACAATAAGCTAAGTTGGGTTAATTAAGCTGTTTATTAAACTTCATTAAATTTACAAAACATAAGTTGAGTTCCCTACAGCTTAGCGTATTCATGCCAACATCATGATTTGATTAGCTTGTGGTCCAACATATTGCAAGAACTAAGAAAGAGTGTTAATTCATATATTTATTTAGAGATGTATGAAGGCAATCAGGGTTTCCTCCAGAGAGAGAATGCTGCTTGACGATCTGATGATAACCTCCTGGCAATTTTCAGGCAATCTGTGTCTGCAGAGTGGTATGTATCAGTTTTCTTTCCCAACCTGGTGTTCTCCAGATGTGGTGGGACTACAAATTCCCACAATTAGGTCCTACTGGCTGAGAATTATGGGAGTTCCAATAATATTTGGATGACACTAGGTTGAGAAAGGCACAGCAGTCCTCAGTTTCTGGTACTTCCTGTATATAAATTCTTCAATTTATGGAGTAGAATCAACTGGGAATTTATTATAATTTAACAATGCTCTTGCTTAGCAACCAAAATTTTGGACTCAATTGTGATGATAAATTCTTTCTTTCTTTCTTTCTTTCTTTCTTTCTTTCTTTCTTTCTTTCTTTCTTTCTTTCCTTTCTTCCTTCCTTTCCTTTCTTCCTTCCTTTCCTTTCCTTTCCTTCCCGTTGGATCACTGGCAGCGGCAGGCCAGATTTACTTCCAGGTACGCCGGTGGAACCCCCTCTCACTGGTTCTCTAAATTTCACTAACCGGCTCTCGCGAGTAAGTGCGAGCCTGCAGAAACCCACCCCTGATTCCTGGGCTGTCAGGGAAAGAGAAAACCCAGGGTTAATAAACTCAAGATTGCACAATAGAGGGGACAACCAGCAGGGACAAGGTATGGCAACATTTTACAGGGATAGGTAGATGAAAGCTGAAATAGAGCCAGCTTTGAAAAACAACAACAACAACAACCGTAGGCTAGCCTTCCTCCAGTCTGATCTTCTCCAAAGGACTGGGAGTCATGGGGCTTGTGATAAATCATGTGTCAGTGTGTAATTACAGGCACACCTTTTTAAAGCCTTAGTAAGACCACACCTGGAATGCTGCATCCAGTTTGGGTCACCACGTTACAAAAAAAGAAAAAGATGTTGAGGCTTTGGAAAAAGTGCAGAGAAGAGCAACTTGGATGATTAAAGGCCTGGAGATTAACACATGCAAAAAAAAACTCTTGCAGGAACTGGGTATAACTAGCCTAGAGTAAAGAAGGATAGGTGGGGGACATGATAGCAGTATTCCAGTATTTGAGAGGTTGCCACAAAGAAGAGGGGGGGGGGGGTCAACTGATTTTTCCAAAGCACCAGAAGGCAAGCCAAGAAACAATGGATAGAAACTAAATAAGGAGAGAAGCAACCTGGAATTAAAGAGAAACTTCCTAACAGTGAGGACAATTAAACCGGTGGAACAATTTGCCTCCAGAAAACGTGGGTGTTCCATCACTGGAGACTTTTAAGAAGAGACTGGACAGCCACTTGTCTGAAATGGTATAGCTGCTTCTCCTGCTTGAGCAGAGGGTTGGACTAGAAGACCTCCAAGGTCCCTTCCAGCTCTATTCTGATTGAAAAGGAAGAGATTAATGTGCTTGGACAGGAAAAAAAACCAAGATAGAAATAAAATAAAATATAAAATAAAATAAAATAATAAAATAATAAAATAATAAAATAATAAAATAAAATAATAAAATAAAATAATAAAATAAAATAATAAAATAAAGCAAAGCAAAATAAAACAAAGTAAAATAATAATAAAACAAAATAATAAATAAAAAAATAAAATAGAATAAAATAATAAATAACAATACTAATAAGATAAAACAAAACAAAGTAAAGTAAAATAAATGAAATGAAATAATAAAATGAAATAAAAAAATAAAATAGAATAACATGAAATAATATAACCAAAATAAGACCTACAGGTCCCTTCCAACTCTATTCTGATTGATTGACTGATTGAGAAATAATTGCCCTAAGACAGGGATGTCCAAACTTGGGAACTGTAAGACTTGTGGACTTCACTTCACTTGTGGACTTGTGGTTGAAGTCCACAAGTCTTAAAGTTCCCAAGTTTGGACATCCCTGCCCTAAGACATTCAATCTGCTAAATTTCAAAGGCTGTGAAGAATTGGCAATCTGGTCTGGATAAATGGCTTCCATAAAGGAATTAGCTGCTGTGTCCTCTCCTGATGATTTGGATCAGGATTTGGGTTGACGTAGGAGAGAGAGAGTGTGTGGCTTCACTGCCTCTCCATGGGGATTAGAAGGTCAACCGAGTGTTCCGGGTAGAAACAGACTTCCTTGGTAGAATCCTGGCTTCCACCGACAAGCCAGTATTAGTCACTTTGTTGCCTGCTGTTATAAGGCTGGAGAGGAGAGCTTCTCCAGGCAAGCAGCCCAGCCTTCTTGTAACTCTCACCGCAGCTCAAGTCTCACAAAGCCAGCTGGCTTCCTTTTGGTTTATGTATTTATACACACTCACCCATGACTTAGCTCACCAAGGCTGATGTCATCAGAAGGCCTAATACTGCCTTATTCTTAGGCAGCTAAGAAAGGATAGAAGCAGCTTGTCTGCTCACAAAGTAGGGAAGGCAGACAAATCGCATCTGTAGCCCAGAGGGGAACACTGTCCACTCGCTAACCTTTCACTGAGCGGAACAGGGAGGGTGGTGTGAAGCCGGAATGGTCCATCCTTCTGGTCAAAGGTCGGCCTGACTCTTCGGGGGAAGTGAGACCGTCACCTCAAAGAGATTTGAGCAATAGGAAAGGAAACATGGAGGCCGCCCTTGATTTACGACCACGTTCTGTTGTTAAGTGAGAGATATTGGTTGAGTTTTGCCTCCTTTTTACGACCTTTCTTACTGAACTCTTGTTAAGTGAATCACTGCACGTTAAAATTGGTCTGCTGATCGGAAGGTCACAAAAGCTGATCCCATGATCCCGGAGCACCACAACCGTTGTCGATATGAGTCAGTTGCCAAACATCTGAATTTGGGGTGTCAACGTTCCAAGTAATGCATCAAGTAGAACTCCGAGGCAGACAGATTCCTCAAAGAACAAATTTATTGGATACATCATGTTGGCACAACTGGTGAAAGCCAACTCTGCAAGTTCCCGCAGTTTTCACCCAGGTGAAATATAAACTTTTCCCCTTTCCCCAAGTCATCAGTCACAGGGTCCAATAGAAGTGCCGGCCAGTTGCTTGGTTACTTCACTCCTCCTCTCCCAGCCACCTGTTGGCATGACCTTGGTTTCCACAGGAAAACTTTTTGTTTCGACTGCAAACCCCCAGTTAACTATTTCCCTCCCTCTCCATCTAGTGGCATCCCCAAAGCCTTGAAGATGGCTCCAGCCAGGTTCGCTTCAGGGTTCACACGGGGATGCTGTAATGGTTGTAAGTGTGAAAAATGGTCATAAGTCGCTTTTTTCAGTGATGTTGCAACTTCGAATAATCATTAAATGGACCGGTGTAAGTCAAGGACTACTTGTATTAGATATTTATTACAGCAAAGAAAAGGCAAAGTACTTGGGGAAGAAAAAAATTTCTACTCCAATCTATAGAACTGATGGAGTCCCATTCAAGCACATTAAGCTCTTGATTTAGTGCAGTGGTCATCAACCAGTGGTCCACAAGAAAATTTGGCGGTCCGCAGAAAAATCTTTGCATGTCTGCATTTTTTTATATTGCACTAAATCAGGAACCCTCAAACTATGGCCCCTGGGCTGGATACGGCCTGCTGAAGCAATTGCTCCCACTCATTGACAGGATGGGGTCCTTCAGGCACTAACTTGGCTGCCTATTTAATAGCTCCAGCCCCTCCCTCCCTCCCTGGGAGTCCAGGCGCTGTGCAAAACTTTGCCCAGGCTCCTCGAAAGACAGAGTTTGCAGAGGGACAATCTAGCACCCGGGCTGGCTACAAGACAAACATTCATTCTTGGTTGTATTTGAGATTCCTAGCTGCAATGGACAGCAAACTTAGAGTTGAGCACTTCTGGGCACTTCTCTCCGCTAACAGACAGCCAAGCTAAGTGCCTGAAAGACCCCATCCCGTCACTAATTCATATTAATTGTCCGCGGGATTTAAAATTATGAATTTAGCAGTCCGTGAGGTCTAAAAGGTTGATGGCCCCTGATTTAGTGGGTCTTGATTTAACAGACTATACTATACAGAGCTATACTGGTTCAGATTTCATCCTCCCCAAATAACCAGCAAGTCCATTAAATCAAGCATTTGTGGTTTCAGGGAAAGTTAGGGAGGATCAGGGCGTGGAGTACGTAGACTAGTGGGAAAACACTGGAAGGACACAACTCATACACAACTAAAGGGATGCTGGGAGGATTAGAATCTGCAGGCCAGCAGAATTTAATAAGGAATGTAATAGAATAGAAGGGAATTCTTCATTGGCCAAGTGTCATTGGACACCCAAGGAATTTGTCTTTGGTGCAGATGCTCTCAGTGTACATAAAAAGACGAGATGCATTCATCAAGAATCATAAGGTCCAACACTTAATGATAGTCACAGGGTACAAATAAGCACTCAGGAAACAATATCAATATAAATCATAAGGATGCAAGCAACAAGTCACAGTCCTGCAGTCATAACGGGGAGGAGATGGGTGATAGGAACGATGAGAAGACTAATAGTAATAGTAATGCAGACTTAGTGAATAGTTTGACAGTGGTGAGGGAATTATTTGTTTAGCTGAGTGATGGCATTCGGGGGGGGGGGGGGAGGGAATGGTTCTTGTGTCTAGTTATCTTGGTGTGCAGTGCTCTATAGTGTCATTTTGAGGGTAGGAGTTGAAACAATTTATGTCCAGGATGCGAGGGGTCTGTAGTTATTTTCATAGCCCTCTTTTTGACTCATGCACTGTACAGGTCCTCAATGGAAGGCAGGTTGGTAGCCATTGTTTTTTCTGCAGTTCTGATCATCCTCTGAAGTCTGTGTCTGTCTTGTTGGGTTGCAAAACCAAACCAGACAGTTATCGAGGTGCAGATGACAGGCTCAACGATTCCTCTGTAGCACTGTATCATAGATTCACCAAAGGTTGGGTGTTTTGTTTTTTAAAATTTATTTTAAATTATTTATTTACAGTTTGGAGGCCATCAACTTTCCAGCAACTCTTGGGAAGCTTACACTTTAAAAACTAAAAAAAATGTTTAAAAACAAACAAGCAAAAATCACGAGCAGCCCAAGAAAAAGGAAAAAATAAAATAATCATCCAACAGAAGCTCAAAGCCTGGGAGAATAGCCAGGTCTTTAATAAGTTCCTGAAAGTCATCAGGGCGAGAGCACAAAAAGTACTTTGGATTTAACTGACATTCTGTTTTAGCAGGCACCCTTTCCCTCTAAATCAGGGGTCTCCAACCTTTGCAACTTTAAGTCTGAAGGACTTCAGCTCCCAGACTTCTCCAGCCAGCAAAGCTGGCTGGAGAAGTCTGGGAGCTGAAGTCCTTCAGACTTAAAGTTGCAAAAGTTGGAGACCCCTGCTCTAAATGACCCATTAAACGGAGGGTATAGTGTACTAACCACAGTTGATCCTGCTTATTATCATGCCCAGATAAGGTGGTTGGCCCAGATAAGGTTGGTCACCTGCAGAAATATTGAAGGATCTCAGTTTATCTGCACCATCGACGGAACCAAAAACTAGCCAGATGAAATCCTTGGCTAGAAAGTGACACCATCTTCCCCCAATTATAAAAAAAATGAAAACCACCCAGATGTTGGAGAGAATTATATTCAAACAAGAAGCTAAACCACACAAAAAATATCGTTTTGGTTAATGATAGAATACTTGTAGCTCAGGAGTAAAGTGAGGAGTTCTTCGTGATATCTGAGCTTGGTTGTTTTCTCACAGACATTTCATTACCCAACTAAGGAACATCATCAGTGCTAGAAGGGAATGGGGTGTGCAGGGAGGAAGAAGAGGACTATGGGTTCTTTGGTGCTCTCTGAGCTTGGCTATTTTCCTGCAGATATTTCATTACCCAACTAAGTACCATGTTTTCCCGAAAATAAGACAGGGTCTTATTCTCCCCCCTCCGAAATAAGCACTTGACCTTATTTTCAGGGAGGTCTTATTATTTTTGAGGTGCAGGAGGCCCCTTACTTGGCCCATGGCCTGTAGATCAGCTGATCCAGAGAGGGCCGGAAGTTTTGTCTCTGTTTCTGGCACACTCTTGCCAGCCCTAGAGTCACTGGGCCTGCTACTCTTTTTGCGGCCGCCACTAAGAGAAGGGGTGTGGTAGCTAGGGTTTGGGGAGTGGCCTCCATGAGGCCATTCTGCGTAGATGACAGGAGCATGTGGAGTGGATGGGGCATGTCATCTCCCCTTTCCCCCCAGGAAATGACCGGGACAGGCTGTGTATGCATTTAAATATTTTAGAGGAGGGCTTATTTTGGAGGGAGGGCTTAATTTAGCGCATGTGCTTAAAAGCCCGATTGGGGAGGTCTTACTTTTGGGAAAACAGGGTAGCATCATCAGCATCATTGCTCTGTAGTCTAGCACTGATGATGTTATCTAATTTAGGTCATGAAACACCTGTAAGAAAACAACCAAGCTCAGAGACCACCAAGGACCTCTCATTATCACAATGACTGTAGCATTAATCATTCCCAGCATGTTGTGGGAATGCAACTGCTAAATCCTGAACTGACTTGAGGGTTCTGCAAACCCAGCCAAGGAGTCTAATTTGTGACCATTTAAACTTCCAGATCAATAGACATTCCACCATTCGCTTAGGTTTGGCAGGGATTTTTATGTAATGTTCTCAAACTATTGGCTGGCTCATTATTTTTTTGAACAAAGCCCAACAATTAGACTGTATGGTCAAAACTCCAAATTGCATATTTCATGGAATTGCCTGTCAGTAATTCCTTGACATAGAAAAGAAAAAAGGAAAAAAAAAACAGTTCCTGGAATCAGAATGGAAGAAGAGAAAAATATAAAGCAATGTTCTCGTTTTGTGTTCTCTGTTGTTTTTTCCCCAAACAGTTTTATTTTTATTTTTTTGGGGGAAAGGGCAAATCTTATCAGAAAAGCAGATTAACAGAGTTAGAAGGCACTTTGGGGGTCGGCTGTTCCAACCCTTTGCTCAAGCAGGAGAGCTTATTCCATTCCAGACAAATATTTGTCCAATCTCTTCTTAAAAGTCTCCTATGATTGAGCAGCCAAAACTTCTGGAGGCACGTTGTTCCATTGATTAATTGTTCTGTCAGGAAATTTCTCCTCAGATCCAAGTTGCTTCTCTCCTTGATTAGTTTCCACCCATTGCTTCCTGTTTTACCCTTAGGTGCTTTGGAGAAAAACTTGACTCCCTCTTCTTTGTGACAGCCCTTGAGATATTGGAACACTGCTATCATGTCTCCCTTAGTCCTTCTTTTCACTAGATAGACCAGGGGTGGGCAAACTTTGCAACTTTAAGTCTGAAGGACTTTTCCTTCTATGACATCTTACAATCATCACATTAACATTGCTATGTCATCATACCTGTATATATCAATCTTATATCGCTTCAATATTTATATACATTCATTTACAGTTCTATACATTTCTCTATTGTTTCTCAGCTGAATTAACTTTATTCCTGTTATGCAATCATTTATGCCAGTTATCCCAAATTTCATAGTATTCAGACTCTTCTTTGTCCTTTCATCTTAATGTTAACTTGTCCATTTCTGCACAATCGAAATGTTTCTGAATCACTGAATTCATCTGGGGGAATATTACTTTGTTTCCAACATTGGGCAAATGTTATTCTAGCTGAAGTCAACAAGTGTATTAGTATGTATTTAATTTTCTTTCTATGTTTCCCCTTGGTTATTCCCAGCAGAAAGTTCCAGTTTGTATTCTATTTGTTCCTCTGTACTTTGTTGCATCAATTTCCAAATTTTCATCCAATAGTTTTGAGTTTCTGGACAGGTCCACCATATTTGATAGAAAGTCCCTTGCGGGTTTTTCTTCTTCTTTTTTTGCACTTGCAGCAAGTCGAATTCATGTTCGGGTACATTTTGGCCAATCTCATTGGTGGTAAATGCCAACAATAGAACATTTTGTACATGTTTTCTTTGAATGCTACTGATCGTGTCAGTTTATAATTTGTGTTCCAAATTCAACGCAGAATTTAATTCAATGGCATTTTAATCAAAATGTGTGGACTGAGTCCATTTTCTGACTGGAATGGGAAAGTTGGTTCACATCATTGATTGATGCCTTCCAACGGGGTTGCCTTCAACTTGATTTGAAAGTCTTGGATTCGTTTCTGCCTGAAAATAGGTTTTCTTTTTCACTGAACCTTCAATCAAATCCATCCCAGTTAATAGTTTGAGCCCCTCTTGTCCTTTTGCCAAGTGAAGTTGACAATTGGAACGAGGATGCTCCCCAGTTCACATAGATTTATTAAGCACATTCTGACATGCTCCCCGGCCAACATTTTTTCCAATTCACTCTTCACCCACAAAAGCTTGGTTTCAGTGTTCAAACAGTAAAGAAAACAGAATATTGTTGTTTTAAATCTCTCTACATGGGGCTCCCCTTGAGGTGCATCCGGAGGCTCCAGTTAGTCCAGAATGCAGCCGCGCGGGGGATTTTGGGAACATCTCGAAGTTCCCATGTAACACCTCTCCTGCTGCACTGGCTACCGGTGGCCTTCCGGGTGCGCTTCAAGGTGCTTGTTACCATCTTTAAATCGCTCCATGGCTCGGGGCCTAGTTACTTGCGGGACCGCCTCCTGCCACATACCTCCCACCGACCGATTCGCTCCCACAGAGAGGGCCTTCTCAGGGCGCCGACTGCCGGTCAATGCCGGCTGGCGACGCCCAGGAACAGGGCCTTCTCTGTGGCGGGGCCCGCCCTCTGGAACGACCTCCCCCCCCGAACTCCGCACCATCACCGACCTTCCCCTCTTCCACTGCTCACTTAAGACACTTCTTTTCCAGCAAGCTGGACTGGCGTAGAACTTGAATTTTAGAACAACAGAGCCTCAGCCAAGTTAATTAAGTTTTTAATGGGATTTTAGCACATGTTTTCTATTTAATTTCTTTTTAACTTTTGTATATTGTTATTTATTGTATATTTTAATGTCCTGTGCACCGCCCAGAGTCCGTCTCGACGGAGATTGGTGCGGTTAACAAATCGAATAAATAAATAAATAAATAAATCATTATAGAGTTTCATCTTCAGTTCAGCATCATTGCATATGGCTGCCAAGAAGTTCGTTTCACTAAGGTTCTTTATTTGTAGCTTGTGGGAAAAATTAAGATTTTTCCCCCCTCTCCTTCTGATATCCCTGACCCTGATATTCAAATGTATCCTCTTTTGGGGTAGTTATGAGGAGATTTTTTAAAAGGTAGGGCTCCAGTCGTGCAAGCATGCCCCACCCCTCAGCCTTGATTCTTTCAACATTCTACTGGGGGGGGGGGAAACCTGTTCTTTTTCCAAGCTTAAGTTGCCTTCATACCTCACATTGAACCATAATTTATGACTTATTCCAGATTTCCCAACCTAGGCAGCTTCCAGATGTGTGACCCTCATGAATCAGCAGCACTGGCTGGAGATTATGGAAGGCGTTTTGAACAGCTTCTTCCAACATTAAATCTTCCAAGATTAAAAAACGTAGAATTCCCCCAAATCAAGTTGCCATCCCAGCAACCCTGGACCCCTTGTCATTATGATGGAGTCCATCTTCTTCTCTTTCCTTCCACCATTCCCAGTATTATACCCTTTTCCAGAGAATTAGGCCTTCATAGAATGTGTCATTGTAGAATCATTGTAGAATCATTTGAGCCAGGTCATGTGTACCTCGAGTGGGAAGACCAGGTTGATTTGTTCCTTGATTCATCAATTTGTTTTCTTGGCTGTCCATGGTATGACTTTCTCCAACACCAAAATTCAATGCTCTTCCTATCCTGCTTCTTCAAAACCCAACTTTTGTTACTGTAGAGTATCACAGCGACCAGCAGGGCTTCCATAATTTTGATGCTTATAGGTGTAGAAACATCTCAATATCTTTTTCAAAGCTTTAATGGCTGCTCTACCTAGGGCTGGTCTGCAGCGTATTTCTTGACAGACTGTCCCTGTGCTGTTGTTGATTGTTCTTAAAAGGCAGGAGCTACCCACCGCTGGGATATTTTTACTATCAACTCTGAGGTCATTAGATTTTAAGCAAAGTTTCTCTCAAATCAAAACTGACTCCCAGACACTTCAGAAACGCATCTCTGAAGTCAGGGGTGGGCTTCAAAAATTTCAGCAATGGGTTCTCTGCCCAGTTGCTGGGTGGGTGTGGTCATGATGGGCATGGCCTAGCCAGCCTCCTGCACCATGTGTGTGTGTGTGTGTGTTTTCATCTTCCCCAGGCTTCGTAGGCTTTCCTCGAGCCTCTGGGAGGGTGAAAAGGTCTTGACGACCATCTTCAAAGCGCTCCATGGCTCGGGACCTAGTTACATGCGAGACCGTCTCCTGCCCCATACATCCCTTAGACCGATACGCTCCCACAGAGAGGGCCTTCTCAGGGTGCCGTCGGCCGGACAATGCCGGCTGGCGACACCCAGGGGAAGGGCCTTCTCTGTGGCGGGCCCTGCCCTGTGGAACGACCTACCCCCTGAACTCCGTGCCATCACCGACCTCCGCCTCTTCCGCCAGTGTTTAAAAACACACCTGTTTCATCAAGCCGGCCTAACATAGCCTCCGCTGTGACTAGTATTAGATAGTTTAAAAAAGGGGAAAATTTAATTGGTTTTAGCGCAGGTTTGAATATTTAATAGGTTTTTAAATTTTGTATTTTGTATTATTTATATGTTATTTTAAATTCCTGTGTGCCGCCCTGGGTCCTTTTGGAGAAGGGCGGGATATAAATCAAATAAAACAAATACAAACAAAACAAAACTTCCTCCGGAAGCCGGAAACAGCTCCGTTTCCAGCCTTCTGGAACTTCTGGGAGGCCTATTTTCCCTCTCTTTGAGCCCCCACATTTGCCTCACATCCAAAACAGGCCATGTGGAGACTCCTGGGAGGGGTGGGGAGGAGCAGGAGGAGAAGGGAGAGGCGGGACCAGCCAGGGGTGGGATTTGGAGATTCTCCGAACCGGCCATAATGTTAGCTACAGATTCTCCCAAACCTGGCTGAACCTATAGCAGCCCACTCCTGCCTGAGGTTTATGGCAGCAATACAGAAGTGTGTTGCCAATGTCTTCTTCTGATATGTTCCAACTTCTCCGTCTAACGGATGGGCCTGTAATTTCCTTGAAGTCTCCTAGCCATGTAATAACCAGATCTGACCTCACTTAGCTTTTCCAAGATCAGCTGAGGCCAGCTAAATGCTGCCGGTTTACTGGGAAATGTACATAGTTAGAACACACAGGGACTTAGACACAGGGAGAGTTACACTACGCATATATATGTGTGTGCAATTTGTATATACAAAGTGTATTTGTTGGAGATGAATTATCATTGCAGCTGTGATTTATTTTTTATTCATTAGAGAAGACGCTGCCGAACAATTCCCAAAAACCCACAGTTCAGCTGTATTGAAAGCAGAACATTTTTTCCTAGCTTCAGAATTGGAAATCATAACATTTCATCTACAAGAAAGGGCTCGAATTAAAATTTATTGTCAAGCTGAACTAGGAAAATTAATGATATCGTTTGCAGCCAAACTGGAATACATTTAAGAAAGATCATTTCCTCCCCCCTGCCCCCATAAGTGCTAGATTTTAGACTTCTGATTAGAATTTATTTGGGGGTGGGGTGATGCATTTACTGTCTCTTTTCTGCTGACATTTTTCAAGCAGGATTTTCTTTGCGTGTAAAGAAGTTTGACCACTGTTTATTATGTGTTCAAAACCTCTTAGCAAATTAATAAAAAAGAAAAGCAGAGGCAGACAATGGACTCTGTTGTTGTTGTTAGTTGCAAAGTCATGTCTGATCCATTGTGACCCCATGGATAACGTTCCTCCATGCCTTCCTGTCCTCTACCATCCCCAGAAGTCCATTTAAGCTCATGCCTACTGCTTTGGTGACTCCATCCAGCCACCTCATTCTCTGCCATCCCTTTCTTCTTTTGCCCTCCATCGTTCCCAGCATGAGGCTCTTCTCCAGTGAGTCCTTCCTTCTCATTAGGTGGCTAAAGTGTTTGAGTTTCATCTTCAGGATCTGGCCTTCTAAAGAGCAGTCAGGGTTGATCTCCTCTAGGACTGACTGGCTTGTTCGCCTTGCAGTCCAAGGGATTTGCAGGAGTCTTCTCCAGCACCAGAGTTCAAAGGCCCCAATTCAGCCAAAGAATTAGGGCTGACATGATAGCAGTATTCTGAAGGGCTGCCACAAAGAAGAGGAAGTCATTCTTCAAAGCACCAGAGGGCAGGACAAGAAACAATGGTTGGAAACTAATCAATGAGAGAAGCAACCAGGAATTAAGGAGAAACTTCCTAACAGTGAGGACAATTAACCAGTGGAATAGCTTGCCTTCAGAAATCATGGGTGCTCCATCACTGGAAATTTTTAAGAAGAGACTGGACAGCTACTTGTCTGAAGTGGTATAGCGTTTCCTACTTGAGTAGAAGACCTCCACAGTCCCTACCAATTCTTTATTTCTATTTCTATTTCTATTTCTATTTCTATTTCTATTTCTTTCTATTTCTATTTCTATTTCTATTTCTATTTCTATTTCTATTTCTATTTCTATTTCTATTTCTATTTCTATTTCTATTTCTATTTCTATTTCTATTTCTATTTCTATTTCTATTTCTATTTCTATTTCTATTTCTATTTCTTATTCTATTCTATTCTACTCTACTCTACTCTACTCTACCCAATCCTACTCTACTCTACTCGTAACTAAAATAACTCAGAATTTGCCAACCCAATCCAGATTCACTCAGCCAAGGAGCTTTTAAATGAGCTGCCTTCAAACAAAGCTATTGTGTTTCCCCAGCTGTTCCACACTTTCACAAACTGTACTAATTGTCTGACTTCTCCCTTCACAAAGGCCACATGTAAAGGGTTGGATCTAGGCCCAGAAGGAAATCCCTATGAAGGCCTAGTCCCAGAATATCATTAGGAGGTGTGAAGCCACACCAAGCGATCTTGGCAAAGGCCGGTTTTAATGGGCGTGCCAATTGTGAATGCTTCCAGACCAGCTTTTACAATTCACCCTACAAAATTCACAAAAATACTATGGCGTATTCAGACATCAAGTTTCATTTCTTTGTGGGTCTTCTGGTGATGGGGGCATCTTCCATCTTTATTTCTCATCATAAACATCCCAGAAAGAAGGACAGTGTTCTTCGATTGTTGGCAGGACAAATATGAGGATATTCAGAGGAAGTCAACATTATCATTGAGCCAGGGATGAGTTACTGCTGGTATTACTGTTGGTTTGGCACACACACAAAAATTGCATTTGCACCTAAAAAGGTCTGTGCATGTGCACAACATTAGAAAAGGAAAAGAAATTACATTTTTGCAATGAAGATTGTTCTGTGCATGTGCAGGACCTAAAATCAAGAGGGCGCCACCGCCAATAGAATCAGTTTGGGGGCGTGGCAAGCCGACTTACTACCTATTCGGCAGAACTGGTCCAAACCAGTAGGAACCCACCTCTGCATTGAGCCAAAAATCGATTCTCCATCCCCAAATTTTTTCCCTCTCTGAAAGAGGATTCTGTTTTTTTAACCTGAGTCCAGGTGGATGTCTAAACCACTGATGATTTTTAATTCGATTTGTAATATTTACCTCAAATGATAAGCATCCCAGTAGGAGAATTGAAAAGCTATACCAGGCAGTCCTTGTTTAATGACCACGGTTGGTATTGCCAACGTAGTGATTAAATGAAGGGTTGCTAAGTGGAACCCCAACTATGCTGACTATCTAACTTCCGCTTTCCTTTGTTTTACACAACTGTGAAGGCTATAAATGTGGGGATTGGTTGTAAAGTTACTTTTTCATTACTGTGGTAACTGTGAATGGTTGCTAAATGAGACAGCCTGTATATGTCGCTAAACAAGAACTGCCTGTATATGCCCTTTGTGGGGGAAATATGCACTTCATTTCTCTCAACCTGGGAAAGTGGTTCTTTGCCTGAATGTTTGCTGGAACTGAAGAGAACAAAACTTCTCCAAATATTAGGAAAATTCTCCCAGTTTTGTCTACGTATTCTTTTGGGGAAGCCTAGCCTATACACTCAAAGGTGTATCAAAAGCTCGAATACAACTTGTCTGCCTAGAATCTGCACTGTATATCAGACAATACAATCGAGCGGGTCCAGAGGTATTTTACAAGAAGAGCCCTCCCATCCTCTGCTCGCAAGAGAATCCCTTATGCCACCAGGGTCAATACTTAGGGCTTCAACAATCTGGAACTGTGCCACTTGCAGTTGGACCTAAGCATAGTACACAAAATTGTCTGCTACAACATCCTACCTGTCAACGACTTCTTCAGCTTCCACCACAATAATACACAGGGAAAAAATAGATACAAACTCAAGATAAACTGCTCCAAACTCGATTGTAGAAAATACAATTTCAGCTACAGAGTGGTCAATGCCTGGAATGCTCTACCTGACTCTGTTGTTACATCCTCAAACCCCCATAACTTTAACCTTAAACTGTCTAGTGTGCACCTCACCCCATTCCTAAGAGGTCGGTAAAGGAGGCGTGCATAAGCGCACCAGAGTGCCTACCGTCCCTGTCCTACTGTCCCCATTTATTTGTATTCATTTCATGTGCTCATGTCCATGTTTATACTCACACCTGTTATCTCGTACAAGTTTGACAAACTAAATAAAATAAAATAAAGTAAATGAAAAAACTAAATCAAGAGGGAGAACCATCTCCCTCCCCAGAAATAATCTCAATAACTTCAGCAAATCCAGGCTGATCTGTTTGCAAAGCAGGCTGATCAAGAGCCATTCACCAGAAGTCAAGTTTTGCTTCCAGGAGATTAAGCCGCTGAGCTTCACAAACATTGGTTTGTAGGTCAACCGTGACTAAGATAAGGATGTTTGAACAAGGGGAACGTAGATGCTTTTTGAAAACACTTTTAAAACAATAGACCTAGGAAGTAGCAGAGTGTCCCCACGGACTGAGGACAGGGAAGGACCGAGAGGCCAAAGAAGATTCCTTGCAACATAACGAGACGGGTGGAGTAATTTGAATGTGTCCTTTGTCTGGTTCATACAGTTGCATTTGGCTGCATTAAGAGCAGTTACAGGAAGAAAACATGCAGTCATCTGGCAATAAGTTAATTTCTCTCTTCCCTGCCCCAATCATGGTCCCAGGTTGCCACAATCAATTTTCAGAAGAGGGAGATCAAATTATCTCTCTCTCTTTGCCTAATTTATTGGTATTTGTCCATCTAAAAATAATTAGGTGGTCTCTATCAACAGGATTTTATTTTTTTATTTTATTTTTTTATTTTATTAAATTTATATCCCGCCCTTCTCCTACAAAAGGACTCAGGGCGGCGCACAGGAAATTAAAAGTCAATACAAATATACAAATACACCATTTACTAAAACCCTTATTAAACAGTTACTCTGTGCTAAAAACATTTTAAAATCCTCTAATTAAAATTTACAGCTAATGAAAAGTCCATATCGGGTGGTTATGCTAGACCAGCTTGTTGAAATAAAAGCGTTTTGAGATGCTGGCGGAAAAGGCGGAGGTCCGAGGTAGTGCGGAGTTCGGGGGGCAGGTCGTTCCAGAGGGTAGGGCCCGCCACAGAGAAGGCCCTTCCCTTGGGTGTCGCCAACCGGCATTGCCCGGCCAACGGCACCCGGAGAAGGCTCTCTCTATGGGAGCGCATTGATCGGATTGTGTTTACAATATTCTAGTATTTGAGAGGTCGCCACAAAGAGGGATAGGTAGATGAAAGCTGAAATAGAGCCAGTTTTGGGGAAAAAATTGTAAGCTAGCCTTCCTCCAGTCTGATCTTCTCCAAAGGACTGGGAGTCATGGGGCTTGTGATAAATCATGTGTCAGTGTGTAATTACAGGCATACCTTTATAAAGCCTTAGTAAGACCACACCTGGAATGTTGCATCCAGTTTGGGTCACCACGTTACAAAAAAAGAAAAAGATGTTGAGGCTTTGGAAAAAGTGCAGAGAAGAGAAACTTGGATGATTAAAGGCCTGGAGACTAACACATGCAAAAAAAAATATCTTGCAGGAACTGGGTATAACTAGCCTAGAGTAAAGAAGGATAGGTGGGGGACATGATAGCAGTATTCCAGTATTTGAGAGGTTGCCACAAAGAGGCCAACTTATTTTCCAAAGCACCAGAGGGCAGGACAAGAAACAATGGATGGAAACTAATCAAGGAGAGGAGCAACCTGGAATACAGGAGAAACTTCCCAACAGTGAGAACAATTAGCCAGTGGAACAGCTTGCCTCCTGAAGTTGTGGGTCACTGGAGGCTTTCAAGAAGAAACAGCTACTTGTCTGAAATGGTATAGGGCAGGGGTATCAAACTCAAGGCTCAGGGGCCAGATCCAGCCCGCAGGGTGCTTAGATCTGGCCCGTGGAGCCACTCTGGAAACAGCAAAGGACTGGCCCACCGTGCCTCTGTCAGAGAAAGGCTCCATTTTCACTGCCAGAGGGTTGCAGGCGGTCACAGCCGAAAATAGAGCTTGGCAGCCTATTTTTCCTGGCACAGACACCTCCGACACGAGCGATGTTGAGGTGGCTATGCCCCCCCTGCACTCCCCCCCCAGGTCAAACACAATCCTGATTCGGCCCTGAATGAAATCAAGTTTGATACCCCTAGTATAGGGTCTCCTGCTTGAGCAGGGGGGTTGGACTAGAAGACCTCCAAAGTCCCTTCCAGCTCTATTCTGATTGAAAAGGAAGAGATTAATGTGCTCAGACGGGGTGGGGGGGAGATGTAAGGTGGAACAAAAATAACAAATAATAAAAAAAATAAAAAAAATAATAATAAAATAAAATAATAAAAAGCATCCAGTTGCAGAAGTGCTCTTGACCTTCCAATTCATGAACAATGCTCTCAATTGAACATTGAAATAAAGCTGGGTCATTACAAAAGGCTTGACGTGCATCAAAGCTTACATAATCTGCATGAGCCACTTTTTCTTCGTGGTTTTAAATACTTAACTCACCTAAGCGGAGACAACGATTTTAGTTTTCCTTGTCTACTACAAAGGAAAAACTGTCCTCTTCTCCATAGGAGGAAATAGATTAAACGGTATTTTAGATAATCCTCAAAGCTACTGAAACTTCCTTCTGTGAAACAATGCTTGACTGAAGTTGCCAAGAAGAATAGATCCTCTGATGTATAAACCACAACTGAGTTGTAAGCTTTGAGCACATCAAGAATTATTTGCAGATAAATTCAGATAATGCACATCCTGTTCTCTGTTTTCATTGTTGGTGATTTTGTTACTTCCAGCTCTTTTTATATATATATATATAATATCATTCATGAATGTCTTCTGGCAATTGCTTCCTTGGGTTCTTGTAAGCTTAGGCTAGTGCGTAAGGATAGTATCTAAGCACTTTATCTTTTGTTAACCTTTTAACTAATTAGCCTTAGGTTTCCCAACATCTGGGTCTTCTCCGTGAATAATGACTTCATATGACTCATTCAAAACATTTTAAGCTATGTAAGACTACATAGAATCAATTTGAGAACTTTAAAAAAAAAAAGTCTTTCTCCCTATTCACATTACATTTTGTCTAGCTATGGTCGATCTTTGCTTTCCACTGTGCCCATCTTTCACTAAAAAGCCCAAATTTATATTTTAAAAAAAGCTTGCAGGATTCCTGTATCTTTCTTAAATCGGTCTTTTGTTCTTGCCATTTGATGGGGGTTTTTTTTTAAGTGTTTTCCGTTGCTGATTTTAGTGCAATTCCTTGTCTCTTCCTGTCAGTGGTGGGTTTCAAATTTTTTTAGAACCTCTTCTGTAGGTGTGGCCTGCTTTGTGGGAGTGGCTTGCCAGCCATGTGATCGGGTGGGAGTGGCTTGGCAGTCATGTGACTGGGTGGGTATGGCCAACTTGTAAAATGTGGTGAAACTCACTTAACAACGCTCTTGCTTAGCAACCAAAGTGTTGGCTCAGAAACTCTGGCATTTGAAGCACGCAAGTCTTAAAGCTGTCAAGTTACAAGACCCTTGCACCCCTAACCCTTTAGGGAAAAAAACCCCAGGGGTGTTCAAACTTGACAGCTTTAAGACTTGTGGACTTCAACTCCCAGAATTCCTCCTCTCGCTCTTCATCTTGATGATGGGCGGACGGGCGGGGGGAGGGAGCTGGAACCGGTTCTAAATGGCACTGTAGATTTGTGGAACCTCTTCTATAGAAGAGCTTAGAACTGGCAGGAACCCACCCCTGCTTCCTGTGGAACTCAACGTTTACTTGGGCAATTTTTCCTCTCTCTGTCTTTTGCTTTCTATCTTTCAGCTTCTTTTTGCACCGTATTAACAAATGACAAAATTGTCTTCTTTTCCTCTTGTTGACATTTTGGGAGAGTGTTATGAATTCCTTTCGGACTGCCTTTTATCATGGTCTAATCCAGGGGTGAAATTCAGCCGGTTCTGACAGGTTCTGGAGGACCGGAGGAAATTTTGAGTAGTTCGAAGAACTGGAAAATACCACCTTTGGCTGGCCCCAGAATGGGATGGGAATGGAGATTTTGCAGTATTCTTCCCCGGCCACGCCCACAAAACAAGTAGTAAAAGATTTTGAATTTCACCACTGGTCTAATCCATGATATTTGTCCTTTAGCTTCGGCATATGGAACCATGTGGAATATTGATGAAGTTGGCTTAGTCTTCTTTAGTTGATTAATTGGCGACATCTGTCATAACCCAATGAGCCAATGAGTAAATGTATTTTAGAATTTTAATGGGATGTTTTAGCACAGTTTTTTTAGTTTAATCTATTTTAGTTACTCTGTATTTATTGTTATTTATTGATTTTAACTTCCTGTGCACCGTCCTGGGTCCATTTCGATGGAGAAGGGTGGTTCTATAGATCGAAATAAAAAAAAAAACCTAGGTCTTGTTTTCGTGAACTAAACAGAGATTTTTCTATCATCACTTGCAGCATAAATAACCATTGTTCTGAATTTCAGGCACTAAGTCCTTTATCATTAAGATTAAGATAACCTTTATGGTCTTTTTTTTTTTTTTACTGTGGACACATTGGCACACATGAAAAATGGAATTCTGTGGCCTGCTCTCAAAAGTGTACACATACAAAATTATATGCAAACTATACAAAATTGGAAGAACAAAAATATACCAACAGAGGAAAATGTGATAAAAAGAATATTAGAGTGCAGTGTGATGGACAGACTTACAAAAGAAATAAAAGATGAAGGAGAATCGGATTATTACTTAGTATGGAATTTATGGAACAAATGGCTAGAGGAAAGATGCAAAGGATAAGAAAGCATAAAGGGGAAAAAAAATTAAGAAATCAGAAAAAAATTATAAAACCGCATAAATAAATAAAGCTATTCTTTGAGGAGCTTACTTGCCTTGGAGCAGGGGTCTCCAACCTTTGCAACGTTTAAGTCTGAAGGACTTCTGGGAGCTGAAGTCCTTCAGACTTAAAGTTGCAAAGGTTGGAGACCCCTGCCTTGGAGGCTTACTTGCTATGGGTGTATTACTTGGAACCCTGTGGATCCTGCTCAAGCAACACTTATATGCTATGTTGTGAATGGAAAGGAATCAACTCCCAGTAATCTTTTCTGCTGTCCTCATCATTCTCTGCACCACCTTTCTGTTCAAAGCAGTAATCCTTCCAAACCAGACTGTAATGCAATAGGACAGGATGCTCTCAATCATCCTTTTATGGAAAGTAGTAAGGACAGGGAGAGGAAGAGGAAGATGACTTGATCCCTTATATTGACCAATAGCTTTAGTTAAAGATTGATTAGTTAAAGACTCAGCCCCCTGACTTCTGACTCTATTACCATGCAGCCTTGGTGTTTTGACACATCTCCCCCTTTGCCATTCATTATACCTAAGATATGTAGGTTAATTTCCCTGCAAGAGGGGACAACTCTTTTGAGCAAGTGATGAAAGGTTGGGGAACATTCATCTCAGGAAATAGCCGGCTGGAAAAATACTGTGCATGCTTTAAAGCTTCAACCAGCAACAATAGGTCAACACCTTCGCCATGCTGAAATTTGAATAGTTTTCTCGGCAGCTTTGAAGTTTAGGAGGGATCACTCAGAAGAGTAATGTTGGACATGTATTCACAGAAAGCCATTATGCAATCCTGTCACATCAGGAAAATGCACGCACAACCTTTGGTCAAATGACAAGAGACTTGACTGAAGCAAGACAAGGGACAGGACAAGTCACTGCAGGGCAAGAGTGACACTAATATCACAGAAATGGTGGGACAGAATCATCGGAGAAAGTGTGCAAAAGGAGGGACAGAGTGAAATGTGAATGGCAAAAAATAAAATATTGTTTTTATTTCTTTTAAATCTACATAAATAAAAATGCAACAAGAGTTTGTTCAAAACAGGTAATCTCCGAAAGCACTGCACCGATCGCTTCCCAATTTCCACACAACGTTCCTTTCAAGTACGGCACCAATGATATATAGATAGATTGTGTAGATGTCACACCTGTGCCAGGTACACATAACGGAAATGTAAAAAAATTGTAAAAAAGTTAGGTAGATGGATACAGAGAGAGCAGTGGGCCACAGGTATTATGTCATCCTTTATGACATAAAATACTCTGTCCATAAGATTCAAGGAGAAATACAGTAGGCAGGTAGTTAGGCAGCTATACGGATAGAGAGAGGGAGGGAGAAATGCAGTAGGTAGGTAGGTAGGTAGGTAGGTAGGTAGGTAGGTAGGTAGGTAGGTAGAGGGAGAGAGAGAGGGAGGGAGAAATGCGGTAGGTAGGTAGGTGGATAAATGTAGTAGGTAGGTAGGTAGGTAGGTAGGTAGGTAGGTGGAGAGAGAGAGGGAGGGAGAAATGCGGTAGGTAGATAGGGAGAGGGAGAGAGAGAGGGAGGGAGAAATGCGGTAGGTAGGTAGGTAGGTAGGTAGGTAGGTAGGTAGGTAGGTGGATAAATGTAGTAGGTAGGTAGGTAGGTAGGTAGGTAGGTAGGTAGGTAGGTAGGTAGGTAGAGGGAGAAATACAGTAGGTAGGTTGAGGGTTATACGGTGGTTGTGGCTACTTGTTTGTGTGTGCAAGTGTAGATCTACACACAGATTGGTTGGCCATTTAACCAGATTGGGCCACAGCAATGCGTGGCCGGGAACAGCTAGTAATTAAATAGAATTGTTAAATTGTCCTGTAGGGAGTTCTCCCATAGCAAGTCGGTTGAGGCAAATTGTCCAGCAGCGAGTTGGCCATGGGGAGTTGGCTGTGATGAATTGTCCCATTTCACAATAGATATTTCTCTCTCTGGGCGCAAAGAGAAAATACCTGCTGTGAACTTTGCATAGGTGTCAGGAAGGGCGTCAGTCAGTAAAGGCTAACTCCATTCAGTTGCCCCGACTCCACCGCAGTGCAAGGGGTTGCAGGGTCTTTAAAAGAAAATATATATTAAATGGGGGTCCCAACTTTCAAAACCTTGCCCATCTTTAATTGTAAGATGCCTATCCGAACTGAGCCCAGAAAGGTCAGTTTGAAAACTTGCATGAGAAGAAGCCTTCTGGAATCATCTGTTAAGTCCTGGAGAACTTCTGGCATTTCTTTGAAGCAATGTTTTTGAATTGTTGGTGAAACAGATGCATATTATAACCTGCCTCTGGGACAAAGCGTACTAACAACACACTGGCTTTCTGACATCCAAATTTCCTGTTCTCATCCAGATCAATTCTAATCAGCTTAATTTCCGTTTGTGTTTTGGGCAACAGAAAGCAGAGGGGGAAGTATTTTTCATTCTTTTTAAGGAAGTGACCTTGGGCTTGGTCAGATCAAGCTTGCCTTATTCGATCAAAGTGGGTATCACTTAATCCCAGCATTTTGTTTGATTTCCTTATTTTCAATACTTGATCTTACTATTGCTCCAGTTTTACAAAGGTTGCATTCACCTAATACACTTTGCTTAATTCCTGAGCTGACAGTTGGGGTTTAGGTTAAGTGAATGTCAACACATATGCGAAGCAAATGGCTCAGGTTCAACTTAACAAAGTTAAGTTGCACGTATGCACACCCTCTAGTTCACATCAGCAAATGTGCTTTTTTGTACAAATGCAACTATTAAGTGCTAAGCTGATAAAAGAGCTTAGGTCAGGGGTCAGCAACCTGTGGCTCTGGAGCCGCATGTGGCTCTTTCATCCCTCTGCTGTGGCTCCCTGTCACCAGTCGGCTCCGCAATTTCGGTTAGGACAGGTAGAGGAAAAAGGACGCCGCGCTAGGAGAAGTCTCTATGGTGGGGGAATTGGACTTCCAATCGGCTTCAGAATTGAATGGGGGGCTTCCGGTAGGACCTTGGTGGCTCTTTGAGTGCTTAAGGTTGCCATCCCCGGCTTAGGTGAATACAGCTCTAAAAGAGGACCAAGTTCCATGATTTGACTCTTGTAGCAAGATGCCAGGTGAGATATGGATTTAATTCGTCGATCCATATGATATCCTTGGCAGAAGAAATTATCTAAACTTATCTGATCATGCTAGTCCATCACTGAAGGGGTCACTTCTATGATTCTAAACTTACCCCTTGACACATTTTGGGGAAAGATGCTCCAAAAATTCAATGGAGCAATTTTTCATTAGGTATTAAGATATCAAACATCATGTCCCTTTTAAGGAACAATCGAACCCAAATGTTAGGCCATATTAGCAGATTTGTAGCCTCTGAAATACATAGTATTAACCTGTCACCGGATGTATTTCTTTATATAAGTAATCAATCAGCCATATTATTGGTAATTAAAAAGAAAACAGTTATTTTTAGTAGTTGCTCAGCTAAACTTAATTTGATTTCCTTAACTGATTTCCTTTAAGAAGGAAAGAGCCACGGTGGCACAGTGGTTAAAATGCAGTATTGCAGGCTAACTCTGCCCACCGCCAGGAGTTCGATTCTGACTGGCTCAAGGTTTGACTCAGCCTTCCTTCCTTCTGAGGTCAGTAGAATGAGGACCCAGATTGTTGGGAGCAAGATGCTGACTCTGTAAACCACTTAAAGAATACTATAAAGTCTAAGTGCTATTGCTATTAATTTGAGCCATTCCTAGATATGTATCTGTTCTGACTCCCTCCTTCACAAGACAAATGACTAACTGACTGATATTTGGCAACTTGCCTGGACTGACCTTGACTAGGTCTGAAGATTCCTAATGAAGGAACTTGACACACATGATACGTTGTTTCCTGCAAACCTACTCTTCACAGAGGATTTCTTTTAAAGCCTCCTTGGAGGGGCCGGTCAATTAGGCAGCTGATACTGATTACCTCCTCCAGTTGCGTCTCTCTTCTAAGTGATGCTGCCTTCTCTCGATCCTTCTAAGCCTGACATCAGGGACAAACTGGGTTTGATCCTCCCCACTACACCAAGCCTCGGGTGCCTCCTGATGCCTAGCCAGGCTCTCTGCTCTCTCATTCTCGGCCTCCTGCTCTAGAGCAGACTCATAGGACTCCTCACTAGAGGAGTCCATCAGTAGCTCATCCAGAGCTGGCTGGGCCACAACATGTATCTATGTCTATGCACATGTATGCATGTTCCAGTTTGTCCTAAACATCACTCTCTGTTTAGTTTCCTAAAGGATGCTGTCACAAAAATGTGCCATTTTTGAGACAGCATGGATTTTACTTCGGTTTAAAAAGCAAGCTATCAACAATAACTCATCAATGAAATGGTTCTCAGATGGCCTGAAAAATTAAGGACCAAGTCCTATCCAAATGCATTTCTTTTTGAAAAATCACAAACACACACACACACACACAAAGGAAGGTTAAGAAACTTTTCAGAATCCAGAGGAGTTGCTCACCAAGTCCTCTAGTTAGGATCAAGTTGATTACCTCTTTACTCTTTACTTGCTCTTCTATTGTCACTGCCACTGAACAAATCTCATTTTCTTAGTGGTGGAATTTCTCTGCCAGGCACCACCCTTATCCATGGGCCACTAAAGATTGCATGCCCCTGTGAAGCTAGGAAAATAGTTTTGTTTTCTTAGCACACTTAAGTGACCACATTAATCTTGCTGTTGGTTAACCAAACAAACTCTGCATCAGAACTATAATCTTAGCATCCACGAAGCAGTGAATGGAGCCTTTGAGCCTTTAAAACAATTGGCAAAATCAGAACTGATTGGCTTCCCCCAACACTGTTCCAACAAGGGAGTTATTTTCCTTCTTGTTTGGTTAAATGACTAACCAATTTATAATTGGTTAATTCGGGTTAATATCTATATAAGGGCTCTCCTTATTCCTCAAAAACTGAATTCCAAGAGAGATCGGTCATCGTGTCCCTCGGTTAAGACATTTAATTTAAGCTCATAAAAATAAAATGAGCCACGTAAACCGAAGGAGTTCCTCCTGATATTACCTAAGAGGGAAATAAGTGATGAAGGAAGCGTTCTGGCACAACAACAAGAAAACCCTGAACCACAAACCAACACTTTTTATAACTGGATCTTCTTTTAAAATCCACTCATTCACACTTGATCTTTCTACACAGACGTTTCTGGAATTGGAAAATGGTGGTGCACAGGCCACCTTTTTGGATGTTTCATCGGTCAAAAAGCAAGCAAGGCCTAATCCTCCATAGGTTGTGTGAAGCCATCGAGCTAGAAATGGGGAGAGTTCTAGTCTCACTCGGATGCAAAGCCAGCTACAATACAATACAATAGCAGAGTTGGAAGGGACCTTGGAGGTCATCTAGTCCAACCCCCTGCCTAGGCAGGAAACCCTATACCGTTTCAGACAAATGGCTATCCAACATCTTCTTAAAGACTTGCAGTGTTGGGGCATTCACAACTTCGGGCAAGCTGTTCCACTGGTTAATTGTTCTCACTGTCAGGAAATTTCTCCTCAGTTCTAAGTTGCTTCTCTCCTTGATTATCCAACATCTTACAATACAATACAATAGCAGAGTTGGAAGGGACCTTGTAGGTCTTCTAGTCCAACCCCCTGCGTGGGCAGGAGCCTTATACCATTTCTGACAAATGGCTATCTAACATCTTTTTAAAGACTTCCAGAGTTGGGGCATTCACAACTTCTGGAGGCAAGCTGTTCCAGAGATTAATTGTTCTAACTGTCAGTAAATTTCTCCTTAGTTCTAAGTTGCTTCTCTCCATCCACTGCTTCTTGTCCTGCCCTCAGGTGATTTGCAGAATAGCTTGACTTCTTCTTCTTTGTGGCTACCCCTGAGATACTGGAACACTGCTATCATGTCACCCCTAGTCCTTCTTTTCATCAAGCAAGACATACCCAGTTCCTGCAACCGTTCTTCGTGTGTTTTAGCCTCCAGTCCCCTAAACATCCTGGTTGCTCTTCTCTGCACCATTTCTAGAATCTCCACATCTTTTTTACATCGTGGCGACCAAAAGTTAGATGACCTTGAGCCAGTCACTTTTTCTCAGCTCTAGGAAGGAGGCAATGGAAAACCACTTCAGAGAAAACTGAAGAGATTTCTCCAGGCACACTCAGAGAATCAGACACAATTGAGTGAAGGGAAAAAGAAGAAAAATGCGAAGGAATTCTGTTAAACCAACAGTTTTCTGGATTAGAGAAGCACACTGAATGGTCACAGATTTGTTGCAGTATCAGTCTTTCAAACTACACAAAGAGTTTTTGTTTCAATGCGCAGGAATGAACCCCGATTGGAACATGACAAGTGCATACAAATTAGCAGAGTTGGAAGGGACCTTGTAGGTCATCTAGTCCAACCCCCCCTCCCCCAACTAAACAGGAGATCCTATATCATTTCCGACAACTGGCAGTCCAGTCTCTTCTTGAAAGCTTCCAGTGATGAAGCTCCCACAACTTCCGAAGTCAACTTCTGTTCCATGGGTTGATCGTTCTCACTGTCAGAAAGTTCCTCCTTGTTTCTAGGTTGAATCAGAGAGGGACGGCATTTTTTCGTTTTTTAATTAAAAATATTTTTAAACGCATCACGACAAACTATGAGAGACAGATAAGAGCTTCCAAACAAAGGGTTACTATTTCAAATGCGTCCATATGGATTCTTTTTTAGATGCATTGAAGTCATTCATTAGTCACGATTTATCTCAGTGTTAAGATCCTGTCTACTCCCCCTCACTGTTTTTCTTTCTCTGTTCTTCTAGTGCAGTGATTTCTTTCTTTTTCTTATTATTCCATTTTGATAGTTTGTGCTCAAGAGTTCTTGCTAAAGACAAGAGCTTAATTCTGCTTATGTCCGTGACCTCCCAGCAAGATTCCGCATTTCCAAGTCATCTCAGCATCCCGAAAGATTGAAACAATATGATGGCAAAAAAGGTTTTCTGTATCACTGCCTTTAGAAAGCCACTCCGTGGTCACAGGTGATACTGAAAATCGAGATCAGGGGTTTCCAAACATGGCAACTTGAAGATGTGTGGACTTCAACTCCCAGAATTCTCCAGCCACGCCATAGCTGTAGATTCTGGGAGTTTGAAGTCCACAGGTCTCGAATTTGCTAAGTTTGCAGACTCCTGATCTAAGGCAAGGCTGTGTTGCAAACTGGAATGCACGCTAGCAATCCAGTGGCGGGATTCAAAATTATTTACTACTGGTTCTGTAGGTTCTTTGGCTTGGTGGGCGTGGCATGGTTTGGTTGGGGGTGGCAGGGGAAAGATACTGTAAAATCTCTCCTCACTCCAGGGGAAGGTTACTGCAAAATCCCCATTCCCTCCCAATCAGCTGGGACTCGGGAGGCAGAGAATAGATGGGGGCGGGGCCAGCCAGAGGTGGTATTTACCGGTTCTCCGAACTACTCAAAATTTCCACTACCGGTTCTTCAGAACTGCCCAGAACCTGCTGAATACCACCTCTGTTGCAATCTGAGTTCTGCATTTTACCATTAACTGCACGGGAATAAGCAGGAGGCAGCCACTTCTTCTGAATACATTTCCTAATTTGCCAAAATGAGAACAATAATACGTTGTTTCTTCTCCCCTTAGGTTTGTTGTGGCGGAAAGCAGATCGTGCTTCTGAAATGATTTGCTGTGCTGACTAAGGTTTAGAGACTTTGTTTTATTTTTTCTGGATATAGACTTGTTTGTAAAATTCAGAAGGCTTCTACTTAGGGTAATTCAATAAGATAGGACTGTACATTAATAATGTTGTTTTTTTTTAAAGAGAGTGTTTTGTGTTGCCTGCTGTAAGCACAGAATTCAGGAAATTCACCAATAGAGCAGAAAGTTGATCATCTTCCTTTGTTTCCCAACAGTTAAGGCTGTAAATCAGGCCGTAGAAGTAAATCAAAAGTAAATCAGGTGGTAGAAATTATGATCCATAGCCATTGGCAGCCCTCCCTGACATGAATCTGTTAAGCCCCCTTAATACTATCTGAACTGGGGCTGAGTATTATGTAAGCCTGAAAATAAGTGAGTAAAAGCAGAGTGAATGCGATGGCTCAGTTGCTAAGATGCTGAGCTTGTCGATCAGAAAGGTCAGCAGTTTGGCAGTTCGAATCCCTAGTGCTTTGTAACGGAGTGAGCTCCCATTATTTGTCCCATCTTTTGCCAACCTAGCAGTGAAACCTAGCATGTAAATATGCAAGTAGAAAAATAGGAACCACCTTTGATGGGAATGTTTTATTTATTTTATTATTAAATTTATACCCCGCCCTTCTCCAAACGGACCCAGGGCGGCGCACAGGAATATTAAAATACATACAAAATCACATAAAAAATTTAAAAAACTTATTTGATAAAGATGCTGCGCTAAAACCAAATTAAAATCCCCCAAATTTAAAACTGTCTAAAAGTCATTATGGAGGTTATGCTAGGCCGGCTAGATGGAACAAATGTGTCTTTAGGCACTTGCGGAAGAGGCGGAGGTCGGAGGTGGCGCAAAGTTCAGGGGGAAGGTCGTTCCAAAGGGCTGGGCCCGCCACAGAGAAGGCTCTTCCCCTGGGTGTCGCCAGTTGGCATTGTCCGGCCGACGGCACCCTAAGAAGGCCCTCTCTGTGGGAGCGTATCAGTCTAAGGGATGTAACAGCGTTCCCTGAGCCTTTGGCATTTAGTCATGCCAACCGCATGACCATGGAGACATCTTTGGACGGCGCTGGGTCTTTGGCTTAGAAATGGAAATGAGTACCGCCCCCTAGAATCGGGAACAATTAGCACATATGTGCGAGGGGAACTTTTGCCTTTAGCCTTAAAAGCAGTGAGCCAGTTTGGAATAATGGTTAAGGGATGAAGCCAGAAACCAGGAGTCTATGAATTCTACTCCCACCTTACACATGAAAGCCAGGTGGGTGACTCTCCCTCTCAGCTCAACTCAACTCAACTCAGAGAGTTGAGTTGATAAAAACAAGAGAAGGCAGTTGGTTAGTTAGTTATAAAAAGAATAAAGGTGGAATTAAAACAAAAACAAAGCCAAGTCATTCAGGCCAGTTTTTCCCAAGCATTTCTCAATTAAAAGCAAAGAAAGTTGTGCTGTTGTCCTGTGCTTTCCTGTGGCTTAAATGTCACAAAACAGTGGGAGGGTTTTTCAAATTGTCCAGCGTTTTTCATTAGGAGGGCTGCCAAACCAAGCAGAGGGGAGCCGAGAGAGCAGGAAAGAAAATCTGTTGATTTAACCCTCAATGTTTGCTTTGTCCCAGGCTCAATATCAAACAGTAGGTAGAATGGTATATGAGGGTGACCTCGAGGGGGACAAGGGGAAGAGATGCTGCCTAGGAGACAATCAGACAAGAGAGGAAGGAGCCTCTCTTCAGGGTCAGAGGGAGAAACTGAGGAAGGAGCAGCCCTAATGGATCAAGCAGTTAAAGTGGTGGCAGTTAAAGCTTGCATTTTCAGGCTTGCAAAATTCTGTTAATGTAGCCTTGCAATAAAGTAGAATCAGCTCATCCAGTTGTGATTCCTGTGTCTAGTTTACCTCGGAGGGCTGACATCAATCTTTGTGCCATCCAGATGTTTTGGACTACAAATCCTACAGTCCCATTGGTCTGGATTTATGTAGAGGACAGAGAGAATGGCAGAATAACACAGAGACTTTGGAGATCTTCTGATCCACCACCACCCCTGGTCAAATAGGAGACCCTATACTAGGGGTCCTCAGCTCCCAGTCTGCAGATGGCTACCAGGTGATGGCCCACTGGGAACTGGGACATACAAGTGTCAGGTGAGCTCATGAAGCTCCATTTGCACAAGCAGTGGGCCCAGGTGTTGTGGCCCGCCAGAGACCAGCAGAGCTGGCAGCAGATTCGGACAGTGAGGAGGTCGGAGAGGAACCTGGGCCAGTCCTGGAGTCTGGGGAAGGCTCGGATGAGGGCTCTGCGTCGGAGGCAGAGAGGGGACCAGAGCCGTATGCCAATTATCAGCTGCCTTCAGAATCAGACATCAGTGAGGCAGACGAACAGCTGGAGCCTGTTCCCAATGTGTGCATGCACAGTTGCCAGACGGAGGGAACAGCTAAAGAACAGGAGTCAACTTGGGAGTAAGGTCACAAGTGGACAATGAATGGCCGCTTCCAGAGGAAATAAAAGAGGAGCGAAAGGGGAGTGGTGTTTGCTGGAGACCATGAGTTCGCTTCATTGGTTGTGACTCACTGAGACGCCTTGCCAAGTTTTGCCGATATCAGCCTGGCAGCTCTCCAAGCCAGATAAGGTCTGTGACTGTAAATCCTCCCTTGAAAGACTTTGACGGCTGTGAATGAGCAGAATTCAGTGTAAATTACTAAAAGGGTTTTTTGTCAGGACAAGGAGTTGGCTTCATGCTCTTGGGAAGCCTCAGTCAGAACACCAGGCACACAACCATCCCCTCACCCGCATCGCCGTTGCCAAAGCTGTTGCTACTGCCAGTCCACAGAACCAGACCGCTGCCCTATACCAGGGGTCTGCAAAGTCGGCTCTTTTAAGACTGGTGGACTTCAACTCCCAGAGTTGAAGTCCACCAGTCTTAAAAGAGCCGACTTTGCAGACCCCTGCCCTATACCATTACAGACATAAATGGCTTCCCATCAGTCACCGAACGAATGGTTCTAAGTTAGGACTACCTGTAATTTGAAGAAAACGTCTCAGACAGACTTCTTCCAAGTTAACGCCAAGAATAAAAGGAGAGAGAGGGAGACGCACGTTCAGATTTGCAAGATTCTGTTGCCACAGCTTCAGAGCAAAAATGTGGCTGACCTACATGGCATCCGTTTCCTAGCTTAGCTTTCCACAAAGGGCTGACAGTTTGGGATTTGAAGAATCAATATTTACAGAGCAACCATTCTGCCCGTCCTACGGTAGAAGTCCGACGAGAGTGAGTAATGAACAGGATTAAGTTTCAGCCTACAATATTTAGGTTAGGCCTTAAAACTGAGAGGAAAAAGTAACACCACTTCGAAATCCCTCGGATGATAGGAAATCCAGCTGTTACCATATCCGTCTCCAGATGTTCAGAGGCGCCCACAACTTCCTTATTAGGCAGAGAACAGAAGTAACAAGAAAAAAGTTCCGAGGATGGTTAAAGTGGGATGCTGTTTTTTTGTGTGGGGAAAGGAGGTTAACAATTGAAAGTGATTGACATCATCAATATGCAATAATACATGAGCAAACAATAGATACAAACTCAAGGTAAACTGATACAAACTCAACGGCAGAAAATACGACTTCAGCAACAGAGTGGTCAATGCCTGGAATGCTCTACCTTACTCCATTGTTACATCCTCTAACCCACCACAGCTTCAACCTTAAACTTTCTACCGTGGACCTCACCCCATTCCTAAGAGGTCCATAAAGGGGGTATGCATAAACGCACCAATGTGCCTACCGTCCATGTCCTACTGTCTCCATTTATTCGTACCCATTTCCTGTGTTCAGGTCCATGTTTATACTTATACCTGTTATCTCATACGTGTTTGACAATATAAATAAACAAACAAACAAATAAAAAAATAACTAGGGCAGGAACGAGGCTTGCAAAATTATGATTATGAGATGAATCTTGCCATCAACCAAAGCAAAGCCTGGCACGTAGTTAGTATCAAATAATTCAGCAGCCAAGGATTCGTTTGAGTACCACCTCTGTCAGCATTTTTTCCCTTTCCAATAATTATTTGTAGCTATCCTATGTTTCAAAGTATAATTACGTTTTGTGGTGAGGGAAAAATGTATTCTTCCCTTGGCTTCCAACGGAAAAGCAATTAGTTTTCATTTACTGCCAACGACCCTGTCATTTTGCATCTGATTATTGTGGGAATGCCTGCCCCGCTGGCGTGGCTCGCCCAGAGAACCTCACCTAGCAATCAGCTCCACCAAATTTTACTTGCCTTGCCACCAAATGGATTCCTGATCTGTTTCCCTGAACAGCCAAAAGAAGAACTGATGCTTAGCATGAAAGAGGCAACTTCCATTGTAGCAGCTTAGCTGCTTTATGGAAGGATGAGTTCAGTCAACAGACCCAAATGGCTCTTGAGCAGGGGGGTCAAACTCGATTGAGGGACACGTCAGGGTTGTGTTTGACCTCGGGGGATGGGGGTAGCACGAGGCCAGGGTGGGTGTGACCAGCTCAACATCACTCGTGTCGGGGGCGCCTGTGGAGGCCTGAGAGCTCTGCATGCGAAAATGGGCTCCCGGCAGGGGTGGGTTTCTCAGGGCTCGCGGGGGTTCTCGCGAGCCCTTTCGTCAAATTTTCAGAACCCCATCGATCCCTTTGGACCGTGGACCCGGAAGTTATTTATTATTCAGCGTTTTTCCTACCCGCCTGCCCTTCCAGGAATACGAACTCTCTCACCTTAACTCTTTGGAGGGGATTAGTCTGGCTGACTTGGAGGGGCCCTGCCGGCTAGGCGCAGCGGAACAGCGCGCTAGGGTGCGCGAACCCCCCCCGCCAGTCGCGTTAACAGGGAAAGTTTTGCCACGACTGGGGGGGGGGTTCGCGCAGCGCAGCGCGCTGTTCCTAGCCGGCAGCCTTTGAAGCCTTTGCTTCAAAAGCCTTTGCTCGCTCGCTTGCTCACCCATCGGACGCCAGGTTCCTTCGTCCGGTGGATGGGTGAGAGAGAGAGTAAATACAGCCAGCGGGTTCTCTGGCTCTCTGGTTCCCCCCTCCCTCCCTGTCTCTCTGTGTGCCTGTGCCTCTCTCTGTCTGTCTGTCTCCCCCCCCCCCACAAACCTCCTCAGCTCCTGGAAGTAGCCTGACCGGCTACTCTCGCTCTCTCTCTCACCCATCCACCGGACGAAGGAACCTGGCGTCCGATGGGTGAGCAAGCGAGCGAGCAAAGGCTTTTGAAGCAAAGGCTTCAAAGGCTGCCGGCTAGGAACAGCGCGCTACGCTGCGCGAACCCCCCCCCGCCCCCTGCCAGTCGCGCTAACAGGGAAAGTTTTGCCGCGACTGGGGGGGGGGTTGCGCAGCCTAGCGCGCCGTTCCTAGCCGGCAACCTTTGAAGCCTTTGCTTCAAAAGCCTTTGCTCGCTCGCTTGCTCACCCATCGGACGCCAGGTTCCTTCGTCCGGTGGATGGGTGAGAGAGGCTGAGGAGGCTTGGGTGGGTGGGGGGAGACAGACAGAGAGAGAGAGGCACAGACACACAGAGAGACAGGGAGGGAGGGGGGAACCAGAGAGTGACAGACACACACAGAGAGACAGAGAGTGGGAGGGAGGGAGAGAAAGATAGACAGACAGAGAGAAAGAGAGAAAAAGAAAGAGAGACAGAAAGGAAAGAAAGAGAAAAAAGAGAGAGAGAAAGAGAGAAAGAAAAGAGATAGAAAGAGAGAAAGAGAAAGAAAGAGAAAGAGAGAAAGAAAGACAGAAGGAAAGAAAGAAAAAGAAAGAGAGAGAGAGAGAGAGAGAACTTATGACCACAATTAAGCCCAAAAGTTTGGTTGCTAACCAAGACCATTGTTAAGTGAATTTCACATTTTCCAAATTGGCCACTCCCACCCGGTCACATGGCTGGCAAGCCACTCCCACCCGGTCACATGGCCGGCAAGCCACTCCCACAAAGCAGGCCACACCCACAGAACCTGTTCCAAAAATTTTGAAACCCACCCCTGGCTCCCGGGCTCCGTTTTCTGCTGCATTCGCCTCCTGCAATCATCTGCCAGTGAAAACAGAGCTCAGGGAGGCCACATGTGGCCCCCATGAGCTCTATTTCCAACTGCAATGGCCTCCTGCAACCCACAAGGCAGGGTTGCTGCCAATGTTACTTCCAGTTCGCAACCCGCACGCAACCCGCACGCAACCCATGCACATTTGCACAGTTCAATGTAACTTGGCCAGATCTAAGCACCCCATGGGCCACGAGGGCCAAACCTGGTTGGGCCACGAGGGAGGACTTCCCCTCGTTGAAATGTGCCCACCAGGCTTCCGCGCATTTCATCAGCCGCGGGCCCTAGGCAGGGGTGGTGGGGTAGCGGTCATTATTAAGGAAGGCCTTGAGCCGAGAGAGACCATTGTGCCTCAGACTACCGGCTGTGAGTCCCTCTGCGTGAAGTGGGGCCTAGGGAGGCAGTTGGGCTTGCTGGTTGTATACCTGGCTCCCCGCTATGTAGCAGCAGCCCTGCCCGAGCTCCTGGAGGTGATCGCTACGGTGGCAGTTGAGACCCCCAGACTTATAGTCATGGGGGACTTTAATCTGCCATCGTTGGGCGAATCATCCGTGGTAGCTCGGGAGTTCATGGCTTCCATGACGGCCATGGACCTGACCCAAGTAATTCAGGGCCCCACCCACGAGGGTGGACATACGCCGGATCTCATCTTTGTCTCGGGCCAATGGAAGAGTGATCTGGGTACAGGGGACATAGTCATCACACCCTTGTCATGGTCAGACAACTCACTTCTCCGGCTCGACTTTCCGACCGCTGCTCCCCTCCGCGGGGAGGCGGAACCAGAGTTACCAATCTGGTACCGCCCCAGGCGCTTGATGGACCCGGATGGGTTCCAGACAGCGCTTGGGCCATTTCCTGTATCCCTGACCCGCGCCCCGATGGAGGACCTCACGGCCGCATGGAACAGTGTGGCCGTGGGAGCCTTAGATCGGGTCGCGCCCTTGCGGCCTCTCTTGCGGCGGCGAACCACCCTGGCTCCTTGGTTTACTGAGGAGCTGCGGGTGATGAAACGCCGCAAGAGATGCCTAGAGGGAAGATGGAGGTCTAGCCGCTCTGAATCTGACCGGACACAGGTAAGAGCCCATTTACGGACTTACATTGTGGCGCTGAGGGTGGCCAAACATCATCATTGTGCCACTCTCATAGCATCCGCAGAAAACCGCCCTGCCGCCCTGTTTAAGGTGACCCGTGCCCTCCTTCAACAGAGGGAACGGGAAGCCCCGCTACAGGGTAGAGCAGAGGAATTTGTGACTTTTCTGCAGGAGAAAACCGCCCAGATACAGAGTGAGCTAGCCCCCATTCTTGGCCCAGTGGGATGCCACGAGAGAGATCTTGTTTGGGAGGAGTTTGACCCCGTTACTTCCGAGGATATGGACAGGCTACGTGGGCGACTGCGAGCCACCACATGTTTATTGGACCCGTGCCCCTCCTGGCTTGTACTGGCATCCTGGGAGGTGACACGAGGCTGGCTCCAAGAGGTTGTCAACGCATCCTTGAGTGAGGGTTCCTTGCCTGCCTCCCTAAAAGAGGCTATGGTGAGGCCCCTCCTCAAGAAGCCCTCTTTGGACCCAGCTCTTTTAAACAACTATCGTCCAGTCTCCAACCTTCCCTTTTTGGCGAAGGTTGTTGAGAGTGTGGTGGCACAACAGTTTCCCCGTTACCTGGAGGAAGTTGACTATCTAGATCCGCGCCAGTCCGGCTTTCGGCCCGGGCATAGCATCGAGACGGCATTGGTCGCGTTGGTAGATGATCTCTGGAGGGCCAGAGATGGGGGATGTTCCTCCATCCTGGTCCTATTAGACCTCTCGGCGGCTTTCGATACCATCGACCATGGTATCCTATTGCATCGGCTGGGGGGGTTGGGGGTGGGAGGCACCGTTTTACGGTGGTTCTCCTCTTACCTCTCTGGCCGATCGCAATTTGTGCGGGCAGGAGAGCAGAGGTCGACCCCGAGACCCCTCACATGCGGGGTGCCTCAGGGGTCGGTCCTCTCGCCTCTCCTGTTTAATGCATACATGAAGCCGCTGGGTGAGATCATCCGTGGTTTTGGGGTAGAGTACCACCTGTACGCTGATGACACCCAGCTGTACATATCTACCCCAAACCACCCCAACGATGCCGTAGCGGTGATGTGCCAGTGCCTGGAAGCCGTGCGGAGCTGGATGGGAAGTAACGGACTTAGGCTCAACCCGACCAAGACCGAGTGGCTGTGGTTTCCGGCTGCCCGATTCAACCAGCTCTCTCCAACGCTGGCCATAGGGGGCGAACATCTTGCCCCTGTGGATGGGGCGCGCAATTTGGGTGTCCTCCTGGATACCCGGCTGTCTATGGAAGAGCAAGTGACAGCCGTGGCCAGGAGGGCGTTTTACCAGGTTCGCCTGGTTCGCCAATTGCGCCCCCTATTGGATCGGGACGCCCTTCGCACAGTCACCCATGCCCTCGTGACATCCCGACTGGACTACTGTAACTCTCTCTACATGGGGCTCCCCTTGAGGTGCACCCGGAGGCTTCAGTTAGTTCAGAATGCAGCCGCGCGAGCAATTATGGGGACCACTAGGTTCACCCACGTTACACCGCTCTTGCGCGAGCTGCACTGGCTACCTGTCGTCTTCCGGGTGCGCTTCAAGGTGCTAATTATCATCTTCAAAGCGCTCCATGGCTCGGGACCTAGCTATCTGCGAGATCGGATCCTGCCCCATACATCCTCACGACCGATTCGCTCCCACAGAGAGGGACTTCTCCGGGTGCCGTCCACTAGACTTTGTCAGCGGGCGACGCCCAGGGGAAGGGCTCTCTCTGTGGTGGGCCCGGCCCTCTGGAACGACCTTCCCCCTGACATCAGAACGACCACTGACCTCCGCTCCTTCCGTACGAAATTGAAGACCTATTTCTTTCGACTGGCCGGCCTTGAATAATTCTCTCTGTCTATTGATTCCAAATGCATTTTAATGGGTTCTTAATCATAAAATTTTTAGCACGGGTAACACTGTTTAATTATGTTTTAAAGTATGTATTTTGTATTTATTGTATATGGTTTTTAGTTTCTCCTGTGCACCGCCCCGGGTCCCTGTGGGGAGAGGGTGCGGTTAATAAATTTGAATTTGATTTTGATTTTTTTGACATCCAGCCCCTAGGCCAGTGGTTCTTAACCTTCCCAATGCCGCGACCCCTTAATACAGTTTCTCATGTTGTGGTGACCCCCAACCATAAAATTGGTGTCTCAGTTCCCAAGACCATCGAAAATATGTGTTTTCCGATGATCTTAGGCGACCCCTGTGAAAGGGTCGTTCGACCCCCAAAGGGGTCCCGACCCACAGGTTGAGAACCACTGCCCTAGGCCTTGAGTTTGACATCTCTAGAGGGATTCTGTCTTTGGACAAAGACCGAATTATATGGAAAATCTCAAGTTTCATTTCAGAGTTCTTGATCAACTGCAAATCTTCAATATTTTGCCAGCATACAGCATTCATCCATCTGCTTCTTGCAAGGATAGGAACTATTACAGTGGATAATAATAATAATAATAATAATAATAATAATAATAATAATAATAATAATAATAATAATAATAATAATAATAATAATAATAATAATAATAATAATAATAATAGTTTATATGTCCCCTGACTTGCAGAGACTAAGCAGTTTGCAATTGCTAAAATATTTAAGAATAAAAAATGTTACACACAAAATACAGCTGTGTCTTTGCAGCTGCACATGAGGTTAGATCTTCAGGAGATTTAAAAAAAATTTTTTATTCTTGTACAATGGGAATTTAATTGACCTTCAAAGGTTCACTTGGAAGAAAAGCACATTGCAGTTCTCACTTTAAAATGAATCAAGAGCACAGTCAGACTGGAATTTTTACTGATGAATAAACAACTAGGTCCAACATCTCTTAATTATAAGTTCTCAGACGTTAATCATATGACCCCATTTTGACTCCACTAGGTGACAAATGTATGTTGGTGGTGTTTTTTTTTTTAAATTGTTCAACCAAAGACAACTGTTGTAACCATGAAACAAATGTCAACCTGATCACTTGGAGTTTGTGACTTTTCTCGATTTTGGACGCCAGAGCTCCTGGCAGACTCAACCCTAACAGGGTGTTGTGTGAAGGGGAGTGTGTTGTAAAAAAAAATTAAGGATGGGGGTTGTGTGATAAGGAGAGAGAGATAAGGAGAGAGATATAAGTTGTGTGACCAGGAGAGAAGCAACTTAGAACTAAGGAGAAATTTCCTGACAGTGAGAACAATTAACCTCTGGAACAGCTTGCCTCCAGAAGTTGTGAATGTCCCAACCCTGGAAGTCTTTAAGAAGATGTTAGATAGCCATTTGTCTGAAATGGTATAAGGTTCCTGCCCACGCAGGGGGTTGGACTAGAAGACCTACAAGGTCCCTTCCAACTCTGCTATTGTATTGTATTGTATTGTATTGTATTGTATTGTATTGTATTGTATTGTATTGTATTGTATTGTATTGTATTGTATTGTATTGTATTGTATTGATTGAAGCCCCACCCCTTTTAACATACAATGCAAACAGGATTTGTGTGTGTGCGAGTACAGTTTAAAGTATTACTATATACATAGGCTCAGTAACTAAGATGCTGAGCTTATCAATCAGAAAGGTCAATCAGAAAGATCAAATGACCATGGAGATGCTGCAACAGTCCTAAGTGTGAAAAACGGTCATAAGTCACTTTTTCCACAGCTGTTATAACTTCTGATCTTCCCAAAAGGAATAGGTGAGAGCCACGCACTGGTGGGCTGCTGCCAGTTCGGCCGTACAGATAGTGGCCTGGAGCAGCTGAGCGTGTTCTGGTCCAGTGGCTCATTTAGCCCATTCGCCTGCTCGTGCTTTGTAGCTGTATTTATGCCAAAAGGGACACTGCGCATGTGCGCACAATGTGCCGTGCCTGTGTGAGCCCCAACAAGTAGCTGGGTGTTGCGGGGGGGGGGGAATTATGCATTTGTGCACAGCGCACATCAGGCGCGTGGATGAACAGACCGCAATCAGCGTACCGGTAGTGACGGTAACAGCAACCCACTACTGACCACTACCTGTACATATTTTTAGTCTCAATGAGTTTCAAGCATCCTTATCAATGCTTGTTGGGCTACCCAAGGCATTTAATCCCAATCCCTGGTTATCTTTTCTCCAATAGAGATAAATCGTTCCATACGCTCCCATTTCTTAAGACCACTCTTTCTTTCCTGCACTGTCAGAAATCATCCTGCACACAATGTATTTCGTGTTTCCGGAAGCAGAAGGGAGTTGGGCTTTTGGCAGTGTTTCAATCATGGCTTAGCTGGGACGTTTGCGTCCTTCCATTTCTCATCTATAAAATACCAAATGTCTCCTATCATAGGACAGATGGAGGTGTATGAAAAGAAGCTAGAGGTTAATTCAGGGGTGAAATCCAGCAGGTTCTGGAGAACCAGTAGTGGAAATTTTGAGTGGTTCAGAGAACCGGTAGCGGAAATTTTGAGTGGTTCAGAGAACCGGTAGCGGAAATTTTGAGTGGTTCAGAGAACAGGTAACGGAAATTTTGAGTAGTTCAGAGAACCGGTAGTGGAAATTTTGAGTAGTTCAGAGAACCGGTAGCGGAAATTTTGAGTGGTTCAGAGAACCGGTAGCGGAAATTTTGAGTGGTTCAGAGAACCGGTAGTGGATATTTTGAGTGGTTCAAAGAACCGGTAGCAGAAATTTTGAGTAGTTCAGAGAACCGGTAGCGGAAATTTTGAGTAGTTCAGAGAACCGGTAGCAGAAATTTTGAGTAGTTGGGAGAACCAGCAAATGCCACCTCTGGCTGACCCCAGAGTGGGGTGGGAATGGAGATTTTGCAGTGTCCTTCCCCTGCTATGCCCATCAAGTCACACCCACAGAACCAGTAGTAAAAAAAAAAATTGAATTTCACCACTGGGTTAATTCCTTGAGACCGGGTGATCATCAGGGGTGGGCTGTTGGGGGTTCACAGGTGTTCAGGGGAGTGTCTAGCTAACATTCTGTACAGTTTGGAGAACCCCCAAATCCCACTCCTGACTGGCCCCACCCATCCTGCCCCCCCCCCAAATCCCCACACAGCCCGTTTTGGATGCAGGTAAATGCAGGGCGCATGCATGGAGGCTCAGGGAGGGCAAAAACATGGGCCTACCCAGTAAGGCTGGAAATGGGCCAGGTTCTGGCCTCCAGAGGGCCTCCAGAGGCTGGAGAAAAGCCTCTGCAGCCCATGGAGAGCAAAAACGCCCCCCTCCCGCTGTGATGCAGGAGGCCGACTAGGCCACGCCCACCATGGCCACGCCCACCCAGCAACTGGGCAGAGAACCCCTTGTTAAAATGTTTGAAGTCTACCCCTGGACCAAATCATGGCGAGAACGAGGAGGGCGTGGGATATAATCCTATCTCCACTGCACTTTAGTCTGGTTGTTTGACCATGGAAAGTCAATAAAATCCCCTCCACCCACTTCCAAAACTTTTCAAAGCCCAAGAAAACAAACAACCTTATCCTTGCTGATCTGCTGCTTATAGAAGGCTTCACTTAGTCCCTTCCTTGAAAAGTCCAGACAGTTTAAAAAAATATACATTTCTTGCATCATTGAGAGCTTGTCTTGGGGTTGCATCAGATGCTCAAACTGGATGCGAAGCTCAGCCTTTTTACCCTTAAGGCTGCAAAATAGGGAAAGGTAAGGTGTTAAATTCGACCCTCCCGTTCCTAACCCTCCCCTCCACTTGGGTTCTGGTCGCCATGCTATAAAAATAGATGTTGAGACTTTAGAAATAGTGTAGAGAAGAGCAAGACACCGATGATTAGGAAGCTGGAGACTAAAACGTTTGATGAATGATTGCAGGAACTAGGCAGGGAACTAGGAACTCTGATTGAATGAAGAGATGGAGTAGGGCAGCAGCCAACAACTCGTGGTCCGTAGACCACTGCTGTTCCACGAGAAAGTTTTGGTGGTCCACAAAAAAATTATTTGCATTTTTTATATTGCACTAAATCAGGGGTGCTCAAACTACGGCCCCTGGACCGGATATGTGCAAAGAATGTTTGTGTTGCTGCAAAGAGTCTCCCCCTTTGAGGTCTTTTTGTAGGGGTTGGAACAGGGGAGAACTTCTGACTTGAGCTCTGCTTCAGTCTGCTGATACAGGGCTTTGGGGGAAGGCTGGGGGGAAGTGCTGCTGATGGCGAAGAGCCAGAGGACTTTGTTCCACTGAGACTGTATCATGGCCTGAACTGGCTGACCACCTCAGCCCACTGAGCCTCCAGGCGCCGATACCTGGCCTTGCACTCCCACAGGTCTTCCCTTGACTTGGAAAGCCTATGCTCGTAATCCTCAGTGAGGTGCTTCTACTGAGCATCCTTCTTGCTCAGATCCAATTTGAACTGAACTGTTTTGCCAACTCTTTCTCGTGGTGGCTGCTTAGCTCCAGCAACTGCTTCCTGTTGGGGCCTTAAGAAGCCCAGGCGGGCAGGGGAGGAATGGCTGGGAGGGGAGGGGCGAGTAGAGGCTGGTGAGGCGCCCCTTGATGTGAGTGACATCGAGTTGGCCATGCCCACTCTGTCACATGACTACCTATCCACGCCCAGCCACCCAGTCATTAGGCAGATTGTATTAGTAGTCCACGGGTTTTAAAATTATCCATTTTATGGTCCCTGATATCTGAAAGGTTGGTGATCCCTGGACTAGGGGATGACATGAACCAAACCACCCCAACGATGCCGTAGCGGTGATGTGTCAGTGCCTGGAAGCCGTACGGATCTGGATGGGAAGTAACGGACTCAGGCTCAACCCGACCAAGACCGAGTGGCTGTGGTTTCCGGCTGCCCGATTCAACCAGCTGACTCCATCGCTGGCCATAGGGGGCGAACATCTTGCCCCTGTGGATGGGGCACGCAACTTGGGTGTCCTCCTAGATGCCCGGCTGTCCATGGAAGATCAAGTGACAGCCGTGGCTAGGAGGGCGTTTTACCAGGTTCGCCTGGTTCGCCAGTTGCACCCCCTATTGGATCGGGACGCCTTTCGCAGTCACTCATGCTCTCGTGACATCCCGACTGGACTATTGTAACTCTCTCTACATGGGGCTCCCCTTGAGGTGCACCCGGAGACTTCAGATGGTCCAGAACGCAGCCGCGCGGGCAATTCTGGGAACCTCTAGGTTTACCCATATAACACCGCTCCTGCGTGAGCTGCACTGGCTGCCTGTCGTCTTCCGGGTGCGCTTCAAGGTATTAGTCATCATCTTTAAAGCGCTCCATGGCTCGGGACCTAGCTATTTGCGGGATCGGATCCTGCCTCACACATCCTCACGTCCGATTCGCTCCCACAGAGAGGGACTTCTCCGGGTGCCGTCCACTAGACTTTGTCAGCGGGCGACACCCAGGGGAAGGGCTCTCTCTGTAGCGGGCCCAGCCCTCTGGAACGACCTTCCCCCCGACATTAGAACGACCACAGATCTCCGCTCCTTCCGTCTAAAATTAAAAACATATCTTTTCTGCTTGGCTGGCCTAGGGTAGTCTCTCTCTATGGGGTTTTAGTTGCTAATTGGGGATTTTAGTATGTAAATGGGATATTTTTAGCACAGGTATTGTTTAATTTGTTTTTAATATGTCTGTATATTTATTGTTTTAGTTTTTCCCTGTGCACCGCTCCGAGTCCCTACGGGGAGAGGGAGCGGTCAACAAATTAAAGAATTATTATTATTATTATTATTATTATTATTATTATTATTATTATTATTATTATTATTATTATTATTATTATGATAACAGTCTTCCAATATTTGAGGGGCTGTCATCGAGAGGAAGGGGGGGTGTCAACCTATTCTCCGAAGCACTTGAGGATACAACAGTAGTAATGGATGGAAACCTATCAAAGAGAGATCCAACTTTGAACTAAGGAGAAACCACATGGCAGTGATAAACATTTAATCGGTGGAATGGATTGCCTCCAGAAGTTGTAGGTCTCTTATCACTGGAGGCTTTTAAGAAGAGTTTGGTCTCAAAAATGACATAGATTCTCCTGCTTGAGCATAGCGATGGACTAGATAGAAGATCCTTCCAACTCTGTTATTCTGTTATTGTCTTCTATCATCAATGCTGACAACCAAGTCTTTGATCTTCCTTCTACAAGGGATCTGACTCATCAGTTCTCCATTCTAAATTGCTATCAACTGCCTTAGATGATAATGTTCCCTGTTTCTCCACTTCTCCCTGAGTCAGAAGATGCTTCTTCATCAAAAATAAACTCTCGGTTTCAAAAGTCTCCAGATCAGCTTCAGGGAACTCCTTCCCAATAGCTTTCCACTGACTCAACAGGTCAGGTCCCAGATCGCCAGAGATGGCCAGCTGAAAGAAAGCCAAGAAACATTGAGAAAATTTTCTTACAACACAACTAGCACTAAACGTCTACTTGCCATGTTCATGTGCACTGCATGACACAATCATGCTCCATTTAGAACATTATCAGCGGCGGAAGAATTTGCTTCTATCATGTAGTTAGTCCTCAACGTACATCATTTTGTTTATTGACTCTTCAAAGCTACAACAGCTCTGAAAAAAAGGGCCTTAAGGCCATTTTTTTTTCCAGAGTTACAACTTTTGTAGCGTCCCCATGTATGGTCAACATTCAGAGGCTTGGCAACTGGTTCATACTGGTGACAGTTGCTGCGTCCCAAGATCATACGATCCCCTTTTGTGACCTTCTGACAAGCAAAGTCAATGGGGAAGCCAGAGTCACTTAACAACTGGGTGACTAATCTATCAAATGCAGTGATTCATTTAACAACTGTGGCAAGAAAGGTTGTAAAATGGGACAACAAAGGTCTTACTTAACCAGAGAAATTTTGGGCTCAACTGTGGTTGTAAGTCGAGACTACCTATAGTATCAGTCATCCTAATAAAATTATTTCCTAGGGCTTGGCATATATGTTGATTGTGGAAATCACTTTTCTTTCTTTCTTTCTTTCTTTTTCTTTCTCTTTCTTTTTCTCTTTCCTTCCTTTTCTTTCTTTCCTTCTTTCTCTCTCTTTCCTTCCTTCTTCCTTCCTTCCTTCCTTCTTCTCTTTCTTGCATTTTGTTTTGTTTTGCTTTTATAATTTGCATTTCCGGGCTTGTTATATTTTTAATTTTATTAAGTTGCGGTTTAGTTGTAAGCTGCCTAAAGTTATTGAAAATTTAGTGGCAATGTAATATAACGTCATGTCATGTAAATCATGTTTTCCTGAGTTGGGATAAAATACAGGTAATGTGTCTTAATGCTTCTTCTTTTTTTTTTTTTTTTAAAGGGGGATAGATGTGGCAGCAAAGTTGTGGCGGAAATCTTTTTGATTTGGCATGCTGGTTTTCTGCATGCCAAGTTGAACTGTGAGCTATGATGGAACATCTAACCTCAGTTGAGCATGACTTACAGGAATGAAACCACAAGGTCCATGGTTGCACAAACCTTTTTGACCACAAGTTGCATCTGCATCTCTGGAATGTATCAGGAGTTGCACTTGAGGGAGGTAAGTCGCTATGCTTGAAATAAGGATAGTAAATTAATTTTAATTTACTGCAAACTGATACCAACCAAGAATGGTTCCAGAAAGTATCCTACAGCCCTTAATCATGTATCATGGTTAGGGGTAGCAGATTTGGTCTGCAAAAATCCAAGCAACAGACAGCAACAATGGCCTTCTTCTTTGTGGCAACCTCTGCGATATTGGAGCACTGCTATCATGTCTCCCCTAGTCCTTCTCTTCATCAGACTAGCCATGCACAGTTCCAGCAACCGTTCTTCCTATGTTTTAGCCTCCAGTCCCCTAATCATCTTTATTGCTCTTCTCTGCACTCTTTCTAGAGTCTCCATGTTTTTTTTACATCGTGGCGACCAAAATTGAATGCAGAATTTTTTGTCTCAATGGTCATATATCAAGTACTACCTGTAATAAATAAACTTAAAACTATTTGTTGTTTTTTTCCCCTGGAGGTGGGAAATTTAAGTTTGGATCTCCTATCACTGTATCGAGTGATTTGACTTAGTCTTTGTTTGTGGCGAGAACCTAGTCATTGTTAGACAGTTAGCTTACAGGTAGTCCTCAGGTTACGACTAGAATTGAACCCAACATTTATGCTGCTAAGTGAGACATTTATGAGTTTTGCCCCATTTTACAACCTTTCTTGTCACTAATGATTGTTAAGTGAATCATTGCAGTTGTTAAGTTAGTAACACGGTCATTCAGTGAATCTGGCTTCCCCATTGACTTTGCTTGTTGGAAGGTTGCAGCCGGGGATCCCACAACCCCAGGATACTACAACCGTCATAAATATGAGTCGGTGCCAAACATCTGACTTTTGATCACGTGCAACGGTCGTAAGTGTGAAAAATGGTCATCAGTCACTTTTTTCAGTTCACTTTCAACAATCCTTAAATGAACTGTTGTAAGTCAAGGACAACCTATATTGGGAAAAACCATTTAATTGTAGCTTGTTGGGGGGGAAAACCATACAGACTTATGAGACTGAAGTGTTACAAACAATTTGACTTAAAGTGAAGTTTTGATGGAATTGCAACAATGCCAGTAGCCTTCGTTTTATTCAAATGCATTTTATTTTTTTGCAACAACATGCCCAAGTTTTAAACGTTTTGCTCTGTGCTTAGATACAGGGTGTTTATTTTCTTTTTCTTTTTTTGTATTTCTCTCACAGTTTCGGTCCCACTCCTGAAAAAAAAAAAATGGAATACATTTTGGAGCATCGAAAACCATATCCAGGTGTGGTTTTTTTTCCAATTTAAAAGGGCAGGCAGACAATTTAGCCAATAAAAGAGGAAGCATTAGAAGGATCTTTGGAGGGAGGATTTACTCCAGAGAGCAAGGAAGTGTAAGCGACCGTAAACAGTTAAGAAGAGGCAATACATTTCTAGGATACATAAATATGAATGACTAGTAATTATTCAAAATAAAAAGACAGGGGCCTAAAGACAAAGGATGTTAAATAAATTAAAGCCCTACACAATACAGAAAGCCCCCCCCCCCCAAAATTAAGCAAAAGAAAATGTAGGAAATTGTTCCCGACCCAAATACTGTTTAACCAATGGGGGGGAAATAAATAGTTTTCCCAACACATTTAATTCGGAGTGTTTTGGATTTGCAACTGTTGATTCTTCTGGCACAGAATTGCCCTTCTTTCTCTATTAACTAAAGCTTTGTTCTTTCGTCCTCGAGACAGTTTTATACAAAAAAAGAAAATCAGAGAACCTGATATGGATTTTTTTTTCTTTAAAAAAAAAAGTCAGCTCTTGACCCAGGCGAGAAACAAAATGTACATTTCTCCCTCCTTTTTCTTTTTTAGACAACAGTGTATATAAACAACATTGTGCTCGTTTTCCACATCTGTTTTGGTTGCCTGACAACATTTTGAGCAAAAAGACATTTTAAGGCTGAAAGAGGCAACCAAACGAAGCTTTCTGGAAGGCAAATTAGTCAACAAAGGGAGACTAGGGATGCACACTCACACACACATACTCACAAGCACACATTCACACTCCTGCAGATGGGAGGGAAAAATAGGTGAACCATTTATACCAACTTGCATTTAATTGCCACCGGAATTGCCCAAGCAACTAAGTTTGAGCAGTGAAAAGTACCATGTGTAGAAATTCTGAGCTTCCTTCTCCTTTATTAGCGTATTTGGTCCGTTTCTCAGTCAACAACAACAACAACAACAAAAAAGAAGATACTTATTTCAAGTTGTCAGAACCAGGCAAAGTCCTCATAGTTAACCCCAGTCATTATTATTATTATTATTATTTTATTTTCCCGAAAGGCAAAAGTTTGATCACAGTTTTGTTCAGAGAAAAAAAAGCTGGAAAGGTCCTTGTAAGAAAAACGATGGATTTTCTAAAATATACCCTTGTGTGGTCATCTTAAAAAAATCAACTATCAAAACATTTTCCCCAAAGGAAAAAATAAATTAGGGTAATTTTTTTTTTAAAAAAATGCAATTACAGTGTCTTTGTTTCCCCCCCCCCCCTAAATCTCCCCTTTTCCAGGGATATTAAGCTGTCCTCAAGGAACCGTTAGCAACTGTGTTCTTCCCAAAATTGGGTTCGTGTTTCTGAAGCCACAGTTCAGCGAGTTGCTGCATAGAACCGTACGTTGATGCTTTGGAGCCCAAACACATTTTATATTGTTTTGGATCCAAGTTTGGGTCACAAAAGACCGGGTGATGTACATGGACTACGCCAACCTCTTGGCTCCTGAACGTCTTGAGCCCAGCTTGAATCACCTTGTTGAACAAATCCACATCCTCAAGACCCCAGCCCTGAATAGAAACATCAAACCCCCCTGCCCGAATCAAATCCTCCTTGTAAATGCAAGCTATCCCAAAACCGTAGTTCCTCCAGAAACCAGTTTTCTGCGTGAAAGCGTAGTGATTCTCGCTCGGAACTTTCCCGCTGTAGACAATCTTTGGATCGTACTGGCTAAAGATGATTGGAAAATAAATCTGTTGCCCTATCATCGTGTTGGCTCTACAACGCTGGAGGAACTCGGCGGTAAAAACCAAGTCAACGTCACAAAAGAAGAGCAGGGACCGATTGTTAAACTGAGAAGATCCGACTTCGAGGGCCAGAGCGCGGGAGAAATCTCCAGAAACGGGTAAAATCTGCATGTCGGCCTTGGGGTACTTCATGCGATACTCTCTCATCAGTTCCACCTGACGCGCCTTATCGGGATTGGAGTTGGAGTTGAAAAGCAAGACAACCAACTTGACGTTCTGGTTAGGAATAAGGCAAGTCTTTTCGAAGTTGGCCATGAAGTGCACAAACATATCGAAGCGTCCCGAAAGAGGGATTAAGATGTTGATCTTTTGGTCTTTGGATTCTGTCTTCTCGGATTTGGACTTGCTCAACTGGAACGGGACAAACATCTTCAGAGAATTGGAGAGGAAAGACAAGGATCCTGAATCCTGGTTGATTTTGCTGGCCAGGTCTTTGGCATCCATTTCATCATGCTCCATAAACTGGACTTTGCTGAAGGTCTGCTGCAGGTAGGCGTGTCGCCGGACAGGGACGGTCATTTTCTTCCCCTTGTGCTTTTTGTACAAAAGGAGCAAGTCCAGGACGTACTCGGCCCCGTACATGGGACTCACTCTTCGATAGCCGTACTGTATCTCCTTAAAGTCGATGATCCGTCCCCTGGTCTTGGCGTTGGCGTTGATCATCTCCATGACTTGCATCACGACATCGTCCAAGGCCTGACGCTGGGAGGAGTCCATGCCTCGGCGAGGCGGCTGCCCGTCCACCATGGAGTACAGGTACTTCCCCGTCAGGAATTCCCACTCCAAAACCTCCTCGCGCTGTTGCGGTTGGAATCGCATGAAGGACGGTGCGATTCCCAGCTGAAGGTCCTCTCGACGCACTTCGGTATTGCTGTATTTGCTCATGAGGACAATCTCGCGGTGCAGCTGAATGGTCCGGTATCGCAGCTCTGCTATTTTACGACTCAACATGTAGCTGTGAAGCCGGTACTGGTAAGGTGGGCTTTTGTTCGGATGCAAAGTGATGGCACGGTGGATCTTGCTGTTGTGGAGGTCTCTGATGTAGCCTTTTTTGTTCTGCTCATAGTTTTCGTAAAAGAGCTGCTGCATCTAGGGAAGAAGAGAAAAGGAGGGGGGGAGAAAGAGTATCATTATAGGGTTCATCTGCCTTGCATGTGGCTTACACAAACAGAAGGGCAGCTCTCTTAGACCCAAGTTTAGTTAAACCAGCCGCTTCCCTGAGGAATTAAGAGAGTTAATGAGAAATGAGAAATAGAAGAAAGAGCCGCAGACTGAGGAATAATAAATTATTTCACTTCAGCATTAAAATTACATAAAATTAAAAGAGTTAAAAAGTTTTAGACTGGGAGGGGAGGGGAAGAAGAAAAACAAACAAACAAAATCGAACATCTACCATAAGGCTAGAAATCAGGCTGGCCTGTTCTAGCAATAGGAACAACATTTTCCCGTAAATGCATAAAAGGTTTATTGGGGTATGAAAAGATTTCTGATGAAAGGAAGGAAGGAAGGAAAGGAGGGAGGGAGGGAGGGAGGGGGAAGGAGGGAAAGAAAGAAAGAAGGAAGGAAAGAAGGAAGATTATAATGAGTGAGGGAGGGCCTGAGGGATCTCCTGCCTTAGAGCTTGATGGGAGGGAGGGAGGGAGGGAGGGAGAGGAAAGGAGGAAGGACAGAGAGAGAAGGGGAATAATAACAGGGAGCAAGGGAGGGGGAAGGAGGGAAAGAAGGAAGGAAGGAAGGAAGGAAGGAAGGATGATAATGAGTGAGGGAGGGCCTGAGGGATGTCCTGCCTTAGAGCTTGATGGGAGGGAGGGAGGGAGGGAGGGGGCGGAAAGGAGGAAGGACAGAGAGAGAAGGGGCATAATAACAGGGAGGGAGGGAGGGAGGGAGGGGGAAGGAGGGAAAGAAGGAAGGAAGGAAGATGATAATGAGTGAGGGAGGGCCTGAGGGATGTCCTGCCTTAGAGCTTGATTGGAGGGAGGGAGGGAGGGAGGGAGGGGAAAGGAGGAAGGACAGAGAGAGAAGGGGCATAATAACAGGGAGGGAGGGAGGGGGAAGGAAGGACAGAGAGAGGGGTGTAATAACAGGGAGGGAGGGAGGGAGGGAGGGAGGGAGGGAGGGAAGGAAGATGGAAGGGCAGAACAAGCAGAGCAAATTTGTACTCATTTAGAGATTTCAAGAAGATGGAGACAGAAAATTCAAATGTGTTTGAAGACAAGCATCCACCCACCTACCCACTGCCACCTTCTCCTGCCCCGTTTGGTACAGTACACAAAACTACATAGGGAACCTCCTAAAATATCGATTCTTTTTTTTGGCCAATTATTCTTTTTTTTTTCCCTTTTAAAAAATGGCAGCACAAAAAAGAGCCGCGCAAGCTGCCCCTCGAAACCAAATTTCCCCAAGGAGGCTTGCAGCCTATTAAAATTGTACAATAAAAACTGAGCAATAATTCAAATACCAACACAGCCAACGCATCAAAATATGGAACTGACTCAAATGAGAACTAGAAGTAAGAGCCGCAGACTGATGAATAATACATTATTTCACTTCAGCATTAAAATTACATAAAATTCAAAGAGTTAAAAAGTAAGAGAGCCAGCCCGGTGTAGTTAGTTAAGGTACCAGGCTAAAACCTGGGTACTGTGAGTTCTAGTCCAATCTTAGGTGCCAAGCCAGCTGGATGACCTTGGGCCAGTCAATTCTCTGCGACCCTAGGAAGGAGGCAATGACAAACCATTTCTGAAATCTTGCCAAGAAAATCACACAAACTTGTCTAGGCAATTGACAGGAGTCAACACTGACTCAAAGGCAGTCATAAAAATGAAGATAATGCTTTAGGTATGGAATGGAATGGAAACGATTAGTGCTCTCAAAAGTTCTTCGTCAAAATAAGGTGACTTATCAGTAAGATAATTATCTGAAAACAGAACAGAATGCAAGCAGGAGTCAATACTGACTTGTAGATACAGACCAAAAAAAAAAAGGAATCAGGAAGTAAGTAGATTGAATAATAATGGTCATAATTCCCTAAGTGGAAATGAATGATGCAACCTAGCCAAGCTGTTTCAATTTTCATTTTAGGTTTCTCTATTTTACAAGAGAGCGCCACTGTTCTTTGCATTTTGACCATACTCGTAATAATAATAATAATGATAATGACAATGGGTATCACTGTTACATGTTTCATTCATAGCCGTGTAGTTTCGATGGACGAAATATCGCGACCTGGCCATCGAAACTGCATGGCTGAAACATGTAACAGTGATACCCATTGTCTTCAGGGCACTTGGTACCATGTCCAAGAATTTTATAAGATACATCAACAGATTGCAACTTCCTGCAATAACATCAGCAGAACTGCAAAAAACTGCACTGCTCAGAACATCGTATATTTTAAGAATGTACTTGGTTGATACCTCAGACGCTGGCAGCAAACCGTATCAACCATTAGCACCAGTCAATGGTATTTGTGATGCATTTGTGAATGTTCAGTTGGCTGAGTTTCATGTTTAATGAATAAAGTAAATAATAAGAAGATGAAGAAGAAGAAGAGGAGGAGGAGAAGGAGGAAGAGGAGGAGGAGGGGGGAAGAAGAAGCTTTTAAAAATATTTCATATATTTGGGCATTTTAAAGAGTTAGTTTTGGGCTTGAATATTGTATTCCCAAACTAATTTTGTAATTTAGTGATTTCATTTTACATAGCCAACCTTTTAGCACGCTAAAAATCCTTGTACTTTATTTCCTTTTCTATTGTTTCTGTTATATTCTGTATCTAATCTTGCATTATTTCAAAAAGCTAAGCTGGGTCTGCTTAGGATTTGGGCAGGAGAGAACTACCCTGTTTCCCTGAAAATAAGCCCTCCCTGGGTTAAAAGCCCAACCCGGCTTTTAAGGGCATGCGCTAAAATAAGGCCTCCCCAAAAATATTGCAACACAGCATCAATCATGAGGTGACCACACTCGCCGCCTCCTGCACCTCAAAAATAATAAGACCTCCCCCAAAATAAGGCCAAGTGCTTATTTCAGGTGTCAAAAGAAAATAAGACCCTGTCTTATTTTTGGGGAAACACGGTAGAAAATCTCAGGGCTGAAGGCCAGGCTGTGAAGTTAAAAGAATGTCCTGGAAGAAGATTATGGTGAGCCAGTGCTCTGTTTTTTTTGCCAAGAAAGCCATATGAATGTGTCCATGAGGACACCTGAAAGTGAAGCCTACCTTGGCATGAATTTACTTTTAATACATGGATGGGACCAGGTTGGAGAAAACTGCTCTACAAGAGAAGATGGGATACCTGAAGGCAAGACAAGAAGGAACAGTGGATGCTTAACAAAGACCAATCCATCCCAGAACTAAGGAGAAGTGGTCAACCTATTTTCCTGAATATGGATGGAAATTAAACAAGGAGAGGAGGAACCTAAAACTAAGAAGAGACTTCCTAACGGTGAGAACTGTTAGCCGGTGGAATGGCATGCCTCCAGAAGCTGTGATCGCTCCATCACTGGAGGCTTTTAGGAAGAGACTGGACAGTCATTTGTCTGGAAAGATACGGGGTCTCCTTCTTATAGAGTTGGGCCACAAGACCTCTAAGGTCCCTTTCAACCTATTGTGGTTGAAACCTCTTTGCCAAAGCACTAGAAGGCAAAACAAGGGACAACAGATGGAAACTAAACAAGGAGAGCAGGGGTTAGACTAGAAGACCTCTGAAGTCCCTCCCAATTCTGTTATTCTGAAATTTCCTGACGGAGAGAACAATTCATCAATGGAACACCTCCAGATATTGTGTGTGCTCTATTGCTGTAGGTTTTTAAGAAAAGATGGACAGCGGTTTGTCTGGAATGGTATAGGAGGGCCTAGAAGACCTCCAGGGTCCCTTCCAGCTCTGTTATCCTGTAGTTCTGATTTTAATTAGAGCAGAGTGGAGAGGAAGAGAAATGGCTTGAGAAGTGTCTCACATACCAAAGCAAGCTTGAATTCCTGGACTCTTGGGTTCTATTGAAGGACATCTCAGGTAACAGCTGGTATCAGGAAACAGCAAGGGGAAACACAGGTATCTTAAAGCCATGAATGATTGATGGATGGAGAGAAAATAAGGGGCTCAAATTCAGATAGCGGCCATCAATATTTAAGCTTAAAAAATTCAAACCCCTGCGAAACCTCAGTTGGCCTATTCTACCAAACATGCGCTAAATAGAATAGGAATTTGGACTGAAAGCCACGATTGGAGGAATAAGCTACAGCCATGGCACGTCCTTAGTGGGACGCAGCATGTAAGGAGTTGACATTAATAGCTTTCCCTGTGGAAAAAAAAAAAAGCTTCTGTCTCTATCAGCAGGTGAGAGAAGGGCTGTAGAGGGATTCTCTCAGTTTTCTCCCAGAAAACGTGAAGTGTTAATGCCACTTTATAAGGCCTTGGTAAGGCCACACTTGGAATACTGCATACAGTTTTGGTCGCCATGATGTAGAAAAGACGTGGAGACTCTGGAAAGAGTGCAGAGAAGAGCAACCAAGATGATTAGGGGACTGGAGACTAAAACATATGAAGAACGGTTGCAGGAACTGGGTATGTCTAGTTTGATGAAGAGAAGGATCAGGGGAGACATGATAGCAGTGTTCCGATATCTCAGGGGCTTCCACAAAGAAGAGGGAGTCAAACTATTCTCCAAGGCACCTGGGGGCAGGACAAGAAGCAATGGGTGGAAACTAATCAAGGAGAGAAGCAACTTAGAACTAAGGAGAAATTTCCTGACAGTAAGAACAATTAACCTCTGGAACAGCTTGCCTCCAGAAGTTGTGAATGCCCCAACCCTGGAAGTCTTTAAGAAGATGTTAGATAGCCATTTGTCTGAAATGGTATAAGGTTCCTGCCCACGCAGGGGGTTGGACTAGAAGACCTACAAGGTCCCTTCCAACTCTGCTATTGTATTGTATTGTATCATATTGTATTATTTTCCTGGAGGATTTAAGATCTGCTATTCTGGTAAAATCATCCTGGAGGCAGATTTTAAGTTGAATGAGCTGCTAAGGCTCCAAACCCCAATCAGTTATCAACTAATTGAATCAATCCAATAACGGGTAGGTCAAATGAGACGGAACACAAAATCGGAGGCAGGCAGGTAAAAGAAGCTTGTGGCTTATTCGTTAAAAAAGAAAGAGGATAGCTGAAAAACAAGATATCATCTGCCTCTTTTCTTTGGAACAATGGTGCCTTGCTACTCAACTGCTTTGAAACTCACTTCCAGGTAATCTCCCACTTACAACCACAATTGAGCCCAATATTTTTTTTTTGTTGCTGAGCGAGACATTTGTTAAGTGAATTTTGGCCCATGTTACAATCTTTCTTGCCACCGTTGTAAAGCGAGTCACTGCAGTTGTTAAAATCGTAACACTTCCCCCGCTGACTGCGGGTCAGAAGGTAGCAAAAGGGGATCCCATGGCCTCAAGACACTGAAGCCGTCATAAATAAGAGTCAGTTGCTGAGCGCCTGAATTTTGAGCTCGTGACCATGGGGATGCTGTAACGGTCGTAAGTCGTAAGACGCCTTTTTTGAGTGCTGTTGTCTCTTTGAACTGTCACTAAATGAACGGATTTAAGTTGAGGGCTACCTGTGATTTGGTACTCGATGCATTTTTACATTTTAAAAAATTGTCCCAGTACTCATCATTTGTTCAGTACTCAATATACAACCTAGAACTTGTCGCTGTTGGCTGCCTTGTGACTCGTTACATTATTCCTTATGAGGAAAATGTGTTTGGTACTCAGCGTTTTGGGCATTCCTGCCGTATCCCAGAATCAATTAATGTTGAGTACTGAGCAGTGGTGGGATTCAATTTTTTTGGGTACCAGTTCTGTGGGCGTGGCTTGGTGGGCATACATTGGCTTGGTGGATGTGGCAGTGGAAGGATACTGCAAAATCTCCATTCCCTTCCCACTCCAAGGCAAGGATACTGTAAAATCCCCATTTCCACCCAACTCCAGGGGAAGGATACTGTAAAATCCCCATTCCCTCGCCACCCAACTAACCTGTTTTCCAGCTCCGTTCTCCTGTGCAGAGTAACAAAAGAAGACCCAGCCAATCAGCTGGGACTCCAATCAGCTGGGACTTGGGAGGCAGCAAATAGGTGGGTCTAGGGCCAATCAGAGGTGGTATTTGCCGGTTCTCTGAACTACTCGCAATTTCGGCTACTACCGTGTTTCCCCAAAAATATTTCTTTTGACCCCTGAAATAAGCGCTTGGCCTTATTTTTGGGGAGGTTTTATTAGTTTTGAGGTGCAGGAGGCAGTGAGCATGGTCACCTCAAGGCGGCTGCTGTGCTGCAATATTTTCAGGGAGGGCTTATTTTCAGAGGAGGGCTTATTTTAACACATGCGCTCAAAAGTACAATTGGGCTTATTATCCAGGGAGGTCTTATTTTCAGGGAAACAGGGTAGTTTGCCAGAAACAGTCAGAACTGGCTGAATACCACCTCTGGTACCGAGGTACCACTGTATTCCTATTTAGTGTTTAGTAATCTGTTCCCAAAAAAGTCCCAAAATTTGTGTGAGTGTTTTTTAAAGAAGTTGTCTCGATTCCATGGACCTCAAAAACTTTGTTCTTATTAGGTTACACTGTTAAAGTAATAGGCTATGTTTCATTTGGAATAGCTTGGAAAACGACAAACTTATGAATGGGCTTCAGTTTCTAGACTGCCTGACTCCTGCATGAATGGATACTCTTCAGTAAATGGAATCGAAGAATAGTAATGGAAGATCATAGTTTTTTAAAAATGTGTTTTTTTTAAAGAGACGAGATTGGCAAGGAAAAGCACATTTCAGCCAAACATTCTGGATACTTTTTACATGATCAATCACCCAGGAGAGATAAAACTTCATGAAATGGAAGAAAACATTAAGATTAAAAATGTTTCATTAAAAATGAATGTGCTTTGCAATTATAGTTTTTTTCTCTATGCTAATATGAAGATGAAATCGAAGTTAATGGATCTGGTAATTGAACTCTATCTTAACACCAAATAATAAGTAAATAAATCAACAAAGTTTAATTAATCCTGTTTAAAAGCTTGCTAGGTTTTTTTTTTCTTAAAATGACCCCAATTGTTGCTCTCTATGATACGTACTTTCTAAAAATTATATTCATCTTTTGCAAAAGAGAGAAGAATACATTGTACGATCCTGTTATCAAAGAACAAAATTGAACCGGTACTTTAAAGGATTATGCGGTTTTCTTAACCAGTGAATAAATCTTGGTTTCATTATGTTTTAAATTTAATCCACCCAAGCTGACACTCAACTGCTATATCACTTTCATGATAGACCGTTAAAGCTGCAAATCTGTTTTATCTTGAATCGTATTTTATACTGTCATGCAACAGTTATCTAGTGTCAATGCCTTTTCATTTCTGTATGACATATCTTATGACAGTTCTGGTCATTATATTGCACACTGCTCTTGAGAGTCTGGGTGGAATCCGTATATTTTAATAATTCAACTAAATTTTATTTATTTATTTAATTAAATTTATATCCCGCCCTTCTCCACGAAGGACCCAGGGCGGCGCACAGGAATTTAAAAACATATAAAATGGCAAAATACAAAATGTAAAAACATATTAAATTACAAATCCTATGCTAAAATCCAAATTAAAATCCCCAATTTACAACTATCTAAAATAGCCCCGACGGGAGGTTACGCTAGGCCGGCTTGCTGAAAGAGATGTGTCTTTAGACACTGGTGGAAGAGGCGGAGGTCGGAGATGGTGCGAAGTTCAGGGGGTAGGTCGTTCCAAAGGGCAGGGCCCGCCACAGAGAAGGCTCTTCCCCTGGGTGTCGCCAGTCGGCATTGCCCGGCCGACGGTACTTATTGTACCTGCTCACTGGTTTTGCTCTGTGTCCATTTTTAACTACAAGTAGCCTGTGACTTACAACCATTCGTTTAGTGACTGCTACAATGGAACTGAAAAAAGTGATTTAAGACTGTTTTTTAACACTTACGACCTTTACAACTTCCACCTGGACATGTGACCAAAATTCAGACGTTTGGCAACTGGCATGTATTTATGATGGTTGCAATGTCCCAGGGTCATGTGATCCCTTTTTGCAACCTAATGATGGTTGTGGCCCGCCAGTGGCCCGCGAAGATGGCAGCAGATTCAGACAGTGAGTAGGTTGGGGAGGAACATGGGCCAGTCCTGGAGTCTGGGGAAGGCTCTGAGGAGGGCTCTGTGTCGAAGGCAGAGAGGGAGCTGGAACCGTCTGACAGTTATCAACTGGCTTCGGAGTAGGACATCATTGAGGCAGAAGAACAGCTGGAGCCTGTTCCCAGTGTGCGCATTGGCAGAGTTGCCAGATGAGGGGAACAGCTAATGAACAAGGATCGACTTGGGAGTAAAGCCACAGGTGGATGTTGAATGACCCCACCCAGAGGAAATAAAAGAGGAGCGAAAGGGGAGTGGAGTTTGCAGGAGACAATTAGTTCGCTTAATTGATTCGTGACTCTCTGAGACTCCTTGCCAGGTTTTTCAGATATCGACCTGGCAGCTCTCCAAGCCAGATAAGGTCTGTGACTGTAAATCCTCCCTTGAAAGACTTTGCTGGATGTGAATGGGCAGAATTCACATAGCCACAAACTAAGAACAGAAGATAGGAGGAAAACTCAGATTACAGATAGTTGTCACTACTTCTTCATCTCTGGGAGAGATCAGTAGGGAGGCAGACCAAGAAATATGCAGGGGAGATATTCATAGGTACCACTCAATGAAGCATTTGGATCAGTGGTGGGATTCAAAAAATTTACTACCGTTTCTGTAGGGATGGCTTAGTGGGCATAGCAGGGGAAGGATACTGTAAAATCCCCATTCCCTCCCCATCATCTGGGACTCGGGAGGCAGAGAATAGACGGGGGCGGGGCCAGTCAGAGGTGATATTTGCTGGTTCTCCAAACTACTCAAAATTTCTGCTACCGGTTCTCCAGGACTGGTCAGAACCTGCTGAATACAACCTTAGCTTAGATGGCATTGGTCACTCTCCAAAATGTACATTTAACCACAAAGTATAAATGCTAATGAAATTGCTACATAGATTCAGCCTGCCTGGAAATCTCAAGTGCTATAATCATGTTAGGGAAAACAGTGCCACGTCTGCCTTCTTTAATAAATAAACCTATACTTTTCAGGAAGGTTGGAAGATCTTATGAGGGGAGGGAATAAAAGCAGTTTCTGAACGTCATGCAACCCATAATTAAGCTTAGAATATCTATGCCTATAAATGCTCGGGCAAAACTTCGTAGTGTTGTCTTTTTTGCCTTCCTTGTCTTGATTTTGGAGTTCAGAATATCCCAAAGCAAGAAACAATTGTATTTTGATATATTCCATAAAAACCTCTGCACTCAATTTATTTAGTCTTGGTTACAATAAATTGACTCCTGCGAGTCCCTTGGACTGCAAGGCGATCCAATCAGTCAGTCCTAGAGGAGATCAACCCTGACTGCTCTTTAGAAGGCCAGATCCTGAAGATGAAACTCAGATGCTTAGGCCACCTAATGAGAAGGAAGGTCTCACTGGAGAAGAGCCTAATGCTGGGAAAGATGGAGGGCAAAAGAAGAAGAAGGGGACGGCAGAGAATGGGGTGGCTGAATGGAGTCACTGAAGCCGTCGGCCTGAGCTTAAATGGACTCCCGAGGATGGTAGAGGATAGGAAGGCTTGGAGGAACATTGTCTATGGGGTCACGATGGGTTGGACACAACTTCACAACTAACAACAAATAATAAATTGAAATGTGATGGAATGAGTAATCCATAAAACTAGCTACCTGTTGGGTTGAGGAGAGGGTGGAGACCTTGATATGCTGAGAAATAAGGCATATATTATAAAGAATAACAGAATAACAGGGTTAGAAGGGACCTTGGAGATCTTCTAGTCCAAAGTCTATGAAGATTCTCAGTCATCCAGGTCATGGCTGTCCCAAAGGTGCTTTTTTTCCCCAGGAGGTAACTGGACTTTCTTATTATTTTTTTGAAGACATTTCGCTTCTCATCCAAGAAGCTTCTTCAGCTCTGACTGGATGTTGGGGAATGGAAGGATTTAAATTCCTTGCAAGCAGCTGGTCATTTGCATCCTTTTATTTTAGAGTCGTACAGGCCACCAAGTCAGAGCTGAAGAAGCTTCTTGGATGAGAAGTGAAACATCTTGAAAGACAAACAAGAAAGTCCACTTGCCTCTTGAAAAAGCACTTTTGGGACTTCTAGTCCAACCTTCTGCTCAAGCAAGAGACCCCAGACAAATGGCTGTCCAATCTCTTCTTAAAGACCTCCAAGTGTTGGTGCTTCCACTAGCTAACATTTCCCATTGCTTTCATTAGTGAGCGATGACATAATTAGAATCATTTCTTATCCGAGCACAAGCTGGATTTTGAAATGGAAAGCATGATGCTCCAGAAAGGCGAGCGAACGAGCACGAGTCCAAAATGAAGTCCTGGTTGTTTTGTTGCCTCTACAGAATTGGCCAGAGGTTCTATCAGGAAATGAAGAGAAGATGACACTCTTGTTGATTACACAACTGAATTCTAAGAAGTCCTTGATGGATAGGACTCCATATGAAGGCATGCAGGATTACGGTTATAGTCCTCTTGGAGAGGAGTCCTCTTTTAATGAACGGCAGCTGTCAACTGCTGAACGGGATCATCCGGGAGATGTCCACTGGTGACCTTTCAAAAGCTGCCTTCCGGTTATCATCTGGCCTTGCACACGTGCATTTTGGAAGATATGGGGGGCCGGTTCAAAAAAGAAAAAGAAAAGATCCTGGCAAAGGCATTAGTTGCTTGATAGATCAAGTTTGAGAAGAAAAACCTCCAAGATGAATAGACAAACAGGTGCCATCCAGATGTTTTGGGCTACAACTCTTGCTGAGGCTCATGGGAGTTGAAGTTTTAATTTCATGCTACTTTGTAAGAGCCGAGGTGGCACAGTGGTTAGAGTGCAGTACTGCAAGCTACTTCAGCTTGACTGCTAGCTGCAGTTCAGCAGTTCGAATCCCACTAGGCTGAAGGTTGACTCAGCCTTCCATCCTTCCGAGGTGGGTCAAATGAGGACCCAGATTGATGGGGGCAAGAGGCTGACTCTGTAAACCGCTTAGAGAGGGCTGTAAAAGCACTATGAGTCTAAGTGATATTGCTATTGTGTTGGTATGCTAATACTGAAGAAAGCCACCCATCCATAGAACAATTTTCACAACCCAGGAAAACTAAGGAAAAAGGGGGTAATAAATGCAGCATTTGCTATATTCAGTGAGATAGTTCTATCTTTTTGAAATCCTAACATACTGGAAGTATTCCTGCATGTAAAAAAAAAATAGAAACCCACTGCCACAAATCTTTAAATCTCACTACATTTGGGTGCTTTGAAATAAGAATCCAGAGTTACATTCTACACACCAGCTGGGATGTTGACATAGGGTAAATGATTAAAATGGAGTGAAACTTATTTTTTCTTTTGATTTTAAAATGTATACAGGAGTTTATGTTATTAATATAACTCAAGGGATGGGCAAGGGAGCTATGCATATATAGAATTCAACTTCTCAGCCATTAGAGTCACCGTGAACTATGAGATGGATGACAAACAAATTTTATAGCTTGTGATGATAAATTCATTCTTTCTTTCTTTCTTTCTTTCTTTCTTTCTTTCTTTCTTTCTTTCTTTCCTTTCTTTTTTTCCTTCCTTTCCATTCCTTTCCTTCCTGTTGGGTCACTGGCAGAGGCGGGCCAGATTTACTTCCAGGTACGCCAGTGGAACCCCCTCTCACCGGTTCTCTAAATTTCACCAACCGGCTCTCGCGAGTAGGTGCGAACCTGCAGAAACCCACCACTGGATATATGATAGATAGATGATGGTTGATAGATAGCTGAATAGCTAGATAGCTGGATAGCTGGATAGCTAGATAGATGATACCTAGATAGCTAGATACTGAGATAGATAATAAATAGGTGATTAGATGATATATGATATTTAATGGATGGATGGATGGATGGATGGATGGATGGATGGATGGATGGATGGATGGATGGATGGATGGATGGATGGAGAGATAGATAAGATATCCTATTCAGCCATCACTCTAAAATAGTAATCTGGTATATTTAAAATTGTACAAATTAGGAGCTCATTTTTTTCAAATAAATCAGAGATTAAAAACAGAAGAACTGTGCTCACCGAGTCCAAAAACTTCTTTTAATCATTGTTCTAGTCAATATTCTGTTTGCATTCTAGCCAAACAGATGCCTATTGAAAACTACAGGCAGGATGTGATTGCAACAGCATGCTCCTCTTAGAGACTCATGATTTGTAAATGTCCAAATCAAACTCTAAACTACACCAGAAGAATTACACACACATTTGAAGAGAAATCGAAGAACCTTTAAAAAAAGACCCTGAAAGAACAAGCATGCCAGTCTCTTTAGAACTTCACGAGACAACCTGTGACCTCTGGGCTCATCAATTCAGAGATATTTCCTTAGAACAAATAGAAAAACAAAACCAAAAAAAAAAAAGCAGTGAGAACAGGCGCAACTTCCGACTTCCTGCTGGCTTCCCCATTGACTTTCCTTGTGGAAAGCTGGCAGGCAGTCCTGGAAATGATCATCACGTGACCACGTGGCACTATGGCAGTATAGCGGCATGGTGGTGCCGAAATGGTCGCGACGTTGCCAAATTTCAATCTGATCGGAATAATGGGTCCTGGAGTTTGGACACAGTCTTTTAAGTTAGCCCACTTGATGCAAAAAAATGTTGCCTGTGACATACTGCATTGTTTAATTGAACGTTACAAAGAGACTAGCAGGAGTGTTTTAGTAGTACAGTAATCCCTCGTTTTTCGCGGCTTCAGTGCTTTGCGGATTTGTAAAAAATACAGAAAAAAATGCATTGGTAGGAGGCAAGCGCCCCCTAGTGGTTGCTTTAAACATGTCCACCAATTCAAGTTTCCTAGCGAATCCTACTTCGCGGATTTCCGGTTTTCGCGGACGGGTGCAGTCCCGATTAGCCGCGAAAAATGAGGGATTACTGTATATCGATAAAATAATACTATAAGCCACTTTTTCTCAATCGAAAAATGATGCTGTTTGTTTCAGGTATCAACTTCTCTTTCTCACATAATACAATAATACAATAGCAGAGTTGGAAGGGACCTTGTAGGTCTTCTAGTCCAACCCCCTGCGTGGGCAGGAACCTTATACCATTTCAGACAAATGGCTATCCAACATCTTCTTAAAGACTTCCAGGGTTGGGGCATTCACAACTTCTGGAGGCAAGCTGTTCCAGAGGTTAATTGTTCTAAGTGTCAGGAAATTTCTCCTTAGTTCCAAGTTGCTTCTCTCCTTGATTAGTTTCCACCCATTGCTTCTTGTCCTGCCTTCAGGCGCCTTGGAGAATAGTTTGACTCCCTCTTCTTTGTGGCACCCTCTGAGATATCGGAACACTGCTATCATGTCTCCCCTGGTCCTTCTCTTCATCAAAATAGACATACCCAGCTCCTGCAACCGTTCTTCATATGTTTTAGTCTCCAGTACCCTAATCCTCTTGGTTGCTCTTCTCTGCACTCTTTCCAGAGTCTCCACGTCTTTTCTACATCGTGGCGACCAAAACTGTACACATATACCTTTTTTGGACACCTTCATTCAAGCAAAAAAAAAGGGGGGGGGAGGGAGTAAAGAAAATCAAGATGGAATGTACCATTCTTTACTCATGTGCTTTGCACATCTGATTTATATCCCTTCACTCCTGATGTGTTTTCCACCTATCCAAGATCACACTTGGGGGGGGGGGTGTTTAAAAGTACAATGACTATATATGTATACTTTTCTGTTATATCACTTTTTTTACTAAAAAAGAGGAGAAAAACTAAATATGCATATTGAAAAAAGAATTATAAATATACCATCAACCTAAAAGGGAGCTTGCTCAGAAGCTGAAATACACCAAGTAAATGAGATGAAGAGTGGGAAGTAGAGGAGAGAGGGAAGGGAAGAAGAGAGGGATAGGAGAGAGGGTAAGGTGGGGGAAGAGGAGGAGAGAAAGAAGGAGTGGAAAGGGGAGGGAGGAGAAGGAGAGAGGAAGGGGAAGTAGAGAAGAGAAGGAGGACAGAGGGAAGAGGGAAGAAAGAGGGGGAGGGAAGGAGGAGGAGAGAAAGAAGGAGTGGAAAGGGGAGGGAGGAGAAGGCGAGAGGAAGGGGAAGTAGAGAAGAGAAGGAGGACAGAGGGAAGAAAGGAGGGAGGGAGGGGGAGGAGAGAGGGAGAAGAAAATGATGGATAAGGTACAAATATGGTGTATGGAGAGCAGAAGAGCCAATAATTGATTTTTGGGAGTTGTTGGTAAGATGAATTGATGCAAACATTTAACAATACAATATGATCTTGGTTATGCAATGGTATACATGTGATTATATGTTATGAAAATGGAAAAATAAAAAACTTTAATCAAGATCACACTTCCCCCCTCCCCCAAAGTGTGCATCTAAAAACTTACACAATCATTAGGAAACTGAACGGATTGTTCAACACCAAGGGCTTAAGAAGCATGAAAAATGGGAAGGAATAACTAGTTTCCAGTGCTCCAGTTGTGTGGTTTGAAAAACACGCTCCATTCTAGGAACTTTTCCCAGATGGATTCATCTGCCAGAGACCCCAGCATGAGGCGCAGAGAGCTGGCAACCTTCTGGTGTGCAGACTCAATGGGTTGTAATGAACTGGAGAGGACTTGTTGGGCCCCACAGTTCCCCCTTGATCTGGATTCGTGACCCAGAACAACATTTGTGCGACAGAAATTAAAAAGAAAAATTACACAACCCAAAACCGGTCATAGGGCTTTGCAGTTGCATCTCCAGACTTGCAAAAGTAGACCTTCCTTTTTGCATTGATATATTCATGGCTTGGGGGTGTTGGGTGGGGGAGAAAAAAGGAATGGACGTATCCTTACACTATCTTAACTAATTCTTCTATCTTAGGTCCACTTGATAAGCCCCGGAATGTTAGCTCATGCATTCCTATGGTGGAAAAGGTTAAACTATCAAATTAAGAGGATGCAGATGGGCGGTGTTGGCCCTGTAGTGGCCTGCCAACAGCCAGTGGAGCTGGCAACAGAGTCAGACAGTGAGGAGGTTGGGGAGGAACATGGGCCAGTCCTAGAGGCTGGGGAAGGCTCGGACGAGGACTCTGCGTCAGAGGCAGAGATGGGGCCAAGGCCACCTGGCAGTTCTCAACTGCCTTTGGAGCTAGACAGTAGAGAGGCAGAGGAACAGCTGGACCCTGTTCCCATGTGCAGAGCTGCCAGAAGAAAAGAACAGCTAAGAAATCAAGGTCGACTTGGGAGTAAAGCCACAGGTGGATGGTGAATGGCCCCTCCCATAGGAAATAAAAGAGGAACGAAAGGGGAGTGGGCTTTTGCAGGAAACCGTTCGTTCATTTATTCATTCGTTTCAGGAGTGTGAAGATCTGTCCGTGAATCTCAGAGACTCTGTGCCAAGCCTTTCCTTGTACAGCACTGCGTTTGGAAAATATTTACATGGCAGCTTTCCAAGACAGATAAGGTCTGTGGTCATAAATAATCCTTGGAAAGACCAAGCCTTTGCTGAATGTGAATGAGAGGAATTCGTTTAATCAAAGGGGTTTTGTCAGGACCAGGACTCTGCTTCGGGCTTTTGGGGGAAGCCTAGGCCAGAACAGGCTCAGCTGTTAAAGTTGTTGAGTTTCTCAGTTGGAAAGCTGACAGTTTAAAACCCGAGCACTACACGACGGGTGAGTTCCCGTTACTTGCCTCAGCTCCTGCCCACCTAGCAGTTCAAAAGCATGCAAATGCAAGTAGATTAATAGGTACCACTTCAGCGGGAAGTAACAGTGAATATCATGAGTGATATTATTACACAGTGCATATCAAGTCTGTGTCTTTGCTCTATTTGCTTGCTTGATTAATTTAATAGTTAGGAATTTGAAACAGATTCCTGACAGATTTTGCTCATGACAAAGCAACCGGCTTTTGCCAAGACCAAACTGTGTGGGCAACAAATTGAAGCTGAAAGGAGCATTTAAATCACCAACACACAACTGGTTTTTGTTAGTAGTTAAAGACTCTCCTCCTTTTTGTAAAGTGAGAGAGAGAGAGAGAGAGAGAGGGATGAAACTAAAAAAGCAAGCAGAGAGAAACTTTCAGTTTTACTGGGCTATGTTTTTTAAAGGATACTTTGCTTACACAGTCTCACAAGAAGAAACAATAGTGTTAGATTTAGATCCAGATTCAAGAAAGCTTCCAATAAGCACAGATGTTTTAACTTACAACATTTAGAATTACACTCTCTTTGTATTTATATGTTTACTATCAAGGGGCCCAATGACTTTGGAGATGCTTTAGATCAGGGGTCCCCAACCTTTTTTTCACCAGGGACCAGTTTCATTTTAAAGAAAAATCTGCGGACCGGCTGAGGGGCTCAGCAGTCATGTGACTGGGTGGGCGTGGCCAACTTTGAAAATGTGAAACTCACTTAACAATGATCTTGGTTAGCAACCAAACTTTTGGCCTCAACTGTGGTCATAAGTTCTTTCTTTCTCTCTCTCTCTCTCTCTCTTTCTCTTTCTTTGTCTCTGTCTCTCTTTTTCTCTCTCGCTATTTCTTTCTTTCTCTCTTTCCCTTTCTCTCTATTTCTTTCTCTTTCTTTTTCTCTTTCCCTCTTTCTGTATCTTTTCCTGTCTCTTTCTTTCCTTTCTGTCTCTTTCTCTCTGTCTTTCTCTCTCCCACTTTTTTCTTTCTTTCTCTCTTTCTCTGTGTCTCTCCTTCATCCGCCCATTTCTGTCACTCTGTGTGTGTGTGTGTCTGTCTGTCTGTCTTGCATTCATTCATTCAATCACTCCTTCTGTGTCTCTGTCTATCTTTCTCTCCCTCCCTCCCTCTGTCTCTCTATGTGTGTCTGTCGTCGTCATCGTCGTCCCGTCCCCCCGCCCCCAGCCTCCTCATCCCGCCTGCCAGGCTTGGTCGCTCGTTCGCTCGGTCAGGCTCCGTGGCTGGATAGGAGCCGGGCTGGAGAGGAGGAGGAGGGGGGGGGCAGCCCATTGGGAAGAGCGCGCGGGAGAACGCAGGATGATGGTGGGGGCTCTTCCTCCACCCTCGTCGACGGAGGGACTCCTTGCGCCGCCGGAGCAACCCACCAGTTCCCACCCCAGCCCGCAGAGCCTCCGCAGTCCCTGGATGAAAACGAGTGGCCGGCATGCCAGCAGGGGAGGGAATTGGTGGCCGGTCCGGCGGCGTCCAGGAGTCCCTCCGTCGACGAGGGTGGAGGAAGAGTCACACTCCAACGGTGCGAACAGCCGCGCCTGCGTTCTCCTGCGCGCTCTGCTCAGGGGGCAGCCCCCTCCTCCCTCCCTCCTCCTCTCTAGCCTTGCGGCCCGGCTCCCATCCAGCCACGGACCGGCACCGGTCCGCAGCCCGGGGGTTGGGGACCCCTGCTTTAGATAGTTCTTCCTTCCCACCCATGCTGAAGGTTCCTACTTCAAGGAGAAGAATAGCACTAACAATAGTTCTTAAGACTTATATACTGCTTTACAGCCCTCTCTAAGCGGTTTACAGAGCCAGCCTATGGCCCCCAACAATCTGGGTCCTCATTTTACCCACCTCGGAAGGATGGAAGGCTGAGTCAACCTTGAGCCGGTGAGATTTGAACTGCCGAACTGCAGCTAGCAGTCAGCTGAAGTAGCCTGCAGTACTGCACTCTAACCACTCCCCCACCATGACTCATAAATGGTATCTACAGGATCCTCAATAGCAATAGCACTTAGAGTTATATACTACTTCATAGTGATTTTACACCCCTCTCTAAGCAGTTTACAGAGTCAGCCTCTTACCCCCAACAATTTGGGTCCTCATTTTACCCACCATGGAAGGATGGAAGGCTGAGTTAACCTTGAGCCCGGTGGGATTTGAACTGCGGAACTGCAGCTAGCAGCCAGCTGAAGTAGTCTGCAGTACTGCACTCTAACCATTGCTATCTGTACCACTTGGCTGTCATCAAATATATTCATTTAGAAAGGTAGAGGTTTCTCAATTTAAAAACCTACTAAGACATCACAGGAAAGATCTCCCAAACATATGAAGAACGGTTGCAGGAACTGGGCATGGCTAGTCTAGTGAAGAGAAGAACCACGGGAGACATGAACCAGAAGTCTTCCAACATGTGAGGGGCTGCCACAGAGAGGATGGGGTCAAGCTATTCTCCAAAGCACCTGAAGGCCGGACATGGAAGAATGGATGGAAACTGATCAAGGAGAGATTCAACCTAGAAATAAAGAGGAACTTTCTGACAGTGAGAACAATCAACCCATGGAACAGAAGTTGCCTTCAGAAGTTGTGGGAGCTTCATCACTGGAGATGTTCAAGAAGAGACTGCACTGCCATCTGTCAGAAATGGTGTAGGGTTTCCTGCTTGGGTGTGGAGTTGGACTAGATGACCTACAAGATCCCTTCCAACTCTGTTAATCTGTTAGAAATTTGGGATTGATAGGTAGATCATTAGATTAACCGACAATTTACAAAAGAATTGTGAGTGCTTGAGTTTCCAATAATACTTTATCTGGCAAAGCAATTAAAAATTGGGTTGGGGGGATTAAAGATAGGAGGTGAAAAATGTGATGGAGTTGCCCATGTCTCCAACAGTTACTGTTTTAGGTGTTCGCTTCTATAAAGATGCAATCTTGCTCCCAAGTCAAAGTCAAAGTATTTCTAGGTTGAAAGCTTTGCGAAACAATCAAAGCGTGGTCATAGCCATCTTTGGAAATACAAAACTCAACTGTTAAAATCCAAATTGTTTCTCTGTTTTTCCCAATATGTACATATCCCACTGCCAATGAAAAATAGAAGCAAGTAGAAGCAGGGTCGTAAATAATTCTGTATATTACTTGCATGACTCCTTTTTCTAAAGGTTCAGCTTGTTGTAATCTAGGAAATAGTAGCTTTCTCAAGCCCCAGATACCATTGCTTGTCCCTGCTTAGCTATATTCAGACTGCTCCGTCTCAACAGCAAGATTTCACAATCTCATCTCTAAGTATGATAACCGAATGCCAAAAACTTGCGAGACCTTGAGCAAGATTGTGGGATTCCTGAGAAAAATGACGTAAGATGCTGACATTCTCAATGATTGGCTTTGGGGTATTTATTTTTTCTTGTTTTAGTTTAAATATAAAGGGTCAGGATTTGGGGAACAGCTGTCCTGACATTTATGGGGGTTTGTTGTTGTTGTTAGTTGCAAAGTTGTTGTCCATTGTGACCCTATGGACAATGTTCCTCCAGGCCTTCCTGTCCTCTGCCATCCTTTGGACTCCATTTAAACTCACGCCGACTGCTTCGGTGACTCCATCCAGCCACCCCATTCCCTGCCATCCCTTCTTCTTTTGCCCTCAATTGTTCCCAGCATGAGGCTCTTCTCCTTCCTTCTTATTAGGTGGCCAAAGTACTTGAGTTTCCTCTTCAGGAACTGGCCTTCTAAAGAGCAGTCAGGGTTGATTTCCTCTAGGAATGACCGGTTTGATCAACTTGCAGTCCAAGGATCTTGCAGGAGTCTTCTCCAGCACCAGAGTTCAAAGGCCTTATGGGGTTATTATTTGGTAATTCTTTCTGTAAACTTTCTTTACAGAAAGACATAAATACACGAGGGAAGGGAGTTAGAAAAACACCAACTCTCTTTTAAAAACAGGAGAGGCAGAGCCTAGAGGTGGAGTCAAGAGAGGAATCAGGCTAAAGTCTTTATATTCCCACTAATGTTCTAATCCCAACTCTTTTAAATTCCATTGTCTTATTTAGCACCAATTTAGTGCTGTTAGTTAGATTCTTGTGCAGAGGCATGGACAATAAATCAGCTTTATTTGGAGTGAAGTGTGGTTGTGATTCTTCAAACCTGACACCATCCACATAAATAACATGCCTACAAGACTTCACACAACCTGCCCAAGAAGATGAATACTACAATCAAACAAGTTAAATGCCAACATGAAAAAAAGACTATTCATATGTCTCCTGTACAACAATGTGCAGGACTACCAACCTGACTTCCATTGAGGACCTGTGTACTACACGGGTCAAAAAGAGGGCTGTGAAAATATTTACAGATCCCTCACACCCTGGACATAAATTGTTTCAACTCCTACCCTCAAAACGACACTATAGAGCACTGCACATCAAGACAACTAGACACAAGAACAGTTTTTCCCCAAACGTCATCACTCTGCTAAACAACTAATTTCTTCAACACTGTCAACCGATTCACTAAGGCTACATTACTATTACTCTTAGTCTTCTCATCGTTCCTGCTCCCACTTATGACTGCAGGACTGTAACTTTGTTGCTTGTATCCTTAAGATTGATATTGATATTGATTGTTTCCTGATTGCTTATTTGTACCCTGTGACTATCATTAAGTGTTGGACCTTATGGTTCTTGACAAATGCATCTTGTCTTTTCATGTACAATGAGAGCATCTGCACCAAAGACAAATTCCTTGTGTGTCCAATCACACTTGGCCAATAAAGAATTCTATTCTATTCTATTCTATTCCATTAATTATTCTATTCTATTCTATCCTATCCTATCCTAGCTACCATTTACATCCTGTTTTAAAAGTATGTCAGGCTTTAGCTGTTAGCAGGTTTTGAAAAAAACCATTGTACAGGATGTAAGAAAAGCATTATAGGCCAAGAGCTTATTCACAAGCAAACAGTTACAAGACACAAATAAATTAATTAGTGATATGAGGCCAAATGTGCTGCTTTTAAGTGGTAGCCATTACAGGGTATAGCAAGTGATTTTGGAGGTAGGGGCAAAGGTCCCCAAATGTTTTCCACACAGTGCCTTGTGCTGGAATATATGGGTTTCGAAACTCAGCGAAGGAAACCAGCTTTTGAAGGCAAATTCTGCAGCAAGGCAAGCCCAAGGTCACTCGATTCCCAAGGCAATTCCAAACCAGCTGTGAAATGGAGAAGCTGAACAAGACTGCAGTTTCCAGTCTTCCATTTACATTATTATGCAATGAACTCATTAAGTAAGCATCCATCTCGTCCAATACATAAGGAGCCGAGTGTCTGCATTTGCATTCACTTGAAACCTAATTAGCCTCTGCTGAACTAAAACAGCATTTGCATTTCTATACTTGCAGATTTACAATAAAATAGGAAAACCCACAATAGCAACACCAAGTTGTGTGTTAATTTGGGAAGCCTTTGTCCTCAGCTCCAGGGTATGTGACTGGTTCTTACAGAGAAACATCTGTGAAAGAATTAATCCTTAAGAAGATTGGGGGGGGAAAGGAAGATTTAGAAAGCAGTAGAAAGATCTCATTAGCTTTATATATAAAAACCTTTTTTTTTTAAAGGAGAAATTCACTGGTAACTATTAATGCAATGCTAGCATGTTATTTATTTATTTTTATTTATTTATTTAAATTTATATCCCACCCTTCTCCAGAGGACCCAGGGCGGCGCACAGGAAATTTAAAAACATACAAAATACAATAAATATAATTTAAAAACTATTAAATAAACCAATCCTCCATGCCAATTAAAAATGCATCAACATAATTCTTCCCTTATCTACAATTCTTATATTTTAGCAGTAACAAAGTGAAATTCATTACAGGACCTGAACAAAGTCTGACTCTAGGTTGATTTAATTTAAGCTTTAAGAGACTTTGTTAGCATGCACAGTTTGCATCCTGGATGGACAGTATCCAAGAATTTGCCAGCATGCTGCCATGTTTAATAAGACTGAAAAGGAACATTATTAATATGCAGGGAAGTAATTCTATTAGCCATACTTATTTTCAAATTAATTTGAATCAAATTCAATTTTCACTCTTGCCGTATCAATTTCTTTCCCCTAAAGGTAACGGTTCCCCTACACATATGTGCTAGTCGTTCTTGACTCTAGGGGGCAGTGCTCATCTCTGTTTCAAAGCCAAAGAGCCAGCGCTGTCTGAAGATGTCTCCTTGAGCATATGGCCAGCATGACTAAATGCCGAAGGCCCATGGAACGCTGTTCCCTTCCCACCAAAGGTGGTCCCTATTTTTCTACTTGCATTTTTACCTGCTTCTGAACTGCTAGGTTGGCAGAAGCTGGGACAAGTCACGGGAGCTCACTCTGTTACGTGATGCTAGGGATTTGAACCGCCGAACTGCCAACCTTTCTTATCGACAAGCTCAATGTCTTAGTCACTGAGCCACCACGTTCCTCTATTCTTTCTTTCCCTTAGCTACACCTATTTGGGGATCAACAACACACCACAACAGGAGACCTGTTGTGGGCAACATTACACAAGATATGGGAACGAAGGAAGCTACGGCTCCACCTGGTGACATGGAGGAAGAAACAATAGCGAAAAGGCTCAGATCACAAAAATGATTGTATTTGAAATGTCATTGTAATTGTTGATATAATAGAAAATGGCAAAGAAAGAGATGATTGAACATATGGTACACAATGCAAGAACTCTTCTTTATGCTTGTCCTTTATTTTTAAAATTGTAAACTTGTGAGGTTTGGGAGGACTACCACTACCAGCATGGGAGCTACCAAAAATTTTTATACACCCTATCCCTTTTCCCATGTATATTTTGAAAACCAATAAAACTTTTTTACAAAACAAAAAACAGGAGACCCTATAAATCGCCACGGTAAATATCTATATCTAATCAACAGTGTTTTTAAAGTGAATTTCACAGAATCAGAGAACGTTGCAAGAACCTGTTAAGGCGCTATCTATTTTTCTATCCTTGGAGCATTGCTACTTCATCGAAAGGCGATTTTCCAAGAGACAACAGGACTTACTTTGTTTTTCTTAAAAAGATATTTCGCTTCTCATCCAAGAAGTTCCCAGAACCGAAGAAGCTTTTTGATGAGGAGTGAACTATCTTCAAATAAAAACAAAGTGAATCCAGTTGCCTCTTGAAAAAGCACCTTTGGGACGACCATGGCCTGGATGAAGGAGAATCGCTACAGACATTCTTCATCACAACTTCCATGATTTTTCCCCCCTTTGTTTTCAGCTGCTCTGCAAAAACCTGTAACATTTTGTACAAAGTTACAAAAATGTACAAATCTGAAAAAGCCCAGATTATTTACAAACGGATATAAGAATGCAACTCAAGAGTGGCGGCAGGGCAGATGGGAAGGGAGAGGGGAGATAAGGACAGTGGTGGGATTCAAAGAATTTAACAGCCCTAATGACCAGCTGGGTAGGTGGGGCTCGGTGGCCATGTGACTGGGTGGGCGTGGCCAACGCAACATCACTCGCCTCGATGAGCGATTCGCCTTAGCTTTTACAATGTAATAAGGGTTAACCGGAGAGGCAGTTTCTGTAAGCAGGGCAATCAAGATTAGACTAGAAACAACACCAGAATGTTTCCTTCCTGCCTTCCTTAAAGTGGGGGGGGGGGGGGAACAAAGGGAGATTTTTTCCAACAACTGGTTCTCCGAACTGCTTAGAAAGTTAACAACCGATTCTTCCAAATAAGTGCGAACCGGCTGAATCCCACCACTGGATAAGGAGAAACGCATTTCTTCATTTAGTCCTATGCTCCAAAGCAGACTCCCTGCAGTGCACGAGAGAGAAACCATATGGACTATTTTGTGAAGTTTGGCTACCAACTGGAGCGTGTCTTTTAAAAGGGACCCTTGAAGCCAAAAACGAGGGCTTGACTGTTGCTGAGAAAGCTACAAGGGGGAAGAAGAAGAAAAAGAGGGGGGAAAAATAACCCACACCACCTCCTACGTTGTGTCGGGAAAGACACTTGCACTCAAACCACACACACACAAACACACACACACACACACACACGCTGCCACCCACTCGATAGTGCCATAGTTCTTTCAAGAGCATGGCAGATGTTAAAAGCAGAATCTTAATTAGCACCTCTAAAAAAAAGAAGAGCCTGGACTGATACAGACTGTTTTTTTATGAAGATGCTGGGAAATTCTTCAACCTCCAGATGTCTTGAAATAATAATTTTCTAAAGTGCAAAAGGTGCTGGGAAACCCATCTTTGTGCACAGTCACTCATGCCCTCGTCCTTTCTCGCCTGGACTACTGCAACGCTCTCTACATGGGGCTGCCCTTGAAGAGCACCCGGAGGCTTCAACTGGTCCAGAATGCGGCCGCGTGGGTTATCATGGGGGTACCTAGGTGCTCCCATGTTACACTCCTTTTAGGCGGCCTGCACTGGTTGCCGGTTGTTCACCAGGTGCAATTCAAGGTACTAATTATGACCTTCAAAGCGCTCCATGGCTTGGGCCCAGGGTACTTGCGAGACCACCTACTGCCACCGGTAGCCTCCCATCGTCCAGTATGATCCCACAGAATTGGCCTCCTCAGGGTGCCGTCGGCCAGACAGTGTCGGGTGGCGACCCCCAGGGGGAGAGCCTTCTCTGTGGGACAGAGAATTCTCTGTGGAAATCTACCAAGGGATCTCTCTTCGCATAATTCCCGACCTCCTGGCACGCCCTAAAAAGCTGGCTTTTCCAGCAAGCCGGTCTGGCCTGAACAAAATAACGTATTAATTGTAATTCCAATTTTAACTTATTTTATAATGTCTATTAATTTATTGCTTATTGGATTTTTTATTTAATATTTTTTTAACTTTTGTATTTTAACTTTTGTATTATATGTCTCTTATGTTGTACCCCGCCCTGAGTCCTTTGGGAGAAGGGCGGCATATAAATCCAATAAATCTGAAATCTGAATCACTGATAATGTATGCCCTTGTGTAATTAACACTTTCCTTTAAGTTTTACTAGCAATGGGGGAATTAAGATAAGGACAAGCACGCCATAATGCTTTAACTTTAGAGAGGAAGGAGAGGAAAAGGAAAAAGAAATAGAAAGGATCCCTCCAGCAAAATATCTTACTTCTAATAGCAACTGCTTTTGGTTGCTAGGTAACATTAATCTTCTCCCAAGGGAATTCAGATAGACCCACATTGTGATTAACCTCTTAATGCTGAACACAGTATAAATACAGTATAATTATCTGCTGGCTTCCCTCTACCACCGCTGAGAGGGGAAAACAGCACCAGTTCCGGTTTCTTCAAAGATTTGCATCCATGTTCCCCGATAATATGGATATTTACTTTTTGCTTAGAATTGAGGATGCCAAACAAAATAGAAAATATACTTGGCAACGGCTTTCGTTCTTTTTAAATTAAATCCAAAAGGACATGGACAACTGGGAAATCTGAGGTTGAATCCCTATTTAATTATGCAGCACTCCTGTAGAATGCAATCATCTCCTCCCCACTTTTTTTTTTAAATAAATCCCTTTTACTTTCTCCCTTTTTTTGCTTTGGATATGGACTTAACTATTTTTATGGAGGGGTGTGATGGCTCAGCGATTAAAGATACTGAGCTTCTCAGTTGGAAAGTTCACAGTTTGAGACCCGAGCACTGCGCGACGGGTGAGTTCCCGTTACTTGCTCCAGGCCTTGCTCACCTAGCAGTTCGAAAGCATGCAAATGCGAGTAGATAAATAGGTACCCCGTTGGTGGGAAAGTAACAGCATTCCTTGTGCCTTAGGACAGGGGTCTGCAAAGTTGGCTCTTTTAAGACTGGTGGACTTCAACTCCCAAAAATCCCCAGTCTTAAAAGAGCCAACTTTGCAGACCCCTGCCTTAGGATATAGTCATGCTGGCCACATGTCCATGGAAATGTCTTCGGACAAATGCTCCTTCGGCTATGAAACAGAGAGAGTCAGGCACAACTGGACAGGGAAAATCTTTACCCTTTATCTTAACCTTGGCTTTATTAGTGCTGATCAGTGGATTCAAATTTTTTTACTACCTGTTTTGTGGATATGGCTTGGTGGGTGTGGCTTGGTGGGTGTGACAGGGGAAGGATACTGTAAGTTCTCCCTTCCCTCCCAACTCCAGGGGAAGGACCACAGGCATGTTTGGAATTCCCCTCTCCTTCTATGGCAGTTTGATAGTATTCATAGAGATGGTTCACAAACTGACACTGTAAAATCCCCATCCCCTCCCAATCAGCTGGGACTCGGGAGGCAGAGAATAGATGGGGGCGGGCCCAGTCAGAGGTGGCATTTACCTGTTCTCCGAACTACTCAAAATTTCTGCTACCGGTTCTCCAGGACTGGTCAGAACCTGCTGAATAGCACCTCTGGTGCTGATCCTATGGTGATTTTTAAAATTATGATTGCTTGGGAAAGAGCTTCTCAATTTTAGTTTTGTCTTCAGGAATACTATGTTGCTTGTATCTCTAAAAAACTATGTTGTTTTATTTGTTTCCCAGTATAATTTGATTGCTTATTAGTAACATATGACTATCACTAAGGATTGTATCTTATGATTCTTGATGAATGAATTCTATTTTATTTTTCTTTATGTACACTGAGAGCGTATGCAACTAAAGACAAATTCCCTGTGTGTCCAATCACACTTGGCCAATAAAGAATTCTCTTCTATTCTAAAAGTCTTCTGTGTCAGGCAACATATACTAATTTCTCCCTATTCGGTAGTTGAACACTTAAGCTACAGCAATGACTATAAATCTTCCTAGAGCAGGGGTGTCCAAACTTGGGAACTTTAAGACTTGTGGACTTCAACTCCCAGAATTCCCCAGCCAGCATTCGCTGGCTGGGGAATTCTGGGAGTTGAAGTCCACAAGTCTTAAAGTTCCCAAGTTTGGACACCCCTGTCCTAGAGGGACTCTAACGAAGGCCAACATGAAAGAAATCTAGCCAGACCAAACACAGATGGCCACAACCTGAGTTTTCTCTTTGTGTGACTCAACTGCAGCTTGGGGTAACTACATCTAAAACAAGACTGGGAAGTGGGGAGAGGGAAGCATGCCGGGCTGGATTTAGGAATTCTTTCCAGGACCCTTCCCAAAAAAATGACCATATCTGTATCTATAGATGCATTATGTAATGAAGTAATGGGTTCCATGTGTGGAGGTTTTTGTCTCGTGTGTCTCAATTGAGCAAGTTTGTGTTTAGTGTGCACTGGGAAAGCATTGGGTGGGTGCATGCACTCCCCTCTGGGTCACATGACCAGAGGAAAGGGGACTTTTAAAAGATAGAGCTGTCGGTATCATTTCAAGCTACTGCACAGTCAGTTCTCCCATAGGAATCTACCAAGGGATCTTTTTCTGATTTTATTCTCTGGTCCCAAACCAGAAAGTAAGTGAGTGAGTGAGTGAGTCTTTCTTTTCTTTCTTTTTTCTTTCTTTCTCTCTCTCTCTCTCTCTCCCAGTGGTGGGATTTTTACTACCGGTTCTGTGGGCGTAGCTTGGTGGGCAGGGCAGGGGAAGGATACTGCAAAATCCCCATTCCCTCCCGATCAGCTGGGACTTGGGAGGCAGAGAATAGTTGGGGGCGGGGCCAGCCAGAGATGGTATTTACCGGTTCCCCAAAATACTTAAAATTTCCACTACCGGTTCTCCAGAACTGGTCAGAACCTGCTGAATACCACCTCTGTCTCTCCCTCTCCTCTACTCTCCTCCTCTTTCTCCTTTCCTTGTTTCTCTCTTCCTTTCCTTTCTTGTTCCCTTCCTTTCCTTTTTTCTCCTTTCCTTTCCTTTTCTTCCTTTTCTCCATCCCTCCATCTATACCATACAAAGCTTACAGAAAAAGAGAAGGCCAAAGAACATGAGGTAAACACAAATGTTGGGCTCGATTGTGGTCATAAGTCAAGGACTACCTGAAAATGTAAATGAAAGCAAGCGTGCTTGTGGGGATTGGCCCTTCCTAGTTTAGGATCCATTTGAAATCATCCCCTCTGAATCCAAAGGTCCACCTGAAGCGCACCAGCGTCAGCAAACACATTCATCTGATATTTCGGCTGAACTGAACTAGTTTTCATTGTGGATTTCTCGTTCAGAAGCAATTCTGTCTGTTGAAATCGGTGGGATTTAAGCTCGTGACCAAAATCCCATCGACTTCAGAAAGGTTCCTCCAAAAATGTCTCCCTTGGATGATTGACACAGAATTTAAATGCAATTCTTACATCAACAGAGAATTTAGTTTCGTTTATAAATGAAGCTTTTAAAAAAAATGAATTAAAAAAAACCACCACATTGCATGCTGTATTAACTTTATGGGATTGTATAAATTCCTCAAAATTTATACAGCAGCCCTAGAGTAACTGAATGGAAATATGTTATAAGGAAATTAAAATCAATAAATGACATGCATCGTGCAGTTCTATGCCAGCTACTGTACGTAAACATTAAAATCTTCACTAGAGCTGATTGGCAAATAAGAACGAATTCAACTCTAGTAGGACTGATAGGCTGTTTTTAGAATACGCTGAACATTAAGCTTGGCAGTAGCTTTTATCAGAAATCTGCCCTCCTAGTCAATAAGGTATTATGGGAAGCAACAGTTCTACTCAACAGAGATTTTACCTCAATGAGTTCTGAATACTTCAAAAGTAACTGAGAGTAAACAGATTCAAGAGCAATAAGTATGATCAGGGACTGGGAAGGAACTGTTGCAAGAATACACGAAAGAGAATTAACCATTGGGTCCTTGGGACTCTCCTGAGCTTGGTTGTTCTCTTGCAGACTTTCATTACCAAGCTAGATAAAATCATCAGTGCTAGAAGGGAGTGGGGCGGGGGGTTTGCTCACATTTGCCATCATCTCATTCTTGTACTCATTTTCTCTTTTTTTCTGGGATAAGAATTGATGCTCTAGGTCAGAATACAGGCTACATAATAGTAGCCATGTTTTAATTATTGTTTGTTACTATTATTATTGTTGTTGTTACAAGAGGGAGTGGATGGTTTGGATTTCAGCTACACGAGTTCCAAAACAAGTTGGACTAGAAGACCTCCAAGGTCCCTTCCACCCCTGCCCTGCCCTGCCCTGCCCTGCCCTATTCTATTCTATTCTATTCTATTCTATTCTATTCGCGACACCTTTAAGAAAGGATTAGACGAATTCATGGAGAACAAGGGTATCCATGGCTATCATGATGGATGCCTAAGGACACCCTCCGGGATGGAGAGATAGGCAGGATATCTCTCAATGCCATTTGCAGGGAATCATAAGCAGGTGAAGACATCTGCTTGGGAAGACCCTGAAGCAAATGGGGAGCCACTGTGGGAGACAGAATGCTGGACTGGATGGGCTGTGGCCTGTTCCAGCAAGGCTGTTCTTATGTTCCTATTCTATTCTATTCTATTCTATTCTATTCTATTCTATTCTATTCTATTCTACTCTACTCTACTCTACTCTACTCTACTCTTCTCTACAACTCCATTCTACTATTCCATTCTAAATAGTATAGGCCAGGTTTCCTGCAAGGGATGGACTGGATGACCTAGAAGGTCCCTTCCAACTTAGTTATTTTGTATTCTGTATGCCATCTCGTGTCTTGGCTGAGGGAAGCAGCATTGTTCGAAGACCAATTTCTGTGGTCTTGTGGCCCGCTTGGTATACATCAAAGATGCACTGAACGTTGTTACTTTCCCAATGAAGTGGTACCCCTTTATCTACTTGCATTTGCATGCTTTTGAACTGCTAGGTGGGCAGGAGGCGAGGCAGGAATGGGAGCTGTCCCCCGTTGCGCAGCGCTCAGGATCTCAAACCCAGGCTGTCCAGCTGACAAGCTCAGCATCTTTAATTGCTGAGCCATTGCGCTTCCAAGATCAGGCTGCAAATACACACATACACATACACACACACACACACAGTTTTGTCAAGGCACCTGGTATGCCCAAAAATGGGAGGGAGCATACTGCTTCCCTTTTGCCTTGACAAGACATCTAATCATTTCCCTGGCTCAGGTGATAAGAGAGGAGAGCTTGTGGCTTAGAGGTTATTATAACTGCCTAACATGTAAAATAGCCCAAGTTCGAATCCCAGTAAGGGTATGGCTAGCTGATGAGAGCTAAATAGCTTGAAATAGATCTGTACTAGTCTCCCTTCATTTATTTATCAGCAAAAAAAATGTAACACACACACACACAGAGTATGTATATACACTGTGCATGTATATACGCTTCTGCTTTACCCTATTGGTCATTATCTGTTGGCTCTGAATTATCGGCCCTGACAAGCAATTGTTCCACAAAGGTTTAGATACAAATCTTTGCCAGGTCTAATGCTACCATTAATCAACCAGCAAGACTGCTTGTACTTAACGCATTTGGATTGGCTTACTGGAGGGTGCAAAACGTACAGGACAGCATGTACCACAGGAAAGAAAGCTGTAGAAAGATTAGGAAACTATTTTTATCATCTAAGAACTTCCTCCCCCACCGCTTGCTCTCCGAGATGCAAAAGAGATGGACCGTTTTTGGGTTTTTTTACTGAACGAAATAAAAAAAAAATAACAGTGTTGATTCATTTGGAGCAGGGAGGCTGAAGGAAAGCGCTCCTGAATCCCATCCAAAGGAAGAGCCTTTATGCCCTGAAGTACCAGCAAAGGCCTTGACCAGTGGCTGCATCTAAACATTTTGCATCTAAATATTTAACAATCTTGATTGCACGTATAAATAATGGAAAGCATGTCGTATCAGTGATATTCACCAGGCTTCCAATCCCACCTGACTTATATTGGTCATTGTGGGGAAATGAAATACTTGACTGGAAGTCTTCTGGTCTGACTCAGCAAGGAGAGGAAAGCTGTTGTCCAGCAGGAAAGGAAGGAAAGATACTGGAGAGGGAAGAGAAAAGAAAAGGGTAAAAGAAAGAAGAGAAGAGACAAGAAGAAAGAAGAAAAGGGGGAAAGAAAAAGAAAAGGAGAAAAGAAAGAAGAAAAAGGTGAAAGGAAAAGAAAAAGAAAAGAAGAGGCAATGTGCCTGGAAAAATGCAGAAAGGGAAAAAAATGAAAGGTGGGGAGAGAGAAAGAGTGTGAAGAACAAATCTTCAACCTGGCACTCAAAATTAGCAGCTAGAGCCATGACGGTGAACCTATGGCATGCATGCCGGAAGTGGCACACAGTGCCATCTCTCTGGGCACATGAGCCATCTCCCATTGCTCTTCCAGGTTCTGGGTGGTCTTCTCATGTACAGGAGTGCTGGAAACTGGAAGAGCAGCCCTTGGTGCGCATGCACACACCAGGAAGATGATCTTTCAGTTTCTAACATGTACATGTGGACCGGCCAGGTGGTCTTCCGGTTTCTGGCATGCATGCGCACACAAAGACCAGCTGGCCAGTGCGCATACGCACACCGTAAACTGGAAGATCATTTCCCCAGTGCGCACATGCTCTTCCGGTTTATGGCATAGAATTGAGGAGAAATTTCCTGACAGTGAGAACAATTCATCAGTAGAACAACTTGCCTCCAGAAGTTGTGAATGCCCCAACACTGGAAGTCCTTAAGAAGATGTTGGATAGCCATTTGTCTGAAATGGTATAGGGTTTCCTGCTAGGCAGGGGGTTGGACTAGAAGACCTCCAAGGTCCCTTCCAACTCTGCTATTGTATTGTATTGTATGTGCTTGTGCGTGCGCGCTCCCATTTCAAGGTTCGCCAATACTAAAGTAGAAGAATCCTTTGAAGGTTGCGGGCCATATTTAAAAATGACTTTTCCTCGGGCATACTTGGATTCAACGAAAGGAATATTTTCCCTGGACTGGCAAGCAAGAGAAAGACCCTCCCTTAAAATAGGCAAGCTACCTTTGCTTTGCCCCTTTCCTAAATGGATGAGCTCCTGGACAAAAAAAGGCAGACAGTTCCTGGGATGTTCAGATGTTCCTGCAGGATTACCATAATGTTATGTGATTTTACCATCCACTCATTTGCTTCCCTGGGTTCCAATAAGTATTTGGAGGGGGGGGAGGATGGACGGTGGGATGGAAGATACAAATCACTCCAGGAAAAGAAAAAGAAAAGCTAAGTTAAGAATCACTCCAGGAAAAGAAGAAGCTAAGTTTAAAGCAATTATTTGAATGAATGAATAAAAGCAGATGCCCAGCTAGATGGCAGCATCTAGCTCACCTTGGTGTTCTTGAAAAAGCTATGCAGAATCAGACCGGGTTATTCCTTAGATCAAAAAACTACAGGAAACTCTATGGATGTGGGATAGACCAGGTGTCTCCAACCTTTGCAACTTTAAGTCTGAAGGACTTCAGCTCCCAGAGTTCTCCAGCCAGCTTAAAGTTGCAAAGGTTGGAGACCCCTGGGATAGACGGAGAAGTTAAAATAACACCCTAGATGTGGACAACAAGAAACCATGGCTGTATTGTTGCCAAAGACACTAAATCAGCATGCCTACAAGGTCAACAAAAATTGAGCTCAACTTGAATTTATTTTTTTTTAAATGTGAACGGACAATTTGATAATATGTACAGAACAATGGCATCATGGCATCTGGCCAGAGGTGGTATTCAGCAGGTTCTGACCAGTTTTGGAGAACCAGTAGCGGAAATTTTGAGTAGTTCAGAGAACCGGCAAATACCACCTCTGACTGGCCCCGCCCCCATCTATTCTCTGCCTCCCGAATCCCAGCTGATCTCCCGGGAATGGGGATTTTGCAGTATCCTTCCCCTGCCACGCTCACCAAGCCACGCACACAGAACCGGTAGTAAAAAAAATTTAATCCCACCACTGCATCCGGCCCTCTCAATTCCTGGCAAATAAGATGGGAAAGAAATGGAGGTAGTGACAGATTTTATTTTCCTGGGCTCCAAGATCACTGCAGATGGGGGACTGCAGCCAAGAAATTAAAAGAGGTTTGCTCCTGGGAAGGAAAGTTATGGCAAATCTAGACAGCATCCTAAACAGCAGAGACATCACCCTGCCAACAAAAGTGCGTATAGTCAAGGCGATGGCTTTCCCAGTTGCAATGGATGGCTGTGAAGGTTGGACCATAAGGAAGGCTGAGTGCCAAAGAATGGAGGCCTTTGAACTCTGGTGCTGGAGAAGATTCCCGCGAGTCCCTTGGACTGCAAGGCCATCCAACCGGTCAGTCCTAGAGGAGATCAACCCTGACTGTTCTTTAGAAAGCCAGATCCTGAAGATGAAATACTTCGGCCAAATGAGAAGGAAGGATTCACTGGAGAAGAGCCTAATATTGGGAACGATGGAGGGCAAGAGAAGGGGACAACAGAGAATGAGGTGGCTGGATGGAGTCACCGAAGCAGTAGGCGTGAGCTTAAATGGACTTTGGGGGATAGTAGAGGACAGGAAGGCCTGGAGGAATGTTATCCATGGGGTCGCGGTGGATCGGACACAACTTCACAACTAACAACAACAACACCGCCCCGAGTCCCTTCGGGGAGAGGGTGCGGTCTACAAATCAAATAAATTGAATTGAATTGAACCTTGGAGAAGCTCTTCCCACTTGGAATGCATTGTGAGACTATGGGCTCCCTTGCAGCCTGCAATAATGGATGGACATCATAACTCCACATATGCACAAGAAGAACTTGCAATTTGATTTTACCGTCTCCTTTCGTAGTCAAACATTTATGCATACCTTCTGTGCTAAGCAATTTGTGGCTTTCAGGCTCATCAGATCTTTCCATTGCAGGACAAATGATTAGAGCCTGAAGGTATTTTTTCAAAAATTAGAAATTATGTATTCAAGGGCTCCTGGTGCTCCCTTTTCCCCCTCAATTTATCCAATGCAGTCAAAAGTTGGCACTGGAGAAAATTATAGGTTTTCCTACTTTGGGGGAAGCACTTCACTTCTATTTTTGTCTTTAATTTGCTCTTTTCACTTACAGCAGGGTGGCGGGCAAGTCACCAAAATTCAAACTAGCAGTTTGCTATGTCTGGTTGGTTTTCCAAAATTACCACTTTCCCAGTGGGTGATTCACAGACCATACAACTCAAGGACCAGGAATAGTCAGCTTGCAGAAGGGAGCAGCTGGCAGATTAATTTTTCCTTCCTTCAAAGGCAATAGAAATTCTCAGAAAAACTAGATTCCAAATGTTCTCGAATTCAGAAGTGGCAAAGTTGGAACTTCTAGCGCTGTAAGACAATGAATTGGTATATATATGTGGGCTGTGTATACGAAAGTATTTACCCAGTCAAATGCCTTTTCTTTTATAGAAAATAAGTATTTGCATAGTGATGAGATCAAATGAGATCCCTTGTCATATTCTTAAATCCCAAATATTGTTTTGTTTTACTTACATATTCATTTATATTCTGCCTCTATTATTCATTATCTATCACGTATTCACATTATTAAATTGAGGCTCCTTCGTCTTTACGGTGGAAAGCATAAAGCTGAAAACCTTCACCAAGCCGACTGGGAATTTTAAAGAACCTGGAAGCAAAATTAATTCTGTTCTCAAGGTCTCTGACATTACAGAAATATTGATAAAAAGAGCCCTCCTTACAGATGTCCCTAAAGACATTCAGAAAAATTGAGAATCTGTCTTGCTAATTTTAAACCTCCCCGAAGCCCAACATGAAATGAGAAATGGGAATAAGAGCGATGGCAGCTATCAGGAACGATGTGTTGAAATCAAATCCAAGTTTCTTTAACCTTAAGGATACTAAGAAGTGGCACGCATTCTAACACAGGTAGTCCTTGACTTACAACAGCTCATTTAATGACCGGTCAAAGTTACAATGGCACTGCAAAAAGTGATTTATGACCCTTTTTCACACTTACGACTGTTGTAGCATCCCCATGGTCATGTGACTTACATTTAGATGTTTGACTGTGGGTTCATATTTATGACAACTGCAGTGTCCCAAGGGTCACCTGATCCCCTTTTGTGAAAGTCAACGGGAAAGCCAGGTTCACTTAACAACCGTGTTCCTAGTTTAACAACCACGGTTGATTCCCTGGCAAGAAAAACCGCAAAAGGAAGCAAACAAATCACTTAACAAATTTCACACTTGGCAATATACGTTTTGGGCTCAGGTGTGGTCATTAAGTCGAGGGCTCCTATAATTGTTGTCCACGGTGGTGAGCAATGGTTCTCTAGTGTCCCTGGCAGGTTTTTCCAGCCTCACATAATTGACTTTGAAACGGGGATCTCCTACTGCAGTGATGGTGAACCTATGGCAAGCTTTCAAGAAGAGACTGGGCTGCCATTTGTCAGAAATGGGGTAGGTCTCCTAATTGGCCACAGGTGTGTATTGGACTAGATGACCTACAAGATCCCTTCCAATTATGTTAATCTGAAATAATGCAGTCCTCTCTTCCATGAGAATGCTTGCAGCTTCTTGCATTAAAAAGAAATGCTTCCTTTATCGTTAATCCCCCAAACTTTTAGTGAATAGAACTGAAGATTTACAGCACAATCTGATGATGATGATGATGGTTCTGGAGACCACTTAAATATCTTGGCATTTTGGTTGGTCAAAATCCCAATTTGTTTTGTTTCCTTCCAACATTCTCACCCTGGGCATTGATCTCTCCGCATTGATTGATGCCTCGGACTGGGAGCATATGCGTGCGCACGCACACAGCGCACGCACACACACACACACACGCCAACAGCCAGGAAATCATAAGCAAATCATGTGTCATGCTTACATCTTGCCCTCAGCCTCAACTGCAGTCAAGCAAACAAGGAAACCATTGTTTTGGACTGTTCCCATTTTGTACTTTCCCCTAAGTCAACAGCAAACAGGGATCCGTGTCCAATGCATCCAGCCCAATGTAATCTGTTTGGGACACCTGGGATGTCCCTTCGGGTGAGGTGGCCAACCAACCTCCATATATCCTGCTTTTAAGATACCCACAGGCTGCATGGGAGCAAAAGATTTGACTTGAGGGAAAACGATACATTAAGCATTGCCAGGGAACCCTGTGCCACGCCTACGAACCTTGAAAATTTAATCCTAGTTTTGATCCCCTAGAGAGTTAGACCCTTGATATGCCATGCAAAGCTGGATGCAACCCTTGAGCTAACAGAAACTGGCCATTTATCTAGAGTAGAGTAGAGTAGAGTAGAGTAGGGTAGGGTAGGGTAGGGTAGGGTAGGGTTGGGCAGGGCAGAGTGGGGTAGAGTGAGGTTGAGTGGAATGGAGTGGAATGAGTGGAATGGAACAAAATAGAATAAAACAGAACAGAACATGGAGCAGAACGAAACAGAACAGAGCAGAGTGGAGCACAGCAAAACAGAGCAGAGCAGAACAAATAGAACATGTTCTTTATTGCACACATACACAGAATTTGTCTCCAGTGCATAAGCTACTACATTATCATGGTTCCCTCTATTGCTTCTCGCTTTGAAAAAGGGCTGACCCTTACATCTAAGACATTCTCCATGCACCAATTCATGAGCATCAAGCCCTAACAAATAATTTGGAGTATTATGGATCATAATGAGCACGTCACTTAAAAATCAAGGGATACCCAAGAATTTGGACTTTTCCACTGCACTAAGCCATGTTTTGTTTATCTATGGGTAGCCTCCTAAAAGCATCAAGCCCACTTCAAATAAAATAACATTATGGTTTGTTTAGTGTGAGGCATGTCAAGTTACCCAGAACAGTTTAACCATTCCAACTTCCCATTACACCCATGTTTAAATGAATCTTTCTCTCCACTCTCTTCCTATTTCAGCCGAAACAGAAGCATGCTTTTGATTCTGGATTTCTGCTCAGAGCAACATTACAAGAAGAAGAAGTAGTAGTCTGCCTTAAGGGCAATTTAATAACGCTTTAATTAGTAGACCTCAAATGCAATTATTCCCTTTAATTACAGGCGTTGTCCAATGTTTCAAAATTTCCTGTTGGAAACCCGAAAAAAGTAGTGCTTTGGTTTTTCCCCTTTTGGAAACAGCTTAACCAATGGATACAATTCGGTTTCTGTAGGCAAACCAGGTTGACAGAAAATGAGATAGTTTGGTAAACCACTTTAATTAATATCAACATTTAGACACAACACGGTGCTGACTGCCTTGAAGCCAGGAAAACTGCTTTGCCCAGGTTGATTTATGCGCCTTAAAAGAAGTGAAGAATTACTTTCTCTAAGCAGGAAGCCAAACCACACCTAACTCTAAAATAATTCTAACTTTTCTCTGCCTGTAAGGCATCCCATCTGACAAAACAAATGGGGCAAAGTTTTTTTAAAAAGGCTATTGAAAAGGCAGTGCATGCTGCTACTGCTTTAGACACCACAGAGCTCAGATTAAATTTGTTTAAACGAATGAAACCTGATCCTTGCAATATTTCCATGCAGAGAATCTACCAGTATAATGCACACAGTGGATAAGTTATCCGATTCTACAAGCTGCTTGGATTTTAAAAAATGCAATTGAATTCTGATGGTGTTATCCGGTACAGGTATCCTTCACTTACGACCACAGTGGAGCCCAAAATCGATGTTGCTCAATGAGACACTTGTTAAGTGAGTTTTGCCCCATTTTACGACTTCCCTTGCCATCGTTGTTAAGCGAATCCCTGCAGCTGCTAAGTTAGTAACAGGGTGGATTTGATTTAAATCACGATTTAAATCATGATTTAAATCACTAGTAAAAAAGCTTGATTTAAATCATAGTTTTCTACATAAAGACTAATTCTTGCTGGTATAACTTATAATATGCAAGTAGATGAAGTTTTTTAGAATAACAACTTTTCATATTAGTTTTTTTATCCCCAGTTTAATAGGTTAATCATTCATATTTGGACAACTTTTCTGTTGTACTTAGGAAGGAGAAAAATATCATTACCTTAATAATAACAATTTAAATAGATTTATTCAACTGAAACAATAACATTACAGCATATGTTATTTGCTTAAACAAACATCCATGTTTGTTAACTAATTTGGCTAAACAAAATATATATATTTTAAGAAACTTAAGACTTTCATTTTGTAGTACTGCTTGTCTGCTTGCCCCTTCCTCCTCACACTTAGTTTCAATGTCTTCTTGTGCAGATCTATTGCACTCCAAACAATCAGAAAAATATTGTTTCTATTCTATTCACTGAACTTCTTGAAACCTAGCACTGAAGGGGTTGATTCTGTATTCATAGGTTTGTAGAAGTTAGGATTAAGGTCTTTTTTTCAACTCTGTTCATGTTATAACATTTTTGCTGTGAAGAAGAGGCATCTGATCTCTGCTGAGTCAAATTCAGTTTTGAGAACTGCAAAAGTAAACCAGGCATCTGTGATAATATCTTGTAGGCAGAGAAACTGCCCAATAATCTTACAAAAACCTCTGGAAGAGCATGACATTGTGAATGGATTAATGGAATTTATTTACCAAAAAAATTAAACATATACAGCCTTATTCTACATAATTAAAAAACTAATCTTTATTTCATGATGGAATAACCTTTGGATGGTAATATATTTTCTTCAAAAAGCATTTTATATAAAAAAATCCAATTGAAATAAAAAAAATCCGATTTAATCAAAAAAATCCGATTTAAATTTTAAAAAATCCGATTTTTTTAATTTTTTTTAAAAAAATAATTGATTTTTATCCACCCTGGTTAGTAACCTGGTTGTTAAGTGAATCTCACTTCCCCATTGACTCTGCTTGTCGGAAGGTCGCCAAAGGGGATCCTGAAACCGTCATAAATATGAAACCGGTTGCCAAGCATTCATATCTTGATCACGGGGGATGCTGCCACGGTCGTAAGTGTGAAAAACGGTCGTAAGTCACTTTTTCGACTGCCGTTGTAACTTTGAAAGGTCAGTAAATGAACTGTAGTAAGTTGTGGGCTGCCTCTGTTGTTCAGCTATGCCTTTAATTACACATCGCTTGCATTTTGAAGTCATGGGACATTGCACTGGCTGCAGTTCCCCATAGGTCAGGGATGTCCAAACTTGGGAACTTTAAGAGTTGTGGACTTCAACTCCCAGAATTCCCCAGCCAGCCATGCTGGCTGGGGAATTCTGGGAGTTGAAGTCCACAACTCTTAAAGTTCCCAAGTTTGGACACCCCTGCCATAGGTAGTCCTCGACTTCATTTAGTGACTGAAGTTATGTCGTCAGGGGAAAAAGTGGCTTGTGACCATTTTTTCACACTTGGGACGCTTGTAGCATCCTCATAGTCACGTGGCCAAGATTTGGATGCTTGGCAACTCGTTTAGATTTATGACGGCTTGCAGCATCCCCAGATCATGCGACACCCGCCCCCCTTTGCGACCTTCTGACAAGCAAAGTCAATGGGGAAGCCAGATTTGCTTAACAACCGGAGAACTCACTTATCCCGCTGCGATGATTCACTGTGGCAAGGAAGGTCGTAAAATGGGCCAAAGCTCACTTAACCAAGGTTTCACCGAGCAACAAAAATGTTGGGCTCAGTTATTGTCGTTAAGTCGAGGGCTACACCCGATCCCTAGACCCCTTCAATCCCACAGCACAAATGCATATTTAAGATACCCTAACAGCCAAGAAATTAAAAGACGCTTGCTCCTGGGGAGGAAAGCTATGGCAAATCTAGACAGCATACTAAACAGCAGAGACATCCCCCTGCCAACAAAAGTGTGTCTGGTCAAGGCTCTGGTTTTCCCAGTTGCAATGGATGGCTGTGAAGGTTGGACCATAAGGAAGGCTGAGCGCCAAAGAATGGAGGCCTTTGAACTCTGGTGCTGGAGAAGACTCCTGCGAGTCCCTTGGACTGCAAGGCCATCCAACCGGTCAGGCCTGGAGGAGATCAACCCTGACTGCTCTTCAGGCCTGGAGGAGATCAACCCTGACTGCTCTTCAGAAGGCCAGATCCTGAAGAGGAAACTCCAATACTTTGGCCACCAAATGAGAAGGAAGGACTCACTGGAGAAGAGCCTCATGCTGAGAAAGATGGAGGGCAAAAGAAGGAGACAACAGAGAATGAAGTGGCTGGATGGAGTCACCAAAGCAATCGGCGTGATCTTAAATGGACTCCAGAGGATGGTAGAGGACAGGAAGGCCTGGAGGAACGTTGTCCATGGGGTCACGATGGGTCGGACATGACTTTGCAACTAACAATATCAACAGGAATCCACACTCACATTGAACAATTCAATGCACTCATCGTTATTCTAAGTAACCAGTGTAGCATGTTAAATCAAGCAGAGTTATCACTTAATAGCTATTGAAAAACACACCCAAGGCTATTATTTGTCTGACAAACAGCTCCTATATTATAGCCTGCAGAGCAATAGAATGCTTTAAAAGAACTAGTCATATTCAAGCAGAAATGAGCAGCACCAGTACTTACTGGTATGAAGAGACCGGCTAGTTTCCATCTAGATAATTCAGCTTCCTTCAATCTGACGCCCTCCAGATGTGTCCATTTCGATTCCCATAGTTCCCAACCAGCGTAGCCACATTGACCATTAAATTGCAATACATCTGGAGGAACCAGATTGATACGGCAGAGCGAGAAGTTACAGTAAGTCTTACCTTAGCCCTACGCCAACCATGTAATTAACAAAAGGCCAGTATTATGAGTGAGAAATGAGGCAGAGCGATTGCTTTAAGCTGCTTATTATAATTCACCGGGACTAAAATGCAGAGTTCATTTTGGGCATTTTCTATTTACAAATATGCACACATGGGCATATTTATTTTGCAGGCACTGAGTCCACGGGGGAAATGCTGGGCCACAAGTTTCACATCTTGATTGGGGTTGGAGCAGAATGAAGCAATCCAAATGCTCCTCGGCCTTCCTTTAAAATGAAAGGACGCAGGGAAGCAGGGGGTGAATCCTCTGTGCAAAGCTATCTCAGAAAGAATGCCAAGCACTACAAAGCCCATCCTAAATTAGAAACGGCTTCGTAATCTCTCACAGCAGAGAGCAGGAAAGCTTGGGGGGGGAGGAAGGGAGGGAGGGAGGGAAAGAGGTCAGGAAGGATGGAAGGAAAGAAGGAGATAAGAAGGTAAGGAAGGATGTAGGGAAGGAAAGAAAAAGATAAGGAGGTAAGGAAGGAAAGAAGGAGGGAGGGAGGGGGAGGGAGGTAAGGAGGTCAGGAAGGAAAGAAGGAGGGAGGGAAGAAAGAAGGGAAGGAAGGAAAGAAGGAGGAAAGGAAGGATATAAGGAGGTAAGGAAGGAAAGAAGGAGGGAGGGAGGGGGAGGGAGGGAGGTAAGGAAGGAAAGGAGGAGTGAGGGAAGGAAGAAAAGAAGGATGAAAAGAAGGAGATAAGGAGGTAAGGAAGGAGGGAGGGAGGAAAGGGGGTAAGGAAGGAAGGAAAAAGATAAGGAGGTAAGGAAGGAAGGAAAGAAGGAGAGGGAGGGAGATAAGAATGTCAGGAAGGAAGGAAGGAAGGAAGGAAGGAAGGAAGGAAGGAAGATTATCCTGAGAATGTGACCATGGACAAATAAAGTAAAATAAAATAAAATAAATAAATAAATATTAAAAGAGAGCTAATCTGGTCTAGTGGCTAAGGTGCCAGAGTAGACATCAGAAAATCATGAGTTCTGGTTCTGCTTTTAGGCATGAAAGCTGGCTGAGTGATTTTGGGGCCAATCACCAGGCGACTGTGAGTTCTAGTCCCACCTTAGCCATGAAAGCCAGCTGGGTGATCACTCTCTTTCTCTCTCTCAGTCCAGCCCAGCCCAAGGATGATTGTGGGGAAAATAGAAAAGACAGTATGTTCACCGCCTTGAGTTATTTCTAAAAAAATAAAATAAAAGTGGGATTTAAAAACTTTATCCCACCAAGGATAAACAGGGAAAGGACCACAGATCATGGGCTGTTTTCAGCAATATGACTTCTCCCATTGACTTTGCTTGTTGGAAGGTCACAAAAGGGGATCATATGACCACAGAGCCCTGCAAATGTCATAAATATGAGTCAATTGCCAAGCACTGGGATTCTGGCCATGCGACCATGGGGGTGTTGCAATGGTTTTAAGTGTGAACAATGGTCAGTCACTTTTTTCAGTGCTGTTGTAACTTTGAACAGCCACTCAATGAACCTCATCTGGGTCCTCATTTTACCCACCATGGAAGGACGGAAGGCGGAGTCAACCTTGAGCCTGGTGAGATTCGATCTGCCAAATTGCAGGCAGCCAGCAGGCAGCCGAAGTAGCCTGCAGTACTGCACTCTAACCACTGCGCCACCGTGGCTCATAAGCGGTAATCTTTAGGCTAAATAGTGTTAAAAATTGGTTTATGGGAATTCTTTGAAGGTTTAACAGTGCTGTCGGCATGCCTATACGATACCTGAGTCTGTTTTTAAAAATAAGATGATGCAAGGGCACCATTCTTCTAAGTTAGTTTATGGAGCAAGGATGAGTATATTGGAAAGGTATAATCACTGAAGAAAGAGGCAACGTTTGCAACTTTAGGCTGGGCAACAAGGAGAAGCAAAGCTCAAACAGCCAAAAATAACAAACCGAAAGAAAGAAAGAAAGAAAGAAAGAAAGAAAGAAAGAAAGAAAGAAAGAAAGAAAGAAAGAAAGAAAGAAAGAAAGAAAGATGAGACAAATTAATTTCTGGCTTAGAACGATTTGAGAGATGATGTTACTCACTAACGATCCAAACTTTGGCTCATTTCTGTGGTCTTAATCATTGACGTTGAAGAATTTTAGCAGTGGGTCAGCCTTGACTTTTTCAGAGACAATGATCCAAACACTTCTTATTTGTTCCCTAGGATTCCCAAGATCATGAAGCCGGCTCTTCGTCCCAATAAGCCCCCTTTTTATTTAGTTTAAAGTGAATTCCTCTCCAGCAAACCCTCTCTCTAACCTTTATCAGGCTTGGAGAGCTGCCAGGCCGATATCTTCCAAACGCCACGTTGTAGCGGCAATTACTTAGCAAGAAGTCAGGAACAAATCTTCACCCCAATGAACTGACTGTCTCCTGCAAACTCCACTTCCCTTTCGCTCCTCTTTATTCCCTCTGGGAGGGGCCGTTCACTATCCCCCTGTGCCTCTACTCGGCCCTTGTTTCTTAACTGTTCCCTTCTCCTGGAAGCTCTGTGCATGCATACATTGGGAACAGCCTCCAGCTGTTCTTCTGCCCCACTGATAACCAACTCTGAAGGCAGCCGAAAACTGTCAGATGGCTCTGGCCCCATCTCTGCCTCTGACGCAGAGCCCTCCTCAGAGCCTTCCCCAGACTCCACGACTGGCCCAGGTTCCTCCCCAAACCTCCTCACTGCCTGAGTCTGCCACCAGCTCTGCTGGCGGCCCATATCATTATTTCACTTCTACCATCTTTCCGAAGCTGCGTCCAGAGACAATTTCACATAAGAGCCAAGAGCAATCCCCACCGCCACAAATGCAATACAAGATGTGGCATTCAGTGGCTTGATCATTTTCTCATGAAAACATAGCCTAAAAGTAAGATTCTTTCCAGTCTTGGCAGGTTGGAGCGCAGACGGGCAGCATCTGCTAAAATCTCAAAAGCCAGATGGACCGGGAGAATAAGATATGACTGCAGATGGAATTTGGAAGGACTGGCACACGTCTTTGTTCCTCCCCGAATAGAGGATTTATTTAAATGTAGAACCTGTACTTTGCAAAGTCCGTTTGTTTATTGCTTAGCAGCTTTCCTCTCTCAAGCACAGCAGTTTGACCACGTTTCATGCAACTCTCTCTTGGTTAACGTTTACATTATTGTAAAATGGATGTGAAAACCGTTTCCTCTTTCTCACTGTACCTTTTTTTTAATCGCAAAGGTTGGGCAAAGGCCGTCCTGAAGAGATTTGAAGATAGAGCTAAAGAAGAGAAAGAGGAGGAAAAAACCTCTGTTTTCGTTGGCAGAGGAGGAATAGAGAGACGACCACCCATTTCAAAAGGCACCTTTAGGACCCCACAAGTGATTATGCAACTAAGTTTTGAGCCCGAAGTAAACTCTAGGGCAGCGGTCATCAAACTTCTGGTGGTCCACAGAAAATTTTTTTATATTGCACTAAATCAGGGGTCCTTAAATTACGGCCCCTCAGATGGATATGTGCAATGAAAGTTTGTGTTGCTGCAGAGAGTCTTCCCCTTCAGGGTCTTTTTGTGAGGGTTGGAAGGGGGCAGAAATTCTGACTTGGGGTCTGCTTCAGCCTCCTGGTGGGGGGCTTTGGGCGAAGGCTGAAGGGAAGTGCTGGTGGTGGTGAAGAGCCAGAGGGCCTCGTTCCAGTAGGACTGTATCATGGCCTGGAACTGGCTGACCATCTCAGCCCAGTGAGCTTCCAGGGGCCGTTTGATAGGATTGCCAACATGGTCGCCATCATCCGATGAAGGATATGGCACAAGAAGACGACTGTGTCACTGAATTTCAGCAGCAAATGACAGAGATGGTCCCCCCAATATTCAGCTGACAAATGTCTATTACTGTTAAAAATCACGCTTTTTCCCAAAACAGTAATATAAATTTTAACTCTGCCCCGCCACCCCACCCCTCCAATGGCACCACCACCACCACCACAAGTCGCCTGGCCCTCAATCATTGCAAAAGAAATATATTTAAAAAGAAGATTCACCCACTGGCAGAAATGTGGCTCATCCTACGATCCTTGCAGTCTTTGGGGAGATGAGATCCAATACGATAAATAAAACTAAAGAAATGCCTGCTTAGTCTTTTTGAGTTTTCCATTTTCTACTCTTCTGCCCTTTCAAAAAAAAAGGTTTTTGCTTGCAATTTGATGTGGTCCAGATGACAATTCCAGTGAGGAAACATTTCTGTCCAATTTCAAATGTACAGATCCGAAAAGGAACGGGGGGGGGGGGGGGGGGAATAAACCTTAGCATTGTTAGACCAAGAACTATATTCCCCCCACCCATAAAATTTTTCAGTGTGAAAACATACATAATGACTGTGTGAAGATGAATGGAAACAGTGCTGGGTTTAATAGAAGGTTTCCACTGGTGCTCCTATTCTGTCTGTACCTCTAAAGAACACATCGCACAAAGTTGGAGCAAACTTGTTCAACAGTAGTGGGAATAAATTCAGAGTTTAAGCCTGAAGGCTGAGAATCAAAGAACTGGGAAATGCTTTAACAGACGCATGCTATAATGTGGGAGAACGACTGTAACTCGGTGGTGGCATAAAAACAAAACATACAGACAAAAGAGATTAAGAAGCAGCTCATGTAACAAAGACGGATGCCACATCTGAGTGCTTTACTCCACACTATGTAAACTTATGTGATGCCAGCATGTCTCCATACATGTGTTTGCACCACTGAGTAAACCAGATTTCACACATCTGACTCCCATCAAATCAGGGGACCGCGTCCCCAAGAATTCTGAACCAGCACAAAGCTAATGGTTGAGAATTATAGGATGAGTCACTTACAAGAAAGGGCACCCTGGGAATCTAAAATAGGTATAGAAAAATACATGCCTACTGGAGAAGACGCCCCTTAAAGCCTGGTTCTGATGATTTGTGCCTTTTACGCCAATGCCTAAGCAGGGGGTTGGACTAGAAGACCTCCAAGTTCCCTTCCAACTCTGTTATTCTATTCTATTCTATTCTATTCTTTATTCTCTATTCTATTTTCTATTCTGTTCTATTCTATTCCATATTTTCTATTCTATCCTGTTTATTCCATTCCATATTTTCTATTCTATTCTATTCTATTCTATTCTATTCCATTCTATTCCATATTTTCTATTCTATCCTGTTTATTCCATTCCATATTTTCTATTCTATTCTATTCTATTCCATATTTTCTATTCTATGCTATGCTATGCTATTCCATTCCATTCCATCTATTCTATTCTATTCTATTCTATTCCAGTCCATATTTGCTATGCTATGCTATGCTATTCTACTCCATTCCTTCTATTCTACTCCATTCCATTCCATTCTATTCTATTCCATATTTTCTATTCTATGTTGGCTCTTCTTCCATACACATCTGGAAAATACCAAGTGTGTGAACGCTCAGGTCAACAACACCCAACGGCTGACTTAGCTTCCTTTACAGTGGTTGTATCCAAGATGTATACTTTTGACTCTAATAGAAAAAAGCCCTGGAACATCAGTTTACATGGATAGCAAAATAACAAAACTCAAGCGGCTGATCTTGTTTATACAGCTTGCTAAGCATGACTTAGAGTTAGCCATGCTTACCAGATCTTATTCCATCAACCTTTGTCGTGGTTTGCTGACCATCCCTTCCTGTTTTGTTCTTAAAACACAACAACAACACAACCAGTGGCTGTGTCTCCCCCTGGTTTGTGTCCCTGATTCATCCCTTGCGTGCTTGTCGGGGCAAAAATAAAAGCGAATATATCAGAGATACGGCTGTAGAAGTTGGCTCTGTTTTAGGTCTGCTTCCTCTTTGACCTCATGCATTTTCTAAAAGATTAACGATGGCGTGGACTGTGTCAAGTCAGCTAATTTATGACAAGCCACTGTGTCTCGTCATACGTCATGTACGCCACTTGCCTTTGTTCAACCAAATCATTCTTGGTTTAGTAAGCTGGGTGTTCTGACCCAGGCTTCTTGAGAAAGCATAAATCACAATCTTAGTCCCCAAAATCCCTCTTTTATTTAGACGGCTGTGAATTATGGTCATTCACAGCCCGTAATGATTCATAAACAGTCTATGAAGAGTCCGACAGATGTCTGCTCGAGTTGCCGCAGTCTTTCAGGGTAAAAGTTAAAGTTAAAGTTTATCTCCCTTGAAACGCTGCCAGAGACCTAATTGCCAATTAGTTTTGCAAGGCCAAAAGTAGCACAGAGTCAAACAGAACCTCTCAGAGCTTGAAACTGACCAAGATGAACTAATTGCTTCCTGCAAAAGTTCAAGTCCAGTTCGCTCCTCTTTTATGCCTTATGGGAAGGGCCAATCATCTCCAAGCCTTACCCCCGAGTTGCCTCTTTTTTCTTAACTGTTCTTGCCTTCTAGCAGCTCTGCAAATGCACACACTGGGAACAAGGCCCACTTCTGTTCTTCTGCCTTGCTGATGTCAGACTCCAGAGGCAGCACATAAACTACCAGATGGCCTTGGCCCCCTTTCTGCCTTCAACATAGAGCCCTCGTCTTGAGCCTTTCCCAGACTCGAAGAATGGCCCATTTGCCTCCACAACCTCCTCACTGTCTCTGCCCCACAGGTCGCTGGTGGACCACCACACTGAGTGGATTAGGAACTTGTTATGGAAGACATTTTTTCCACGCACTGGTGGGAGGGAGGAGGAGGAAAAGCACACACCCTAAATCTCACACATGGGCAATTTACAGTAGAGTTTGCTTGCCCGACACTCAGATCCAGTTGTGCAGCCTGGTTTTCAAAAGGCAATGGACCAGTATTGGTCTACAGCCTGGGGGTTGGGGACCCTTGGATTAGATCAACAGCAGTCTTCACTTCACAAAGTGATAGTGAAGATACTAATAGAAGTAAAAACAAATCCCAGAAGGGGTGTGGCTAGCTGATATGATCTAGATAGATTGAAATAGATCTATACTAGTCTCCTTTTAGGGACGTGGTAGCTCAGTGGCTAAGACGTTTGTTGATCAGAAAGGTCGGCAATTCAAATCCCTAGCATCATGTAATGGAGCAAGCTCCCATTACTTGTCCCAGCTTCTGCCAACCTAGCAGTTCGAAAGCACATTTTTTTTTAAATGCAAGTAGAAAAATAGGGACTACCTTTGGTGGGAAGGTAATAGCGTTCCATGCGCCTTCAGCAGTTAGTCATGCTGGCCACGTGACCACAGAGACATCTTCAGACAGTGCTGGCTCTTTGGCTTTGAAACGGAGATGAGCACCGCCCCCTAGAGTCAGAAACAACTAGCACCTTCACTCCTAGTCTCCCTTTATTTCTTTGTCGGTGAAACATAAATTCAACACAAAAATCATTTGTTATGAAAGCGACTGCCTGCAAAGGCTCCTGGATTGGAGTTGAAAGGCTAAAGCAGAAGCAGTATAATCCGTCCCATAATTGGGTAGACCAGGTTGCCCTGATAGACCGGTCCCATAGGAGAAAAAAACACACACATACTAATAGAAGAGAATACTTTGTAGCTCAGGGTTGAACTGTAGGGTCCTTCATCCCCTCTAACCTTGGTTGTTTTCTTGCCCTTCCGTTTTCTTGCCCTTCAGTTCTTCTCTTTCGCCATCTCTAAGGCTGACATCAGAGAAAGGCTTAGCCAGCAAAAATGGATGGCTGCAGTAAATTATACTACAGTGCAAACCATGGTCGGAAATAGTCACTTTTAATCTCTTGGAGCCTAAGCTCATCCATAAGTTGAATAGCTGTGAAATATCATGTCTGGTTACTCATCCCCATCGTGTCTATGAACATTCTCAGTCATCCAGGTCATCGTTGTGTCAAAGATGCTTTTTCAAAAGGCAACTAGACTGTTTGGAGGAGGAGGAGGAGGAGGAGGAGGAGGAGGAGGAGGAGGAGGAGGAGGAGGAGGAGGAGGAGGAGGAGGAGAAGAAGAAGAAGAAGAAGAAGAAGAAGAAGAAGAAGAAGAAGAAGAAGAAGAAGAAGAAGAAGAAGAAGAAGAAGAAGAAGAAGAAGAAGAAGAAGAAGAAGAAGAAGAAGAAGAAGAAGAAGAAGGATTTTTGCTTCTCATCCAAGAAGCTGCATCAGTGGTGAAGCGTCTTGGATGAGAAGCAAAATTTCTTCTCCTTCTCCTCAAAGGAAAAATAGCCCAGCTGCCTTTTGAAAAAGCACCTTTGAGGCATCCCCATCATCTCATCCCAAGAGTGTTCAGAGCAATAGCAAACTAAGGCAGGATGCAGAGAGTTATCTCCCCCCCCCCCCTCCGAGACAGACTGGATGACTGTCTGACAGCAGCCTGGCAGGTCAATCCCCAAATAAAGAGAAGAGAAAAAGGGGACAGAATGGATCCTGCCAGGAAGCGGTCCTAAAGCTATGGTGTAATTTGAATTAGCTGGTGTCAATTCTTAAATAATGGACAGCGTTGAACGGAAGGCCAGCCAGCAAAGCTGCAAAATGTAGCAACTGCCAGGGAGCTCCTGATGAAACCGTGCATTGCTTCACAGTGTTTCTAAATGGGGGTTTTGGAAAACGTCTGTTAAACCTCAAGGATACAGCTGTGCTGCAACCTTCAGATCCGTTGGGCTACTCCTCTCCTGAAGGTGGTAGGTAGCATAATCAGTCCACGTCTGAAAGTTGGTGAGGATCTCTTTATTGATTGGTGAAGCTGCAGAACCACCTTTGGCGAAGAGATTCCTCAAAGATGCTTTTTCAAAAGGCAAGTGGACTTTCTAGGTTGTTGGGTTTTAAACAAAACCAAATGTTTCACTTCTTGTCCCAGACGCTTCTCCAGTTCTGAAGAACCTTCTTTGATGAGAAGCAAAACGTTTTCAAAAGAAGAACTCAAATAAATAAAATAAATAAAATCCAGTTGCCTTTTGAAAAAAACACTTCTGGGACAACCATGACCTGGATGGTTGAGAATCTCCATCGACTGCTATTTCATGATTTTCTATTTGTGGCAGAATCGGCAGACTTTATTACAAGTCACAGATCTACCAGACACACAAAAATAAAAATAAAGACAATAAGATAAGAACACGAACAGGAAGACAAAAGTTAAGCTGTGGTGAGAAAAATAAGGTGAGAAAAATATAACATGCCAGAATTCAGTGCAAGGGAATACAAGATCAACCAAAATCAATCCAAAATGAATTTAATTTAATTTAATTTAATTATTAGACTTATAAACCGCCCCCTCTCCCCGAAGGGACTCGGGGCGGTGTACAGGAAAAAATTAAAAACCATATAAAACATACAATAAATACAAAGCTAAAAACGAATTAAATTAACCTGTACTAAAATTTAAAGACATTAAAATAGAAACCCTCCTAAGCTAAAATTCCCTAAATCTAAAATCCATATATGTATTTGACAGATGTTATGTTATGAGAGTCAATACTATTTACGCAAGACCAGCTTGTTGAAATAAATATGTTTTAAGTGAGTGGCGGAAGAGGGGAAGGTCCGTGATAGTGCGAAGTTCGGGGGGTAGATCGTTCCAGAGGGCTGGCCCAGCCACAGAGAAGGCCCTACCCCTGGGCACCGCTAGCCGGCATTGCCCGGCGGTTGGTACCCTCAGTAGGCCCACTCTGTGGGAGCGTATCGGACGTAGGGAGGTATGTGGCAGGAGACGGTCCCATAAGTAACTAGGCCCCGAGCCATGGAGCGATTTGAAGATGGTAACAAGCACCTTGAAGCGCACCCGGAAGGCCACCGATAGCCAGTGCAGCTCAAATTTGTCTTCAATAAACCCCCGAGCTTTACAGATTGCAAAGGCAAACTTAGCAAATGCCCTGGATTATTTTGGAGTTTTAAATCTGAAAGAAGACTCATATAGAATCCATCTGGTCATCTGGGAAATGGTTTAATGAGAGGTGTTAAGAACTCACTATGCATATCTCGGTAGAAGTTAAAATAGTGTAACACAGTGGTTTAGTGTTCCCAGACTACAGCAGTATTCTTTTTAAAAAAATAAAATAACCAAATAAAGTTGAATCAATTTTCAGGTTTGGAAAGGACATTTTCCCGTATCAAAGCAACCCGAACAATTCTGATCCTAGGCCAAAGCAATTTCTTTATTGTCCGATCACTTATTTTACAAGAATTTTGCCAGACTGACTGCATTCCCTTGGGGAAAAGGAGGTAAAGGTTCCAATAGTGTGTTTTTAACTCCCACATAGCAACTCCACACTGGAATGCCTTTTTACTTGCCCTTCTCCATTAATTGATGGTTCCACCGTAATCAGTACAGCAATAACAATCGATGGATAGAATCAGCGGTGTAAGTGGGTCATAATGTAGTGGAAAGGAAAGGAATTAATAAAGGAGAATATTTGTAGCTCGGGGTTGACATGAGGGGTCCTTGGTGCTCTCTGAGCTCTCTTGTTTTCTTGCAGACGTTTCATGACCCAAACTAGGTAACGCCATCAGTGCTATCAAGAGCTGTGGTGGCGCAGTGGTTAGAGTGCAGTACTGCAGGCTACTTCTGCTGACTGCCGGCTGCCTGCAATTTGGCAGATCGAATCTCACCAGGCTCAAGGTTGACTCAGCCTTCCATCCTCCCGAGGTGGGTAAAATGGGGATGCAGATTGTTGGGGGCCACAGGCTGACTCTGTAAACCGCTTAAAGAGGGCTGTAAAAGCCCTATGAAGTGGGTATATAAGTTTAAGTGCTATTGCTATTGCAGGCTAATTCTGCCAACTGCCAGGAGTTCAATTCTGACCAACACTGATTTAGCCTTCCAGCCTTCCGCGGTGGGTAAAATGGGGACCCAGATTGTTGGGGGCAAGAGGTGGACTCTGTAAACTGCTTAGAGAGGTCTATAAAAGCACTGTGAAGCGGTATATAAGTCTAAGTGGTATATAGCCTATAGTCTGAAGTTCAAATTGTTTTAATTGGGTTTTAAACGGGGTAATAGTTTTAATGATTTTAAAATGTTAGCACAGGGGATAATTATTTAATTCGGTTTTAATTATTTATAATTGTTATGTTTATATGTTTTTTAACTTCCTGTGCACCGCCCCGGGTCCCTTTTGGGGAAAGGGAGCGGTTTATAAATCCAAATAAATTCAAAATCCAAAAATAAGTGCGATTGCTATGTACAGCGCTATGAAGCAATATATACGTGTAAGTGCTATTGCTATGTAAAGCACTATGAAGTGGAATACAACGCTAAGTGCTATTGCTATCGCAAGCTAACTCTGCCTACCACCAGCAGTTCGATCCTGACGAGCTCAAGGTTGACTCATCCTTCCGAGTCTGACTCTGTAAACTGCTTAGAGAGGGCTGTAAAAGCACTGTGAAGTGGTATATATGTCTAAGCGTTATTGCTATTTGTGACTACTGTGCTACTGACTAGCCCTGGTGTTCCCTAGTTTGGGTAATAAAATATCTGCAAAAAGGCAAACAAGCCCAGGGAGCACCAAGGAGCCCTCATGTCAACCCTGAGCTATAAATATTCTCCTTTATTCCCCTCAAAGGAAAGGAAACTGGGCCAATGGCTGCAGAGGAAAAGAAAAGCATTTGGTTCCTTCTTCTGTCCCACCTGATCTTTAACACTTCTCCAAGTTGGATAAGTTAAGCAGATGTGAGAACAATTCGCCCTTTGTTCTCCCATGTCCCTCCCAAATAAAAATCACCTTCATATATGAGCTGAACACACTTTTACCCCCCACCCTGACAGAACAATTAATCAATGGCTTTGCCTTCAGAAGTTATGGGTGCTGCAACACTGGAGATTTTAAAGAAAAGACTGGATGGCCACTTGTCTGAAATGGTAGTGGGTCTCCTGCTTGAGCAGGGGGTTGGACTAGAACAGGCGTCAGCAACCTTAAACACTCCAACAGCCACAAAGGTCCTAACCAGAAGCCCCCCAATTCAATTCTGGAGCTGACCAGAAGTCCGGTTTCCCCACCATAGAGTCTGCTCCTAGCATGGCATCCTTTTTCCTCTAACCGAAAGCCCTATCAACTGTGGAGCTGACTAGAACACCCGCCCCTTGCCATAGATTCTCCCCGTGGCATGCTCTGCGTCCCCCCAACCGGAAGCTCCTTTCGATATTGTAGTGCTGACCGGCGACAGGGAGCCACAGCAGAGGGAAGAAAGAGCCACATGCGGCTCCAGAGCCACGGGTTGCGGACCCCTGGATTAGAAGACCTCCAAGACTCCTGCCAACTCTGTTCTTCTCCTTAAGCCAGAATCTCCAAAATAGCTTACAATAGATCCTAAACTTGGGCATGGATTTCTGGCCTTCCTTCAGGATGGGAAACTGACATATCTCATGTTGGACTACGTACGGTCTCCTGGATGATGCCAATAAAATCATACGAAAGATGATTTGACTATTGGCAGCGTCATTTCCTCCCAACTTTGGGCATGGAAGCAAATCCTCAAAAGGTATAAAACCTGGTCAATGTGCTTTAATCACAAAGCCAACATGTCGGTTGATTGGCCACAGATTCAAAAGATGCAGACATTACCATACTTTTTGGAGTATAAGACACACTTTTCCCTACAGAGGGGGGAAATGTGGGTGCATCTTATACACCAAATGTGGCCATTTTTGGCCTCCCGAAACCCCACCCCACGTGTCCCGTTTTTGCCAAAAACAGGCTCATTTTCTCAAAAATGGTGTGTGCAGAGGGTTTGGGAGGCCTGCAGAATGCTCCTGGGGGACCAGAGAGGGCAAAAGCTATTTTTTTTTCTTGTTTTCCTCTTCAAAATCTTGGTGCGTCTTATACTCCTGTGTGTATTATAGTCTGAAAAATACGGTATTTAGTCCTGCACTATAAAAAAAAAAGTTTATAGTTAAGTCCTAAATTGCTGTTGAACTTGTGACATTGGTGCTTCTGTAGCCTTGGGGGGAGGGTCCCAAAAGGACCATGAACCTAGGGAAGGAATACATCATTCCGAAGCATTTTCCTGCTTGCTCAACTATGTTCAAGTAAATCAGCAGTGTTATGGCTTCCTCAGCCTTTAAAGTTAACAAAAACATGACATTTTCTTGTTGGCTTAAAGCAGTTTTTAAAGTCTTGCAGGACATCCCAGAATAGCCCATTTCCTGCACTTACTTCTCTGGAAAGGGGATTAAAGTTGCTGGCAGATTTATTAGATGGATATATATCACTTCCCGGGCAATCCATCAGGAATGGACTAGAGATAAATCCCTGCATATACAAAAATCGCAAATATATGTAAATAAGTCGCTTACTTGTCCCGGATAGCTGACGGCTAAACTCCCACGTCCTCTATCTATGCAAATGTTTTTAATGTGAAATAAGAAAAGGACTGTAGGCAGTGATACAAAGGCCACACACACACACCTCAATGGGAGAGCATGAGAAGGAAATCCAGTCAAAATGTGTAGCTCTGGTTTGGAAATATTGAATGGATTGTGGTAGTTAAAAGGTCAGACTAATCAACGCGCAACTTCAACCAGCAATCAGCCACACACATCTAGAGAAGAACAATGAGGACATGAAGTCTGTTTTCCTACTCATTTCAATGCCTTGATCACAAGAACAGTGGTAACTGGGATGAGCTCTCCTGATTCAACCTTGACTATGACAGAAGAAATTGGTGGGTAAAAAATGTAAGTGCTTATTGAGAGAGCAAGGATCTAATCCTAGTTGTGACAATCTTTTAACCTCAGTAAAGACTTACACACTGCCAACAAAAGTGTGCAATGCCAAGGCTATGGCTTTCCTAGTTGCAATGGATGGCTGTGAAGGTTGGACCATAAGGAAGGCTGAGTGTCAAAGAATGGAGGCCTTTGTACTCTGGTGCTGGAGAAGGCTCCTGCGAGTCCCTTAGACTGCAAGGCCATCCACCTGGTCAGTCCTAGAGGAGATCAACCCTGACTGCTCTTTAAAAGGCCAGATTCTGAAGAGGAAACTCAAATACTTTGGCCACCTGATGAGAATGAAGGACTCCCTGCAGAAGAGCCCAATGCTGGGAATGATTGAGGGCAAAAGAAGAAAGGGATGACAGAGAAAGAGGTGGCTGGATGGAGTCACCGAAGCAGTCGGCGTGAGCTTAAATGGACTTCAGAGGATGGGAGAGGACAGGAAGGTGTGGAGGAACGTTGTCCATGGTATCACAATGGGTCGGACATGACTTTGCAACTAACAACAACAAAAGACTTACTTGTTGGCTTTAAGAAGATGCATGTTAAACAACACAATAGCTCAATACTCTAGGGAAGGAGTGTCAAACTTGTGTCGTCACGGCGTCGTGATGTGACATATCACGACCCCCTCCCCTTTTATAAACCGGGCGTGGGTGTAACCACGTGATGCATCTGGCCCGTGGGCCACGAGTTTGACAGCCCTGCTCCAGGGGATTTCTCAGTCAGAGAATTATTTGCAGAATTGGCGACAAAGGGAATTCCAGTTGAAATAATCTCAGGAAATGAGCAGAAATCTTTTCCATTTAGGTTAGCAAAAGTAATGGCTACTATTTTGACTTTTTTTTGACTAAATTTTTTTAAAAAAGCATAGCAACTGAGGTGTTGAAGCGGGCAAGAGACGATGGGTAGTTGAGCTCTTTCCCCCCATTCCTTATTGTTGTTTTGACTTGTTTTTCCTTTCTTTTAAAGCATAGCAATTAAAGTATAAAGCAGGCAAGTGATGCTGGAAGGATGATTCCTCTTCTCGGTTGCTGTTTTGAATTGTTTTTCCCTCTCTATGCTTTTTTCTTTCTCTTGTGACATGTGCAGCTGACATGATTAGAAGCTAGTCAGGAAAGAAGGGAAAAGCTTTTGATAGGGTGGTATTATTAAAAACTAGACTGATAAAAATAAAGGGAATATCAATGTACGATATTCTAATTTGATCAAATGAAAGTAATAATCAGAAATGGGTGGAATAGCTGAATAATGAAAGATTATACCCTTACCGATGTAAATTGTTATGGGAACTATATAATTTGATTGAATATAATAATATTATTTAATCTGATCAGTTTTGTTTGCATTGGAATGTATGATGCCCAGATGCCACACTATTCAGGCATTGATTTGACATATCTAAGTAATGACTACACTTTTGGAAAGATGTTGTAGGACCACTTCTTGGTCCTCAGCAGAGAACTTCATGAGAAGACCCAGGTTAGGGCTGATGCCTGCATGAGTTGGCTCTTGTCACTTCAACAACTGACCTTCACTTCAGGAGAAGCAGCAGCTTCTTCTGTCCACCGTGAACTCTTCAACTGTTCAAATGGTACCTTAATAGGAGAAGACATGCAAGACACGGCAACGAGGAGAGAAGCTACAAAGATTATCTTCTCCAAGCCTCCTAGCATGAGTGTTGCTGCAGGCAACTGATACGAAGGGAACATGTCTTAGCGCGTAAAGGGTGCCAAAAACAAGATAGTTAAAAGACGATTAATGCGCTGGACCATTGTTTGAATCTAGTTAAGAGAGTTGTCATTTTTGTAGCCAGAGACCAAAGGGTGTGTTGTGAGCTGCCGTGACACTGTGCTTGGAAAGAAAATCCTGGAATTTTAATGAAGTGGTGTGAAAAAGATTGCACATTAAATAAGGGAGGGTAGAAAATCCCATTTTGCAGAGCAAACGGTCTACAGAACACTTAAAAGTTACAAAGGGATGGATGGCACATGCACAAACCACTAACAACCTTAAGGGAGACCTGGACCTTCATATATAAAGCATTGGTAAAGGTCTCCCGTTACTTTCAGGCAATGTTGCGTCTATCAGCTGGGCTAAAAATCAAGGAAATATATGTAGGTCTGAGATGGTGAACCTGTGGCACATGTGTGCCACAGGTGGCACATGAAGCCACATCTACCAGCAGGTGAGCTGTCAGCTCCAGCGTGCATGTGTGTGCTGGCCAGCTGATTTTCAGCCTTCCAGAGGGCCAGGGGAGGGCGTTTTCAACCTCCCCAGGCTTCAGGAAAGCCTCCGGAGCCTAGGAAGGGCAAAAAACAGGCCCGATGTGTCAATTGGAAGTTTGGAAACTCCCCCCTGCCCCCCGGAAGCCGACAACGGATTGTTTCCAAACTTCCAGTTGGCCTGTTGGGCATGCGCATGTGGGTAGAGCACATTGCATTGCGAGTGTGGGGCATGTGAGTGTGCGCACACTATCGTGCATGCATGCACAGTTTTGGCACACGTTTACAAAAAGATTTGTCATCCCTGATGTAGGTATAGCCCGGAGGGGGGCGGGGGCGGCAGGCCCACCTAACGGTCGAAGCGAACCGGTTTGTTCTCAGCTGATCTTTGGAGCTCCCGGTTCACCCAAACCAGGTCAAACTGGTGGAATCCCACCCCTGGTCCAAGCAATCTAGTTGGCCTCTGAAATGAACGAGCCACTCAGTCTCATGATCAGAACGGCTTAGGATGCTCTGTGCAAAAGTCTGCTTGTAAATTAGTTGATGCAAAAACCAAAACCCTCTCAGTCTGGACAGGAAAGTTTATGCTGGCAAAAAAAAACAACGCCAAAAACTCCTCAGTCTGGACAGGAAATTTCATGTTGGCTGATATTACTGATATTAAAGTTCCTTAAGGCTTTAGCATGGGGAAGAAGTATGTTAGCATCTGCTGGTTGTTTAAGACTCTTTTAAAAAGGGTGCACTCCTCCTGTGACCTGAATCTGGGTCAAGCAACTAGAACAGTTTTAGAACACCCTGAGGTCTCCTAAATGAACATTCGATTAGAAATAAAGAAAAGCCACAACAGTCTACTTCAGGTATAGAGCTGGCCTTTCAGAGAATAATTTCATCTGATCTGGACACAAGCAAATGCTGTCCAATTTGATTCTCACAAGAATGTAAATTAAAATGTATGCTTATAAATTCCATAGAATTCATAAGTGGCTAGAAAACAGAAGCCAAAACAGAAAATAGAGAATGTAAATATCATGGTGGATATCGTCGCCATGATGTAGAAAAGACGTGGAGACTCTGGAAAGAGTGCAGAGGAGAGCAACCAAGATGATTAGGGAACTGGAGACTAAAACATATGAAGAACGGTTGCAGGAAATGGGTATGTCTAGTTTGATGAAGAGAAGGACCAGGGGAGACATGATAGCAGTGTTCCGACATCTCAGAGGGTGCCACAAAGAAGAGGGAGTCAAACTATTCTCCAAGGCACCTGGGAGCAGGACAAGAAGCAATGGGTGGAAACTAATCAAGGAGAGAAGCAACTTAGAACTAAGGAGAAATTTCCTGACAGTTAGAACAATTAACCTCTGGAACAGCTTGCCTCCAGAAGTTGTGAATGCCCCAACCCTGGAAGTCTTTAAAAAGATGTTAGATAGCCATTTGTATGAAATGGTATAAGGTTCCTGCCCACGCAGGGGGTTGGACTAGAAGACCTACAAGGTCCCTTCCAACTCTGCTATTGTATTATTGTATTGTATTATTGTAAATAATGAATATTATTATAAGTGTTAGTAGTACCGTTGTTATATTACGGGACAAAGTAAAATCAATAGGAAGGCAATGCAGAATGAAGAACTATAAAAGGCTAAATATGAAAGCCGATACAGAAGGCTGTATAATTTCTTTACATTACTATGTAGGTTTTGTGTGTTTTCTTGTGTTTTTCTTGTTTTTAAAGATTAAAATGTTCAATAAAAACTATTTAAAAAAATAAGAGAAAAATACAATTTATGCTTCCCATTGATTATTAAGGAAAAAGCTAAGGTTCCTCTTGCACATATGTGCTAGTCGTTCCCGACTCTAGGGGGTGGTGCTCATCTCCGTTTCAAAACGGAAGAGCCAGCGCTGTCCGAAGATGTCTCTGTGGTCATGTGGCCGGCATGACTAAACGCTGAAGGGGCACGGAACACTGTTACTTTCTCACCAAAGGTGGTCCCTATTTTTTCTACTTGCATTTTTAACATGCTTTTGAATTGTTGGGTTGGCAGAAGCTGGGACAAGTAACAGGAGCCCACTCCTCAGCGCTAGGGATTCGAACCGCCGAACTGCCGATCTTTCTGATCGACAAGCTCAGCGTCTTCGCCGCTGAGCTAATGACTCTCCTTTCAGAGACCTTGAGGTCTCTGGATTTGTAAATTGAGCACACTTTGCTGGACAATGAGGTCTCCCTTTAAAACGGGGGAGGGGGCTGTTGCTACCTCCTTTGCAAACTCAGACAAGTCAGACTTCCATCAGCTGTTAGGGCTTGTCCCCAGCAATTCCTCATTTGAAGGACTGGAATAGATCTTGTGGAGAAGACTTGCAGAAGATCGGAGTTGCTGTAGGGCAGATGCACGCCCAGAACTCACAGGAAGTCAACCTCCATTGCAGTGGATTGAATCAGCTCAGCTCATTAATCTTCCATGGTATAATCACATTCAAGCCAAAACATGTCTGGTGCTGAACTCTAAAAGTATTAATGGGAAGGTAAAAAGGCAAGAGATAAAGAAAAGTGGGGGGAGGTGTTCTGACCGAGGCTTCCCAAGAGCAGGAAGCAAACTCCTTGTCCCAACAAGACCCCCTTTTATTGATTGACTGTGAATTCTGCTCATTCACATCCAGCAAAGTTTTCAAGGGAGGATTTACGGTCACAGACCTTATCTGGCTTGGAGAGCTGCCAGGCCGATATCTGCAAAACTTGGCCAGGAGTCTCGGAGAGTCCCGAACCAATTAAGCGAAGCAATTGTCTCCTGCAAACTCCACTCCCCTTTCGCTCCTCTTTTATTTCCTCTGGCAGGGGCCATTCACCGTCTACCTGTGGCTTCACTCCCAAGTCAACCGCTGTTCAGTAGCTGTTCCCTTCGCGTGCGCACACTGGGGACAGGCTCCAGCTGTTCATCTGCCTCACTGATGTCTGACTCTGAAGGTAGCTGAGAACTGGCATACGGCCCTGTCCCCCTCTCTGCCTCCGACAAAGAGCCCTCATCAGAGCCTTCCCCAGACTCCAGGACTGGCCCAGGTTCCTTCCCAACCTCCTCACTGTCTGAATCTGCTGCCAGCTCTGCTGGTCTCTGGAGGGCCACAACAGGAGAAGAGGGTCAGACAGACAGACAGAATCAAGGGTGGAGGGGAGGAAAAGACTCCCTTTCTAATAAACTAGACAGACAGACAGACAGAGATGATATAGATATGGATACATAGATATATAGAGAGAGAGACACAATAGGTAGGTAGGTAGGTAGGTAGGTAGGTAGGTAGGTAAGTAGGTAGGTAGGTAGGTAGGTAGGTAGGTAGAGATAGATGGATAGATAGATAGACAGACAGACAGACAGACAGACAGACAGACAGACAGACAGACAGACAGAGACAGAGACAGACAGACCAATTTTAAAACAAATGCTTTAGCCTAGGTAAGAAAACAGCTGCCTTCATGCAGTAATGTTGGTTTGTAATGTTTTATTTGCTCCGTTTGGAAAGAATGAAAACTATATTAAACCGCAGAGAACAACTGGAACTTGAAGCCAGCTACCTGAGGCTTTGTCTCTTGTTGTGAGGCAATAAGAGTGGACTACATTATCCATGCTGTGCAGATAATGCCCTGGCAAGATTTTTTTTTAAAGAGCGCTTATTTCTGCTTATCTGTGGTTTCCACCATTTGATTTGGGCTCTGCACCAAACATTTTCTATTTTCCACGCTCTAGGCAGAGTCGTACCCTAATTTTCCATACCGGACTTGCACCAAAAATTAAAAATAACAGTAACACTACATGAGCTTTGAAATTCACAGACATAAGCGAGACGTGTGATCACCGCCACTGCGAATATAAGTGCAGAGAGAAGTCGCCCTCGGGAAAGGGTGAAGGGAGAGCCAGAAAATGAGTCATAATATTTAGAGAAAGACGGCCAAGCAGGTGTAGAGTAAAGCTTGTTAGGGGTATCAGCTTCTTCCCTAAGTTACTTACTGGTTGTGACATCTGCCAAACCTTCACGTGGGAAGGCAACCAAGTTCCAGAGTCTGGAAAATTCAGAACCTTCATCATTTCGCCGTAGAAACTACCGTATTTTTCTGAGTATAAGACGCACCTTTCCCCCTCCTAAAAGAGGGTGAAAATTTTGGTGCATCTGATACATTGAATGTATCAGATGCATTCACCCACCCACCGTCCCTCACCCTTTGGCCTTTACCTCCCAGCAATTTACCTCCGTGCAGTAAATGGGGGAAATGGGGCTTGCGGAGGCAGCAATAGGCTATGGCAGGGGTCTGCAAAGTTGGCTCTTTTGAGACTGGTGGACTTCAACTCCCAGAATTCCCCAGCCAGCTAGGCTGGCTGGGGAATTCTGGGAGTTGAAGTCCACCAGTCTCAAAAGAGCCAACTTTGCAGACCCCTGGGCTATGGCAATCCCTGCAGTCTGAAACAGCTGATCATCGGGAGGCCCATGCTGAAATTGAAAGTGAAACTTACTGTTTGCTGCAGGAGGCAAATAGCTGGGAGGCACAGGCAGATTTTTTTCCCTTCTAACCAGGCTAAACTGAAACAGGCTGTTTGCTGCAAGGAGGTAAGTCAATAACTATAAATGCCTTATAGAATGTTCAAATTACTAGACTTATTTTTTAAAGACTGTGTTATTATTGTTCTAGACAACTTAACGAAACAAAGAAGCTTTTTAAAATAAATGCTTGATCTGAAGAGGCCCAGTGCTATTGTATGTCCTTTTAACGGCATCTATGCAAGTATAGTCTGAAATGTATTACACATAATCAGTGGTGGGTTTCAAATTTTTTAGAACCTACTCTGTAGGTGTGGCCTATTTTGTGGGCGTGGCTTGGCAGTCATGTGACAGGGTGGGAGTGGCCATCTTTTAAAATGTGGTGAAACTCATTTAACAACGCTCTTGCTTAGCAACCAAAATTTTGGACTCAATTGTGATGATAAATTCTTTCTTTCTTTCTTTCTTTCTTTCTTTCTTTCTTTCTTTCTTTCTTTCTTTCTTTCTTCCTTCCTGCCTTCTTTCTTTCTTTCTTTCTTTCTTTCTTTCCTTCCTTCCTTTCTTCCTTTCCTTTCCTTCCCGTTGGGTCACTGGCAGCGGCGGGCCAGATTTACTTCCAGGTACGCCGGTGGAACCCCCTCTCACCGGTTCTCTAAATTTCACCAACCGGCTCTCGTGAGTAGGTGCGAACCTGCAGAAACCCACCACTGCACATAATGTAAAAGTGTATATCGTCTGTACTATTTGCTGTTTGTTGCAAGGAGGGAAATTGCTGGGAGGCAGAGGCAGATTTCCCCCCCTTATTTTCCTTCCCAAAAGCTAGGTGCGTCTTATACTTCGGAGCGTCGTATACTCTGAAAAATACAGCAAATGCCTCTTCTCCCCCCACCTCATTTCTTCCATTGATACAAAATCACTCTCTTCCACATTTCTGAAAAGCTTGAACAACGCTTACTGTTTATAAAAAATGTTTATTGTTTAGAGAAGAGGCATCGCACATATCTGAAAAATCAGCAGTAGACAAATAACTCGTTCCAGATGCCCGTAAAAAATAAAAGTTTCATTTAACAGATCATGAATTTAAAACATTTAAATAAACAAAGACTTTATAAGTTCTGGAAGGCATTAGCAGAAAGAGAAGACAGACAGTGTGATCGGGCTTTAAGTAATCAGTAAGCTGTGAATGGCAGGATTCCTACAATACAGTAATCCAAAATCTGATACCCCACAAATTAGATTTATTACGATTTAAGATGATGGATTGGTTCGTACAACTCCTAAAGCCATTTTTTTTTTTTGCTAGATCCCTATGCACTGAAGAAGCTTCCTGGATGAGAAGTGAAATGTCTTCAAGGAAAAACAAGAAGAAGGAAAGTCCAAGTCAAGATAAGTAACAATGGATGGAGTTTCGAAACGCTGAACTGCCGACCATTCTAATCCTTACCATCAAATTTGACTGAAGACTAAATTGTTTTAAATTTGGATTTTAAGGGGAAATGACTTTTAGGATATTTAATGGTTTTAGGATTTTAGCACAGGTTTATCGGGATTTAATTTGCTTTTAGTATTTATTAATCGCTATGTTTTTACTTTTTTCTATTTTAATTTCCTGTGCACCGCCCCGAGTCCCTGCGGAGAGAGTGGAGCGGTTTACATTTTTAATAAAATAAAATAAATACAATAATAAATAGAAACTCACCAAGGAGAGAAGCAACCTAGAACTAAGGAGAAAATTCCTGACAGTGAGAACAATCAACCAGTTGCCTTCAGAAGTTGTGGGTGCTTCATCACTGGAGGCTTTCAAAAAGAGACTGAACAACTAGTTGTCTCAAGATAAACCGTTCCAAACTCGATTGCAGAAAATACGACTTCAGCAACAAGAGTGGTCAACACCTTGAATGCTCTACCTGACTCTGGTGTTACTGCCTCTAACACTCAGAGCTTCAACCTTAAATCATCTACCATGGACCTGACCGCATTCCTAAGTGGTCTGTAAAGGGGACGTACATAAGTGCACCAGCATGCCGACTGTCCCTCTTCTACTCTCCCCATTTATTTGTATTCGTTTCTTTCGTTCATATCTATATTTATACCTGCTATCTTGTATGTAGGGAGGCGGTAGCTCAGTAGCTAAGACGCTGAGCTTGTCGATCAGAATGGTCGGCAGTTCGGCATTTCGAAACCCAAGCGCCGCCTAATGGAGCGAGCTCCCATTACTTGTCCAAGCTTCTGCCAATCTAGCAGTTCAAAAGCATGTAAAAAATGCAAGTAGGAAAATAGGAGCCACCTTTTGGTGGGAAGGTAACAGCATTCTGTGCGCCTTTGGCATTTAGTCATGCCGGCCACATAACCATGGAGACGTCTTTGGACAGCGCTGGCTCTTCGGCTTTGAAACAGAGATGAGCACTGCCCCCTAGAGTCGGGAACAACTAGCGCATAAGTGTGAGGGGAACCTTTACCATAACCTTATCTTGTACATGTTTGACAAACCAATAAATACAAAGGGTATAGGGTCTCCTGCTTCAGCAGGGGGTTGACTAGAAGACCTTCAAGGTCCCTTCCAATTATTCTATGTTCAGTTGCCATTTGAAAAGCACCTTTGGGACAAGCATTTTAGGTTGGTGTTATGCAATCCAGGTCACTATGCCAGAAATCACCAGTACTCCAATCCTTTGGTACCAGGAGCTGAGTTTTAAAAGTGGAATTTTTACTGTCAAAACACAGGACCCAAAACAAATAATCAAGACTCCCTGAAGTATTTACTGTTGACCGTAAACATTGAAGAATGAATTCCCTCCGGAGAATAGTAGGAAGATGCACTCACAGATTTCAGAAAGGAGGAGAAAATGATAACCATGCATATGCACATGTAATAGATGCCCTATGGAAAAATATTCATCATCCACAAACCTCAAGGTGCTTCTCCCCTCTTCTACAAGAAGGAATGATAGCCTTAACCAAAAAAAAACCATATCAGTTATGAAATGTTGATAAGACTTAAGAGAAACAGGCATTTCAAGGTTGCTTTTGGGGGGCTCATTAGCACACATGCCTTCGGTTTCTATTTTGCTGGTGTGCTCCTACTCAGCTAAGAATTTGTTTTGTTCGCACCAAAGGTCATCCATCCATTCAGACTCTGTCTACTGAAGAGCAGACCTGCCTGTCAACCACATATTCCAGGTTGCTCAATTAAAATAGGCCTTCCTGAATCTTTCTCTCCCCTGTGCCCAGACCATCTCAAAGTAGGAATGGGTATTTCAGGACAGGGACCACTTCCTGCCCTTGGGCTACTGTGTTTCCCCGAAAATAAGACAGGGTCTTATTTTGTTTTGACCCCCGAAAATAATTGGCCTTGTTTTCAGGGAGCTCTTATTATTTTTGAGGTGTAGGAGGCAGCGAGCATGGTCACCTCATGGCTGCTGGGCTGTTGCAATACTTCTTGCTATTGCTAATATGTTCCCGGCTCTAGGGGGTGGTGCTCATCTACGTTTCAAAGCCGAAGAGCCAGTGCTGTCCAAAGATGTCTCTGTGGTCATGTGGCCGGCATGACTAAAAGCCAAAGGTGCCCAGAACACTGTTGCCTTCCCACCAAAGGTGGTTCCTATTTTTCTACTTGCATTTTTTACGTCCTTTCGAACTGCTAGATTGGCAGAAGGTGGGACAAGTCACGGGAGCTCATTCTGCTATGCGGCTGCTAGGGGTTCAAACTGCAAAACTGCCGACCTCCTGATCAACAAGCTCAGCATCTTACCCACTGAGCCATCTCACCCCTTTATGATTAGGGGACTGGAGGTTAAAACATATGAAGAACCGTTGCAGGTATTGGATAAAAAAAGAAAGAAAAAGAAACAATGACTTTTTTTCAGTGTTGAATACAAGACTCCTGCCCCATACATCACTTAGACCGATACGCTCCCACAGAGAAGGCCTTCTCAGGGTGCCGTCGGCCGGACAATGCCGACTGGCGACACCCAGGGGAAGGGCCTTCTCTGTGGCGGGCCCTGCCCTGTGGAACGACCTTCCCCCTGAACTCCGTACCATTACTGACCTCTGCCTCTTCCGCCAGTGTTTAAAAACACATTTGTTTCATCAAGCCGGCCTTGCGTAGCCTCCGCTGTTGACTAGCTTAGATAGTTTTAAAACAGGGGGTTTTAATTGGTTTTAGCACAGGATTTCATATTTAATAGGCTTTTAAAATTTTATATTTTTGTATTGTTTTGTATATATTTTAATTTTCCTGTGCGCCGCCCTGGGTCCTTTTGGAGAAGGGCGGGATACAAATCGAATAAAATAAAATAAATAAATAAATAAAAAATAAAGACAGAAATCAGCCCATGCCAAAATGCACAGAGAGTTGCTGAGAGCCATGGATTTACACACTAAGACAAGATAGCAAGAGTACATCCCTGGATTTGTGGCTTTAACACACCTTAAAGGGACCAGACTGGAGAAGACTTACGAGATCATTCCCCTTTACTGATGGCATGAATGGCTTACTGATCGTATCCCTGGAATTTCTCACAGATTTTATTTTTTTTAAGAAACGCAAGGGAGAATCAACATTTTAGAAGAGTTATCTGTCACTGACGTGCCAACATACGCTTTTTGTTCCAAAGTCTAGACAGAATTAAGCGGCTTGAGAGACAGCAAGCAGAGATGTGTGAATGTGCACAGAGAAGTTTTTGTTTTTGCTCTTGTGGGTTTGATTTTTTATTTATTTATTTTTTTAAAAGGAAGCCTTTCACAACTTGTCTTCTGTGGCCAGGCGTTAAAACACCACGTGGCTAAAAACGGATGCAAAAGAAGACAATTCTAAACCTCGCTAACTATAATCATGGGTTCCTGAAAGAGGCTGGGAAGGGGTCGGAAGCAGAAAATAAATGACACCAGTCCCTAGAAAACAAAAAGATCAGAGGGAATAAAATGCAGCTTGTTTTGAATGGATACTTGATCAGAACAACCACGGTTTTTCTAAAAAAACTCATCTATCCAGCAGGTTGAGCTGACTGAAGAAATGAAGGAAGGGATGGATCTTCTTATAATAATGATAATTTAAAAAAAAAAAAAACCCATTGTTAGTTAAAAGCTCAAGATCCAGTAGGGTTAACTTTCTACTTATCATGAATACAAGTTCAATCACAATTGAGCCCAAAATTTATGTGGCTACTGTATTTTTCAGACTATAAGACGCACCACGATTTTGAAGAGGTAAATTTTTAAAAAAAAGTTTTGCAGTTGCAGGCTTCCCAAACCCTCTGCATGCCACGTTTTTTGCCAAATATATAAATAAATAAATATATTTGCCAAGTATAGCCTTTAAGAGACTTGTAAAGTGCTCCGGGGGGGGGGGGTTGTAGCCCCCAGGAGCATTTTGCAAGCCTCCTAAAAGCTATGCAAGGCCATTTTTGCAAAGGGGATGGGGTTTCGGTAGGCCAAAAATGGGGTATTCAGTATATAAGATGCACCCAGATTTTCACCCTCTTTTTTGTGGGGGGAAAAAGGTGCGTCTTATACTCCGAAAAATACGGTAAGTGAAATGTTTGTTAAGTGAGTTTGTTCCAGGTTAGACTTTCCCTTGCCACAGTTGCTAAATGAATAATTGCATTTGTTCAATTAGTAACATGAGGCTTCCCCATCGACCTTGCTGGTCAGAAGGTCGCAAAAAAGGGAATCATGTGACCTTGGGACACAGCAACGGTCATAAACGTGCACCAAGCCACAGAACTGGTAGTAAAAAAAATTGAATTTCACCACTGCCACCTCTGAATATATTGCATTACACCACATTGTCTTGCATTATGTGGCAAAGAACATCGAAAACTCTTCTTCCCAGTTAAGTCTGAACTGCTAGACCACACACTCTGTTCTTCCTCTTTTCGGTTTGCCATGAAAGCTAAGGTGGTTGGTAGCTTCCAACTTGATCCCTGCAGTTTAGATCCCTGGGCAATTAAAGTTCAACTCTTGCCGTTGTTAATTACTAATCGTTGATTAAACGGCCAAAGTTGTATGCCGATGGCTGCTTCCCCCCGGTTTAATTCTCTCATTACAGTCTGGAATCCTGTCGCTTAGCAATAAGCATAGATTAGATTAAGAAGATCAAAGTACTTCTTCAGTTCACCCCGAGACATGCAAACAAGGTTCAACGTAAAATGATGAGCTCAGGTGGCTGATCTCATGGCGGCAAGGAATATCATGCCTGTCTTCAGATCTCTGCCATACGAGTCTAAACGCTAAACCATGCTCGCTGTTCACGGGATGGAAACTCCAAGTGTGAAAAAGAGGGGGGGGGAATCAATTTATGGACGAGCCCAGAAAGAAGGAAGCAGAAGATAAGCAGGGGGAGAAATGCATCTCCTCCTTCTAGAGATTCTTAGAAGATTGTTCTGTCCAATGTGGAATCACAAGTTTAGGGGATTTACTCCATCGCTGTTGAGAAAGTTGGACTGTATGATTTCCATGTGTTTTTTAAGAAGGGGGGGGGGAGTTTTTAAAATGTGAGAGGGGCATGGTGTCCTACTGGTTGAGACGCTGGGCTAGACAATTAGAAACCAAGTCAGCAGTTCGAGACCCAACTATCGCGTGATGGGGTGAGCTCCCATCCACATCTCAGCTCCTGCCCATCTAGCAGTTCGAAAGCATGCAAACGCGAGTAGATAAATAGGTACATGTCAGTGGGAAGGTAACAGTGTTCTATGCACCTCAGTGTATAGTCATGCTGGCCGCATGATGACAGAAGCTTTTTCAGACAATGGTGGCTCCCTCGGCTAGGAAACAGGGATGAGCATTGCAATGCAGCAATAACACTGCGAGCAAGTTGTAGCTGGAAAATATATTCCCTGTGGGTGTTGTTTTCTCCTAATGCCACATCACTTAATAAATTCAAGTCCTCAAAAACCTAAGTACGGCCAAAATACAAAGTATTTTATTCTGGCTCCTAAGTCCATGTCACTAATATTTTCTTCGTAAAAAACTATTCCATAGAACAAATGTGTAAGACTATAACCCTCATTATACTGGCTGGGAATGAGAGGAATTTAATGAAAAGAAGGACTAGGGGAGACATGATAGCAGTCTTCCAATATCTCAGGGGCTGCCCCAAAGAAGAGGGAGTCAAGCTATTCTCCAAAGCACCTGAAGGCAGGACAACAAGCAATGGGTGGAAACCAAACAATGAAAAAAGCAACTTAGAACTGAGGAGAAATTTCCTGATAGTGAGAACAATTAACCAGTGGAACAACTTGCCTCCAGAAGCTGTGAATGCTCCAATACCGGAAGTTTTTAAGAAGAGATTAAACAACCATTTGTCTGAAATGGTATACAGCTGTGATGGCGAACCTATGGCATGCAGAGCCATCTCTCCAGCTACGCCAGCTGTTGCCCGTTGCTCTTCTGGATTCCAGCGTGCATCACGCTTGCGGGAGCACTGGAAACTGGAAGAGCAGCTTCCTGGTGCGCATGTGTGTGTCGGAAAACTGCTTTTCTGGTTTCCAGCGCTCCCACGCATGCACACCCATGCATGCGCACCAGGGAGCTGCTTCTCTTCTAGTTTTTGGTGCTCCAAAGGGACCTCCAAATTCCCTTCCAATTCTGTTATTCTATACCAGGGGTCTGCAAAGTTGGCTCTTTTAAGACTGGTGGACTTCAACTCCCAGAATTCCCCAGCCAGCCATGCTGGCTGGGGAATTCTGGGAGTTGAAGTCCACCAGTCTTAAAAGAGCCAACTTTGGAGACCCCTGTTCTATACTATTCTATTCATGTCCGAGTTGAACTTCAACCCATTCGGTGGTACTTTGTCGAATGGAACTGCATTAAGACTATTGGTTTAAAACAGAGGTTCCCAAACTTGGCAACTTTAAGAGTTGTGGACTTCAACTCCCAGAATTCTCCAGCCAGCTATGCTGGCTGGAGACTTCTGGGAGTTGAAGTCCACAAGTCTTAAAGTTGTCAAGTTTGGGAACCTCTGGTTTAAAAGAAGCAAGGGGTTCAATGTGTATTTATTGTTATTTTTTACTTCTTGGATTACTAAACTAAAATCCTTGGGATAGCACCCAACTGGCTAAACCCAACTTCTACAAATTCTACCCTGTTTCCCTGAAAATAAGACCTCCCTGGATAATAATTTTAGCACATGCGCTAAAATAAGCCTTCCCCAAAAATATTGCAAAGCAGCAACAGCCATGAGGTGACCGTACTCGCTGCCTCCTGCACCTCAAAAATAATAAGACCTGCCCAAAAATAAGGCCAAGCGCTTATTTTGGGGGTCAAAAGAAAATAAATGATAATAAATTTAATTTGTAGACCGCTCCCTCTCCCCGAAGGGACTCGGGGCGGTGCACAGGGGAATTAAAAACATACAAATATAGATACATAATAAATATATAAAATCAAATTAAACAACTTATCCCTGCGCTAAAAAGCCTAAAATCCTAAAAAGTAAACCCCTTAAAAACCCAATTAAAACAATTTAGATGTTCAGACTAAAAAGGCTGGAAGGTAGGTTAGGCCAGGCCGGCCTGTTGGAAAAGATAAGTCTTGAGCTTTTGTCGGAAGGCGCAGAGGTCCGTGGTTGTTCTGAGGTCGGGGGGGTAGGTCGTTCCATAGAGCTGGGCCCGCCACAGAGAAGGCCCTTCCCCTGGGCGTCGCCCGCTGGCATTGCCTAGTGGGCGGCACCCGGAGAAGTCCCTCTCTGTGGGAGTGGATCGGTCGGAGGGATGTATGAGGTAGGATGCGATCTCGCAGATAGCTAGGTCCCGTGCCATGGAGCACTTTAAAGGTGGTAGTCAGCACCTTGAAGCGCACCCGAAAGACCACAGGCAGCCAGTGCAGCTCACGCAGGAGCGGTGTTACGTGGAAATGCCTAGGGGCACCCAGAATTGCCCATGCGGCCGCATTCTGGACTAGCTGCAGTCTCCGGGTGCACCTCAAGGGAAGCCCCATGTACAGAGCATTACAGTAGTCTAGATGGGATGTCACTAGGGCATGAGTGACCGTGCTCCTGCGCGAGTAAATTGTTTAATCTTGATTTTATCTATTTTTATGTATATTTATGTCTGTATATTTTAATTCCCCCGTGCACCGCTCCGAGTCCCTTCGGGGAGAGGAAGCGGTCTATAAATTAATTAATTAATTAATAATAATAATAATAATAATAATAATAATAATAATAATAATAATAATAATAATAATAATAATAATAATAATAATAATAATAATAATAATTATTATTATTATTATTATTATTATTATTATTATTATTATTATTATTATTATTATTATTATCCCGGTCCAATAGGGGACGCAACTGGCATACCAGGCGAATCTGGAAGAACGCCCCCCTGGCCACGGCTGTCACTTGATCTTCCATAGACAGCCGGGTATCCAGGAGGACGCCCAGATTGCGTGCCCCATTTATTATTATTTATTATAAACGAAAATAAGACCCTGTCTTATTTTCAGGGAAACACGATATAGTGGCTCAGTCATTTTAATGGCATGGTTTCTGAATGTTTTCATTTTAAAGTTGAGCAACTCTGCAGCCACACATTTACTCATTTTACTGGTTAAGATGAGCAAAGGAAGGACTCCAATTCCATGCAAAAAGAGGCCGCCCGAGTCTCAAATCTTTGCTCCTCAAGAAAGGCTTGATGGATGCTGGAATTCAGGGCTTTTTGCTCCGAGAAAGTGCCAGAGAAGGATTTGCATAGTAACAGAGCTGTTCTTCTTATTCATCCTTTGCTGTTGCAACGGTCCGGCGTGACTCTGCAGCCGCCAGAGACAAAGACCCCCTTGTATTTCCTTTCCTAGAAATCAGTTTCATTAGAAATCCCATGGGGAGCTGTATTCATTCTCAGTTCCAGGCTCAGGTTTTTCGGCAGAGGACCAGCGACATCCCTGCCTCCCTGCACGTCACCTCCACCCCTCCCTCCCCAAGTCTCCGCCCATCGCTCCTCCATTCAACTTGGCCTTTGGAGGCTCATCTCATCCTGGCAACCCTACTTTCTCCAAATCGCTGGGCAGGATCAGGGGAGAGAAGCTAACTCATGCAGAATTAAGCTTTCCCAGCTGGCTTCCGACAAGCAAAATCAATGGGAGGGAAGCCAGATTCACTTAATGGCCGCATGACCCAGTTAACAACTGCATCGGATTGCTTAAAAGATTGTAGAGAGTGGTGTGTAGAACTCTCGCCTCACCATCAGGAGGTTGTGAGTTTGATCCTAGGTAGAGGCAGATATTTCTCTCTCTGGGCACAATGAGAATATATCTGCTGGATAAAACTCCGCATTGGCAACAGGGAAAGGCATCAGGCCAGTAAACACTCAGCTCCATTCAGTTGCCTTGACTTCACCTGGCAAGGGTTTATGGGGTCATTAAAAGATGATGATGGTAGAATGGGACAAAGCTCACTTGCCTTGCTTACCAGTGGGAATTTTCAGCTCAGTTGGTGTCGTAAGTCGAGGACTATCTGCAATCAATTAGTTGTGGTCTTTGAGTTGTCTCCAAAGGCTCTAACATGCCCTCTTACCTTCCAAATAATGATTAATTTTAAATTTTAATTATAGAACACTAGGACATGCATGGAAAGAGATCGTTTTAATTGAGGTTAAGTCATTTTAATTAGATGAGAAGGCAAGGAGATGAAATTGGGTTGTTTTTATTTTTTTCCTGGGACTTTCTATTATTATTTTTTTTGGAGGGGCTCCTGACAAGCCACGCAAAGGCCCACAGTGATAGAAGAAAAGAGGCAAATATGCATCCCAATCCCCAAAAAGATATATCCCAAAATGAAACGTACAGATACACACATACCATATTTTTCGGAGTATAAGACGCACTTCCCTGCCCCTAAAAGAGGATGAAAATTTGGGTGTGTCTTATACACTGAATGTAGCCCACCCACCTGCCAGCCTCCACGCGTCACGCTTTAGACTTGTTCCAGGCTGCAGGGATTGCCACAGACCATTGCTGCCTCCGCGCATCGTGTTTTGGGCCTCTGCATATTGCATTTTTGGCCTCTGCGCCAGTGGTGGGTTTCTGCAGGCTCGCACCTACTCGCGAGAGCCGGTTGGTGAAATTTAGAGAACCGGTGAGAGGGGGTTCCACCGGCGTACCTGGAAGTAAATCTGGCCCGCCGCTGCCAGTGCCCCAACGGGAAGGAAAGGAAAGGAAAGGAAAGGAAAGGAAGGAAAGAAAGAAAGAAAGAAAGAAAGAAAGAAAGAAAGAAAGAAAGAAAGAAAGAAAGAAAGAAAGAAAGAAAGAAAGAAAGAAAGAAAGAAAGAAAGAAAGAAAGAAAGAAAGAAAGAAAGAAAGAAAGAAAGAAAGAAAGAAAGAAAGAAAGAATTTATCATCACAATTGAGTCCAAAATTTTGGTTGCTGAGCAAGAGCGTTGTTAAATGAGTTTCACCACATTTTAAAAGGTGGCCACTCCCACCCTGTCACATGACTGCCAAGCCACGCCCACAAAATAGGCCACACCTACAGAGTAGGTTCTAAAATATTTGAAACCCACCACTGCTCTGCGCATAGCGTTTTTGGCATCTGTTTGTCACGTTTTCGGGCGGTGATCAGTGGCGATCAGCGGCTATGTGCTCTGGTGATCCCCACAACCTTGAATGGGTCTGAAATGGAGCATTTGGGGCTGAAAACGCGTGGCGCAGAGGGCAAAACGGCAGTCCAGAACAGCTGCTGCCTGGTCGGACCGGTTCCACCCTGTGTCTGCTGTACTAACCCGAGCACCCTGAGAAGATCGCCTGCAAGTCTGAAGCTGGGTTCCAGCCCCAAAGCGCATGCACTCACAACCAGCGTACCTGCTAACGTTCACCTCTAGGAACAGCTGATTGGGAGTATTCCGGGAGGCCGATCCACCCGCCAATCAGCTGCTCATGCTGAATCCAGCTAATGCGCTGAGGCTGACCAGGCTTTACCTCACAGTGAAGCAGTATCTACACCCTGCAATTTTACCTGCGAGATGAATTTAATGGGAAAGGACCTGTAAATTGCGTTCGGTGCATCAGTCCTTAGAGAGAAATGGGAATATTTCCTTTGGAATATATCCTGTGATTTATCATCTTTCTTTTAAAAAAAAAGAAAGAAAGACAGATTAGATCGTAGTTAGCTGGAAACATATAACATTTTCAAGTGTATTTCCTTGGAAAAATAAAAGTTCTCCCTTCATAAGCCAGAGTGTCCAGCAATCAGTCAGTGGTAGCCCAACAGATGTGCGATACAGAGAGAGGCACAGAAAACCCTTTGTGTCGACCCCAAAGGAACAAGGCTATTTTTGCAAGGGGAGGGAGGAGCAAACGGACTTGCCTGGGGAAGCCTCGGTTTATTTTTAACGCGACTTCTGAAATTCTTCTTTCTCCTACAGTTCCTGCTCCGGGAATGGCTAACCTTTCCCGGAACGGGTGCCCAAAGCCTGTGTGTGGTGTGCGACTGCGTGCCTACTCGCCCAAACCCCCAAAATGCAATGCGCGTGTGACCCCTGTGCATGCGTCCCACTCCTGTGCATGTGTGCATGGCCCCCTGCATGTGCCCCACCCCTGCACATGCGTGGCAGAGACCCGACGACCTGCTGACTGGTGGTAGGTGGGCGTGCATGCGCGGTGCAGTTATTTATTTATTTGTTTATTTGTTTGTTTATTTATTTATTTCGATTTATATAACTGCTCCTTCTCCATCGAAATGGACCCAGGGCGGTGCACAGGGAGTTAAAATCAATAAATAACAATAAATACAGTAATAATGTCTACAATGAATTAAACTAAGGACCTGTGCTAAAAGATTCCCATTAAAATTCTAAAATACATTTACTCGTTGGCTAAGATTGAATTATATCAGAGCTCTAAGCTAGACCGGCTTGATGGAAAAGATACGTCTCAAGTGAGCGGCAAAGAGGGAAAGGCCTGTTGAAGTGGGGTGATGGCTCGCTTGCCCACAGAGAGGGTGTTGTGTGGCACCTGGGGCACGCATGCCATAGGTTTGCCATCGTGGTCCTACACGCAGGTCCCAACGCATCCTGGTGCCCCTTTAATTAATCTACTGTTCACATTTTGGGCACTGTTCACAAGCAAGAGACCGTGTTTGTATTCAACATCAACCTTGTAATACCCATAAGGTCCCTCATTAAGGACTGGGTGAAGAACCAGCTTCAGCTTGGGATAAAATCCAACACAAAGCACTACGACCAAAGCAACATTGTCTTATTGACTAGAAACCAGGAGTGGTATTCACTTCCTTTCCCTAACAGTTCACAAATGTGAGTGCACACGCCCCGTCCATGCATGCACTCGGCCTTCCTTGCATGCACTTTGATTACGCGTGCGGCTTGCATGCATATGTGCGGCTTGAAAATGTGACTAAATAGGACGGAATAGAGCTGGGGCAGGTGGGGGGGGGGCACCCCGTGATTTCCACTACCGGTTTGGGCGAACCGGTCCAAACCGGTTGAATACCACCTCTGCTAGAAACCCAAGGGCCGGAGACAAAGTATGAACCAAAGTAATGAACCTGAGCTCAACTAATGATGCTTTGAACATCAGAGATGGAAGAAATAATCAGAACCCATTTATTGTTGCTATTGCAAAGATACCCATAGTAAACCACTTTAGGCAAGGTCTAGTAACAGCTGTTGAACCATCTGAGTCCATTCATGCTTGAACCACCTGTAATATGGGAATTACAATGCTTGCAGAAATGTTGTAAAGACATGAGTGTCTGGGAGGGACTGCTAACACATGCGCCCTGCCTTCATCATGCAAAGCATGCCTGGAATTCGGGCCGTCTGCATAAGGATGTCATAATGGGTGTGGCTCGCTCATATATACCTCTACGTAAGGCATTTATCCATGTAGTAAGCAATATTGCTATTACCCTTCTCGTCTTCTCATGTTTTCTCTTCTTCTCAACTTTCCTGCTACCTTCTCCTCTTGGTATGTTATCATTTGTCACTTTTTGTTGGTGTCTTATAATCACTGATTGCAACTATGGTTTATGACCTATCACTTTGTTGCTTGTATGTACAATGAGAGCTTATGCAGCAGAGACAAGCTCCTTGTGTGTCCTATCACACTTGGTCAATAACGAATTCTGTCCTGTCATAGACAGACAGACAAGACAGACAGACAGACATATGTAAGTAGGTAGGTAGGTAGATAGATAGAGACAGATAGACACAATAGGTAGGTAGGTAGGTAGATAGAGACAGACAGACACAATAGGTAGGTAGGTAGGTAGGTAGGTAGGTAGGTAGGTAGGTAGGTAGGTAGGCAGGCAGGCAGGCAGGCAGATATAGGATAGAGGTAGATAGATAGATAGGTAGATATAGATAGGTAGGTAGGTAGGTAGGTAGATATGATATAGATATAGACAGACAGACACAATAGGTAGGCAGGTAGGTAGGTAGGCAGGCAGGCAGGCAGGCAAATATAGGATAGAGGTAGATATAGATAGGTAGGTAGGCAGATATGATATAGATATAGACAGACAGACAAACAGGACAGATAGATAGAGAAGGAAGGCAGATAGAAAGATAGATAGAGTTGTTCTCTAGCATCTTTTTACTAAGTCTCCTGCTTAGCAATGGAAATGTTGGGCTCAATTGTGGTCATAAGGCGAGGACCCCCTGTGCAGATTCTCACTTCTCACAAGGGGGTCTCTTCAGGCCATTCAATAGACTCATTTGGAATATCATAGCTAGAAGGAAAAGCTCTCACGGGATCCTCCTGTGCTCCTTTTCAGGGCTAAAGGGAAGAAAACGGATGGCCAAAAGCATAACAAAAAAATAGAATCCTTTTAAGCAACCATTTCCTGCATTCATATTCGCAGTTTAATGCTTGCCAAAAGGAAGAGGGGGAGAAATATCTGCTCAGCTAAACAAGAGCCCAGAGAAAGAGCTAGCGACAGACTTTTTATACAGCCCTGTGTTTCCATTGTACCTGCAGCCTTCAAGATTTTAGTGAGAAATTGTTTTCTGGAGTAAAAAAAAAAAAAAGATAAGCAGGCAGATCTTTTTGCCAACTGTTTCCAGCTGGTTTATTATAGCAGCTGCCCTGAGATTCTCCAACCGGGCACGATAACAGTTTTAAAAATAAAAATAAAACTCCCAACGCCAGTCGGTCTGCTCTTATCTAAGGGTCAAAAGTATTGCAACCTTATTAGGCTATACGCCCCAGGCTGCTTCTCTTACTTAAGATCTGTTAATTAGATGTTAAGCACTTCCTGCACTTCCAATAACTCTACAGAGCTCTTAAGAGTTAGAGTTAGATTTCTTTATTGGCCAAGTGCGATTAGACACAGAATGGAATTTGTCTCTTCCTCCATCTTTGGGCATTTCTAGGAGGCAGTCAGGTCTTCTGCAAGGTTGACCTAATTCTAGCTACAATCAAGGCTTAGTGATGTTAAAGTGATTAAAGGTCTGGAGACTAAAACATAGGAAGAACGGTTGCAGGATTTGGATATAGCTAAGGTAAAGGTAAAGGTTCCCCTCACACATATGTGCTAGTCGTTCCCGACTCTAGAGGGCAGTGCTCATCTCCGTTTCAAAGCCGAAGAGCCAGCGCTGTCCGAAGACGTCTCCATGGTCATGTGGCCGGCATGACTAAACACCAAAGGCCCATGGAATGCTATTACCTTCCCACCAAAGGTGGTTCCTATTTTCCTACTTGCATTTTTTACATGCTTTCGAACTGCTAGGTTGGCAGAAGCTGGGACAAGTAACGGGAGCTCACTCCATTAACGTGGCGCTAGGGATTCGAACTGCTGAACTGCCGACCTTTCTGATCAACAAGCTCAGCATCTTAGCCACTGAGCCACCTACACTTTAAGGTACTTTAAGGAAGTACAAATTGAGGATAAACAGAAACATTCACAATTTATATATCCGAGGATAGGAAGCAGGGGAGAAGCTACTGTGGTTTCTTCTTCCAAGCCTTGAGGGTCAGTGGTTCACACATTAAGCAGCAGTTAGCATAAAAGTGGCTTGCCATGTAAGTCACTTAGGCAGGTTCACACACTGCACTACGTCATAATCCATGTGTCTTATCAACCCAAGAGCTGGGTTCAAACCACACACTAAAAAAACCCAACCCCTCCCAATCAAACACACTGCATTTCAGCCCAGTGCAATATACGCTTGATGGGATTAGACACTGCAAAGCATGGCAAAGAGTACAGTTAACTCCACGACCGTTTGAACCTCACCCAAGTGGAAGGAAGGAAATGGAAGTTGAAGCTTCCGCTGGAAGTGGAACTGTGGAAAGAAGGACAAGGCAGAGATAAGGCAGAAGAGCAAGTGATCATCTTTTTAAAAGAGAGAAGTGCATTTTTAGAAATGTTTCTTTTCATGTAAAAATGGTATAAGGTTCCTGCCCACGCAGGGGGTTGGACTAGAAGACCTACAAGGTCCCTTCCAACTCTGCTATTGTATTGTAAAATAAGGAGAGAGAGAGAGAGAGAGAGAGACCTGCATGCATACATATACGTACATGTGTACATATACACATACAACCCTATATATATATGTACATACAACACTGTGATGTGAGTTGGGCTGAGAGCAAATAACCAGTTTGAATTTCACCATGCTGGCTTTGATGCCTTAGCTTTGCTGGCTGGAGAAGTCTGGGAGCTGAAGTCCTTCAGACTTAAAGTTGCAAAGTTTGCCCACCCCTGCCTTAGGTAGAACTAGAATTCACGGTCTCCTGGTTTCCAGCCTGATGCCTTCCATTCTCCTTCAGGAGGATACAGTCCTATTATTATTATTATCTCTTCCATTAATTAAACTGAACATTTAAAGATGTGTGACAAATACCATTGACTGGTGCTAATGGTTGATAGGAGTTGCTGCCAGCATCCTAAGTATCAACCAAGTACCTTCTGAAAATATAAGATGTTCCGAGTAGCGCAGCTTTTTGCAGTTCCGCTGGTGTTATTGCAGGAAGCTGCAATTTGTTGATGTATCTTATCAAATTCTTGGACATGGTACCAAGTGACCCGACGACAATGGGTATCACTGGGTATCATTATCTATATAATGTAATTATTCTATATAATATAATTATTATCATTATTACTATTATGTCATGTATTTATAATCTGACTTTATTATTTTTACAAATAACTCATGAACATCCCTAATATTTCTTCCTCTTCCTATCTTGCCCACAACAACCCTGTGAGGTTGGTTGGGCTAAGAGACAGAGAGAGAAGGAGGGAGGGAGACTGGCCCAAAGTTACTCAACTGGCTTTCATGGCTAAGGCGGCACTTGAACTCACTGTCTCTTGATGCTGGAAGACAAGAAAATCCCTGCACGTTTTTCCTTCACAAAAACATATCTTGCCTGAAGAAATGCTGGAGCATCACAAAGACAACTAGATTGTATCCCCTGTCATTCTAGTTTATACCTGCAAGGTATATGTCTAGGCAGGGAAGCTTTTGAAGATTTCCCTCATTTGTCTGCCATCTGAAAAGAGGCACTGAAAAATGGTTCTTCGATCACTTCCCTCCCTCTGGCTGGACAGAAGAATCCGCTGAGTATTACGAACGTAGTGAAGTCTCCTGATCTACTAGGAAACCTGTTTGCAAAGCCTACTAATTTAAACCCTTCGTGTAGGAGATGACCAGGTGGAGCCCGAGAGAGGAGTCAAATGTGTCATCAGTCACGAGTCCCTTGGCACTCTCAGAGATCTAAGTCCAGCCCACCATGAATTCCTTCTGCACATCTGCACCTCCATAACCGTTTGGCTCTGCAACTCAGCAAGACAGACACGGACTTCGGAGGATAATCAGAACTGCAGAAAAAACGATTAATGCCAACCTGCCTTCCATGGAAGACCTGGACACTGCACGAGTAAAAAAGAGGGCCGTGAAAATATCTACAGACCCCTCACATCCTGGACACAAATTATTTCAACTTCTACCCTCAAAATGACACTATAGAGCACTGCACACCAGAACAACTAGACACAAGGACAGTTTTTTCCCGAATGCCATCACTCTGCTAAACAAATAATCCCCAAAGTCAAACTATTTACTAAGTCTGCACTACTATTAATCTTCTCATTGTTCCTATCCCCCATCTCCTCCCACTTATGACTATAACTTTGTTGCTTGTATCCTTACGATTTATATTGATTGTTTCCTAGTATGATTTGATCGCTTATGAGTAGCCCATGAATATCATTAAGTGTCGTACCTTATGATGCTTGACAAATGTATCTTGTCATCTTATGTACACTGAGAGCATCTGCACCAAAGACAAATTCCTTGAGTGTCCAATCACACTTGGCCAATAGAGAATTATATTCTATTCTTCTATCCTTATCTCCCACCAAATTTCCATTGGCCATTAGTAGTTCAGATTCTTGCAGAGAGCTTAAGCTTGCGATAAACCTTTATATCCATTTGAACTGCCCCAATCTTCCGATTTTCCCCATTGCTTGACACGGCAAACGTTTACGACTTAGCAAAACTTTTTTGTCGTACGTTCTTGGCCACTGAATAAGCCGAGGTCTGGTGGCCACAGAAATGGGATGTTAGCATGTGGTTCTGTGATAACCTAGGCTTCCCCAAAAAGCACGAATCAGATTCCTGGCCATGGCAAAACCCCTTTTAATAAATGAATTCCTCTCATTCACATTCAGCAAAGGCCTGGCAAACAGTCTTTTAAAGGTGAATTTATGACCACAGACCTTATCTAGCTTGGAAAGCTGCCATGATGTAAACATTTTCCAAATGAGGTGCTGTGCAAGGAAAGGCCTGGCACAGAGTCTCTGAGATTCACGGACAGATCTTCACACTCCTGAAACGAATGAATAAACGAACGAACGAACTGTTTCCTGCAAAAGCCCACTCCCCTTTGGCTCCTCTTTGATTTCCTATGGGAGGGGCCATTCACCATCCACTAGTGGCTTTATTCCCAAATCAACCCTTGTTCCTTAGCTGTTTCCTTTGTCTGTCAACTCTGCGCATGCGCACACTGGGAACAGGCTCCAGCTGTTCCTCTACCTCAATGCTATCAAGCTCCGAAGACAGCTGAGAACTGCCAGATGGCCTCGCCCCCCTCTCTGCCTCTGACGCAGAGCCCTCGTCCGAACCTTCCCCAGCCACTGGCCCATGTTCCTCCACAACCGTCCTCACTGTCCGACTCTGCCGCCAGCTTTCCTGGCCGCTGGCAGGCCACAAGAGATTCCACAGTATGAAGGAAAGGATCAACTTTCCATATACGGATAGAGAGCCACACACCGTGTCTTTGACACCGAATACAATTCCAGGAGACACCAGATACCGGAATAAGAATTTAAAACTGAAGGAGTAATTCATGATTATTATTATTTTTAAATAATAATATGAATGAGCTGTTCATAGAACATTAGCGATATGCTGGCTTTTGAAGTAGGAATGAAAAATCACTCTTATCCCACACAGAGCATTAAGATAATTTCTTTCCTTTGAGCCAGCTGGAATTTGAAGCAATTGTTTTATTAGAACTGCGTCCTTTTACGAAGAACTCCTCAGTTGCAAAGAAAGTAGGAGACAAACTAAGTTTTTACCCATAGGAAATAATTACATATACACAAGAGACACCTTAATGCTTAATTAATAAACACGGCAGCTTATAAGCAACAGGATTCGGGATTGTGATGTTGTTGTTTTTTTTACATAGCTGAGATCAGAGTAGCTCCAACAAACAAACCACACTATATACTAATCAAAAACAAACAGATATTTTGGGGGAAATACCAGGCAGATACTCTTTCTTCTTTCTCATCTTTGTCTCAGAATTTGGTTCTTTGCCATGCAAAAGGGGAATGTTGCATTATTCGCTTTTATGGGAGGAGATCAAAGTATATACTTCAGAGCATGCTTTAATGGGCTAAGCTTGCTAGATGTTGGCATAGGAAGCAAGTTTTTTTTCATGCTCAACTGTGTCTTAAAGCACATCTAGTTTGTGTGGTCTTCTCTACCGGAATAGGCAACTAGAAAATTCAGCTCTGCACCACCTTCATGTGCAAAACTGCTACCGTCTTCCTGATCATTTCTGGGGCATAAGCATATCTGGCCAAGATTTGCAACAGGGTGCAGATAGTATCAGCAACCTTGTTCACATTTCAGCTTGAAATCCCATCCGTCCCGTAAGCAGAATCAAGAGCAAAGGATTGTCGGAGTTGTAGTCTATAATATTTGGAAGAAAGCCAAGCTACCCTTTCATAACATCGCAGATTTTAGAACTGTACTTATGCAGCGAGGGGAGTTTTCAGAAAGGGAAAAGAGAGAACAATGGGGAACAGCAGCAGCATCTCACAAGCATAAACACTGTGGACAAAATCCACCCACTCTCAAGAAAACATCTAAAACTAGTGGAGGGCAATTCCAACCTCTGCAATGTCAGACTTGCCAACAAGGTAAAGTTACAGACCAGAGTCTCAAACACGGATGGATTTTGGTCTTAAACATCACCAACTTCTATAAACAGGGGCACCAGAGTTTCTGGAGGCCTTTATTCTGGATGTAAAGAGGCTTCCTTCCCTACCTAACTTTTTAATAAAACATTCTTTTAATTAAGTGTGGTTTTTTTTTAAATCAGGGCAAACTGGTCTACCCAAATATGGGACAGAGCATACTGCTACCACTTTCACCTTTCAGCCCCAATCCATAGTTGGGTAGACCAGGTAGCCCTGATTAAAAATAACACTTAATGTCTCCCCTGGTGCAGCTGACAAAAGTGAGGAGAGCCTGTGGCCTAGAGGTTAATACATCTACCTGGGTTTGAATCCCAGAAGGGTCTGGCTAGCTGACGAGAGTTTGAAATAGAGGTATACTATGTCTGCCTTTGTTTCTTTGTCGGCAAATGTAAATCAAACACATTCTTTTAATTAAAAGGAAGATAGGAAGCTGGCTTGCTGAAAAGCACGGCCGAAAGCCTCTTCTGGATTTTCAAGGATGCCGATGGAGCCCGTAGGGGTGCCACAAGCTTACCCAAAACGTAAAAGTGATGCATGGCTGCAGCCCAGAGCTTTATTTGGGAGTGTGCCCAACCTGCCCATAAAAAGATCAAGAATAAGCAGAAGGGATGCCGAGTGTCCTGTAAAGGGCAAGTAACATTCTCATAAATTAGTGCTTTGTAAACAGTCACACTCTCGCTTCCTCCGCTCTACTGCAATTATTTTCTGAATGGGGGGGGGGGAGGCCCACCACCAGCTATTTCATGAAAGAACTCACAGTATATTCTCAAGATTCTAAAAACGCCTGACAACCCAAAGTTGGTGGGATGTCCTTGGTCCTAGAAAAGGACAAAGAGGACAGGAAGACGGAGTGCTTCTTAAAGCAGGGAGTCCTTCAAGCTTACTGGGTTTTTTTCTTAATTCTTCTTTCGGACAATCCCACATGCAATTTTGGAACAGCAGAAGCCCGAAGCGCAAAAATTATAGCCCTTCTGAACAAAGCCTCAAAGGAAACGAAAGCAGATTTTTCCAGCCACTCTGGAGACCGGACTCGGGTTTTCTGGCCCCCGTCGTCGTAATCAGAAGCCTCAAAGCAAACGGAAGAACAAAGGTCTACTCAGTGGAGAAGTCAATCCAAGCTGGGTTTTTAAAAATTTATGTATATATATAAATCGTAGACTTTCACGGGTGTAGGTATGCTGGTATAGCCATCCTCGGGTGTTTTCCCGTGTATATAGCATGGAATTTTTATTGCAATAAAAATTCCATGCTATATACACGGGAAAACACCCGAGGATGGCAATACCAGCATATATAAAACTAACACACATATCTAAAATATTATACAACGTAATTCTTGGCTTGCTGTTTGGATGGTCTCTAGCGATGAGCCGATGGGCAGTAAGGGAAACAGTATGTCTCCTCCCTTTAATTGGGGCCTAATAATAACAGGTTGTTGTGAAACAATTACCTATATATATATATATTTATTTATTGATCAGCTCATAAAACTAACACACACACACACACACACACACACACACACATATATATATATATGTATATAATAATTTATATTTTATAAATAATAATAAAATAATAATAAAATAATATATATATAATAACTGCCACTGTTAGCAGTTATTATTTTATTTTATTTTTTATTTTTCGTATTTGTATCCCGCCAAGGGACCCGGGGTGGCGCACAGGACGTTTAAAAACATAAATATACAAATATACAAAATACAAAACCTATTATTCAGAGAATCATTTGGAGCAGCAGGAATAAATCTGAACGCAGAAAAGCTCTTGGGTAACAAGGCGGAAGGGAGAAAGGGTTACTGTGATTTGTGATGCAACAGTGACTAAAGAATGAATCCACCACCATTCATTGCTATCGTTACTGTTAGCTATTATTATTATGAGGGACGCAGTGGCTCAGGGGCTAAGAGGCTGAGCTTGTCGGTCAGAAAGGTCGGCAGTTCCGCAGTTCGAATCCCTAGTGTCGCGTAAAGGAATGAGCTCCCGTGACTTGTCCCAGCTTCTGCCAACCTAGCCGTTCGAAAGCACATAAAAAATGCAAGAAGAAAAATAGGAACCACCTTTGGTGGGAAGGGAACAGCGTTCCGTGCCCCTTTGGTGTTTAGTCATGCTGGCCATATGACCACGAAGACATCTTCGGACAGCACTGGCTCTTTGGCTTTGAAACGGGGAAGAGCATCGCCTCCTAGAGTTGAGAACGACTAGCACATATGTGCGAGGGGAAGCTTTATCTTTACTGTTAGGAGCAGCGTCTACTTGAACTCTTTTAAGACAGTATGAAAGCATTGAAGACTATGGACCACTGATTCTGTGTGGATGAATCTATGTCTATATATCTATATCGATAGATATAGATATATAATTTTCTTGCAGACATTTCATGACCGAACTAGGTAACATCATCAGCACTAGATGAGAGGTGGGGGGAGGAGGAGGAGGAAGGGGAGGACTCCTATGGGATCCTTGAGGTTCTCTGATTTTGCTTGTTTTCTTGCAGTCATTTCATGACCCAAGTAACACCATGAGCACTAGAAGGGAAGGGGGAGGGCGGGAGGAGAAAGAGGAGGAGTATTGTGGAGTCCTTAGGGCCATCTGAGCTTGGTTGTTTTCTAGCAGACATTTCATGACCCAACTAGATAACACCATCAGTGCTTTTTTAACAACCCCATTCTAACGCTGAGACAGTGACTGGCCCAAAATCCAGCTGGCTCCCGTGCCTTAAACAAGACTAGAATCTCAACCTCCTTAATCTCTAATCTCAGCACCCTAATCTCTATGCTGCACAGGCTCTCCTCTTCCATTAGTTTTTATTTAGTACATGCAATAACCCGATTTTTGCCAATGGGCACATCCGAGAATTCCACAAACGCCCAGGGACAGGAGGGTCAGCCCAGTCCAGCTCAGGAACTTGACTAAAGATGATAGATCCACAAAAGCATCCAGAATTGAGGTCGAGTTCAAAGCAGGGAAGTGGCTAAGCGGAGAAGCTGTGCTGTGGTTTTGAACTTCCAAGAGATGCTACCGCGAGACGTGATTGAATGAGAAGGATCTCCAGGCAAGATTTTGGCTGGGAGGGAAAGGCCAGGAGGGGAAATCAGTGAGGGAGGAGATCCTGTTTTCACTGCCTTCCTTGCCCCACAGGGAAGCGGCTGAGAGGCCTGTCCCAAACAATGAGACAAAATCCCACAGGGGAAGAAAACTTTCAGAAATGTTTCTCAAATGTCAATAATCTGGGGTAGCCTGAAGCTCCCTTCTCCCTTGCTAATATTTGGCCAGCAGAAATTCCTGAGTATCGACATTTCGGTAACCCTGCTCATATTTGCAACATCTCTGGAGTCCCCTTCTTGTCCTCCAAGATTTGAAAATGCAAAAAAAAAAACCAAGTTTGTGTGTTTGGGTGTGTGTGTGTGTGTGTGCGTGTGTGTGTGTGTTTGTATATGTTTTGTTTCATAGTTGGAACAAATCACTGCATTGCAGAATCTCTGCCAAATTATTTAGACTCAGCCAGAGTTCCACAGAACTTAAAATCTGGAACGCTTCTAGGTTTCGGACATAATGAAATCTGGATGGGGATTCTCCTTCTCCTCTTTTCTTCAGCAGCTTCCTATGCAGCCATCTACCTGATCCACTTACCTCCCATTTTCCAACTCCCGTCCCCTTCTTTCCTTCCTTATCTCTCCAACCACGGATATCCTGGACTCATGGTTAATCGTTTAACCTTGGCCACCAGTAGGGTTACGCTTGGGAGGGGTCTGTTTTTAATTTTGTAAGCCAAGAGTCATCGTATGCCGCTACCTGAAACCTATGTTGCACAAGGCAAACTCATAGAAGAAGGGGAAAAAAACGATGGATAATTAGTCAGTGGGTGGGATAACTAAGCAAAGACAGGAAGAATGCTAACAACCAAACTGAATGGAATATAAATCCTGCCATCCTCTTCCTTCCAGAGCTGAAGAAGCTTCTTGGAGGAGAAGCGAAACGTCTTCAAAAGAAAAACCAGAAAGTCCAGTTGGCTTTTGAAAAAGCACCATTGGGACAATCATGAAGACAGCCTGTTCTCATCAAAATTTGCAAATGTATTTGACTTCCTCATTCCGTGTCAGCTCAGCCAATTACACTGGGTTTGAGTAGCGGGGAATTCTTGATCTAGATCCTGGGAAACTCTGAAAGTTAAAGTCACATATCTTGAACGCTGTTGAGAAACACTGCCCTAGATCTGTCATCCCCAAATTGGAGAACTGTCCCAGCATTAAAAATAGATTCTTTTAAGGATGATTGTTGCAGATTAATTTTATTCACACAAAGACGATCAGCCCAGGCTGCCTATAATCAGCTTCTCGGGAACAATACAGCACCACTCAATTAATTGCACTCATTCAAACAAGAGCAGCACACACAAGACAGCGAGTAACGTTGGCACAACTCTCTCCAGACTCAATAAGCAAGCCGTCGAGCTGACACTTCAAGCAGGGCTGGCAGCCACCAAGTTGCACGGCATGGCAATTGTCAAGAAGCCCATCTGCAAAACCACAGCAGGAAATGAGCTCACACAAATCCAGGATGTAAGAAAAAAAAAGAGATTCTTTTACTGGCAGGACAGCAAGACTAACTCTCAGACTGTTTAAAATTCAGGGGAAGAAGTTGGCACACATCGGCTGAAGAATACATACCTGCTGGAATGTAGGCAACAGCCTAGTAACAACCAGGAGCGGCTAGAGATAGCCCTTGGCTTACAGACCATAGTTGGGACCAGAATATCAGTTGTTAAGCAAGGCAGTTGTTTAGATGAGCCACATCCAATTTTGCAATCCACTTTTAACCATCCACCGTTGCTAAGTAGATCGCTTGCCATTGTTCATGACAATGCAAGATGCTTCCGCTCTCACTTTCCCCACCCTCCAGTCAGAGGTGAAGAAGTTTCTTGGATGAGAAGCAAAACATCTTCAAGGAAAAAACAAGAAAGTCCAGTGGCCTCTTGAAAAAACACCTTTGGGTCAATTCCATCAAATTCAAGATACATTCAACCACGGCGTCCTTGCGGTGGAGCAAGAAGCAAACAACCATGGGTTTTAAGGACATTTTGCCCCCGATCTATGTGCTGACCTATTTTTCTTTGGGCAGCTTATTGCAGGTCATCGTTGACTTACGACAATAAGCGGGTCCAAAATTTATATTGCAAAGTGAAACATTTGTTCAGTGAGTTTGACCCCATTTTGCAACCTTTCTTGCCATAATTGTTAGGTGAATCCCTGCAGCTGTTAAGTTAGTAATACGGTTGCTAAGTAAATAATAATAATCTTTATTGTCGTTGTAAAAATTACAATGAAATTGGTTTAATAAATGTAGCTTCCCTGTTGAATTTGCTTGTCAGAAGGTCGTAACAGGGAATCCCTGTTATCTCGGTGGCGCAGTGGTTAGAGTGCAGCACTGCAAGCTCCTTCTGCTGACTGCCGGCTGCCTGCAATTTGGCCAATCCCACCAGGCTCCAGGTTGACTCAGCTTTCCATCCTTCCCAGGTGGGTAAAACGAGAAAGCAGATTGTTGGGGGGCAAAAAGCTGACTCTGTGAACTGCTTAGAGAGGGCTGTAAAAGCACTGTAAAGCGGTATATAAATCTAAGTTGCTATCCCATGACCCCAAGACATTGCAACCGTCATAAGTATGAGCCAGTTCCTAAACATCTGAATTTGGATCAGATGACCGTGGGGAGGCTGCAAAGGTCGTGTGAAAAAACGGTCCCAAGTCACTTTGTTCAGTGCCACTGCCATTTCCCAACGGTCCCTAAACAAATTGTTGAATCTCATTTGCTCAAAGTTGGAAGCAAAAAAAAACCATTCTCTCCCGCAAATGCAGACATCATTAAAAAAAAGTGCTAGAATGCTCGGAAATGGACAAACTAACAATGGAACTAAGAGACAGAGAGGAAACAGTGTTCCAAGATATGGAATAGGTGGTACAACTGGCTTGAAAAGAGATGTAAAATCAATGCACAAGGAACACATATCGTATTTTCCAGAGTATAAGACGCACCAGAGTATAAGGCGCTCCAAAATTTTGAAGAGGCAAATTAAAAAAAAAGTTTTTGCACTCTGCAAACCTCCCAAAAACTGTCTTGTTTTTCGCCAAAAACAGTCATGGTTGTTGTTGTTTTTCAAAGAAAAGGGCATGGATAGCCTTTAGGAAGCTTATAGAGTGCTCCTGGGGCCTGGGGGGTCCCCCAAAATTGAGCAAAAATCTATTCAATGTCTAAGACGGACTCAGATTTTCAGCCTCTTTTTTGAGGGGAAAAAGGTGCGCCTTATACTCCGAAAAATATGGTAGTAAACACAATAAAAAGAGATGGCCTATACTTAGAAAGCCATAGAGAAGGAAATATTGTATATAGATGCATATACTGTAAAAATGAGAATGTATGAAACAAAGAGGAATATGTATAAGATAACAGAATGGAAAACGGAAAACCCCAAATCAGAAAAAAGAAATACCAGTAACGGAAAGCTGTAAAAGTTTAATGGTGATTTTAATGTTTGGAAAATGTCAAATAAAATTTTTTTTAAAAAGAAAATGGCAACCCTCCCCTTCCAAAAAAAACCCCCAACAAATTATTGTAAGTCGAGAGGCCCATCTGTACGTGGGCCAGCGGTCCAAAAGATCAAAGGCTCCCAGACTTCATTTCCCAGCTATCTCTACACATGGCAAGACAATGCAAAGTCCTCTCTTCCCAGAGCCTGGGAGGGAAGTTTGTTTGAAGGACAACATTTGATGGATGGAGGAGCTGTGTCAGGCAGTCCTTGCACCGTCTGCCAGGAGACAATGTGTGCGAGAGAAGAGTTTCCATCTCAGCCATGAGGTTCCACTTTCGTGCAGGGGGAAAAAGAAAAAAAAAAAAGCTAGGAGGGTTTTGGTTCATTTTTTTTTTTAAAGTGTGCACAAAACTGAAAACCTTCGCTGCAGAAAACCTTCGTCAACCGCATGATTTATTTGAAGAGGCTGTCGCGCAACAGCCCATTGTTTCCAGTTCCAAAAATACCTACTGAACCTTTACTTATTTATTTATTTTTGTAAAAAAAAATCTATTCTTGTCAAAGCGTATGCTGCTAAGATACAGAACAGGAAAAAGAGGAAGACACCAAGCCCTTGGCTGATTTTTTTTAAAAAAGAAGAAGAAAAAAAAGAAACCCGAAGAGTGAGAAGAAAAAGAAATGACTCATAATTTCTTATAAAGGAAGGCGTTGTTAATAAGAATCAACTCAAACAGGGCGGGGGGGGGGTGTCAAACCCGCGGCGTCACGTTGCTGTCGTGTGACGTATTTTCCCTTCACGGAGGTGGGGTGGGCGTGGCCTGCGCGGGATGCATCCGGCCCGTGGCCTCCCAGTTCGACATCCCTGCTCAAGAGGGTCAACTGAAAATGATTCGAAGCCAGCTCATTAGTACCACTGCATTACTCTGTTTCTCTGAAAATAAGACTTCCCCAGATAATAAGCCCCATCGGGCTTTTGAGCGCATGTGCTAAAATAAGCCCTCCCCTGAAAATAAGCCCTTCCTGAAAATATTGCAAACACAGCAGCAGCCATGGGGTGACCACGCTCGCCACCTCCTGCACCTCAAAAATAATAAGACCTCCCCGAAAATAAGGCCAAGCCCTTATTTCGGGGGTCAAAAGAAAATAAGACCCTGTCTTATTTTCGGGAAAACATGGTATTTGCAACACACACGGGAGTGGGTTTCTCTTCCAGTTCCTTGACGATAAGATTTCCACTACTCCCTTAAATCAGGCTGTTCACTTTTTAACAAAAAACTGAGTGGATCTATTTATCATAAATACTTAAGCTCAATCCAAGCTCGGCAAACCAATTCTCCAGATCAACCTATAACACCTTTGAGGGCGAATCTTTTTCTTACGGTGTGCCAAAATTGCACCCGCCCACCCAAATGCCCACCTGTGCATGTGCATACGACACACACCCTGTGCGTGGGCGCAAAACCACTCCCCAGGCTCCGGAGGCTTCCCTGAAACCTGGGGAGGGCAAAAATAGCCTCTCCTGGGCCATGGAAGCCAGAAATGGATTGTTTCCAAACTTCCAGTTGGGCCAATGGGGCTGTTTTTTTGCACTCCCCAGGCTTCAGGAAAGCCTCCCGAGGCTGGGGAGGGTGAAAAACGGCCCCAATGGGCCAACCGGAAGTTCAGAAACTATCCCTTTCCAGAGGGTCTCCAGGGCCCGGGGAGAGGCTGTTTTCGCCCTCCCCAGGCTTCAAGAAATGTGCATGGCAACCAGCTACTCTTCCAGGTTCCACCGTGCGTATACACAAAGACCAGATTTGGGCCGGAACCTGGAAGAGCAGCTGGTGACAGCGCATGCGCCAACAGAGAGGGTTCTACGTGCCACCTCTGGCACGCGTGCCATAGGTCTGACATCACGGGATTAGCGAGAACTTATTTTACATGCTTAGGGAAAAGTTTTCAGGAGACTATAACACCCCTGGCAATTTATTTGGGGTTGATTTGTGTTTTGGATTGGGATTAGGATGATCAGCGGTACGCACAATAAAGTCAACCACCCAGTTGCAATCAACTTTTCATTCAATGATGTGATGCGCATTATGGTCATCAAACCACTTGTTGGTTTGTAATTCCCAATCATGATACCCCTGGATCCAACCAGCAGAGGTTCTGATCCCTAGAAGACGGATGACCTGGAAGCAGATCAGCACTCAATATCCCCATGGAAGTCAACTTCTTGTTTCTCCAGGCATCTGCCCCATAGATGTACTAAATGTAGAGTTCACCCTCTTCTCTCTGCGCTGATCCCAGAAGAAGGTCAGTCATAAGATACCAGGAATTAAAAGTGCTGACTAATACAGAACACGCTGCCTGAAAATCACGGTGTTTTTATCGTAACTGCCCAAAGGGAAAAAAAACAAACAACTCATTTATCAAGGAGAAGTTGGTTGACGAGAACAGAACTGGCACTTCTGAGAAATTCAGATTTCTATTATGCATAGAAGTTAGGGTCACCCAAAAGGAAATGCGTGGCTCAGATAGCACCATCCTTGAGATCAGCCACTGCAGTTTGGCAACTATGTTTCATAGCTTCCATGTACTGTGTCAACCAGTTATTCTGGCATTTAAACCAGAACGTATGGCTTAGCTTGATGGGACTAATCTGTAAATCAGGGTTAAAAAGTCATGTGTTAATGCAATGTATGGAAAAAAATCAGGAATGAAAACACACATTGCAATTTAGGTAACGTTAGTTTTTCATGCGCCCCGTTTCCTAGTTGAGTGTTCTTGGTGCCCAAGGCAATAAACAGATTGAGAGGCATAACTGGAAAATAGTTTTTCCCTTACAGATCTCCCTCCATGCTTTATACATGACTTCATAATGTGAATAATCTAAGATTTCCATTCTTAAGTTATTGAACCCTTGTAATGATCCAGCATCCAACTCGAAAAATTCCCTTTGCTTGTTCACAAAAATATTGTCTGCATGTGTGTGTGTGTGAGAGAGAGAGAGAGAGGGAGAGAGACAGAAAGAGAAAGAGAAAAAGGAAGAGACACAAAGAGAGAAAGAGAGCGGGAGAGGAAGAGGGGGAGAGAGAGAATGGAAGACAGAGAAGAGAGGGGAAGAGACAGAGAGTGGAAGGAAGGAAGGAAGGAAGGAAGGAAGGAAGGAAGGAAGGAAGGAAGGAAGGAAGGAAGGAAAAGAGGAAGAGAGGGGAAGGAGAGAAGAAGAGAGACAAAGAGAGATGGGAGAGGGAGAGAGAGAGAACGGAAGAGAGAAGAGAGGGGAAGAGAGAAAGAGTGTGAAGGAAAGGAAGGAAGGAGGGAGGGAAGGAAAAGAGGAAGGGAGGAGGAGGAGGAGGAGGAGGAGGAGGAGGAGGAAGAGGAGGAGAGATTGCTTAGAATGACAGATCTGGAGGACATCTTGAATACTTAAACCCTTCTCTACCCGGCCCCGGCCTACCTCATAAGACCAGACACACTGCACTCCTGCAAATCTCCGTACGCATCTGCCGATCTCCACGTCCTCATGGGTGGTGTACATCTCTCGAAGGCATTCCCCAATGTGAGGGACCATTCTCCGAAGCACTTCTCGGCTCATGATTACACCTGGACCCCCCATGCAGAAGTTCTCTCCGGGCTCCAGGGCCAGTTTCCCCATTTCTTCAGTCGTGCCTAGTCCGGTCTGCCCTAGGAAGAGGGGCTCGCTGCTATTCAAACTCCGCAGGAAGTTCTCCAGCTTGTCTCCTTTCACGTAGACGTCATCATCCGCTCGCATGAACCATTCATATTTGTCCAAATAGTGGTCATGCATGTACTTGAGCATCATGAACGATTTCTTCTGCGGTGGGTAAGAGTCGTCTACGCCAGGTAGCGACACGATGGGGATCGGAAGAGACATATCTGAGCCTTCGCTGGAAAAAAACTCCACCTTCCCAGGGATTGTGCTGGACCATGTTCTACAGAGGAAGAAACCAAAACCAAGTTAAAAAATAATACTGTGTATTGTTAGCTCATCATTCAGGCTACAAGTGCTTAAGATAGATGATAGGTGATGGATGGATAGATAATGGATAGATAGGTAGAAGATAAGTAGGTAGGTAGAGAGAGATAAGATAGGTAGATGGATGGGTGGATGGATAGGTAGAAGATAGGTAGGTAGGTAGGTAGGTAGGTAGGTAGGTAGGTAGGTAGGTAGGTAGATAGATAGATAGATAGATAGATAGATAGATAGATAGATAGATAGATAGATAGATAGATAGATAGATAGATAGATAGATAGATAGATAGATAGATAGATAGATAGATAGATAATGGATGGATGGATAGGTAGATGAGAGAGAGGGAGAGGGAGAGGTAATGGATGGTTAGGTAATGATATAGAGGGGGAAGGGAGGGAGAGAGAGAGAGAAGAGGAAGGAAGGAAGGAAGGAAGGAAGGAAGGAAGGAAGGAAGGAAGGAAGGAGAGAGAGAGAGAGAGAAAGAACAACCTTTGTATACATTGTCTTGCCTGTCCACAATGAGTGAAGAGGAATTGTCTTGGGCTGCATTCAAAACATATACTTCATGTATATAAATATCAAACTTATTTATTTATATATATATATATACCATGTGGACTAGGGCCACATATGGCAAACCATTTCTTCATTTGTGCCAAGGAAACTATATGAATGTGGCTATCACAAAGTCAAGCTCATTTCAAAGGAGTTTCCATTCCCCCACCCATCTTCTCTGCATGAGTTCCCATGTATAAAATGTGCATTTTTCTGCAGGAAAAGGTGTGAAAAAGTGCTACTGAGCTCAGTAACAATACACTCATCAGCTTCCTGCTCGTATTAAATAGTCTTGTTCCAAGCATAATCTGTGCTTTAATTCTGGGCTGGGAAATGTTCTCAAAGTGTGAAAACAGAATGCTCCTTAAAAACATTAACTGCTATTTTATCTCAGCAATTCACAGGTATTTTAGATGAAAAAAGAATGGCTCCGTTCATGCATTAAAAGATAACAGGAGAGGAAAAAAGACTGGCTGAATTAAGTGAAGCTCCAGCTTACAATGTTGACAGATGTGGAAACAATGTACACATTATAAAATAATATATTTAAAAGGGAAGGTGTTACATTGTAAAGTAAGGAAATTATCTCCTGAGCTTAATTCAAGAAAAAAATCTGTTAGATTTTTGTTCAAATTGTTGGGGATGTTAAGCTGATTAATATTCAATAGCAAATATTTAGAGAAACCAAGACTAACATGATGATTCGTCCTTTCAATGTGAAACACTCTTTCTGCCCCAACGCAAATCAACAATCCAGGCAGAGATGATCCTATCCTACAGTTAATTCTCTATTAAATATTTATTAGTTATCCTGTCCAAAATACAATCAAAGAGACTCACAAGATCAACATGCAGATAGATAGATAGATAGATAGATAGATAGATAGATAGATAGATAGATAGATAGATAGATAGATAGATGATAGATAGATAGATAGATAGATAGATAGATAGATAGATAGATAGATAGATAGATAGATAGATAGATAGATAGATAGATAGATAGATAGATAGATAGATAGATAGAGATAGAGCCAAGTGAAAAAAGGCATGAAAAATCCAGGGGTTTCCTGCTACTTTCTAAGTTTCTGTTTTGGATAAGGTCACTTGTAATCACTTGTTGTAAACAAGTACAATGACAATAAAGATTATACTTATACTTAATCCGAGGCCCATGATGGCAGACCTATGGCAAGCATGCTACAGGTGGCACTTAGAGTCCTCTCTGCAGGTATGCGAGCCGCCACCACCCCAGTTCAGTTCTACCACGCATGCGTGCGCACTTCTCACTGGGCGGGGCACTTGTGGGACACACGCACAGGAGGGGGGATGCATGGCCCCTCCACAGCCCATCTTTGCTCCCAGGAGGCTGCAGGGATGCCTACTAGGCCCAAAACATGGAGGGTGGGGTCATGCGCGCATGCACAGGGGAACAGGGGGAGCACAGGGGGAATGGAGGGGGGTCTTGTGTGCATGCACAGGAGTGTGGGCGTGTGCAGCATATATCCCTGCGGCCGATTCGCTCCCACAGAGAGGGACTTCTCTGGGTGCCGTCCACTAGGCTATGCCAGCGGGCGACGCCCAGGGTAAGGGCCTTCTCTGTGGCAGGCCCAACTCTCTGGAACGACCTTCCCCCCGAACTCAGAACAACTATGGACCTCCGCTCCTTCCGGCAGAAACTAAAAACACACTTCTTCTGCTTGGCCGGCCTAGGGTAATTAAATTGTTTTTAAACTGTTTTTAGGGGTTTTTAGGGTTAGTTTTAGTTTTATATGGGTTTTTAGCGCAGGGTCAGTTTAATTCGTTTTAACTTTGTACTTTGTTTGTGGTTTTAATTGTATTTTTAATTCCCTGTGCCCCGCCTCAAGTCCCTTCGGAGAGAGAGAGCGGGTTATAAATTATTATTATTATTATTATTATTATTATTATTATTATTATTATTATTATTATTATTATTATTATTATTATTATTATTATTATTATGGTGGTGGTGGTGGTCAGGAGGGGTTTTGTCTGATACTGAAGCACTTTCCTTTTTTTAATTTAATTGACTTCCCTACTTTATAAGTAGGGAACCAGTGGAACCAGTGGGCGGTTAGAAAATTTTACTACCAACAGAGATACAAAAGTGGGTGGTAGGTATAAAAAGGTTGACTACCCTTGGTCTAAGTCGATAAACAAGATGACAATAAGGGAGCAACTTGGTTCCTGAGGGATGGCATTTTAGCAAGCTCTTAACCCTTAGCTTTTCTTTTACTGAATGCTAGAAGAGCTCACCCAGCAATTTTATTTAAGACCAATTAGCAATTTCAGTTTCCTGAATTAGGTTTAGTCATTTTAGAATGAAGGTTAGTTAGTATTCTAGAGACTGGAACATAACACCTGAATTTCATTGAATTTTAGCACAGGGTATTCTAATCAGTTTTTATTGTTGTAGTATTTATGGTGTTTTTATTTATTTATATGTTTATATTTATTTTAATTGCCTGTGCGCCGCCCTGAGTCCCTTTGGGGAGATAGGTGCGGGATAAAAGTCTAATAAATTGAAATTGAAATAATGAGAAGCGGCAACGGCTACAAGTTGGGAAGAGAAAAGAACTCAAAGAGAAAGAGAAAAAGGAAGAACAAGCCTGAGGAAGAACAAGTGAAAATTCCAAGCATTCTGAAACAAGACGACAACGCCGAACGGAATTAAATACTTTATTTGGCCAAGCGTGATTAAACACACAAGGAATTTGCCTCCGGTACAGAAGCTCTTGGTGCAGCAAGAAAAGCAACAGAATAACAGTAATAATACCAGTAAAATAAGACCAATAAAAGGAGGGAGTTGGACAGCCACTAAACAACTGGCCTATTGGGAAAGGGATTCATTGAACCTACCTGGGTGCCTTTGCATTAAGCTTGCTTTTAAGGAGATGAGAAAATTGTATATTATTTATTTGACTCATGCAGGCATTCCTCTCCCCCCAACCCGGTCGGTCCCCCTGCCTCAGTTGCAGGGGTGGGTGGGGGAAAGATTGCCAGCCCTAGACATGATGTCTTGGTAACTCTCTCCTGCTTTAAATCCTTCCATTGAGAAGGAGTGAGAACAACCAACTTTTGCCTTCGGAAGTTGTGGGAGCTTCATCCCTGGAAGCTTTCAAGAAGAGACTGGGCTGCCCTCTGTCAGGAATGGTGTCTCCTGCATGGGCGGGGGGGGGGGGTTGGACTAGATGACCTACAGGCTCCCTTCTCCACTCTGTTAATCTGAATGAATAAGGATAAACAATAATACTACAGCCGCACTAGATGGGTAAATACACATAGCACTGTAAATGCACATTCTCACAGCACTGTGAGAATTAGGAGTTCAGCAGAGTGATGGCACAAGAGAGCGGAGGAAACAATTTACGTCCAGGATGCGAGGGATGTGAAGGTATCTTCTCAGCCCTCCCAAAGGTGCTTTTTTCAAGAGGCAACTGGACTTTCTGTTTTTTTTCTTGGAACATGTTTCGCTTCTCATCCAAGAAGCTTCTTCAACACTGACTTTCCCCACCATCCAGTCAGAGCTGAAGAAGCTTCTTAGGTGAGAAGCGAAACGCCTTCCAAGAAAAACCAGAAAGTCCAATTGCCTCTTCAAAAAAACACCTTTGGGACAACCAGGAACCATGAAGGCAGGCTGGTCACAAAGAAGAGGGAATCAAACTATTCTCCAAGGCACCTGGGGGCAGGACAAGAAGCAATGGGTGGAAACGAATCAAGGAGAGAAGCAACTTAGAACTAAGGAGAAATCTCCTGACAGTGAGAACAATTAACCTCTGGAACAGCTTGCCTCCAGAAGTTGTGAATGCCCCAACCCTGGAAGTCTTTAACAAGATGTTAGATAGCCATTTGTCTGAAATGGTATAAGGTTCCTGCCCACGCAGGGGGTTGGACTAGAAGACCTACAAGGTCCCTTCCAACTCTGCTATTGTATTGTATTATTGGTCGCCATTGTTCTTTCCGCAGCCTTGACTATCTGTTGGGAGTCTGTAGCTGTCCTGTTTGGTTGCCATATCCCTGTGATGGCAAACCTATAGCACACATGCTACAGGTTGCATTCGGAGCCAAATCTGCGGGCATGCGAGCCATTGCCCTAGTTCGCTCCAGCTGATTTTTGCCTGGATCACCCACGCTGCCCTTCCCTTCCCAGGAGTCTCCACACAATACCAGGTAAGTACAGGGCTCGTGCGGAAGCTCTGGGAGGGTGTTTCTGGCCTCCGGGGGTGGGGGGAGCCTCTTTTTGCCCCCTCCCAGGCTCCAAGAAAGCCTCTGGAGTCTGGGAAGGGCAGAAAAGGGGCCTACCAGAAGTCGGAAAATGGACTGTTTTCAGCCTCCGGAGGCTTCAGGGAGGCCTACTAGGCCCAAAACAAGAGCGCTAAGGTATGCGTGTGTATCATGCGTGCATGCGCAGGGAGCAGGGAGGGATTGAATGATAGGTGTGGGCACGTGTGTGCGCGCGATAGCATATGTACGCACGCTTTTGGCACCCGAGGGAAAAGAGGTTCGCCATCACTGCCATATACAGTTATAAAAGTACAAATAACAGACTCAATAATTCCTCTGAAAATGTATATCGACTGCCTACTGAAGATGGGGAATTTTTCTCAGGCACCTCATCCAAAGTACAAAGTTAGGTTGGAAATCAAAGGGCAGGCTAAGAAATTACTTCAGTTGCTTGAAGCATCTGGCCCATAAAACCGTAATATTTATTGTCTAATCCTTCCACTCCTGATTTTTCTTCTTCTTTTAACAACACCCAAGCGAGCAATTCTCTTGAAAGCTGAAGCAAACAACTCTTGCTAAAAATCCACACCGGGGAAGGAGAAGAAGAAGAAAGAAGAAGAAAGAAGAAAGAAGAAAGAAGGAAGAAGGAAGAAGAAGAAGAAGAAGAAGAAGAAGAAGAAGAAGAAGAAGAAGAAGAAGAAGAAGAAGAAGAAGAAGAAGAAGAAGAAGAAGAAGAAGAAGAAAGGATGTTTTTCGATTGCTCTTCTGTTTTTTTTGGTTTTTTTATACACTTGGTAAGAAACTAAATAGTAGTGGGGATGGGGGGAAAACAAGATTGCTTCTTCTCTTGCTGAAATTCCCATTTAGGAAATGAACTTCCCCTCTCTCCTAATTAAAGAGAAACTTCCTATTAGAGACGTTAACCAGATCAAAATTCCTCCAGGGGTCTCATAAGAAGCTTTCGAACACAACACGAAACTTGGCAAGAAGCTGAACAAAAACTGCAACTCCTGGGTATAAGAACTACAGTCAACATCCGGTGTTAAGTTTGTATCTGTCTCTTTGTCACTCTCTCTGTCTCTCTGTATCTCTCTGTCTCTCTCCCTCCCTCTGTGTGTGTGTGTGTGTGTGTGTGTCCCTCCCCCCTCTCCCTCTCCCCCTCTTCCTCTTCCTCTCCCTCTCTCTCTCTGTGTCTTTTTAATCAGCTGTTCTTTAAAGCTGGCTTCTCTGTAAATAATACAACTACTTTACAAGAGAGATCTGCCACTTTCCCCTCCACCGAGGGATCCATCTGACCAAGTGGTGAGATTAGGTTCTCCCGGGCTACTCCTATTTAATGACTTCCCTTCATGAGAACCAGTTAATTGCTCTACTTCGCACCATGAATGATTAACTGCAACTGACAAACAGTAAGAAATCTGCTTCAACTAAGGCAGCCGGTTTGAGTTTCAAAGTTTCTGCCTTTAAAGAATTTGGCCCCATCAAAGGAGAACCACCTCCCACCACATTCGCTGGAGCTGCAAGGAGATGGAATAACTGTAGCAACTCCTGGTAAACCACAAGTTCCTCATTCTTACTGGAAGTCGTACCTATGCCATAACGTTGTGAGGTGTCTGTTTTGGGAATCAAGGAGCCCAGAAGTCCTGCTCCTGAGTTACAAGCACCAGGTTTAGGAGCAACACAGGCAGAGCTGGAGAGTGGAGTTAAGTGAGTCATCAGTCTAGAGTCTTTACATTAAAGGTAAAGGTTCCCTCGCACATATGTGCTAGTCATTCCCGACTCGAGGGGTCGGTGCTCATCTCCATTTCAAAGGAAAAGAGCCAGCATTGTCTGAGGACATCTCCGTAGTCAGGTGGTAGCTGAAACACCCAAGGTTCCCCTCGCACATATGTGCCAGTCGTTCCCAACTCTAGGGGGCGGTGCTCATCTCCATTTCAAAGCCAAAGAGGCAGCACTGTCCGAAGACGTCTCCGTGGTCATGTGGCCGCCATGACTCAATGCTGAATGCACATGGAACGCTATTACCTTCCCACCAAAGGTGGTCCCTATTTTTCTACTTGCATTTTTAAAATGCTTTCAAACTGCTAGGTTGGCAGAAGCTGGGACAAGTAACGGGAGCTCATTCCATTACATGGCACTAGGGATTCAAACTGCCAAACTTTCCGACCGAAAAGCTTAGCATCTTAGCCACTGAGCCACCGTGTCTTTACGTTACATTCCCACAATTGGTCTAAGTTCTCTTGAATTATGTTGACTCTTATCTAGCATCCATTTATTGCCACTAATCTAGTGTCAAATATCAAATGACTAGCTTCTTGCTGGAGAAATAAATGTTAACTGTCACTTAATGAATGGTACTCATTCTTTGCACCTGACACCAGGTTAAGGAGGAACAAAAACAAAACAAAACCCAATACAGGTAGTCCTCAAATTTCAGCCATAATTGCACTCAGAATTACAGTTGTAAGTTATGCCAGTCTTCGCAAGACTTGGTTTTGTGAACTTTTTGTGAAGGTTGTTAAGCAAACCTATGGTCCCCAATGGGATGTTTGCAGGAAAATGGACATAAATGCATGTACATTTAAGCTGTATAGAGTCAGCCTATTGTCCCCAACAATCTGGGTCCTCATTGGACCCACCTTGGAAGGAGGGAAGGCTGAGTCAACCTTGAGCCTGGTGGCATTCGAACTGCCAAATTGCAGGCAGCTGGCAGTCAGCAGAAGTAGCCTGCAGTACTGCATTCTAACCACTGCACTATTAAATAATGCCCTTGGTGGGTTTTTTTGTCTTGGTCTATGTAAATACCAATTAGTTAAGGCCAGATTCTAAAATTCTTATTTTAAAAAATGTTGCTTTCTCTTACTGAATCTTCAGGAGCAGAGTATCTCTCCCTCAAGTTTCTTAGTATTTTAGTGACCCAAAACAGAATCATGCTATATACTTCAGAAAGGATAGGGAGTTCTGATTATATAAACAAGCTAAGAGGAAAGTATTAAAGTGATACAAAATTGCCTCTAGGACACCAAGTCTTGGGTGGCCCAGCTCTTGGAGGGGAGGGGGGGGGAGGGGTGTTCCTATTTCTACTACCCATAGAGTCTCAAGGAGAGGCGAAACGGCTTCAAATTAAAGGAGATTAGGGGAGTGGAGACTAAAACATATGAAGAACGGTTGCAGGAGCTGGGTATGTCTAGTTTGATGAAGAGAAGGACCAGGGGAGACATGATAGCAGTGTTCCGATATCTCAGAGGGTGCCACAAAGAAGGAGGAGTCAAACTATTCTCCAAGGCACCTGGGGGCAGGACAAGAAGCAATGGGTGGAAACTAATCAAGGGGAGAAGCAACTTAGAACTAAGGAGAAATTTCCTGACAGTTAGAACAATTAACCTCTGGAACAGCTTGCCTCCAGAAATTGTGAATGCCCCAACCCTGGAAGTCTTTAAGAAGATGTTAGATAGCCATTTGTCTGAATGGTATAAGGTTCCTGCCCATGCAGGGGGTTGGACTAGAAGACCTACAAGGTCCCTTCCAACTCTGCTATTGTATTGTATTGTATTGTATTGTATTGTATTGTATTGTATTGTATTGTTGTATTGTATTTTATTGTTGTATTGTATTGTATTATAAAAACAAATATGTAAAGCCAAACCACAAATGGGAACAGCTGTGTGAGATCTACCTTGTACAACCAATGCTGCAGTATTTGGTGAACGGTTGCAGATGGGGACATGGTGGCTCAGTGGCTAAGATGTTGAGCTTGTTGATCAGAAAGATCGGGAGTTCAGTGGTTCGAATCCCTAGCGCCGCTTAACGGAGTGAGCTCCCCATGACTTGTCCCAGCTTCTGCCAACCTAGCAGTTCGAAAGCATGTAAAAAATGCAAGGAGAAAAATAGGGGCCACCTTTGGTTGGGAAGGGAACAGCGTTCCGTGTGCCTTCGGCATTTAGTCATGCCAGCCACATGGCCACGGAGACGTCTTCAGACACTGTTGCCTCTTTGGCTTTGAAATGGAGATGAGCACCGCCCCCTAGAGTTGGGAACGACTGGCACATATGTGCGAGGGGAACCTTTACCGTTTACCCCTTGCAGAAGGTATCATGTTACTGGCCACATGTAATAAAAACCCTTCCAAAACCATAGCAGTAATTAGGGTTATTTGTCACTGGATTTCTTAATTCCAGCTTACTCCCTGCAGGAAGTTGCATCCTTCTTACATTGTGGAGCATCCAAAAGGGACAGCAATACAGATTAAGCATCATAGGGTTGGCCACCGTGTTCTGCCTTGAACAATTTTATGTTTTATGAAAGTTACAAGGGAGTAGAAGGAGCTGGATGTTTGCTGTAAGGCCTTGCCTCTCTCTTTCTTCAAATAACCTCGATGGTGCTACTCAGTCACCAAATTAGAGATCTCTGAAACAAGCAGGCAAACCTTCCAATGAGGATATGGCTAATGTGGGAGTGTGGGATTGTGGGTGTGCCTACACATATACTGATAGATACAGACAGACAGACATATGATAGGTGATAGATGGATGGACAGATAGATAAGATAGATGATGGGTGGGTGGGTGGGTGGGTGGATGGATAGATAGTTAAGATGATGGATGGATGGATGGATGGATATAGATAGATAGATAATACATGGATGGATGGATGGATAAGATGATGAATGGATAGAGATAGATAGATAGATAGATAGATAGATAGATAGATAGATAGATAGATAGATAGATAGATGGATGGATGGATGGATGGATGGATGGATGGATGGATGGATGGATGGATGGATGGATGGATGGATGACAGAGAAAGATAGATAGGTAGAGAGATGATAGATAGATAGATAGATAGATAGATAGATAGATAGATAGATAGATAGATAGATAGATAGATAGATAGATAGATAGAATACATGGATGGATGGATGGATGGATGGATGGATGGATGGATGGATGGATGGATGGATGGATGATAGATGGATGGATGGATGGATGGATGGATGATAGATAGATAGATAGATAGATAGATAGATAGATAGATAGATAGATAGATAGATAGAATACATGGATGGATGGATGGATGGATGGATGGATGGATGGATGGATGGATGGATGATAGATAGATAGATAGATAGATAGATAGATAGATAGATAGATAGATAGATAGATAGATAGATAGATAGATAGATAGAATACATGGATGGATGGATGGATGGATGGATGGATGGATGGATGGATGGATGGATGGATGATAGATAGATAGATAGATAGATAGATAGATAGATAGATAGATAGATAGACAGACAGACAGACAGACAGACAGACAGAATACATGGATGGATGGATGGATGGATGGATGGATGGATGGATGGATGGATGATAGATAGATAGATAGATAGATAGATAGATAGATAGATAGATAGATAGATAGATACAATAGGATAAGATAAGATAAGATAAGATAAGATAGGGCAGATTATTAGCCAAATGGCAAAAATCTTCTTGATGAGCAGTAAATTAGCGGCATGAGTTACTCATTACCCTAGGATCTGACTCACTATCTTTTACTAGCTAAAATACAACCAGTTTACCCAACACACTAGTCTCAACCATGTTTTTTTTACAAGCCACAGCAGCGGGTTTTTATGCACCCCGCTGAGCCACTAAACAAGCCACTTTTTCATCCTAGCGGTACAGTTATTCTGTACGCAGACCACCTCCGATTCAAATCATCCGCTGGCTTTGCCAGGGGAGGGAAAACCTAAGCAGCTGAAATGAGAAAAATAAAGAGACCCTATAACCTCCTGTGTTGTTTTTTTTTGTTACAGCGGACCCGACCGTAGGGTCCTGGTTTGCTGCCAAACGACAATTTCCAACCATCCCAAGGGAGCGCTCGATAGATAGGCTGACATGAAACAAGGTCCCCCTTGTCTTCCAGGCCATATACGTCGTCAATGCTCTGCTTATGCATTTGCTCAGGGAGCATTTAAAAGTCCCTGATCAAAATGCAACAGGGGTCCCTATCAACTCTCCCTTTTATTTTTCAGGGTGGGTGGGTGGGTGGTGGGCTGGTGGTGGAGAGAAAGAGAGCAGTGATTTCCCAATTTCGGTTAAAAGCTTCCTCTCCGTTAAAAAGGAGGCTGGGGATGGGAGAGGGGGGAAGAGAGGAAGAAAATAGGCTGGTTTCAATTACAGATTTGCTCACGCCAGAGTTCTCACCAGAAATTGCAATTCAGTACATGAACATGAGTTGCTCGGGGCTTGGTGGGCAACGCTACAGGGATGCCCCCAAAGTGATGTTGGAGAAATAACACCAGGTGGGAACAAGGCCGCCTTAAACTGTGGTCCTCAAGTATCTCAAGTTCACTTTTCCCGTAAAGGTCCAGGGTGTCAAACTCAAGGTCCGGGAGCTGGAGCTGGCCTGCGGGGTGTTACATCTGGTTGGTGGGGCCGCCCTGGAAACAGCGAAGGACTGACCTGCGGTGTCTCTGCTGACAGAAACAAAGCTCAGGAGGGCTGCACATGACCCTCCCGAGCTCCCATTTCGCTGGCAGAGGGTTGCGGAAGGCTGCCGCAGCCGAAAATGGAGTTTGCAAGGGCCGCGTGCGGCTCTCCCAAACTCCATTTTTGCCGGCAGAAGGTTGCAAGAGGCTGTTATAGCTAAAAGGGAACCTCGCAAGGGGCACATGCAGCCCTTCCGAGCTTAGTTTTCACTGGAAAGGTGGCAGGAGGCCATTGCAGACGAAAACGGAGCTCACACGGGCTGCATGCAGCCCTCCCAAACTTAGTTTTCAGTGGCAGAGTCTTGCAGGAGGCAATTGTAGCTGAAAACAGAGCTCACGCGGCCCGCATGCGGCCCTCCCAAACTTAGTTTTCAGAGGCAGAGTCTTGCAGGAGGCAATTGTAGCTGAAAACGGAGCTCACGTGGGTCGCATGCGGCCCTCCAAAACTTAGTTTTCAGTGGCAGAGTCTTGCAGGAAGCAATTGTAGCTGAAAACGGAGCTCACGTGGGCCGCATGCGGCCCTCCAAAACTTAGTTTTCAGTGGCAGAGTCTTGCAGGAGGCCATTGTAGCTGAAAACAGAGTTCATGCGGGCTGCGGGCAGCCCTCCTGAGCTTATTTTTCACTAGCAGAGGGTTGCAGGAGGCTGTCGCAGCCAAAAACGGAGCTCGGGAGCCTGTTCTTGCTGGCAGAGCGCTCAGGCCACCATAGGCAACCCCCCCCCCCCCGATACGAGTGATGTTGAGCTGGCCACACCCACCCTGGCCACACCCACTCTGCCCCCCCCCAGGTGAAACACAACCCTGATGCGGCCCTCGATAAAATTGAGTTTGACGACCCTGATTTAGCTGACAAGTCGACAAGAACAATAACGACACAACTGTTTCGTTGTTCTGGAGCTAACTGAGCAGTGAAGATCGGTTTGGTGCTCCCAAAACTCATGTTCTTGTCCAAAGCATTGTTTTTCCACCATAAGCAGCAGCTAATTCTCCAGCTTTGGCTCAACCTTAGAAAATCTAAGACAAACTTCAGGCTAGAAATAATTACAAGTTACCAAGAGAAGGCTCCTACTTACAGAATTCCTGTGTGACCTCTGCTTTGTCTTCGCACATGAAAAAAAATAATCACCATTCCTTTAACTAGTATAGGGATTATAGGCATCATTGGTGCAAAGGACATATCTGCCCATCATCACTGACACTATTGAGACAACCTAGGGTCATAGGACCTCTTTTAGGTAGTCTTCTCCAACCTCAAATTCTCCATCAAAGGCCTGGAGACTGAAACATATGAAGAACGGCTGCAGGATTTGGGTTTGGCTAGTCTAGAGAAAAGAAGAATTAGGAGCGACATGATAGCAGTATTCCAATATTTGAGGGCCTGCCATAAAGAAGAGGGGATCAATTTATTCTCCAAAGCACCAGAAGGCAGGACAAGAAATAATGGACAGAAACTAATCAAAGGGAAAAGCAACCCGGGAATTAAGGAGAAACTTCCTAACAATGGGGACAATTAACCAGTGGAACAGGTGGTCTCCAGAAGTTGTAGGTGTTTCATCACCGGAGGTTGTTAAGACTGGACAGCCACTTGCCTGAAATGTGCTATAGGAGGCTAGACTAAAAGACCTCCAAGCTCCCTTCCAGCTCTGTTCTATTCTGATACCTTTGAAATTCAGGGAGGTGGAATAGATCTGGTGGAACACCAAGTCTTCTTTTTCAAAACCGTTCTCACTATAAAGGCAGATGATTATTTTTTTTAAATCAATTTTATGGAACAACGCAGCAGGACAATCTTCCCCTATCTTGATCTGAGAAGGACTCCTCCCACAATCTCCAGCAAGAGTCATTCCAGATGCAGAATCTGGGATTGAAAGCTACACATTTGGAGAACATCCAAACGAAGAGGGGAGAGAGGGGGCTGTCGTAGGTACGGTACTGCCGTCTCCTGCAGCTTTGGAGTTGGGAAATGGGATTGGAACTCTCCAGCTTCTCCCAACCCAATCATCTGTAGATCTCCAGAGTGCAACACGCAAGCCAAAAGCTGATATATAATATGCTCAGGAAACAGATTCCCTCTCCGCCTGCAAAACGAAATGAACTATTTCTTTTTTTTTCCCCTCAAGAGAAAGAGAACGAAACTCCAAAGAAGAATCGCAAGGCCCCAGAACTAATTACTAACACCGGTTTTGGCCAGAAGAACCATTAAAAGCAGAATGATTTTCCCCCTCCTCCCCTCTTTTTCCTCCCAGGTTATATCGTATGCGTTTAGCCAGTTTCATCACTTCCCACATAAAACTGTTCAGTTATTCTCTTGGTGTGCATGCCTTAAAAGCAGACCATCTTCCGTTTGCTGGAGCTGGCAGACCGAAGGAGCGATCTGGTCAAAAGAAGAGCCAAAGAGAGTGTACTCATCGGGCCACACAAAACTTCCCACTTCCGAGGTCTGAAATTACTGTGATTATCCACGTCACCATGCACATGCGTACGCCTTTTTATTTAAATCTCTGGGTTTTTCTAAGTTTGGATGGATCCCCCAAAGGGTTTTTATTCTTCGCATTTCAGTCCATATCGGCGGGGAAGTATAATAATAATGTATTTGTCAGTGCACAACCCATGTACAATGAGATTGGTTGAGCTCCTTCAGTGCAGACGCCCCCCCAACACAATACAACTCACAGTGAAAGACAGAAAAATTCCTAATCGGATAAATCATATTAACAAACACCCAGTCCTATTGCACCAGTGTGAACATGTTACACATTGTGTTGGCCCTGCGTGTCCATCATACTATGTATAGTTTTGCCTCTCCTATATAAAAACTACCTATAGTTTTTCCTTTCCTATATAAAAACTACCTATAGTTTTGCCTCTCCTATATAAAAACTACCTATAGTTTTTCCTTTCCTATATAAAAACTACCTAGTTTTTTCTCTCCTATATAAAAAAACTACCTATAGTTTTTCCTTTCCTATATAAAAACTACCTATAGTTTTGCCTCTCCTATATAAAAACTATCTATAGTTTTTCCTTTCCTATATAAAAACTACTTATAGTTTTGCCTGTCCCATATAAAAACTACCTATAGTTTTGCCTCTCCTATATAAAAACTACCTATAGTTTTTCCTTTCCTATATAAAAACTACCTAGTTTTTCCTCTCCTATATAAAAACTACCTATAGTTTTTCCTTTCCTATATAAAAACTACCTATAGTTTTGCCTCTCCTATATAAAAAACTACATATAGTTTTTCCTTTCCTATATAAAAACTACCTATAGTTTTTCCTTTCCTATATAAAAACTACCTATAGTTTTGCCTCTCCTATATAAAAACTACCTATAGTTTTTCCTTTCCTATATAAAAACTACCTATAGTTTTGCCTCTCCTATATAAAAACTACCTATAGTTTTTCCTTTCCTATATAAAAACTACCTATAGTTTTGCCTCTCCTATATAAAAACTACCTATAGTTTTTCCTTTCCTATATAAAAACTACCTATAGTTTTGCCTCTCCTATATAAAAACTATCTATAGTTTTTCCTTTCCTATATAAAAACTACTTATAGTTTTGCCTGTCCTATATAAAAACTACCTATAGTTTTTCCTTTCCTATATAAAAACTACCTATAGTTTTTCCTTTCCTATATAAAAACTACTTATAGTTTTGCCTCTCCTATATAAAAACTATCTATAGTTTTTCCTTTCCTATATAAAAACTACCTATAGTTTTGCCTCTCCTATATAAAAACTATCTATAGTTTTTCCTTTCCTATATAAAAACTACTTATAGTTTTGCCTCTCCTATATAAAAACTATCTATAGTTTTTCCTTTCCTATATAAAAACTACTTATAGTTTTGCCTCTCCTATATAAAAACTATCTATAGTTTTTCCTTTCCTATATAAAAACTACTTATAGTTTTGCCTCTCCTATATAAAAACTATCTATAGTTTTTCCTTTCCTATATAAAAACTACTTATAGTTTTGCCTCTCCTATATAAAAACTATCTATAGTTTTTCCTTTCCTATATAAAAACTACTTATAGTTTTGCCTCTCCTATATAAAAACTATCTATAGTTTTTCCTTTCCTATATAAAAACTACTTATAGTTTTGCCTGTCCTATATAAAAACTACCTATAGTTTTTCCTTTCCTATATAAAAACTACCTATAGTTTTTCCTTTCCTATATAAAAACTACTTATAGTTTTGCCTCTCCTATATAAAAACTATCTATAGTTTTTCCTTTCCTATATAAAAACTACTTATAGTTTTGCCTCTCCTATATAAAAACTATCTATAGTTTTTCCTTTCCTATATAAAAACTACCTATAGTTTTGCCTCTCCTATATAAAAAACTACATATAGTTTTCCTTTCCTATATAAAAACTATGTATAGTTTTCCTCTCCTGCTAAAGGATCAAACTACTGACTCCCAATAAATTATGTAGAGAGGAAGTTATCCCTTTTATATGGAGGTGGGGGGGAAACTGAAAAGCGTAGATCAGGGCTGAGGGTGAACCACAGATGTAAAGGCAGACTATCCTTAAGAGTATCAAGAAGATCGGATTATTGCCTTCCTGCTTAATAAAATAGGTTTGCAGAACAAGCCGGGGGGGGGGGGGGGGTGCACAGCTTGCTTGCAACTTGCAAGGAGGTGTGATAGGCATGGGGGGGGGTGTCAAAATCCCCCTTATTGCAAGCCCACATTTTCTTAACACCTCCCTTCCCAACCAAGAGCCCCCAGCACCACTGAAGGAGAGAGGGCATTGAGCCTGAAGGCAAGGAGGGAGGGAGAGCAGTGCCTTACATGAGACCTGTGATTCTTTGGGGGGCACCCCAAAAACTGCTGGCACATGGAGGGGAGGGGGAGAGGAATAAAGAACAAGAGGAGGGGGAGGAAAAGGAGCGAAGCGGGCAGGAGCCCATCCCTTCTCCGCCTTCAGTTCAGCCAAGGGTGAAAAGCGGGCTTCGTGGGAGACGCCCCCCCCCCAAATCTTACCAGGCCGACCACCCCCATTTCCAGGATCGGGACACCGGGATGCCAGGAGGGTCTCTCACCTGTAGGCGGCCACGGCTCGGGTCTGCAAGTATTTCTGGGCCGTCATGACCCCGACGAAGAGGAAGTTCTTGGCCGGGGGGCTCCGGCCCCGAGGCTGGGCGGGCTCCGGGTGCCAGAGGAGGGCCCCTCGGGAGTCCCGGTTGGGCAGCGGGAGCAAGCCGCCGCCGCCGCCGCCGCCCCCTCGCCTCTTGCAGCCTTCCAGGCTGGCGCGGCGCCGCTGTCCCACGTTCTTCAGCTCCGAAGCGCGGGGCAGGATGAGGCGGGAAGCCAGGGTGAAGCCCAGCACCAGACCGAGCAAGACGCTGAGCCAGGAGCGGCGGCTTCTGCCAGCCATGCCCCCACCCGCGTTGCACGACGCGCCCGGGAGGCTCCCCAAAGACGAGGCGCAAGCCCCCCCTCGCGTCCTCCGCCTGGCTGGGAAGCCCTGGCCGGGCCGGAGCCCACCTACCCGCCCACCCGCCCACCTCTCAGCCCAGCGAGCTGGCTAACTAGCGCCCAGGACGACCACTCCCCCGCTTCTTCTTTCCCTTCGCTCCCTCCACCAAGTTCCTCCCGGCGAGGCCAGGCCCGCCTTCCCACCCACCCGCTCCGGCCGGCCGCCCCTTCCTCTGCCGCCTTTGTGCCTCGGGAGACCCCCGGCAATGGCTTCCTGGCCGCCTCCCTTGCTGGTCCACACACACACACACACCCCGCAACTCAGCCGGGACGGTTGATCCTCCTCCTTCGCCTCCTGCTGCTGCTGCAGCTCCTTCTCCCCGTCCGGGGCCTCGGCCCTGGCCCGAGAGCGCCCAGCGCTCCGGGGCAGGCTGCTTCCCCGGCCGCCCCCTCCGGCTGGCTCTCCTTCTCGCTCCCCTCCCTAGCCGGCCCAGCTGAGCTTCCCCGGCGGGGAAGGGCAAAGCAGCCTGGCGGGCGAGAGCGCCGCGGCCATAGGGGCGCTGCTGCTCCGCCTTCTCCCGCCGCCGCCGTGCCGGGGAAGCGGGCTTTGTTCGGACGCCTCCGCCTCTGCTCCGCCTCCTGCGCTGGGGCTAGTGCTGCCGTGGCTCGCTTGGCGGCTGCTGCTGCTGCTGCTGCTGCAGCCCGCGGGCGCCCGCTCGCGCCGCCCGGCCTGGCTTTTGCGGCTCCCGAGCCTGGAGCGACGGACTCAGTTGCTGCTGGTGCTGGTGCTGCTGCAGCCGCCACCGCCGGGGCCCGGGCCGAAGACTCTGGCCGCGCATCTCCCCGCGGCTCTTAGTTCACCATCGCGCGGCGGGGCGGGAGCAGGAGGGGCGGGGTGGAGAGGAGGAGGAGGAGGAGGAGGCCCTTGCCTGGCCCCGAGGGCCGCATCGCTCGCCCGCCTGCCGGCTCGGAGACGCGCTCGGCTTCCCAGCCGAAGCAGAGAAAGAGTCCCGGAGGCGTTTAAGAGAGGAAGAGAAGGAGGGGGGGGGGGGGAGATCCGCAGAATCGGGAGGTATCGACCTGGAGAGCGAAGGAGGGGATCTCCCCCTCCTCCTCCCCTTGGACGAGACGGAAAGGGATCTCGCTGGGATTCAAAGGCAACTTTGCAGCTTTTAGGAAGGGGGCAAAAAAGATGGCATAAGCTTCTCCCCCCCCCCCCCCGTAGTATTGGCTCCAAGCGGGCCTTTGGAAGGCGGATCTCTTTGCCCCCCCCCCCTCCTCCTCTCCACTGATAAAGGAATCTGGCCAGGTTCAAAGCATCCAGCCGTTTAGGATCTTCTTGTGAGCCTTCTGGCTCCACAGTTCCCAAGGTGGTCCTCCTCTCCTTCCAGCCAACCGCAATCTTGCTGCGCCTGCAATTTTATATTTTTTTAATGTGTGCATTCACTGTTGGGCACAAAAGCCCTCCTTATATTCCTTCTCTGAATAAAAGGACTAACGTTTCTTTCAGGACAATAGAACCGAAAAGGTGTGTGTGTCCCGTCCCCCCTTGGTGAATAGATAAAATTAGATCCTGGGGGAAGGGGGGAATCGTGTGTGATGGTCTCTAGATACCAGATCGTAAGATTTGATGGTTCTGTTTTTGCTGACTTTGGATGTGTAAATGGGTTGGTGCAGCAGCGTTCCGGACAAAACTGGGTGAAGGTAATTTAGCAGCAATTTATGTGCAAATAACATCCTTTATAGGTAGTCCTCAACACATGACTGCAATGGAGTCCAAAAAGTTATGTGGCTGAGACATTTGCGAAGGGAGGTTTGCCCCATTTTACCACCGTTCTTGCCACCGTTGCTAAGTGAATCAGTGCAATGGTTAAGGCAGTAACACGGTTGTTAAGCGAATCTGGCTTCCCCATTGACTTCGCTTGTTCAGAAGGTCGCCAAAGGCGGCCACGGGATCCCAGGACTGTCATAAATGCGAATGTCTGAATTTTGATCGCATGACCACAAGATGCTGTAGAGGTCGTAAGTGTGAAAAAAAAATGGTCATGTTGCTTTTTTCATTGCTGTTGTAACTTTGAGCGGTCACTAAATGAATTGTGGTAAGTCGGGGACGATCTGCATTATAGTTGACTCAGCCTTCCATCCTTCCGAGGTGGGTAAAATGAGGACCCAGAATGGAAATTAGTCAAATTGCATGGCTACGTTACGCATCAATTGAGAAACCTGGAACTCAGGGTTGTCAACACATCTGAAAGGTGCCAGCTTGGGAAAAGCTGGACCAGGAATTCCAACCTTAGCTCCATTCCATTGGTGGCCACCAGAGATATCATCCCCACTCCCTTAGGTCAGTGCTTCTCAAATAGTGGGGCGGGCCCCCCAGGGGGGGCGCGAGGCTCCGTAAAGGGGGGCGCGTTTGACCTCGGCAGAGGTGTACTTATAACAATTTTATAGACAAATGATACTATTTACTACTAATAATAATAATTTAATTTTATATCCCGCTCTCTCTCCCCAAAGGGACTCGAGGCGGGGCACAGGCAAATTAAAAACACAAATAAGACCACAACAAAATACAAGGTTAAAAATAAATTAAATTGATCCTGCGCTAAAAACCCATAAACTAAATTAAAACAGTTGCGCGGGGGGCGCGAAATGTTTTCTTCTTCCTAGGGGGGCATGACAGAAAATAATTGAGAAGCACTGCGTTATACCAATAATACTGGACAACCTGTACATGAATATACCTATAGTTGTAAAATCTATGAGCCACTTCACAGAGCTAATGTACCATAAACAACCTAAAATAAGGCCTCCCAAGCTTAAATCCCCTTTCCCTCCTGAAAATAGAAATAAAACAATGTGCATGCACATATACACACACTGCATTTGCACAACACACTTAAAACACAAACTAGCCAACTCCTTTTCAGCCTATTGCATCATACATACCCAAACACTGGGATATTTTATGACTGAGTGGGTTGGAAAATCTCAGATTAATATAATAAATTATTGCCGTATTAGCCACAAATACATATGTGGGGCTCGCAGTTGTAAAGTTGTTTGGGGGCGGACAATTGGAAGGAAGCAGGCTCAGTGCCCCAATGTTGTGGGAGGAAACACCAACAATTGAACGCAGGCATTATAAATAGCTTTTAATCTGCTACAGACAGGTACCAGATCCGTATTGGCTATTGATTGTAATACAAATCACAACTTGCTTTAAAAAAAAAAAATCCCTCAAAAGCAGCTAAAACGCTGTTCTGAGAATTCCCAGCCAGTTTGGCTGAAAATCCAATCCATTTGGAAAGCACACCGTTGGGGAAAGCTGGTCTAATATTATTATACTTAGTCATCTTAACATCAGATGATGAAGTGCTTTCTTTTTTTCGATCAAAATTGGTTCACTGAAGAGTTTGTTTGTTTTTTTGGGTGCCCTAAAAAGAGGTCACTTTCATTCACCGCCAACCCTGGATGTCATCTCCTCCCCGCCCTCCCCTTTGCTGGGCTCAAGGAAAGCCCGCCTCCCTGTTGAGCAAAAAGGAAGCCATTGGCTCAACGTGGCAGCCTGTCCTTCAAACGCCTCTCAAATTTTGCAAATTGTTAGTGTCCGCTTCCCCTTTCAAATGGCAATGGAGGGACTTCAAAAGGACATAAATGCAAACTTCATTGAAAGTCTGCTTTTACAGAATGTGAGTTAAACTTTCCTTTCCTTATTCTCTTCCTTTCCTTTTTTCCCTTCCCTTTCCTTTCTTCTCTCTTCTTTTCCTTGTCTTTCCTTTCCTTTTCCTTCCCCATTCCCACCCAGTCAGAATCTAAACATTATTAGTGCAGTATTGGTTTGCCATTTTTTTTTACTACCAGTTCAGGCGCGCGTGATACTTCTGTGCATGCACAGAAGCGTCCAGGCGGAGTCTCCCACCGCCGCTAATACCGGTTCGCCGGATCCAGGCCCAACCCACCTCTGGAAGATTTGCAGCAACAGGGAATGTTCCTTTTCAAGGGCTTGACTAGCTGGCCATATTCTCTTCCTGATGCTCCATTCTCTACGACATTCTCTAGTTTCAAACGGGGAAAACACGAGGAGTTCAAATATCTGCAAATCTAAACATTTTTTATATTGCTCCTCCAAATGGAAGAATAGATGGAGCACAAAATCCACCTTCCTTATCTATTTATACTGTCTCCTGCCGGCAAAGAGATGCAGAGAGATATTTATTCGTTTAAACAAAATATAAAACTGCCTGTCTTATACGAGGCTGATTTTGGGCAGCCTACAAAGATCATTAAACTAACACTTCCTCATGTTCAAAAGGCCACGATTAAACCATAACCCAAGACAAAACCACATCATCAACAATGGACTATCTGGTCCCAGAATGTGGGAAAAATATTTTTACATATCTATGAAAGGCTAACAGGCTTGAGGCCATTCAGACCTCTGAAGGAATGCTGTTCCATATCAGTCCATAGTAGGGTTTGATTACAAAAAGAGAATTTGTACTCTTCAGTATTTATTCAAAGATCAATTGCACAATCCACTCACAAAGTGACTTTTCTCTCTCCACATTACCAGATCTGCCACATAAGCATACCGCTGTGCATTGCAAAGGACTGAACTTTCACAACACGTGAAGCTCAAAGCAAGGAAATTACATTTCAGATTAGTCCAATTTTGGAGCCACCTCCATAACTGTTTTCCCCCAACCACTGTCCGTCATGATCTGCTAAGAACTCCAGTTAGAATGGTGATTCTAATTGGAGCCTTTAAGACCAATCTATGTGGACCAGGAAGCTGGACATAGGCCCAGCCTTTTAACCGGCCCCTGGAGGCTCAGCGGGCTGAGATGGTCAGCCAGTTCCAGGCCAGGATATAATCCCAGTGGAACAAGGCCCTCTGGCTCTTTGCCACCAGTGGCTCTTCCCTCCAGCCTTCACCCAAAGCCCTGCACCAGGAGGCTGAAGCACAAAAAGACCCCGAAGGGGGAGACTCTCTGCAGAAACACAAACATTCATTGCGCGTATCCGGCCCAGGGACCGTAGTTTGAGGACCCCTGATTTAGTGCAATATAAAAAATGCAAGACATTTTTCTGTAGACCACCAAAATTTTCTTACGAACCGTGACCGCTGTTCTAGTCCAACCTCCTGCTGAAAGCAGGGGCCTTATACCATCCCAGTTAAATGGCTGTCCAGTCTGTTTTTGAAAACCTCCAGGAATGAAGCACCCACAACCCCAGGAGGCAAGCTGTTCCATTGATCAATTGCTCTGTTAAGTCGGGATTTCTTCAATTGCCAGAAAAGAGAGAACATGGGAGAGAAAGGAAACACTCGGAGAGATGATTAAAAAGTAGATTTTGATTTATTTAAATCAAATTTATATCCCGCCCTTCTCCACAAGGACCCAGGGCGGTGATCTGCTCTCATAAAAACACGGTGATCCAACCAAATTCTTGGGAAGGCCAAACGGCTCCGATTCCTTTGCCCCCTCCGATATTTTATTTCAAACACACTTCTGAAAACCAGATCTAATACGTTCTTTCCTTTGGAAACTGGTGTTCCAAGTGCCCATTTCAAACCCTTTAAGAGACTGGAGTGAAAGGGGAAGAAAAGTAGAAGTTTGATACAGTCAAATAATGAAAGAACACAGTAGAGAAGTCGAGCCAGGCAAGAAGGAATCTTGTCCCCATCACAATTCCTTCCAGCCCCAGTCAATGTTTGTTGTTTTTTCCTGGACAAGGCAGAAGGCAGGTCCTTCCAAATTTCCAAGCACCCAAATTTTCTCCTCTGTGGCCAGAGGTTGAAAAGAATCTCCATATACCCTGGAAACCTGTCCTTTGGCAAGTATTAATCAGCTTCATGCGCACTGAGATTTGTCATCTTAGCAGCGCTGAACGTTCGTCAAAATTCAGTCTGATGCTGCCCTCGTGAGGCTCCACGCAACCTTTTGTGCCAATGACAGATTGCAGATCTATTTCACTTTGGAAGAATGAAGGATTTCAGCAGTGGGGGGAAAGCCCCAAACTTGTATTTCAAAGAGCTAAAGCTTTTGAAAGCAGTGGCAAGCCTTTGAATTTCCAAGAATTCTGCAGCATGGAAAAAAAAAAGATTTAGAATCGCAATGTACTGTAAATATTAGAATGTTAGTCGGCGTGGTGGAAAAAATGCGGAAGAAATGCTTGCTACCTTTAGTGAAATATGTAAAGTGTTTGAAAAGAGGAAAAGAGAGAGAGCTGAAGACAACCTATAAACATTCAGATCTGCTCCAATGGCAGCTCCTAATATTTTACAAGATTACCTCTGGAAGTTCAATCAATCAATCAATCAATTTAATATTTGTAAACCGCTCCCTCTCCCCATAGGGACTCGGGGCGGTGCACAGGAAGAATAAAAAACACAATAAATATATACAAACATTTCTTTAAAAAACAAATTAAACCTAAATCTGTGCTAAAATTCCCCATTAAAACTAAGCTATACTAAAAAACTTCCCAATAAAACCCCAGAGACAGAGAGACTATCCTAGGCAGAGAGACTATCCTAGGACTATCCTAGATTTCCTAAGTTGAAATCTAGAGTACTGCTACTTGCTAACTTTTGCCAGTATCTTAACAAAGTTTGTACAGTGTGCCCTAATGTTTCTTCAAGTATCTCTTAGATCAGACCCTAACCTTAAACACTCAAAGAGCCACCAAAGGTCCTAACTAGAAGCCCCCCGTTCAGTTCTGGAGCTGATTGGAAGTCCGGTTCCCTCAGCCTAGTCTCCTCCTAGCGTCCTTTTTCCTCTCCTGTACTAATCGAAAGCCCTATCAGTTGTGGAGCTGACTGGAAAACCCGTCCCTTGCCATAGAGTCTCCTCCTGGTGCACCATGCCTCCCCCCCCTCCCCCAACCAGAAGCTCCTCTCAAAGTTGTGGGGCTGACCGGCGACAGGGAGCTGCAACAGAGGGATGAAAGAGCCACATGCGGCTCCAGAGCTGCAGGTTGTCAACCCATCTTAGATATTTTCAAGTTTGGAAACATTGCAAATGCAGCTGTCCATTTATTCACTACTTTATATCAATATTTTATGTACTTTTTGTCAATTGATTCTTATTTCGTTGTATTTAAGTACAATGATACTTATTTCTGTCTCTCTTTTTTTTTAGCTACCAGAATCATTTTAACAATATGGTCAGTATAACTGGACTCCAATATTATACTTTGAAGCTACATTACTTATTCTTACATGTGATCTCATTACATTTTTTCCAGAGTAATATTAATTGCCACTTTGTCTATGGTATGTCTAGTCTAGTGAAGAGAAGATAAGGACTAGTGACGTTCCAATATTTGAGGGGCTGCCACAAAGATGAGATGCTTTCCAAAGCACCAAAAGTAAGGACAAGAAACAATGGATGGAAGATGTTCAAGGAGAGAAACCACCTAAAACTCAGAAGAAAAATCCTAATGGTGAGGACAATCTACCAGTGGAACGGCTTGCCTTCAGAAGTTGTGGGGTTTTCATCACTGGAGGCTTTCAAGAAGAGACTGGACAGTCATTTGTCTGGAATGGTATAACGTCCCCTGCTTGAGCAGGAGGGTTGGACTAGAAGACCTCCAAGGTCCCTTCCAATTCTATTATTCTATGCTCTATGTTTTACTTGAATTAGAGTGGATTCCTTCTGATCTTATTTATGGTACAGTCTTTGCATTCATCTATGGCAGGGGTCTCCAACCTTTGCAACTTTAAGTCTGAAGGACTTCAGCTCCCAGAATTCTCCAGCCAGCTTTGCTGGCTGGAGAAGTCTGGAAGCTAAAGTCCTTCAGACTTAAAGTTGCAAAGATTGGAGACCCCTGATCTACGGGATAACTTCACGTTTTCCATTTTAATTTCAAATGGAGAAATAATTTGTCTTTTTGACATCTGAAAGGAAAAATCCCTCTGGCTATTTGTTCCTTGGCACACATTTTATGCACCTTGTAGGATTGAAGACTTCAGTAAATAGTTTTCAGTACAAATCCAGAACCTGAATTGTGTCCAACTATCCTACGTTGTTCACCTGTCAATCACATAATAATCCCATCAGAGAACCCAGCCAAATCTTGCATTTTTGTGGACATTATAAGCAGCACAACAGGGACTTAAAAGCCCTACAGAGGAAGCTCGGATGAAACTTAAAGGTGGTTTTTGTTCTACCAGATACTTCCAAGATTACTTGTCAACCAACAGTGAACGAAGCCAACTTTTGCCATCTTTCATTCTTAGCTACCAACAACAGGAAGAAATTCGCAACTTGCTATTTTTCAGAATAGCTTCCTGAAGGGTTGAATCACGTCCAACTCATTCCAAATTTTAATTCTTCAGTGTTTAAACTTCATCTGAGTATGCCCAGATGAGACCAAAAGCTTTTATGAACATTAAGTAGCTTTAAATTCCTCAGAGCTGAGTTTGTATCTTATTCTAAAGTATAAATCATTGTTTTCTTTTGACTTACATGAACCCAGTCATTGTAACTTATTTGATCATCCATTGTTTAGCACAATCTTCTCCAATCCAGCATCTTAAGATACTCTTATTACTCATCCTGGAAGGAACTCTTGGGCCAAAGGGTGATTTAGGGTGATGTGTAAGCTTGAGGTATAAATAAAACGGATTGCTACAACTGGCAAACACACAGATCAAATGCATGAAAAACACACTTGGTAAGGAGTGGTAACCACCAATAGCTTGTGGCAGAGGAATACACCCTTCCTGACCTAACTTGGATAAAATTATCAGCCACCAAGATCACGCAAGGAGAAAAGACATGTCCTACAGACTAATGAAACATACAAGTGAGCTTAAAACTCACTTTTTCCATTTGGCTGGCCTGGCTTAGACTCTATTAATAAATTGTGGGGATTTTATTAAGGGTTTTTAGATGGTTTTAAGATGTTTTTAGCACGGGTTTAAATTTAATATATTTTTATTGTAGCTATATTGTATTTTGTATTGTTTGTATTGTTTTAATATTTGCCTGTGCGCCGCCTTCGGGGAGATAGGGCGGGATATAAATCCAATAAACATAAACAACAAAAAGCTTTTGTCAAGAAACTGAACCATTAATCTGGCATACAGACTTTTTTCAATTCAATTCAATTCAAATTTAATTTATATAACCGCATCCTCTCCCCAAGGGGACTCGGAGCGGTGCACAGGGAAAATTAAAATATTATAAAAATATATACATAAAACAGATACAATAGATAAAAACAAATTAAACCAAAATAGTCCCTGCGCTAAAATCCCCTCAATTTAAATTCTACTAAAAAAACCCTAAAACCCTATCAAAGACGGGAGACTAACCTAGGCCGGCCAAGCAGAAAAAGTGTGTTTTCAATTTTTGACGGAAGGAGCGGAGGTCCGTGGTTGTTCTAATTTCGGGGGGAAGGTCGTTCCAGAGGGCCGTATTGTGGAACACTAGTAGTGTTCCACAATACTGACAAAATCAGGACCATAAAATATAAGGTGCCAAAGTCAAGAAATCCTTAAGTATTTGTTAGATAAGCAACTTTCTGGAAAGTGGCCATTTCTTATTACACAAAGTGTTTGGTTTCATTTTGTTCAAACAAAAATTAAATAGACCTTCCACAACAGAGGGACTCTCACCATCTCAGCTTTTTTTTCCTTCTTCAACATCTTCGGGGCATGTGATTCCCCCTTTTCCCCAGGGACCTCAAACCACGTGGTCCTGTCCATTAAAGCCTCCTTCCCAAGCAACTTCCATGAATCCGGAGTCTTTTCCCACCCACTCGGAACTGAACCCAAATGGGGCATTTCTTCCAACGGTCCCATTTAAACGCATACAGGACTGCAGCCTTGAGACGTGTTTATTAAACTAGAGCGCATAGGTTTTCTCTATAGAAAAAAAAAAAAGCGAAAGAATCAGATCTCTTGCCAATGCTATGTACAAGTATCTTTGTTATACAAAGCGGAAATGATTTTTTTTTAAAAGAACGACAACAAAAAGAGTACGGCAAGAACTGACCCCGCTCAGTGGTTGCTAATATCAGTTGCCCTCGTGGTGTGGTCACCATTGAGAAGAGCCACGTCATCCAGAGTGGGTTGCTACAGAGAACAAGCGGCGAACTTCAGTTGCATCGGTTTCCGTGACTTGGTGGGAACAAAAACTCCAGAGACAAAACTCTAAAATTCACAGACGGGCATGGCACATTTTTAAAAAAAAAATAAAAAAAAATTCACCGATCTTCTTTCTTGCCCTTTCTCTCCAAACTCCCTATAGCAAGCAACCCACAGACAGCCACTGGTCGCGAGGTAGAGTTAATGCCTCCCGGTGCCTGAGGAAGACACCGGGAAAATTAGCCTCATCCGCCCGAGGAAGGGCCTCGGCGTCCTGGTCTCCACGAACAAGTCCCACCACCTTCTCCAGACAAGGGGTTATAACCTAGGAGAAGAAAGAGGAACTTCATCACGTGATTTTTTTCCACAGGGGACAGGCAGGTAAGGAAGGACATACATTAAAGCGACGTCAAAGGGAAATCTGGACTTCTTCGAAACCAGCATAAGAGCAACAAGGCAAAAGAAAAGAAAACTTCCTTAGAGAAATAATCCTGTGCAGGTGGAGAAATATGGCGTCTGTATGCTAATAAACCTTACCCAGATCAAAATCATAACTGACTGCATGCAAACTTGGATTTACACCAAGGGCTCACAAACTTCTGCAAGAAATAGAATCCGTCTACCACTTTAAAAGTAAAATCAATGCTTTCTCTTTCAATTCCTACTAGTACTGAATGTATGTCTAACACAGGGGTGGGCAAACTTTGCAACTTTAAGTCTGAAAGACTTCAGCTCCCAGACTTCTCCAGCCAGCAAAGCTGGGAGCTGAAGTCCTTCAGACTTAAAGTTGCAAAGTTTGCCCACCCCTGGTCTAACATGTTTGATCTGGTTTTGTCCTCTTATGGCAAGTTTTATTAGTAAATTATTTGACTGATTGATTTTAATGGTAAGTGGAAATCCCACATCAGATAGGTGGTGTGGCCCGTCACTGGCCAGCAGAGCTGGCAGCAGATTTGGACAATGAGGAGGTTAGGGAGGAACATGGGTCAGTCCTGGAGTCTGGGGAAGGCTCTGATGAGGGCTCTGTGTCAGAGGCAGAGAGGGGGCCAGAGCCGTCTGACAGTTATCAGCTGCCTTCAGACATCAGTGAGGCAGACAAACAGCTGGAGCCTGTTCCCAGTGTGCGCATGCCCAGAGTTGCCAGATGAGGGGAACAGCTAAAGAACAGCGGTTGACTTGGGAGTAAGGCCAGACGATGAATGGCCCCTCCCAGTGGAAATAAAAGAGGAGCGAAAGGGGAGTGGAGTTTGCAGGAGACAATTAGTTCGCTTCATTGGTATGTGACTCTCCGAGACTCCTTGCCAAGTTTTGCGGATATTGGCCTGTCAGCTCTCCAAGCCAGATAAGGTCTGTGACTGTAAATCCTCCCTCGAAATGCTGGATGTGAATGAGCAGAATTCACAGTGCATTAATAAAAGGGGTTTTTGTCGGGACAAGGAGTTGCTTCATGCTCTTGGGAAGCCTCGGTCAGAACAATAAGAATAGCGCTATTTAGAAAGATACACCCCAGCTAATTCTATTGTAACACGATGCAATGAAAAAAGTTTAATCTACTAATGAATTATTTCTTCAAAGGACAGAGATATATAAATAAATACAGATCATGTATGCAGGATTTGCTCACGCCTGTTTTAAAAATACAAGCAGAGATATACAGTAAGTAAGCAATTTTTATGAACAAGAAATGTTGTCAACAAAATAGAGTATAGGATCTAAGAAGATACCACACTGGGAGGAAACCAGAACATCATTCAAAAGTGGTTAACAGAGAAAAGTGTGAATATATGAAGTAGTCTTTATTTTGATTAAACTAGTGGTCTAGATCAGGGGTCTTCAGGAGTTGAAGTCCACCAGTCTTAAAAGAGCCGACTTTGCAGACCTCTGGTCTAGATAATTTAGTTTTATCTACTTTGATTTTGGTTCCGCAAATCTCAGTCACAAAAAGTGGCAGCTTTTAGCTGTGCTACTTATGATGTTTCGATTTGGAATCCCCAAGGGTTTAATTTGGATTTTAATCAGTGCTCTGAATATTTTTTTAAAAAAATTAGAATGCACTGGCTCCATTCAGATCACAGCATCAAATTGATTTCTGCAAGATGATTGAGTAGTTCCAATGATTTTTAAGACAGAACAGTCTTTTTATATCTTTACACTGTAAGGATTTTACTTTCAATGTCTCCACTAGGGAGACAGGGCGTAAATGCAGATCCACCCAGTGCTAATCACACATCCAGGATCACCTAAGACAGGGGTCTGCAAAGTTGGCTCTTTTAAGACTGGTAGACTTCAATTCCCAGAATTCCCCAGCCAGCTATGGGAATTCTGGGAGTTGAAGTCCACCAGTCTTAAAAGAGCCAACTTTGCAGACCCCTGACCTAAGAGTAAGGCCAGCTTTACGAAAGAGATCAACAGCATGCATTAAAACCAAAAGGGACCTTGCGAAGCACCAACATTCTCCAACAAGATACACAAAGGATTTGGAACCTGTGGTGCCCCAGATGTTGATTAACCAAACTTCCCAGCGTGCCTTGTCAACATGTTCATGCTGACCAGGATTTGAATGTGTGATTGAATCACAAGTAGGGACACACAAAACTCAATGGCCCAATAACAAAAGAGAACCTGTTTTGCAATAATAACAATTAATACATAAATAAACCACTGACTCAGGAACAATAGAATCAGCACGCTATGGGGAAAAAAACCCCAAAATTTTTCTGGAGGGAAAACTGGATCATAAGAGTTTTATATTCCGGTTTCCAAACCATGAGATGCAGAGTGCAATGGAAGGAAGGAAGGAATACCATGTTGAAAAGTGATCCCCTTTCCAAGATCACTTATTATTAGACAGATAGACAAAACAGACAGACAGACAGACAGACAGATACACACACACACAATTCTTGGTTCAGAACTTACCCTCCCCTCGTAAGGACTTTTTGTTGGGTTTTGGCTTTACAACAGCTGCCGATGTGGAGGCTTCAGGCGTGGGTTCCTGAAATTTATTGGAAAAACTCATTCAGACCCCCAGATTCCAGCTCATCTTTTCAACAGTTCGCTCACTCAGCAGAAGAGACCAACCTGGTTGTGTTGGAGAGTCGCCTTGTAGCTTTTCCCTTCCTGCATGCTTTCCCACATGGCTATCTTTTGCTTTCTCTTCTCCTCTTCGAGCTGAAGAGCAAAAGGTGCATGAAGAAGGTTAGAACGAAATGATCTTTGCACCGAATCGCAGAATTGGGACGCCCCTCCAGGCTGTATATAGGCTTCCCAAAGCAAAAATAGGAAGACAGAAGGCAGAAAGAAGGGAAGTGGTGGACATCTCCCTATGGCTTCCCACATTTGGTCTTCTCAAATATGATAGACTTCAACTCTGATCATGCAAGCCAGTGTAAACTAAAGGGAATCACTGGAGCTGAAGTCCAACATGATCTTGAAAAGACAAAGTTGGGGAGTAGGGCATCCAATGAGCAGGCTTGATGAAGGCAGACCAACATGAAAAGAATTAGCATCAGGAGTCGAGAATTAAATTCTCTATGCAGAAGTACACCTATTCCAAAGACAAATTATTTGTTTCTCAAACACATTTGGCCAATAAAGAATTCTATTCTATTCTATTCTATTCTATTCTATTCCTATTCCTATTCCACTCTACTTCTACTATACCTCTACTGTTCTGTTCTATTTCTATTTCTATTCCACTCCACTTCTACTATACTTCTACTCCACTCTACTCTATCTTTCTATTCCAATGTATTCCCAAGAGTTGCTTTTTTCAGGAAAAAGCCTCCAATGAGGCAAGCAAAGCAGTTTGAAGGGTCATTAAAATGTTCAACCAAAATTAACACTTTTGAAGCCATAAAAAGAATTCTTTCAGTGGTGGGTCCTAGAGAAATCCTTAAACCAGAATAGATTTTGCAGCACCCTTTCCCTTCAATGTGAAGAGAAAGGAATAAGCAAACCAGTTGATAGTGATGTCACAGGAAGCTACTTTCATGGCCAGGTAACTAAACAAGTTATAAGGAATGGAAGAGGAGAATCTGGACGATTGCTGAGATAGCATGGTGAAATTAACAGAGAGTGCAGTTCACTTTTCCACCTCTTTTAGCAGATTTAGATTTACAACTAGCTAATTTCCTCCAGGTTTGCAAACTTCAGCTCTGTAGAAGGGAAAGAATATATACAGTGCGGTGTTTCAGGTCCCCAGTGTTTTCTGAACATTTCAAATCCTTAGGCTACAGCCAAGCAATCCAAACTGACCAGGTTCACATATTATATTAAGTTATGGTTTACTTTACCAACTCTGGACAAACCAGAGTAACCTGGTTCACACACCATACAAAGCCACTATGTCTATTTTACATTCTACCATCCCATACTGCATCAGACCATCAAGCAAATAAAGCCATTGCATGGTTTAGTCTTCTTTCTTTAAACAATCCCATAATCCCTTGCGGGGTGGAGTCTGGGCAGGCGAATGGAGCTAGCCGAGTGTTTAATGGCCTGATGCCCTTCCCTGTTGCCAATGCAGAGTTTTTTTCAGCAGATATATTCTCAGTGTGCCCAGAGAGAGAAATATCTGCCTCTACCTAGGATCGAACTCACAGCCTCTTGATTGTGAGGTGAGAGTTCTACCTCTAGGCCACCGCACCACTCCAATTGGTTTAATGCATGATTTAGTGCAACGTGTGAATCCAATTCATCGCAGAAAGTGCCTCGTGCCTGAGAATAGAAACTCCGGTGCCAAATTCTAAATTAGCTCTTTAGAGTAAAGATTCCAAATTGCACCTTAAAATTCTATTTATGGTACTGATTTTTCATTTTTTTTAAGGGCAGGCTGCCAATCAAACGTCTGTATATTTTCCTCGTGCTTTTGAATAGAAAGCGCACTTAGAACTGCCAGTCTTATAATGTTGCTGCAGGCAGTAGCAGTTCTCTGAACAGCTGCTTTAGTATCTGAAAGAAACCCATCTGGCTGAGACATACCATTTTCTGTTTTTCCTTGAACTTCTCTGCTTGGACATTCAATTGTTCCTGCATCTTCATGCGGGCAGCTAGGAGAGCTTCTTGTTGTTTAACCACGTCGTCTGGTTCTGAATCAATCCCAAGAGAGAGTTAGCAATAGCTTAAAGTCTGCTAGAAATCATACATTTGCACTAGCCTTGTGGTTTTTCATCTCTTCCGATACCGAAACTTGCCTTAATTTAATTTGCCACCGCGGCTTAAGAGTTAATCTCTTCTATCTGTCTTAATAGTTCAGCAGAATAATTCCACCTGGAAGTTGTTACCCATTCCTGTTATCCTTAGATCTCTTAGACAAATAAACTAAACCAAAACAGGAAGAATTGAACAAAGCTAATTTTCTGGGGGGGGGGGGGGGGGGGGACATGTTTAATCTGAAAGTCTATCGTATCAAAATGGAAGGGATAAACAGGACTGGCTGACCCAGAACATTATATAAGTTTACTTCTACACATAGACAACTTTCCTCAATCAATCCCAGCAGACACAAATTCCACAAACCTAAAAAAGGGATCCACTCCTTCTTCCAATCATCATCATCATCATAGCCTTTATTGTCATTGTACATCATGGATACAACAAATTGGTTAAGAGAAACACGGTTTGGAATCTCAAGAACCACGAATTCTTGAATTATATGTTGCTTTTCACAAATCACAGTTTTAAGTTTGTGGGTGTTATCATAAAAGAGGACCTGACCTGGGGCACTCACATTGCAGCACTGGTCAAAAGGGCCCAGCAGAGATTATACGACCTGAGATTTCTCAGGAAACAACAACTGAATGAAAAACTGCTGGTGACCTTCTACCGCTGCACCATAGAGAGTATTTCAATTTAATGCACTTGTGTCTGGTTTGCCAATTGCACAGTGGCAGATAAGACAGCGCTCCAGAGGGTCAAAGTAATTGCCCAGAGGATCATAGGTTGCTTTCTCCCCCTCTTTGGAAGAGCTTTATCGTTCCCACTGCCTTAAGAAAGTTCAAAACATTCTTAAAGATCCATCTCATCCTGGGCACCCTTTTTTAAAAACTATTACCATCTGGCAGACAGTACAGGATGATAAAAACAAGGACATATGGGCTGAAAAACAAGGACATATGGGCTTCTATCCCAGGGCAGTAGCTATGTTGAATTCTACGGTATAGATCAATATTAATGCAATATCGGGTTTTCAATTTCAATTATATAGCATGTGAAGGAGGCGTGCTTGTGTTTTTTATTTTTATAGTTATAATATACATTGAAGGTGGCATTTAATTGTGTTGTACGATGTGCAATGACAATACAATAAAATAAGAGGGGTACCTCATCCTTGGTTCTGTGAAGATGATGATCACCTTATCTATTAGCAACAGTGGCAGATAAATAACACAATACAAACAAGCAATTAAGTAAAATGGAGATTCTTGCTCCGAAGAGATTCTACATGGAAACCCACAGGGGAGGAGTTAACATCATCTTCCCAGTTTTCATAGACTTACCATCTCTGTTCAAGAAGAGAAACTCATCTTGATACTAATTAATACCACATTTTTTTAGCACTGGCAATAATAAATGTACCCTGATCTAATGCATAAAGATCTAAAGTTGTGCAGACATAGAGAGAAAGTCAGTTGAGAGCATTATTCATACACACCTATAGCAGGGGTGAAATGCTACCGGTTCGGGCCAGTTCAACCGAACCAGTAGTAAAAAAAATGCTTTAAAAAGTTTTTAAAAGTTCCCACGATCAGCTGTGCCTGATTGTCTGTGAGGTTCCTGCTTGGTGGAGGGGCCATTTTGTGTGAAGTCCAGCTGCTTTTTACATTGTGTGTGAGTCAGTTGTACAGCCACGCCCACCTGGTCACATGACCACCAAGCCACGCCCACAGAACCGATAGGGAAAATGTTTGAATTTCATCACTGACCTATAGCTGTTATGGGCACACTGGATTCTTTAGTGCCTTGAAGATTTTTGGAGAGTTTTTGTACGAGCAGATAAACGGCAATAAGAGCGAAGAGGATGTACCAGCCATAGTCTGAGAACAGTGAATTTACTGGAAGAGAAGAAAAAGGCAAGAATTGAATTTGGAAACAGACAAGAACAATTTGGGATTTGGTCTGTTGCAACAGTAACATGGCAGTGCAAAAAATACAGCTGTATCCCGGGTGGATTTGATTAAAATCAAGTCGATTTAAATCACTAGAAAAAAGGCTTGATTTAAATCATATTTTTTAAAGCGCAACTGTCATCTCTATCCCGCAGCGGCTCCTCCTCTGCCCCACGGTTCACTCACCAACAGTCCTAATACTGCAGAATAGACATCCTCATGCTACATAACTAAGCTCCATTTCACGCTGAATGAACTAAATTATTAATGTATCTTAAATAGAAAACTATCTTTAGATAGATTTTTACTCAAAAAGCATTTTATTAAAATAAATTTGATGAAAATAAAAAAAATCTGATTTAAATAAAAACAATCCAATTTAAAAAATCCAATTTGTGGGTGGGTTTTTTTTTTTAAGTGATATTTATCCACCCTGACTGTGGTAAGCTAACAAAGGATCAAATAAAAATACAAAAACATTATTCCCTGCATATATGGTGTCGGCTATCTAGTAATTTATCATGTACAGTCAGCTGTTCCCATTGCTAATACAACACAGCAAATTAGGGTCATCCTTTGCAGGTGCAGCTGAGTTTCAATTCCAAAACTGACTCTTTTTTTTGTATCTACAAAGAACAATTTTATCTGGATGTTGTTTCGTTTTGTAAATGAAACTATGAAACTCTGGTCTCTGTGGTAACTATTACTGTAACCATTCCTTTTCCACTTTTCAAAAAAAGATACACGTAACAAGAAAACTAAGAAAGGAAACAATTAAAAATGATACCTCCAAGGGAAACATAAGTAGCAAAAATTCCAAGTCAGCATTTTTTTAAAAATCGTAACTTAATTCCCCACATTTCAAACCAGATATGGCAATAGCACGTAGACTTATATACAGCTTCATAGTGCTTTTACAGCCCCCTCTAAGCAGTTTACAGAGCCATATGGCCCCCAACAATCTGGATCGTCATTTTACCAACCTTGGAAGGATGGAAGGCTGAGTCAACCTTCAGCCTGGTGAGATTTGAACTGCCAAATTGCAGGCAGCCGGCAGGCAGCAGAAATAGCCTGCAGTACTGCCCTTTTCTACTCCCTGCATTTCAGCAGGCTAATTTGGAGAAGTGAGAAGTATAGTAGAAACTAGGATCCCCCAGAAATAATTTCCTGTTTTTCAAAACATAGAAATAGAGAAACGTAGATTTGGAAGGGACCTCGGCGGTCTTCTAGTCCAAACCTCTAGGGTGCTCAAGGAGGAAACCCCCTAAAGTTCCATCTGTTTACTTCTTATCCTGTCCTCAAGTATTGAAAAATAGGTTGATTCTCTCTTCTTTGTGGCAGCACCTCAAAAGATTGGACTTAGAATAACTTGACATTTTAAATGTACACTAATTGGCATATATTAAAATGAAATTTCATTGCATAGAGATCTCAAAGGATTGCCACCTCCAGTATATGCTACATAACCATGACAATAAATAAATATGCATATACCCGCATATATTATATGACACAGGGAAACAACACAGGCTAATTTTGGATGTATACATGTACATGGAGAGAAAAATGAATCTTTTAAGTCTATCAGATGGATGGCTTAGGAATAAAGCTGTTACAGAACCCAGTAGTCCTGCTGGAAATACTTTGAACTTCCTCCCAAGGGGAAGCAATGGAAACAGTCTGTAGAGTGTGTGTGGGGGGGGTCTCTAACAATGCTTCGACCTCTAAGCATATGACAATTATAAGCAGTATCCTGAATGACAAGAAGTGAGCTTCCTATAATCGTCTCTGCTGTCCTTACCACTCTCTGCATGGGCTTTCTATCGGAGGAAGAAAAGAATAATTAGGGGTGACTTGATAGCAGTATTCCAGTATTTGAGGAGCTGCCACAAAGAAGAGGGAGTTCCAACCTGGAATTAAGGAGAAACTTCCTAACAGGGAAAACAATTAAAAAGTGGAACAGCTGGACTCCAGAAATCGTAGGTGCTTCATCACTGGAGGCTTTTAAGAAGAGACGAGGCAAATACTTATCTGAAATGGTATTGGTTCTCCTGCTTGAGCAGGGGGCTGGACTAGAAGAGCTCCGAGGACTAACCAGTTTGATTGCCTTGCAGTCCAAGGGACTCGCAGGAGTTTTCTCCAGCACCAGAGTTCAGAGGCCTCAATTTTTTAGCTCAGCCTTCCTTATGGTCCAACTTTCACAGTCATCCATTGTAACTGGGAAAACCATCGCCTTGTATATTTATTTAGCCTACAGGCACCCCTTATCATTTCGTGCCATTTCAAGGCTCTTCCTCCATGCAGAACAATTATTATTGTACTTTATTCATTATTAAATTACTATTATTATTATTTACTTTATTCATTAAACATGAAACTCAGCCAACTGAACATTTAAAAATGCATTATAAATACCACTGACTGGTGCTAATGGTTGATACGGGTTGCTGCCAGCATCCTAGGTATCAACCAAGTACCTTCTTAAAATATAAGATGTTCCGAGTAGCGCAGCTTTTTTGCAGTTCTGCTGATGTTTATTGCAGGAAGCTGCAATTTGTTGATGTGTTTTCCTAAATTCTTGGACATAGTACCACGTGCCCCGATGACAATGGGTATCAATGTTGATGTTGTTGTTGTTACTGTTACACTTATCATCTGCTGCTGTGCCCTAGAGGTGGAGCTCTCGCCTCCCAATCAGGAGGTTGTGAGTTCAATCCAAGGTAGAGGCAGATGTAGGGTCTCTTGCTTAGGGAGGGGGGGTTGGACTAGATGACCTGCAAGGTCCCTTCCAACTCTGTTAATCTGTTAGATGTATTATCGTTATCATCAGGCTGCCTCTCTGCAAGTAAGGCGGACGTCATCCAGCCCTCCTCCTCCTCCTCCATCCATTTATGACATTCGCTTCCAAAGCTCGAAGCCCACGCAGCCGGGAATGATGGCAACTGTAGTCCTGACTCTCCTCTCTCTGGGGAGAGGGAACCCCCCCCCTCCCGAGTTCCGGCAGCCACTAGAATTCCCCCATCTCTGTGAAATGTGTTAAAGACGCAACCAGGCAGCCGGCTCTTTCCCCGTTCGTCTGCATAGGAACGATATACTGCTCTTGAACATGGAGGCTCGATTTTCTTTTATCCTTTAAAGCCCTAGATCCCGGAACTCCTCCCATGGAAGCCCCGAAGGGAACAACCCCACGCCGGTTCCCTCTCACCTGCTTGGAGGAAGAACTGGGCGCCTTCCTGTCCCGCGGGGGGGCCCTGGGGGTCCGGGGCCACGTTACCCGCCATGATCCCGCCGACAAGCCGGACCTTCGCAGGCACATCCGGGTTCCTAGTCCTCCGGCGGCCAGCCAATGGCGGCGCCGCGCCTCAGAATTCCCCTCACCCAATGAGGGCCGGCGGATAAGGTCGAGGCGAATCGGAGGAGGAGGAGAAAGAGGCGGGAGAAGTGGGTCACCCAATCAGGAGGAGGGGGAGGGGACAAGGTTAAGATGACTAGGCTGAACTGGAGAACCCCGGCTTCTTCGGAGGGGGCGGGGCTACTTGGGAGGCGGGGCGGGCAGGAAGGAATCTGACAGGCGCTTTGTGAGCGGGGAGGAGGAGGAGGAGGAGGGGGCGGGGTTTGGCTTGGATCGTTTTCAGTTTACAAACAAGGCGAAGGAAGAGGAAACTCATCTCCGGTTTGCAAAACTTGTAAGCAAGTTGAGACGCGTTTTGTGCACGCAGTGCAGTGGCCCATGCTTATGTAAGATGCAGCTCAATACGTGCATCTCAAAATGCATTGTTTATTTTATACATATGTGGATGCAAGCACACAAAAACACGTTTTATTTATATCTATCTATCCATCTACCTTTCGATCTATCTATCTATCTATCTCTGTCAATCTATCATCTATCCATCCATCCATCATCTACATATCCATCCATTATCTATCATTACCTATCCATCCATTATCTATCATCCTATCCATCATCTATCTATCTGTCAATCCATCATCCACCTATCCTTTCTCATCCTCCTATCCATCATCTATCTCTGTCAATCTATCATCTATCTATCCATCCATCCATTATCCACCTATCCATCTTTTATCCATCATCTACCTATCCATCCATTATCTCTCTCATCCTCCTGTCCATCCATTATCTTATCTATCTATCTATCTATCTATCTATCTATCTATCTATCTATCTATCTATCTATCTATCTATCTATCTAATCTATGTATCTATCTGTCTATCCCTCCATCCATCATCTCTCTCGTCTGTCTGTCTGTCTGTCTGTCTGTCTGTCTGTCTGTCTATCTATCTATCTATCTATCTATCTATCTATCTATCTATCTATCTATCTATCTATCTATCTATCTATCTTTTACCTATCCATCCAACCATCTTATATCTATTTCCCACACACACTAGTCCTTGGCTTATGACCCAAAATTTCTGAGGCATTTGTTAAACAAATTTTGCCCCGTTTTCTCCTTTCTTGCCTTAGTTGTTAAGTGAATCACTGCAGTTGATGACCAGTAAGCCAGTTGTTAAAGTAAATTGGGCTTCCCCCTTTGACTTTGCTTGTCAGTAGGTGGAAAAAGGGGATCATGTAACCTCAGGACACAACAATGGTCATAGGAGTCATTTGCCAAGCATTTGAATTTTGATCACATGATCATGGGGATGCTGGAAAGGTCGTAACTGGGAAAAAGTCATAAGTCACTGTAACAGTCACTAAACGAAGTGTTGCAAATCAAGGACCCAACTATATATTCAAATATAAATAAACCCAGTATGCCTTGAACTCCTCTATAACTGAGCGTGCAGGATCAACTGAAAGCTTCTAAAAAGTGATTTCTAGCCTGTCCCTTGGACTGCCAAGTGATCCAACCAGTCAGTCCTAGAGGAGGTCAACCCTGACTGCTCTTTAGAAGGCCAGATCCTGAAGAGGAAACTCAAATACTTTGGCCACCTAATGAGAAGGAAGGACTCCCTGGAGAAGAGCCTCATGCTGGGAACGATTGAGAGCAAAAGAAGGGGACAGCAGAGAAGGAGGTGGTTGGATGGAATCACCAAGGCAGTCGGCGTGAGCTTAAATGGGCTCCAGAGGATGGTAGAGGACAGGAAGGCCTGGAAGAACCTTGTCCATGGGGTCGCGATAGGTCAGACACAACTTCAACAGCAACAAGCCTGTCTAGACTCAAAGCATAGCAGTCTCTTGATTTCATTAGATTTTAACACCAAGATGTCTCTCAGACAGGATATTCACATTTTTAGAAATAATACACCTCTTCTGACCACTAGCAAGGGGCTTCAAGGACAGATATTTCAGTTCCTGGGTACTCTATCAATTAGATATTGTCCCAAGAGGCAGATCAAAAGTTACTTTCATACTATCACTGACAAAACAAACCCAGGCATACAGACCTTATTTGGTTTATCATGACAAGCTTTTAAAAAAATCAGGAAAAAGTAAAACAGGTCTATTTCACCATTTGATAGAGATGGAGAAGCAACTATGGTTGATTCAAGAATCAATCATGATTCCTTTTAATCTACATCTACATGGCATTGCAACTCCAGCAACTTGGGTGTCACAATCTACTTATTTTATTATCCGTGTCTTAACTCTGCCAACTAAATTTGCTTTGCGCAGTAACTAATCAGCTTTTCTTTTTGCCCAGGCCATTTTTTTCAGTTTGCTTTTTTGCCATTTTCAATCGGCACTAAATGAAATCTCATTTGAATGCAAGTCTGTAAATCTGATTAAACAAATTGCCAAGCTGAGCTTGCCACTTGTGACAGAACAGCACAATAAAGCAGAACCTTTATATCCTAGCAGATATAGCTAGGAGACCCCAACAGATTTAGTACTGCTAGTTTATTAGGCTATTAATCCAGCGGAAGATAGTTTAAACATGGTAAAAAGTACACATCATGGTGTGATCCAGTTCAAAAAAAGACAGCTTTATTTAACTGAAAATGTACAGTATAAAATTTACAAACGACAATTTGCGTATTTTCATAGTTGCTTAACACAACAAAAAACATAATCCAGAAAGAAAAAAAGCCAAACAATAATACACTGTAGTTTAACCAAGATGTAAAAAAAATCATTAAGATCCATTGGCAACTGTATCTTCCTCCATCTCTTCCACAGCATCATCTGAAGGACCTAATTAACAGAAAAATACAAGTACAATATATTTCTGTCAGAGATGTGAGAGATCAAATTCTTACCAAAGGAACAGTTGTACTAAGTCAATTTATACATTCTGCAGCCATAGTAGTATGTACGTATATATGTATGTTTGTTACGTTTTTGAGCTGATCAATAAATAAGTCAGCTCAAAAACATAACACACATATAAAAAAAAATTACACAACGGAATTCATGACTTTCTGTCTAGATGGTCTCTGGTGATGAGCCGAAAGGCAGAAAAGGAAAAGCAGTGTGCTTCCTCCCTTAATTGGGGCACTAACAGGGTGTTGTGGAAACAATTATATATATATGTATGTTTTTATACACACACATAAAATATATATTGTTTATTGTATTTCAAACAAAACCGTGTTTCCCCAAAAATAAGACAGGGTCTTATTTATTTTTGGGGAGATCTTATTATTTTTGAGGTGCAGGAAGTGGCAAGCACGGTCACCTCATGGCTGCCACTGTATTGCAATATTTTTGTGGAGGGCTTATTTTTGGAGGAGGGCTTATTTTAGTGCATGCACTCAAAAGTCCAGTTGGGCTTGTTAACTGGGAGGTCGTCTTCAGGGAAACAGTATATTCTCAACAAGATGGCAATTTAAATACTTCAGCCTTGAAATGTTCCATTCTATCTACACAATGACCTTAAATTGCTCTAGAACAGGGGTGTCAAACTCACGACATGTTTTCCTCTTTGCTAAACTGGGGATGGGTGTGGCCAGCACGCAACGCATCTGACTCTCGGGCCACAAGTTTGACACCACTGCTCTAGAAACAGTAAAAAAACCCGTCTGTTCTTTCAAAGGAAACTTTTCAGCTATGCTTTCCAAATGTTAGAAGGCTGAATATTTCTTACCAGTTTTACGGTCCCTGCCAGGTATCTGACCAGCCTGCAGCAAGCCTTTCAGCCTCTCCACTTCAGCTAGAGTCGTGGCATTTGCGATGGCGTTCTTGAAAAGAAACATCCAAAGTCATTCGTGTAAATTACAACTTAAAAGGCTAAGAAATATTCCAATGATTTGCTCAAAGGATAATATTTTCAGTAACAACATAGCTCTGAATTTTTTAAGTAACCTGTATTTGACAGCTGCAAAACAAGAGAAAGCCATGCAATTCATGACAGTAGCAAAAGCAAGCTTACACAACTGCAATCAGAGTTCTGGGAATTCATTTGCCCAGACTCCTCCCGCAAGGAATTGTTGGGTCGTTATATGATGATGATGATGTACTTCCATATCAAATCTTTGGCTAGATTTGACCAGTGACCAGTGAGTTTCTTGATTGAGCTGCTCCCTTTATGGGGGTCTGAAAAAGTTTACCTTTATAGCCTCTACATCTCCTGGGGAGGGTCCAGCCTTCTTTTTATCTGTAGGCAAACCAGCACCTGGGTTAAAACTGGAAAAAAAATAAAAAGAAATGCACGGTTCAATTTGAACAGGTCTTCTCCACCTGCTTCTCGAACTTCCCAAGAGAAGCTCAGGGAAGCCCAGATTTCAATCAAGTGTAGTATCTTATCTTTGTTAACAAACTGATATAATCAAAGAAGAGCTCTTTCAGAAACACCAGCAGGAAAGGATAGCTCAAACCCACCCATTTTAACACGGTCCCAAGCAAAATTGTAAATGCTGCGTGAAGGTTCAGCTGCCGACTTGAATTTTGAACCACCAGATTGGTGACCAAAATAGGTATGTTGTTTTTTCTAAAGTATATGAAGCAATGCGCTACTAATTAGTGACAGCTCCTGCTTCTTCTTTTTTTTTTCCTCCTTATTTTTTCCATTTGCCCGTGGTGTTTCTGAAGAGTTTTAAAGTGGTTATCCGTATCTTACGTTTTGGCTCTCCTGGCAATATCCTTTGCAAGCTGTGCACCCTGCTTGCCCTTGAACATTTTCTCTGCCTCCTGACGCTCCTACAGCAACACCACACACACAAAGTTAATGCAACATCAACAGAAACAAGCCTACTGTGCATGGTTTTCCCCCAAAGCAATTTGCAGGGTAAGCTAATAACGAATATACCCTGTTTCCCTGAAAATAAGACCTCCCCGGATAATAAGGCCAATCGGACTTTTGAGCTCATGCGCTAAAATAAATTTATTTTATTTTATTAGATTTCTATCCCGCCCTATCTCCCAAAATGGGACTCAGGGCGGCCTCCCATAAAAATAAACCCTTCCTGAAAATACTGCAACACACAGCAGCAGCCATAAAGTGACCACGCTTGCCACCTCCTGCACCTCAAAAATAATAAGACCTTCCTGAAAATAAAGCCAAGCACTTATTTGGGGGGGGGGGGGGTGTCAAAAAAGAAAATAAGACCCCAGGGAAACATGGTAAATATACACATATATAAATGTGTGCACACATGTTGACATTACTGATTTCAATTTGGAATTCTTCCCCCAAAGTTTGGTGCACACTTTGTTGGATATTTCTATTTTAAAAAGGGATGTGCTTCTGTCAGAAGTGACATTGTGTCATACGGGAAATTTCATTTAGCTTAGATGCTGCTCTGAGAGTGACTTTCTTTCTCCAACCATCTAAGAAGGAATAATCAAGTATGTATGGATTATTCCAAATGTGGGTAATTTAAAAGTACAGAAAACTTTTTTTTTTTAAATGAACTCTGAATTTTCAATCCATCTGTCATATACTGGACAGTCACAATACCAAAACTCCTAGTTTTATTTTAATTTTTTTAAATTCAGAACCCAAGTATACATTTTAAAACTCCCAGCCTTATGACTGCCTTTATGGTCTATTTCCGTAACATAACCATACTGCAAGACTGAATTTCAAATTACAGTTGCAAAAAATTGAGCCATAATCAAAATGCTAACCCGGAATATTAGGTTAGAGAGAAAAACTCAAAATTATGCAATTGAATATACAGGAAACAGTACTTCAAAAGTGTCAGAGGACTTACTTTTAATTTCACTTTTTGGAAATCCAGCACTCTGACCTGTGGAACTTTGTGGATGATATATAGCCTATAATGCTTCTTATTTGTTACAGGATTCCTCAAAACACTAAAAGGGGAAAAGGGAAGACATTCATACAATTCCAAAAAGAAAAATGTGTTTAGACCAGGGGTCGGCAACCTTAAACACTCAAAGAGCCACAAAGGTCCTAACTGGAAGCCCCCCGTTCAATTCTGGAGCCAACTGGTAGCCCAGTTCCCCCACCAGAGTCTCCTCCTAGCACGGCATCCTTTTTCCTCTACATGTGCTAACCAAAAGCCCTATCAATTGTGGAGCTGACTGGAAAACCCACCCCTTGCCATAGAGTCTCCTCCTGGTGCACACTGCTTCCCCCCACCCCAAAGCCAGAAGTTCCTCTCAAAATTGTGGTGGCGACTGGTGACAGGGAGCCGCAGCAGAGGGATGAAAGAGCCACATGCGGCTTCACAGCCGCAGGTTGCCGACCCCTGGTTTAGAGCATTTAAACACAGGAACCAATAAGAGAAACACACTACAAGATAATATGTGAAACCAGAGATCAGAGGAAGGCACATTTGAACAATTATAATAAACTAATTACCAAAAGAAAAAGGAATAACACTTCTTTTGGTAAGATGAAGTTTGCAACACCAATCAGTTAATGAGTGATTGTAGATTTAAAAAAACCTTAGGGTTGTTTAAATTTACATTTGCAAAAGAACCCGCTATTATATCAAGGAAGAATTCTTATGATTGAAAAATGGCTTTCAAATACATGCCAAGAAGTTTAACCTATGTGACTTTATTAACATTATGTATTATATATGTATAAATCATTGTAAGGTCAAAATGTCTCATTCTAATAATAATAATAATAATAATAATAATTTAATTTATATCCCGCTCTCTCTCCCCGAGGGGACTCGAGGCGGGGCACAGGCAATTAAAAATACAAATAAACACAGACAGGTACAAAATACAGAATTAAAAATAAATTAAATAAATCCTGCGCTAAAACCTATAAACTAAAAATTACCCCTAAAAAACCCTAACCTAAAAAGAGACTACCCAAGGCCGGCCAGACGAAAAAAGTGAGTCTTTAATTTTAAGCGGAAGGAGCGGAGGTCCGTAGTTGTCCTGATATCGGGGGGAAGGTCATTCCAGAGGGCTGGGCCCGCCACAGAGAAGGCCCTTCCCCTGGGCGTCGCCCGCTGACAAAGTCTAGTGGACGGCACCCGGAGAAGCCCCTCTCTGTGGGAGCGAATCGGCCGTGAGGATGTATGGGGCAGGATCCGATCCCGCAGGTAACTAGGTCCCGAGCCATGGAGCGCTTTGAAGATGGTAATTAACACCTTGAAGCGCACCCGGAAGACGACAGGTAGCCAGTGCAGCTCGCGCAAGAGCGGTGTTACATGGGCAAACCTAGAGGTGCCCATAATTGCTCGCGCGGCTGCATTCTGGACCAACTGAAGCCTCCGGGTACACCTCAAGGGGAGCCCCATGTAGAGAGAGTTGCAATAATCCAGTCGGGATGTCACGAGAGCATGAGTGACTGTGCGAAGGGCGTCCCGATCCAATAGGGGGCGCAACTGGCGTACCAGGCGAACCTGGTAAAACGCCCTCCTGGCCACGGCTGTCACTTGATCTTCCATGGACAGCCGGGTATCCAGGAGGACACCCAAGTTGCGCGCCCCATCCACAGGGGCAAGATGTTCGCCCCCTATGGCCAGCGTTGGAGAGAGCTGGTTGAACCGGGCAGCCGGAAACCACAGCCACTCGGTCTTGGTCGGGTTGAGCCTAAGTCCGTTACTTCCCATCCAGATCCGCACGGCTTCCAAGCACTGGCACATCACCGCTACGGCATCGTTGGGGTGGTTTGGGGTAGATATGTACAGCTGGGTGTCATCAGCGTACAGGTGGTACTCTACCCCAAAACCACGGATGATCTCGCCCAGCGGCTTCATGTATGCGTTAAACAGGAGAGGCGAGAGGACCGACCCCTGAGGCACCCCGCATGTGAGGGGTCTCGGGGTCGACCTCTGCTCTCCTGCACGCACAAATTGCGATCGGCCAGAGAGGTAGGAGGAGAACCACCGTAAAACGGTGCCTCCCACCCCCAACCCCCCCAGCCGATGCAATAGGATACCATGGTCGATGGTATCGAAAGCCGCCGAGAGGTCTAATAGGACCAGGATGGAGGAACATCCCCCATCTCTGGCCCTCCAGAGATCATCTACCAACGCGACCAATGCCGTCTCGGTGCTATGCCCGGGCCGAAAGCCGGACTGGCGCGGATCTAGATAGTCAACTTCCTCCAGGTGACGGGGTAAATTACTGGTAAATACTGGTAAATTACATTCTGGCCTTTCATGGTTACCGCAAACCCACTGAAATCTAAAATGGAATGAAAACTGAAGAAGTGGCAACTGTGTGAATTTTTTTGCATTTTCTTCACCGTGTATGATCACAATCTTTATTGGGAAAAGGACTGAACCAATGCCTCCCAGCTGGCTTTTATGCTAGCATAAAAACCAGCTGGCTTTTTCTAGCATAAAAGCCAGCTGGGTGGCATTGGATCAGTCCTTATCTCCTAGCCCAGGGCTATGAAACCTGCGGCCCACGGGCTGGATGCATCACACCATGCCTGGTTCAGCAATGTCACGATACGTCACGTGACAATGCCGTGACAACGCGAGTTTGACACCCCTGTCTTAGCCCAATCTTCTTCACAGAGAAGAAGTGGTTACAAAGAAAATATGAGGTGTTATGAATGCTACCTTTAATTGTACAAAACAAAGTGGAATATAAATCTGGTAAGTGAATATATAAATTTGCTTTTAAGTAACAGTAGCAGCGTCCTCACTTTTTTCAACAAATCAGAAACCGTTGTTCAAAAAGAAAGGTTTTGTACCTCAGATAAGTTAAGGATTTGATAGTTGCCAAAGGATCAAGGTCACCCTAAAAAAAGGGAAAAACATAAGACATTTGGTTAATTTCAAACCACGTTGTGTACATTGTGCACTGTTTCCTTCAAGCAGTGCAAAATTTAGTACAGAACAAGCATATGTTATGTATGCTAGTTTAAGAAAGTTCAGGACTAGTATTCACAATGTGAATTCAGACTCTAGTTCAGAAAGAAAGCTGTGCATCAAGCAGGCCAGGTGTTTGCAGCGTAGGCATTTTAAACTCTACAGTCCAGAAGCAAGGTTTATAAACAACATGAAGCAAAGTTTATAAACTTTGCTTTGCGTTGTTAAGCTTTCTGAACTGTACAGTTTAAAATGCCTAGGCTGCAAACATCTGGCCTGCTTGATGCATAGCATTCTTTCTGAACTAGAGAAAGGCATTAACTTTTTCTCCCAGAAGGAAGAACCCAATGACCTTTTGGAGACTACATGAGGAAAAGCTTCCCAGGCTTATGCATTGCAAGGTCAATAAAGTTCTGCAGATTGGCATAAGCCATTCACAAGGCAGAACAAGACACATGGATTGAAATTAGAGAAACACAAAACGGCACTGTTTAACTGTGTTTTTGTCAAACTACATATAAAGAATGAGACCTGTCTTTCAGTTTCCCCAAGAGGGGAATACTGCAAACTTCGACCGTGAGAACTGAAATTGCTTTCCTCAATTCTGCTTCCCTGAAAATTTCTGCCTTCTGCTGTTTATATTAATGACACGTATTTCAGCGTATTTAAACCATTGATGTAATACTAAAACTAAGTAAAATGAAACACAAAAACATCCTCTTTCTCCATTTATTAGAAAAAGTCATATATAAATAACAGCGCCCATATACTTGAAATTAGAAGAAAAGAAAGTGAAAGAAAACCATTAGAACATTTAGCCATGTAATTCAGCTTAAAGGTAAAGGTTCCCCTCACATATATGTGTTAATTTTTCCCAACTCTAGGGGGCGGTGCTCATATCCGTTTCAAAGCTGAAGAGCCAGCACTGTCCAAAGATGTCTCCGTGGTCATGTAGCCAATATGACTAAACGCCAAAGGCACATAAAGCGCTGTTATCTTCCCACCAAAAGTGGTCCCTATTTTTCTACTTGCATTTTTAAGTGCTTTCGAACTGCTAGGTTGGCAAAAGGTGGGACAAATAACAGGAGCTCAATCCGTTATGTGGTGCTAGGGATTCAAACCGCTGAACTGCCAATCTTTCTGATCGACAAGTTCAATGTCTTAGCCACTGAGCCACCGCGTCCCTATAATTCAGTTTAGATGATGTTAAAAAAGGTTGGATTTTAGTTTTGGCTTAAAGCAATTTATAAATCCAGCCAATATTCTTGCAATCTATAGTTTATGGCTTGGCTTAGTATGATGTAGATATTCATCTAGAAACTACCATAAAAATATCCACAGTTTTATGCATGCCCAACTAAAGTGCCCACAATTTTTAAGGATGTTTAAGTACCAGGAAGAAAACTGAACATAAATCTCAAACTCTAGGTCACCCTTGTACTCACTAAGAGATACTTATTTCCTTTATTTGACTTACCAATTCAACGATGTTATTGTTGATAAGTATGAGTTCAGTGAGATTTGGCAAAGACTGTTCAAGTCCTTCACCTATTCGGCTAAAAAAAGAGAGGGTAAAGAGAAAAACAAATAAATTAAATAAGGTAGAAGATAATTTCTATACCAAGCATCAGTTGCTTTTATATTTGTATTAAGGCATACAAGAGAAATTAAGATAATCTAGAATGTCCATTTAATCTAAAGAAGATAAACTCCAGGCCTCAAAATTGTAGCTGAAAACACACTCACCTTAATCTGTTATTATTCATCAGCAATGTTTTCAATCTCCTCAGCAGTGGAAAACCGTCCAATTTCCGAATCTCATTGTCAGAGAAATCAATAGTATCAAACTGGTCCAATGTGGCACCCAAATTCTCTATTACAGGAATCTTGTAACCTGATAAAAAAAACAGAATAGTATAAAAATATGTTTTCTGAATATGCATCTGATAACATTTAACAGCAAACTATCATTGCTGCACTTCTTATAACAAATCTGACAAGGCCTGGCCAAATGGAGTACATTCAGAAGAGAAGGTGGGAGGCTGCCAGAGTGAATGGCAGCAAGCGCTGATAAAAGGAAACGTTTGAAACAGCATTCTATAACTTTACAGACCTACCTACTGAAAAACACCACTGTCAACATTTGTAACAAAAGAAAACCACACATCTTTAACAAATACAAAAGATCTGGATTTTTTCCTTTACTTGCAAGCTCCTAAACTTCGATTAACTTAGATCGTTGCAAAGTGTATCAATCAGCAACAATAAACAAAATTGGTTTTTTTATAGAACTGCTGAAGAAAAAGCACAGAAAAACCAGCTCACTTGGAACACATTGGGAACCCTGAATGTTTCCAGCATGATCCAGAGCTTATCACCCATAATGGTCAAGGCCAAACACAGAAAGCACATTTTTTTCACTTAAGGCAAGGTAAGGAAAGATAAAACAGAAATCGTGAGGTCCTTGGTTCTCCCTGAGCTTGGTTGGTTGGTTTTTTTGCAGATGCTTCATTACCCAAACTAGATAACAGTCATCAGTACTTTATTTTTTCGTAAGCTGCCTAGAGTCATGGGGCAGCTATATAAATTCTATAAACAAATGAATGTATACCTATCTATCTAAATTCTATATCTATCTATCTATCTATCTATCTATCTATCTATCTATCTATCTATCTATCTATCTATCTATCTATCTATCTATCTTCTATATCTATTTCTATCTAAATTCTATATCTTTCTAAATTCTATATCACTATCTAAATTTTATATCCATCTATTGATTTATCTATCTGTCTGTCTCTAAATTCTATATCTCTAAATTCTATATCTATCGTTATCTAAAATTTATCTATCTAAATTCTATATAACTTATCAAAATTCTATATCTATCAAAATTTTATATCTACTGCTATCTAAATTCTATATCTATCTAATTCTATATGCATCTAAATTCTATCTCTAAATTCTATATGTATCGCTATCTAAATTTTATATCTATCTTTCTATCTATCAAAATTCTATATCACTATCTAAATTCTATATCTGTCTGTGTCTGTCTCTAAATTCTATCTCTAAATTCTATATCTATCGCTATCTAAAATTTACATCTCTCTTATCAAAGTTCTATCTAAATTCTATATCTATCTAAATTCTATATCTATCTAAATTCCATCTCTAAATTCTATATCTATTGCTATCTAAATTTTATATCTATCTTTCTATCTATCAAAATTCTATATCTCTATCTAAATTCTGTATCTCTCTATCGATCATCTATCTAAATTATCTCTCCCCCCCCCCCCCTCTCCAAGAACCCAATCCTGCTCTTTTGCCTGTTCGTGCATCAGAATCAAGGGTGCTGATACTGCCGCCCAAGTAGCCATGCCAGATCCTTGCAGGTCACATCAAAATGGAACAGACGGTGAGAAACAGGTTTGGGTATCAAGATGGTCCCCAGGGGCAGAGGACCGGAAGTGGAGCCATTCCCGACACCAGTCCCGGGATTATCCCAGGCGGGGGGAACCTGAAAACGCGCATAGAGCACAGTCATAGATCCTCCCCTGTTCACTAACATTCCATAAACGCCTTTTAGTCAAATGAGTCCCTCGGGGGCCACCATCCCGTTCGGAAAACGCTTTGCCCAGGGCGCTTAGGAGCCTGGGGCCTACTAGGTCGGCCAGAATCAAGCTCGGCCCGGGGAGACAGAAACCCCCCAAGGCGGCTTCTCACCACGGAGGTCGAGCTCCCGGTCTCGCACGGCGCTGGTGTACTGCGCCGCCTGCTCGATGAGCTCCGCCGTCAGCTTCACCATCTTCGCCTCTCTTCGTCGGCCTCCGCACAGAACGCACCGCCGCCAAAAAGGGCTTGACTGGAGTGCGCATGCGTCGCGGCCGCACTTGACGCAGTCCGCAAGAGCTGATCTGCCGAGCGGCCGAGCGCCGAAAGCCGAGAAATCGAGCGCCAAAGGCTTTTGCGCAGGGCTTCCTCCGTCGCTATAGTAACGCTGACGCTGTCGGCCTAGAAGGCCCGCCTCTTTTTAAAGAGGAGGGGCTTGGAGTTGTCTGAGTTACAATGTTCTGACCCCCCTCCCAATAAATGTTAAATAAATATAAACGTTAATATAAATACAAGTATAACATATAAACATAATAGACATCCATAGGTGGCAAAGCTATTGTTCTGCTCACATAAAATGCCTTAATGAGACCAATGAGGATTTAATTAGTGTTTCAACAATGACCGGCTGCAACATTAAAATGATATGCCAAATATTGAAAATGTTATTTACTTAAAACATTTAATTAACCACCGATTGGCAGCTCCCAATCAAGATACTTCGAAAACATTTAAAATCAATATCACACTTCTCATTTTTCATTTGCAAAAAAAAGGGGGGTAATGAAAAATATATTACTGATATTAATATTGAATGGGTTTAACATTGTTTTTACATGATTCAGTAAATAAATATTCTACAAATGTATCGATTTTAATTTTTAATATGGTACATTTTGATAAAAGGTGGTTCAGTGGCTAAGACGCTGAGCTTGTCGATCAGAAAGGTCGGCAGTTTGAATCCCTAGCGCCGCGTTAACGGAGTGAGCTCCCGTGACTTGTCCCAGCTTCTGCCAACCTAGCAGTTCGAAAGCAGGTAAAAATGCAAGTAGAAAAATAGGAACCACCTTTGGTAGGAAGATAGCAGTGTTCCAATGCGCCTTTGGCATTTAGTTGTGCTGGCTACATGACCATGGAGACATCTTCGGACAGCACTAGCTCTAGAGTCAGGAACGATTAGCACATATGTGCAAGGGGAACCTTTATCTTTACCTTTAAATATTGTTAAAGGTAAACTATGCAAACAAAAGATCTTGTAGAGTACTTTTCAAAAGTGAGAAGGGATCCTGAGAGCAAAACATCTAAGAAGCACAAATGTAATGGAATGCCCTACATCATGGCAGATTCATACAACATGCTAAAGCTGGATGTGAGAGCTGATTCTCAGCTCCATAAGATGTGTATTTATTTATAAGGCTTATATGGCTGCTTATCTCATACAATCACTGTGGGTGGCTGCACCCTTCCCACCAAGTGCTAGACCAAACAGCCTCCCAGCTCAACCTCTCCATCATAGTAATGGAAGAAATGTCTATCTGGGTTCAGTTCCAAGTGAGGAGAAAGACACTGGAAACATGGAGGCTGTTTGGAAAGATGGTTTATTGATGGACAGGACCACATGGGTTTGAGGTCCACATGGAGTGGAGAGTGAGAAGTATTTATACTCTCTCTTGGGCTTTGAACTTCAGCGTCCTGTTCCTGTGCAAGAATATATATTCTATTGGCTGCAGTCAGATTCAAATGTGGAGTCATGTTTCTCTTAATCACGTTTGGTTGAACCTTGGGCAGGTGATTTTGCAATGCAGTGGGCCCTTCTGCTAGATAATCCTATAATGTCCCGGAGGGTCACGTCTTCATCCCATCACTCCGGAGCCAAAGTCTTTGGTTTTGTAGATAGGCTGGCCCAGTCCTTCCCAATGGGTATCAAATATCTGCTAGGGGCTTGGGGCAGGGAGCTGAAGCTCTGAGTTTCTGTCTCCCTTAAGATGTCTATTTCTCATAGGGGAAATATTCTGCCTTTAATATTTCCTAAAGTATTTTATTCTTCTAGGAGAGGAAGGGTGCTAACTTTCTACAAGGGTTACTGATTGAATAGATGGTATCTGTTACCTCTTCAAATGTATGGACCCATGATGTAATCATAAGGATGAGGCACTAATCAACTACATCTCCAGGGAGCAAAAAAAGTTGTCAGGAATGAGAATTTTAACACTAACAGGCAAAAAAGGAACAATGTCCTTCTTTCCTATAAAGGGAAAGCGAAAGTGAAACTATACATCACCCTATTCTGCCTAAATGTTGGCTTCCCGTTAGAAAGTAGAGTCTTTGCTGGAAATCCTGGGTTGCTTCTTTAACTTTCTTAATAAATCCTACTAGGAATCAGAGCTCTAAGTGACTTTCCTTGGGGTTAATTACTTCCATTTTGGGTTGCTGAATCAGAAGCCTGATATTTGATAAATCCCACTTATTCCCACATAAATTGATAGAAGCCATGGTATGTAAAATTTACTATGCACGTCTTCTCTGTCTTTTGGAGTGGCATGTTGATGTCTTCAGCCCAGCTTTGACCATCCATTATAAAGTGCCAAGAGTGGTGCTCATATCTTAGCAATTATATATTATGGGTTGTCCATCAGCCAGGAAGTGTCCTCAAAATAGTCCTTCTGCATGCATCAATGAGGGTAATACATTTTAACAAGCCAGAAGCGCATAGTTAGAACAGCGCACCATGAACTACTAAGACATATTACTATGTTAAAGATTGATAGGGATGTATGTCAAAGATTGTGTGGCGAGGGTTGTAGCCTATGACTTTGAAGATCAAGCAGAAGAAGTTGAAACCTGAACACATCCGATTGTACTTTTACATTTTCAAATAGCAAAATTAAGGAGTGGGGGGGCGGGGGGGGGCAAACAGGTCCAATAGGAATGGACAACCAAAGCATCCAGAAAATGATCGCCCCCCCCCCACTATCCCATCTTCTGAAATGATTCATATGGTATTGAACATCAAATAACAGAACTACATTTTCTTGAAGTTTTTTTTTAAACCCAAAATAAATGCGAAAGGAGTCTTAACGTACCTAGAAATAACTAAAGTTATTACAATATAAAATGCAAACAATCGTTGGAAATTTTGGGTGTGTGTTTTGTGTAACGCTACAATGTCTTTGCTTTCCCAGTGTTCATATATGTCCCCTCCAAATAATTTTTCAAAAGATAAAAATTACAGTTACTGTATATAAATATTGCTGACATACAACAGGCATTCTTGCTGGTGCTCTCTCTCTGTATGTACTGTATGTATGTATGCAATGCTAATGATTTTTATTTTACAGATGCATTGCATTACTACTGGAGGAAAATGGATTGATCTGACATTTCTAATGTTCTTTTTTTAGGATTGTCAAATGTTGAAAGTTCATCCACAGTTCTGGCTTAGGGCAATATTCTGTGTGTGTGTGTGTGTGTGCGTGCGTGTGTGTCTTGTGTTGTGTTTAAATGCTATATGTCAGTACAATTAATATTTTCTCCTTCCTTGGGCACTTTCTGAACTGCAACAACTGGTTTTAAATCTTATGTCCCTGTCACTGGAGACCACGAGGTGGCATACTAACATCAGAGAAATTTATGCCAAGTGTTTACTTCATCAGAAACTGCATACGTAACAAGAAAAAATGTTTTACACATCCAGAGATGATAGATGGGTGGATATAAGATAAATAGATGCAGATGTATAGATAATCTGGTTAAAAAAACAACACAAATTTTGGTGATGACTAAGAGTCAGCTTTTGCCAAGAAATAAATTATTATGAAAACACCAACCTGTGTGCCATACTCAACCCAAAATTGATTTTTTTAAAAAATGAACTTCCTCAGTCCTATCAATCAACCAGTTTATTTATGTATTATTTATTACACAAATTTATACTCCTACTTTCATAATATCAGATTTCATAAATAACCATGCATGAGAAAAGTCAATACAATAGGAACTTTTAAAAGGGGAGGCCTAACAAATATCCGGGAGGTATATAATACATGATATTTGATTAACTCATGGAAAGCTAGGGACATGGCTCATTTCCAAAGATTGATTATTCCACTGGCATCTACCAATTTTTGCCAGCATTGCTGTTTTCCTCTTTTTGAAATCCCCTCAAATTAAATCAAGTTTGGCCTTGAATTTCCACCTCCAAGCCACAATGAACGCATTTAACGACAATCCTATCCAGTTAGTTCTTGACCTACAACCACAATGGAGCCCAAAATTTCTGTTGCTAAGTGAGACATTTGTAAAGTGAGTTTTACCCCGTTTTATGACCTTTCTGGCCACTGTTGTTCAGTGAATCACAGCAGATGTTAAATTAGTAACATCTGGATTCCCCATTGAAAGTAAGCTGATTGCATAAACCCTAGGATATTGCAACGGTCATAAATACGAGTTAGATGTCAAGTAGCTAAATTTTGATCACATCACTATGGGGTGCCACAAAGGTCCTGTAGGAAGTTAGCACCTCTCCTAGAAGAATGAAATATTCTAGGAAATATTTTAAAAAGCAGAATATTATGTTTCCCTGGATGAGAAAAGGAGATACATGTTTTAAAGACAAAGCAATTTCCTGCAAAGCTCCCTGCCCCCCCCTCCCCTTCAGGGATTAAGACATGGCCCTCAGGACTTGATAGGATTAGCCTTCTACCCGTCTCACCACATGGCACCTGGAAAGATTATATCATCCAGCAAGGCTCAACCAAGCCTCAACTCAGAGTTGTCCCTGCATGGCCCATGGGAGTCTGGCAACCAATCAGCATACAAGCTCAAATTCAAAAGCCCAGAGAGGGCATAAAACCAGGACACTCTCAACATCTCTTCCCTTTTTTTCTCCAGGACCTCAACCCATGGGATCCTGTCCACCCTTAAACCATCTTTCAAAGCAGCCTCCATGTTTCCAGTCTCTTTCTCCCCACTTGGAACTGAACCCAGGTGGACATTTCTTCCAACGGCTGTGTGCAAAATCGTCCTAAGCCACATTTTTTTCAGTGCCGTTGTAACTTCAAAATGTCACTAAATGAACTGCTGCCAGCCGAGAAATATCTGCACAAAGCAAGGAGGAAGTGCTATTGAATGTTGCATTGACTTTTGGGTAAACAAGGAGCATTCTTCCATTCGCCTTTTACTGGGAGTATCAACAGCCTAATCAAATAGGAGAGTGCTGACGAATGCAAGGGATGCCAAAGATTTAAGAGTCCAAAAACATGTGGCATCAATTATTCAACACGGCCCAGATTCTATTAGGCAATTTGCAAGTTCACCAAAATGTACTGAACCATCCTTTACTTTTCATACTGTTATAAACTAAACATTATGCTAAGCCAGAGGCCATGCTTGCACAACACACTGAGCCCCAGGAAAGAGTCCGTCCGTTCTTTCCAGGCCACCTTTCCGCTGACTATTATAGCCTGAGTCCCCATTTCAGAGCAGGTGTTTGCTTCTAGGGCTTCGACGGGAGAGTTTAAATGTCATTTTATTGCTTCAGAGGTCAGCTGATGCTTCGGCTAAATTAAACCTTTTGTTTAATCCTCCACTGACACCACTCGAAAAATCTGCGACTGACTGGGGGAACGTTGCTGTCTCCATTTTACCAGGGAGAAAGTCCCTGTAAATGTAATGCGTCTACTCTGAACAGAGGTGTCTGGGATTGTTCTGGTACCCTGTCTCCCCGAAAATAAGACCTCCCCGGATAATAAGCCCAATCAGGCTTTTGAACGCATGCGCTAAAATAAGCCCTCCCTGAAAATATTTAAATGCATGTGCAGCTCGTCCCTGCCATTTCCTCTGGTTGCTTTTGCCGCGCATACAACACGAGGGGAGGAGGGAAAGGGAGGGGGGAACATGCCCCATGCACCCCACACACCCTTACTTAATGGCCGCTCCCGCAACCTTAGCCATTGTGTCACTTCTGTCACGCTAATGGCCGCCACAAAAAGAACAGCAGGCCCAGCGATGCGCAACACAGCAGCATGGTTGCCATGAGGTGACCATGGCTCGAGGCCTCCTGCACCTCAAAAATAATAAGACCTCACCGAAAATAAGGCCAAGCGCTTATTTCAAAAGAAAGGTCAAAAGAAAAGGTTAACAGGAAATAAGACCCTGTCTTATTTTCGGGAAAACCATGGTAAAAACCATTATACAATTCAGTTTCTTTATTCATTAGAGCTCGGCACGAGGATTTACTCAGGAGGTAAAGGCAGGGCCACTTAAACTTTACCCCCGTGTTATTTGCTTATTGCGTGCTGACATTTCTTTCCACATTCCTGCTGACAGGAAATGGAGGACACTGAAGAATTAAACATTTTGAGGACGTTCTATTCTAATTGTTACAGTGATGAGTCACAGAGCAAATTAACTTCATAATCACTAATCTAGTCTTTTCCCTACTGGAGTTTTGGGACTGTACAGACAGACAGACACACACACACACACACACACAATTTCCTCCAGCAGAGCCCTGTATCATGCTTACCTACAACTATGGGTTGTTGTTTTTTTGCCTAAACTAATGGTTCTCAACCTATGGTCCTCTGGAGAGCTGCGATGTCTTTACAGGGTCCACAAAGGTTTGAAAAAAAATTAAATATTGAGTTAAGTCTTGAGGGTCCATGGTCGTGGTCCATGGCCACAAGAGGAATTTAATGATGGTCCATGGTGAAAATAAGGTTGAGAACTACTGGTCTAAACCAGGGGTCCCCAACCCCCAGGTTGCGGACCGGTGCCGGTCCGTGGCTTGATAGGAACTGGGCCGCAGTGAGCGGTGCAACTCTTAGAAATGGCCGGAGAGGAGGAGGAGGGAGGAGGGGGCAGAGCCCTGGGCAGAGTGGGCATCGGGGGTGGGAGAGCACTGTTGGGGGCCCAAGAGGGACAAGTGAGCCGACTAACCCCCCCCCCCACGCACATGCCTGTTCCCCCTCCCCCCCCTCCCCCTCTACACCGGCCGAGCCATGGCCACCGGTCCGTGGAATTTTTTTAACATGAAACCGGTCCCTGGTGCCAAAAAGGTTGGGGACCCCTGGTCTAAACAATTGCGTTCACGCACGCTAAGATGTAAACCATGGCTTAGAAACCACAGAGGAGAGTTCAGAGAATCTGCTACATGAACCCAAACAGAACTTGTGATAGTTTAATGCAACAAAGAGAGAAGCAACCTAGAACTAAGGAGAAATTTCCTAACAGTTAGAACAATCAATCAGTGGGACAACTTCACTCCAGAAGTTATGGGTACTCCAACACTGGAAGTTTTTAACAAGAGATTGGACAGCCATTTGTCTGAAATGGTATAGGGCAGTGATGGTGAAACTTTTGGGCACCGAGGGCTGAAACGGGAGTGTGTGTGTGTGTGTGTGTGTGTGTGTGTGTGTGTGTGCATGCGGAGCATGCTCATCAGGGCTGCAACCTGGAAGAGGAGCTGCCCAGGGGGCATGCGTGTGCCAGAAAATGAACTTCCGGTTTCGAGCATGCGCATGCACACCAGCAAGCTAGTCTTCATTACTGGCATGCATGCATGTGTGACGATCCCCTGGTTGGCATGCATGCTCATGCCAGAAAACAGAAGAACATCTCTTCCAGTTTTTGGCACTGCCCCATGCATGAAGGCCAGCTAATCGTCATGTGTGCATGTGCCCCAAAAATCCAGAAGAGGAACGGGCAACACCACGTGTGCCAGGTGATATGGCTTTGGGCCATAGGTTCACTGTTCTGACTCCCTCCCTTCACAAGATAATTAACTAGACGGACTGCTACTTGGCAGCTTGCCTAAACTAACCTGAACTAGACTGAAAGATTAGACGACACAATTCTCCGACTCTGTAGCTTCTCTGTTGTTTCGTGCAAACCTACTCTTCACAGAGGATTTCTTTTAAAGCCTCTTGGGAAGGGCCAGGCAATTAGGCAGCTGATACTGATTATCTCTGATGGCATCGTTCTGCTAATTGCTTCCTCTCAATCCTTAGCCTGACATCCGGGACAAACTGGGTTTCCTCCTCTAGAGCCAACTCATAGAACTCCTCACTAGAGGAATCCATCAGCAGCTCATCCGGAGCCAGCTGGGCCACAACAGTTCACCATCATGGGGGTTGGACTTGACAGCCTCCAAGATCCCTTCCAACTCTGTTATTTTATCTATGTGAAGGAAATATCAAGAGGTCACAAGATAAAAGTTTAGCCGCCTCCTGTTTCTGTTCTTGCCCATTGCTTCTCCATCACTTTAGCAAGGAAACTTGCCAGCAGGTAAATGATCTGACTAACAAATGTATCCCACGTCACAGTGCAGAGTTTTGAATTCTGCATAATGCTTAGTCTCGTTCAGCAACTTTTAATCTTTCCATTTCTAAAACTAGAAAGACAGTGACAGCCGAAGCGGACCTAATGGGATCACTGAAGATGGGCCATGTCTGCTCACGGTGAAATTGGTATTAGGAGAAGGGGGAGTGGCGGGAAATGTCCAAGTAAGTTTTCTGGATCACAACTCATTCCATCTTAAGAGATGGCCTGTTTCAAAAAAGAATCTGGGATGCCTCCTGCTCATCTCCGCATTTTGAAATACATGTGCCTTGGTGCTCTCTAAGCTTGGTTGATTTCTTGTGGACATTTCATTACCCGAATGATGATGTTCATTCAGGATGATGTTACCAAGTTTGGGTAATGAAACATCTGCACGAAAACAACCAAGCTCAGAGAGCACCAAGGATTTTTTAAAATTACTTTCTTTCTTTTAATAACCCCGTAATCCCTTGCATCAGAGTGGAGTTGGGGCAACCGATTGGAGCTGAGGGTTTACTGGCCGGCTGTCCGTCCTGTCGCCGATGCAGAGTTTGCAGCTGATATTTACCGTATTTTTCAGAGTATAAGATGCACCTTTTTCCCTCAAAAAAGAGGCTGAAAATCTGGGTGCGTCTTATACACTGAATACAGCATTTTTTTTTGCCTCCCGAAACCCCGCCCCTTCATCAAAATGGCCATGCATAGCCTTTAGGAGGCTTATAGAGTGCTCCTGGGGGCTGGGGAGGGCAGAAATGAGTGATAAATGGGCCGTTTTTTGCTCAATTTTGATCCTCCAGCCCCCAGGAGCACTCTATAAGCCTCCTAAAGGCTATGCGTGCCCTTTTGTTTTGATGAAAAACAGGGCCGTTTTTGCAAAAAACGGGTTGTTTTTGGGAGGTCTGCAGAGTGCAAAAACTTTTTTTTTATTTGTCGCTTCAAATCTTGGTGCGTCTTATTCTCCAGTGTGTCTTATACTCCAAAAAATACGGTATTCATTGTGCCCAGAGAGAAATATCTGCTGCCTTCTGATTGTGAGGTGAGAGCTTCACCTCTAGATGACTGCACCACTCAGAGAGCATCAAGGACCCCTCATTTCAATCCTTAGCTACAGATATACAGTATTATCCTTTATTCGATAGGACAACAAAAGCCGGATTCATTAGACATACTTCAAACTGTATTGTGGAATTTCTGTCTACCAAGAGGGTGTGATGTAGCCTAATCAAGAAAATTAGTTGCGTTTTGCACCCATGAGGCACTTACCAATATGTATATTTTGATCTCTCCCCAAAATATTACAAACAATTACAAGACATAAGACATTCCACATAATAAAACAATACACTGTACTTTACTAGCATGAAATAAATACAGAGTAATTGATGGGAACTATAAATATTTTATTCATGTTGTCGTTTTGCCAGGTTTGGCCATATCATAAACACTGCCTTGGTTTCCAGTATTCATTCCACCAGTTTGACAGCATATGATTCAAGCAGTATGAACACCCCAATTAATTTTTCTCTCTCTTCCTTTTCCCATCCTCCCCCACCGCAACATTTCGAAAACTCACTTCGTCCGATTGCCGATTAACATTTTTACTGCCAATTTCACGTTTCACAGACTGGAGGGTTTTAAACTTATTAAAAATGAGAGTCAGAACAGCTAATACCGTGTACGAAAAAACCAAAACAAAACCCTGGTTGTTTACATATGTCTGAATACAAAGAAACGACTCTGTTGACGCTTAGAAAGATATCGTTAGAAAGGAGGGCCATGCTTTAAGGTACATCTCTTTTTTAAAAAAGGTTATGTCCCTGTAGAAAATAATTAAAAAAATTCTATGAAGGCAATGACTGCATTATAAGTTATTTCTTTTTTTAAAAAAATCTGTAAGACAACATAGTCAAATATATCTTAACACAATTATAGAAACATCACATGACAAACTATAATATATATATATATATATTATATTATATCATATATATATATGTATGTGTAGCGAATACATTCAGATGTGTTGTTCGGTTCAGTGTGGTTTTGGTAGAATTGGCTGTTTATCGTTCTCGACTGACTAAGTGAAGCACCTTTTGAAAAGGTTTTCCTCGTGAAATCACTGAGCTGTCTTTATATATATATATATATATATATATATTTTCAGGAAGGTTGCGCTGGCGAGATACGGTAAGAGAAGCAAAGCGATCTGTCAAAGCTCAAGAGATCTATTTTGGGCAAGGAGAGAATACTGTCGCTACGTCTGTAGTGAAGAGTCTGGCCTGTTACCAGCTGTTCCTCGGAGATGGCTTCAAATCCAGTCGATCAGAGTTGTAGGCAACACGCCAGATCACTGCTAGCAGGGTTTGAGAGTTGAGATCAGTGCACAGGAAGAAGAGTGGGCCGAAGGGGGGGCTAAAGGGAAAGATCAATGTCCCCTGCCAATTCCAGAAATCCTTCTTTGGTCACCGTCCAGCTTAAGACCCATCAGAAGACAATGGGGGAAATCCGCCTCTTTTCCAGCACAACTTTGTGGAAATGGATCGTATCACATCGTGACATCGCAGTGGTGAGGATGCAAATCTAAGGCAGATATTCTAGGCAGCTGTAAACTATTCTAAAAGGTTTTGGAGGGAGAAGGAAAAAAACCAACTCTTTCATTTATTATTATTATTTTTTTGGAAATGCAGGAAGGAGGTGCATCTGCATTCTTCTTTTCACAAAACGTGACAAGTCGGCTAGCACGAAGCGGAGGCTGCCGTGCCTCTCCACTCGCCAGACACGTCTGAGAAGGATTCGCACTGCCGCTGGTTGGCCTTCTTATTTATTTTGTTTTCGGTCAAAGGTGGAGCAAGCAAAAGCCATCGCGCTATCTAGGACCTGTAGCGGCTGCTACGCCTGTAGGGACTCAATTTGCAGGCGATGTTGAAAGTAACGGAGTTGCAAGCCAAGGCTGGACTAGATGAAGGTTAGGACCAGGGTGGGAGTAAGGAGTAGAAAAGAAAAAAAAAGGAAGGAAAAAAAAAAGAGAGGAAACTTTGCTGGAAGGAACTGGCACATGAGGAGTTCCAGATGGCAGATATTAAATGCCGGCTTAGCCAGCCAATAAGCATGTCCGACAGCAAAACTGTATAAACGGTTTGCGTTCACACAACTTGTTGGATTTCACCATCTCGCAGAACATCTCGTCACCTGGGGGAGCGTGAGTTTGGGGCGGGGGGGGGGCGGGGGGAAGGAGACAACAGGAAGAGAGAAATTAGATTAGCATTTCCACTGGGGGAAAAAAACCTGGAATGTTTAAGAATAGAAAAACCATTCTGACGGATGTCCCAAAGGTGCTTTTTTTTTCATGAGGCAGCTGGACTTTCTTGGTTTTTTTTTCTTTCTTTGAAGGCGTTTCGCTTCTCCTCCAAGAAGCTTCTTCTGCTCTGACAGGATAGTGGGGAATGGAAGGATTTACATTCCTTGCATACAGCTGGTCATTTGCATCCTTTTAGAGCAGGGGTCCCCAACCTTTGCAACTTTAAGTCTGAAGGACTTCAGCTCCCAGACTTCTCCAGCCAGCAAAGCTGGCTGGAGAAGTCTGGGAGCTGAAGTCCTTCAGACTTAAAGTTGCAAAGGTTGGAGACCCCTGATTTACAGGAAGCTTTGCTGGCTGGAGAAGTCTGGGAGCTGAAGTCCTTCAGACTTAAAGTTGCAAAGGTTGGAGACCCCTGATTTACAGGAAGCTTTGCTGGCTGGAGAAGTCTGGGAGCTGAAGTCCTTCAGACTTAAAGTTGCAAAGGTTGGGGACCCCTGATTTACAGGAAGCTTTGCTGGCTGGAGAAGTCTGGGAGCTGACGTCCTTCAGACTTAAAGTTGCAAAGGTTGGGGACCCCTGTTTTAGAGGGTCTTTGAGGCCACTTGGAGGTTGATCTGCGTCCCCAGGTGTCTGCAAGGAATGTCAATCCTTCCATTCCCCACTATCCTGTCAGAGCTGAAGAAGATATTCTGTAAATTTTTATTTTTTTTGGCTTCAGTAAAAAAAAATTGCCTCCTGAAAAAAAAAGCACCTTTGGGTCAACCATGACCTGGATCAGGGGTCACCAACCTTTCGGACCTCAGGGATCACCAAATTCATAATTTTAATTCCCACCGACCATTAATACGCATTTTTAAGAAGATAAATAGCATTTAGTGCAATTTAAAAAATGCAAATAATCTTTCTGCGGACCCCCAAAATTTTCTCATAGACCACCAGTGGTCCAGGGATCACCAGTTGGTGACCGCTGACCTGGATGACTGAGAATCTCTACAGACTTTCATTCTGACGGAGGAATGCAAAGGATTCTAAAGCTTTCAAGAGACATCCATCTCCAACACAGGTAATCTATGACTTGAGATCACAATTGGACCCCATATTTATCTTGCTAAGCAAGGCGGTTGTCACGTGAATTTTGCTCCATTTTATGTCCTTTCCTGCTACGGTTGCTAAGTGAATCCTTGCCCTGGTTAAGCGACAAACACAGTTGTTAGGTGAATCTGGCTTCCCCCTTGACTTGGCTGGTCAGACGGTCGCAAGAGGGGATCCCATGACCCCAGGACCCCACAACCGTCATGCCAGTTGCACCAAGTGGCTGGATTCTTGATCATATGACCACAGGGATGCGGTAATGGTCGTAAGGGTGAAAAACGGTCATAAGTCACTTCTTTCAGTGCTGCTGTAACTTTAACTTTAAATGGGTAAGTTCAGGACTACCTGAGTCCCGGAAGGGAGAAGGGCGGTATAGAAATGTAAATATTAAATTAAATTAAAACCACCCTCTCATCCCTGGCCAGATCTTGCATTTATTATGAGGTAATTCTAGTATAAGGAAATTATGCAATAGGAAGTCTCAGCTGCCCCCTCTCCCCAAAATTAATACAGTGATCCCTCGTTTTCCGCGGTTAATGGGGACCGCAACCTTCCGCGGAAACTGAAAACCGCGAAGTAGGATTCGCTAGGAAACTTGAATTGATGGACATGTTTAAAGCAACCACTAGGGGGCGCTTGCCTCCTACCAATGCATTTTTTTTGTATTTTTTAAAAATCCGCGAAGCACTGAAGCCGCGGAAAACGAAGCCGCGGAAAACGAGGGATTACTGTATTTGAGAGAACTACCAAGATACCAGCAAACAATCATGTTTTTTGAAGATGATAGAAGGAATATGATTAACCATTTTTGATGTTGTGGTCCACCAGCAGAGCTGGCAGCAGATTCAGACAGTGAGGAGGTTGGGGAGGAACCTGGGCCAGTCCTGGAGTCTGGGGAAGGCTCTGAGGAGGGCTCTGCGTCGGGGGCAGAAATGGAGCCAGGGTCGTCTGACAGTTATCAGCTGCCTTCAGAGTCAGACATCAGTGAGGCAGATGAACAGCTGGAGCCTGTTCCCAGTGTGAGCATGCACAGAGTTGCCAGACGAAGGGACCAGCTAAAGCAGGGGTCTCCAACCTTTGGAACTTTAAGTCTGAAGGACTTCAGCTCCCAGACTTCTCTTTGCTGGCTGGAGAAGTCTGGGAGCTGAAGTCCTTCAGACTTAAAGTTCCAAAGGTTGGAGACCCCTGAGCAAGGACAGGGGCTTAAGGAGTAAGGCCACAGGTGGATAATGAATTGCCCCTCCGGGAGGAAATAAAAGAGGAGCGAATGGGGAGTGGAGTTTGCAGGAGACAATTAGTTCGCTTAATTGGTTTGTGACTCTCTGAGACTCCTTGCCAGGTTTTGCAGATATCGGCCTCTGGCAGCTCTCCAAGCCAGATAAGGTCTGTGATTGTAAATCCTCCCTCGAAAGACTTTGCTGGATGTGAATGAGCAGAATTCATAGCAAATTAATAAAAGGGGTTTTTGTCGGGACCAGGAGTTTGCTTCATGCTGTTGGGAAGCCTCGGTCAGAACAATTTGGGGAGCAAATTCAGGAACAATGTTTAGTGTAAACATAACAATGCAAAGTTCCTTTTTTGCTCTCTTGCCAACTTCTTTAGCCTAGCCTTGTTGTAATTTTTGGATCCCGTCTCCAGCACACCCTTCAGAGGCCAAGGGGCAGCCAGCGGTCTGTGAAAAACGTTGTGCCTCCCTCAAAACAGGAAAAAAAATGTGAGATGAGAAGCTGACATTTCACTGAAATAATGCCAAAAGCTGACATAGTGCAAATGAATTTCTCCTGTTTCCAGAAGGTCTGATGGGATTCCACCACTTAAGAAGTGAGAATACAGAGAGTTCTCAACTTACAACCCGTCCTTTAGGAACCGTTTCATCAGCCCTGAAAGAAGTGATTTACGACTGTTTTTCACCCTTACGACTGCTGACGGGCCCATCCCCTTGGTCACATGGTCAATGTTTGGATGCTTGGCAACTGGTTCACATTTATGACGGTTGCAGAGTCCCGGGGGGTGGGGGGGAAGCATGTGATCCGCTTTGGTGACGAGCAAAGTCGATGGAGTAGCCAGATTCACTTAACAACCGTGTTACTAACTTAACAACTGTGGCAAGAAGGCCTGATAAAGTTTTAATTTATAGCTTTTAAATTTAAATTTATTTTAAGCAGGGTATTGATTTAATTTAGTTATCATTTAGTAATATTTTATATTTATGTATATTTATCTTAAATCTCTGTTCGCCGCCCCGAGTCCCTTGTGGTGAGATGGGTGCGGGTTACAAATGTGAATAATAATAATAATAATAATAACAACAACAACAACAACAACAACAACAACAACAACAACAATAATAATAATAATAATAATAATTTTAAAAAACCGGGACCACAATTCACTCCACAAACGTTTCACTCCCCTGCTGGAAATTTGGGTTGTTTGTGGCCGTAAGATGAAGTCCACCTATAAGATGATCAAAGCTGCCCTAATGAATTCAGTTTGGCCTACACAGTCTTAGGCTCACAGCTGCTAGGCTTCCAGAGGGCAACAGAAGGTCTAGGTCAGGGGCTGAACGAGACTTCCTGCACTCCGAGTAGACTCTCTGCCTACAGAGCTATGGGTCCCACGGAATAATTCTACTGCCGCATCAAACTACAAAGCAACAGCAGCAGGAGGTCCAAGCATAATATCTCTCTCCACCCACCCCAGCAGTGAAGGTGGGGTAAAAATAAATGTTATCTTCCTCGTAACTGCTGCAGCGTGATTCTAATCATTCCAACCGGCTAGCCACTCAAGCCGGTAAACGAGGGACTATATTTAAGAATGAAGAATGGACGTTTAATGTGTGGCTCTGAATGTGCAAATCCTTCCCTTCCTTCAGCAGCAGCTCCGGGCTAGATCCTGGTATCAAAAGAAGTGACATTGATAGCTCTACCTGCTCGTTTTCACATCACTAATTCTTCTCAATCCGTGCCTCCGACCCCAATTTAATCCCAGCAGGCTTCATTATATATTCCATAAATACCAAATTTCAGCCACAAAAGCAATTAAAATTGCCTTCCTCTCCGATGCACGGAAGGAAGAAAAAAAAAAAGAAGGACGAACATCTGGTTGAAGAAAAGGATGAGATTCTGGGGAATGGAGCCATGCGGATCTAGTAATGGCCTGACTGGAAAGCCAATGCTTACAGCAGGGGTGTCCAAACTTGGGAACTTTAAGACTTGTGGACTTCAACTCCCAGAATTCCCCAGCCAGCATAGCTGGCTGGGGAATTCTGGGAATTGAAGTCCACAAATCTTAAAGTTCCCAAGTTTGGACACCCCTGGCTTACAGCCTCCGTTCATTTGCTTCTCAATCTGCTCTTCATTTTGAAACAAAACATCTGATGCCCTTTGAACCACGTTTGAACATTTGAACCACCGCATTCTTTTTTTTCCCCCCTCTGCTGCTCACCACAAAACGCCACACGTTCAAAATGGAAAGGGACAACTCACCGCGACCAACCCATCATGGCCAACTCGCCGTGGCCAACTCACAAGGGCCATCTCATGGCAAGGCAACACGCCAATGGCCAAGTCACCGTGGGACAACTCACTGTGGGGCAATTCAACAAATCAACTTGAGTATTTAAAATTATTTTAATGTTTGTCATTCACATTTAATTTTGTCCTTCCTTTGGCATCCTTTCTTTAAAGAGTATATTTCTTCGGTTTGAGTGTAACTGTTGGATGATGCAAGTTGGCCATGGTGTGTTGGCCATGGTGAGTTGGCCATGGTGAGTTTGCCATGGTGAGTTGGCCATGGTGAGTTGGCCATGGTGTGTTGGCCATGGTGTGTTGGCCATGGTGTGTTGGCCATGGTGAGTTGGCCATGGTGAGTTGGCCATGGTGAGTTGGCCATGGTGAGTTGGCCATGGTGTGTTGGCCATGGTGAGTTGGCCATGGTGAGTTGGCCATGGTGAGTTGGCCATGGTGCGTTGGCCATGGTGCGTTGGGCGTGCCATGTTTGCTTAGACCCCATTCAAAATGTTGCCTCCTCTGGCTATTCCTACTCTTGCATTCCACCACCTGTAGCCACATGCCCAACAGACATTGTTTCACTTACTAACAATCCATGAAAATACATACCATTGTGACATCTGTCACTAGCGATGCACGAGCCACTCAGTAGATAAAACCCTTCTTTACATCTGGAACAGTTTCTCCCAGAGCTATCACAATTTAAGCAGTTATCTTCACACCTGACAATAAAAGATAACTATTTGATAACCAGTGATATATATAATTTTAATTTAAGGAGGGGTATGATTTGCATATTGCTTTAATTGTGGTTTGTTCAGTAAACCACCATTGGCTGTGTTCATGCAACAAAGTAAAGCACAAATAATAGTTAGGTTTGTGCATACTAAACCAAAAATAAGCCACATTATATAGTTCTGAGCCATGCTAATTATTTTTTGCTTAGCATATTGAACCCAATCTTCGTGGTTTATTCAAAAAAGGAAGGTTATGCAAGCAATATGTTACAAATTCCTAGAAGAACAATAAAGACAACTGATCTCTATTTCATAATTCCACCTACTAGGTCCATAGCAATAGCTTTTAGACTTATATACTGTCCCCAAGCGTTTTACAGCACTCTCTAAGCAATTTAGAATGTCGGCATATTACTCCCAACAATCTGGGTCTTCATTTTACTGACTTTGGAAGGATGGAAGGCTGAGTCAACCTTGAGCCGGTCAGGATCGAACTCCTCTCTGTGGGCAAAGTTTGCCTGCAATACTGCATTCTATTCACTGTGCCACTCTACCTACGCGCACTATTAAAAAGTGGCAGCTGCTTTAAAGCAAACCAGTTCTATCTGCCTACCTCAGTTTCCCAGCTTGATGCCTTACCTGCCTGTCTTGCAGGAGAAACCAGATATGAATGACAACAAGATGAGCTAATTCTACTTTATTGTAAAGCTACATTGACAGAATCTTGGCAAGTATGAATGTACAACACACACACACCCCTCTATATACAGCCTGAGATACTAGGGAGGGTCTCTTCTGAGCCTCTTTCTCAGCCCATTATGCAGTGGTGGGCTCTGCTGTCTCTTATCTGACCATTTCTTTAGCAGCATTGTTGCCTGTTGGCTGCCTGCTCCTCCAGCAGCTGAATAAGAGGAGGAGGAGGAGTCAGCATCAAGACAACCTGAGAACTCGAAGGGGAAGAGGGAGTGGAGCTGTCAGAGAGAGAGACAGAGGCAGAGCCTGAGCTGTCCATCAGCCCTCAGATGGAGAGTCAACAGCCTCCAGGTCTGGAGGTAGCTGATGAGGAAGAGGAGGAACAAATGGGCCCAGTGCCTGAGGAGCGGATGCGCAAAAGGCAAAGGAGAGGAGAGCAGTGGAAATCTATGGGCTGATCCTTGGAAGAGAAGAGCCTCTGCTGTTAGCGAAGCCCCACCCTAGCTCTGGGGATAAAAGACAGAGGGTGGAGATGAATAGATATGGCAGACAACTATTCATCTCCCTGCTGGACAGACATGTTAGCATGCATCGAGAGAGAAACTTTTTTGCCAAGGTTGCCGGCACTCCTAATAAAGGAATCTTTGAGTTAATTTCAGAGGGTCTGTCATCTGTGGTGGGAGCTGCGTCAGAACAGGCAGCCTCTCTTTGCCTAGTTTCGCAAGGTGTTTCCCAAGTAAAGCTTCCCCTTGCACATATGTGCTAGTCATTCCCACCTCTAGGGGGCGGTGCTCATCTCTGTTTCAAAGCCGAAGAGCCAGCGCTGTCCGAAGACGTCTCCGTGGTCATGTGGCCGGCATGACTCAACGCCCAAGGCGCACGGAACGCTGTTACCTTCCCACCAAAGGTGGTTCCTATTTTTCTCCTTGCATTTTTTACATGCTTTCGAACTGCTAGGTTGGCAGAAGCTGGGACAAGTAACGGAGGCTCACTCCATTATGTGGCGCTAGGGATTTGAACCGCCAAACTGCCGACCTTTCTGATCGACAAGTACCACTACCCTACCAAACGTTTGGGGTTCCAACATCAAAAATTTGCAAGCCAGGTGCTGATTAAGCTTCTCAGGGTCGTCGTCCCCGTCCCCCCGCCGCCTCTCTTGGAGTATCAGAAGAGCCATCTGGCTGAAAAGGAGAATTTTCAGACGCGAAACCTGAGTTCTGGCCCCCGAGCTTTATCCTTTGTAGGGGAAAACATTTCATAAAAGATCCCTTAGCAGCAAAGCGCCTCCTTCCACCTGCATCTTTTGTTCTGGGAGCAGATGTTGCAGGAAGTTAAGGAGGGCCAATATCCAATTGATGAGCACGCGGGGAGCTGGCAAGAAGGAAATCAGATTCCCAAATTTGCAGAAGGAACTCTAAATGGCCTTCTTGTGGAGAGACCTGAGAAGTTTCAAAAGGTCTGGGTTTTCTTTTCTCCTCTCCCCCTCCCATCCGAAAAAAAATATCTCACAACATCAGAGCAATCTTAAGAAAAGTCAAGACGGAAGATTTATGCTTTGCAGTGTGTCAGAGCAGATTGCTCAGCAGGGTTCCAACTCTCTCCCAGACCGTTTTCTTAAAAGCCCCCATAAACAGGCTGCCAAAGCAGATAATTTACCTTCGGCAGACTTGGAAGGGCAATCCAAGCCTCTCGTCGTGATGATAATAGCCTTCTCCGCATGTCGGGACACACCTCCATTCGTGGGCCTTCTTGGCACACCGGAGACATTCTTCTTGGCTCGGCCCTAAGGATCGTGGGAAGAACATGATTCCTCAGTCAAGAAAGTTGTAGGTGCAAAATTTATGTATTTATTTATTTTTTATACCACCCTCATCCCGAGAGACTCAGGGCTGTGTACAGCCAAAGATATATAAAAGTTAAAAACAATTTAAAAAACATATTAAATTATTTGGCCTCTCATAAGATTAAAAACCAACAAACCCCAATTAAAATTAATAAAAATTCATATTTACACCAGCCTGGCTTGTTGGAAAAGAAAGGTTTTGAGAGCACATTGGAAAGTGTGTAGGTCAGGGATAATTCTTAATTCCGGGGGCAATTCATTCCAGAGGACAGGTGCTCCCACGGAGAAGGCTCTTCCCCTGGGTGTCGCCAGTCGACATTGTTTAGCCCAGGGGTCCCCAACCCCTGGGCCGCGGAACGGTGCTGGTCCGTGGCTTGATAGGAACCGGGCCGCAGGGCCGGAGAGGAGGAGGAGGGAGGAGGGGGCAGCCCCCGGGCAGAGCACGCGCCGGATGTGGGAGAGCGCAGGCACGGCCGTTTACGCCGTTGGAGGCCCTAGAGGGCCGAGTGAGCCGACTCCCCCCCGCGTGCGCATGCACAGGCGTGGCCGTTCGCGCCGTTGAAGGCCCTAGAGGGCCGAGTGAGCCGACTCCCCCCCCGCGTGCGCATGCTGTTCCCCCCCCCCCTGCTCCTCCTCTACACCAGCCGGTCCGCAGAATTCTTTTTTAAATGAAACCGGTCCCTGGTGCAAAAAAGGTTGGGGACCCCTGGTTTAGCCGACAATGAGAGGAGGGGAGGAATTTTAGTTATTTATTAAATTTAAATGCCATCCAATGTCAGGGTTCCAAGTAACACCCCCTACAAAAGAAGACTTGAGATTCTTCAATGTTCCATTTTATTAGAGATGTCGTACTGGCACATCTGGGAAAACCCGAATCTGAAAGTTTCCAAGTTTCCCCCACCCAAGTGAAAGTCCGAGTCCCTTTCCCCTGTACCCACATGTCCATCACATGGTCCAATAAGGCACCATCGCAACTGGACATGCCTTCTAGTCACACCCTTCCAGGTGCAGGGCAAAATGTCCTTGACTCTCTGAGAAAGGAATGTTATTTTGGCAGCTGATGAACTAATTGTCTCCTGCAAACTCCTCTCCCCTTCAGTCCTCTTTATTCCCTATGGGAGGGGCCATTCACCATCCACCTGTGGCTTTACTCCCAAGTCGGCCCTTGTTCCTTAGTTGTTCCCTTTTCCTGGCAGCTATGCACATGCGCACACTGGGAACAGGCTCCAGCTGTTCTTCTGCCCCACTGATCTCTGACTCCGAAGGCAGCTGATAAGTGTCACATGGCTCTGGCCCCCTCTCTGCCTCCAATACAGAGCCCTCATTAGATCCTTCGCCAGCCTCCAGGACTGGCCCATGTTCCTCCCCAACCTCCTCACTGTCTGAATCTGCCCCTAGCTCCATTGGCCACTGGCGGGTCACAATAGAGACATGCCAGAATCTGGATTTAATAGGGATTGAATCTTGGGAATTCAGAATATTTTTGATAGTTATTTTAGACCATGGCTAAACTTCCTGGAGAGAGGAGGCATCCAGTCGTCAGTAAGTCCAATCTTGCCTGAGTGTTGCGTATATTTGCTGTGAAATTATTGTGTGTGGATATTGAAAAGGAGGCTGCAGATGCTTGCCATGTAAGGTCGAAGTTCTTTGCTCCTTTGAAGCTATACTTCTTACAAGCATTTAATGCTGCCCATTGAGACCCGTGAAAAGGTAAGGCTTCCTCCTTTAAAGCAGTATAAACTTTAATACTTCAAAACCATAAAAAAGATAAAACCAGTAGTTCGTAAACATAATGGAATACAAAGGAGAGGATATATTAGGAATCACTCTATCTAATAAGATCCTAAATAAAAGTACAATTGTCAAACCTGAAGTGAATCTGGCCAAAGCCATCTTGGAGGTTAGATTGTGTTTTGTAGCCAAAACAATAAAGTTTTCCTGTAGGAACCAAGGACATTCTCCCAGGTGGTTGGTCAGAGGAGGAGCAAGTAACCAGGCGACCAGCTAGGACCTTGATTGGACAGCGTGACCATTGACTTGGGGGATTTGGGAAAGTTTTTCTTTTAATCAGATGAAAGTCAGGGGAAATTTCAAAGTTGGCTTACACCAGTGGTGCCAATATAACGTATTCAATAAACTGTTCTTTGAGGAAGCTGCCTGCCTCAGAGTCCTGTTTTCTATGGGAGCATTACTTGGAAGCTGACAATTTCATTGAGATAATGCTCACAACAGATACTTTAAGCATCACAAAATGCATAGTTAGAAAGAATCCAGATTTTCCTTACAAGTCAGAGGTAAGAAAGAATCAATTGTTTTTCCTTGAGGGTTGATAGGGCACCAACAGCCTCAGGCTATTCAATTTAAGAGATATAAGCTGGATTAATACATGCAAAGGCAAGGGTTGCTTAACTGTAGTTTGATGAATAAATCACTACTGGCTGGGTTAATTCATCATGCGACGTTATCAACCATGATTGCAGTTGTTTTCACATCTCAGAAAATATAGTGTGATGTGCAAACCATGTCAGATGTTGTTCCATGAATTAAATAAATGCTTCCTATCCTTTATTTTACCATTCTCTCTTGTTCTTGCAGTCTAATATAGATCCTGGGATGAACCAAGTGATGATAACAGAATAAGAAGAATTGGAAGGGACCTTGGAGGTCTTCTAGTCCAATCCCTTCTCAAGGAGGAGACCCTATACCAATTCAGACAAATAGCTATCCAGTCTCTTTTTAAAAACCTCCAGTGGTTTAGCAACCACAACTTCTGGAGGCAACCATTAATTGTTCTCACTGTTAGGAAAGTTCTCCTTAGTTCTAGGTTGGGCCTCTCCTTGATTAGCTTCCATCTATTGTTTCTTCTCGTCTTCAGGTGCTTTGGAACGTAAGTTGACCTCTTCTTTCTCACAACCCATCAAATAAACTTGGGCATTCTGAAATCCTAGCAAATGGATCTGCCATCAAGAATGATTAGTGGAGGCTACATTTTCATGACATGCTCAGAATGAAATCTCAGTTACCTGACTAGGTATAACCTACCTGGTTTTGAGTGGAAAAAAACTCAATATAATTCCTTCTTATTTCTTCTTTCCCTCACCCCTTAGTTATTGATTTAGACAAAGAGGTCATCCAGAGATCTTTAAGGTAAAGGTAAAAGTAAAGTTTCCCCCGCACATGCGTGCTAGTCATTCCTGACTCTAGGGGGCAGTGCACATCTCCGTTTCAAAGCCGAAGAGCCAGAGCTGTCTAAAGACATTCTGTGGAACGCTGTTCCCTTCCCATCAAAGGTGGTCCCTATTTTTCTACTTGCATTTTTTACGTGCTTTCGAACTGCTAGGTTGGCAGAAACTGGGACAAGTCACGAGAGCTCACTCCATTACGCGGTGCTAGGGATTCGAACTGCTGATCTTCTGATCATCTTAGTGTCATAGCTACTGAGCCACCCCATCCTTCTAGAGATCTTAACGATTATTAATTCACCTGTACACGTCCTGCAGTCCGGCTGGCAGCCCTCACATTGCAGAAGTTCCTTTTTCAAATACAGGCCTTGCTGGCATCCTGAAACGCAGTTGTTGTCTATGAGGCTGTAGAGGAAAGCAGCAGAAAACATGGGTAGCAAAAAATAACGATAATAAAAGAAAATACGTGTTTTAGCCCTCGAGTTTAGATGGCCTAAAATCCTTAAGGAGAAGGAGCAGCGAAAGATTAGGAGGAGCTGCTAATCCAACAAGCTCTTTCACTAATCAGGTGACAGTCTGTTCAAAGCATCTTGGAGATTTATCTTCTCGTCAGATTTTTAAGGTCCACTTTTTGGATTTATGCAATGCTTGTATAGAGAACCACAATCTAACCAAATGGTTCATGAAACAATAACACAAACAGCACCCCGAAACCAACATAAAACAGAGAGGGAGGGAGAGAGAGGGAGGGAGGGAGTGGGAGAGGGAGGGAGAGGGAGAGAGAGAGAGAGGGAGGGAATGGAGAGTTTGCAGTATCCTTCCCCTGCCACGCTCACCAAGCCACGTCCACAGAACTGGTAGCAAAAAAATTTGAATCCCACCATTAGTGTTATGGTTCAAGGAGTCACAAAGAGTCAGACACAACTTAGCAACAGAACAACGACAAACTGTTGAAGCTTCCCACAGAAACATCCTCCTTCTCCTGATATTCTTGAATTAGCCCCCTCTGTTCCAAAGATATCAACATCCTTCCAGCAAGGTCGCTTATGACCTTTGAACTGCCCAGGGGCACAAGCTGTAGACTCCCATTCCACTCAAGGACCAAGCTGCCTATAGAGGTGATGCGGATGGAGGAACTTTTCTGTCTCTGGAATCCTCTCCCCATAGGAAAGTGATATTAGTGCTGCTCTATTTTTTCTTTCTTCAAATAGAGCTCGTGAACTCACAGTGTTTTATCTATAGTGATGATGGCTTTTATTCTATTGCGTGACTTTATGAAGCCTCCTGCTACTCGAGTTATAATTCTTGAATTCTAAGGTTGGCTGGATACACTAATATAAATACGCTAAAAGCAATCAGAAGACTGAACCAAAATATCTTTTACTCAAGTAACAAGAGGGCAGGTTTGTCCATCAGAACAAAAGGGAGTCACTGCCAGGAGTTGCTTCCTCCCCACTCTGGAAGGAAGGAAGGAAGGAAGGAAGGAGAGAGAGAAAGAAGGAAGGAAGGAGAGAGAGAAAGAGAAAGAGAAAGAAGGAGTGAAGGAAGGAATTAAGGAAGGAAGGGACTGCTATCTGTCAGAAATGGATCTCCTGCTTGGGCGGGGGGTTGGACTAGATGACCTTCAAGGTCCCTTCCAACTTTGTTAATCTGTTAAAAATCTCCAGCATTGACGCCCAAGAAGAGTCAAGAACCCATTGGCCAAAAGCAACAGAAGGAAAGGTCCAGGACTGAAATCTTGGGAGTGACATACAAATGGCTTGACCTCCATGTTCTGAAATGGGCAGATCTTCTACCTGTATATGACTGACTTCTTTCTCCTCCGCAGTGGAGAACTGATCTATCAACGTCAAGTAGGTTAAGCTTGAGTTGCTTACTGGAAGTGGAGCTGAGCGTGGAGAGCTGAAATTGATGGCCATCTCTGGTCTGTTGACTACCTAGGCTCCAATCCTGCACCGTTTCCAAGACCAGACAAGGTCAGCCAATAGCCACCAGCTGCTGAGAAAATCTCCCTTGTAGGAAATGGATATTTTCTAATTAGCTATGCCATCCTAAATGGCCATTTGCTGTGAATGCACATAATAGGGTGGTTGTTTTTTTTCAAACCTCTAAATGTACACACCGATCCAAAAAAGAAAATCTCCTACAATAAGCAAAGCGTATCCTGCCTCCATCCATCAGCCGTCTCTCTCTCTCCCTCTCCCCCTATAAGCCACCTTGAGCAACATCCATGTCCTCTCATCTAAAGAGGGGGCATAAATATATAGGAGCTGTCTGCCAAATGTCTTCTGCATCAATTTTCACTTACTAAAATGTGTTCCGGGATGTCATTTTATATAGTGCAAAAATCACACTTCCCTTATTTTATAGATATTTGTTACTTGATGCTGGGAATTGTCTATAAACGTTTAAAACCATTTTCAAGTTTCTGGCTTAGAGAATTTCGGAAGGAAGGAAGGAAGGAAGGAAGGAAGGAAGGAAGGAAGGGGGAAGGAGGAAGGAAGAGAAAGAAATAAAGAGAGAGAGATGGAGGGAGGGAGGGAGGGAGGAAGAAAAAGAAAGAAAGAGGAAGGAAGGGAGGAAGGAAGAAAGAGAAAAGAAAAGAAAAGAAAAGAAAAGAAAAGAAAGAATTAAAAGGTCTCCTTATTAAAAATCCTTTATGAGAAATAAAGGTCCTGGCCAGTCAATGCCTCCCACAGTGAAGAAACTCAGTTTGGTTAGGAGATTAAGATTAACATGTACAGGGCTTATTGCAAATCCAGGAGGATCAAAAGATGGGAAATGTCAAATGATGGAAACTCAGAAGCTGGAAATCACATCACCTACCATGTTTCCCCCAAAATAAGACAGGGTCTTATTTTCCTTTGGCCTCTGAAATAAGCACTTGTTTTGGGGGAGGTCTTATTATTTTTGAGGTGCAGAAGGCCCCTTAGCCTCGGCCCATGGATTAGCTGATCCAGAGAGGGCTGTCTCTGTTTCTGGCACATCCTTGCCAGCCTTAGTGTCGCTGGGCCTGCTGCTCTTTTTGCGGCTGCCACTAAGAGAAGGGGCGTGGTAGCTAGGGTCTGCATGGAGGCTGCTCCACGTGGATGGCAGGTGCATGTGGGGCACATGGGACATATTCCCCACCCCAAAAAATGATGGGAACCAGCTGTGCATGCATTTAAATATTTTAGGGGAGGGCTTATTTTAGCGCATGCGCTCAAAAGCCCAATTGGGCTTATTATCCGGGGAGGTCTTATTTTCGGGAAAACAGGGTACTCTTTGTGATATTTACAGGAGATCCAGCAAGAAGGTCAACAATCCATTAACAATTTTTGGCATCTCCTTTCCTTCGTTCAATCAGCTTGTTTCTAGCGAGGGGTTAACTTCTGACCTCCTTGCATTGTTTCTTCACCAGCTCCTACTCACCTGAATCCATCTCTGCAGACAGAACATTTGTCCATCTCGCCAAAGCATTTCTTACAGTTTGGGTGGCACTTCTGGCAACGTCTCTGACCTTTGCAGGGAAGGGAGAAGAGGCCAGGGTGAAAAGAAATTGCAGCGATCATGAACGTATATAATTGCAAGATGTAACATTTATGACTTACGTATTTAACGGCAAGTTGAACCTTCTGACACTGAACAATAAGGGTACTTAAAAAAAAAAAGTAGGCGGGATGACAGAAATAATTCATTTCGACTTAAAATATATCACTTCCTAGACCTTTTCATTTTGGAGAAATTCTAAACTTTGGCAAGCATATCTTAAATGTTCAAAACCCAGGTCAATTAATTTAAAGTGCTGACTTTAAAACCACTGACGCTTTTTTTCCAGATTTTATTGAGAAGCGTCAGAAACATTCCTCACCCCATTTCAGATGGGCAGGAGATTAAATCAATGTCTTGAGTAATAAGGTTAAGCAGTACTTTCGATCTAAATCCAGCACGTTTCACCTTAGCAAGTAAGGACATGAATGGTGGCTCTGTAACTCTTTAAAGCAGCTGCATCTTTTCTCAGAAACATACTTTAAAAAGCTGCATATACATATTATATGCATGTCAGAGGTGGGATTCAGTTATCTTCCCTGTCGGTTTGCAAATGTGAGTGTGTGTGCCTTGTCTGCACATGAGCACCCCTTTCTGCGCATGTGCAATGCTCGCGCATTATGTTGGGGTGGGTGGGAGGAGCCTCCCGCAGCCTGCTGCTACTGGTTTGCCTGAACCAGAGAGGACCGGCTGAATACTACTTCTGATGCACCTCCCTGCAAGCCATCATTCTGAAGCCAAATCTGCAGTACTACTCAGTCCCGTTGATTAAATTAGTTTAGTTGCATCGTTTAGAAGTCTTCACTTGCAATTAGAAATATCATTTATTTAAATGCTGGGTTCAGTAATGTAATCCTGCAGCGTGTCAATCAACCAACCATAGCTCGCCTTGATCATTCCCCAGATCTCCTATTTTAATCAGTGAGGAACAACCGTGGGAGGGGAAATTGTCCACGTTAACCCAACAGGTTAGCTGAAACACACTTCTGCAACAATATCCGTATTTCTCCAAATGCTGTCAGAGTACTTCGCCTGTCCAAATTGTACACATTATGGAAAATTGCTTCCAAAAGCACTAAATAAATAACAACTGCCCTTTGTGCTAAAAGAAAAGAAAAAAGAAACCGACAGAAACACGAAGCAAAATTAGTTTCAGCTAGCAAAAGGGAACCCTGTCACAAAATCTCAGAAAAGAAACAACCTTTTCCAGCTCCTCGTTTTCTTAAAAGGCATTAGCTGAGGAAATCAGGGACGGCTCAATTTATCAAATGCAGGGAATAGGAAGACGGGTGTAAGATTTACGTTGGGGTGAGCCAGGGCACGGGGTGGAAGGAGAGGAAGACAGATTGATAATGCAGATACTTATTTATATCCCCCTTTATCATTTTTATATATAATTCAAGATGGTGAAGATAATTCTCCTTCCTCCTATTTTCCCTGCAATCACAACTCTGTGAGGTGAGTCGGACTGGGAGAAGGGGGAGGGGCTACCATGACTGAAGCGGGACTTTTTCGTGCATAAGGCGGGACTAGAACTCAGAAGTCTGCTGGTGATTGGCCTAAGCCAGCTTTCATGCCTAAGGTGGGGCTAGAACTCACTGTCTCCTGGTGATTGGCTCAAAGTCATCCAACTGACTTTAATGCTGAAGGCAGGACTAGAACTCAGTCTCCAAGTTTCTATCCTGTGCTTTAAGCAGTAGACCAAACTGGTTCTCAATGCAGGTTGCATAATCAACCTGTCTTCCCCTCTGCCTGTCTGTCCATCCATCCATCCATCCATCCATCCACTCACCCACTCATCCCTCCATCCACCCCCATGGGTCCATCCATCCATCCATCCATCCATCCATCCATCCATCCATCCATCCATCCTAACATACATACATACATACATACATACATGCATGCATACATACATACATACATAACTTTCCATCAATCCTTCCTTCCATCTATCTATCTATCTATCTATCTATCTATCTATCTATCTATCTATCTATCTATCTATCTATCTAATCTATCTATCTATCTATCTATCTATCATCTATCCATCCATCCATCCATCCATTCTACCTACCATCCATCCATCTTAACATCCATCCATCCATTCTACCTACCATCCATCCATCTTAACATCCATCCATCCATCCATCCATCCATCCATCCAATCTATCTATCTATCTATCTATCTATCTATCTATCTATCTATCTATCTATCTATCTATCTATCTATCTATCTATCTATCTATCATCCATCCATCCATCCATCCATTCTACCTACCATCCATCCATCTTAACATCCATCCATCCATTCTACCTACCATCCATCCATCTTAACATCCATCCATCCATCCATCCATCCATCCATCCTTCCTTCCTTCCTTCCTTCCTTCCTTCCTTCCTTCCTTCCTTCCTTCCTTCCTTCCTTCCTTCTTCTTTCCTTCCACCCACCCACCCACCCACCCACCCATCCATCTATCCCGTATCTCATCCCAATGTAAATCCTATGTCAACCTAGCTACTCCATACATCTGGCGAAATTTAACTCATGAAAGCTTATACCTTTTTTTAAAAAAAAATGTTACTTGGAAAGGTGCTACCAGACTCTTAATGTTTTGTCTCCACAGACTGACATGGTTCTCCTCCTGCAATGTAACAAAACCAAAATGGATTGATTTTGCCCTCCCTAAGCAGGACAACCGTCAATTAGTGGAACTGCCGATTGAATGCAAACATTAAAGGTTTTAGAAGCTATTTCATTTTCAAGGAAGGATGAAAACAAAACTGGTTCTTAAAGCCACAAAGACTACAAGCGTCTGTTTAATGCGCTGGAAAGTCTTATGCTTTTCCTCCCATTTTATGAGAGCTCCGGGGTAGCTTTGGCAATCTGAAAAATGCGAAATCAATTAAAAGACAAATTATTTGATTTAAAACTATTATGGTTCTTAGTTAATGTGTTTTTATATTGCTCCTAATGATGGTAACTCTAGATCTGTTTTGCAAGAGACCAACTAAAGTACACTAAGATGAATACAATTAAAAATACATAAAAATAATTGGGATGGAAGGAGGGAGGGAGGGAGGGAGAGAAGAAGGAAGGAAGGATGGAAGGAAAGAAGGAAGGGACAGGGAGAGATGGAGGGAGGGAGGAAGAGAGGGAGGAAAGAAGTAAGGAAAACATGGAAAGCAGAAAGGAGGGAGGAAGCGAGGAAGGGAGGGAGGAAAGAAGGGAGGGAGGAGGAGGGAGAGAGGGAGGGAAGGAGAGAGGAAGGAGGGAGAGAAGGAGGAAAAACAGGGAGAGAGGAAGGAAGAGAGGGAGAGAGGAAAGAAAGGAGGGAGGGAGGGAGGGAGGGAGGAAGGAAGGAAAGAAGGGAGGGAGGAGGAGGGAGAGAGGGAGGGATGGAGGGAGGGAGGAAGGAGAGAGAGAAGGAGGGAAAACAGGGAGAGAGGAAGGAAGAGTGGGAGGGAGGAAAGAAAGGAGGGAGGAAGGAAAGAAGGGAAGGAGGGAGGGAGGGAGAGAAGAAGGAAGGAAGGATGGAAGGAAAGAAGGAAGGAACAGGGAGAGATGGAGGGAGGGAGAGAGGGAGTGAGGGAGGAAGAGAGGGAGGAAAGAAGTAAGTAAGGAAAACATGGAGAGCAGAAAGGAGGGAGGGAGGAAGCGAGGAAGGGAGGGAGGAAAGAAGGGAGGGAGGAGGAGGGAGAGAGGGAGGGAAAGAGAGAGGAAGGAGGGAGAGAAGGAGGAAAAACAGGGAGAGAGGATGGAAGAGAGGGAGAGAGGAAGGAAAGAAGGGAGGGAGGAGGAGGGAGAGAGGGAGGGACGGAGGGAGGGAGGAAGGAGGGAGGAAGGAGAGAGAGGAGGGAAAACAGGGAGAGAGGAAGGAAGAGAGGGGGGGAGGGAGGAAAGAAAGGAGGGAGGAAGGAAAGAAGGGAGGGAGGGAGAAGAAAGGAAGGAAGGAAAGAAGGGAAACAGAGATGGTACAGGAATCATTCATGCCATCTTCATGGAAATGAACCTAACCTTTTTTATAATAGGTGAGAACCCATTGTAGATTGTACTGTAAATGTCCCCTCAGAGAAGTGGGGGGGGGGGAGAGGGAGAACATATCCACCCATCAGTGAGAGCTGGCATCGATTTCCCCATTCTTACCATCCTCAGAGTAAAACCCAGCTGGGCACAGCATGACGCAAGTGCTTGTCTCTTGGTGGTGATAATAGCCACGCTTGCAGGCTGTGCATGAGTTCTGGATTCTGCCCAAACACGCTTCGCAGCCCCGGTGACATCTGCGGCACTTCCGTTGAAGGCTGTCCCCAAAGTAGCCGGGAGGGCAGGAGTTCACGCACGTCCTGGAAAAAGCCCACAAACGCTCCCGATTAGACCCAAAGGAGGACCTACCATGACAAGAGCTGCCAAAGGAAGAAGAGCAGCAAAGTAGCCGTCATAGTTTCTTCCTCTGACGTCTTCCATCGTAAACATTAATGCCCATTTCTTGGGTGGGTCTTGGATCAAAGACCCCCAACTTGGTGTCCTCCAGACCAGGGGTCTCCAACCTTTGCAACTGTAAGTCTGAAGGACTTCAGCTCACAGACTTCTCCAGCCAGCTTTGCTTTAAATCTTTAAGCTTTGCTGGCTGGAGAATTCTGGGAGCTGAAGTCCTTCAGACTTACAGTTGCAAAGGTTGGAGACCCCTGCTCCAGATGTTGTTGGATTAGCTTCATGTTTGACTCCATGGGCTGGAAATCATGCGAGTTGTAGTTTGACCAGCCCGGTAGACATCAAGTTGGAGAAATCGGCCTTAGAAGGATGGAGTTCAAAAGGAGAAGCCGGAGACCTTAGGGTAGCTTTTTCTATCAATCTGCTTCCTCCTCAGGGTCAACCCCAAAGTCAGAGAGGAGGAGGAGGAGGAAGCTACTAGTATTAAAAAAAAAAGGGGGGTAAGGAATTGTCTGGTGCTCATGTTACCTATGAAACATCTGAGGTTAATAGCCACAGTGTACCTGGAGGACAGGTGGGGAAACGAGCGACATACAACAGGTTGTTAGCTTAGAAATCTTGCGTGTGGAACTAACGGCGCAAAAAGCCTTCAACCCTCTCCGTGACCAGCAACCCCCATCTTTTGCTGCCTTTTTCCCCCCCTTCTGATTACCTGCCAGTTTTCACACTTCCAAGGCTGTAGTGGAAACAGTTCAGGCACTGGTCGGCATTGGGACCATCACATCCTTGGTCGCCACATTCCCTATGACACAGACCTTAGGGAGACAGACAGATCTGTTGAAAGAAGAGATATGAAACTCTTCCTAGTTCAACCTACACAACGGCATCCAGCGCTTGGTCCATCAACGTACCACATATCTGGTAATCCAGTCGTCATGCTACCTCGCCACAAAAAGTACCTGTTGCTTGATTCATTGGCTTGACCCTACCTAATGATAGCGGCCGTTGGGCTATATGCTAGTGCCAGTAAAGGAGAAGAGCCACGGTGGCGCAGTGGTGAGAAGGCACTACTGCAAGCTACTTCTGCTGCCTGCCGGCTGCCTGCAATTTGGCAGTTCGAATCTCACCAGGCTCAAAGGTGACTCAGCCTTCCGAGGGGGGGTCAAATGAGGACCTGGATTGTTGGGGGCAATAGGATGACTCTGTAAACCACTTAGAGAAGGCTGTAAAGGACTGTGGAGCAGTATATAAGTCCAAGTGCTATTGTTGTCTTCCTTCCTTCTTTTCTTCCTTCCCTCCCTCCTTCCCTCCCTCCCGGTGGTTAGAATGCAGTATTGCAAGCTAACTCTGCCCACTGTCAGGAGTTTGAACCTGACAAGCTTAAGGTTGACTCAGCCTTCCAGCCTTCCGAAGGTGGGTAAAATGAAGACCCAGATTGTTGGGGGGCAGTAGGCTGACTCTGTAAACCATTTGGAGAGGACTGCAAAGCACTGGGAAGAGGTATATAAGTGGCATTGCTATTGCTACATTTGCAGCTCAGTGTTCAAATGAGCTGTCCTTGGGGCTCTCTTTGAGCTTGGATTTTTACTTCCAGACATTCCATTACCAAACTAGGCAACATCGTCAGTGCTTGAAGGGAGCGGAGTTTGCATTGATGATGTATCCTAGTTTGGGTTGTGAAAAGTCTGTAAGAAAACAACCAAGCTCAAAGACCACCCAAGGATCTCCTTTATACTCTGATGTTTTATCATAGCTACAGCCTTTGTCTAACTGAATTGACAACCTGCTAAGCTTTTTATTGACTTGAGGCTTGGAAAGTAACATCGATAAAAGATCACAAAGTTATGAGACCCCCCTTGTTAAGGTTTGGTCAATATCCTGTGTTCTATGGCTGTATGACAACTATTAAGTTCTGTGTGCAACATGTCGGACTCCTAATGTAGACAACTTTTCCTATGAGCTGACAATGTAGACCCGTGATGGTAAACCTATGACAGACCGATATGCTCCCACAGAGAGGGCCTTCTCAGGGTGCCGTCGGCCGGACAATGCTGACTGGCGACACCCAGGGGAAGGGCCTTCTCTGTGGCGGGCCCTGCCCTGTGGAACGACCTTCCCCCTGAATTGCGTACCATCTCCGACCTCCGCCTCTTCCACCAGTGTTTAAAAACACACCTCTTTCATCAAGCCGGCCTAACATAACCTCCGCTGGGACTAGCCATAGATAGTTTTAATTTGGGTATTTTAATTGGTTTTAGCGCAGGATGGGGATCTAATAGGTTTTTTAAATTTTGTATTGAGTTTTTTGTATGTATTTTAATTTCCTGTGCGCCGCCCTGGGTCCTCTTGGAGAAGGGCGGGATATAAATGTAATAAATAAATAAATAAATAAATGCCTGCCACCTGTGGCCCATGGAGCCATATTGGTGGGCACACAAGCTCAGATGATTTTTGGGCCTTCTGCACCCACCAGAAGTTGGGAAACAGGTTGTTTTTCGCATCCTGTGGGCCTACAAGGGAGTGGGGAAGGCTGTTTTCACCCTCCTCAGGCTCCTAGAAAGGCTCTTCAGCCTGGGGAGAGCAAAAAACAGACCTTCTGGTCTGACCGGAAGTCGGCAAATGGGCCGTTTTTGGCCTCCAGACTGCCTCTGGGGAAGGGAAGAGGCCTTTTCCCCCTCCCCAGGCTCCTAGAAAGGGTCTGGAGCCTGGGGAGGGTGAAAAATGTGTCCACTGTGCTATCACTTGCCAAAAGCGGGGAGAATGCAGGGCAAGTAGTCACGTGCACATGTGTGTGTGTGGGGGGGGGGGCGTAGAATTATGGGTGTGGGCCAGTGGTGGGTTTCAAATTTTTTAGAACCGACTCTGTAGGTGTGGCCTATTTTGTGGGCATGGCTTGGCAGTCATGTGACAGGATGGGAGTGGCCACCTTTTAAAATGTGGTGAAACTCATTTAACAATGCTCTTGCTTAGCAACCAAAATTTTGGACTCAATTGTGATGATAAATTCTTTCTTTCCTTTTCTTTCCTTCTTTTCTTTCCTTCCCTTCTTTCCTTCTTTCTTCCTTCCCTCCCTCCCTCCCTCCCTCCCTTCCCTTCCCTTCCTTTCCTTTCCTTCCCTTCCTGTTGGGTCACTGGCAGTGGCGGGCCAGATTTACTTCCAGGTACACCGGTGGAACCCCCTCTCACCGGTTCTCTAAATTTCACCAACCGGCTCTCGCGAGTAGGTGCGAGCCTGCAGAAACCCACCAATGGTGTGGGCATGCATGCGCACAACCACCACCACCCCACGCTCCTCCTGCTCTTGGCACATGATGGCAAAAAAGTTAGCCATCACTGGTGTAGACCATTCAGGATTAATGAATAAGGTGTGTTGTGGTTGTTGTCATGAGGTCTATTCCTGCCCTTTTAAAAATCTGTTGCCGCTTCAGCTGCCTAGCCATTTCTTCTGCAGCTCAAATCTATTCTTCTTTTTGAGGCAACGAGATTGTTTGTGTACTCCAGAGCAGGGGTGGGTTTCAAATTTTTTAGAACCTACTCTGTAGGTGTGGCCTATTTTGTGGGCGTGGTTTGGCAGTCATGTGACAGGGTGGGAGTGGCCACCTTTTAAAATGTGGTAAAACTCATTTAACAACGCTCTTGCTTAGCAACCAAAATTTTGGACTCAATTGTGATGATAAATTTTTTCTTTCTTTCTTTCTTTCCTTTCTTCCTTCCTTTCTTCCTTCCTTTCCTTTCCTTCCCATTGGGTCACTGGCAGCAGCGGGCCAGATTTACTTCCAGTTACGCCGGTGGAATCCCCTCTCACCGGTTCTCTAAATTTCACCAACCGGTTCTCGCGAGTAGGTGCGAACCTGCAGAAACCCACCCCTGCTCCAGAGCCTATCTATCCTGCATTCTCTCCACTCACCTGCTGTTCTAGATGGAGAGAAAGATCCGTATCAATCTTCCTGCATGGAAGTTAGAGTGAGCACTTCTGTGTGTGTGAAATGGGGAAAGCAGGAACCTTATCTTGGGTAGGCAATCAAAGGTATCTTGGGCTGATCCAAGGATAAGAGGGGGTTGCTCTGCTTGATGTTTGGCATCATCCTTGCCATGGGCATCATCGACTCTGGATAAACCGGTGTCTTGTGTTTTTATAGAGTCTATTTATCTCAATGCATCTACCGCCAAGACCTGAAGGAAGATATTTTTTTTTTCCAGTAATAAAGTAGCTCAGGGAAATGTTTACTACTTGCATACCCACTGAGTGTTCAGCCCATCAGTGTCTAAGGATGGATGAGGGATCGCTAAAACAAGTTAATCAAAATCTTTCTGATAGGACTTGGTGGGACACCATTAGGAAATACTCAATTGGGAATAATGAAATCTTTTTTGAAAAAAATCCCAGGAAAAAAAAAAGCACAAACCACTTCTCTGTGATTGCTAAGAAAACAATATGTATATCTCCCTGAGGTTCTGAAGACGACTCACTGTGGCCAACTTGCCCCAGCCAATATGCCTTGGCCAACTTATCGCGGTACAACTCACTGTGGGATAATTCATCGATTCAATTTAATTATTTAGAATAGTTTTGATTGTTGTCATTCACATTTCATTTTGTCTTTCCTTGGGCATCTTTTCTTCAATGATTCTATTCCACCATTTCTTGTCTTGCAGCGAGTTGTCCCACAGTGAATTAGCCTTGATAAGTTCGTCCAGTGGGGAGTTGGCCACAGCAAGTTGTCCTAGACCCGTGATGGCGAACCACACGGAACCATTTCTGAGGGTACACGAGGCGCTACCCTGTCAGCTCCAGCGCACATGCGCACGCTGGCCTGCTGATTTTTGGCCTTGATTTTCAGCCGTTTTTCACCCTCTGGAGGCTTCCCTAAAGCTTCTGGAGGGCGAAAAACAGCTCAACGCGCAAACTGGAAGTTTGGAAATGGACTTCCGGTTTGCGCATTGGGCTGTTGCGTTGTGTGTGGGAGGCTGTTTTCGCCCTCTCCAGGCTCCTAGAAAGCCTCTGGAGCCTGGGGAGGGTGAAAAAGAGACCCACTGGATCCACCAGAAATCAGAAAACGGGCCGTTTTCAGCCTCTGGGGGTGAGGGAGACTTTTCGCCCTCCCCAGGCTCCAAGAAAGCTGTGCGCAAATGTGTGGGGCAGCAGGGTGGGTGGGTGGGTGTCACACGCGCATGCATTAAATTATGGGGGTGGGCACGTGAGTGTGATAGCGTGCACGCACGTGTGCTTTTGGCATCTGAGGCAAAAAAAGGTTCACCATCACTGTCCTAGACCCTCTGCAGTCTTGAGCTATATCTGAAGAATTAGCTTTTGAGAATCTTCTTAGCAAGTTTATGGCCTAGGGCAACCCACAGCTCTGGAGCCGCATGTGGCTCTTTCATCCCTCTGCTGTGGCTCCCTGTCCCTGGCCAGCTCCACAATTGATAGGGCTTTCTGTTAGGACAGGTAGAGGAAAAAGGATGCCATGCTAGGAGGAGACTCTATGGTGGGGGAACCGGACTTCCAGAATTGAAGGGGGGTTAGGACCTCTGTGGCCCTTTGAGTATTTAAGGTTTATGACCCCTGATCTAGGGCTACTTCCACATCTGAACTGCATGGTAGCCTCAGACAATTTTAGTGAGTTTTTCTCTTCAGGAGAAGAGCTCATTTCTACATCTATGCCTTAGGAAGGTCAGGAGACAGTTGGACAGGCCAACCATTCCATTGAAAAACCAAGCATCTGCCTCTCATAACCATTACGCATAAGGGTTAGCAAGAAGACCGTGTTTCTTAGAAATTACCATCTCCAAGTTTCCCCTTGGAAAAACATGAAAAGTGCCATTGCATTTTGGAGGTCCCTCCCGCCTCTATTTTTTTTTTTTTTTTAGGATTGGGATACAGTCAACATACTAGCCATCTTGTGTGTTCAGTGCTAAATTGGGCTCAACTCACACAGAGACAGTGGCTAAGTTTTCAGAAGACCCTTAATTACTTTGGCCCCGTCATGTGGTTCTATCATATTTTACATTTAGACACAGTTTTATTTCCCAACAGTTGTAGTTTGGATCAAAGCTTCCCGGAAAGAAAAGAAAGGAAATCGTGTGCTTTGTATAAAAATGAAGGACATTGTTGTCCTCGTTGTTTTAATTGCTGTCTCTATTCTTCTGAACAAGGCAGCCACCAGGAGACACAAGGCTTAGTGTGGGGCTGTGCAGTTCCATTCTCTGACTATGGGAAATCAACTTCAGATGTTCCCATAATTCAAAAAGCCCTTCTCGTTCTTTTCCAAGCCTAACAAGGCGAGCCCCCGCAATGCCAGGATGTCTCTACTTCCTTGTTGTTTCAATTAAAACCAAGATTCTTGGAAAACTGAAAAAGATCTCGTTTTATCCAAATTTGTATTTGTGGTTCCCAAGGAAGAAAGGGAATGCCCTGCTGCTGGTTTTCATTATCTTGTAAGAGAAACATCTTCTTGGAAATTCATAGAAGAACATTTCCAAGCTTAGCCTCGGGGGCGATTGAGCAATCCTGAAATAAACATTCTCCATGTTCCTAGACTGCAAAGTGCCTGGACTGGTTTTTTCAAAGACAAGAAACTATGGATAAACCATTAAACCACCAGACCAACCCAAATCCTGCAGCCATTCTTCATAGGTTTTAGCCTCCAGGCCTTTTTTATCATTTCAGTTGCTCTTTTCTGAAGCAGAGCTAGAAAGGAGAAACAAATAGTTTGGAGCATTTTACCTGTATATTCATCTTCCTCCTCTGGCATCTCCATCTGGTTTTGGAAGAAAGAGACTTTTGAAAGCTCCATTCCCAAAGATGGTGGGTCCAGCATTGTTGACCTAAAGTGCGGAGTGCTGATATTAGAGGAAGGAGGCTCAGCCGTTCCGTATAAAATGAGGCTCCATTCTTTTAACTTCCCTAGGAGAGATTAAAAATTGACATGACTTTCCTCAATGAGCTGCCATTTTAGTTAAGAGGTTCTCCCCGTGAGTGAATGAATAACTCATTAAAAGAGATGCAAAATGGTATAGGATCAGAATAAAAGAATAACAGATTTGGAAGGGACCTTGCGGGGGGGGGGGGGTGTCTTCTAGTCCAACCCCTTGCTCGGACAGGAAACTCTTTCAGACTTTTCAGATTGGCCAATCTCTTCTTTAAAATCTCCAGTGTCGTAAAAGGTAAAGGTTTCCTTCGCACATATGTGTAGTTCCTGACTCTAGGGGGCAGTGCTCATCCCCGTTTCTAAACCGAAGAGCCAGCACTGTCTGAAGACATCTCCGTAGGTCATGTGACCAGCGCGACTCAACAGCAAAGGCGCACGGAACGCTGTTCCCTTCCCACCAAAGGTGGTCCCTATTTTTCTACTTGTATTTTTACATGCTTTAGAACTGCTGGGTTGGCAGAGGCTGGGACAAGTAATGGGAGCTTACATGGCGCGGTGGCCTAGAGGTGGAGCTCTTGCCTCACAATTAGGAGACTGTGAGTTCAATCCTAGGTAGAGGCAGATATTTCTCTCTCTGGGCACTATGAGAATATATCTGCGGAACAAAACTCCACATTGGCAACAGGAAGGGCATCAGACCAGTAAACACTCTGCTAGCTCCACTCAGTTGCCCAGACTCCACCCTACAAGGGATCATGGGGGAGGGTTAGGGTTATCATTCAAAGAAGAGAATGATGATCTTTAGAGCTTTCCTGAAACACTGGGGATACTTCAATGCAGATAGTCCTGGACTTACAACCATTCTTTTAGTGACTGTTCGAAGTTACGACGGCTCTGAAAAAAGTGATTTACAACCAACGCCCATGCGTATTCTGTACTTCAGAAACAGGGCTGTTTGGAGAGCAGTTCTCTGCAGCAATTATACATGGGCAGATGGTTAGGAAATCTGTGACACCCACAGCTGTTGAAGAACTGGATGGAAAGAAAGCAAGTCAGTTGGGAGGCGACAAGAAGAGGTCTCCATCGACACCATGCAAATGCAAGGGCCCTTACAAGTGAGCCGCCTGCATCACAGCTGTGGCCCTTGGAGTTCTGGGAGATGTAGTCCCATGGGCTCTGTAAAATATCCGATTGGGCAAGGCTGAGAAATGTATGCCTCCGAGGCTTTATCCAACTTTTGCCCCTTTCTTCAACCTACTTCACCTTATTGGTTTATTCCTCTGGCTATCTGAGTGAATACTTTAGCCCAGGGGTCTCCAACCTTTGCAACTTTAAGTCTGAAGGATTTCAGCTCCCAGAATTCTCCAGCCAGCAAAGCTTAAAGACTTAAAGCAAAGCTGGCTGGAGAATTCTGGGAGCTGAAGTCCTTCAGACTTAAAGTTGCAAAGATTGGAGACCCCTGCTTTAGCCTACTAATGAGAAGGAACGAAAGAGGGAAACAGGCAACCACAATAATCGAAGAGGAGAGAGGAAGAGGAGAGGAGAAGAGAGGGAAGGGAAGGAAAAGAAGAAAGAGGAAAGGAGAGGAAGATTGGGAGGGATGGGAACAGGAGGAGAGAGGGTATGAAGGGGAAGAGGTAGAGAGGAGTCGGAGAGAGGAAGGGGAAGAAGGAAAGGGAAAGGAGAGGAAGGAGGGAGAGAGGGAGAAAAGGAAAGGAAAGTAGAGTGATGGTAGAACAAAATAGGTTTATGGGATGGTAAGCAAAGCAATCTAAGCCATATATTTTAATTTTTTATATGGAAAAAGTGAATGTTTAAAAGGGTTAAAATGTGATAAGAATAATAGCTAAGAGAATGTATACTTGTAAATGTGTGGATGAGACTAAAAAGAAAATAAAATTTTTTAAAAAGGAAGGACTCCCTGGAGAAGAGCCTCATGCTGGGAAAGATGGAGGGCAAAAGAAGAAGAAGGGGACGACAGAGAATGAGGGGGCTGGATGGAGTCACTGAAGCAGCTTAAATGGACTCCAGAGGATGGTAGAGGACAGGAAGGCTTGGAGGAACGTTGTCCATGTGGTTGCGATGGGTGGGACACGACTTCACAACTAACAACAACATTGGAGGGAACTATAGATATAAAGTTTAGTTTGGTTTTTTTCCCAGGTTTTGGCCAATATTTTAATGATGTTTTTTAATTATGCCTTTTAATAGCTTTTTCTAACGTTTATATATTTGTTTTTTAATTTGGCTGTACACCGCCCTGAGTCCTTCGGGAGTAGGGCGGTATAAAAAACCAATAAACCTAAACCTAAAGGAACTATAAATACCATCAACATAAAATGGAGCTTGCTCAGAAGCTGAAATACACCAAGCAAATGAGATGAAGAGAGGGAAGAAAAGGAGAGAGGGAAGGGAAGGAGAGAGGGATAGGAGAGAGGGTGGGAGGGGAGAAGAGGAGGAGAGAAATGAGGAGTGGAAAGGGGAGAGAGGAACAGGAGAGAGGAAAGGGAAGGAGAGAAGGGAAGGAGGACAGAGAGAAGAAAGGAGGTAGAGAGGGGAAGGAGAGAGAGAGAAGAAAGTGAACGCACAAATATAGTATATGGAGAGCAGAAGAGCCAATAACTGGGGGTTTTTTTCTTTTTCTTTTAGGGAGTTGATGGTAAGATGAATTGATATAAACATTTAATAATACAATACGATGTTGACTATGTAATAATATACAGGCGATTATATGTTATGAAAATGAAAAATAAAAAAGTGCATGATTAAAACAAGAACAAGAACAACAATCTAATCCACCGGCAAACTTATGACTGTTCTGGATTTCAACTCCTGGTGCCACCGCAAAGCCCTGGCATAGTCTGTGTGGGGTTAAGGGCAATTACACCTTTTAATTTCCACTGCCAAGGCCTGGAAGACCAGAAACAATTAAAAAAAAAAAGAAATCCTACATTTTGACATAGCTTTTTTTTTCTTTTTTCTTTGCATCTGTATGCCAGCACAAATGAGTTTGATGCTTTCTAATGAAATTCGTATTGGAGATTTCTGTTGCTTTTTGGCCTCCTGTAAAGACTGGAGGGAGGGAGGGAGGGAGGAAAACGACACACACACACACACCACTTCTGAACATAATTTATGGTTCTTTTAGGGAAAGAGACCGGAGACCAAAAATTCAGGCAGACAGAAGACTCCAAGGAGCAACGAGGCCTTCTTCTCAAACACCAATTCATCACCGGTCATTAATGTCACTCTCAGAAAGTCTGCAAGCTATAATAAAGGACAGTGGCACAGAGAGCAGACATATATCATTTGCTTTGATAAATACAGTCTCTGTCCAGCACACAGATGCGTTTTTAAAATGTGCCGGAAAAGAACCTTCGTTTCTTTGTTGTGTTCCAAGAAGTCAACCAATTTGAGGATAGCAGAGGGAAGGTTTCTAGGGTGACGGCCTTGTCACTATTGCCAACGAATCTTGAAAACCAGGGAACAAGCAAGCATTCCTCCTTGCTTCATGATAATTGCTCCTTCTAGACCAGGGGTGGGCAAACTTTGCAACTTTAAGTCTGAAGGACTTCAGCAAAGCTGGCTGGAGAAGTCTGGGAGCTGAAGTCCTTCAGACTTAAAGTTGCAAAGTTTGCCCACCCCTGTTCTAGACACTAATTTAGAGCCAAGAATCTGTTGAGCATCATGAGAAAATTAAAAAAAAAGGTAAAGGCTTCCCCTGTCCAGTCATGTCTGACTCTACAGGGCTGTGCTCATCTCCTTTTCTTAGCTGACAGGCCACTGTTGTCTAAAGACACTATCGGTGGTCATGTGGCCAGCATGGCTGTATGCCAAGAGGCACAGAACACTGTTACCTTCCCACCAAGGTGGGACCAATTTATCTACTCGCATTTGCATGCTTTTGAACTCCTAGGTGGGCAAGAGCTGAGGCAAGTATTTAGATTCTTTGATAAGAATAGAATAACAGAGTTGGAAGGGACCTTGGAGGTCTTCTAGTCCAACCCTCTGCTGAGGCAGGAAACCCTACACCACTTCAGACAAATGGATATCCAACATCTTCTTAAAAATGTCCAGTGTTGGAGCATTCACAACTTCTGGAGACAACATTGTTCAACTGATTCATTGTTCTCACTGTCAGGAAATTTCTCCTTAGTTCTAAGTTGTTTCTCTCCTTGATTAGTTTCCACCCATTGCTTCTTCTCCTGCCCTCAGGTGCTGTGGAGAACAGCTTGACTCCCTCTTCTTTGAGGCATCCCCTGAGATATTGGAAGACTGCTATCATGTCTCCCCTGGTCCTTCTTTTCATTAAACTAGATATATCCAGTTCCTGCAACCGCTCTTCATATGTTTTAGCCTCCAGTCCCCTAATCATCTTTGCTGCTCTTCTCTGCACTCTTTCGAGAGTCTCCACATCTTTTTTACATCATAAAAAGTTAAAAGTAATGGGAGCTCACCCCATCACACGGCACTTGGGTCTCAAACCCAGTCTGACTAGCTCAGCATCTTTAACCACTGAGCCATCACGTTCCCCCATGATGACCGAGAACTTCTCATGAGAATGGAAATCCATGCAGGAGAATTCTTACTTCTCTCCTTTTCTTCATGATGAGAATTCTCACTCCTTTATCCATCAAATGGTTGAAAATATCCATGGAAACTCTCTATTTGTTAGATAATAGTGGTCCTTCCTGGAATCTGGGCAACATGGAGTTGGTGCTTCACTTCCTCTTGTTTCCCCCCCTCCCAAAAATATCAAGTGCAAGTCAATATGGAACCAAGAAGAAATGGATTTCTTAGGAATCAGCTTGTAACAACCTTTGGAAGCAATCAGCAGAAATCTTGGTATATATTAAGCATGGAAGACACTCAGAATTATGACTTGGCAGCAGGAACTGCAATGTGGTTGGTTTAGTTTCAGCTTAACTGAGCGTGACTCTAAGCCACTGCAGAGCACAAACCACAATTTATGGCCAAGAGTGCCGTGTAAGCATAGTCAATTGTAGCTCAGTTAGTCAGCTGTGAGTGTACAAGTTATGGCTTGGCGCAAAGTGTGAATCCAGCCACTGTAAAAAGGGCTGCAAATACTCTTACACACTTACCTTGTACGTCTGGGTTGCGAACATGATAGGGTTTATCCTGGACCTCCAGTGTCCATTCTCCAGCTGCCCTTTCACCCCAGCAATGGACAGTCATGAATTCCCAGTGCTTGAAGCCTTCGTTAGACTCATCATGCTGTCTGTTAACGAGAGAATGGCATCAAGAGTTCAGTCTCAAGTGATTGACCAAACTGCAGAATTGGGAGGGGGGGGGTTATTTGCTTTGGGAGGGGGGGTTATTTGCTTAGAGCAGCCAAGTCAATCATGTTATTGTAGGTGGAGTCAGCATTTCATGGAGATGGGGCTGGCTTCATGGTTTAGGGAGAAGGTTGGAGTTTACTTTGTGCTTTAAAAAAAAGGTTATGCACTTTACTATTCCCCCCCCCCCCTGAAAATAGCAGAAACTCTGTCCCCATTTCTTGGCATTTGTTAATAAAATTCATCAGGGATAATTTCCAGGTGAAAAGGAAGGGAAAGGAAGGGAAGGGAAGGAGGAGGAGAAGGGAAGGGAAGGGAAGGAGGGGAAGGAAGGGAAGAAAAGGAAAGGAAAAGAAAGGAAGAAGAGATGAAAAGAAGGGAAGGGAAGAGTAGGGAAGGGAAGGATGAGAAGGGAAGAAAAGTGAGGGAAGGGAAGCAAAACAAGGAAAGGGGAGGGAAGGAAAGGAAAGGAAAGAAAGAAGAGATGAAGGGAAGGAGGAGAAGGGAAGGAAAGGAAGGGAAGGGGAGGGAAGGAAAATAAAGGAAGACGAGATGAAAGGAAGGGAAGGAAAGAAGAGATGAAAGGAAGGGAAGGGAAGAGTAGGGAAGGGAAGGATGAGAAGGGAAGGGAGGGAAGGGAAAGAAAACAAGGAAAGGGAGGAGGGAAGGAAAGGAAAGGAAGAAGAGATGAAGGGAAGGGAAGGGGGGAGAAAGGAAGGGAGGGGAGAGGCAGGTCAGGACTACATTGAGCTGGCTAGCTCTTGGGCCTTCCTAACACTAAGAAATAGCTATCATGTCTACATTTAACACAATTGTCCTAGTGAAACTCTCTCTGGTTAGGCTTATGTGCTGTACACAAGCAGCTTAATCATAATGAAAGGTCCACTCAACCATATTTCAATGAATCATCTCCTCATTTCTTTATTTTCCAACATTATCTAATTATGCCCAAAACTAAATCTGAAGCTTAAGGGCCATTAAACTTATAACGTCAAGCTGGAAGTAAATTTTGGATTTCTCTCTCATAAGGAGATTCCTTATCCGTGAGAGTTTCAAGGTCTGTCTTGAATCACATTTTAGCAACTCATGGGTAAAATACATCAAAACAACATGTTTACATGCATTTTGCTTTTAAAGTCTTCATAGAAGGTAATTCAGAAAGTGTGTGTGGGGGGGGGGGGGAATCAATGGTTTGGAAGAAACAGCAAACAAGTCAACATGTAAACTTCCCAGGATTTGGGGGATTGGACATAAAATAAAATAAAATATAAATGAAACCACGCTCTGATAACTGGTTCAAGAAATATCTGTATCCACCAACTAGCTGTTATATAGGTATGTATAAATATGATAAATATGTATCATATTTATCATATAACCTGTTCTGACCGAAGCTTCCCAAGAGGCTGAAGCAAACTCCTTGTACCAACAAAAATCCCTTTTATTAATTTACTGTGAATTCTGCTCATTCACATCCAACAAAGTCTTTCAAAGGAGGATTTACAGTCACAGACTTTATCTGGCTTGGAGAGCCGCCAGACGGATATCTGCAAACCTGGCAAGGAGTCTTGGAGGGACACGAATCAATTAAGATAATTAATTGACTCCTGCAAACTCCACTCCCCTTTCGCTCATCTTTTATTTCCTCTGGGAGGGGCCATTCTCCATCCACCTGTGGCCTTTCTTTCAAGTCGACCGCTGTTCTTTAGCCCTTCGTCTGGCAACTCTGCGCATGCGCACACTGGGAACAGGCTCCAGCTGTTCCTCTGTCTCACTGATGTCTGACTCTGGAGGCAGCTGATAACTGGCATATGGGTCTTGCCCCCTCTCTGCCTCCAACACAGAGCCCTCCTCAGAGCCTTTCCCAGACTCCAGGACTGGCCATGCTGCTCCCCAACCTCCTCACTGTGCGAATCTGTTGCCAGATCCGCTGGTCACTGGTGGGCCACAACATAATCAACTGCAGCTCTTCAAAGACCTCTCTTGTATTCTGATTTTGAAACCAAGAAATAGTTTGAAACAATTTTCCATTTTGAGACTTACACTAAGAATGCATTTGCAAAGCCTGTGTTTCCATGGTTCAAAATTTTAATTAAATTTTAACCAAGCATAAAATACCAAAGTATATAAAACGATAAAGATAAAATAGGGGAGGAAAGGGGGAAAGAGAAAAGTATAGAATAGAAGGGAAAAAAGAAAAAAAGGCACCGATTTCTGACCTTTCTGTCGGAAAGAAATTTCTGGAGCAGTAGAATAAGGCAGGGGTCTGCAAAGTTGGCTCTTTTAAGATTGGTGGACTTCAACTCCCAGAGTTCCCCAGCCAGCATAGTTCCCCAGCATAGCTGGCTGGGGAACTCTGGGAGTTGAAGTCCACCAATCTTAAAAGAGCCAACTTTGCAGACCCCTGGAATAAGGTAATAAGATAAAACCTCAACTTTTTTTTTACTTTTATATAATAGCGTACCATAATATCTCCAGAGGAAAATGACACAGAAATCCAAATTACAAACTTTTGAGTGTTACATTTTAAAGCAGGAATTCATGACACAGAATGTAAAGTTTAAAACAGCCGATTTGGCACCCTGCCGTCTCATCCAACGGAATGACAAGCACGAGTGGCCACGGAATGACTGACAAACGCTTGTCATCAAAATTTGCAACCGACAAAGCGAGCTGGGAAAAGAGGCACGCATTTCAATTTTAATACACTTGCGTGGGCTACCAGCTTTTCTCCGCTGGTTCTTGCCAAGGCGCTGCCCCCAAATGCGTCCACTTCGCTTCGCTTCAACGCCGTTGCTGCCCAATGATTTGTGTCCAAAGGACACTTCTGCTTTGAGGATCAGCCAACCCTGACTTGGCCGGGCAAACGGTACCCACCTTTTTATAAAGGATGATTAAGACCTCTTGTTCCTGTTCACGGCAAATGAAACCGCATCTTTCATTTCTCTGATGAAAGAGAAATGAAGGAGGGAGAGCTTCACTCTCTAATAACCTGTATTTCTTTTCCTCCCCTCCACTGGATTTCTGATTTCCAAATCCCCAAGTTGGAATTTGAAAACGAAACAGTACAGATGAAAGGGCGGTTACAAAGATATCATTATGCAAAAGGCTCGTGGGTTGAAAGGAGACCAATAATCAGAGGTCCCATAAAATGGGCCGAGGCGACTGGCGAGCTACGAGCACGCTTTTCAGCTGGCTGGGTCCCTATGCATTGCTAAGCTGTAAGAGTGGCTTGCTTCTTTCTGGCTTAGCGTGAAGGGAGCCTTGGTGGCGCAGTGGTTAGAGTGCAGTACTGCAGGCTACTTTAACTGACGGCTTGCTGCAGTTCGGCAGTTCAAATCTCACCGGCTCAAGATTGAATCAGCCTTCCATCCTTCCAAGGTGGGTAAAATGAGGGCCCAGATTGTTGGGGGAAAGAGGCTGATTCTGTAAACCGCTTAGAGAGGGCTGTAAAGGACCGTGAAGTGGTATGTAAGAATAAGTGCTATTGCTATTGCAGGCTAATTCTGCCAACTGACAGGAGTTCAATTCTGACCAGCACTGATTCAGCCTTCCATCCTGCCGAGGTGGGTAAAATGAGGACCCAGATTGTTGGGGGACAAGAGGCTGACTTTGTAAACTGCTTAGAGAAGGCTTTAAAAGCACTGTGAAACAGTATATAAGTCTAAGTGCTATTGCCCTTCCTTCCTTCCTTCCTTCCTTCCTTCCTTCCTTCCTTCCTTGGTGGGTAAAATGAGGACCCAGATTGTTGGGGGAAAGAGGCTGATTCTGTAAACTGCTTAGAGAGAGCTGTAAAAGCACTGTGAAGCAGTATATAAGTCTAAGTGCTATTGCTATTGCTAAAGGAGAACCTATTTCATTACACCTCCTGTCACCCAAGTCCTCTCATCTCTCTGTCAAAGAAGAAAAGGCTGCGATACAATTAGAATCCATCCAGGAAAACTACTAGATCAGGGTGGAACATCAGAGGAAAAAAGAAAAGATGGAAGATAAAGTCACTCACTTAAAACTTTTATCTCCCTGTATCTAAGCTTGAGTCTTCAGTCAGGTCACTTGGAATCAGTCGATGGCCAACCAGGTCAAAAAGCAGATACAGATTACAGAATGATAGTCTCAAAAGGGACCTAGGAGATCTTCTAGTCTAACCCCATACATTACTTCTGAGAAACCCCCAAAGTTTGACCCAACAGAGGTCTAACCTGGAACAAAGGTGCCTATTACTTAGGTCAGCATTCACAGGACACATGTCCTCCTCCCAGATTATTTTTAGCAATAATCTCATTGCCTTCCTGGTTCAAAGCCATCTTCTTCCATTCTCCATCTTGCTCCCTTGTCTGGCTCTTTGGACGACCCCATTGGTTGCCTCGTGGGAAGATTAAAAACTTGCCTATGCCCTCCCCATCAGTTCCCCTCCCCATCAGTTCCTTGGGGAAACAGCGGGAGCTATCCAAGAATCCCAATTGTGCCGGGATCCCAATTGTGTTGTGGATGAGATCCAGTGCCACTCACCTCCTCGCCAGCAACTGGGACTTGGTTCCCGAAGGAGAAGTTAGGTATATTTGTAGATCTCCCCGCCGAGGATGCACAATGGAAACCCGAACGACAACATGCTCCAAATAGACCACATGATGCTCTGGGTTGTCAACACAGGCACTGGTTAGAGCCATAGTTCGGATGGTTTTATTGGCAGGGATGAACCTGTGCGATTGGAAATAACAAAAATAAAGAGAATAAGGACAAGCCTACTGACCTCTGTCAATCAGCGGCAGGATCCACAATGGGAAGACTTCCTTCAAAAGGCGTGCAAAAGAACAACGCTCAAGATTAACTCAAATCAGTTTCCTCTAAATTCAGATAAATATAAGGTGTAATCCATCCCAATCATTTCCAAGTCAGCCCAGGGGACCCAACACCCCAATCCTGTTTGCACTCCCAAGAGTCCTTGTCACTCATTGCAGAACAAATTGAGCCAGATTAAACCCAGGCCATGATTTAACAGATTCAACAGAGCTGGAAGGGACCTTATAGGTCATCTAGTCCAACTCCCCCCCCCCCCCCGCTCAAGCAGGAGACCCTACCTACACTATTTCTGACAGATAGCAGTCCAATCTATTCCTAAAAGCCTCCAGTGATGAAGCTCCCACAACCTCAGAAGGCAACTTCTATTCCATGGGTTGATTGTTCTCCCTGTCAGAAAATTCCTCCTTGTTTCTAGGTTGAATCTCTTCTTGGTCAGTTTCCATCCATTATTCCTTCTCTGGCCTTCGGGTGTTTGGAAAATAGCTTGACCCCCTCCACTCTCTGGCAGCCCCTCAAATATTGGAAGACTGCTTTCATGTCTCCCCGGTCCTTCTCTTCACTAGACTAGTCATGCCCAGTTCCTGCAACCATTATTCATATGTTTTAGCTTCCAGTCCCCTCATCATCCTGGTTGTTCTTCTCTGCACTCTTTTTAGAGTCTCAACATCTTTTTATAGTGTGGTGACCAAAACTGCTGGCTCATATTTAGCTGATTGTCCACTAAGACTCCAAGATCCCTCTCACAGTCACTGCTATTAAGCCTGGTTTCACCCAGTTTATATGTGTCCTTTTGGTTTTTCTTACCTAAGTGTAAGACTTTACTTTTCTCTACATTGAATTTCATTTTGTTAGATAGGATGCAGTGTTCAAGTCTGTCAAGATCCATCTGGGAACTTGAGCCTATCTTCTAGGGTGTTAGCTATTTCTGCCAGCTTAGTATCATCTGCAAACGTGATTTGCAGATCAAATGCAAAATGCATTTATGCTTATATGTAGGTTGTCTTTTTATGTACACTGAGAGCATCTGCACCAAAGACAAATTCCTTATGTGTCCAATCACATGACCAATAAAGAATTCTATTCTATTCTATTCTGTCCTGTCCTGTCCTGTCCTGTCTAGTCCTAGTCCTAGTCCCAGTCCTAGTCCTAGTCCTAGTCCTATTCTTCATTCCTCCATGTTATGCTATTCTACACTACTCTACTCTATACTATTCACCAAAGGCAAAAATGATTTAACACAGAGCAGCTTCCAACCTCAATCCTACAACTGTTTTTAATCATTTCCCTTTAAAAGAAAAGGACCATCCACAGCATTCTGGGTTCTCTTTCAAGTGGAGGGTTCCATGCTTTAAGAGGGAGTTGGGGGGCAGTGATTCTGCTGTATTTCCACCAGCAATAAATCAACTCCTCACTTAGAATCCAAAACATATTGCTAATGTCTAATTTACAGGGAGAGGCTTGTTTGCTCATTGGTTCCAGACTCGCTCTGCGGATATGCTTTTGAGCATCTGGTGAAGGTTCCTCTGGAGGATGATGTTACTGGTCTTTTATTTTTTGGCTTACTCATAAAGGGAGAGTCTATGAAAACCATGAGAGGTGATGTCATTTCTTGGAGAGAAAGGTCTTTGTAAGTGATCTTAAAAATATTACTTGCATGCAGCATGATTTCGCTGTTCTGCTCGGTGGTCCTCAATGTGTGGTTGAAGCTGTCCCCAGCGCCAATGCCAAACAGAGAATGAAAGGGCAGAGAATTCAAGGTTTTCTAGGAAATCCAATCCTACGTTACACTGGCATTGTTGTCATTATTTGTGGTTTAGATATCAGGCTACGTGTTGACTTGAGTTGATCCGTTTGTTGAAGAAGAGAGAAGGTTTGTCTTTTCAGACATGCCAAACAAATCGCGGCTTAGCTCTTGTGATTGGATGTGCTAAGCTTAACTAGGGTTTTAATCAATGCTCCCGATTGCTTGGAAGACTTTCTCCCGTTCCTTAGATGGAATGGAGCAACTGCAAGGGGAGAGCAGCCAAGCAACAGCTCAGGCCGTAAATCGCAGGGAACATCATGAAAGCCAGGTGAAGGATGACCTGGACAGACTTCCTTGATCAAAGCAAAGCCAATTCTTTGCTCCCAGCCTGCAGCCCAAAAGTGGCTTCTTCCTGGCTTCCTACCAAGTTGCTACATAAGCCGTCAGGAGACACTTCTGTGCTGTTTGGCTCTAGCTGAGCAGCTCCCATGGTCCAAATAGAGACAGAATCGAATGCTAGTAAAATGAACAGCTGAGTAAAGGATAAGCAAGTTAGAGGGCAAAGTGTCTATGGAGATTCTCAGTCATCCAGATCACGATTGTGAGATGAAGAATCTTCCTCAGCTCTGAAGAAGCTTCTTGGATGGGAAGCGAAACGCCTTTGAAGGAATTGATAAGGTCTGTACTTCAGTTAACGCTTGGAAGGATTATTGCCTGGACTTTTCTGTGTGTGGATGTCATGAATTCACAGTAGTTAAATATAGAGGGGTTTTTGGGGGGGACAAGGGGTTCTGCTTCTTGGTTCTGCTAAGGCTGGGTCAGAATATTGGCTTTGCTTTTTCGGAAGGCAGCTGGGAAGATCAGAAAAGGTGATCCCATGACGATGGGATGTAGAAGCATGGGAAGTACACGTTGGTTGCCAAGCAGCATCACATGACTGTGTGAATGCTGTGACAAGGATCGGCTGTATCTCACTTTTTTCAATGTCTCTGTTACGTCAAACTGCTAGTAAAATGAACACCTGAGCAAAGGGTAAGTAAGTTAGAGGGCAAAGTGTCCTCTATGGAGATTCTCAGCCCTCCAGGACACGGTTGTCCCAGACGTTTCGCTTCTCATCCAAGAATCTTCCTCAGCTCTGAAGAAGCTTCTTGGATGGGAAGCGAAACGTCTCCACCTTTGGGATTGGAGGGCAAAGAATGAATTTCAGAAGCTCACATAAAACCGTTGATCCAGTTACCTTCACAGAGTCTAAACCAGTGTTTCTCAACCTTGGCAACTTGAAGATGTCTGGACTTCAACTCCCAGAATTCCCCAGCCACCGAATGCTGGCTGGGGAATTCTGGGAGTTGAAGTCCAGACATCTTCAAGTTGCCAAGGTTGAGAAACACTGGTCTAAATTGAGCCTTATGCCACCTTATTTGCCCAGGCCTCTGTAGAAGATCTCTACCCGTCTGAGTCCAATAACAGAAAGAAGATGGCTAAGTCCTAGTAGATGTCTTGGAGTCCTAGTGGACAACCATTTAAATATGAGCCAGCAGTGTGCAGCAGCTGCCAAAAAAGCCAACACAGTTCTAGGCTGCATAAACAGAGGGATAGAATCAAGATCACGTGAAGTGTTAATACTACTTTATAAGGCCTTGGTAAGGCCACACTTGGAATATTTGCATCCAGTTTTGGTCGCCACGATGTAGAAAAGATGTAGAGACTCTAGAAAGAGTGCAGAGAAGAGCAACCAAGAGGATTAGGGGACTGGAGGCTAAAACATATGAAGAACAGTTGGAGGAACTGGGTATGTCTAGTTTAATAAAAAGAAGGACTAGAGGAGACATGATAGCAGTGTTCCCATATCTCAGGGGTTGCCACAAAGAAGAGGGAGTCAAACTATTCTCCAAAGCACCTGAGGGCAGAACAAGAAGCAATGGGTGGAAACTAATCAAGGGGAGAAGCAACTTAGAACTGAGGAGAAATTTACTGACAGAACAATTAATCAGTGGAACAGAAGTTGCCTCCAGCAGTTGTGAATACCCCAACACTACAAGTCTTCAAGAAAATGTTAGATATCCATTTGTCTGAAATGGTATAGGGTTTCCTGCCTAGGCAGGGAGTTGGACTAGATGACCTCCAAAGTCCCTTCCAACTCTGCTATTGTATTGTATTGTATTGTATTGTATTGTATTGTATTGTATTGTATTGTATTGTATTGTATTGTATTGTATTGTATTGTATTGTAAGTAATCAAAGTAGCCAGCACCCCATCCAAAATGCCTCAAAGGGCACGGATGGACCGAATCAACAACTCTGGCAACTGCACAGCTGCACAAATCGGAAGCGTTCGAGGAAGGGAAACAATTGTGGATGGGAAAACTTGATGATCAAGAGAACTAATATTGTCTCCTGGTGAACTATGAAACCAAGGGCAGACGTGGCACGTTACAAATCTGGATATGTTTCATCCAATGTCTCCAAAACATCACAGGTCAAATCAGAGGTGAAATGTACATGCTGAAGTCGTTTATTTAATAATACATGGCACAGCATGTGTGTGCATGTGCATATAGTCATACAGCTGCTCTGGGGATACAAATGAACATCAAATATTTGGATGGGGTGAGCATGCGTTTTATTTTAGTTACTTTCCATCTTTCTATTCCCGTGTTAATGTATACCCTGCGTCATGCAAAGAAAGCCATTCTCGTCCCTTTATAAATAAGGAATTGTTATCCAATGCTTACTATCCATTCAGTTTTTCCCCTTTTCCGAGAGGTCACGGTCCTTTCTTACATTTACAACACCTCTAGCATGAAGTAGAGCAGGCTTAAAGAGGGGGATTGAGTCAAACTTTCATGGCCACGAAGGCACACGGTAACTTATTCACTGCACTGATTCTAAAACGGGCGGTGGAAATCATTTATGCAGCCCTAATGCAAAACCGAAGCCCTGTTTAGCAACGTCTAATAGTATTTGCCTTTGTAATGCATCCTCACCCCACAAGAGGAGGAGAAGAATTGTTTGTACGTGCATGGAATTACGAGCAAAGGCCAAAGTGAATTAACTTTCAGCCAACTCTGGGGTTTCGGAAAAAGGTTTTGCACAGGTTGGTAATTAGAACTGTTTGTCATCAGAAAAGCCACACCAAATTAAATCAGGAGAAAATAAACTTTTAGAAGGAACCAAGAACCAAAACAACAACAAGAGCAGCAACAACAGCAACAACTAGTAACTACCTTCAAAGCGCTCCATGGCAAGGGACCTGGTTATCTTCAAGACCGCCTCCTGCTACCAAATACCTCCCACCGACCAGTCCGCTCCCACAGAGAGGGCCTCCTCAGGGTGCCGTCGGCCAGGCAATGTCGGCTGGTGACCCCTAGGGGGAGAGCCTTCTCTGTGGCGGCTCCTGCCCTCTGGAATGACCTGCCCCCTGACCTACGCACAACCACGGACCTGCGCCTCTTCCGTCGGGACTTGAAGACCTATTTATTTCGTGCAGCTGGCCTGGCGTAGTTTTTAAATGGTTTTTAGTAGGGTATTATTAAGGTTTTAGAACAGGCCTACCATTTAATATATTTTTAAACGTATTTTATGTATTTTATATTTTATACCACTGATTTTTATTGCTGCCTGTACACCGCCCTGAGTCCTGGAAGGGAGAAGGGCGGTATAAAAATTTAATAAATAAATAAATAAATAAATAAACAACAACAAAAGGGTTGGGGGGAAAGCTTGAGAAGATTTAGGGACATATCTGTGTTTGTAGTCTTGCAAGGAACAAGCCAAAGCAACCTCATAATGAAGCAGTCCCATGCCCAGGGAATTTCAGATGCTGCGTTTGAGCTAAAACCCACAAGGGAGTTTCATAAATCCCACAAAGGTGTGGGGCATTCCATCTCTTGCTAGCACATTTCCAGCTCTCTCGATGCAGGTGTGCATTTAAAAGAGCCTGCAACTTCTCCAGGTCATGTCAGTTTTCATGACGGACAACAGAGACCTTCAGGCAAAACACTGCAAGGTAAAAAATATTTAGTGCAGGTGTATGCTTACTTCACACACGGGTGATGCGGTGACCCAGAGGTGGAGCTCCTGCCTCACAATCAGGAGGCTGTGAGTTCGATCCTAGATAGAGGCAGCTATTTCTCTCTCTTGGCAAAATGAGAACATACCGGCTGAACCAAACTCCGCATTGGCGACAGGGAAGGGCATCTGGCCAGTAAATACTGAGCTCCATTCATTTGCCAGGACTCCACCCCACAAAGAATCATGGAGGCATTAAAAGATGATGATATGTTTGCTTCAGAGGTGGGTTCAGGCAGGCACTACTGCTGGTTCGCTCATGTGCGTGCTTCGTGCATGCGCGTGCTTGATGTGCGCTGCACACGTATGCACAGTGCAATTAAAATCATTCTGCTCATGCACAAAAACCACGACGGTGCCATTGTCGGTGTTGCTGTGGCAGGCCTGGGTCACTGCCAATTCCAGCGACCCAGGCCACCAAACCACTACTGGTTCGGCCAAACCAGTCTGAACCGGTCTGAACCCACCACTGGTTTGCTTCACACCATGCTTCCCCTCTCCTCTTTTCTTCTCCCCTTTCCATTACCCCACTTATGCCTTCGACTTACAGCCAGTCGCAATCTGATCTTCAGTTTGATGTGGGACTCCACAGTCACATTGAGGGGAGGATGCTATGTCCCCCGTGCACTGACACCCTGGCAAAGAATCAAAGAGTCAATCCATCCAGATGTGAGCACTCTCATGACACTCACCAAGGCTTCTTATTGGAGGTTCCCACGCAGATGTGCTGGGCAGGAACGGTGTTCCATCTCTTGGCTTCCACCACCAAAGATTCTGCATCCACCAGGCCAAATCCATACAAATGGCTAACTGGAAAGAAAAGTGTCTCAGAGATTCACTGGTTTATTGGGGGGGGAAAAAACCACCACACAATTATTATTTCCCCCCCACAATTTTGTAAAGAAAGGATTTCATCTGCAAATATGCGAGAGCTTTGCACGCAGCTTTTCAACCGAGTCCCTTTCTATAGATGCTGTCTTTGATCCTTTCCCTTTGTGCATCCTGATTTTCCATATCACTCTGGTTTCAAGGTTTTTCTTTCTTCCCCACACACAATCATCTTTATTTGTACGGTATCTCAAACTCCGGCAAGTCATCTTGTTAAACAATAAAAGGGGAGGGAAGGGGGGGAACCCCCATCCTCAACATTGAATATGCAACCCGCACCCTTCAGATGTTAATGTATTACAATTCCAGCATCCTCAGCTAGCCTGGCCAATGGAGATAGAGTTCAACAATATCTAAAGGGCCTCAGATTTGCCACCTCTATGCAAAACGAATGGAATCCATCAAATGATAGCAAGAGAAATTTAAAAAATGAAGAAAATGAGGAATCCAATAGGAAGGAATATATGAAGCCCTGAATTGAAATAAGGAAATCTTTGGTGTTTGGCTCCTCTCTCCTCTCAACTCCTCTTCTTTCTCTCCTCTCTTCTCCTCTGCCCTCTTCTCTCCTCTCTTCTTTCTCTCCTCTCCTCTTCTTTCAATTCTCTCCTGTCCTCTCCTCTCGTCTTCCTTCTCTTCTCTCCTCACTTCCTCTTCTCCTCTTCTTTCATTTCCTCTCTTCTCCTCTCCCCTCTTCTCTCCTCTCTTCTTTCTCTCCTCTCCTCTTCTTTCAATTCTCTCCTGTCCTCTACACTCGTCTTCCTTCTCTTCTCTCCTCACTTTCTCTTCTCCTCCCCCCACTCGCACACTTTTAAAATATATATATGACCTTGTGAATATAATGCCAGGTGACTCATAATTGGGGATGTTGTTATTGTGGTTGCTGTTATTTCTGGACAGCGGAGCTGACTACTATCATTTATTCTGCATGTTCATATACTGAATGAGTCAGCAATTCCTAAACATGTCTCATCTAGACCTGCTGGAACTCCAACTGCTTAAATTCTCTGCCAAAGCCAAAAGCCAGTAGTGATAGTGTTGAACTAGAAGCAAAGACATTCAGGTTCTACTCTAGACTGCCCTTATGCACACAAACTCCTCGGGTGACTTTGAGGCAATCCCAGCCCCTCAACTCAACAGCCAATTTGGTGTAAAAGTAAATGTTGTAGACTAGGTGTAGTAAAACCCAATTTCTAGTCCACTTTCAGCTACATAGACTGGGTCACTTTGCTTGTCCTTCTTTCTCTCTCTCTTTAGATTATAGATTAACGGAGTTGGAAGGGACCTTGTAGGTCATCTAATCCAATCCCCCAACCCAAGCAGACTCTAGTCTACACCATTTCTGACAGGTGACAGTCCAGTCTGTTCTTGAAAGCTTCCAGTGATGAAGCTCCCACAACTTCCGAAGGCAACTTCTGTTCCATGGGTTGATTGTTCTCACTGTCAGAAAAATTCTCCTTACAAGTTCTTCTTGTAACACAACATACCGTCCTTCCCCGAAAATAAGACAGGATCTTATTTTCTTTTGACCCCCGAAGTAAGTGTTTGGCCTTATTTTCGGGGAGGTCTTATTATTTTTGAGTTGGAGGTGGCGAGCATGGTCACCTCATGGCTGCTGCTGTGTTGCAAAATTTTTGGGAGGGCTTATTTTAGCGCATGTGCTCCAAAGCCTGATTGGGCTTATTATACGGGGAGGTCTTATTTTCAGGAAAACAAGATAGCACAATCATGCCTATCCTATCCATTAGAAAACATTTGCAAAACTCTTTCCTGGGCAACCATAAAACTCAGCTCCCTTATCTGCGTGTATGTACAGGCACCTCTGCTTCCATTTGGTCATAGAAAAATCCAGGAGCAACAGGCTATTCTCGTTCAGAAGCCTGCAGTAGTTTTAACGAAAGGATTACTGCAAAGTCGCTCTAAAATAAACAGAGGAGGCAGAAGGTAATTTTGACAAGAGCTTATTCTGAATCTGGACAGTGTCAAACTTCCCGCAAAAACTAAAGTCTAAGGGGGGGGGGGGGAAATAAAAAGAGAAAGAGGGGAGGGAAGGAGAGGGATTTCTCAGACCGAGTTAGAGAAATCAATTCGGTGAAAGTTAAGCCGTCTCTCGAATGCTATTTTTGCCTAAGATTTCTGCCTGCTGAAACAGACGGGCGCTTGTAAATATCTCCCGATTAAAGCTGGGCTCTAAGAGGATTAGCAGGCCTCAGAAGGATGAAGGATTGGGATTTTTTTTCTTTTCTTGGTAGGTCTACAACGTATCACGGATGCTCAAGACCTCTTTGGCTGCCAAAACCTGTGGGGATTCCGAGCTGGCCTTCTAATTCCCGAAACATCACCGGGGGTAAGGGAGGGAGGAGGGGAGAGCTATTCTAATCAGAAGCCTCCAAGGAATTCAAGATGGCGAGCCAGAGTTTTAGGGTGAAATGCAAATGAGTCGAAGCACCGTAACTGCTGGGGACTAAAAAGAAGGAATTTGTTCAAACAGCTTGTGGCCTGCCAATGGCCAATGGAAGTAGAGTCAGACAGTGAGGAGGTTGGGGAGGAACATGGGCCCATCTTGAGGGCTGAGGACAACTGAGATGAGGGCTCTGCATCAGAGGCACAGAGGGAACTAGACAGCAGTGAGGCAGAGGAACAGCTGGAGCCTGTTCTGAGTGTTAGGATATTCAGCCTCATATTGGGTTGACAACATATATGAGCCTATGTTCTTAAGGAGTTATGTAGCTTTAAGAACTGTGTTTGAATTCTGATTGGCTGATTGGTACAGCTCTACCATAAAGCAAGCTCAGAATCACAGCTCATTCCCTTTTCGATTCCCTTTGATTCCTGTGCTGAGGAGGTGAAACTGTGAAGAAGGAGGAGGATTTGTTTTGCATTACTGTGAGATACCTCTGTGTTTGGTGAAGGACTGTTGTTTTTTGTTTGAGAAGTTAGTCGGAAGAAGTATTTTAGTTGCTACAAAGTAAAGACTATTTATTTTCTTACTATCACTGTTTTAGAGTTTGTTTGTGGCTACAGCAACGTATCTCTTTACTGTCTAGTGAATTACACTATTCCGCATTCATTTGCTAACACTGGTTAAGGGACCAGTTGTAACACTGGTTCTGAACCCAGAGTTGCTAACACTGAGCATGCGCATGCGTACAGCTGCCAGAAGACAAGAAAGCAGGGTCGACTTAGGAGTAAAGCCACACCTTGGAGGTGATTGGCCCCCTCCCATAGGAAACAAAAGAGGAGCGAATGGGGAGGGGGCTTTTGCAGAAAACAATTCATTCCTTCGGTCTTTCAAGAGTGGAAAGTTCTGTTTGTGACTATATGAGACTTGGTGCCAAGTGTTGCCTTGCCTTGCATTTGGAAACTAGTTATCTGGCAGCTCTCCAAACGAGATAAGGTGCATGTTGATAAATATTCCTTGGAAAGATTTTGCTAAAGCCTTGCTGACTGAATGAAAGGAATTGACAGTCATGTAAATATAAGAAGTTTTGCCGGGACCAAGACTCTGCTTCATGCTTGTTAAGGAAGTCTAGGTCAGAACAGACTCCTCTCATTGGTAATGTGCTTGACTCGATAATGCTTTTTATGCACAGAGCATGAAGTGTTCCAATATCTCAGGGGCTGCCCCAAAGAACAGGGAGTCAAGCTATTCTCCAAAGAACCTGAGGACAGGACAAGAAGCAACGGATGGAAACTAATCAAGGAGAGAACTTAGAACTAAGGAGAAATTTCCTGGCAGTGAGAACTTTAACTTTAACTTTATTCGCATTTATATACCGCCCTATCTCCCTTGCGGGACTCAGGGCGGTGCACAGGCAATAATAAAGTGCTATAAACAATAAATACAATAAAATATCTTAAAAATCAGTGGATCAGAACAATCAGAACAATTAATCAGTGGAACAACTTGCCTCCAGAAGTTGTGAATGCTCCAACACTGGAAGTTTTTAAGAAGATGTTGGACAACCATTTGTTTGAAGTGGTGTAGGGTTTCCTGCCTATGTAGGGGGTTGGACTAGAAGACCTCTAAGGTCCCTTCCAACTCTGTTATTCTGTTCTGTTCAGAGCTGCAGCAGTAAAAATGTTTGCAAGTTCTTCAGCTGGCTTTAAAACCAAAGGGGGTGCCCTTAGAGACCCCTTCAAAAGCTTGTGTTACAGCCTTCTGTAACCTGCCAAATGGTAATTTCTAAAGTCATGGAGGGAAATCTTATTAAATACACCGAGAGTAGTCAGACTAATGACATGTTTTACATTTCGTGTCGTTTCATTTAAATGTATGGTTCAGAGTTAATTGTGGGCCATTCTGTTTTTGTCCCGACCGCAAAAGTTTTTGGAGTCGAGGATCCCTGCTTTAAAGAGACAAAACAAGTAAGGAGCAACATATTCTCTGCTGTGCTGCCTGCCTTCTGGAATAAGCCCCCCCCCCAAAGATCCAGATGTTTCCTACCCTGTTGACATTCCAGAAATCCTAAAACATCTGGTTGTTCTCCCAGACTTTGGGGTAGGCTGGATGGAACCCCGTTGTTAGATATGTTTGCCATATGTAACATGTGTTTGGCTATAGTAGTCCAGATTTGCCATGTTGTTTATTCCCCTTGGGTTTCTATTTTTTGTGTTGTATTTGTCTGTTGTTGTTTTTTTAAATAATGTGAGCCTACCCTGCAGTCAAGGGCGCTGAAGTTAAGGTAATTTTTTTAAAAAAAATATATACAGTATTTTTTTCCTCCATTGCAAAGACATGGTAGCAGTGTTCTAATATTTGAGGGGCTGCCCCAGAGAGGAGGGGGGTCAAGCTGTTTTCCAAAGCACTGAAAGGCCAGACAAGGAATAATGGATGGAAACTGAACAAGGAGAGATTCATCCTAGAAAGAAGGAGACATTTTCTGACAGTGAGAACAACCAACCAATGGAACAGAAGTTGCCTTCAGAAGTTGTGGGAGCTTCATTACTGGAGGCTTTCAAGAAGAGACTGGACTGCCATTTGTCAGAAAGGGTGTAGGGTCTCCTGCTTGAGCAGAGGAGGGTTGGATTAGATGACCTATAAGGTCCCTTCCAACTCTTTTAATCTGTTATCTGTTAACATGCTAGTGTTCAAAGAAAGAAGAATTAACCAATCGCGTTGAAACTCTGGATGGTCCAGAATTCCTTTCAAATATATTTCAGCAAAATTGTCTATAACTGACCAGGAAGATAATTCTTCAGGGGGCACTCTGCTAAAATTGCATTCTATAAGTTAGCATCATTCTAATTTGTGATCATAAGATTAGAAGAAAGTTGGCACCTCTTTGCAGGCAATGATTTTCCTGTTTCCATTCGTTTTCCTACTGCCATTCCTTTAATCATTCTTCCCAATGATCACATATGTACAGAAATGGAACAGTCTTCTTGCAGAAGCTGCAGTTTTCTCTATGTTGGAAGTTTGTATGAAGAAGTTGAGGTAAAGATGCACATATGTGCTAGTCACTCCTGACTCTAAGGGGTGGTGCTCATCTCAGTTTCTAAGCACAAGAACCAGCACTCTCCAAGGATGTCTCTGTGGTCATGTGGCCGGCATGACTAAACACTGAAGGCGCATGGAACACTGTTACCTTCCCACCAGTGGTGGGTTTCAAATTTTTTTAGAACCTACTCTGTAGGTGTGGCCTATTTTGTGGGCATAGCTTGGCAGTCATGTGACAGGGTGGGAGTGGCCAACTTGTAAAATGTGGTGAAACTCATTTAACAACGCTCTTGCTTAGCAACCAAAATTTTGGACTCAATTGTGATGATAAATTCTTTCTTTCTTTCTTTCTTTCTTTCTTTCTTTCTTTCTTTCTTTCTTTCTTTCTTTCTTTCTTTCCTTCCCTTCCTTTCCTTTCCTTTCCTTCCCGTTGGGTCACTGGCAGCGGCAGGCCACATTTACTTCCAGGTACGCCGGTGGAACCCCCTCTCACCGGTTCTCTAGATTTCACCAACCGGCTCTCGCGAGTAGGTGCGAGCCTGCAGAAACCCACCACTGCTTCCCACCAAAGGTGGTCCCTATTTTTTCTACTTGCATTTTTACATGCTTTCAAATTGCTAGATTGGCAGAAGCTGGGACAAGTGACCGGAGCTCTGCCAACTGCTAACCTTCCAATCGACAAACTCAGAGTCTTAGCCACTGAGCCACCACATCGCTAAGAAGAGGTTTGATAACCACTTTTCATGGATAGTATAATTCTTTTTGAAGGGGGTTTGACACTAAGGCTTCCAGCCTACGATACTATGTATAAAGAGCAATGAAGTGGGTAATCCTTAGGATTGCTTCCAACTCTACAATTTTGTAATTCTATGTCTCTAAACCACTGGAAGATGTTTACATTGGTTTATAAATAGGAAGGTTTTCAAAGAAATGGGTGGAGGGGAAATCTCCTCCAATTGTTTTACAATAAATCCTGCTTTGGGTTTATTGTTCCAACTTCCAAAGACTTGTAAGAAACCAAACCAACTCCTGTTATTAGTAGCCAGGCTTGCTATTACAAAACCCTGGGAAATTACAACGCTTATTTCATTGCCTCAGCAGCGCTTAAAAAGAGTTGCAAACGACTTTTAATACAACAAAGAGCATTAAAGAAAACTCAATTGTGTTCTACAGTGAAGGTTAAGGTAAAGGTTCCCCTCGCACATATGTGCTAGTCATTCCCGACTCTAGGGGGAGGTGCTCATCTCTGTTTTAAAGCCGAAGAGCCAGCGCTGTCCGAAGACGTCTCCGTGGTCATGTGGCCAGCATGACTCAACACCGAAGGTGCATGGGACACTGTTCCCTTCCCACCAAAGGTGGTTCATATTTTTTCTACTTGCGTTTTTACATGCTTTCGAACTGTTGGTTGGCAGAAGCTGGGACAAGTAATGGGAGCTCACTCCGTTATGTGGTGCTAGGGATTCGAACTGCTGACCTTTCTGATTGACACTCACAGTGTCTTATCCACTGAGCCACCATGTCCCTATACAGTGAAGGTTATGTTGATTCAAATCTGGTCACTATTTAATTAGACATTATCACTATTTCCCCAATAAACAACTGTCATCTATACAAAGAGGGTTACTGATGTGGTTTGTGGATCTAGGATCTGTATTACATATGGAGTTAGATATACTGTGGTCGAGTCCCTGACCTACGACCACATGTTGCTAAGGGAAATGTTTGTTAAGTTTGTTAAGTGTAAATTTTCCCCATTGAGAAAGTAGAATTGAGTAGTAACAAATCGTCAAAGTTTTATTATGATTCTCTCCTTTGACTGGGGAGGGGAAGGATCCTGTTTTAGATTTAACTTTGTTTTTAAAAAAAATCTTGTCTTCTTCAGTGGAAAAAGCAATCCACCCATCCGTTCTGACCGAGGCTTCCCAAGAGCCTGAAGCAAACTCCTTGTCCCAACAAAAACCTCTTTCATTAATTGACTGTGAATTCTGCTCATTCCCATCCAGCAAAGTCTTTCAAAGGAGGATTTACAGTCACCGACCTTATCTGGTTTGGAGGCTGATATCTGCAAAACCTGGCAAGGAGTCTCGAAACTCCACCTCCTTTTCGCTCCTCTTTTATTTCCTCTGGGAGGGGGCATTCATCGTCTACCTGTGGCCTTCCTCCCAATAGGCCTTTAGCTGTTCTTTTCCTCTGGCAGCTCTGCACATGCGCACACTGGGAACAGGCTCCAGCTCTTCATCTGCCCCACTGATGTCTGACTCTGAAGGCAGCTGATAACTGTCAGACGGCCCTGGCCCTCTCTCCGCCTCCAATGCAGAGCCCTCATCAGAGCCTTCCCCAGACTCCAGGACTGGCCCAGATTCTTCCCCAACCACCACGCCATCCGAATCTGCTGCCAGTTCCACAACGCCATTCATCATAGCAAAGCAAAAAGAAATCATTCCCCCCTCCCCCAGTGAGTCACCATTATGCGCTATGTGGTTAGAATTCCCTTCTGCAACCAAAAAAGCCCGTAGTTTAATAAGTCTGTCGCAGGAGGGGAGAATTGGATCAGGGCAGCTGTGCTGAAATAGCTGGCTGGGAAGTCTTTTCGCCTAAAGAAAAAAATGTCCTTGTGTGTTCCTAGCCTCAGGGAAGCCCAAACATCCTCCAACACACACACATATTCCAGGAGGGCTATTGGGAGCTTTGGAAATAACGGTGGGATTCCGTTAGTCCTTCAATGTTTTCTTTTATGGTATAAGAATACCGTCCTGCATTGTGTGAATTAATCAAACTGTTTTTCAACTTTGTTTCATTTCTCCTGTGATTTCCTTAAGGAACGGGTAGCTATGTGCTTGGGGCTTTCTACACCCCCTCCCTTCAAAATAAATTACCGCATTACATTGATCATTTCTGAAGATTTATAGCCCACCTTTCCTTCGGGAGATAAAGGTAGCCTTCCTTCCTTCCTCCCTTGGATATTTTTCCAGAACCACCTGGGAAATTGGTTGTGTTGAGACAGAGCGAGGACTTGTAATCAGCCGGGAAACTTCTGGGGTTAGGTCCGAACACGGGTTTCCCTTCGCCACTATTTAGTCTCAACTTACGGCCAGATTTTTGTCGTTGTTGCTAAGCAAGGCACGTGTTAAGTATCTTGGGTCTATTTTTACGACCTTTGTTGTCATGTGAAGCAGATCACTGCAACGTATCATACAGTGGGTAAGCAAAACTGGCCTCCCCCATTGGTTTCGCTTGTCAGAAGGCAGCTGGGAAGATCAGAAATGGTGATCATATAACTATGGGATGTAGAAGTGTGGTAAGTAGATGTTGGTTGCCAATCACTATCACGTGACTGTGGGAATGTTGTGACGAGGATCAGTTGTATCTCACAGGAAGGAAGGAAGGAAGGAAGGAAGGAAGGAAGGGAGGGAGGGAGGGAGGGAGGGAGGGAGGGAGGAAGGTAGCAATAGCACTTAGACTTATATCCTGCTTTACAGTGCTTTATAGCCCTCTCTAAGCAGTTTACAGAGTAAGTGTATTACCCCCAACAATCTGGGTCTGCATTTTACCCACCTCGGAAGGAGGGAAGGCTGAGTCAACCTTGGGCCTGGTGAGATTCGAACTGCCAAATTGCAGGCAGCCGGCAGTCAGCAGAAGGAGCCTGCTGCATCTAACCACTGTGCCTCCGAGGTTCATGCTATCTTGGCTCCCCTAAGCCTTCTTCCTTGTTGGCTTAAACATACCGAATTCCTACAGATTCCCTTTCAATAGTGCAATGAACATTTGCCTTCCCTTTTTTGCGAAAGGAAGCCCAACTCCATCCAGCCCAGAAATCTCACCTCGCCGTCCAGCTCCATTTGTTTTCCAGTCAGGGGCCAAGAGGTGAACCGGTCGGGATGTTTTCACAAGCAGGTGCTGCACATCTCGCCATGTCAGCAAAGGGCTAAAAACAAACACACAAGGAAAGACAGAGCAATATCTCTCTATTTCTCTATATCTCTATCTCTACAGGGGTGGGATTCAGCCGGTTCGCACCTTTACAGGAGAACCGGTTGTTAACTTTCTAAGTAGTTGGGAGAACAGGTTGTTGGAAGACATTTTCCACTTTACAGGGCTAATCCTGTAAGGAAGGCAGGAAGGAAACATTCTGGTGTTGTTTCTAGCCTCATCTTTATTGCCCTGCTTACAAAAACTGCCTCTCCGGTTAACCCTCATTGCATTGTAAGAGCTAAGATGAAGCGCCCATCGACCTGAGTGATATTGCATTGGCCACACCCACCCAGTCACATGACTACTGAGTCACACCGACCCAGCTGGTCATTAGGGCAGAGAACGGTTGTTAAATTATTTGAATCTGACCACTGTCTGTCTGTCTGTCTGTCTGTCTGTCTGTCTGTCTGTCTGTCTGTCTGTCTGTCTACAATCTCTTTCTCTCTCTCTCTCTCTCTCTCTCTCTCCCTCTCCCTCCCTACAATATCTGTCTGTCTGTCTACAATATCTATCTATCTATCTATCTATCTATCTATCTATCTATCTATCTATCTATCTATCTATCTATCTACCTACCTACCTACCTACCTACCTACCTATCTATCTATCTATCTATCTATCTATCTATCTACAATATCTATCTATTTACCTAGTATTCGTGACGTGTCTTGCAGATTCTGCAAAGGATTCTGCAAAGGATTCCGCCAAAGAGAAGCACCGGGGCAGAAATATTATTCCATTTCAGCCAATAGCTATCTAAAAGCTTCTGGTCAGTGAGCTGAGAAACAACTTTCCTGCAGCTAAGCTGGAGTCCTGATTACAGAGGAATAAAAACAGTCCTGAGACAGCAGAAGGGCCTGCATCACAGGTAGGCTGCATTCTCCCATCCTAAATCTTCCTCTTATATAAAAAGGCCCTGGTGGGTTGTTTTCTTTTCTTAGGGAAGTCGGTAGAAAACGGAGACGCTTAAAAGCTTTGGCTGCCCACGCACAAAATGCTGCATTGTTTCTTTGAGCAGGAATGTGGATTTGTGGCAAATAAACACTGAAGAGCATTACATTGCAGCCATGTTCCCGAGTGGCTCAGGGGTCACTCCGAGAGGACTTTCAAGAACCTTTTCATTCATCACTCCTTGAAGGTAGTTGCAAACTCGTAATTTCAAGAAAGGTTGGTACAAAACATCTAAAAAGGCCCTGCTCTCTCCCTCCCTCCCTCCCTGTCTCAAGCTTTCTGCTCTAGTATATTCCTCTTCGGTCTATGGACAGGAAGATAGGCCACAGATCAATGAAAGAAGCAAGCAAACAATAAGCCAAGCACTGGATTACAAAACCGATCATTTTTTTAATGGCTAAACATGACGGGTGCTCATTTGGAAGCAGACTCTTCGAAGTGACAGAAAATAAAGGATGAGTTCAGAAGGTGTTGAGTAAGTGGACATAAAAGCCAAAATCTACTTGGTTGGATAGGATGGGTATGCTCCAGGTTCCTCCCTCCCTCCCTCCCTCCCTCCCTCCCTCCTTCCTTCCTTCCTTACCTTCCTTCCATCCCTCCCTGTTATTACCCTTCTCCCTCTGCCTTCCCTTCCTCCCCCTCCCTGCTCACTTTTCCCATTATGAGCCAATCATTTCCTCTTCCTCCTCCTTCCTCTTCCCTTCCTTCCTTCCTTCCTTCCTCTTCCTCCCTCCCTCTTTTCCTCCCTGTCATTACCTCCATCTCTCTGTCCTTCCTCCCTTCTCCTCCCTCCCTCCCTTCTTTCCTGTTATTACCTTCTCCCTTCCTTTGTTCTCCTTTCCTCCATCCGTCCCTCCGTTATTACCTTCTCCCTTCCTCTGTTCTTCCTTCCTTCCCTCCCTTTCGCTGTCCTTCCTTCCTTCGTTCCCTCCCTCCCTATTAACAATCTCTAAACGCTGCCATTATTGGAATCTAGGGAGCTCACTATCTCCATAGCTATCTCCTGCCCTGTGGAACATCTTTTCCCCTGAGATCTGACAAGCCCCCAGCTTCCTTGCTTCTGGAGAATCTTGAAACACCTGGCTCTTCACACAGGCATTTGGGTAATATTAGCCTGGAGCTTGGTCAGGTGTGACTTTGATATGGTGCAGAGCGTTGCCCCAGGGTGCCATAGCTTTTTATTGCGATTCTTTGGAGTTCTTTCCTGGTTTTATTATTTCATGAGCCACACAGGGTTGTGGTTGGAATATGGGCAGCTGTGTAAGTCTTTAAGACTAATAAATAAAACAATACCCAGAGGAGACAAAAAAATAGTTTTGGCTACCACATTTCCCTAAGATGCTTTTGCCCTGCAGGCATTTCTTAAAATGTCTCATATGCACCTATGTATTATGTATATAAATGCATATATAGGGGGGTTTAAATAATCAGAGCAATTAAGAATAAAGCGTCAGTTGATTGTCTCTCTGGCAAAAAAAAAAAAAAGGAAACACTGAACATGTTACATTGCTTTAACGTATTTGTGAGTATTTAATGGAGCATTTTATATCAAGGCTCTCAAGAACTCCAACATTTGTAGATCTAGATCCCCCCTATTTTATTCGCAAGCGATCTGGGGGTCCCCCGTGCTTCCTAGCCGCACATCAAGTTTTGATTTTGAAACCCAAGGTGCCAATGCATGCTCTTACACTTGTGAGACAATTCCATTTCCTCCATCCCGATAACGAGGGGAAAAAATTTCCCATCTTCGATATAATAACGTGAAACAAACAAATAAATGAACCCATCTCTGCCACTGTGAGTCACAGCAATTAACAATGCATTAGCACAGAAAGCCAAAGTCGCAGCATGGAAGTATTAAAAGCAGTCGGCAGAGATAGCTTGCAGATCATTCTCTTCCCCCTTTGCCTTCAAAATAAAACAAGGTGAAAGAGTTTGAGGCTGAACGACGGCGGCCAACTTTAACCTAATCCTGGAAACTCATTTTTCCGTGGAAAGTGTGAGAGACAAGGCGGGTTTCCAGAAGCTTATCTATGCTTCATGAGTTTCTCAGCCAAGAAAATAAACAGCAGGTAGACAAACAATTTGAGTTATATAGCTCAATACGTTCCATTATGACTGGCTAATGTCCCACAGCGGGAAAGGCGTGCATCAAAACACCGACAAACATTTAAAATTGCCCCAGATCTCTAAGGGATATGTTGTCATCAGTCTCATCCAAAACCTCATGAAAAGACTCAAAATCTTAGGAGCTCGTGGGGGTTTTTGCTCATTTTTTATTTTAAGAAACGGCTTATATTTAAATTTGGATATCCAAGGTGCATGTCAGCCCTGCAGGAAGGTGCAGGAAGACGCACCTTCTTCAGCCTGGTGTTTTCCAAATGTAGTGGACGTCAATTTTCAGAAATCTGAGAATTGAAGTCCCTCTACATTGGGAAGACCTCGGGTTGGCGAAAACCCATCGATACTATCTTGAAAGAAGACTCTTAAGACTGCAAAGACAAATTCACAGAGAAGGCTATGAGCCAATAGGAGTGTCTGCTGTCATCCAGATTACAGAGTGCACTTCACTGAATATCAGAGGTTATGGAGCAATCAAAGAAAGAAATTGGTTGGCTTTTTCAGGAAAAAAAACACACTCAATTTTTTAAAAAACGTGCAGAATGGTAGACAACATACATCTGCCTCATACATCCTCACGGCCGATTCGCTCCCACAGAGAGGGACTTCTCCGGGTGCCGTCCACTAGACTTTGTCAGCGGGCGACGCCCAGGGGAAGGGCCTTCTCTGTGGCGGGCCCAGCCCTCTGGAACGACCTTCCCCCCGACATTAGAACAACTACGGACTTCCGCTCCTTCTGTCTAAAACTAAAAACACATATTTTCTGCTTGGCCGGCCTAGGGTAGTCTCTCTCTATGGGGTTTTAGTTGCTTTAACTGGGAATTTTAGTATGTTAATGGGGTATTTTAGCACAGGTATATGTTTAATTTGTTTTTAATGTGTTTGTATATTTATTGTTTTAGTTTTCCCTGTGCACCGCTCCGAGTCCCTATGGGGAGAGGGAGCGGTCAACAAATTAAAATTATTATTATTATTATTATTATTATAATATGTTCTAAAACGTTTATAGGAGACCAACTCTGCAGGCCTCTCTACCACCCAGAATGCTTCCAGCAGTTGCATATAAAATTGGATCAGCATAATGTCTTCTTCAACTTTCCTCCCTTTCACAAATAATGTTTACCCAAGAGGGTGAACCGAATCCTTACTTGGCTTCCAAAGCTAGAGCGATGATCCCAGCTACCATGGGGGCAGAAACGGAAGTCCCCGTGTGGCCATCGGTGCAATGTTTCTTCAGATCTGTGGTCACCTAAGAAGAAAGCGAATGTAACTATCAGGGAGAAACGACATTCGAATCACATCGCGTAGCCCGGATTTTGTGCAACCATAAATGGCCAGGATCAAGGAGACACCAAACGGCTCTTTGGTTTCTGATAGTAGGTCTTTTCATTCATTCTTTTAAAACACACACACGAGGCAAATCGGATAATCTGAGCTGCTATAACCTGTTCCAAACAGGAGGTTTAGTAGGGCTGGTAGTAGTAGAGCAAAAACACTGAGATAAAAAATCAGAGCTAGTCCTTTCCTCTGTGATCTATCCATCAACAAGGAGAGCTGTCCAACGTGGATCTGAGTAATTAAAAACATGAATTATCCTTCAGCAGTTATGGAGTCTAGGAAGCACGGTGACTCCATAATCCTCTGTAAAATATTTTCACCGAATTTGGGCTTTCCCACAGCAAAGGCAATGCTACTAGGGATGTTTGGTTGTGACAGGTATGCAACTTAACCCATCAAAGTGCTCTGTACTGCTTCTGCAGTCATTCACCGGCTGGATTACAATACAATACAATACCAGAGTTGGAAGGGACCTTGTAGGTCTTCTAGTCCAACCCCCTGTATGGGCAGGAACCTTATACCATTTCAGACAAATGGCTATCCAACATCTTCTTAAAGACTTCCAGGGTTGGGGCATTCACAACTTCTGGAGGCAAGCTGTTCCACTGGTTAATTGTTCTAATTGTCAGGAAAGTTCTCCTTAGTTCTAAGTTGCTTCTCTCCTTGATTAGTTTCCACCTAACACCCATGGGTAGAAGATTTTTCTACTACTGGAGAGTCCACCCAATGTCACCTAAACAATGCAAAGTTTCATTCTTTACAAGCAGGAGACCGCCTGGCTTTGCCAAGCAGAAGCCAAGCAAAATCCTGCTTCAAAGTTTTCACCAGGGGTGAAATGCTCCCGGTTCGGCCCAGTTCAGCTGAACCGGTAGGGACGATTGTAGTAGTAAAAAAAAAAAAAGTTTCCGAGGATAGCGCATCTTAGCTGTGAGCCACACGATCATCAGAAGCTTCAACCCCCCAACGCTCCCTGCTTTTGAAAGCATTTTTTCCTGCCTATTCGCTCAAACCGGCAGGGGGAAAAATGAAAAAGTTGGCCAAGCCCACCCAGTCACATGACACCCCCCCACCAAGCCACGCCCACAGAACTGGTGGGCAAAACATTTAAATTTCACCATTGGCTTTCACCCTGTTTGCTTACAATCTGCCGCTCGTAGAAGGCCCCGCTGCTGTACGTTGTGGCAAAGGTAGAGGCGCACTCCTCCAGATACCACGGCTTGTTCCCATTCTCGGTGGTGCTGCTCACAGAGACGGTGTAGATGCTGTTGGTGTATCCATCGCAGGAACAATGGTCCCCTTCCCGGCCACCATTTCCAGAAGCCCAGACGAAAATAGAACCCCGTCCACCCCGACCCTAGGCAATAGGGGGAAGAGAAAGGGTTGGAAAATGAACTGACACTTTAGTTAAATTACCGTATTTTACGGAGTATAAGACGCACCTTTTTCTCTCAAAAAAGAGGATGAAAATCTGGGTGCGTCTTATACACTGAAAGCAGCGCTTTTGGCCTCTCAAAACCCCGCCCCCTTCACCAAAATGGGTGTGCATAGCCTGTAGAAGGCTTCCAGAGTACTCCTGGGGACTGCAGAGGGCAGAAATGAGTGAAAAATGGGCCATTTTTGCTTGGTTTTGTCCCCCTAGCCTGCAGGAGCACTTTATAAGCCTCCTAATGGCTATGCATGCCTTTTTTGTTGACAGAAAATGAGCCCGTTTTTGCAAAAAATGGGCCATTTTTGCTTCAGTCCCCCAGGAGCACTCTATAAGCCTCCTAAAGGGTATGCATGCCCCGTCCCTTTTTTTTTTTTTTTTAACTAAAAATGGGTCCATTTTTGTGGGGGGGAAAGAGCAATTTTTGGGAGGTCTGCAGAGTGCAAAAACTTTTTTTTAAAAAACTTGCCTTTAAAAACTTGGTGCATCCTATACTCCGGTGCATCTTATACTCCGAAAAATACAGTAGTGTACCTTTTATGAACCATGCTGATTGAATTGAACCTCCAGAAAGAAGCGTCTGCCCAATTTTATTTTCTGGAAATAACTTGTGTAAATTCCCACTCTCACCATGGTGGAAGAAATACATATGACCAAACATAAAGCATTTTGCAAAGGGGACTTCTACCTGTCACGGGGAACGTTTGGAGACACAAGAGATAGTCCTTGAGTTATGGCCACGGTTGACCCCCAAAGTGTATGTTGCTAAGTGAAACATTTGTAGAATTGGCAGAAAAGTCCCATTGTATGCCTTTTCTTGCTTCTCTCCATGATCAGTTCCCATCCATTGTTTCTTGTCCTGCCTTCTGGAAATAAGTTGACCCCCCCCCCCCTCTTCTTTGGGGCAACCCTTCAAATACTGGGATACTGCTCTATATTGATATTATATTTGATTTGATTTTGATTTTATTGGATTTATATACCGCGCCACTCTCCCAAAAGGGACTCGGGGCGGTGAACAGGAAATTAAAACACAATAGAACAATACAAAAGAATAAATACATCCTAGACTGAATAAAATCCTATTAAATTAGAGATGCTACGTATATGTATTTAGAGATATGACTAGATCTACGACTAGATCGTGCATTGTTGCAAAACGGAGAAAAGAACCTGAAGAAGAGCAATAAAGGCCCCCACCGGTGAGAAAGTGTGTTTGTCTGTGGGAGCTACACCACCATCACATTTTCCTCACACCTTTTTAATGCCGTGTTCAAATGCTTGCTTGGCCAAAGGACCAGGTCCATCCACCGTGCGGCCATCGTCATCTGGACCCCAGCTAGCACTGTAGACATGGATGTAGTCCGGCTTGGCGCCGATCGCCTTTGCTTCCACCACATCGGTCACGTCGCCATCCAACATTCGGATGCCTGCAAGGGAAATCCACCCGGAGGTTTCAAAAAAAAGAAAAGAAAAGAAAGAAATGGGTTGGGATAGCTCTTGGGACAGGTGCTAAGGACACAACCATCAAAGGCTTTTTCAGTTCAAAGTGATGCCCGGAGCACGAATTGGCTCTCTTCGCTTTTGAGGGATTGGTCGCGGAGATCACCTAGATAGAGTATTATCTTTGGGCAGAATCAATCCGCATCGGAATGAATCCTGAACCAGCTGGGGCTTCGGCATTACCTTCAGGATTGGCCTCCGAGGCAAAGCGTTACGACGACAGCGCGACTGGAAGGTTACCAAGCCGTGGATATTCAGATCTGGCCAAATCCACAGCTGCACCGTAATGAGACAGAGCCGTCTCCGAGAGTAGGGAAGGACGGGGGCGGGGGGGTTTGTTGATGTGTGCATAATTCTGGCACACCGCAGGCAACACCTTGCAGAATAAACAAAGATTGGGAACAGTAGCCGGGGGGGGGGGGGGGAGAGAATACATTACAAGCCCGAAGGCAGATGGACCATTTGCACAGCGAGGCATAAGTTGGTTATGGAAATATACGGGGTGAATTGCTCTCCTCTGTGTTGAGTGTGGACACCGGTCCAGCAACTAGCCAAACGGGGCACTCCTGGAAATGAATAAAGCAAGAGGCATGGTCCACCAGAAAGTTGGCCGGGGTCTCTTCCCAATGAAATGGGAACCAGGCAACAGCTGAGCCTGCTGGATCTGGGCCAAAAACCTCCTTGAATTTATGGTATTTTCATTTCATTTCATTTTTTTAGCGCGCGAGAGAAAAAATGCAGCCAAACCGACGGATACTATAATATTTAAAAGGAAGCGCTTAGCCTTGAATTAACGAATGAATAAATAAATATACATGAACCAGTCTCCAAAAAAAAATAATTCTAGCAGCTTGATTCATTCTTTCTATAAAGGGGAACGGCTGATTATTTATCACAGTTTAGAATGGGTGGCAGCACACTTTTAGGAGAAAGGGCAGCCAAGGGTAATCTTAGTGCCTAATATTGTTAAGTGCAAAGGCCTCTGTTTATTTTAAGGGATTGTGTTTTTCTTTCTGCACATATTTTTCCTTAAAGGTAAAGGTTCCCCCTCGCACATATGTGCTAGTTGTTCCCAACTCTAGAGGACAGTGCTCATCTCCGTTTCAAAGCCGAAGAGCCAGCGCTATCTGAAGACATCTCCGTGGTCATGTGGCAGGCATGACTAAATGCCGAAGGCTCACAGAACACTGTTACCTTCCTAACAAAGGTGGTCCCTATTTTTTCTTTTGAAAAAGTTTTATTGGTTTTAACAATTTATGTTAGGAAAAGGGGTAAATAAGGTAATGAATAGTATTTGGAGCTTCCACATCGGATCTGATGACCGCCTCCGAGTCTTCATACATATTCAATTAAAAAGAAATTATCAAGGGGAAGGGGTACATACATTTTAAAATCATAAGCTTTCATATTATTTTATACATTCAATTACTTTGTACTATTGACGTCCGTACAGGAATTACTAAAAAAAAATATAACAAATTATTTTTGCGATCTGAGCCTCTTTGCTATAGTCTCTTCCTCCTCCCCCCCGCCAGCAGGCGGACCCGTGGCTCCTCCCGTTCCTATCTCATCGGCATCCAGGATTGAGGAATGTTTTTTTTAAAAAATTATGCGTCTCTTCAACTGTTTTAATTCTAACTCTTCCTCCCTCCCAGAATACCAGCATCCCTTCCGGCATCAACCACTTGAACCACACCCCCTTTTTGAATAATTTTTTAGTTAAGAAGGAATAATTCCTTCTTATATCTCTTATTTTCTTTGGGATTTGCTTCAATATGGCCACCTCGTTTTGCTGATACATCAAAGGGCCCCCTCTCTGCGCTCTCAGTTTCTCCTCTCTCGTTGATCTTCTTAAAAATTTAATATGTATCTCTCTGGGTACCTCATTTATTCTGGCAAATGCTGAGTTAATTCTATAAATCAAATCAATGTCCCCCCAAATAAATTCCTTATCTTTCTTAATATAATCCGCTAACATAGTAACCATCAGCTCTCTCAGTTTCTCATTGGGTAATTCAGGAACAGGTCCCTATTTTTTCTACTTGCATTTTTACATGCATTCAAATTGCTAGGTTGGCAGAAGCTGGGACAAAGAACGGGAGCTCACTCCATTACGCAGCGCTAGGGATTTGAACTGCTGAACTGCCAACCTTTCTGATTGACAAGCTCAGTGTTTTAGCCACTGAGACACCACATCCCTTCCTTAAGAATTTTTCCTTAAGAAATTTTTAAAAAACCAGGGAGAAAAGTTAATTACAGCTGCAGCTTTACTGTGGATTGCAGGTTTTTTTTTAATAAACTCTCTTGAACATTATCCTCCTCTGATAGTGCAGAATGAACCAAGGTAGTTTAACAACAACAACAAAAAGCAACCCCAAAACCTTCCCCCCGAGCTTAATTCAAACCGGCATTGTGCAGCAGGCTGATTTCTATAATTGTTGCTAGAAGTTCAAGGCCAGACGCTTCCTTCCTCCGAAGATAATTGGTTGGGTAAAAAAGAAACACACAAGGCAGTTTTAACTCACTAAACACAAATGCATCTACCTTCACCCATTAGGAAATAAAAGCATGTAGAAATAAATAAAGCAACTGGTTGCAAAATTTGTAGCCTGCGTTTGGGAGACGTGATTACCTCTCATTTAATGAAGGGCTCTAGATCTTCACAGTAATGGGAAGACTGAAAAGGCTTGCAGGAAACCGAGGAATAAGCTAAACGGAAGGGGATTTTGATCTTAGAAAAGTTAGATGCCCCGCTTGAGTTAAGGTAGAACTTTAGTACCACACGTACGTGGTCTGCTAGTAGAACACAGGTTTGTAAGCAGAAGACCTCTGGTTATAAAGAACCCCGATACGGAGATTCTACAATGTTAGGCTTTACAAAACAGAACATGGGAGAGCATAATGTCTCTCCCAAAAACAAGATTTCCGAATTTATGATTAATTGTGCTGCTCAAAATCCTGCCAAACCTGTTGTAGTTATTTCTCCTTCCAGTTGTCCCAAAGGTGCTTTTTCAGGAAGCAACTGGACTTTCTTGGTTTTTCTTCTGAAGACGTTTCGCTTCTCATCCAAGAAGCTTCTTCAGCACTGAAAGGATGGTGGGGAATGGAAGGATTTATATTCCTTGCAGACAGCTGGTCATTTGCATCCTTTTAATGGGTCATTGAAGCACTTGGAGGTTTATCTGTGTCCTCGGGGTCATCTGAGTGGGCTCCTGGTTCCTGCAGTCTGCAATTTTTTCCTCTGCAAATCCATCCCTACTGAAAAATGTCAGACTACAGGAACTATTTGCACTACTCAGGTGACTCTGAGGATGCAGATAAACCAACAAGGGGACTCAACAACTCTCTAAAATGACCAGCTGTCTGCAAGGAACATAGATCCTTCCATTCCCCACCCTCCTGTCAGAGCTGAAGAAGCTTCCTGCATGAGAAGCGAAACGTCTTCAAAAGAAAAAACAAGAAAGTCCACTTGCCTCCAGAAAAAGCACCTTTGAGACAAGCATGACCTGGATGGTTGAGAATCTCTGCGGACTTTTAGCTAGACAGTTTGGGATGAAGACCCTTTGAGTGGTCTGGAATGGATTTCCAGAGGGAAATATTGCAGACAATAGGAGTTATTTGCACTACCCGGGTGACCCCGAGGACACAGATAAACGTCCAAGTGGCCTCAATGACCCTCTAAAAGGCTGCAAATGACCATCTGTCTGCAAGGAATATAAATCCTTCCATTCCCCACCATCCTGTCAAGAGCCGAAGAAGCTTCTTGGATGAGAAGCGAAACGTCTTCAAAAGAAAAAAAAATCAGAAAGTCCAGTTGCCTCCAGAAAAGGCACCTTTGGGACAACCATGACCTGGATGGCTGAGAATCTCTGCGGACTTTTTCTCCTACCAGTTGAGCTCAGTTCGCATTGATTTCCTTGCAGTTTTCTCAGAGAGAAAAAGGAATTGGTTTGCAAGTGTTTTCCTCCAGGATATTTTCACCTATCTACAGCCCGGGTATTTCTTGATAATCTCTCATCAAAGGACGATCCAGGTCTGATCCTTAGTTTTTGGAGATCAGCCAAAGCTGTCGAGGTACAAGCATCTTAACTATCCAAAGCTCATTCAGCCAGAATTGTAGCGGTCTTCAGTTGCTGACCAGACTTCAGTGATCAGGGAAATAGAATCTAGATCAGCAAAGCTGGCTGAAGAAGTCTGGGAGCTGAAGTCCTTCAGACTTAAAGTTGCAAAGTTTGCCCACTCCTGATCTAGATGATTAGGGGACTGGAGGCTAAAACATATGAAGAACGGTTGAAGGAACTGGGTATGTCTAGTTTGATGTAAAGAAGGACCAGGGGAGACATGATAGCAGTCTTCCAGTATCTCGGGGCTGCCACAAAGAAGAGGGAGTCAAGCTATTCTCCAAAGCACCTGAGGGCAGGACAAGAAGCAATGGGTGGAAACTAATCAAGGAGAGAAGCAACCTAGAACTAAGGAGAAATTTCCTAACAGTGAGAACAATTCATCGGTGGAACAATTCGCCTCCAGAAGTTGTGAATCCTCCAACACTGGACATTTTTAAGAAGATGTTGGATAGCAATTTGTCTGAAATGGTATAGGATTTCCTGCCTATGCAGGGAGTTGGACTAGAAGACCTCCAAGGTCCCTTCCAACTCTGCTATTGTATTGTGTTGTATGTTGGATAACCATTTGTCTGGTGTAAGGTTTCCTGCCTTAGCAGGCGGTTGGACTAGAAGATCTTCAAGGTCCCTTCCAACTCTGTTATTCTAAACTTGATCCAGATCAATTTAACCAACCAGGTTAAAAAAAAAATCAAGTATTTGTATTTCAAATACAATCAAATCAAATAAAATTATGACATCAAGCAGAGACAACAATGCAATACAGTCACCCTCCATTAAAAGAAACTTGCAAAGATGGATGGAGAGAAAGCTATAGATAAGAATCGCTGCCTTTATCAATTAAAAAAAGGCAGTGATACTTAATCGTAACTTTCTCTCAATTCGTATCAACCCAAAAAGTTGTGCATCTGGAAGCATCCTTGATTGATTCATTACCAGCAGAAAAGGCAAACATCTCTTTTAAATGAAGCTTGATTCTTCATTTGAAAATAGAGACCGTACTGTAATACTTGTGCTGTAACCATAACTTTCCTTCTAATAAATACAGTTAATTAGAGCTCTTAGATTCTTATCCTTTGAATGAATTCCCCCCACCCACCCCATCCTCTAGATCAGGGGTCCCCAACCTTTGCAACTTTAAGTCTGAAGGACTTCAGCTCCCAGAATTCTCCAGCCAGCTTTGCTGGCTGGAGAATTCTGGGAGCTGAAGTCCTTCAGACTTAAAGTTGCAAAGGTTGGAGACCCCTGCTCTAGATGGTAAAGAGGAGAATCTGACAAGCAGAAGAAATAACTTTTCACTTCTGGGGGGGTGGGGATGTGGATTAAATTCAGAACACCCCATCTTCTTTATTTCCCTTTCTCTAAACCAGCCCTCCAATATCTAAAGGTCATGTTTACATTGCACACTAAATCTAGGTTTATTGAACCATTGTTGACATCCTAATTGGGTTGGGCTTAAAAGCACAGTAACAAGGCAGGGTAGCTATCTCATGCAAGAGATTGATTGATTACGTCCTATGAAATCGGTGTCAATTCTCAGCGACCACATAGATAAATTTTCCCCAGGATGATTTCAACCCAGTCTGGTTTTTCGTGGTGCCCTCCTCACCACTGTAAGTGTATTGTATTAAATAAATACATTCATCGCATTATATGCAGGGCATATCATCTCCTGGGGCCTCGGGTTGGAAATCTCTATCATAAATCATGGTTTACAAATCACACAAAATGCTAAACCATAAGCCAGAACCCGTATTTGGGGTTAGGGTTGTGAGCCAGGGTTTGTTTGCTTTTTTGAACAGGGGGCCTATAAGGAGAGAAACATGTTCTCTGAGAGCAAATGTATGGGGCCAGTAGAACACCAATTACAGGTATTTAGAACAATATGTTTAGCTACTGTTCAAAGATACAACAGTGAAAAAAAGGGACTTACAACTGGTCCTCATGCATACATGAGCCATGGTGGCGCAGTGGTTAGAATGCAGTACTGCAGGCTAATTCTACCGACTGCCAGCAGTTCGATTATTTATTTATTTATTTATTTATTTGTTTGTTTGTTTGTTTGTTTGTTTGTTTGGATTTATTGACCGCCCCCTCTCTCCGAAGAGACTCGGGGCGGTGTACAGGAATTTAAGAATATATACATAAACAAATTATAAATAATTAAAACTAAATTAAATGTTTTACCCTGTGTTAAAAAGTACCTCGTTTAAATTTAAATCGTAAAAACCCGATTGGTAATATTTACTAAAACTAGGCTGGTATGGTAGATTAGGCCAGGCCGGCCTGCTGGAAAAGATGGGTCTTTAATTGTTGACGGAAGGAGCGGAGGTCCGTGATAGATCTAAGTTTGGGGGGGTAGGTCATTCCAGAGGGTTGGGCCCGCCACAGAGAAGGCCCTTCCCCTGGATGCCGCCTGTTGGCATTGCGAGGTGGACGGCACCCGGGGAAGTCCCTCTCTGTGTGAGCGAATCGGTCGAAGGGATGTGTGGGGTAGGATACGATCATGCAGATAGCTAGGACCCGTGCCATGGAGCGCTTTAAAGATGGTAATCAACACCTTGAAGCGCACCCGATTATCATTGGCTAAGCCTTCCATCCTTCCGAGGTGGGTCAATTGAGGACCAAGATTGTTGGGGATAACATGGGGACTGTATAAACCGCTTAGAGAGGGCTGCAAAGCACTGCAAAACATAGGTCTAAGGGCTATTGCTATATGACTGTTGCAACATACCCATGGTCATGTGATTAAAATTCCTATGTAGCATGTCTTTATAATGGCTGCAGAATCCCGGGGTAAGGTCCTTGCCATTTCAATCTTCCATGAAAATGAATGGGGGAAGCTGGATTCACTAAGCCAGGGGTCTCCAGCCTTTGCAACTTTAAGTCTGAAGGACTTTGCTGGCTGGAGAATTCTGGGAGCTGAAGTCCTTTAGACTTAAAGTTGCAAAGGCTGGAGACCCCTGCACTAAGAAACCACATTAACTTAACAACTGTAATGATTCACTTAACAACCACAGCAAAAAAAAAAAAGGTCCCAAAATTGGGTGCCTCTCATTGGACTGCCTTCCTTAGCAACGTAAATTCTGCTCCCAAGTGTATCCTGACTTTTTTTTAATCCCTCCTTTGCAGACATATTTGCCATTATCTGAACACCCCAGTAGCTAGGAGCAGACCTTACTACTCCGGTCAAACCTTTCAGCCAAACTGACGGGGGAATCGATAGATGATCAGGGGAGAAGTTAAGGTTTAAAAAAAAAAAAATGGAAAAGAGAAGGGATAAATCAGCCATTTCCCACAGTGTAAGCCATAAAAACTTCTGATGGCTCGCAGCTTTCAAGAGATGGGGAAAACAGGAACGATGGATGAGTATCCTCTCTGTGTTTATTGAACGGTAAATGTACTCTGCTCTTGGCAAAAAGGGAACAGTGGAACACAACACAAACAGGAAAGAAACGAAAAGGTTAGAAAGTTGTTTTTTTTAATGAGATTGGAACTTTGGGACCGCGATGGACAGGGCTCAGCCCCCAGCAGAGTCCAGTTCTCAACACTTGGGTTTCCAGGGAATCTCTTTTGGCACCAGTGTGAGGACTTCATAGAAGTAGAAGGCTCCTTACACCTCCTCTGACCGAGGCTTCCCAAGAGCATGACGCAAACTCCTGGTCCCAACAAAAAACCCTTTTATTAATTGACTGTGAATTTTTCTCATTCCCAGCCAGCAAAATAATAATAATAATAATAAATTTAATTTGTAGACCGCTCCCTCTCCCCGAAGGGACTCTTTCAAGGGAGGATTTATGGTCACAGACCTTATCTGGCTTGGAGAACTGACAGGCTGATATCTGAAGAACTTGGCAAGGAGCCTCGGAGAGTCACGAACCAATGAAGTGGACTAATGGTCTCCTGCAAACTCCACTCCCCTTTTGCTCCTCTTTTATTTCCTCTCGGAGGGGCCATTCATTGTCCACCTGTGGCCTTACTCCCAAGTTGACCCCTGTTCTTTAGCTGTTCCCTTCATTTAGCAACTCTGCACATGCGTACACTGGGAACAGGCTCCAGCTGTTCATCTGCCTAACTGATGTCTGACTCTGAAGGCAGCTGATAACTGGCATATGGCGCTGGCCCCCTCTCTGCCTCCGACACAGAGCCCTCATCAGAGCCTTCTCCAGACTCCAGGACTGGCCCAGGTTCCTCCCCAACCTCCTCACTGTCAGCTCCACTAGCAGCCCACAACCCCACCAGTCCCAAACAAGGGGGATCTCTGTCAGTTAAGATAAGGCCAGCTTGGATGTTTGGTTACTCTTGACGCCTCCAAAGACAGCAATTCCACAAGGGATTCCCTGATTAGGCAGGCCAACACAGACCTTTCAACCACGGCCAGATTTACAGCAGCCTCGGCTTGCACAGATTAAACTTTAAAGCGTTGCTCTCGGTCAGACAAAATGGAGCTTTTGGCTGCACCAGCTGAGGTCGCCATAAATCTGTTAGTCTTTAAGGAGCTTAGAGCTGGGCGGAGGATATAAAGGTAGGCTGGCATCCATAGATGAACCCCAAGGGGACCTCTCCTTTGCCAGAGCTACGAAACCCGCCTGTTTCCAGGGATGGCCACTTCAAAGGGCAGATCTCTTTGTAGAAGGCATCAGGAGAGGAAGGGGCTCAGACCAGAGGTCTCAGAGGGTCCCTTGGGCAAACCACAAAAGCAATGAAAACAAGCATAAAGGTAAAGGCTCCCCTCACATATATAGGCTAGTCATTCCCGACTCTAGGGGTCAGCGCTCATCTCCGTTTCAAAGCCGCAGAGCCAGCGACATCCAAAGACGTCTCAGTGGTCATGTGGCCGGCGTGACTAAACGCCGAAGGAGCACGGAACGCTGTTCCCTTCCCACCAAAGGTGGTTCCTATTTTTCTACTTGCATTTTTTACGTGCTTTCGAACTGCTAGGTTGGCAGGAGCTGGGACAAGTGACGGGAGCTCCCTCCGTTACATGGCACTAGGGATTCGAACTGCTGACCTTTCTGATCAACAAGCTCAGCATCTTAGCCACCGAGTCCCTTAAGTGATTTACAGAGTCAGGAATTTGCCCCCAATAATCTGAGTCCTCATTTTACTGACCTCGGAAGGACGGAAGGCTGAGTCAACCTTGAGCTGGGGATTGGTGAACTGTTGGCAGTTGGCAGAATTAGCTTGCAATACTGCATTCTAACCACTGTGCCACCACGGCTCTTCTGAAATGATTTTCAGTTGCTGCAAAACCTCCTAAAACAAGCCGGTTCTGAATGGCAGGACACAAATATCTTCTATTCCACGGGTCAGAGGAGCCTCGTCTATCACTAGGGACAGGGCGAAGCCTATTACTATGTTCAACAGAGAACAGACACTTTCAAGAACAAGAACACAAGGTCAATTCATGTGTGACTTGCGCCAAGCATCGGGGCTGCTTTAGCGGGGAGGAAAATCCCAGACTAACTTGTGGAATTATCTAGACGGAGAAAAAGAATGCAGAGAATGTAAACATGCTACTGTACCAATAAAGGAGACTATTTGTAGCTCAGGGTTGGAATGAGGGGTCCTTGGTGCTCGTTGAGCTTGGTTGTTCTTGCTAGTAGCGCCTGGTTTGGGTAATGAAATATCTTCAAGAAAACCACAAACCTCTTGAGAGCATCAAGGACCCCACAGTCATCGTCACTCCTCCTCCCCTGCACATCCCATTCCCTTCTAACACTGATGATATTATCTAGTTGGGTAATGAACATCCACAAGAAAACCACCAAGGTCAGAGAACACCAAGGACCCCATAATTGTTCATCTCCATCTCCTCCTCTTCCTCCTCCTCCTCCTCCTCTCTGGACATCTCAATCCCTTCTAACACTGAACTAACTTCTATCTAGTTGGGTAATGAAAGATGCTCAAGAAAACCATCACGCTAAGGGAGCACCTCACATGCTACCATCTCCAGCAGATAAGATGGGGACAAGCGAGGAAAGGCAGCAGAAGGCCTCTCTTCATGGGCTCCATGCAGAAAAAGGAGGCGGAGCCCTTGAAGTAGGATTGGATATAAAATTCCTTAGCATTTCTTCCACCCATTTAGAGCCCATCAGTGGCCCAATGTAGCCAATGTACAATAAAGAAATACTTCCTAAGCAGTCGTCCTGTTCTCCGGAGGGAATGGGACATCAATTGCATTTTGTAACATTTCGTGACTGGCAGCCAAGCTAAATATTTGATATTTGACCTGTGTGTTTAAGCCTGGATTTGACTCGGTATATAAAACAGCAATAATAGTGCTCCTTTCTGAGGGCTAAACAGACATGTATATTGAAATGGACATTTTCTTTCTCTCCAAACCAGCAATTCACCTCTTTTAGACTATGTCACCAGTAAGTATCACTGGAGCTTTATCCCCTTAAATAAAATAGGAGGAAGCAGAAGGAATTGTCTAGTGGGCAGGGGGTTGGACTAAAAGACCTCCAAGGTCCCTTCCAACTCTGCTATTGTATTAAAATTGGGGAAGAGAGAGGAGGCATAGATAGAGGGGGAATAATACTGGATATACTTATATTTGCTAAATCTTTCCAAGATGGTTTAGCACAGGGATCTGCAAAGTTGGCTCTTTTAAGACGGGTGGACTTCAACTCCCAGAATTCTGGGAGTTGAAGTCCACCCGTCTTAAAAGAGCCAACTTTGCAGATCCCTGGTTTAGCAAAAACTGTAATAGGTAACTCTGCTAATCAACTAAATCCCACATCACTGTCAAACTATTTACTAAGACTGCATTATAATCTTCTTCTCATCCTTCCTATTAGCTATCTCCTCACACTTATGACTATAACCATGTTGCTTGCGTCTTTACAATTTATATCGTTCTGTTGGTTCCTAGTATGATTTGATTGCTTATTACTAACCTATGACTATCACTAAGTGTTGTATCTTAAGAATCTTGATGAATGTATTTTATTTTTCTTTATTGACACTGAGAGCATCTGCACCAGAGACAAACTCCTTGTGTGTCCAAACACACTTGGCTAATGAAGAATTCTATTCCCATCCCATCCCATTGCATTGTTTGTGGAACCCCCAAATGGCAAGATTTGGGGGTCAAAGAGGTAGAGGGTAAGACAACTACATAGTACAGTAATGGGAATCCTTGAAACAGTAACATTTTCAACTGCTTTCATAAAACAGACTTCTACAAAGAACAACGGCTGGCAAAAAAAAATGCACCTCTCAAGTTCAGGAGATTCGCTTTGAAACGAGATGGGCAGGAAATAAATGTAATTAATAAGTCATAAATAAATATTGAAAGAACCCTCTTTCTCACCTCCAATTCTCGCGTTGTATGCGATGCCCACAATGCAGTTGGAATTGTTTGCCGATGCTGCCACTTCGCCAGCACAGCGGGTGCCATGCCTAGGATGAGAATTCACAGAAAGAGTTTAGAATTCAGTAGAAACCTTGTATGCATTGGAAGTGGGGGGAGAGAGGGAGGGAGGGAGAGGGAGGGAGAGAGAGAGAGGAAGGGAGGGAGGGAGGGAGAAAGAGAGAGGAAGGGAGGGAGGGAGAGAATGAATGAATGAATGAATGAATGAATGAATGAATGAATGAATGAATGAACGAACGAATGAATGAATATGTCTATGAAGATTCTCAATCATCCGGGCCATGGTGCAAAAGCAAAGGTGTTTTTTCAAGAGGCAACTGGACTTTCTGGTTTTTCTTAGAAGGCATTTCGCTTCTCACCCAAGCAGCTTCTTCAGCTCTGAAGAAGAATGAGCTGAAGAAGCTTCTTGGATGAGAAGCGAAACGTCATCAAAGAAAAACCAGAAAGTCCAGTTGAAAAAAAAGCACATTTGGGACAGAAAGAGAGAATAAGAGAATTTATAAAAGAACTGACTAAAATTGCCCATCAGTTTTTCCTCCTGTTCTTCCCTGCAAGCTTTATTTGGGATGGAGAACTCGGGAGAAGAAACCGCCTGTGATTTCATCTCTGAGGCACTGGGGCCATGTTCATTCAAGGCATGCTAAGGCTGCAAATGTCCCCCCCCACCCCGCCCAATTCTTAAAAAGAAGCCTGGATTTGACTTAATGGGCTCATCATTCACTTGGCATTATTGATTTTAATAATGCATCTAACACACATTTAGCTTCAGACTATAATCCTTCAGCCCTTGAAATCCTCCTAAATATGTAATGGAAAATTCAATTCCATGCCTATGGAAGTTGGCATGGAAGGTAGCCTAGATCTTTCAATGTTTAACTTTCTTGGGTGCAAAGAATCATGTATTTAGTTTGAGATATATGCACCCTATGATCCTGACTTTTCAGGTAGTCCAATCAAGGCAGACAATCGGGATTCCAGAGAAACTAGTTTTCAATTGCCGTGTTGGTAAAATAACTTTGCTCTGGATTGTCAAATTAACTCAATCAATTTGGTTCATAGAACACAGAGTATCAGGTATTGGGTATCAGGTTAAGGAAACCAGGAACTGGAGTTGATTTCAAAACATAGGGGGCAGTGCTCATCTCTGTTTCAAAGCCGAAGAGCCAGCGCTGTCTGAAGACGTCTCCGTGGTCATGTGGCTGACGTGACTAAATGCCGAAGCTCCCACAGAATACCGTTAGTTTCCCACCAAAGGTGATTCCTATTTTTCTACTTGCATTTTATGTGCTTTTGAACTGCTAGGTTGGTAAAAGCTGAGACAAGTAATGGGAGCTCACTCCGTTATGTGGCGCTAGGGATTTGAACCGCTGAACTGCCGACCGTTCTGATCGACAAGCTCAGCGTCTTAACCACTGAGCCACCGTGTCCCTACATATACACAAAAATCTGGTCTACTAAAGGGTCAAGTCAAATGGGCACTAGATAAGGGCCAGTGGAATTCACCATTGACCCTTACCAATGGTGTGGGGGTGTGTGTGCAGATTTGGGTCTCTTGTTAGGTTGTTGGTTTGAGCTCCGAGCTTGTCAATTGGGTTGCAAATGTTTTGTCACCATTCAAAATGACATCGTCAGTGCGTTTTGAGTTGTGCTCGTTTGTCAGAAGACAGGTCTTCAAATACCTTTTCATGAGATGCAAATTGGTCTGAATGCGGCTTGTTCGGATATTTCTGAGTCATTTTGGGTCTCTGGTGGCTGCACAATGATTCCAAACTGATGACACACTTAACCTCGCCCTCTGGCTCAGCCTGCTCATCTACATTGAGGCTCTCACAGTGTGCCATGCTACTAATGTTTGGGTTCTGGGTGCTCGCTCAATACAGCCTCCCTGGACTCTGATTCAGAGCGACTCTTCATTAGCACGGCAGGTATGATAAATAATGCTAGACAGAGGTAAAGTAAATTTCAGATGAGCAAAGGCACTCTACGCAAATCAAGGACAAGCACGTCCAGGGAATTACTGAGGTACGTTTCTGCCTTCTGGCAGTCATTAAAGTGGAACGCCTCCACGGCAGCCTGTGTTCGGAAAAGTTTCAAAAGTGCATCTAAGTTTTTGACAATTAATCCCCTCAATTAATGAAGTGCTCAGAGGATTACTATCATTAGAAAGAGAGAAAGGCTGATCTTAGAAAGACAGCATTTATACCAAGCTGAGTCCCGCAAGTCTGAAGGAATATATTTGCAGGGCAGCCAAACAGCTGCAGAATTCAACACAAAACTAACACCATCCCATCCCAATCCAGCATAGGGAATTGCCGCGCTACACTTTATTAAACAACTGTAGCATCTTATTTCTGATTGCATGCCAAACTATGGTTAATGAGGCTCAACTATAGTTTGGCTGGATGCCCTGACTGAAAACTATTGTTCCAAAGGCTGATTTGCCTCCAGAATTGCTTTTAAGAAATAGAAATGCTAAGCAGAGAGAGAGAGAGAGAGAGAGAGAGAGAAGGATTAGACGAAGGCATCCAGAAGCAGCTAAGTGCCCTTGGTACCTGCCAGCTTGCCTGCTCCACTAAACTTTTTAATCTATTTAACTTTTTTAAATAAATAAATAGTGAGATAGCAAGTTGCAAAGCAAATCACATTTGAATGACCCCTGTACACTTTCTTGATAAAGAGGATGGGTAGAGTTTATGTTCCATTCTTCAGGAAGACAATTTATAGTCCCGGAAATTAAGCAAGGTCCCATCTGAGCTTCTTGCTCTGCCCATTATGCAGCTGAGGGCTATGCCCTCTCTTATCTGACCATTCCCTCGTAGGCAGTACCTCTCTGCCAATTCTCATAAGGTCTTTTCCACACACCATTATATCTTCTTGCAGGAGAGTTAGCAAGTAGTAGTGGAACAGTTAAACATACAAGAGCTGCAATCCGTGAGAAGAAAGAAATGTCTTGCTCAATTCACAGCTGTTAAAAGCTAATGAGCCTTGCTTAAAATATATAATTTAATAGCAACCTGAAACCGATTGACTTGCCCACTTTCTCTATTTCCCCCCCGCCCCACAAAAATCTCACATTAGCTAAAACTTTCAGCTTGGCAAACCACATGGGGCCACATTGCTGCGCCATGCAAAACAGATGTAAGATTATCTGCTTTGCATTCTCCCACCTACTCACCCTTTAGCCAAATTTGGAATTTTCCGCGTAAAACTCTCCCTTTGAATGAGGCTTTTGAACGCGGGTTATTTAGGGGCATAGTAGCCAGCTGTTTTTCAGGCTGATAGGCAACTACTTCACTAGGTAAAGGTAAAGGTTCCCAGCGCACATATATGCTAGTCGTTCCCGACTCTAGGAGGAGGTGCTAATCTCTGTTTCAAAGCTGAGGAGCCAGCGCTGTCCGAAGATGTCTCCTTGGTCATGTGGCTGGCATGATTAAATGCTGAAGGCGCACGGAACGCTGTGACCTTCCCACCAAAGGTGGCTCCCATTTTTCTACTTGCATTTTTGCGTGCTTTCGAACTGCTAGGTTGGCAGCAGCTGCGACAAGTAATGGAAGCTCACTCCATTACACGGTGCTAGGGATTCGAACTGCTGCACGGCCAATTTTTCTGATCAACAATCTCAGCATCTTAGCCACTAAGCCGCCACCAATGTTTCACTAGCTAACTACAAAAACAGAGGCACGAAGCAAAAGGCAGCCTAATTCAATTCTTAACGGGGAGTTGTAGGAGAGAGAGAGAGAGAGAGAGAGAGAGAAAGAGAGAGAGAGAGAGAGAGAGAGAGAGAGAGAGAGAGAGAGAGAGAGAGAGAGAACCAAAAAAAATGGAACACACTTATTTTCATTGCTTGGATCATAGCGGGGAGTTGGATCTTCATCATTTCCATTGACATCATAGCTTGCATGGGGGTCCTAAGGGAGGAAAAAGAAATAACCTAAAGCACAGCCAAAAAGTAAATCAGAAACAAGACACAAGGAGCAGCGGGTGGAGATCAAATGAGATTCTAACCTAGAACAGGGGAGAAATTGCCTAAAAGTGAGAACAATTAACCAACGGAACGGTTTGCCTTCAGAAGTTGTGGGTGCTCCATCACTGAACTATTTTAAGAGATTGGACAGTCATTTGTCTGGAATGGTCTCCTGCTTGAGCTGGGAGTTTTTATTTATTTTTATTTATTTGATTTGTCAATCATTTACAAGATAATAGGTATAAGAATAAACATGAATGATACGGGTAAAAGCTCTTTTTCACTCTGCTTATACTCTTGTTCTTCTTCCAAAGACCTCAGAAGGTTTTTACAGGATCCTCATCTCTGCATCACGATCTGTTCAGACTAACTACACTAGATTACTTAAAAATAAGCTTTGCTGCATCCAACAGGACGAGTCATTTTCTGGCTGGCTTATTTACTGGTTCAAAGTCATTTGCAAAAAAGAAAACTGATTTCTTGAGCTGAAAGAAGCTCTCAGAGAAGTTCACCGCTCTCGAATAGCCAAGCTAAAGAACCACACAAGAGGTGTGTGTGTAGTCCTGGAATCGAAAGCAGCCTAGGTCCTTTGGAGATGGCGTGGACCTTCTCTCTCATCAGCTCCTTGAAATAATGGTGCCTTTTCCAAGACTTGTAGCTGTCCAAGCTCAGGAAAATATTTGTTTCAGATGCATTAAGCAGAGATTGAACAGCTATTTGTCTGAAATGCTATAGGGCTTCCTGCTTAAGCAGGGGGTAGGACTAGAAGACCTCCAAGGTCCCTTCCAACTCTGTCTATTCTACCCTCTTCTAGAGCGTAACAAACTTTCCTGCTTCTTTCTCTTATATTGTACAAGTAGACAACAACCAAAGATGTGTGCCGAGACGCTCCCACCTTTACTTACATAGTTCTGTACAAGATCGGGGTGACTCCTCTCTATGCCATCATCAAGGATAGTCACTACAACACCTTTGCCGGTGTATCCTCTTTGCCAAGCTCCCATTACATTCATTTCGGACCTGCATTCGCTGTTGTTGTCTTCGCAATGCTGAGAACAAAGAGAGCAGGGAGTGAGCTGTTGCTTTCCTTCCCGTACCTGTCACACTCAAATCAGAAAGACGGTAGCTACTCTGAATTGGAAAATGGGAGGGTGAGATAAAGGAAGCCGCTGCCCCTTGTAGTAGAAGTAATTGTGTGTGCATGCGCACTTGGCCCGGTTGCTTCAAAAACAGGTATGGAAAGCGGATGGGCAGGTGGGCCAAACAAGCCACCATACCGGTACAGTGGCCGCTGCTCCTGACTCAGTGGTGGGTTTCAAATTTTTTAGAACCTACTCTATAGGTGTGGCCTATTTTGTGGGCGTGGCTTGGCAGTCATGTGACAGGGTGGGAGTGGCCACCTTTTAAAATGTGGTGAAGCTCATTTAACAACGCTCTTGCTTAGCAACAAAATTTTTGGACTCAATTGTGATGATAAATTCTTTCTTTCTTTCTTTCTTTCTTTCTTTCTTTCTTTCTTTCTTTCCTTCCTTCCTTCCTTTCCTTTCCTTTCCTTTCCTTTCCTTCCCGTTGGGTCACTGGCAGCGGCTGGCCAGATTTACTTCCAGGTACGCCAGTGGAACCCCCTCTCACCGGTTCTCTAAATTTCACCAACCGGCTCTCGCGAGTAGGTGCGAGCCTGCAGAAACCCACCACTGTCCTGACTACTACCGGTACAGCCATACTGGGCCGTACCGGCCAGAACCCACCACTGGTTCAGAAATAGGTAGCTGAATGAGCACAGTGCCTTTGATTTCCAAGATTGAACTTTTTCGCTTCAGACCCAGGTCTTTTTTCTGGATTTTAACCAGATGACGTAGGTGCATCACCAAACCAGACCAAAACAACTTGGCTGGAGTTATTGTCCTTTTTCTGGCAGCTGGCAAGATCAGCTACTGCAAAGCATTAGATGTGAAACTTTCCTTGAAGAGCGTACAGGAGTGCCTGATCCAAAGTACAGCAGCTCAGCTTCGGCTAAAGCCGCCAAGCAAATAACTGAGAACCTGTTTTTGCTGTTATTTTAAGACTTTCGGGAACACCCTGACCATTTCCAAGGTGGTTTTCGCACCAGCAAATGTCTTGCACAGCGTGGGACTCGAAAAACAACCACCAACAACCAGGAATGAATGTCTGCTCTTGTATCAGTCTGCCTGTGTGTGTTGCTTCTTCAAGTTCTTTTGCTGTTTAGGGGTGGGTGTAAACCAGAGAGAGTTAAACTCTCTCTCTCTTTATTGGGACTTATAGATAATTAGTTAAAAAATATTTGTGGCAGATTGATGTTGTATATGGAAGTGGTTCTCGATCTTTCCTTCAGCACAGATCTCCTGCAAATACCTTTTGTGGCCATGGACCATGGCCACGGACCACCAAGACTTAACTCCAGATTTAAAGCACCAGACTGCAACAAGCCTTCGTGGACTCCCTGTGACGATATCATGATCCCCCGGTGGTCTCTGGACCACGGGTTGAGAACCACCAATCTATGGTACTTGAGACATGATGTTCTCACCAGTGGTGGGATTCAACATTTTTTACCACCAGTTCTGTGGGCGTGGCTTGGTGGGCATGACAGGGGAAGGATACTGTAAAATCTCCATTCCCTCCCCACTCCAGGAAAAGGTTACTGCAAAATCCCCATTTCCTCCCGATTAGCTGGGACTCGGAGGGCAGAGAATAGATGGGGGAAGAGGTGGTATTTACCGGTTCTATGAACTACTCAAAATTTCCACTACCGGTTCTCAAGAACTGGTCAGAACCTGCTGAATACCACCTCTGATTTCCACTGTATACATGCAGACATCAAATTATTTGAAGCCAAGCCCATGGCACAATTTCTTTAGGGTGCCCAGCTGTGCCCCTTTCTCCAATTTTGGATCGTTAGAATTTGTAGAATTCAAATTTCTTAAGATCATCTGTTCAACCCCCAAAATATGTCTTAAGACCACTCAGAAACCAGAGACGGCCTCATAAAAGTGGCTAGGTGGGAAGTCATTCATGTATTTCTTAACATTATTTTTCTGTCTTTCTTTTCTTTCCTTCCTTCCTTCTTTCCTCTTTCTTCTTTCTCTTCCTTTCTTTCTTTTTCTTTCTTTCTTTCTTTCTTTCCTTCTTTCTTTTTCTTTCTTTCTTTTTTAATTTGTCTTTTATTATATGGAAATTCTTAATAAATATAGAGAACAAAAACCTCATTTGTCAAACTTGCTTCTTCTAGCCTGATTCTTCTAGCATCCCACAAAGATAGGATGATTCGCCTGCAAGCTGAAATCACTGTAGGTAAAACTTGCAGGTCATCATACCAAAGAAGGTATCTCAGCCTCTCTTAACCAACAATTAATTTTATTGCAAATCTGCATGTACTTGGTGGGCACATACACTATTAGGATGATTGCTTGCCCAGTCAACTAGATGTTTTGGCTGGATTTAGCATTTTTATCCGCCTACCGAGTCACCACCTAAAACAACCCACGCAAGCAGGCTCAAATGCAACAAGAGCCAATAAACCTATAAAGACAATTGAAATGTCTATGTATAAAAAGCAAACAAAGGAGACCACAATAAAACAAAGCAAAACAAAATCAACAAAGTAAAAATACAATTGAGTTCAAGGAATAAAACGACTTCCTTGTGACGTCACTCCAAGATTAGAGCCCTTTGAGCTTAGAGCCCCAATGGCTGCTCTTTACACCCACACCCACGTGCACACACACGCACACAAAGTGTATAGTTACCATGTACCACATTTCAGGCCAAGATGGGTCATTGAACGAAACGAAACGGTGGTTCCGACGGACTCGCCTTTTGACTCTGGCTTTAACCTCTTGCTGCTGCATCCACTTTACCTGGAGAACGATAAAAGAGTTGCGTTTGTCCTTTTTTTGCTTTCTCTTTTAAAGATCTGCTTCCTTAGAACAGGGTATCGGACGGCTCAGTTTTGACTTTTGGCTCACCGATGGCTCTCGGTTAAGGTAATTGAATAACAACAAACAGGGACAGTAAAAGATCAAAGTGAATCTCATGCATCAGTAAAAGCAATCCCCAGAGCCAGCAGTAGCTCTTGGTCTTTCAAATGAGACCGAGAAAAATATCTGCTGAGATTCTTAAGGTAAAGGATTCTAGAAACAAGACAAGACAACATCCCAGACAAGATTTTTGTCCTCATAAAACTCCCCTCGTATGAGAAATTCATTCTTTTTCTGCAGTTCACAGCTCTGCTTTTCTACTTAGTTCTCAATGGAAAGTCACCAAGAAGATGGCAAGTAACAAACCCAGGTCTTAAGAGGATTGTGTAGCATTTTAGATTCAAAAGGGAAACCATGCTACTGTTCTGACTGAGGCTTCCCAAAAGCCTGAAGCAAATTCCTTGTCCCGACAAAAACAGGTTTTGTTAATTTGCTGCGAATTCTGCTCATTCGCATCCAGCAAAATCTTTCAAGGAAGGATTTACAGTCACAGATCTTATCTGACTTGGAGGGCTGACTGAGTCTCGGAGAGTCACAAACCAATTAAGCGAACTAATCGTCTCCTGCAAACTCCACTCCCCTTTCGCTCCCCTTTTGTTTCCCCTGGGAGGGGACATTCACCACCCACCTGTGGCCTTACTCCCAAATCAACGCCTGCTCTTTAGCTGTTCCCTTTGTCTGGAAACTCTGTGCATGCGCAAACTGGGAAGAGGCTCCAGCTGTTCTTCTGTCCCACTGATGTCTGACTCTGAAGGCAGATGATAACTGGCATACAGCTCTGGCCCCCGCTCTGCCTCCGACACAGAGCCCTCCTCAGAGCCTTTCCCCAGACTCCAGGACTGGCCCATGTTCCTCCCCAACCTCCTCACTGTCTGAATCTGCTGTCAGCTCTGCTGGCCACTGGTTGGCCACAACAGCTACAGAATACACCAGGATCTTTGGGTGTTAGGAAGCAAACCAGGCAGCTTTATGGCATCAGTTATGGCAACCCCTTAAAACCAAACACATTACTATCATTTTTTTCCTAAGCAATGCTCCCCCTTCTTCTGCCTTTTTCTCACTTCCTTTCCTTTTGGTATTGAGTTAGTGTTGGCTTCTGACTGATGTGTCCCTGCAATTTTTTAGGGAAACATTTTCAGGAATGGTTTGCCCTTGCCTAGTTCTTCCTAGGGCTGAGAGAGACACTTCCCAAAAGTCACCCAACTGGTTTCATGCCTTTGGTAGGACTAGAATTCACAGCCTCCTGGTTTCTAGCCTGGCGCTTTAATCACCTGGATTTCTGTCTATTTTGTTGTTGTTCATTGAGAAATCGTGGCAACCCATCACGAGCTGATGGACAACGTTCCTCCAGGCCTTCCTGTCCTCTACCATCCTCTGGAGTCCATTTAAGCTCACACCGACTGCTTCAGTGACTCCATCCAACCACCTCATTCTCTATCATCCTAATCTTCTTTTGCCCTCCATCTTTCCCAGCATGAGGCTCTTCTCCAGGGAGTCCTTCCTTCTCATTAGGTGGTCAAAGTATTTGAGTTCCCTCTTCAGGATCTGGCCTTCTAAAGAGCAGCCAGGGTTGACCTCTTCTAGGACTGACTGGTTGGATGGCCTTGCAGTCCAAGGGACTCGCAGGAGTCTTCTCTAGCGCCAGAGTTCAAAGGCCTCCATTCTTTGACACTCAGCCTTCCTTATGGTCCAACTTTCACAGCCATCCTTTGCAACTGGGAAAAACATAGCTTTGACTATACACCCTTTTGTTGGCAGGGTGATGTCTCTGCTTTTTAGTATGTTATCAGCTCATTGATCAGCTCATAAAACTAACACACATATCTAAAAAATTTACACAACGGAACTCTTGGCTTTCTGTCTAGATGGTCTCTGGTGATGAGCCAAAAGGCAGAAAAGGAAACAGTATGTCTCCTCCCTTAATGGGGCCTTAAAATCTCTAATATAGGTCTTATTTTCTAATGCTCAACACATTTCAGAAACAAGAAGCACCATTTGAGTTATTAGCCTGCCTGAAACCAAACGACAATGACAAATCAAATCAATGCTATGGAAAAACAAAAGAAAAAAAACCCCATTTTCCCTAACTGTTCAAATAATTTCCGTCCCTTTTGATCAAAGTCAAAGTAATACTTCTAGCCCTTGCTGTGCAGCTTTGCTGCAACAGCTGCTCTGCAGCTGGAGACTCCTGTTCACACACTAACAAAATAAATTATAAATCTCCTGCGCATTGAAAACGGGAGGCTAAATATTGTTTATCCATTATAAACCTACCAGGATTACAATAAAACTTGGAAATGATGTGATCTCCACCACACAAGTGGAGAAAAGGAAATTGGTGGCTTGTTGTTTTGTTTTTTTCCCCATTTTTCCCCCCTTTTCCTTTTCAGCATCAGAGAAAACCACCATGAAATCTGGGATTAAACTCCAAGGTAAGCAAAATCCCCAAAGGAACACAGAATCTCGGAAAATGAGAGTCTTATGTATATATATATATATGTATATATAGCTTAGCCTCACATTTTGATAGCAATAAATAGGAATCCTAAGGAGGAGTGGGGGGGAATGACAACAGTGACCTTTTCAAATGCTTCAAATGTTTAGCAACTGCTCGGAACGTCACCAGATGTTTAATGTGTGCTCAACGGATTCCTGAGTAATCGTTCAGGAGATCATCAAACATCTTTAGCCTCAGAACCTTAAATATATATTTTTTTTATAAAAAACTTTGCTTGGGCTGATTTTCCTCAAACAGCCTGGCTTTCATGTAGGGTGGTTCATGATGGTGAGGGGCTTAGAAAAGTAGGGCACGTTTTAAAACAATCATCCTGCCCCTCAAGCAATCCTTTTGGTGATGAAGATCAACAACTTCCAGAATTCCCCTGCTGTGTTGCTGGAGTGGCCAGAAGCCCCCTACGGTTGGGGAGAGCTGGTCCAGATGAATGCCTTTGAGACGCAGTTTCTATCAAGCTGGTGAGAACTGGAGAGACAAACTGTTTGTTCAAAGCTAGGTAAGGACAAAGCACAGCGTGCTGAAGGCACAGTACTAATTATATGGACAAATCAACTTCAGGAAGCTTCTATGGCAGGGGTCTCCAACCTTGGCAACTTTAAGACTTGTGGACTTAGTTGCACCCAGTTGAAGTCCACAAGTCTTAAAGTCGCTAAGGTTGGGGACTCTTGCTCTAATGGCAGCAGTCCACAAACTTTGCTGCTTGGTGGCCCAGCTTGGATGTAGACAGCTTTGCTGGATGAGGAATTCTGGGAGTTGAGGTCTACAAGTGTTAAAAGTCGCCAAGGTTGGAGATCCCTGCTCTAATGGCAGCAGTCCACAAACTTTGCAGCTTGGTGGCCCAGCTTGGATGTAGAGAGAGGAGAAGATGCAAAGTATGTTACATATATATATATACTTTATTTACGGTCACAGACCAAAACACAAGTACTACATGAAGAAACGTTAAAAATAATAATAATTATTATTATTATCATAATATCATAACAATGGATCGCCAATAGCTTAACTAAGGAAGGTTACAGCATTCTCCCCTAATGGTTACAGCTCTTAAGAAGAATTTTGAGACCTGAAAAGTGATATATGGAGAGCCATCTCCTAGGCAGTGGGCCATCAAGTTACAACCATTGAGTCTAGAAGGGATGGTTTCAAGGAGAGACAGTAACTTAGATCTGCCTGCGTTATATATGGGGCAAGATAGAAGGACATGCTCCGCAGTTTCAACCTCGGCTCTGTCACAAGGGCATAGCCGCTCGTTAATCGGGAGCCTCTTGAAGCGACCATCCAAAAGTGCTGAGGGCAAGACATTAAAGCGAGCTAGGGAGAAAGCTCTTCTGTACTTAGGAATGGTTAAAGTATAGAAATAGGAAGCCATCCTCAGTCCGTAATTATTGAATTGATTGAAGGTCAGGGGGGAGTATGTTACATATAGTACTTGGCTAATGAAATATCTGGAGGTAAACCACCAAGCTCAGAGAGTAGCAAGGACCCCAAAGTTGATTTTTGTTACAACTAGCAATACATTTGCTCCATCTCCAGACATGTTTTTAAAGTAATTTTCCCAGTTCTCTGGTCCTCCACCAACAAATCCACCATGGATTTATTCATCTAAAACATGTATATGCTATTATTCATCTACTCGTTTTCCAGATTTTAAGCGATGCTACTTTCCATGGGTCATATATAGCACTGTGGGCAATAGTGAGAAACGATGGGAGTCACATCAGTCTCTGGAGGGCTACAAGTTGCCTACTACACCCACAGAGATACCACCTGTGCTATTCATACTGTGTGCTATGCCTACAATTTGTAGAGAAAAGGTGCTTTCCCCCTCCATTTTAATGGCGTTTTTATCAACATTTCAGTGCATTTATTTCCTTTGGAAATCAATCATGTCCCCCCCAAATGTGCACAAACCCTCATGTGGTTAATTGGATGCTGATTGCGAGGCTATTTATAATCCTGTCTAAATGATATGACAGAGGCCAAGAGATGTACAAGTTGTGAGAAGAGAATAAAAATTAGCCAGGCAAATACGCTTTGGAATGTTAGCTGAAATCACACTCCAGCCTATTCGTTCCCAAAGTGGAGCTCTCTTTACAGATGGCAAGCCTTGGAGTTGTTACATGGCAGAGACAAATGGGTTTATTTCTGATTCAGCTGATGGGTATTTGAATTTTAACTTCAGGTTTTCTTGAAAGGGTTCCATGATGATGAGTTTGCAAGTAGTCTGTATCTCCATTTACAGGACTGCCCCTCTTTGGAATTCGCAATGCAGAAGGCATTGCAAGGGAATGGGGGCTTGGCAGCTCTTCTTCCTAGTAACTGCTGAGATATTTTCTTTGCATATGCCCAGACAAATACATAAAGCATGGAATAGACAGGACTTCTGTAGTCCTTCAAGCAATTTATTAGCTGTGGTGGCACAGTGATTAGAATGCTATATGGCAGGTTTACTCTCCTTACTGCCAGTAGCAATAGCAATAGCACTTAGACTTATATACCACTTCACAGTGCTTTACTGCCCTCTCTAAGCAGTTTACAGATTGCCCTCAACAATCTGAGTTCTCATTTTGCCCACCTCGGAAGGATGGAAAGCTGAGTCAACCTTGAGCCTGGTGAGGCTCAATCTGCCAAACTGCAGGCAGCCGGCAGTCAGTAGAAGTAGCCTGCAGTACTGCATTCTAACCACTGCACCACCATGCCCGTAGTTCAATCCTGACCAGCTCAAGGTGGACTTAGCCTTCCATCCTTCCAGGATCGGTAAAATGAGGACCCAGAATGTTGGGGACAATATGCTGACCCTGTAAACTGCTTAGAGAGTGTTATAATAAAGCACAAAGAAGCGGTACATAACTCTTAGTGCTATTGCTATTTTTATTTCTCACTAACCGATAACCCGGTATTGCCCAGGTATTTATTTATAGGGGGGAAATGTCTGGACCAAATGTAATTTCTATGGTTGGATTTTCCCCCTTACCAGAGGGAGTCCCCTTATGGAGTACAGTAGAAGCCATTTTACGGCAGTACAGTAGAAGCCATTTAAAGGCACAACAGGCTGCATCTTAACAAAACGCTCCCCCCGAAGGGATATTAGGGGTGTCTTATTCCCACTGTATTTTTCTCCAGAGAGTAAGTCATCTGTGTACCACATTTGATTGAAATTGTTCAATGTTTCCTGTTCCTAGTGGGGCAAGGTTGACAGCAGAAAAGCTGGTTTTGCCTCATCTTCAATGTGCTGCATGCGCCGTTGAAAAGGGCTCACTGCACACCCATCCAAGACTGTACATTCAGGTTGTACAGGATAATCTGCTCAATGTGAGCAAAAGGGCACTTGATTTACTAATTATGCTGGCAAATTTCAGGGAGCCTTTGGAGTGCAAATGTCTAGAAGGAGATGAATAAATTGGAAAAAGAGTCTCAGCTGTAAAAGCATCAGTTCATTTCGATGACATGAAATTTACTTATCTTTTCATTCTCCCCTCCCGAAACCCTTTCATTCTCAAGGACTGCACAGTATTTTCTCTGACATTTGAATTCCAGGTGGCATTACTTGTCAGTGAACGTAAAGGTTCTGCCACTGTCATTTGCATATTCACACAATAACATTAAATGGGAACAGTCAAAGGGTGATCCATCTTCCTAAAATCTTCCTAAAATAAACTAGAAAGGCACTCCTTGATTATGAAATCACAATAAAGGCAAGTCCGGAAGGCTGCCATGCTAATTTTGGACAGCGTGTTTAGGTAAATGCTAACGGCACAGCGCTTTGCTCAAGAATAATTTAAACACCTGTTCCATTTGCAGAAATCGTTCATTCTCACACCCAGAACCTCGTTGGCCTTTCTTTGAAATCCGATAGCGCTCTGAAAAGTTAACAAATGGCCTTTTTTTTCTTCCTTCCAAGGGATAGGGCGCTCGGTTAATTGCCATTGTTTTTTTTGCTGCTGGATACATTCAAATCACCGCATTGAAGGCACATTTGAGCTTTCCAAAAATACAACGGAAGAAAAGTTGACAAAGAGCACTTGAACTTTTATAGTTTGGGGTCGGCTTGCAAGACTGAGAAGGGCTTCCATCCGGGACTAGCTTAAGATCCCCTTAACGTGGTGCCCATGAAACTGCATTGTCTACTCGCATTAGACATACAGACAACAAAACAGGCTTCGCGTATATATTCCAAGTGTATTTCTGTGTGCAGCATTAGAAGAACCTTTTGGTGTAAGCACAAACTTTTCTGCAGAAGGGTTTTTTTTTCAGGTAGTGGAAACGATCCGGAATCAGAGCCAGCTTGGTATAGGGCCATGATGGTGAACATATGGCATGCATGCCAGAGGTGGCATGCACAGCTCTCTCTGTGGGCAAGCATGCTGTTACCAGCTGCTCTTCTGGTTTCTGTTCTGTTTCATGGGCATGCATGTGCCAGCCATCTGGTCTTCAGGTTTCTGGCACTCTGGCACATGCACGCACATTCCAGTTTGGTTACTCGGTGCCGGAAAGGTTTGCCATCATTGGTATAGAGGTTAAGTGCTCAGAAAGTGTTTAGAGGCAGAGATATCGCAACTCTTTAAATGAGAGGCATCTTTTCCTGTAACAGAAGCCTGTAGACGTAAGTAGAGCTCACTCAAGACGTTCCTTTTCCATCAAGCCGGTCTAGCTTAGAGTTTAAAACTCTGGCGCGATACAGCTCTAGCCAATTAGTAACTGGATGTTGGTATTTTAAATGGGAATTTTAGCACAGGTTTCTTATTTAATTCATTTTAATTATTGTTATTGTATTTGTTGTTATTTATTTGTGATTTTTAATTCCCCGTGCACCGCCCTGAGTCCATCTTGATGGAGATAGGTGTGGTATATAAATTGAAATAAATTGAAATTGAAATTGTAGCAGGAAAAGACACAGCTGCTTTAAAGAGTTGCAGACAAGCACTATATCCATTAGCATCAACATTGTCTTTTATCTTAAATTCTGTGCCATTCTATTTCACACTGCAATTATTTGGGGATGGGTTAGGATGGAAAGGGAGACAAAGTCTCTCCTCCATGCATGACCAACTGACTGTGAAATGGCTCCCTGCCGTTGGTTTTGAACTTTTAAAATTCTCTTTACTTTACTTTTTACTTTATTTTAGATTTGTATACCGCCCTTTTCCCTTTCGGGACCCAGGGCGGTGAACAGGCATCAATAAAATCAGCAATAAAAGCATCAAAATATATTAAAATACACTAAAAATGGTATTAAATTAACTACTCTCCAGTAGTTACAAGCTGCAGAATAAATAATTGGTGTAGCTAAGCTCTGAAAGAGCTTAGGGTTAGGGTCCTTCCTTAGAAGCTGTGGGCTGGGTACCATGCTCCTAAAATGTACATCTTCAAATTGTCCTTCTGCCCCCAGGGGGGAAAAATCATAGCCAGGTGATCTGCAACCATTTGGGGGGGGGAGGGGGGCAGTGGTTAGAATAGAGTATTGCAGGCTAATTCTGCCAACTGCCAGCTATTCGATTCTGACTGGCTCAAGGTTGACCCAACCTTCCATCCTTCTGAGGTGGGTAAAATGAGGACCCAGATTGTTGGGGGCAAGAGGCTGAATGTGCAAACTGCTTAGAGAAGGCTATAAAGAACTGTGAAGCAGTATATAAGTCTAAGGCAGGGGTCTCAAACTCGCGGCCCGCGGGCCAATTGCGGCCCGCAGGACGGTATCTTGTGGCCCCCACCGTGATATGAAAGTATAATATTAGTGCGGCCCGCAGGGGGAGTGAATCCCTTATGTGGCTCAGCCTCACCCAGACTCTGCCTCCAGCGGCCCCCAGGTAAATTGAGTTTGAGACCCCTGGTCTAAGGGCTATTCTATCCTTGGCCAATTGAGAAGGAAGCACTTTTGACTCTGCCTTACACTCTTGTTTCGCTTTTTTATCTAGATTTTCAATAATCCTGCAGAAAACCAATATTCTAACAGGAACAGCTCATTCTCCATTTCTCCTCCCTCCAAAAGGATAACTCATGAAAACTCTGCGTGTTCATCATCAGTGAGTTTGAGGAGAGAGAAAAAAATAGAATATCCCATGTCTGCCGAGAAGAAAGAATATAAGGATATACTTCTCTTTTCACTGTTCATAATATTTATCCTTTCTGTCTATTTTTTAAAAAGATATTCTAGTAAGGGCAGCTTGGCAATTCAAAAGGTGTCTTGGAAACCTCCCAAAATTAAAAGCACGGCAAGAATGAGCAACTGGAAAAGGTTTATTGACCAAGTAGAATCAGAATACCGTTTTCCCCAAAATAAGACCCAACTGGAGAAAACATCCTAGCATGATTTTTCAGGATAAGAACATAAGAACATAAGAACAGCCTTGCTGGAACAGGCCACAGCCCATCCAGTCCAGCATTCTGTCTCACACAGTGGCTCCCCATTTGCTTCAGGGTCTTCCCAAGCAGATGTCTTCACCTGCTTATGATTCCCTGCAAATGGCATTGAGATATATCCTGCCTATCTCTCCATCCCGGAGGGTGTCCTTAGGCATCCATAATGATAGCCATGGATACCCTTGTTCTCCATGAACTCGCCTAATCCTTTCTTAAAGATGTCAAGGCTGACAGCTGTCACCATTTCTTCTGGCAGGGAGTTCCATAGATCAGTGATCCTCTGGGTGAAAAAGTACTTCCTCTTATTTGTTTGAGGTCTAGCTATCAAAAGTTTCATGGAGGGCCCCCTAGTTCTAGTGTTGTGCGATAGGGAAAACAGTTTTTCCTTTTTTACTTTGTCCACACCGTGCGTGATTTTATAGACTTCAATCAGGTCACCTCTCAGGCGCCGTCGTTCTAGAGTGAAGAGGCCCAGCCGTTGCAGCCTCAGATGGTAAGGAAGGTGTTCCAGTCCCCTAATCATTCTGGTTGTCCTCCTCTGCACCTTTTCCATTTCCATAATATCTTTCTGAAGGTATGGTGACCAGAACTGTACACAATACTCCAGATGGGGCCTCATCATAGATTTATAAAGAGGCAGAACGACACTTGCTGACTTATTTTCTATACCCTTCCTAATGATCCCTAGCAATGAGTTTGCTTTTTTCACTGCTGCGGCACACTGGGTTGACACCTTCATTGAGCTGTCCACCAGGACACCAAGGTCCCTTTCCTGGTTAGTTGCAAGGAGATGTAATATAAGCTAATATAAGGATGCTTGTAATATAAGCCCTACCCCCCAAATAAGCACCAGTTAAGATCGTCAACCAGATGGATGCATTCAGTACCGTATTTCCCCCAAAACAAAACCTAAATGGAAAATAAGCCCTAAAGCATCTTTTGGAGCAAAAATTAATATTAAGACCCGGTCTTATTTTGGGGGAAACACGGTAAATTATTGTTGTGTTCATCTTCATGCAAATCACAGGGAAGAAGCAGGTACAGTCGTACCTGTTTTCTTCTGTGTTAATAATACACCACAAGGTTGGGATGCCCTGTAGCAAAGACATAAGGATGTATCATTCAATCCCCCCCCCAAAAAAAGGAATGATAGACTAGCCAAAAAAAATAAAAATCCCCAAAGGATGAAATACTCAACTGCTAGAGAGCACATCATAACCCTCATTCTTCAAAGACAATTAGATCTAATTAGCATCTTTTTAATCCAATCCGCAGTAGTACGAAAACAACTCCTGTTCATCAATGAAAGGAATATTAAATATTCCGGCAATTATCATATGACCCTAAAGAAGTGTTTGAAAGAGTCTGAAGTCTTCTTTTAGCAGGTCAATTTGGGAAATATTCCACTGTCTCTTAGTAACTGTCTAAATGTAGAGCTTTAGTGATTATTAGTCAAAGGGGCAAAAAATCACCATCATCCCTTCGTCCGATCCGCTCCCACAGAGAGGGTCTTCTTCGGGTGCTGTCGGCGGGGCAATGCCGGTTGGTGACACCCAGGGGAAGGGCCTTCTCGGTGGCGGGCCCGGCCCTCTGGAACGACCTACCCCCCGACCTTCGCACTACCTCGGACCTCCGCCTCTTCCGCCAACGTCTTAAGATGTATTTATTCCAACAAGCCGGCCTAGGATAGCCCCCCGTTTCTGACTTTTTAAAAATAAATAATTTATAATTTGGAAATGGTTTTAACATGGGTTTTAGCACGGGTTTATTAATTTAATATATTTTAAATTGATATTTATTGTATTTTGTGGTTTTAATTAATGCCTGTGCGCCGCCCTGGGTCCTAACAAGGAGAAGGGCGGGGTATAAATTTAATAAAATAAATAAATAAATAAATTTGTGCTCTACTTATTTATTATTATTATACATTTTAAAATGTATCACAAATATTAACTACATTTTTAAATGAATAATAATAATAATAATAATAACAATAACTAAAGCACAAATGATGGTTATTGTTATTATTATTATTATTATTATTACTATTATTATTATTATTAACTTTTATTCATTAAACATGAAACTCAATCAACTGAACATTTAAAAATGTATCACAAATATCATTGACTGGCTCTGATGGTTGATACAGGTTGCTGCCAGCATCCTAGGTATCAACCAAGTATCTTCTTAAAATGCATTATTATATACTTTATTCATTAAACATGAAACTCAGAACCAAATTCTTATTATTATTATTATTATTATTATTATTAATTACTCTGAATTATTATTATCTCTTTTATTCATTAAACATGAAACTCAGTCTACTGAACATTTAAAAATGTGTCACAAATACCACTGATTGGTCCTACTGGTTGATACGAGCTGCTGCCAGTAACTCATATTATTATTATACTTTATTCATTAAACATGAAACTCAGCCTACTGAACATTCAAAAATGCATTGCAAATACCATTGACTGGTGCTAATGGTTGATACGGTTTGCTGCCAGCATCCTAGGTATCAACCAAGTACCTTCTTAAAATATAAGGTGTTCCGAAAATAATTTTTTGCAGTTCCGCTGGTGTTATTGCAGGAAGCTCCAATTTGCTGATGTATCTTGTAAAATTCTTGGACATGGTGCCAAGTGCCCTGATGACAATGGGTATCGCTGTGACATGCTTCATCCATAGCCGTGTAGTTTCAATAGCCAGTTCGTGATATTTCATTATTTTTTTCTAGTTCTTTTTCTTTGACTCTGGCATCTCCAGGAACAGCGATATCAATATCGCTTTTTTAGCACGGGTTAAATTATTTAATTGTAGTTTTAATTTTTGTAGTATTTGTATTGTTTGTATTTGTGGATTTTAAGTCCCTGTGCGCTGCCCTGAGTCCCTTTTGGGAGATAGGGCGGGATAGAAATCTAATAAAAGTGAAAAGTGAAAGTGAATAAACTGTACACTTCGGCCCTCTACAACTGTGATATCTGGTGTGCTGTGCTCCAAATGACGATCCATTTGTATTCGAAAGTCCCACAAGATCTTTACCTTCTCATTTTCAATAACTTTTTCCACTTTATGTTCCCATGACTTTCTTGATACAGGTAAATCATCTTTTTACATAATTTTTACATTATTATTATTGTTGTTGTTGTTGTTGTAATTATGTGATTAATCTTTGGTGAGATTCACAGCCTTTGGGGCTGGTTGGTAGCTCAACCGCTCGAGTCCTAACCAAGGTAACATCAGAGGATAGAAGCTGTTCCAAGCAGGGTGGCCCTTTGTAGAGTCAGAATGCTCAAGTCCGGCAAACCTAGAACCTCCACATAGCGAGGCAGTCCCCTAGGTCTTGCTCCAAGGGCTCCAATCACAATCGGGACAACACACGACTTTCTCTTCCACAGTCGCTCAACTTCAATTTGCAAGTCCCGGTATTTTGTGATTTTTTCTTGCTGCTTACTTTCAATTCGTGCATCACCAGGGTTGTTGTTGTTGTTGCTGTTGTTGTTATTGTTATTATTATTATTATTATTATTATTTACCTTACTGGGGCATGGTACCAATCAGAAAGAAAAACAAAATTTATACAATTCAGCATAATAAAATGAGTTCATAACTTTAACAGCCAACCTTACACAGCTAGTATTTATAACGCACATCAAACGCAACAGTCATAAATATTTAAAAGAACACCCCATGAAACAGCAGAGCACACATATATTCATGATTAATATAAAGCAAATATTAACCTGAAAGACTACCAACTTCATTAGAGGAGAGTACAACAACCAGCCCCATTCTAATATACTAGTCAAATTAAAAAAAATCATTTTTTTAAAGGTCATATGGAGAGAGTTGATCTCACAGCCACAGGACAATATCCCAGACAGCAGGAAGCCTGGAGATGAGGATGGGGAAGAGAGAGAAGACCCTGCCCGGGGCATATAATGGGAAAATAGGATTGTAAGGGAGAAATATGGGTCAAGGAACGTTGTAACCAAAGAGCTCCAAACACAAATATTAGCATTTAAACAGCTTGAATAGGGAATCAGGACAGAGTCCTGCAATGTAATAACATACGTCAACAGTCTAGAACAGGGATGTCAAACTCAAGGCCCACGGGCCACATCCAGCCCACGTGGTGCTTAGATCTGGCTCACGGGGCCGTCCTGGAAACAACAAAGGATTGGCCCGCAGTGCCTCTGCCAGCAAAAATGGGGCCCAGGGGGCCACGCACAATAGGTAGGACAAGAAGCAATGGGTGGAAACTAATCAAGGAGAGAAGCAACTTAGAACTAAGGAGAAATGTCCTGACAGTTAGAACAATTCATCAGTGGAACAACTTGCCTCCAGAAGTTGTGAATGCTCCAACACTGGATGTTTTAAGAAGATGTTGGATAACCATTTGTCTGAAGTGGTGTAGGGTTTCCTGCCTAAGCAGGAGGTTGGACTAGAAGACCTCCAAGGTACCCTTCCAACTCTGTTATTCTATTATAAATAAAGCAAAGTAGTGGTTTCTGGAAAAGGAGAGCAAAGTAGATTTTGGGCCAAAAGAACCAGCACCAATGGAAAGCATTGGGACTTGGGTCAGCAGGATATCCTTTTGAGCTGAATGGATGACCTGCCTGATTCACACGGATCAAGGAGCCCATTAAATAACGAGAATAAGGAATCCATTTGACAGGGCCGCTCTCTCAAGAACTTGGTCTAAAAGAAGAAAGCAGACCCACAGAAGGATGACTAAGGCACAAAGGGCTAGTGCCCAAGGAAAAGTTATTCGAAAGAGAACTAGACAGTCTGAGAAACTGCCAGAGGGTAAAGAACAATTCTCCAGGCAGATAATATTGGGCAGGAGAAGAGGCTTAGCCAGGGAGCAGGTATGCGGGTGCTGTGGCCTGGCAGTGGCCAGTGAGGAGGTTGGGGAGGAAGATGGGCCAGTCCTGGAGTCTGGGGAAGGCTCTGATGAGGGCTCTGAGTCAGAGGCAGAGAAGGGGCCAGGGCTGTCTGACAGTTATCAGCTGCCTTCAGAGTCAGACATCAGTGGGGCAGACAAACAGCTGGAGCCTGTTCCCAATGTGAGCATGCGCAGAGTGGCCAGACGAAGGGAGCAGCTAAAGAACAGGGGTCGACTTGGGAGTAAGGCCACAGGTGGACGATGAATTTCTCCTCCCAGAGGGAATAAAAGAGGAGCGAAAGAGGCGGGGAGTTTCAAGACTCCTTGCCACGTTTTGCAGATATCAATGTGGCAGCTCTTCAAGCCAGATAAGGTCTGTGACTGTAAATCCTCCCTTAAAAGACTTTGTTGGATGTGAATGAAAAAATTCACAGTAAATTAATAAAAAGTTAATTTAAAAAAGAACAAGGGTCGACTTGGGAGTAAGGCAGAGCTGGGTTGAGAAAACTGGTAGTGGCGGTGGCGGGAGGCTCTGCCCACCAACCCAGACGCTTCTGCACATGCAACCCACCTCTGGAGTAAGGCCACAGGTGGACGATCCATGCCCCCCCCCCAGGGGAAATAAAAGAGGAGCGAAAGGGGAGTGGAGTTTGGGGAGGAGACCATTCGTTCGCTTAATTGGTTCGTGACTCTCCAAGACTCCTTGTCAAGTTTTACAGATATCAGCCTGGTGGTTCTCCGAGCCAGAGAAGGTCTGTGACTATAAATCCTCCCTTGAAAGACTTTTCCGGATGTGAATGAGCAGAATTCACAGTCAATTAATAAAAGGGGTTTTTGTCAGGACAAGGAGTGTGCTTCATGCTCTTGGGAAGCTTCGGTGAGAACAATGGGAACCTCTTCTCCTGGATGGTTGGCTAGACCTCTTCCTCCAGAATAGCAGGAATCAGCTCAGATGCAGGAGGAGGAGGAGATAAGAAGGGCGGCAGAGAACAGCCAGCAAAAAAGAATAATCAATATTCGCCCTCTTATTAAAGATCTCAGCTGAAAAGAGCAGAGCTGAGAGACAGCACATTCTCCCCCTCCCCACACCAATTCAGTGAAAGTGCCAACAGAGAAGAAAAGGTGGAAGAGAGACGATGAGGGGCTGTTGGCTGGAAAGTGAAGAGCAACTTGAAATAATGGCTCTTTGCCTCTCGTGGATGATAAAAAAATAATTAGCCGCGGCTATTTTGTGTGCGATTGCAGGCTATTTATTTAATTAATTAAATCTCAGAGCCGCCTAGGCTTCGCGTTAGTCGCTCAGCGCAATGGTTTTCCAACCCATCGGTTTATTTGGATGAAGTGCAAAGGACTGGATTGGCTACACATACTTTAGCCATAAACCTTGGTTTACAGATTACACGCATGAATGTGTAGTGGCAATTCAGAGGAAGAGAAACAAAGAAATGAAAGAAGGGCAGGGAAGGAAAAAGGAGAAAAGGAAAGGGAAAGGAAGGAAAGGAAAGGAAGGAAAGGAAAAGAAAGGAAGGAAAGGGAAGCCAAGGGAAGGAAAGGAAGGAAAGAGAAGGAAAGAAAGGGAAGGGAAGGAAAGGAAAGGAAAGGAAGGGAAGGAAAGGAAAGGAAAAGAAAGGAAGGAAAGGGAAGCCAAGGGAAGGAAAGGAAGGAAAGAGAAGGAAAGAAAGGGAAGGGAAGGAAAGGAAAGGAAGGAAAGGAAAAGAAAGGAAGGAAAGGGAAGCCAAGGGAAGGAAAGGAAGGAAAGAGAAGGAAAGAAAGGGAAGGAAAGGAAAGGAAAGGAAGGAAAGGAAAAGAAAGGAAGGAAAGGGAAGCCAAGGGAAGGAAAGGAAGGAAAGAGAAGGAAAGAAAGGGAAGGGAAGGAAAGGAAAGAAAGGGAAGGAAAGGAAGGAAAGGAAAGAAAGGGAAAGGAAGGGAAGGGAAGGAAGGGAAGGGAAGCCAAGGGAAGGAAAGGAAGGAAAGAAAGGGAAGGGAAGGAAAGGAAGGGAAGGAAAGGAAAGAAAGGGAAGGAAAGGAAGGGAAGGGAAGGAAGGAAAGGGAAGCCAAGGGAAGGGAAGGAAGGAAAGAGAAGGAAAGAAAGGGAAGGGAAGGAAAGGAAAGAAAGGGAAGGAAAGGAAAGAAAGGGAAGGAAAGGAAGGGAAGGGAAGAAAGGGAAAGGAAGGGAAGGGAAGGAAGGAAAGGGAAGCCAAGGGAAGGGAAGGAAGGAAAGAGAAGGAAAGAAAGGGAAGGGAAGGAAAGGAAGGAAAGAAAGGGAAGGGAAGGAAAGGAAGGGAAGGAAAGGAAAAGAAAGGAAGGAAAGGGAAGCCAAGGGAAGGAAAGGAAGGAAAGAGAAGGAAAGAAAGGGAAGGAAAGGAAAGGAAAGGAAGGAAAGGAAAAGAAAGGAAGGAAAGGGAAGCCAAGGGAAGGAAAGGAAGGAAAGAGAAGGAAAGAAAGGGAAGGGAAGGAAAGGAAAGAAAGGGAAGGAAAGGAAGGAAAGGAAAGAAAGGGAAAGGAAGGGAAGGGAAGGAAGGGAAGGGAAGCCAAGGGAAGGAAAGGAAGGAAAGAAAGGGAAGGGAAGGAAAGGAAGGGAAGGAAAGGAAAGAAAGGGAAGGAAAGGAAGGGAAGGGAAGGAAGGAAAGGGAAGCCAAGGGAAGGGAAGGAAGGAAAGAGAAGGAAAGAAAGGGAAGGGAAGGAAAGGAAAGAAAGGGAAGGAAAGGAAAGAAAGGGAAGGAAAGGAAGGGAAGGGAAGAAAGGGAAAGGAAGGGAAGGGAAGGAAGGAAAGGGAAGCCAAGGGAAGGGAAGGAAGGAAAGAGAAGGAAAGGAAGGGAAGGGAAGGAAAGGAAGGAAAGAAAGGGAAGGGAAGGAAAGGAAGGGAAGGAAAGGAAAGAAAGGGAAGGAAAGGAAGGGAAGGGAAGGAAGGAAAGGGAAGCCAAGGGAAGGGAAGGAAGGAAAGAGAAGGAAAGAAAGGGAAGGGAAGGAAAGGAAAGGAAGGGAAGGAAAGGAAAGGAAAGAAAGGGAAGGAAAGGAAAGAAAGGGAAGGAAAGGAAGGAAAGGAAGGGAAAGGAAGGGAAGGGAAGGAAGGAAAGGGAAGCAAAGGAAAAGGAAGGAAAGAAAGGGAAGGGAAGGAAGGAAAGGAAGGGAAAGGAAGGAAAGAAAGCAAAGGAAAGAAAGGGAAAGAAAGCAAAGGAAGGAAAGGAAGAAAAGGAAAAGGAAAGGAAAGGAAAAGGAAGAAAAGGAAAAGGAAAAGGAAAGGAAAAGGAAAGGAAAGGAAAGGAAGCTAAAACTGCCTTTGAAGCTCACATCAATATTATTTAGCTCCTTCTCTGTGTAATTTTCTATCCTTGCACTACAGACATTGATTCATAAATTGTCTTTTATTTAAGTAAAGCAGAGTGACAAAATAGGTACATTTTAGAATATATTTCAACAATACACAACATAAAAACTAGGAAAATAACATACACGGAAATAAAATTAGACTTTACCCATCAAGTATACTTTGGCCTTTAAAAGATTTTTGTTTTGGTTTGTTTGTTACTTTTGTTTTGTTTGTTTTGTTTGACTTCCTTTCATTTTGGAACCTGGGGTCACCTTGGCGAAGGGTCTTTGTGGTAGCTAATATTGGTAGTGGACGCACATACCTTGGGGTCCATTCTGAGGAAGCTGTGGGGACCTCTGCTGCTGAAGGTTGATCTTTTAATGGTCTTGCTGTGATGGAAATGATAATAGTCTTCCAAGCTCCCGACCTAGAACGATCAATGCATAGAAACAAGTCAGGAAACTGACCAATTCAGGTGTTCACTTCCTTCAGTGTATCCAGGAGGTGCAGTGGTGAAATGCTTTTTTTTAATTACCGGCATGGCTTGGTAGGCGTAGAAGGGAAGGATACTGCAAAATCCCCATTCCCTCCCCACTCCAGGGGAAGGATACTGCAAAATCCCCATTCTCTCCCCACTCCAGGGGAAGGATACTGCAAAATCCCCATTCTCTCCCCACTCCAGGGGAAGGATACTGCAAAATCCCCATTCTCTCCCCACTCCAGGGGAAGGATACTGCAAAATCCCCATTCTCTCCCCACTCCAGGGGAAGGATACTGCAAAATCCCCATTCTCTCCCCACTCCAGGGGAAGGATACTGCAAAATCCCCATTCTCTCCCCACTCCAGGGGAAGGATACTGCAAAATCCCCATTCCCTCCCCACTCCAGGGGAAGGATACTGCAAAATCCCCATTCCCTCTCCACTCCAGGGGAAGGATAATGCAAAATCCCCATTCCCTCTCCACTCCAGGGGAAGGATACTGCAAAATCCCCATTCCCTCTCCACTCCAGGGGAAGGATACTGCAAAATCCCCATTCCCTCCTCACTCCAGGGGAAGGATACTGCAAAATCCCCATTCCCTCTCCACTCCAGGGGAAGGATAATGCAAAATCCCCATTCCCTCTCCACTTCTGGGAAACGATACTGCAAAATCCCCATTCCCTCCCCACTACAGGGGAAGGATACTGCAAAATCCCCATTCCCTCCCCACTTCTGGGGAAGGATACTGCAAAATCTCCATTCCCTCCCCACCCCTGGGGGAAGGATATTGCAAAATCTCCATTCCCTCCCCACCCCTGGGGGAAGGATACTGCAAAATCTCCATTCTCACATCACTCTGGGGCCAACCAGAGGTGGTATTTGCCGGTTCTCCGGTCTACTCAAAATTTCCACTACCAGTTCTCCAGAACCTGTCAGAACGTGCTGAATTTCACCCCGGGGTTGATGGCCATGGTCAGTGGCCATGGTCCACAAAATGTATTTACAGTAAAAGGGGCCCGTGATGGTGAAGAAAAGGTAGAGAACTACTGGTCTGCACAATTAGCCATGCAGGGAAAAAATACTTTGAGGTTGATACAGTTGTTTCAAATTGAAAACAAGCTGATTTGATTTCCTTGGATGTAACGGGTTTGTGAGAAAGACCTTGAGAAATGGAGCAAAGAAATGCTTTTTAGGGAAGGGTCCGATAAGAGAGGGCATAACCCACAGATGCCCAATGGGTGGAGAAAGAGACTGGGAAGGGAGCTCAAACCAGCTTTTCGGGCTGTGAGAGAGATGGCAGTAGTTGCAAGTCCTTTCCGACTTGCAAACCTCTTTTAATGTAGCCTTACAATAAAGTAGAATTAATTAGCTCATTGGGTTGTGTTTCCTGTCTGGTCTATCCAGGAAGGGTGACACTGGGTGAATTCCAGTGCTGTTCCAACTTTTCCAGAAATGTTTCAAGCTTCAACCAGCACTGTTTCCAGTTTTAAACTGAATTTGAAAGGGGTCCATTTTGAGCTTGGAACATTTCTAGAATTGCTTCAGCCCTGGAACACTTTCTGGTGAAGTTGGAAAGTGGTCTTCAAGTTGGAACATAGTATTTCATCGTCTCAAATTCTCAGCGTCCTGTATATTATAATGCAAAAACATTTAAGCTTGAAATGTCCTATTTGGAGTTAAATTTGAAACCGACCATTCTCACTTCCTACGTTCTGTTCCAAGGCCATCCCAATATGTTGAGCTAAAAGCATTGAGGTTATCTTCAGCTTAGAACATGGAGTCAAAATGCTTCTAGCAAAGCTGGAGCAGCATTAGAACATGACCTCTTAGCTCATCTTGAACTTTAATAGTTTGAATTTTTGACACCAAAAGTAAAAAAGAATGGGGGGGAAAGGAAGACCATATCCAAGCCAAAGGTCATAGCCATGGGGTCAGCAATTTAAAATCAGGAAAAATTAAGTTTACTTTAGTTTAGTTTTAGTTTACTTTATTGTCATTGCACATGGTACAACAAAATTAAATGCGCCTTCAGTGTCCATTATAACTGTAAAAATAAAAACACCAACATACATCCTTTACTTTCTATATAATTGAAATTGAAAACCCGATATTGCACTACACCATTTAATATGGTTACTCCCTTGGGATAGAAGCTGTTTTTCAGCCTCTTTGTCCTTGTTTTTATTATCCTGTACCGTCTGCCAGATGGTAATACTTCAAAAAAAGGGATGCCCAGGATGAGATGGATCTTTAAGAATGTTTTGAACTTTCCTAAGGCAGCGGGAGCTATAAAGCTCTTCCAAAGAGGGGAGAGGGGCAACCTGTGATCCTCTGGGCAATGACGTTGACCCTCTGGAGTGCTCTCCTACTGTATCTGCCACTGTGCAGTTGGCAAACCATAGACAGGTGTAGCAAGCTAAAATACTCTCTATGGTGCAGCGGTAGAAGGTCACCAGCAGTTTTTCATTCAGTTGTTGTTTCAAGATGCTTGTGATCACCCAACAGCCTTAACCAAATCAGGTGAAGACTTAATAGATAATTCACAGATATTTTAGGCTTGGCTACTGACAAGTTTAATTAAGTTCCGTCCAACATGCTTGGCTAGTTAATGATTCAATCTCTTGTGCAAACTAAGAAAATTGATTTAAGTGAAGAACACCAGATTAAGGTGTTGTGTGACCACAGGTGACGTGAATCCCCAATACATTTAACAGAATATTTTTCTGATTAGGAAAAGCTACCTTTAAAATAATGAAAGGCCTGATTAAGCATGATTGATTGATTGTATGCCATCTACTTATTTTCAACTCCTAGGCACCACATAGATTAAGCATGATTATTAAACTTCTATTTAGTCAACTTTTTTTTTTTAAAGGTACCTATGGTAATATTAATTTAATATATCTTAGGTGACAGGAATTTGAACTGAAATATTTATTTGGTAAAAGGATCATAAAATAAAATATGCACAATGAGATTTAATTCCTACATGGAGACAAATATAAAACTGTACCTATAATATCCTGGCACCCAGCATAAAGATTTAAAGAGAGTGATAGAAATTTAATTGTATTCCCATTAAAAGGTAAAGGTTCCCCTCGCACGTACGTGCTAGTTGTTCACAACTCTAGGGGGTGGTGCTCATCTCCGTTTTGAGGCCGAAGAGTCAGCACTGTCTGAAGACACCTCCATGGTCATATGGTCAGCATGACTAAATGCCAAAAGCACAGGGACCGCCGCTACCTTCCCACCAAAGGTGGCCCCTATTTTTCCACAAACAGTCTGTGAAGGCTCAGACAGATGTCTGCTGGAGTTGCCACAGTCTTTCAGGGGAATGTTGATAAACACCCACCTTATCTCCCTAGGAATGCTGCCCAAGACCTAATTGCCAAACGCAGAGCAAGGCCAAACTTAGCACTTAGCACAGAGTCAAACAGAACTTTTCAAAGTTTGAACCGAACAGGTGAACTAATTGCTTGCTGCAACCGCTCATGTCCCATGCGCTCCTCTTTTATATGGAAGGGGCCAATCATCTCCAAGTCTTACTCCCAAGTCGATCCTGAATTCTTAATTGCTCTTGCCTTCTGGCAACTCTGTGCATGCGCACACTGGGAACAGGTTCCCATTGTTCTTCTGCCTTGCTGATGTCAGACTCCAGAGGCTCCAGAGGCAGCAAATAACTCCCAGATGGCCCCGGCCCCCTCTCTGCCCCTGACACAGAGCCCTCGTCCGAGCCTTCCCCAGACTCCAGGACTGGCCCATGTTCCTCCCCAACCTCCTCACTGTCCGAATCTGCTGCCAGCTCTGCTGGCTGTTGCTGGGCTACAACACTGGCAAGAGATGCTCCATCATCTTCATGCCTTCATTCATGAGAAGCCCCATCATCTAAAGTTGAGCTTTGTCAACAGCATATACTTGCCACATATTAGTTGTTTAAACTTTGGTGTTGAGCCTTGATAAGACTTAAAATGTGGGTTTGCAGCTCAAGAATCCCTGCGATCCAGAGGTATTGACAGAAGCACCTCATGTCAGGTCGCTAAAAGCCAACATTTCGTTCGGAAGCATTTCTAATGGCCTAATTTTTCAATCGCCAAGGAACTCTGGAGAATGATCTTATTTTCTCTGTGGGCGCTACTGTCCCACAGGCAGGATTACCTGCCCCAGCTTGACTGCACATTCACATTTGCAGAGCTTCAACAGATCAGTTCTGCTACCGCTTTTAAGTTAATCTCCTCGGATTGTCTAGAACTGAGTCCCGCTGGAACCAAGATAGAGAGGTGCACGGTCCATCTGCCTAATCTTCTGGTAAAAGGCTTACGTGAATAGATAAACGGAACATTTTAGCCTCTTACTCGAAGAATGAGCCAACTGAAATGAAATGGGGGGGAAAAGGTAATTCCGCGCTCGAGACAACAAAGTTAACCTTTGTTGTTCCTCTGCTCTGTTCTAGAAACACAATCTGCTTCGGCTGAAAACATGTCTACCAAAGTTGTAAAGCAGGCGAGACCGTGGAATCAAAATGCTCAGAAAAATCGACTTCCCCCTAATAGGTGCATCCACCTGAGAAGAAGCTAAAAGCCAAGATTATTTTGCTAGTGCTGCAAGGATATGCACACCTATCCCAAGAAAATCGGCTGCAATACGCAAACAACCCACCACTTGAACCAATAGCCCTAGCAAAAGCAATAGCAATAGCACTTAGAGTGCTTTTCAGGCTCAGCTTATTCTCCCCGACAATCTGGGTCCTCATTTTCTCCACCTTGGAAGGATGGAAGGCTGAGTCAACCTTGAGCCCATCAGGATCAGACTCCTGGCAGTTAGCAGCTTTCAATACTGCCTTCAGGACAGTGGTGGGTTTCTGCAGGCTCGCACCTACTCGCGAGAGTCGGTTGGTGAAATTTAGAGAACCGGTGAGAGGGGGTTCCACCGGCGTACCTGGAAGTAAATCTGGCCCGCCACTGCCAGTGACCCAACGGGAAGGAAAGAAAAGGAAGGAGAGAAAGAAGGAAAGAAGGAAAGAAAGGAAGAAAGAAAGAAAGAAAGAAAGAAAGAAAGAAAGAAAGAAAGAAAGAAAGAAAGAAAGAAAGAAAGAAAGAAAGAAAGAAAGAAAGAAGGAAAGAATTTATCATCACAATTGAGTCCAAAATTTTGGTTGCTAAGCAAGAGTGTTGTTAAATGAGTTTCACCACATTTTAAAAGGTGGCCACTCCCACCCTGTCACATGACTGCCAAGCCTAGGCCACACCTACAGAGTAGGTTCTAAAAAATTTGAAACCCACCACTGCTTCAGGAGCAAATGGGGACTTTGCAGTAACCTTCCCCTGGAGTGGGGAGGGAATGGAGATTTTACAGTACCCTTCCCTTGCCACACCCACCAAGCCACACCCACCAAGCCACGCCCACAGAACCAGTAGTAAAAAAAATTGAATCCCACCACTGGCGCATGTAGCAGGCATGTGGGCGCCTTCCTCACATGTGCCTGGCCTTCCGTGCATGCCCTTTGCTCTCCCATGCACCTTCCACGTATATGCCTGGCCTCAAAACTGTGCCTAAATAGGATGGCATAGAGCCGGGGCGGGTGGGCAAGCTCACCTGAGATTTCCACTACCGGTTCAGCTGAACCAGACTAAACCGGCTGAACACCACCCCAGCGTTGATCAAGTTAAATCCACGAAGTTCTTTGAGCACCCTAAGAGAAGGCTTCCTAATTGTACTGATCCACTCAAACTGCAGTGTTAAATACATTTCTCCAGGAAATAGGTCTCACTGAAAACCATGAACCTTAAATTTGATGGAAAGTGTATCGGACTGCGTTAGAGAACTCTTATGATTTATTTATTTGCCAGATTTATGTCCTGCCTTTCCTTGGGAAGCTCAAGGCAGCAATCCTAGAAATCCTTCTTCCACTTTTTTCTGCCCCACCACTGAAAGAGAGTGACTAGCCTAAAGTCACTGAGTCTCTGTGACGGGATGCTGGTTTCTGCATAAATCAGGGTTGGAATAAATACACCAGTGGTCGGCAAACTCATTAGTCAAAAGAGCCAAATATCAACAATACCACGTTTGAAATTTCTTTTGAGAGCCAGAAGGTGTGGCCTGTTTTGTGGGAGTGGCTCGGCAGTCATGTGACCGGGTGGGCGTGGCCAACTTGGAAAATGTGGTGAAACTCACATAACAATGGTCTTGCTTAGCAACCAAAATTTTGGCCTCAATTGTGGTCATAAGTTCTCTTTCATCTCTCTCCCACTTTCTTTTTCTTTCTTTCTTTTCTTTCTTCCCTTCTTTCTCTTTCTTTCTCTGTCTCTCTCTGTCTCTCTCTCTGAGTCTGTCTGTCTGTCTGTCTGTCTCTCTCTCTCTCTGTGGCTCTTTGTCTCCCTCCCTCCCTCCCTCCTTCCCTCTCTGTCTCTTTCTGTCATTCTGGGTCTGCTTCTCTGTATCTCTCTTTCCTCCCTCCCTCTTATCTCTGTGTCTCTCCCCTCCCTTCCTGTCTCTCTCTGTCATTCTCTCTGTGTGTCTGTCAGATTCTGATTCCCTTCCTCCCTCTTTCTCTCTCGCTCTGTGCCTCTCTCTGTCTGCCTGTCACTGTCTCTCTCCACAGAATACCGCGTGAAGCAGCGGCGACTCTCTGCGCTGCTGGCGACACCATCCGCGAGGTCCCCCTCACGTTCCCCATCTTCCCCGATGGCGTCTGGAGTGATCAGGGGCCATGCAGGAACTCGCCACTTTTCCACACCGCTACGAAGTCTCCGAGACTGTAATCGGGCGGGACATGCGCGCGCCTATCTTTTCTGCTTCACACGGTATTCTGTGGACAGAGACAGTGACGGGCAGACAGAGAGAGGCACAGAGAGAGAGGGAGAGAGAGGGAGGGAGGAAGGGAGGGAATCAGAAAGAGACTGAAGAGCCACATTCAAGGGGCCAAAGAGCCGCATGCGGCTCGCGAGCCACAGTTTGCCGACCACTGAAATACACCATTCCTACAAAAGGAAAACAGACGTTTCGTGGGTTGATAATGAATGTATATGTCACAACACGTTTCACCTTCATATACTCCTGTGGGTAGAAGGAGGTAGATAATTACATAATGCATGAAGGTACCATTTATTTAGCCATTATAAATCACAAATGAGTTCCTACAACACACTAAACCCCAAACCAAGGTTTCGTCGTAGCTTCCTATAGCATGCTAAGCAAAACCTAAAGCCAACCAAGTTAGCACGATGGGCAAACATAGTCATGTTGGGGTTTATAACATCCTGGGACAAAGGGAGTTAGGGAAACAGTTTAACACACACATGCACACATATCTTTAGGGGACTAAGGGAAACATGATAGCAGTGTTCCAATATTTGAAGGGCTCCCACAAAAATGAGAGGGATAAACTATTCTCCAAAGCACCAAAAGGCAAGACAAAAAACAATGGCTGGAGACTAACCAAGGAGAGAAGCAACCTAGAACTAAGTAGAAATTCCCTAACAGTGAAAGCAATCAAGCAATGGAATAGCTTACCTTCAGACATTGTTGGGTGCTCCATCGCTGGAGGCTTTCAAGAACAGACTGGACAATATTTGTCTGAAATGGTATAGGTTCTCCTGTTCTAGCAGGAGGTTAGACTAGAGGACCTCTAAGGTCCCTTTCCAACTCTATTATTCTATGTTCTATGCTCTCACTTGCTTCCAATTCCTATACATGACACTAGTCATTATCCGTCTGGTATCTTCCAGATGTTTTGGACCACGCATCCTTTTTTTCTCAGTCAATTTGGTTGCAATCGAGGGGATTAAGCTAACAAAATTACATTCTATTTCTGAAGCAGTTCAATTCCACTAATACCTGAATGAGAAACTGATTGTCGCTCCCTTATGGATAATGAGATGTTGGAATGCTAGTAATGAGAAGAATTAGAATCCAACATATCAGCTGAGATGTATTTGTTTAACCACGGTTTACTGAATAAATGGGAGTGGGTTACATCTGCCCAAGACATTTCAATTTTGTGCAGCATGTAAAACCTAACATATACAATGATGGGATTCAAATAATTTAACCACCGTTTCTCTGCCCAAATGACCAGCTGGGTAGGAGTGTCTGGGTGGTCATGTGGCCAGGTGGACATGACCAACTCATCTCTCACATTGAGGGGCACCTCGCCTTGCCCAGACTTTCCTCGCCATGGCCAGCCATGCCTCACCCCTCCCCTCCCAGCAACTCCCAGCTACTGGCCCTGCCACCTAGCTGGCCGAGTGGCCAAGTGAGTGGCCAGGCAGCGAGGCGAGGAGTGGCTGGGAGGGGAAGGGCGAGGTGGGGCCAGGTGTGGGAAGGCACGCTATTCAGCCGGTTCACCAAACTGCACAAAATGTTAGCTACTGGTTCTACTGAACCTGCACGAACTGGCTGAATCTCACCACTGTATACACTCCAATTTGGCTGAAGGAGTGGAGGAAACAGACACACACAACATTGTGGGGTTTTTTTCATTTGTCTTTTAAGGGCCCATGTGTAATTTAAAAGCAGCACTTTGTTTCTCCATCAAAGTTGTTTCTAAGTTTGGAGTATGTCCTTTTCAAAACAAAACAAAAGTGCAGACAGAATATAATTGTAATCCTCCCAGACCGTTCAGAAGAGTGCCAGAAGCAAGTTTGATTCTTGCTTAGCTGCTGCTCCCTTCCCAGGAGGTAAAGGTTATAAATAAGCAGAGAAATACACGTCTATATTTAGCCTGCAGAATAGTGTCTAGCACACTCTTAAAAAGCAAAACAAAAACAAAAAAACCAAGCAAACAAAAAACCCCAACCCCAAATGAATTATGGAAAACAAAATGTCAATGCCTCCATTCATGCAACTGAACCGTAAACCAACCAGCCACATTTTAACCTTAACACGTCGTGCGGTTCTAAACTACAGAAGATGGTTGGCCCGTAATTCAGTATGTTGCAAGAATCCGAAAAATGCGTTTAAAAAAAAAGTTCAATTAAAGTCAAGCTAGCTAGGTGGGAGAGCTTTAATCCTGGGCATTTTCTGCTTCAACCTGGGCTGAATCAGCTGCCACATCAGCTGTTTGCACTAGGAAACGCACACTTCAGCTGGAACAACTGGGTCAATTCCTTCCAGAGCAACAAGGAGGTGCTTGGTTTAGAAAGGGTTACAAGCCTTGCGTCTAACCCACATTCAAAAATAGATGGGGAAAATGGTGTCCCCACTGTAATGTGCTTTGAAAATCCATTCAACACGCGGGTTAGTGTAAAGAAGAGCACAGCGTGAGCATCTCTTAAGCCTTGCACAGGAGAAATGTTTGTTCGGAGGAATGTCCCACCTAGGACCATCAAGCATCCAAGACCTGAACTATTCAGAGTTAGCACCCTAAGAGCAAACAGAACATCTGGACATCACCTGGCCACAACCTCATGATTGCATGCAAATGGCCCCTGGCCCTAAGTTTGCATTTTGGATAGAAATCTGTTCTCACCTAGGCTTCCCAAAAGCACGAAGCTGACACCTCGTCCCGATAAAACCCCTTTTATTGAGATTAAAGAGAATTCCTCTCCAGCAAAGTCCCGGCTGACAGTCTTTCAAGAGATTTCACAACTACAGGCCTTTATCAGGCTTGGAGAGCTGCCAGGCCGATATCTTCCAAACGCCACTCTGTAGCAGGCAATACTTGACAAGAAGTCAGGAACTGATCTTCACCCTAAGGAATTGAACTAATTGTCTCCTGCAAACTCCACTCCCCTTTCGCTCCTCTTTATTTCCTATGGGAGGGGCCATTCACTAAGCACCTGTGCTTTTACTCCTGAGTCGACTCTTGTTCCTTAGCTGTTCTCTTCTCCTGACAGCTCTCCGCATGTACACATTGGGAATAGGCTCCAGCTGTTCTTCTGCCCCACTGATCTCCGACTCCAAAGGCAGTTGATAACTGTCAGACGGCCCTGACCTCATCTCTGCCTCTGACACAGAGCCCTCATCAGAGTCTTCCCCAGACTCCAGGACTGGCCCATGTTCCTCCCCAACCTCCTCACTGTCTGAATCTGCTGCCACATCCGCTGGCAGGCCACAAGAAAATTAAACAATGAACACTTTTATGTAAAATCATGCTTGTTTGGGGTTCTACGGACAGCCAATGGAACTCTCCAAAGTCTTAGGAGACCCCAATGGAAGTTCAAGCAGTTGTGGTTAAATTAGATCCCCAGTGTTTTTAATTCCTTGACTTTTTAGTTCTCAGAAGCGTCTCCTTGTTAGTTCTCCCGTCTCTACTCCCATCTGCTTTGTTAGGATGTTAGCTACCCTCGGCTTTTGATTGATTTCCCCCCCCCCCATATCCTGCTCAGCAATCTATGAGTTTTCAATTCCAAATAGAGCAGTATATTAAGGGAACCAGATTTGTGTTGTTGTTGTTGTTGTTTTAAAATGTCTAAAATGACGAATGGGCACCACGCAATTCGCAGTCTTTTCGCCATAGCCGGTTGCACGGGGCTGCCACAAACTGTATCCGGGAATCTGTAAAATTAAATATTTACATCTCCTCCGGAAAAAAACAATTAGGCAGAATCAAAACTAAGATAGCAAGCAGCTTAAGTGGTTGGCTTAAGAATAAATTAAGACAAAAAACTAGCTAACCACACAACCATCCAGTCAAGTAATGTGCAGCTTCTATTTTAATCTCAGATGGAAAGAAGGTTTAGTCTTAGTAGTGTAGAAAGTTAAACCCCACCCCTCTACTAGAAAATGAAATATTTTAGGAAATAGTAAAAGGGCAGAATATTTCCCCCTAAAAGGGAAGCAGGAGCTCATTCCCCCCCCCACCTTTGTCAATGGGCCCTTAAGGCCTGAGCCAGTCTATTCTGTATAAGAAAGATCAACCTCCTTCAGGAGGACCCATCTAGGAAACAGAACTCATTACATGACACATGGGAAGATTACATCAGCCAGCAAGGCAAACAAGCTTGGGTCTCAGGACAGCCTAGAGAGTTAGCTAAGACCCCCCCCCCTGCCTACTGGGAATCTGACAACCAATCAGAATACATTTCTTACACAGGAACAGGAAACAGAGAGGTGGGGCCCAACAGCGGATATAAAACTCGGGCTCTCAGCATCTCGCGCCCTTTTCTGCTCAGGAGCTCAAGCCATGTTTATTTATTTTATTGATTTATTTATTTTAATTTGTCAATATGTACAAGGAAACACGCAACAAAAACACATTAAAAATGGCACAAATAAATGGATAAAAATAAGCAAAACATAGTCATAAACACATACAATGGGACAGTAGGACAGGGACAGTAGGCACGCTGGTGCGCTTATGCACGCCCCCTTAGGGACCTTTTAAGAAATGTGTAAGGTCCATGATAGACAGCTTAAGGCAAAAGGTACGGGGGTTAGAGGAACTAACAACAGGATCGGGTAGGGTGTTCCACGCATTTACTATTCTGTTGCTGATGTGATCCTGTCCACCATTAAACCATCTTTCCAAGCAGTCTCCATATTTCCAGTCTCTTTTTCCCCACTTGGAACTGAACCCAGATGGACATTTCTTCCAACAGTAGCAAAGCATTTTAAAAGAATGGTCAATAAAGAGTCAGCTACTGGTCACGGCGGAAGGCAGCTTCTTTCTTAACCTTCCTGGGAAGTTCCTTCTGCAGCAGCCCAGCCTTGTAACCCCAGTTGTACACTGGCTCACAATCCTTTTGCTCCTTTGCATTTCGGGCTGGCTCCTAGACAAGCAACACCCCTCCCTTTCCCAAGTTGTCCCAGCAGGTTGAAGCAAGTCATGTCCACCACAACCAAGGTCACAGGGATCAGTGTTGGACATTCTGTGAGATGGCCCTGCCGCTCTAATCGACATAACCTCTTTTTGCTGCACACAGGGTGAGCTTCATGCTTTATCAGGTCGTGGAAAATCTGAGTGTAGGCATGTATCAGTAAATCCCTCTCTAGCTCGACATCAGGAACGAGTTATCTTTTTTTTAAACCCAACATATATTACTCTTTGTGTGTACATACAACCCATCTGAGCCAGGGTTTTGTTTTCCCCTTTTAAATGCCTCTTCCCTTGTCTGTTTTGTTAGCAATTTATTTCTGCGGTATTACCTTCCTGATCCCCTGCTGATAGAGTTTACATTTTCCGGTCTTTATTATGTTCATTTAGTTCTAAACCCTAAATCTAGTTCTAATCTGCAATCCCCGGGGTCTTCATTTTTTAGTATAAATTAAATTCATAAACAATCAAGGCAAAGGGAAGCGTTCCCAATTCCCTACCTCCCGCAAAGAGAGATGTATGCAGTTCTCTGTATTTGTCACTGCTAAGTTCTACATGCAAGAATGAAAATGCATCCCTAACAGACGGGGTGGGTGGGGGGAGAAAGGGCAAAAAAATAAAAAGCTGGAGAGGCCCGAAGAGGAGGGTGAAAAATTTGAAGGCCAAAGAAAAAGACACAGCATCATAAAAACAGAGTTTCTTTCGGGCGCAGATGTCTGCAACAGGACCTTATTTTAACAAACAGAGGAAGAACTAATTCAAGGAAGGTTTTCTACAATGTGGGAGGAAAAAAACATGTGAGAAACCCAGCTGGAATGATTTCCAAACTCTGCTTGGGATCTTCCCTCCCTACCCGCCACGCCAATTGTTTTCAATAACTTCAGCTGGTTGTTAGTCTAACTAATAGCCCATTTAGCCCAGGCCTATCTAATCTGGCAGGAGTTTTCAAGTGCTCAATAAAACATTTCCAAGTCATCTCATTAAACAGACCTTTGAAAAGTGTATCGCCAAAGGGCTGCGGAGTGAGCATGCTGCAAGCTTTCCTATTACAAATGAGCTTGGAACGGTTTTCGTGTGGTTGGTTTGAGCCTATTATGGCACGTGAACCCAAGCTGGGAGGCTTATTGTTGTGGCCCATCAGCGGTCAGCAAAGCTGGCAGCAGAGTCAGACAGTGAGGAGGGTTGGGGAGGAACATGGGGCAGTCCTGGAGTCTGGGGAAGGCTTGGGTGGCTATCCAATCTCTTCTTTAAAATCTCCAGTGACCCACAACTTCTGAAGGCAAGCTATCCTACTGGTTAATTGTTCTGATTGGCAGGAAGTGTCTCCTTTAGTTCTAAGTTGCTTTTCTCCTTGTTTAGTTTCTACCGATTGCTTCTTGTCCTGCCTTCGGGTGCTTTGGAAAATAGGTTGACCCCCCCCCCTTCTTCTTTGTGGCAACAGCAATGACAACAGCAATGCTGAGATTTGATATTGTGCATCCATCCTGTATCGCCTTGGACAGAGCACCAAGCAACATTCATGGTTTCCTAACCACCGTGTTGCTTATCCCCATCATTATGGGCTGGCTATATTTGCGTGCTAAGACTTATTCATATTTCTCCCCTTTAATTTTGCAATATCAAGGCGGTGGGGGAAGTAAACATACAAAGTAAAGTCTCCTTTAAGTTGAACTTGAGTCCTTCTAGATTCATGAACAGTTTAATATTAATTCCTTGACAATAATTGTTGTTGTTAGTTGCAAAGTTGTGTCTGATCCATTGCGACCCCATGGACAATGTTCCTCTAGCTATGCTGGCTGGAGAATTCTGGGAGTTGAAGTCCACAGGTCTTCACGTTGCCAAGTTTGGGAACCCCTGCTCTAGGCCTTCCTGTCCTCTACCATCCTCTGGAGTCCATTTAAGCTCACGCCTTCTGCTTCAGTGATTCCATCCAGCCACCCCATTCTCTGCCGTCCCCTTTTTCTTTTGCCCTCAGTCTTTCCCAGAATTAGGCTCTTCTCCGGGGAGTCCTTCATTCTCATTAGGTGGCCAAAGTACCTTCCTTCCTGTTGTTTTGCTTTCTGAATTTCCCAGATTAACTGACAGCCCTGGTATTTTCTGGTTGCCTCCAATGCAGGCAATAATCAGATATAATCTGGCTTGGTTTTTTTAAATCAAAAAGTCGACAGAAAAATAACCATGCCAGAGTTAAACAAAAACGAAAAGCAAATTTGAAAACATGAGACACTTTTAAGAATCATTGTTTTAGAAGCCAATCACTTTGGCCTTTGAGCATACTTGCCAATGGCTAGTTACATGTTTTTCTGAGTCACCCAATTTTCTGGCTTGTACAACGCATAAAGCATAAATTAACAATGGTTTTATCCATCACCCCATGCAAACACATCCAAGAAGTTAGTGAGAATGACATAGAACTTCCCCAGATAACTGTCATGTGTTTCTTGGCTAATGGTATTTCAACATTGGTTCTCTACAATCTTAGCCTGATTTATTGCTGCAACCACAGAATACTCAACAGCTTAACCAAAATTGAGTTATTTCAATTTCCTGGCTTCTCACAATATGCAGAACTACAAACTAGCTAATCAGAAGAGATTATGCAAACTCTGTTGTGTCGGCGGTCCTCCAACCCTCATCATCCTCTAGCTGCAATGACAATTGTCTCTTACATTGCTGGCAGAGTCTACTCTGCCATCTTTATCAGACAACTGAACGTGAAACAAATGTTTGACTTCTCCTCAACAGTGGTAGCAATAGTGGTATATATCTGTAGCTATGCACACACACCTCACCCATCACAAGACCTATGGACCACATGAAGCCCTTATTAACAGAAGAACACCAACACTGACTTCTGTTAAACTCCACTGAAGATGTTACCTAGCCTGGTAATTTGGAAACCAACCCAAAAGTCCAAACCTTAACCGTCAGTGGTAGCAACAGTAATAGCACTTAGACTTATATACCATTCCATAGTGCTTTTTCACTGCTCTCTGAGTGGTTTATAAATGTCAGCATATTGCCCTCAACTATCAGGGTCCTCATTTTACCAACTGTGGAAGGACAGAAGTCTCAGTCAACCTTGAGGTCCATAAGGATCGAACTCCAGACGGTGGGCAGAGTTAGCCAGCAATACTGCGTTCTAACCATTGGGCCACCAGGGCTAACGACACCATCTATCACACATCACAATAACGCCAAAAACATTATAGGTGCACATGAATACAGTATTATCACACAAATGCAACTATTAGATAATTGCATTATAGCAGGTTCAGATTAAGTGGTTGATTGATTGATTGATTGTAAAATTTATTGGCTGCCCATCCTGCCGTGGCTTACAATCTTAAGTCTAATGGTATGTGGCAATGACCTTGGGAGAGAGGAGGAAGTACAGCAAACTGGACAATTATCATGCAAAATGCATCTCAGCCCCACAGAGGGGAAACCAAAGTCTCTGAAAGGACCTTCCCTAGCTTTCCGGAAGATAAAAAATAAAGGCTGGGGGAAAAATGCTTCCAGGTGATCAAAATTTTGAAATGTAACTTCACAACAACGGTAGAATGAATATCTGGTTTGCGCTTTCAGTCTGGACTACCTTGGCACTAAAACACCTATAAAGTGTAAGGCGTCAAACTACTCAAAAATACTGCCCGTAATCTTGGGAAGAAGGAAAGAACACCTCCATATTGTAAAACAAAGGCAATCAGCAAAGGAAAGCAGTGAGGATAGGATCAGGCAAAGAATATTACCATATCTCAGAGGTAGAATTCAGCCGGTTCAGACCGGTTCACCCAAACCAGTAGTCTAAATCGCAGGCTCTATAAGGTCCTATTTAGGCATGTTTTTTAGGCTGGGTGCATGCACGGAATGCATGTGTGTGAGCAAAACACATGCAAAGAAGGTCAGTCACATGTATGGAAGGGGCATGTGTGCTCACGAAGCGAGCAGGTACACGCAGGGCGAACCGATGGTAACAAAATGTGAAACCCGACGGTGCCATATCTCCTCCTAAGATATGAGTGGTATGCCACCATCCAATAGAAATTGCATATCGACTTACAACAGGTCGTTTATAGCGACCGCGCAAAGTTGCAGCGGCAATGAAAAATGGGACTTGCGACTGTTTTTCACACTTACAAAAGTTGCAACATCCCTGAAATCAGGCGATCAAAATTCAGGTGGTTCATATTTATGATGGTTGCCGTGTCCCGGGGTCATGTGACCTTCTGAGAAGCCATGGGGAAACCAGTTTCACTTAACAAATGTTACTAAGTTAAACAACCGCAACAGTTCACTTAACAACGGTGACAAGAAAGGTTGCAAAACGGAGCAAAATTCACTTAACAAAGTCTCGCTTAGCAACATAACTTTTGGGTTCAATTGTGTGGTCGTACTTTGAGGACCACCTGTTCCAATTCCACAGGTTTGTGAACCATCTATCTCCATCTTGTCACTTTTGTGGTGGACATTCCTTCACATTGAAAATAACTCCAGAATAAGTTTGCACATCCAATAAAAACCAGAAAAAGCAATCTATGAAAGAGGCAACTCTTAGAGGGAACTAATGAATGAGGAAAGATGGATCTAAACAAGTCACTGTGGGAGCCTGGCCTTCTTCTCACGGGTGAAATCTACTTACCTTTGCTACCAGTTCACAAATGTGAGTGCAGGCACCACCTTCCACATATGTGTAAAGCATCCAAAACAGACGTGATGACGCCAGGCGGGTGGGCGGAGCCTGCTACCGAGGGCGCCTGAAAGGTAAGGAGAACCGGGGGGAGGGGGGAATCTGCTGTGCCATCCTATTTAGATTAGCTAGAAAGCAGGAAATCCTGCTTTCTAGCTAATATAAATCAGGTGTCACAACTGATCATCGGAAATACCGGTTCGCCCAAACTGGTAGCACTGTATTACTACCGGTTCGGGCAAACCAGTCCAAACAGGTAGCATTTCATCCCTGTTTCTTCTGTAGGGAGAGATCTTTCATAGGACAAGTGATGTTGCAGAGAAGGTCCTACTGTATTTCATCAACAAACAGGTATTTGAAGGCTGTAGCCTTATCTATCCCATGATTGAATCTAAGGACAGAAATGATGTGGACCAACTGAAACTCTTTATTTAAACGTTGCTTTAATAGATTTGTGGGTCAGGGGTGATTGGAATCATGGTCAGTTCCACCACTCAATTCATGCACCACATTATTTGGCAATCTTCCTGGAGAAATGCTTCTGGAGATAACGTTTCAGGGTGTATTCACCCACCATGCTAACCTATCATAGGTCCCAACATGGTTTGTTTAAATCAATGCAGATGGTTGGGTTTGGCCAACACATTGAGTCCAAAATAATAACTTTTTAAGCCTATTTTATATTGTGTGATGGTGACCCGGTCCTCAAGCACTGCTTCCTGGGAAAACTCTAATTCCACTTATTTAACTAATCGATGTTACAACAAACTCTTAAGAGGTTGGCCTGCAATGATTTGTTTAAAAAAAGGTACATGGTGTTTTGGCTGAATTGTGCTTCTGTCTGTTGCACAAACTCTGTTACATGATTCAATTTTAGTTCAGTGGATTGTATGAACTCAGCCTACCATGGGTTTACATAGCCTTAGACCGTAGCTATTGTTTCCAGGGACATTTATCTATGGCAGTCAATTCAGTCTTCCCTATTTTGCCCTCAGGCACCATAAATATTAAACATCAGAGCTTGTTGGCTTAACTACACTGAAAAGAGGGCAGAACTTCGATCTGACCTGAGCATAGTACACAAAATTGTCTTCTACAAGGTCCTACCTGTCAATGACTAGTTCAGCTTCAACCGCAACAATGCACGAGCTCACAATAGATACAAACTCAAGGTTAACTGCTCCAAACTCGATGGCAGAAAATACGGCTTCAGCAACAGAGTGGTCAACACCTGGAATGCTCTACCTGACTCCGTTGTTACATCCTCAAACCCCCACAGCTTCAACCTCAAACTGTCTACCGTGGACCTCACCCCATTCCTAAGAGGTTCATAAGGGGGCATGCATAAGCAAACCATAGTGCCTACCATCCCTGTCCTACTGTCCCCATTTACAACTAACCTCTGGAACAGCTTGCCTCCAGAAGTTGTGAATGCCCCAACCCTGGAAGTCTTTAAGAAGATGTTAGATAGCCATTTGTCTGAAATGGTATAAGGTTCCTGCCCACGCAGGGGGTTGGACTAGAAGACCTACAAGGTCCCTTCCAACTCTGCTATTGTATTGTATTGTATTGTATTGTATTGTATTGTATTGTATTGTATTGTATTGTATTGTATTGTATTGTATTGTATTGTATTGTATTCATTTCCTTTGTTCATGTCCATGTTTATACTTATGCCTGTTATCTTGCACATATTTGTCAAACTAAATAAATGAAAACAACTGGTCTGTTTTTGAGAAGGGAAAGAAGGGGTACTATTGACCTCACCCCATTCCTAGGAGGTCTGTAAGGGGCATGCATAAGCGCACCAAAGTGCTTGCCATCCCTGTCCTACTGGCCCCACTTATTCGCATCCACTTCCTGTATTCATATTCATGTTTATACTTATATCTGTTATCTTATATATGCATGACAAAATAAATAAATAAATAATATAAATCGAAATCTAGAATTTAAGTCAGAACTTATCGCCAATCCTTTTAGCACCTAGACAAATTGCAGAGAGAGAGAGGGAGAGGGAGAGAGGGAGGGAGGGAGGGAGGGAGAGAAGCAGCGAACCAAACAACAGTCCTGAGCCAGCACAGAAAGCAATATGAAAAGATTTTTTAAAAAAATCAAAACCTTCTTTGCAGCTGAAGTACGCAGAGATAAAGAGAGAGAGAGAGAGAGAGAGAGAGAGAGAGAGAGACCGACCCGCAGGACATCCTGAGAGAATCAAAGTTCAGCAGAGGTCGTCGTAATGAAAACTCAAAAGAAACGCTGGCAAGAGGGGTTTTTAAAGCCAAGGACAAGTTTCTTCTGAGGCTTTGGCCAATTTGAACTGCAGTCCATTGACACACGCAGACAAAATTTCAAGTTTCAGCCCAAGGAGAGAACTGTACCATTCAAGCAAACTTCCCCCCCAAAATTCTGGTAAAGATGGGTTGTTGTTTTTTTTAAGAAAGTGGGAAATCATAACCAACTGGTGTGTTTTCAGAAAAAGCAGACAGGTGAAAAAGCAGACAGGTGTTTCACCTGTGGCATATCTTTTTTTCCCTCCCGTCCCCCATTAGAGAGAACCTGGCCACCTTCTGAGCAGCTGCTCTCTTACTTGTTTGTTGCAACCATTGGTGCGATCTCTCTCTCTCTCTCTCTCTCTCTCTCTTACATGGGAGAGAATTTTCTACAATGAGGAGGAGGAGGAGGAGGAGGAGGAGGAGGAGGAGGAGGAGGAGGAGGAGGAGGAGAAGGAGAAGGAGAAGAAGAAGAAGAAGAAGAAGAAGAAGAAGAAGAAGAAGAAGAAGAAGAAGAAGAAGAAGAAGAAGAAGAAGAAGAAGAAGAAGAAGAAGAAGAAGAAGCTGCTGCTTCTGTAATTACTATTGGACCAAGGATTTGCAGTGTGGCCAAAGGTTCCATTTAAATCCAAGGCATTTAATCCTCTCCCAGACAACACGTTCTGCAGATAGAAAACTGCACAGCATTATTGTTTGAAGGCTACTTTAAACATGAATTGATTGCTTAGATCTGTGGTGGCGAATTTATGGCACACATGCCCAAAATGGCATGCATGCCTGAAGTGGCAGGCGGAGCCGTGTCACCTGGCACAAGTGGTGTTGCCCTTTCCTCTTCTGGGTTTCTGGCTCGCATGTGCATGCAACGATCAGCTATCCTTTGGGCCGATCGGCATGGGCGCATGAACAGCAGTAACCAGAAGACTGTGCAGGAAACCAGAAGTTCATTTTCCAGCGCATGCATGCCCCCCTGGGCAGCTCCTCTTCCTGTCCACAGTCCAGATGAGGACAAACTGTTCCCTTTTTTGGCACTCGGCGCCGAAAAGGTTTGCCATCACTGGCTTAGACATTTGCTAACAGCGTCCCCTTCTTTTCTGGCCTCCTAATCTCGGGGAGGAAAATCATGTACATCATAACCCCCGATAATTCATCAGTGTCCTTGATAAAGGAACTCAATCTTCTAAATTCTCTTTTTGTGCATGCTATGTCGACATAACTGCAACTTTACTGTCCTCATTCCCAAAGGTTGTCCAAAAAGTACCTGGAGATGATCTCCAGGGGAAAAAAAAAGACAACAAGCTGGATGCTGGATCAGAATGTGGAGTAAAGCTGTACTGCAAGAAATGAAAATAAATGACCTCCAATTAAAAAAAAACTGCCCATTAAATAAATCAAGAAAGTTTAACCTGGTGAAGTTAGCTGGATTCCCATTGTTCTCAAATCTGCAGTGAATACTAAAACATTTGGGTTCTCCCCATGTGTTAAACCATAAATCACAATGGCTAAACTACAAGCAAGCTACCCTTAAGGCTTAATGTTATGCCTGACTCCAGCCACTGATCATAGCAATAGCACTTAGACTTATATACCGCTTCACAGTGCTTTACAGCCCTCTCTAAGCAGTTTACAGAGTCAGCCTCTTGCCCCTAACAATCTGGGTCCTCATTTTACCCACCTCGGAAGGATGGAAGGCCTTGAGCCAGTGAAATTTGAACTGCTGAACTACAGCTAGCAGTCAGCTGAAGCAGCCTGCAGTACTGCACTCTAACCTCTGTGCCACCATAGTGCCTTTGCCTAAGCTAAATCTCTTCTTGCCCTCGTGCCTTAGATGTATCACCCTAGACCACAGTTGTGATCGTGCTGGTTTGGGGTGTGGGTTCAAACAACTGATAAACAGCCATGACTGACAGATTATGGATGGGTTCACACAACACACTCAACAAGCAAGCCACAGTTTGCCTTCTCAATCTGTACAAGCTCAGTTGAGAAATCATAAGCGTGCTAGGAAACCATACTTCCAGCCTCTCCTTGACTAGTTCACTTTTAGTCTGCATGGAAGAAGATGCAGTCCTTAATTCAATCGCATGAGGTCCTCGTAATCTCAAGCAGTCCTATCTAGTCCTAGGTTCACCACCATCTGAAGGATTAGAAGGTGTGCTAAGAATCACAAAAGTTTTTCAAAAGAAGACTGGACTGCTTTTTGATGAAGAGGTCAACAACGTTTGACCACCCAGGAAGCTTCATCGGTGGGGACTGGATGGTCACAAATGATTAAGCTTCTTGGATGAGAAGCTGAAGGTATTATCCTTCTTGCCAAAAAAACAAAAACAAAATCCCAATCCAGTTGCCTTTTGAAAAAGCACCTTTGAGACTACTATGACCTGGATGATTGGGAATCTCCATTGACATGCGCTAAGAATCCTTTCAACTAGCAAAACAAAGATGATCACAAACTCATAACATGTAGAATGGCCTCCCTCAGACGCGATCACAATATAACCTAAAGCAAATCTCCCCTGACTCTCTTCTTGAACTATGAGTAATGGATTACAATGTCCATCATCCTGTATTGCTGACATATCGCTATTCACAGCTATCCTGTGTTAGACGTTGGGTATCTCTTCCATGTCTCCCCAAACACAGGCTGACTTGTCAATCTCCATCCTCAAATGGGGTACTCCTTACCTCTTAGAAATTTCTCTCATTTTATCTTAGGTTCCTTGTCTTTTAAAGCAGTGCACCTTCCTTCCTGCGATTCGTTAATTAGGAAAGGCAATCATCTGTGTTTTGATAATTGGCTTCACACTATATGTCTTAACCATGATGCATTGCACCAAATTTACCAAAACTAACCAACAAGGATCTTCTTGACTTAAACTACTGCATAAGCCATCTGTTATTGTTAAGGACTAGCTGCGTTTGCACAATGTAATGATTAACCCTGGTTTAAGCCAGGAATCTTGGGGGGGGGGAGGGGTTGACTCATAGCCCACAGTAAAGATAAAGGTTCCCCTCGCAGATATGTGCTAGTCATTTCCTACTCTAGGGGGCAGTGCTCATCTCCGTTTCAAAGCCAAAGAGCCAGCACTGTCTGAAGACGTCTTCGTGGTCATGTGGCCGGCATGACTCAACGCCGAAGGCGCACGGAAGGCTGTTACCTTCCCACCAAAGGTGGCCCCTATTTTTCTACTTGCATTTTTATGGTTTTTTGAACTGCTAGGTTGGCAGAAGCTGGGACAAGTAACGGGAACTCACACCGTTATGCAGCGCTAGGGATTCAAACCGTCGAACTGCCGACCCTTCTGATCGAGAAGCTCAGTGTCTTAGTCACTGAGCCACCTTAGCCCATAGTAAACCACATACTAATTGCATGGATTCATTATACAAAACAAGCTCAACTAATATGTTTGGGTTTCGGTATGAATGCAGCCAGTAGCTGTACATTTGTATTAACAGCCTAACCTAACCTAAAGTTAACTCCTAAATGAGATGGAGTAAAAGAGAGACTATTAAAATCTGATAAATCTGCCAAATACGATCACCAAGGGGGATAAAATACCATACTGTCAAGAACCTCAAAAGTTCCCGTTTTGTAGACATTTCAAAGCCTTCCCCTTTTGTTCATTTGCTTCTTCCCCAACCCTCCCAAATAAATAAATAAATAGAGACACCCACAGAGAAATCAATTCATCTTATACATATTGCAGCTGGGAAGAAATATATAAATGGCTTTATAAATGGTATTAAATTGATAAGGGCATGTTTTGCTGGGCAAAAATTAAATATTGATTCATTTCCAGCAGGCAGTCCCCTCTGGAATCTGTCTCGGGTTTATTTTTTTCCTGGGTTGGTTTTTTCTTCCCCCCTTCCTTTTTACGCCCTTTCCTTTCAGCTGTCGTGTTCTAGCTAAGTAATTACCTTTTGTGTCCTCTCCCTTTTGCAAATCTCGGCTCCTGGTCCCTTGGACACAAAAGTCCTCTGCAAAAAGTTGAGGTTGGAGATTAAAAGTTAATTGGCCCTGAGCCAAGGGGAGGAAGAATGGTCAGAAAAAAAGCTTAAGAGGTGTGGGGAGAGGGGGGTTTAAAATCTATTGGAAGAGCCACAAATTCAGCCAAGGAGGTGAATGGGTGTGGGGTGGGGTGAATGTTTAGGAGGAATTGGGGGCAGTTTAGCCAAAGTAGAGAATAGTAGACATTGTCACTGGTTCCTAAAAACCAGCAGAATTCTCCCAAAGGTGCTTTTTCAAAAGGCAATTAGACTTCCTTGGGTTTTTTTTTCTTTGAAAACATTTCACTTCTTGCCCAAGAAGCTTCTTCAGTTCTAACACTAACTTCTTCCTTTCTAATTCAGTTCTAACTCAGAACTGTAGAAGCTTCTTGGATGAGAAGCAAAACTTTTTCAAACAGAGAAACACACATACACACCAACAATGTCCAGTTATCATTCGTAAAAGCACCTTTGGGACAACCATGACCTGGATGGTTGAGAATCTCCAGTGACAGCAGAGTCCTCCTTCAAACCCTCAAAGCTCAAGGAAGAATTTAACATCCATCTAAGAAACAACCTGAGACATAATCTAGGTTTGGCCGTAGAGGAGATGATTTCCAAAACCTCAGCGTTGCCTCTTCTCTTCGAGACAGCCAAGAATCTGCCTGTGCTGGAACAGATGGAGGCGCACAAGTCCAACTCTCAAGATGGCAACGCGCTCAACTGGAAAATCTCAAGGTGGCATTTGGCCAGTCTGGAAAGGGGTCTTTGGTCCAAAGGCATTCAGGCAGAAATGGAGAACTGTCAATCTTTCACCTGTCTAGCATTATCCCCGTCAATACAACACAAGGTCTGACCTAAGCGTAGTACACAAAATTATCTGCTACAGTGTCCTACCTGTCAACGACTACTTCAGCTTCAACCACAATACTACTGTGAGCAAACAATAGATACAAACTCAACGTAACCCGCTCCAAACTCGATTGCAGAAAACACGACTTCAGCCACAGATTGGTCAATGCCTGGAATGCTCTACCTGACTCCGTTGTTCTGTCCCCAAACCCCCCTGATTTTAACCTAAGTCTACCGTTGACCTCACCCCATTCCTAGGCGGTCCATAAAGGGGTCATGCATAAGCGCACCAACGTGTCTACCGTCCCTGTCTTACTGTCTCCATCTATTCGTACCCATTTCCTGTGTTCATATTTATGTTTATACTTATGCCTATCTTTTACATGTTTGACAAACCACATAAATGAATAAGGTGCCTGAGCATCTCCTCTGTAAGATAACAACCCTCAGCAGATCTGTGCCAAAACCGAAAAGGATCTGGCCCTGGTTTGCAAAGTCAAGCAAGCTGAATGGGACGATCGATGTTTTCCTAAGCTAAAATGAATGCCCCCTCCAGCGGGCACGGGATGGGTAGGAGGCGCTGAGCTTCCACCCAAAGAAACATCTGCTATCAATTTCTTCCAGGCACCCATCCAGCCGGGGAGAGAGAGTGTCCTTTTGGCTTGCGGCAGGCAACAGGCACCGCCGGCTTCCAATCAATGGGAGCATCCAGCGGGCAATGGGGACGCACGTTGGGGAGGGTCGGGGTTGATGCCCAACCTGTCGCCCTCCATCTCCGTGCCTGCTCGGAAAGGAAGGGGAGCCCAGTTGATGCAGCGGCTGGACCTCCCCGAATCCATTTGGCGGTCAGGATCACACCCCGAGCCCGAGGTTTAACCTCGCCAGACTTAGCCCCCCCCCCCCCAAAAAGTGGGGGATAAAAAAAAATCTCAGCCCCGGACAAGCGACCTGGTCCTCCCTTGGCAAGGAAGGGGAGCCGTGCCTTCAGCCTTCCCTTCCGATCAACCAAGGAGCTCCCTCTGTTGCCCCCAAACCGGATCGGGACGGTTTCCACCGCTCCTTCCTCGGTTTCAACTCCGCGCGTCGCCTCGTTCAAGGGAAAAGGTCGCGGGAGAGAACGCGAGTGGGAAAGTTCTTGCGGGAGCGCAGCGCGCGAGGCAGTTGCGGAAAAGTGGGGGAGGGAGGAAACCAGGTTATGAGAGGAAGGAAACCAGGTTAGGGGAGAGAGAAACCAGCTTAGGGTGGAAGGAAACCAAGTTAGGGGGGAGAGATCCAGGTTAAGGGGGAAGGAAACCACGCTAGGTGGAAGGGCACCAGGTTAGAGTGGAAGGAAAGCAAGTTAAGGGGGAAGGAAACCGCGTTAGGAGAAAGGGCACCAGGTTATGGGGGAAAGGAAGCCAGGTTAGGGGGGAGAAAAACCAGGTTAGGGGAACCGAAACCTGGTTAGGGGGTTGATCTCTCCCACCGACCCTCTACCCCTTCCCACGACCCCCTCTCTCTCTTTCTCCCTCCCTCCCTGGACTCGCAGCCCCGCGAAAGTTGCGCGCCTCACCTGCCCGAGGTTCAGGTAGCCGTAAGCCGAAGCCAGCCGGTCCGCTTCGCCGGGGCCCCCCAACACCCGCACGGCCCAATGGTTGGTGTAGTAGACGCTCCGGGAGCGCCGGGCAGGCAGGCAAGCCGGCAGCGCCGCCAGCAGGAGCAGGTAGGTTTGCCAAGAGCGCATGGCGGCGGCGAGGGCGAGGAGGGAGTCCCGCGGGCAACCCGGGAGCGCTCGAGACCCCGCTTTGCCAGTCCGGCGAGAGTGAATCGCGGCCAGGCGCCCGGCTTTGCCTTAGCCCGCCGGTGGGTGGAGCCTCGACCTCTTAAGGCGGCCGCGGCCAGCCGGGAACGGGGGGGGGGGGGGAGAGGGAGGGTGGAGACCGGGCTGGCGGCCTCCCCCGCCCGGGAGTGGAGGAGCTGCGTCCCGGGATCCCGGGCAGGCGGGCGTTCCTCGCTGCCGCCCGCCTCGGAGCTGCGTTACCAGGGAGGCTGCAGCAAAGAGGACGGGCGGCGGCGGCGGCTGCTTTGGGCATCCTGCCTTCGGCCCGCCAGCCAGCCTGCCTGAGCCGTTGGAAGCGAAGTGAACAGAGGAGACTCAAGGCTCCTGACTCGCCTGCCTCCGCCGCCGCTTGGAGAGCTCCAGACGGAACCGACGCCGCTGGGATTGGGGATGGATTTGGGGATGCGGGGGGGTTGTGCGTTTGGGGATGCGGGCAGCCTCAAAGCTCCTCCAGCCTCGCCTTTCCCTCCTCGGGGGGCTTTTGCGAGACTCAGGGCGACGTCCCAGGCGAGGCTTAGCCAGAGTCTCGGAATATTTATTCGCCGAAAGGAGTTTTCAGCGAATCGCGGTTTTTTTTTGGTGCGGACGGAGAGGAACTGCGCGCCTCCGTTCCGCTGACCGCTTTTCTTTTCTCCCCCGTCCTACTCTAGAGGGGTGGGGGTGCTTAAATGAACCCTTTCCCCTTTGCCTGCTTTATTTCGGGTTCAAAGATGGATCCTGCACGCCAGGGGCGCCGCGTTGGGTAGATTATTATTATTATTATTTTACATTCGGGTGCCTGCTATGGGGGAACGTAGTTTTAGGCTTTGAACAAGTGGATGGTGATATAATAACAAGGTACAGGTTAAGGTTCCCCTCGCAAATCTGTGCTAGTCGTTCCCGACTCTAGGGGGCGCTGCTCATCTCTGTTTCAAAGCCGAAGAGCCAGCGCTGACCGGTCTCCGTGGTCATGTGGCCGGCTTGATTAAATCCCGGTTGCAGGAAATTCTGTTCCCTTCCCACCAAAGGTGGTCCCTATTTTTTCTACTTGCATTTTTAAAATGCTTTCGAACTGCTAGGTTGGCAGAAGCTGAGACAAGTAACGGGAGCTCATTCTGTTACGCGGCGCTAGGGATTCGAACTGCCAAACAGCCCACCTTTCTGAGCGTCTTAGCCACCAGGTATATAATAATAGGAAATCGAATTCCAAACGTGAGCTGCATCACTTTCCTCCACCTCTGTGTGTGTGTGTGTGTTTCCATTTTGCTTGATAAAAGGTTCTGGGTTCTGCTTAAAGCTTTTTGCTCTGTGACCTTGAATTGCCCCATAAATAACTCCTTTCTATAGATTTCGAAGTAATAAAACCAAAACGCAGGTTAAAAGCTAAAAACATGCAGCCTCCTTAACAAAATAACAAGACTCTGGTGGCTTTGTATAAGAGGAACAAATGTATTTGCAATATAAGCTTATCATAATAAATTTGTTTGCCTTTAAGGTGTCGCTGATGCCTTTAGCTGTTGTTGCAGAAGATTAACGCAGCTGCCCTGGTGCAAACCCAACACAACTTTGTCTATGGAAATCATAATAAAACAACATCCTGGCACAGATTTGCTGTTATTTGAACAGGGAATCCATTCTTACTCAAACAAGGAATCCACTAAGCATTTAAATTCAGGTAGTCCTGGACTTACAACAGTTCATTTAATGACCGTTACAACAAGCACAGAAAAAAGGGACTTATGATCGTTTTTTCACACTTTACAATCCTTGCACCATCTCTATGATCAAAATTCAGACCACTTGGCTGCCGTCTCATATTTATGACAGTTGCAGTGTCCTGGGGTCACGTGATCCCCTTTTGCAACCTTCTGACTAGCAAAGTCAATGGGCGAAGCCAGATTTTATTTATTTATTTTATTTATTTATTTATTTATTTTCAAATTTATACCCCGCCCTTCTCCTGGCAAGGACCCAGGGCGGCGCACAGGCAGTCTTAAAAACCATACAAAAAATACAAAAATACATTATTAAAAGCTAATTAAATCATATCCCGTGCTAAAAACCCTTATAAAACCTTACAAATTAAAATTTATCAAAATAAAAGTCAGAAACGGGGGGGGCTATGCTAGGCCGGCTTGCTGGAATAAATACGTGCAAGGCAAAGTGCATAGCTTTTTCTCCTCTATTTTCCCAAATTGTCCCAGGACAGTGACTATCTCCACAGTGATGTTGCAAAATCCAGGGCAGACAAAGTCCTAATTTAATATCTTAACACACTGGTGTCCTTTCAGATCTCTGAAGAACCTATAGCAGAGGTCCCATACAACAACCAAAGTCCTGGGGAACAAGATGGAACCCATTGGGACACAAAATCTAGGGAGTGAACCCCACATTCCTTCCCTATTTCTGGGATCCAGTCTCTCAGGGGAAGATCACAGCAAGCATAAACCTCCATCCTCTTCAAATTCAGCCACTAAATCTCAAGAGTCTTGCAATTTCATCCAGGTAACCAGCTAAGCCAACAAAGGAATGGCCATGTCAGGTAGTGGTTTGTGAAGATCTCTCAGTAGCTATTTTCATCCCCCCCCCCTCCCCTCCAACTTCAAATGGAGATTTTCATAGCAATAGAAGTTGAGGACATTCTGGCCGGCTTAAAAGAATTCAGAAAGCCGTGTTACGCTTCATTTAGCTTTAGTTTAGTGTCGGGTGTAAAATCAGTTTGTGCCTTTTACAAACTTTGCCGAAGGGCTTTGCATACCCCACCCCTAAACAGCCAGTGTGATTAGATTATGGGTGAGCTGTTCCAGCCACCTTGAACCACAATCTAATATTTTAACCTGACATCTACCTTTGTGAAGCCGGCTTGCTGGTTCAGTTGATGTTTTAAAAGAGGGTGTGAACTTTTAGTTAATCAGTAAGCTGTTCTGAAGTTTACCATAGATAAGCTTGTTGATGGAATTGCCTCATTGTTTCCATGGAGGGTCAGTGAAATGCAACCCCTGGAAGACCTCAGGCCGGAAAAGGCCATTCCAGGTCATCAGATGGGTTGCTGGATTTGGGGGTAATTTCAATACACTTCTCAACATCTTATCCTCAGATGGCTCAATGGATTTTGGATCAAATATTTGGGCAGCAGACAGTCATTGTCCTTTTATTATCTTTAAAGAAAGGTTGATTCAAGGTTGGTAGACAAAACACATACTTCCTATCTTGGGAACAAATAGGGGGAAGAGAAGGTTTAGATATCAACAGAGGTGCCAAGTAGACGGAGCAAGCTTCTCTCACTTAGTTGAGTGGATTATAATTTGCTACAGATAAATATTTAATATTAACCAAAAAGATTCGCTCACTTTAGCTTTCAAAAGCCTTTCAGAGTGGAGCCAAGTTCATCATAAGATGGCGGCCAACATAAATAAATAAATTGTCTCAATTTAGTATAGAATAACAGAGTTGGAAAGGACCTTGGAGGTCATCTAGTCCAACCCCTCCATCCAAGCAGGAGACCAGCATCATTTCATTGTAATTTTATTACAATCTTATTACAATGACAATAAAGATTATTATTATTCTGACAGATGACAGTCCAGTCTCTTCTTGAAAGCTTCCAGTGATAAATCTCCCACAACTTCTGAAGGCAACTTCTGTTCCGTGGGTTGATCGTTCTCACTGTCAGGAAATTTCTCCTTATTTCAGGGTGAATCTCTCCTTGGTCAGTTTCCATCCATTGTTCCTTGCCTGGCCTTGGAAAATAGGTTGAGCCCTTCCTCTCTGTGGCAGCTCCTCAAATATTGAAACACTGCTCTCATGTCTCCCTTGGTCCTTCTTTTCACTAGACTAGCCATGCCAGTTCCTGCAACTGTTTTTCTTCATATGTTTTAGCCTCTAGTCCCCTAATCATCTTGGTTGCTCTTCTCTGCACTCTTTCTAGAGTCTCAACATGTTTTTTGTAGTGTGGGGATGTGATTTTTCCTTAAACCTGCAAAAATGCAGGAGTTTTGCAAATCATAAATCGACATTCTTCCCAAGAAAACAACCATGTGCATTCAACTACCGGTAACTAAAAGCTAAAAAGTAAAGACCAATGCACTGAATTGAATCAACTCAAACACGATCAGAGGTTGTGGGTTTCTCACTGTTGTGCATTTACCTCAGCTGAGTTCCTGTGCCATGAGAGACCCACATCTCCATTCAGATATGTATATATTGAAAGGATCGGTTCTGCTAAAAACAAGTTATTTATTCTTTGGACCAACCTCTCCTTAAATCCTTCTAAAAAGTATCTTTTCTTTCTTTTCATTTTAAAGATGGCTCACAATCCAGCCAAAGTGAAAGAGTTCTATTTTTACAAGCGAGATAAAGATGCAACTCTTGCACTTAATTGGTGTAAATTCCTTCATAACTTTGCAGAGTAGATTCTGCGGCCTGGTTTTATAAGTTGTGCACACCCATGGCTCCCTCCACTGTGATTTATTAAATAAAACCCAGTTTGCTGTTTCATACACCACACTTAAGCAAAAGCAGACAAATTCTTCTAGGTGGCATTCTTAAAAAATGATTTAAGTGTCTTTGAAAAACAAAATAAAAAGAGAAAACACCAAGTGAGTATATATGTTTCCAGTTATTGAAAACTAACAAATGAAATATTTTTTAAAAAACTATTCTGTGGTTGAGTTATAACTATGGATAAATACACATGCTTCTCTTATGGTCCTTTCAGCATATGTGATATCTGCATTGATTTAGCTCCTCCCATCTTTAGCATCTCACCAACAAGACACCTCAATGCTGCTCATCCCAGTCTCGTTTCTTCTGTTATAAGATATGTAGGTAAAAGTAAAGGTTCCCATCGCACATTTGTGCTAGTTGGACTCTAGAGGGCTCTAGAGGGCGGTGCTCATCTCTGTTTCAAAGCCAAAGAGCCAGCATTGTCCAAAGACATCTCTGTGGTCACGTGGCCGGCATGACTAAATGCCAAAGGTGCACAGAACGCTGTTAATTTCCCACCAAAGGTGGTTCCTATTTTTTCTACTTACATTTTTACATGCTTTCGAACTGCTAGGTTGGCAGAAGCTGAGACAAGTAACGGGAGCTCACTCCGTTACACGGCATTAGGGATTTGAACCGCCAAACAGCCCACCTTTCTGATCGACAAACTCAGCATCTTAGCAACTGAGCCACCATGTCCTTATATATATAGACTATGTTTGCACACCATCATTCTAAATCACAATTAGCTTAACCATGGTTTGTCAAAAAACACACCAATGATTATTCTAAATCAGTCTGTTTAACCATAGTAGAAAAGAATACAATTCACTTCTAGCAACAGTTTAAACCACAATACACATTCTAAGCAACGAACCCTCCAAGGTTTCATCTTATAAATAATCTTATTATTTATATTTCACATTTCTGAATGGCCATTTTCCCTGAAAGAGAGACTCGGGGTGGTAGACAATATATATTCATATTCAATAAATATATTCAAATCTTCATATTCAGGACACAAGAGTGGTCACTACTGTTTTTAACTTTAAAAACACACTACCAGCAAAATTATGCCACATTTTGTAGAATTAGAGAGAAATCTCTCACTCTCTAAAGGGATGCCTATGGGAGGGGGAATTATATGGCATTTGCATCCAATTCTGCTACTCAGCAAATATTAACACTGCATCATAAAGCTATTGTGAGAGCATTTTGCCAGTGATGGATGGGGCCAATACAGAATTGGAACCACCCATTGCTGAGCTGATGTATGATACCAGCACACAATCAAGGAAGTACTGCTTTTTTGTTTGTCCACCAAGCTTGATTTGTTGTTTAAGTAAGACCCACCAACCATGTATCAATAATACAATAAAGCGAGTCCAGAAATATTTTACGAGAAGACTCCTCCACTCCTCTGCTCAGAATAGAATTCCTTAGGCCACCAGGCTTGAAATTTTGGGCTTGGACAACCTGGAACTACACCACCTATGGTCTGACCCAGGGGTCTGCAACCCACAATTCTGGAGCCCCTCATCAGCCCCTGAGCCACCGCATCCCTCATATTCACAGCATAAGGAGGTATTATTCCTCGATCTCCCTTCTAGTTTTTCCAAGGATGGTGGAATTAATATTGAGGTTGGGGCAGCCATGTTGTCTGCGCCTCACTGCCCCAAGGTGGCTTATTTCAAATCACCCTTGTGTTGGATTCAGTACTGTCCCTGCCTGCAAAATTATGGAATGAATGTTTCTCATAGTCCCCTTTATGAATGTTTCCATTTAAAGCCAGAGGCCACATCAAATACCACACTAGAGGGGGGACGGGGGAGGGGGGAAGGGAGGAGAAATACCAATGTGAACAAGTTCACATCTGCAAGAGTAACTCTTACTTTTCGTTCTGCACTTCCTCCCTCTGTTCCCTTTCTTTCTCATCATACTAACAAGGTTAGCATTGATTTTATTCTTCTTTCTATCTTGATACATTTTCAATTCTTCTTTTTGCCTCCTCCTTTTATTTCCAATTTCCTATTTTATTCTCTAACCGTTGATAAAAACACTTCCCATATCATAGGACCATGGGGATGCTGCAACAGTCATGAGCATGAAAAATGGTTAGAGCTCCCTTTTTTCAGTGTCGTTGTAAGTTCAAACGGCCATTAAATGAACTGTTAAGGACTGTTTGCACACGTCTTCCATTCTACCATTGAGGGGGGACACCCAAGATCCCATCTTCTGTTGGTAGAAATGGACATGGAAGCCAGTCAACAGCCAATAGCAGATTCTGTTTTTTCAACCAGGGCAATTTTGCCCTTTACACACTCTTCTGCTTCCAATGTGTGTTGGGCCACAACTCCCAGCATTCGTAGCTCAAATGCTCCCTGGAGTTCGAGAAATTGCAATCCACTTATAGCTGGAAGATGCCAGGCTGGTAAGGTTTGAATTTTGCTTATGAGAAATTCTGAGCCTCTAAAACCGAGGATCGGTTTTATCCCAAGAGGCGATTTGTATCTTCTTTTGTCAAAACTGCAGATTATATTACTGGAATCCCACCAAGCAGATCTTCTTATCTTATCCAATGATTGGGAGGTTTTTTTTCAGACATCTGAGCCCTGTGGGGGAAATTCATTACTATCCGTGTCTCGCAATGTTCAAACAGGCCCCAGGAAGTTGGTGGACTTCAAAATACCAAAGAATAGATTTCCAGCCAAATGCAGGAGTCCCTTGTATTTGCTAAGGGAACGTCTTCGGTATAAATCCAGGCTTAGAATACGATAAGGGACGTGGTGGCACAGTGGCTAAGATGCTGAACTTGTCAATCAGAAAGGTCGGCAGTTTGGCGGTTCGAATCTCTAGTGCCACGTAACGGAGTGAGCTCCCGTTGCTTGTCCCAGCCTCTGCCAACCTAGCAGTTCGAATGCACGTAAAAAATGCAAATAGAAAAATAGGAACCACCTTTGGTGGGAAGGGAACAGCCTTCCGTGCGCCTTCAGTGTTTAGTCATGCAGGCGACATGACCAAGGAGATGTCTTTGGACAGCGCTGGCTCTTCGGCTTTGAAACAGAGATGAGCACCGCCCCCTGGAGTCAGGAACAACTAGGACGCATGTGTGAGGGGAACCTTTACCTTCACCTTAGAATACAATGGGTTGACCTATTGTTTATTTGGGTCAGAAGCATCACAATTAAAATAAATGATGTATGATGTAAAATTTTAAATTGAAATATGAACCGGGTAAACAACTCTTAATTGTGTTCCGTCACAATGTCGTGAGGTCCTTGAATGCGCACTGATCAGGATGCAAGGAACAAGCAAGCCAAGGTTGGTTTCAGCATGGTACCCTGATTAAACCACAACTGACTGGACTTGTATAGCTTAACCCAGGGGTCTGCAAAGTTGGCTCTTTTAAGACTGGTGGACTTCAACTCCCAGAGTTCCCCAGCCAGCATAGCTTTGCAGACCCCTGGCTTAACCCAATGTCAAGCAAGACGTACGATGGTTCAGCATAGCGTGTTAGCTCAAAGGGGCAATGTTTTCAAAATGAACTAAATAATGCTCTGCTTATCACACTTCCTGGCAGAGACCAATTTGAAGCCAAGGGAAGTTCCTTCTTTTCTATTCTGTTCATTCCAGGTTTTTATTGTTGTTGTTGTATTAAAAGTGATATAAAGAAAGAGGCCGGGCAGAACTGGACCTCCAGTAACCTGAATTCAATCAGTTGAATAAATGAATAAGCAAGTTAGCTTTGTCAACAGAAAACAGCCATAGGATACATTTCCCAGAAAAAAATGGGGGGGAGGGAGAGGAGAGAGAAAGAGAGAGAGAGAGAGAGAGCAGGAGACAGCAAGAAAGAGAGACAAAGAGATGTAGAGACAGACAGATTGAATCTTGCAAGATTACCTCGGGTTACATATGTATATTCGCCTTTATTCATGAGAGATATGGGTTGGCTAGCGCTTCAAACAGTAAATACATTATCAACCTCTTGATTGGATCACCTCCTAAGGCTCAAATGATTGTTACTAGAACGAAAAATAAGGTTGACTTTTCAGCTAGACGGCATTACTGGACCTCGCGGTTCTTTTGGTGAACCACAGGCTGAAATGTTAACAACATTCACGGACTTCAGCTGACTCACATTGTACCCTGGGCTCAATAAATTAAACCACTCTAAATTAAACATCAGTTTCTCTTTGGTTGAGAGGAAGACAAGGGGAAGGGAATATGCTCTTATTTTGAAAACAGCTTATTAGTCTTGGTTAGGCATAATTGCACTCTGTCCACAAAATGAGGTACCCAGAAGAATGATGAATGCTTAACAGCAAGTTAATGCAATTCTAGGATTGTGAAGAAATTAAAAACCAAATGTGAAATCTGATTGAAGTGTTGGAGTGATGGTGACCATTATCCACTAGCCTGCACGTTTGTGGTCAGTATCATATTAAAAGACCCGTAGTAGTCAATTAGGAAAGAAAATTGGAAAAAAAATGTATTAAAGCTGCAATCCTATGCAGGCCTACGTGGAATATATAGTTTTTGCAATCAATTTTAGCTTAGTTCTGCACAGAAAACATCCCAATTCACACATCACTTTAAGTTATAATGTAATTCACTTGCTATTAACTTGGCAGCTTACACGAAGCCAGCTGTTGGCTGTTTTTGTAGACATGCAGCACCATATAAAAGGGATGATGAGGTTACATCTAAGTTACTACCTTGTCCCTCTCTGCCATGTGCTGTTCATGGCATGGTTTGAAAGCTACACTGAGACAGACTACAACAGACCTGAGTTTCTGGTTTTTATAATCCAAAACGTTGAGTCCCAAGTAAGCCCCACACCTGCTTAAAGAAGTCAAGTGCAATATGGGTAGGATGATGGTACAATCATCTTTTGCGTAGTACACAAAATTGTCTGCTACAATGTCCTACCTGCCAATGACCATCGCAGCATCCCTTCCACCCGCAGTGTCCCAGAGTCATGTGATCCCCTTTTGCGACCTTTGCACAAGCAAAGGAAAAGCTAAATTCACTTAACAACCGTGTTACTCATTTAACGCCTGTGGTGATTCAGTTAACAACTGCGACAAGAAACGTCGTAAAACGCAGCAAACTCAACTTACCGAGAGTTTCACTTTGCAACATAAATGTTGGGCTCAGCTGTGGTCGTAACGTGAGGACGGTATATAAATTCACCCTTTATATTAGAGCAGGGGTGGGCAAACTTTGCAACTTTAAGTCTGAAGGACTTCAGCTCCCAGAATTCTCCAGCCAGCAAAGCAAAGCTGGCTGGAGAAGTCTGGGAGCTGAAGTCCTTCAGGCTTAAAGTTGCAAAGTTTGCCCACCCCTGTATTAGAGTCTATTTCAGCTTGTTTGGTCTGGACCTGGCTGGTTGCAGAGAGGCCCAGCTAATGTTTAATGTAATGAGTGAGGCCAGCTGTAAAGTTGAACGATATGTGTAGGGAGTGTGGATCAATTGAATACTCAATTAAACTGTTGTAAAGAATCATGCATACTTTACATTAATAGGTCCGCCGAGAAGCTGCCTTGAAACATTCTCTTTGCTTCCATATCTACTTTTGCTTCATTCACTATGGGATACCTTGTAATTTGTCTGAATTATTCCACGGACCCCTCCGTTAGTCCTCTAGGGTAGGTGCTGATTATTATCTAAGTACTTCAGAAGAAGGCTACGAGGACATAGGGTTTCTCCAAGGCCACTTACTAACATTTCAACCAGAGATTTCTGAGCTTACACCTAAGCCAGAGTATTGTTCTCCAGGTACCTTCAAGCAGCTCTCCCGCCATCTACGACAGCAGGGTGCGCTGGGAGTTCTAGCTCAATATTGCTGTGGGAGGGAGGGATGAAAGATCTGTTATTCTGCAAGGTTTCTGCTGCAGGGCCAGTCCTTTGGTTGATGCTCGGATGATGCCAAGCAAGGATTTAGTAGCAGCAGGAGAGGATATCTGAGCTACCATGAAATAAATGTTTCCCCAAGGCAACGGCTAAGCATATGGCATTTCCTGATTTCTTTCTAATCACATCGCAACATCCAAGAGGGCAGCGGGACACCCTTGGCAAATGCAGAACATCTGAAAGCATGTTGTGGGATGGGAACATGTCCCCCTCCGTCACCATCGTCTTCTGCAACTGGGTTGCTGTCTCGCTTGTTTCAGAATTCCTCCGAGAACCACTTTAGGAGCTGAGATGGAAGGCTTTTTCAAGAAGCAGATGGAAGTCTTATTTGCCAGTTATGTCATCCTTTAAGCGGGACAAAAGCATTCCCAGGGATTTGTATTAGAATACAGAGTTGGAGAAGACTCCTGAAAGTCCCTTGGACTCCAAAGTGATCCAACTGGTCAGTCCTAAAGGAGATCAACCCTGACTGCTCTTTAGAAAGCCAGATCCTGAAGAGGAAACTCAAATTTCATTGGCCACCTAATGAGAAGGAAGAAGGACTCTCTGGAGAAGAGCCTCATGCTGGGAACAATTGAGGGCAAAAGAAGAATGGGACAGCAGAGAAGGAGGTGGCTGGATGGAGTCACTGAAGCAGTCGGCGTGAGCTTAAATGGACTCCAGAGGATGGTAGAGGACAGCAAGGCCTGGAGGAATGTTGTCCAGGAGGTTGTGATGTGTTGGATATGACTTTGCAACTAACAACAACAGAGTTGGAAGCGACCTAGTCCAACACCCCACCCAAGCAGGAGAGCCTACATCATTTCTGACAAATGGCAGTCCAGTCTCTTCTTGAAAGCCTCCAGTGATGAAGCTCCCACAACTTCTGAAGACAACTTCCGTTCCATGAGTTGATTGATCTCACTGTCAGAAAGTTCCTCCTTCCTTCCTTCCTTCCTTCCTTCCTTCCTTCCTTCCTTCCTTCCTTCCTTCCTCCTTCCTCCCCTCACGCCATTCTCTTGTTTTCCTTCCTTCCTTCTATCCAGTCTTTCTTCCTTCCTTCCTCCCTCTCTATCCTTCTTCCTTACGTCCATCCTCTCTCCCTTCTTTCCTCCCTCTTTCCTTCTTCCTCTCTTTTTATTTGCTTCCACACTCCCTCCTGCACCTATCTTTCTTCCTTTCTTCCTTTCTTCTTATCTTTTTCTTTCCACACCATTGGCCTGTAGCCACCCACCATATTTATGTCCCAAGCATCCCCCCGTGAGACTTATGAGGATCTCAGACGCATTTTGGAAATGAAGCCGATGCTAAATCCTGCTGTTTTGAAGCCTGCCAGTTTCCACTTAATTCTTTTTAGAGTGTCTTAATTAAAGAAAAAGTCATCTATGGCAAGCAGCTTGATGGGTACCAAGGGAAGTTTTGGCAGGCCCATTTCTGTCCATGGTCACTGCACCGACTGCTTTGCATTAACATATGCAAATGTTCCCATCTTTGTTTTGGTGAGGCTCTTATTGTTGGAAGCAGGGAAAGTGACCGCATTCATTTTGAACTCGGAAAGGGCTTGATTGCTGTTTCCACAGACGAAACAAAATTGTTCTCTCTCTTCCTTTTCCTTCCAGAAACATTTGGGTTTTTTGCTGACATTTCTCTGCAGAAAAGGGCACGCAAGCCAGCAGGCAAACTATAAGCATACAGAAGCTTTGTCTCCAGGGTTTGTGTGTTTCTTTCCTGGGTTTTTAGACAGGTAGAGCAGTTTGAAAGGTATACAGAGTTGTCTGCAACCAGCCAGGAGTACAACAAATTGCACACTGATTGTGTTGTTTGAACAGAAGTCAAAGGCAAGGCAGCCAGGGCTTCTATAACTCAGTGGAGGTAAGATGCTGGGGTTCCTTATAGTCGCCCCCCAAAAAACTGCCAGCCAGATGGATGGAGGGCAAGAGTTCTCATGCTGAAACTGGGCACAATGGCCCAAAACAGTGGTCAGCAACCCACGGCTCTGGAGCCGCATGTGGCTCTTTTATCCCTCTGCTGTGGCTCCCTGTCACTCAAAATATGCATCAGAACCACCAATGTACAACACCCGCTGGCACACGATTTATTGAGCTTTTTGACACACACGCCCTCCGGTAGACCAACCATGGATAAATCCAAGAAATGTTTCAGAAGAAATCAGAACGTTTAATTCAACTGCATATGCTAGTTTTGTGGCCGCTCAGGAAATAGTCAGGCACCGGAAGGGTTTTGGGGCTCCCTGTGTTTTCTTTTCTGTGGGAAATGGGCTCCAAATGGCTCTTTGAGTGTTTCAGGTTGCTGACCTCTGGCCCAGAGCAAAGGGCAGATGGAAAGGGCAGTGGCCCACTGTCTCGAAAATCTTCAAGTATATCCACCCAGGTCTGGATAATTATTCCTTGGAATCTGTCTGTCTGTCTGTCTGTCTGTCTGTCTGTCTGTCTGTCTGTCTGTCTGTCTGTCTGTCTGTCTGTCTGTCTGTCTATCTATCTGGTCTCACTGTCAGGAAATGTCTCCTTAACTCTAGGTTGGGTCTCTCTTTGATAAGCTTCCATCCATTATCCTTCCTTCTTGTCCTGCCATCCGGTGTTTTGAAGAATAGGTCAACCCCCTCGTTTCTGTGACAGCCTCTCAAATATTGGAAGACTGCTACCATGTCATCTTTAGTCCTTCTCTTTGCTAGAGTAGACATACGTAGTTCCCACAACCATTCATCACACGGTTTAGCCTCCCTAATCATCTTCGTTGCTCTTCTTTGCACTCATTGTAGAGTGATCAAACGCTGCTCTATTTTACAAGTTCTGTGTATACCGTACATGTAAGTAAGACTACAATCACACGATTATGGCCGTGGTGGTGCCGTAGTTAGAATGCGGTACTGCAGGCTACTTCTGCTGACTGCTAGCTGCAGTTTGGCAGTTCGACTCTCACCAGGCTCAAGGTTGACTCAGCCTTCCATCCTTCCAGGTGGGTAAAAAGAGGATCCAGCTTATTGGGGGCAATATGCTGATTCTGTAAACCGCTTAGAGAGGGATGTAAAAGCACTGTGAAGTGGTATATAAGTCTAAGTACTATTCCTTCCTTCCTTCCTTCCCTCCCTCCCTCCCTCCCTCCCTCCCTCCCTCCCTCCCTCCCTTCCTTCCCAGTGGTTATAATTCAGTATTGCAGGCTAACTCTGCTCACATTGCCAGGAGTTTGATTCCTGACTGGCTCAAGGTTCTCATAATATGCTGCACCCCAACATATCAACCATATTGTGGTTTTATTTAATAGAGCCCTGGTGGCACAGTGGTCAGAATGCAATATTGCAGGCTGATTCTGCCGACTGCCAGCAGTTCGATCCCAACCGGCTCAAGGTTGACTCAGCCTTCCATCCTTCCAACGTGGGTGAAATGAAGACTCAGCTTGTTGGGGGGGGGGGGGAGGCTGACTCTGTAAACCACTTAGAGAAGGCTGCAAAAGCACTGTAAAGCAGTATATAAGTGCTATTGCTATTATGGGTATTATTTTGACTTTTGAAATGCCCCCTTCTCACTCTTTCACATCACATTCCCTTTGACTCTCCAATTTGCACAGAATCTAGGCCTTAGAACATAATCCTTGATGTAAAATTATTTGGCAATTCAGAATCGGGTCTCGGCGATTCCTTGGAGTCCCTCAAGAGAGGAAGATTCTTTGCAACCCAAAGGTTAAGCTCAGTAGTTGAATGATGATACAAAACAAAAACCTTAAAAGCAAGGAACACAGGAAATGCATCTATCAAGGCTGCAAGCTGCTGGATGAGAGTTGTTGTTGTTTTTTTGCTTTGTTTTTTCATGTCTGGTTTGGTTCTAATCCAGGCGATGGTATCAAGAATGCAGGAAATTGCATCTTTTAATGAGACTTGCGTGGCTTAAAAAAATGTAAATCTTAAGTAGCGCTTCAATGGAAGCGAACAACAAAGAGATAAGGATGTATTTTCATCATTCGGTCTCCCTTCCTCCTTTCCTTCTTGCAATCAAAAGCTGCCAGGCAATTTCCATGCAGAAACAATTCTCTTCCAATCAAAGTGATTATTATAGAAACTTTATCCCGAGTTTAGTCAATAATTATTTAAGGATCAGGAAGCTTAAATTCTTGCTCCCCTGCCTGCTTTGAGGCCGACGTGCATTGCTTTATTTTCCTGCAAATAAGTATTTCGATTCGTTAGTTAGTCCTGCTGTAAAAAAAAACACCACAAAAATCACTGCTGCTTTCATTAAAATGCTGAAGGGCAAATCTTCTTCCATTGTTTGATTCACACACAACACACAAGAATTGGTTTAGGCATAGTTGCTTAAACAGACCATGATTGTTGGGGGAATAACGACAAAGAGAATGGAAGGAACAAAGCCAGTTTGTCCCCCGAAGAGCATGTTTTTTTTCAAATGTCACGAAATAGCTCTGCTTGCTAAATAAAATGGATCATTTGGAGAGCTAAAGCACAGGTCACCAACCTCTCGGACCTCAGGGACCACTAAATCCATAATTTTAAATTCCACGGACCACTAATATGATCAGCCTATTGACAGGCTAGGTGGGCTTGGCAAGGTGGTCATGTGATTGGGTGGGCATGGCCAACTCGATGTCGCGCAGATAGAGTGGTGCCTTGCCAGCCTCTACTCGGTACTCCTCGCCTGCCCGCCTGGGCTTCTTAGGACTCCAAGAGGAAGCAGTTGTTGGAGTTAAACAGCCACCATGAGAAAGAGTTGGCAAAATAGCTGGCTCAGTTCAAATTGGATCTGACTGAGAAGGAGGCTCAGCAGAAGCATCTCACTGAGGACTACGACAGAGGTGGGTTGCTCCTGGTTCAGCCCGGATCAGGTGAACTGGTAGCGGCAATGGGAACCGGTAGTAAAAAAAAATGGAAACCCACCACTGGACTATGAACATAGGCTTTCCAAGCAGAGGGAAGTCCTGCGGGAGTGCAAGACCCGGTAGAGGCACCTGGAGGCTCAGTGGGCTGAGATGGTCATCCAGTTCCAGGCCATGATGCAGTTCCCCTGGAACGAGGCCCTCTCACTGTCCACCACCAGCGGCTCTTCCCTCCAACCTTTGTCCAAAGCCCCCACACCACGAAGTTGAAGCAGACCCCAACTCGGAATTTCTGCCCCCCTCTGACCCACACAAAAAGACCCCAAAGGGGGAGACTCTTTTACTTTACTTTACTTTTACTTTATTTGCATTTATATACCGCCCTATCTCCCGAAAGGGACTCAGGGCGGTGCACAGAAAGAATAAAAGGTAATACAACAATGACAGTATAAAAGTGAAGAATAAATTAAATAGGTAAATCTGTGACTCTCTGCAGCAACACAAGCGTTCATTGCACGTATCCAGCCCAGGGGCCGTAGGTTGAGGACCCCTGATTTAGTGCAATATTAAAAAATGCAAATAGTTTTTCTGTGGACCATCAAAATTTTCTCATGGGCCACTGGCAGTCCACAAACCATCAGTTGGTGACCACTATTCTAGGATGATGGCTAAGAGAAGGCTTGGCTTCTCCCAGGAAAAAAGCTGAACTGATTGGCTTTAAGAGATTGATTGGCCTGGAAGGAAAATAATACAAGAATAATACAATAGCAGAGTTGGAAGGGACCTTGGAAGTCTTCTAGTCCAGCCCCCTGCCTAGGTAGGAAACCATATACCATTTCAGACAAATACCAGAAAGATTGTATTGTTTCCAGATCATGGAACATCTGTTTCTATCCAGACCAATTTCCTTCCATCAAGTACTGATAAAGGATCATTTTAGGTGGTTGCCTCTCCTGCCATAATCATCTCTTAAAGAGGGAGACCAGACTAAACATGTTTGCAGTCTCCACAAGCTGCTCTTCACACAATACTCTTAATTCTCAACCCAACCTAGCAAAATGCAACACAAAACTAAATACATGGTTTGCTTAGCAAGTAAACCATATTATAGGTTGCTGGTTTATTCTGGCTAACAAAACATACTAAGATACAGTGGTACCTCAGTCCTCCTCGTTAATGGGTTCCGGAAGTCACAATGAGTACCAAAAACGATGAGTACCAAACAAATTTTTCCTATAAGGAATAATGTAGTGAGTCACAGGGCAGCCAACACCAACAAGATCTAGCTTGTGTGTTGAGTATTAAACAAACAATGAGCACCAGGGCAAAATTTGCATGTCAAAATGAAAGTTGAGCACCAAAATTCAGTGAATTTCAAAGCAGTTGAATACCATGGTACTATTGTATTGGCTAGGTTTTTTTCCATCCTGCTTAACCACAAATGACTTGAGGTTCATTTTTATTGTAGCAATCCAGAATAATGCTATTAAACAATTTGCAGGAATTGCAACTTGTTAAGAACAAGTCACAATCATTGGCCTTAATTAATTAGAGAGAGACGCTTCAGCTAGTGATTAAGGCATCCAGAGGGAAACTAGGAGATGGTGAGTTCTAGACCTACCTTAGCCATGAAAGCCATCTGGGTGACCTTGGGTCAATCACTCACTCTGAGCCCAAGCTACTTCAGAGAGTTGTTGCTGTGGGGATAATAGAGGAGGAAGGAGTAATTAGTTATATTCACTGCCTTGATTTACTTACAAAGCATAATAATGGGATGAAAAACAACTCCAGTAAATAAATGGGTACCCTGAGGTTTGATGCATCATCATCAAATATTGTCAGAAACTAACTTAATCATTTATGTTAGAAACATTATTCTTTTTTTCATAACAAAAGAGCATGTATTTCTAACTAATCAACATGGTTATTTAAAGTGAATTTCTTTGTCAGTCCAGAACCTAAAATTATTTATCATCACTTCAGATTAACTGCTTTTACTCCAGTAAAAGATATAATGCAATTTGCTATGCCCTTAACTGAAAGCTCAATTCCAGTCAAATAAAATACTTTGGTTCCCTCTGGTGGTCATATATTTTAATAGAAGTGTTTGCGTGTGTGTGTGTTTCCTTAAAATCCTGTACGGAGGTCAAGATTTTTTCTATTTATGTTTACCCTCCCCTTGTCAATAATTAGATTATTAATAGACAGGCAGAGGTGCTGAAATATGTCCATTTGTGTGAACATCCATTGGACAATTGTATAATTAGCTGAGTGTTGCTTAATTTTATGGGACATGTGTCTACTTGCTTCTACAAGAAGGAAATTCTTATATAATCTGCTGATTCTGTTCTACAGAGGGATTATTGAGTCTGTCATCTGCACCTCTATAACTGCCTGGCTTGGCTTTGCAACCCAGCAAGACAGACACGGATTTCGGAGGATAAATTAGAACTGCAGAAAAAGTAATTGCTACCAACCTGCTTCCATTGAGGAGCTGTACACTGCACAAGTCAAAAAGAGGGCTGTGAAAATAACTAGACCCCTCACATCCTGAACATAAACTGCTTCAACTTCTATCCTCAAAATGACGCTATAGGGCTCTGCACACCAGGACCACTAGACACAAAGAATGCCATCACTCTGCTTAACAACTAATTCCCACAGCACTGTCATGTTACCTACTAAGACTGTACTACTATTCTTCTTCTATTCCTTTGTAGTACCTTTCTCTTCCCACTTATGACTATAACCATGTTGCTTGTATCTTTACAATTTATATTGTTTTTATTTGCTTCCTAGTACTATTTGACAGCTTATTAGTACACTATAACTACCACTAAGGGTTGTATCTTATGATTCTTGATGAATGTATTCTATTTTATTTTTCTTTTATGCACATTGAGCGCATCTGCACCAAAGACAAATTCCTTGTGTGTCCAATCACACTTGGCCAATAAAGAATTTCCCCCCAAAATCCCATCACTCTGCTAAACAACTAATTCCCACAACACTGTCAATAATTTACTAAGACTGTATTACTATGATTCTTCTCCTCCTTCCTAGTACCTATCCCTTCCTACTTATGACTATACCCATGTATATTTACAATTTATTTTGTTTTCTTTGTTTCCTAGTATAATTTGTTTGCTTATTAGTAACAGAAGACTAGTGTTGTATCTTATGTTTCTTGATGAATGTATTCTATTTTATTTTTCTTTATGTACACTGAGAGCATCTGCACCAAAGACACATTCCTTGTGTTTCCAATCACACTTGGCCAACAAAAAATTCTATTCTATTCTATTCTATTCTATTCTATTCTATTCTATTCTATTCTACCCTACCCTACCCGATCCTATAAATTGCTATTTGAAAGTCTTAGATGAGAAAAGGAGGGAGAACTATGTTTGCAGACCAAAAAGCCCTGTCAGAAATTGGAAAGGGCCAAAACAACAATAACGTTAAAAACGTGTTAAATTTATATTCACTTGTTGAATTTCTATGCTGCCCACCTCACTGATGCAGCAACTCTGTATTAGATAATATGAAAAATAAAAAACAGAAGGAAAACATCTCTCCTTTCTCCTTCTCATCCCCTGAACACAGAAGAGCACAGTAATTTTTTGTGAGATGGGCAGCTATATAAAATTGATTAATTAATAATGCTTTTCCTCGCCTTGAAGTCCTTGGCATTTCCACTCCCAAGTTCATAAGCGTGGCCACTTGTGTTACCATCACAGGATTTCTTCTTAAGAGAGAAATCTAAAACTGAGTTTATATATAGGTAGTCCTCGACTTACAACAGTTTGTTTAGTGACCATCCAAAGTTACAAAGGCACTGGGAAAAGTGGTTTATGTCTGTTTTTCACACTTACGACCATTGCAGCATCCCCAAGGTCACATGATCAAAATTCGGACACTTGGCAATGGGCTCATATTTATGAAGGTTGCAGCACCCTGGGGTCACACACACGATCCCCTTTTGCGACCTTATGACCATGAAAGTCAACGGGGAAGCCAAATTCACTTAACAACCGTGTTATTAACTTAACAACTGCAGCAATTCGCTTAACGACTGTGGCAAGCAAGGTTGTGAAATGGGCCAGAACTCCCTTAACCAATTTCTCACTTAGCAACAGAAATGTTGGGCTCAACTGCGGTCGAAAATTGAGTTCTCCCTGCATCGTGTTGCTAAAATAAGGTTTTGTTTTACACCTGGTAAGTTGAATCATTCACAACTAGCTGGATTCACACCACATGCTAAACCAAAACGAAAGCTATCTTAGCATGTAAGCTAAAGTGGAAGCTCATGCAATACTTTAGAAAAATCAGAGTTTCTTATCCTGCCAGAGACTTCAGATCTTTATTTGAAACTGGCCCATAAATCAGCGTGCATATTTTAAAAAAATATTCAGCTACCTTATCTGCATATGATTAATTACGGCACAAGCTTATCTGCTTTTTATTTATACCCGTCCACCTGTTTCCACTGCCAAAACACATTTCTTTTGCTTGGCCGGCCTGGGATAACTTAACTGTTTTTAGGGGTTTTTAGGGGTTTGTTTTAGTTTTAACATGGGATTTTAGCGCAGGGTTTAGTTTAATTCTTTTTTAATACTGTATTGTTGGTGGTTTTATATGCATTTTTAATTTCCCTGTGCCCCGCCTCGAGTCCCTTTGGGGAGAGAGAGCGGGTTATAAATTAAATTATTTATTGGAATAATAATAGTAATAATTACGTTTCAAATGTGTTGCTGCTCCTAATTGGATGACCTAATCTGCAGCAAGTCCTTGGTCCACTTTCACCTGTGCAATACACTTGTAAGTAGCTCGACTGATTCCAGTTTCAGAACTTGGACTGAGGTCTTGTTCATATCCAAGAGAGAGAGAGAGAAAATTCAGTCATTCATGTCAAATTTAGTCATGGTCGCGCAATTGGCAACTCCAAATCTCAACCAACAAATGCTCTGTCCTACACATCGGCAACAAAAATCAGAACATCAAATATAAGCTAGGCGGATATGACCTTTTAGACGACCCTCACTCTTTCAAGGACCGAGGAGTGCTCATCTCAAAGGATGTAAGCCCCAGAGCTCACAGTAACAGCATTGCCAAAAGGGCACTAAGAGTTGTTAACCTAATCTTGCGAAGCTTCTTCCTCTGTAACATTGTACTGCAAACTTGGGCATACAAAACCTTTGCCAGACCAATTCTTGAATACAGCTCATCTGCCTGGAATACACACTGTATATCAGACATTGATACAATTGAGCGGGTCCAGAGGTATTTCACGAGAAGAGTCCTCCACTCCTCTGCTCACAATAGAATCTCTTATGCTACCAAGCTTGAAAGTTTGGGCTTGGTCAACCTGGAACTACACCACCGATGGTCTGACCTAAGCACAGTACACAATATTATATGCTGCAACACCCTACCTGTCAACGGCTACTTCAGCTTCAACCTCAATAATACACAGGCAAACAATAGATACAAACTCAAAGTAAACCGCTCCAAACTTGATTGCAGAAAATACAACTTCAGCAACAGAGTGATCAACGCCTAGAATGCTCTACCTGACTCTGTTGTTACATCCTCAAATTCCAACAGCTTCAACCTTAAACTGTCTACTGTGGACGTCACCCCATTCCTAAGAGGTCCGTAAAGAACAATTAACCTCTGGAACAGCTTGCCTCCAGAAGTTGTGAATGCCCCAACCCTGGAAGTCTTCAAGAAGATGTTGGATAGCCATTTGTCTGAAATGGTATAAGGTTCCTGCCCACGCAGGGGGTTGGACTAGAAGACCTACAAGGTCCCTTCCAACTCTGCTATTGTATTAAGGGGAGGGTGCATAAGTACACCAGCGTGCCTACCATCCCTGTCCTGCTGTCCCCACTTATTCATACCCATTTCCTTTGTCCATGTCCATGCTTATATGGCCATCCAACCAGTGGTGGGTTTCAAATTTTTTAGAACCTACTCTGTAGGTGTGGCCTATTTTGTGGGTGTGGCTTGGCAGTCATGTGACAGGGTGGGAGTGGCCATCTTTTAAAATGTGGTGAAACTCATTTAACAACACTCTTGCTTAGCAACCAAAATTTTGGACTCAATTGTGATGATAAATTCTTTCTTTCTTTCTTTCTTTCTTTCTTTCTTTCTTCCTTTCTTCCTTCCTTTCCTTCCTTCCTTTCTTCCTTCCTTTCCTTTCCTCTCCTTTCCGTTGGGTCACTGGCAGCGGCGGGCCAGATTTACTTCCAGGTACACCGGTGGAACCCCCTCTCACAGGTTCTCTAAATTTCACCAACCGGTTCTCGCGAGTAGGTGCGAGCCTGCAGAAACCCACCACTGCACCCAACTCAACTAAGTGACTCTTGGCTGAAATCAGGGGGTTCATTAAACTACAGTTCCCAACCTTGCCCAGTCTGAGAAATCAAACAGCAGACGAGACCGAACGCCTAGTGTTTTCCAAGCATTCTGCTCACACAGAGAATAGACAGTTAACTCCGGAAAGCTTGTAAGCCCCCTCTCCTTGATTGATTTTATGTTTTGCTACAAAACCCTCTGAAGCCAAAGGATGCAATAACACTGATAGCGTCAGGAAGCAAAAAGGGGGGGAAAAAGATGGAGTCAGATAAAGCAGCGAATGCAGGATGATCAATGGAGTGGGTGTTCATCTTATTTACAAGGCTGTAACCAGGCAGTTCAGAAAACAGGAAGCGACTACCATCACTCAAAGAAAAAGATTATTTAAGAGCATCTGGGATGCCGCCAGGCTTCCGCCCCCTGTGGGGGGGAAAAACAGTGAGTAAGAAGCTTGCAGCAATGAAACCATTCTCTTGTGACATTCAAGGGATAAAGACTAGGCAGGGCAGCTCCAGACATCACAATAAGGCCAAAGTTTTGGATGGCACAATGAAACCAGCATCTTCTGCTGGATTGCTGTAAATCGCGTCCTTCAGATCACTCATTCTTGCTCTTCAGCAGTGACAGCTGCAAATAAATCAGGGAAATTTCCCCTCTCCGCCTGGGATTTAAGGCTGTTCTCCTTTTGAATCTACTGTTTTGCCCCCCATAAGCCAATCTTAAGCCCAGAAGAAGATCCTCTTCTCCACGGGGACATGACCCAACGTTGCAAGCTTGACTCTTCAATATCCCTATTGAAACCTTTTGCAGTTCTCTTTGTGCTTAGAGGACACCAGGTTGGCCTTAATTTATTAGAAGACATGAGTAGATTCTTAACTAAGCCTTTCCCTCCGTATGGATCACACTAAGAAAATGAAAGCCTTCCCATGAAAACCAGTAAATGCGAGGATAATCTACTTTATCCGCAACCTAATCTACTTTATCCGCAACCCGGATTCTGCCCCATACTTCCTCACGACCGATTCGCTCCCACAGAGAGGGACTTCTCCGGGTGCCGTCCACTAGACTCTGTCAGCGGGCGACGCCCAGGGGAAGGGCTCTCTCTGTGGCGGGCCCTGCCCTCTGGAACGACCTCCCCCCCGATATTAGAACTACCACGAACCTCCGTTCCTTCCGTCTGAAATTGAAGACGCACTTTTTCTGCTTGGCCGGCCTAGGGTAGCCTCTTATTACAGTATTATAGGGTTTAGGGTTTTAGTGATTGGTTTTGGGGAATTTTAGCGCAGGGTCTTATGTTTAATCTGCTTTTAACTGTTTTGTATATATTTATTGTCTTAATTTCCCTGTGCACCGCTCCGAGTCCCCTTGGGGAGAGGGAGCGGTCTAGAAATTAAATATATTATTATTATTAACCTACTTTCTGGAGAAAGTTGAGAAAAGCAGTTGTAAAGTCAGACGTTGTTGAAGATGTTGGGTCAACTGAAGTTTACAGAATAATGAGCCATCTATTGAGCCTCTCAAAAACTCTTGGCCAAAAAAGGTCCCATTAACAGAGAGTTTAGTTTAGTTTAGTTTAGTTTAGTTTAGTTTAGTTTAGTTTAGTTTAGTTTAGTTTAGTTTAGTTTAGTTTAGTTTAGTTTAGTTTAGTTTAGTTTAGTTTAGTTTAGTTTAGTTTAGTTTAGTTTAGTTTAGTTTAGTTTAGTTTAGTTTAGAGTCATTGCACATCATACAACAAAATTATTTCATTAATATTGTACTATACCGTAGAATTCAATGTGGTTACTGCCCTGGGATAGAAGCTGTTTTTCAGCCTATTTGTCCTTGTTTTTATTATCCTGTACCGTCTGCCAGATGGTAATAGTTCAAAAAAAGAATGTCCAGGATGAGATGGATCTTTAAGAATGTTTTGAACTTTCTTAAGGCAACGGGAGCTATCATGCTCTTCCAAAGAGGGGGGAGGGCAACCCTTGATCCTCTGGGCAATTACATTGACCCTCTGGAGGACTATCCTATCTGCAAACAATATTGGCAAACCATACATAGGTCCAGTAAGTTAAAATACTCTCTATGGTGCAGCGATAGAAGGTCACCAGCAGTTTTTCATTCAGTTCCAAAGAGGGGAGAGGGCAACCCATGATCCTCAGGGCAATGACGTTGACCGTCTGGAGTATTAACCCTCTTAAATGCAAATACCATTGGTTCTGTAAGGATTTTAGGACTTTGAAACCTTGGCTGGGACCACCAGAAATTTTGGCCATGAAATTAATTGACTTCTGCTGCTGATATGGCTTTTATTTTGGAACATGGTTAATTTAATCAGGTATCATAGGTTTTTGTGGTGATTTGATCTACGTGTGTTCCTTAGAGTCTCTGCTGTGAAATGGACAGCTCTCTTAAGTTATAGACATATTAAATACACAAAACAATATAATACGATTCAAGTCGTCAATGTACTTGAGTTTCACATATTCCTGATGCATGCTTTGGGATAGATGAACCTGGCCAACCGTGGTTTATTCTATTCTGTAGTAAGCCAACACATGAGTTGCAAGGGGCATGGATCTGTAAGTTGATACGCGCTTAGCTTTAAGACCTGTTAGATTAGGGAAGGTTGAGCTAATATGAAAGTAGAGGAATTAGATGGGAAAGGAAGGGAAACTGAGCTGGAATTTACAGTTGGATTCAGAGACATTTTAGAAGATTATTGCTTTAGGTAATGGAGACTGGAATAGCATATCTTATTGTTTGTAAGGAAGATTTTTATTTCATTTTTTTGCTTGCAGGCATGGTTCCTTCCATCCTGTAAATACTACTGTTTCCATCCACCCCAATAGCAGACTAGCCTGCAGGTCTTGTGCCAGAGCTGAAGTGGAGGATCAAATGGAATGAAAATGAGAATATAATGGATCAGATTGAGAATAATATTACAGGATGTCAATTTAAATTATCAGCATGACAAAGGAAATTTCCCCCCCTCTTGAACCAATTTCATTGTAATTTTATTACAATCCTATTACAATGACATTAAAGATTATTATTGTTGTTGTTGTTGTGGAGGAAAGAAGAGAATATTAAGGTTAATTGAGGTTTATGGGGATGACTCCAGAATAAATAGTCTTTTTGAAGCTGTCCTTTTTTTAGATTTCAGTTCTTTTTTCAACCTTGGTGCTCTCTTGGAGCAATATCCACAATTTATCTATCAGCATGGCATTGCCAGTGGAGGCTGGGGATTATGGTCATTGAATCCCATTACAACTTTACTAGAATAGCGTGTGGTTATCAGAAACATCACCATGATCAAGCAGGATAGATTCTGTGCAGACCTCCACACCTACCCAGTGGGGACCTCATCCTCAATAGGTACATGTCACATCTGTGGAAACAGCTGTAAATGAATTTTGCATTTCGCACATGCAGGTTTTTGAAAGATATATACTTTTTCTTTTTTTTAAAGGAAAGAGCTTATCCTCACCGGCAGAGGTCTTTGTAAAGAGGATGAAAATAACTTCACCTTAAAAAAGATGTGAGTGACAGTGAAACTTTGAGAATGAATCATCAGTCTTGAAATAAACAGGACTGGATGGGTTCCTCACTCAAGAGGTGAGAGAAGACCAAAGCTCCAAGTTGCTTTTAAATCCGCCTCTTTATTGCTGTCTGGTTTGGGATTGAAATGGGTGGGGATGGTTGACAATCCAGGATGAGATAATGGATTTGTAAGTTTGCCAGGCTCACAACCGTTTATCAAAACAATATTTTCCCAATGTCCTCTTGATGGGAGTGCCGTCTCAGTATTAATACAACATGGTATTGGCTTGGAATTTCCCAGCAATCTGATTGTAAGTGGAGATAAGAGAAATTTGCACATCCTTCACATTCTCTGTTTAGATCAGTGCTTCTCAAATAGTGGGGCGGGCCCCCCAGGGGGGGCGCGAGGCTCCGTAAAGGGGGGCGCGTTTGACCTCGGCAGTTTAGTTTAATTAAGGATTTAATTTTTTTTAAATTCCTAATGCACTTTAAATCTTTTCTGCTACAGTTAATAAAGCTATTCTTTGTTGTAAATTGATCCACATTTCTTTCTTTTTTTATTCTCTTATACGTTAATAAGGATACAGTGTTATGCAGAGGTGTACTTATAACAATTTTATAGACAAATGATACTATTTACAGTCGCGCGGGGGGCGCGACATGTTTTCTTCTTCCTAGGGGGGGCATGACAGAAAATAATTGAGAAGCACTGGTTTAGATGAAGATCAGACCTTGTCAGTGGTGGGCTTCTACCGGTTCGGACTGGTTCAGCTGAACCGGTAGTGGTTTGGTAGCCTGGGTCGCTGGAAGCCGCAGCGACCAAGGCCTGCCACGCCCCTGAACCAGTTCTTGTTTTTCGCTTTTGCACATGCGCATTCGCAGAACAATTTTTATTGCACTGGGCAAGCATGCGCAGCGCGGCAACAAACGAAACAGCAGTAGTGCCTGCTGGAACTCACCCCTGGACATTATCATAAAAGGAATTGATGTGTTTGCCTTAGTTTCAAGGTGCCCACAAAGTCTTCTCCAGACCTTGAAACTCTCTGTTAAGACATACTTTCTCTGGCATTTCCCAACATTATGGAACATAGAATAATTACACGTCATGATTGCTCATCACGGCTGCATTCGCCCGACACATTACATTTGGCTGCTGAGTTGACCCAGGTTGGAACAATATATCTATTTGCTTGTCCATTTCTAATCTTTGTAGATTGCCACAGTGAAGACAATATGAACCACGGAGTAAGAGAAACCAAAGCCGTGGAAGTTCAAATAGCATACCAATCAAGATGAAGCGCTCATAGTCAGTCAAGAAAGTTCAAAGTGGAATATTTTAATTCACTTGCAGAATGCAATGAGGAAGGAGGTGAGTCAGTTTGGCCTAGTGGTGAAGGCACCAGGCTAGAAGCTAGAAGCCAGTGAATTCTAGTCCTATTTTAGGCATGAAAGCCCAGCTGGATCCTTTTGGGCCTATTGAGCTGGGGTTCTGTTCTGACCAAGGCTTCCCAAGAACACGAAGCAAACTCCTTGTCCCAACAAAAAACCCTTTTATTTATTTACAGTAAATTCTGCTCATTCACAGCTGGCAAAGTCTTTCGAGGGAGGATTTACAATCACAGACCTTATCTGGCTTGGAGAGCTGACAGGCCGATATCTGCAGAACTTGGCAAGGAATCTCGGAGAGTCACAAACCAATTAAGCGAACTAATTGTCTCCTGCAAACTCCACTCCCCTTTCGCTCCTCTTTTATTTCCTCTGGGAGGGGCCATTCATCGTCTGGCCTTACTCCCAAGTCGACCGCTATTCTTTAGCTGTTCCCCTCATCTGGCAACTCTGTACATGCGCACACTGGGAACAGGCTCCAACTGTTCGTCTGCCTCACTGATGTCTGACTCTGAAGGCAGCTGATAACTGTCACACGGCTCTGGCCCCCTCTCTGCCTCCGACACAGAGCCCTCATCAGAGCCTTCCCCAGATTCCAGGACTGGCCCAGGTTTCTCCCCAACCTCTTCACTGTCTGAATCTGCTGGCTGCTGGCGGGCCACAACAGCTTCTCAGTGACATCTTTCCATGATGTTGGACCAGATAGGTAGAATCAATTTTGGCAAGAGGGTGCTTGATGTAATATGGTGCTGGGGAATTCTGGGAGTTGAAGTCCACATATCTGACAGCTGCCAAATTTGAGAAACGCCGGTTTAGACTCGGAGTAACAATCCCACAAGGCTGAATGGTTGAACCTTTTAGTGCTAGTTTTGGATGCTGGAACCAACATCCCATCTGCCTTGTCACCACAAACCTCGTGCAATTATGACACAATCGTTAATCATTCCCTGTTCTGGTTGTGGGGTTTTTTTTTAATTTAACGCCAGCTGCATCCTTTTTGTCTTGCAGGGCAAATGCAAAAAACGTTAGATAAATGTCCTGTTCTTTTGCTCAAAAACTGATGACAATAACCCACCGGTGAGGCTCTGCGTTAGAGGCCAGATTGAAAAGGACATGGAGTTGCACTAACACCATGGAGAATTTTCCTGCCTGTGCTCATTTCTAGTAAGAGTTGAGTTGTTGGCGGTCTAAAATATCCACTATTTTGTTTTCTATGCTGATCCGCTCATATGATCTACTTTTTTTTTCTTTCTGTTCTGTGTTTCACTTCTGCATCATCCCCTCCCCTCACCAAAGGGATGGTTGAGATGTGGAAACTGTCTTCCTTTTCTCTGATGCACTTTTGGAAGGAGAAAAATTGCAACAGGTTCACTTCCTCTACTTGACTTGGAGTAGTAGCTGAGTCAAAAGTTCCCTCCCAGTAGCCTTAATGACCATTTAAATTGTTGGCTAAGAGTGCTTTGCAGTATGATTGATTTGTTTAGTCATATATTAACTTTTTTAATGGCCACATCTGCTTTCTAAAGATAGAAGGCCAGGACTAATCTGTTGCATCTCAGAAAAAAAATATTTTTAATTGAATGGGTTAGGATTTTAGAGAGTGTCAAATTTTTCAACTTTTAATTTCCAAAAGTCTAGTTGTTCCCGAATCTAGGGGGAAGTGCTCATCTCCATTTCAAAGCCAAAGAGCCAGCGCTGTCCGAAGTCATCTCCGTGGTCATGTGGCCGGCATGACTAAATGCCGAAGGTGCACGGAATGCTATTACCTTCCCACTAAAGGTGATTCCTATTTTTTCTACTTGCATTTTTTACATGCTATCAAACTGCTAGCTTGGCAGAAGCTGGGACAAGTAACGGGAGCTCACTCCATGACATGGCGCTAGGGATTCGAATCACTGAACTGCTGACCTTTCGATCGACAACTCAGCGTCTTAGCCACTGAGTCACCGTGTCCCACCATATATTTCTTACTTTACTCAAAAAGTGAACTCTGCTCACACAGAGGCAGCCTAAAAGGTCATTAACTGGGTTTAAACAAGGTTCAAATTGCTCCCATTAAAAATCAAATTGTGTGGGCCCCACATTGGGAACCATTGGGCTATGCTGAATACACACAAACTACATTGTAAACTAGTATGATAGGGGAAATCCTACACTCTATGCTTTTTTTTATCAAGTGGGATCCATTCTACCACTGCTTTGGTTCAAATGCCATCAGTTCTTCCTATGTTGCTTGCTATATTTTATCCCCTTGATAAAAAGCATCCACAAAACAGACCTAAAACAGGATGAATCGACAACATCAGCAGGTATGGTGGGCCCAACTGGCAAAAGAAAGCTCAGGAGCGTACGGTTTGGAAAGATGTGGAAGAGGCCTTCATCCTGCAGTGGACAGACCATGGTTAAAATGATAATGATGATGATCCTATATGCACAACATTACGCATATCCCTTATAACTTGATGAGTCCCGGAAGGGAGAAGGGCGGTATAGAAATGTAAACAATAAATAAATAAATAAATTTACCATGATTCAAATGTGCTTTGTCAAATAATAATCATGAAGTAAACGTGTTATTATATTTTGTCTTTCAAATGAAGATTATATTCCATTTGAAAAAAAGCAAACCTTTTTATGAGTACATCAAATCTTGACTTTCTAGCTAACATCTTCCATCAATCAAAGCATCTGTGCTTCAGGATCGGATCAAGCCTTATAAAGATCTCTAAGGAAAGCGATGTTTTAGTCATGTCAGCTAAGGAAAAATGAAGCTGATGGATGGAGACTAATGAAATCAGAGGAACGATTTCAGCCTTCACTTTGTTGAGTGAGGTTCACCACATATTATTGTCTGGGCTATTAGCATCCTGAAGCACAGATAAAGAGGGTTGTTTGGGGTTAACATAGCTGCCCAGAGGCCCAAAAGCTGCAAACTTCATGGGTGTTGTAACAGCAATGAAGCTGTTACCGTATATTCTGTTAAGGCAAGTGCTAACCAGGTGAATCCCAGGTTGTTTCTCCTCAAGGAACCCACCGCCAAAATATCATGTAATATGCATGTCTGCCATCTCTGAATTTACTTTCTGGCATGGCTCATGAAATGAGCTAAGGCATAACCCAGATCGGGGATGTCTAAAGGAGGGGATGAAAGGAGTTAAGATGATGTGGGAGAAGAGCAGACAGACCTGGGAGGGGAGGGGAGTTAAGCATGTCACCAGCTTAGAATTGTTACGTTACCACAAATGCTCCAAGCGTAATCCCTCTTGAATTCCGTTGACCCTTATCTGGCACTGATTCAGAGTTAAGCTTTAGTTCACTAGATTCTTGTGTATAGGCTTGAGCAATAGATCTTCTGAACTACAACTTAACATATATGATCTTGATCCTTTGCACCTGACAGATGGCAGTTGCAGGTGAAAAAGGTGCTGTCAGGCCTGCAGCCACATTTTCTTTTACTGTAGATCTTTGGCCTGCCATGCTTTCTATTATTCTGCTACGCATTTTCTATTGTGGGAAAACGGGAGGGGGGATTGTAAGGAGTCACATACTGTGTAGTCACAACAAAATTCTTTCGAGAAAGCCAAGGCCATCCTTTGTCTCTGCACCTCTGCGTCTGACTGGAATTGGATGGGTGGAAGCTGCCAGCATGGCAGTGGGAGATTGGACCATGTGATGAACTTGTGGGTGTGGAGGGAAGAGCTTGAATTTCAACTGGGTGGGGAAAACTGGGAAGCTTTCAGATTCGGGTTTTCCCAGATGGCTCTCTTAACTAATTGGAACTTTAAGCAATACTTTGCCTTGGACTCTGGTTTACTTTTGGATGCTATTTGGAACCCTGATAGGTGCAGGGTTTCAGTCACACAGTTGTGGACCCTCCCTTAGCTTTATTGGACTCATCTCTGTGGATGCCCCAGATCTAGGTCTGTGGTTTTTATTTCCCATGTAATGGGAAGATAGCCACTGCAGTTGGTGAACCATGTTGCTAACTTAACAATTGTGGTGATTCGACTGACAACTGTAGCAAGAAAGGTTGTAAAATGCAGCAAAACTCCCTTAACAACTGTCTTGCTTAGCAACAGCAATTTTGGGCTCAATTGCAGTTGTAAATCAAGGACTACTTGTAAATGACCGCAGTAGGGGTCATGCAATTAATATATGGAACCCAGTGGTGGGTTTCAAATTTTTTAGAACCTACTCTCTAGGCGTGGCCTATTTTGTGGGCGTGGCTTGGCAGTCATGTGACAGGGTGGGAGTGGCCACCTTTTAAAATGTGGTGAAACTCATTTAACAACGCTCTTGCTTAGCAACCAAAATTTTGGACTCAATTGTGATGACAAATTCTTTCTTTCTTTCTTTCTTTCTTTCTTTCTTTCTTTCTTTCTTTCTTTCTTTCTTTCTTTCCTTTCTTCCTTCTTTTCCTTTCCTTTCCTTCCCGTTGGGTCACTAGCAGCGGCGGGCCAGATTTACTTCCAGGTACGCCAGTGGAACCCTCTCTCACCGGTTCTCTAAATTTCACCAACCGGCTCTCGCGAGTAGGTGCGAGCCTGCAGAAACCCACCACTGATGGAACCCCTAACTCCCATTAGAGAGCCAAACCTTTTTCTTTAGTTAAGTGTGGGAGATATATAGGTAGTCCTCGAACATACGACCACAATTAAGCCCTACATTTCTACTGTTTAAGTAAGACATTTGTTAAGTGAGTTTTGCGAACCTTTCTTGCCACGGTTGTTAAGTGAATTACTGCAGCGGTTAAGTTAGTAACAGGTTGCTAAGTGAAGCCAGCTTCCCCAATGACTTCGCTTGTCGGAAGGTCACAAAAGGGAATCACCTGACCCTGGGGATATTGCAACGGTCATAGATATGAACCAGTTGCCAAGGTCTGAATTTCGATCACGTGATGCTGCAGCGGGCATCACTATGAAACACGATCACATGTCACCTTTTTCAGTGCCATTGAAACTTTTGAACGGTCACCAAACCAACCGTTGTAAGTCAAGCACTACCTATATTTGTCATCTAGCCTGGTGTGGAAACATTGACCCCCCCCCCCCCATAAAGGGCCGTCTTCAGCTTTCCAGTCTTAAATAAAAGATAATCTATGTAATAGAAGATAATCTATCATGTAAAGAAATGCGTTCTTCTCCAGAATTTGATGGGACGGAGCAGCTGCGACAGACAGCTAATTTAGACCTTGGATGAACCAAGACTTTTGCGGGCCAAGGTAACATTGAAAGATGTGGGGAAGGGGGGGGGGGGATTATCCCTCACTGAGATGAAATAGGGAATAGATCCTCTACCCAATCTAGAGATAAGCTGCGAAATGGAGAACGGTCATATCGCCAGGAAGAGTAATCTATATACCTTTTGTTCATCGTGCGCCAGCAAATAGGAAGAAAGCTTTTGACACCGAACGAATGCTGCACATTGCACACACACACTCACACATACACACACACACCGGATATTCAAGCCGGGGGAAAAAAAAAGTGTTTTGCTTTGGAACAGATCCTGCGTGTCAACAATGAAAAGTATTAATGTTGCGGTCCTTAACTTATGACCGGTTCTCGACTTATGACCGGCCGCAGGTCTTCGACCCAGCTACAGACAGCCAGCAACAGCAGTCGCGTCTGATTGGCTGAGACGCGACTGGCTGAATTGAGTTGCTGGCTGTTTTGTAGCTGGGTCGAAGACCTCCTCCCTGACTCTAGACCACTTGACCCCTTCGGCCACTGTCCTTAAGGACTACCAGGGGCCCCCCATCCCCACCCTGGGCTGCTTTCCCCTGAGGGTGGACTACGGGGATTTTCACGGCTCCCTTCCCATCTTAGTAGTAGGGAAGCCCCTTCCTGCGCTCCTGGGGCTGGACTGGTTCCCTGCCCTTGGGCTGTCTGTAGCTGGGTCGAAGACCTGTGGCCGATCATAAGTCGAGGACCGGTCATAAGTCGAGGACCGGTCATAAGTCGAGGACCGCAACAATTAAAATATATAAACCCCCAAATCTTGGGTCCTTGTATGGCTTTTCCCCCCAGGCTCGTCCGTCCATCTGTGTCGCTCCCTCTCAAGGTGGAAAATGCAAAACTCCAGAAAGGAGGAGGAGGAGAGAGAAACATGTAGGTTTGCATGTAGCTAATCTGGAGCTCCAGATGCAAATTCAGCATTAGTGCATTTTAAAATGCCCCCTTGACTCGCTACATGGGCACCAGAATGGCCACGGCTGAGAGAGGCGGTTGCTAAGTGAGTCATGGGCAATTTTATGAGCCTTTTTTTTGGGGTCACGGTTGTTAAGAATCCCTGCGGTCGTTAAGTGAATCCAGCCTTCCTCGTCGACTTTGCTTTTTGGAAGCCAGCAGGGAAGGACCAGTCATAAATACTTACCATGTGACCCTTCGTTTGCACCCGGAAGAACTTTCTGTTTGTCCCTTTTCCGATGTCAGTGACCTTCCCAATATGGCCAACTTCCTGTCTGTCCCTGTGGTCAATCCCCTCCTTTGCCAGCAACTTTTCACAACAATGTTTCCCTGTCTAGCCACTATAAGGCTGTCCCCCTCCTTTTATAGTGAGGAAGCACCAGAAGCTGAATAGGTCTCTATTCAGAACCTTTCCTGCATTGAAGAGCTTGTCTTAGTCCTGTCTCTCCTACAACAATAGGGATATTCCCAACATGGCTGACTTCCTGTCCCTCCTTTATGACTGTCCCCCTCCTTTTGCTGCCTCTGTGGCCATCCCTCTCCTTTGTCAACATGGCCGACTTCCTGTCTCTCCCCTATAGCCAACCCCCTTCCTTTTGCAGTGACTTTTGCCAACATGGCCGACTTCCTGTCAGCCCACTATGGCTGTCCCCCTCCTTTTGCAGACATTTTTCCAACATGGCTGACTTCCAGTCCTTCCTTTATGACCGTCCCCCTCCTTTTGCTGCCTCTGTGGCCATCCCTCTCCTTTGTCAACATGGCCGACTTCCTGTCTCTCCCCTATTGCCAACCCCTTCCTTTTGCAGTGACTTTTGCCAACATGGCCGACTTCCTGTCAGCCCACTATGGCTGTCCCCCTCCTTTTGCAGATATTTTTCCAACATGGCTGACTTCCTGTCCTTCCTTTATGACTGTCCCCCTCCTTTTGCTGCCTCTGTGGCCATCCCCCTCCTTTGTCAACATGGCTGACGTCCTGTCTGTCTCCCTGTAGCCAACCCCCTTCCTTTTGCAGTGACTTTTGCCAACATGGCCGACTTCCTGTCTGCTCACTATGGCTGTCCCCCTTCTTTTGCAGACATTTTTCCAACATGGCTGACTTCCTGTCCTTTCTTTATGGCCACCCCCCTTCTTTTGCAATGATTATCCAGGTATGGCCGGCTTTCTGTCTGTTCTCTGCAGCCGTCCCCCTCTTCCTATAGCAGTGCATTGAGTACTAAACAAATGCCAAGTCCTGGGACAACGTTTTCAAATCAAAATGCATCGAATCCCACATTCGACGAGTTTTGAAGCAGTCAAGCACAAAGGTATCCATGTACAAAACCTCATTTGTTATGGGGGGGGGCACACAATTTGTGTGTTTGATCAGCCTGTTTCTTGGATGTTAACCACTCTGGAATTTCAATGCTCTTGTATTGGGCCCAAAAGCCCTTTAGAGAGGTTGATACCTCAATAGGAAGAACAAACTTGCTAGTGATGAATCTATTTATAGCTATATGTTTACAGGTAATCCTCGATTTATACCCATTCATTTAGTGACCATTTGAAATTATAACGGCACTGGAAAAAGTGACTTATTTTGACCATTATGACCGCTGCAGCATGCGTGTGGTCACATGATCAAAATTCAGATGCTTGGCAACTGGCATGCATTTATGACAGTTGCAGTATCCTGGGGTCATGTGATTCCCTTTTGAGACCTTCCCATGAATAAAGTCAATGGAGAAGCCAGTTTCATTTAGCAGTCATGTTAGTAACTTAATATAGTGGTACCTCGGTTCACGAACTTAATTTGTGAAATGACTCTGGTCGCGAACCGAATTGGTCGTGAACCGAGGCACAATTTCCCATAGGGTTTAATGTAAATCCGGTTAATCCGTTCTGACCTTGTTTTTGGGTCGTAATTCTTGAACTGACTCTGTTCGCGAACCGAATTGGTCGTGAACAGAGGCACAGTTTCCCATAGGGTTTAATGTAAATCCAATTAATCCGTTCTGATCTTTCTTTTGGTTTTAATTCTTGAACTGACTCTGGTCGCGAACCAAATTGGTTGTGAACCGAGGCGGAGTTCGTGAACCGAGGCGGAGTTCGTGAACAGAAGCGGAGTTCGTGAACCAGACCATATTTTTATGAACTTTTCTGTTCGTGAACCGAGGCGGAGTTCGTGAACAGAAGCGGAGTTCGTGAACCAGACCATATTTTTATGAACTTTTCTGTTCGTGAACCGAGACGGAGTTCGTGAACAGAAGCGGAGTTCGTGAACCAGACCATATTTTTATGAACTTTTCTGTTCGTGAACCGAGATGGAGTTCGTGAACAGAAGCGGAGTTCGTGAACCAGACCATATTTTTATGAACTTTTCCGTTCGTGAACCGAAACGGAGTTCGTGAACCGGAGCACATTTTGAGGAACTTTTCTGTTCGTAAACCGAATTGGTCGTGAACAGAGGCGTTCGTGAACCGAGGTACCACTGTAACTAGGATGATTCACTTAACAGCAATGGCAAGAAAGGGCGTAACATTGGCAAAATTAACTTAGCAACTCTCTTTTTGCTTAGCCACAGAAATTTTAGGCTCAGTTGTGATCATACGTTGAGGACTAACTCTATAGCAGAAAAAGGATACCAGTCTTTTAAAAAAAGTAACAGAAAATGAATGTTCCCAGCACTTCCCTATCGGGCCCCAGTGGGAGGCAATTGAAACAGGCTTGTAAGAAACACAGTTGTACAACCATCCATTCTTCTCTAATTTGTGCAATTTTCTACAATAGGCCACCCGTTTCTGGAGGAGCCACTTCCCTTCTTTGCTACATTCTCTAACTTCTCCATCAGCTGTCGCACACCAATTTAAAAAGCCGAGGAGGTGATTCCTCTCCATTTACTGGCATATTAGAAAATGAAAAATCACTCTACAATTTCTTTTTGCTTGCTCAAAATTGCTCTTTGTCAGATATAATATGCAGCAGCAGGATGCCACACAAGGCATTGTGGGTGTATCAGTGACAGAGTATTATATGGTGTGGGCCAGACGACGTGCTCGGTCTAAGTATAAAGTGGCAGAGGTTGAAGCTACAAATAACTTGGTAAGTGTTCGGAAGAATGGCCGTCGCATCTCACGCTAACTGAAATTGCTGACGGCATCCGAGACAGTTCCAAAAGGCAGTCACTGTTTCCCAACAAAAGAGGGTCTCAGAGCTTTTGAGTCTCCTTGGCTGATGTCATCGAGATCCTGAAATATCACTGCTGAGTTTGCAAGCAGCCGTGTTATTTCTCTGCCCTGTATTGATAAAGGAAGTCATGCGAAGCTGTGTCATGCAACCATTTCCCCAAATGGGAAATTGCGCTGGGATGATGCTTCGCGAAGTCGAGGGGGCGAGGTGGGAGTTTACAATGTTATAAGGCAAAAGAAAAATTAAACTTCCGTCTGCATTGGTTTGGCCCTAATAAAGGAGAATAAAGACTCTAATAAAGGAGAATAACGATGCTTGTCGATCAGAAAGGTTGGCAGTTCGGCGGTTCGAATCCCTGGCACCATATGAGTGAGCTCCTGTTACTTGTCCCAGCTTCTGCCAACCGAGCATTTCGAAAGCATGTAAAAAATGCAAGGAGAAAAATAGGGACCACCTTTGGTGGGAAGGGAACAGCGTTCCGTGTGCCTTTGGCATTTAGTCATGCCGGCCACATGACCACGGAGACATCTTTGGACCAGGCTCTTTGGCTTAGAAATGGAGATGAGCACCGCCGCCTAAAGTCGGGAACGACTAGCACACATGTGCGAGGGGAACCTTTACCTCCTTTAAAGAAGAATATTTGTACCTCAGGGTTGAAATTAGGGCTCCTTGGTGCTCTTTGAGCTTGCTTGTTTTCTGGCAGATGTTTCATTACCCAAACTAGATAACATCATCAGTGCTGATCAGAAATATCAAACTAGGAAACATCATCCGCATGGATGATGTTACCTATTTGGGCAATCAAACATCTGCATTTATATATATTCATATTCATTTCCTACCTTGCTGGCGGAACCACTGGCAGCCACAATGTATCTCCTTGCTTGTCCCACCATGAGTGAGACTAGCTTAAGTGATCGTGAGTGACATCACCGTTCAAATAATATTTTCCTCCTTACTCGGCCATCACCCAAGAGCTGCGACATCTCTCTTATTTTGGGGAATAGTCTGGAGTGCAGAGATTGGAAACAGAAGCAATAGGATAGGATCAGGATCATTAGCAATGGACGGCATCAGCCTGAGGCTGGTGTAGTCTTTGACCAGCTTGGAAATGAACTGAGATCAGTTCAGCCTGGCAGCTGAGATGGATCTGGAGATCAGTCTTGGATTGATTTGAGACTCTATAGCAGGGGTGTCCAACCTTGGCAACTTTAAGACCTGTGAACTTCAACTTCTAGTTAGTTTAGTTAGTTTGTTTATTCGACTTATTAACCGCCCCCTCTCCCCAAAGGGATTTGGGAGAATTCTAGAATTCTTCTAGAATTCCCCAACCGAGTAATTCTAGGAGTTGAAGTCCACAGGTATTAAAGTTGGCAAGACCCCTGCTCTATAGAAACTGATTTTGTTCCAGCACCTGGGCACTATTTTATACATTAAGGTTGCTGCGAATATGGCATGGCATCTGCAGTCTTGGAGAGAGCAATATCACGGCTATCATCCCCTAAATATTTATTTTTATTTTTAAAACTTGTCAAACTGGTTTGAAACAGATATAGGCTCATCATTCTTGGCAAAGGAGAACGTCAAGGTTTAGTATGTGGGCAGGTGTGCGGTTTTTCTCCCCAGTGGTATTCAAAACGTCATAATGTTAAAACAACACAGCTGGAAAACACAATGGTTTAGTGCTGGCCCCATGCCTTGCTTGGCACATAAGCATATTTTTTTAATAGTATAAACAAGGTTGGCATGTTTGATACTAGAAACGAACAAGGTGTCCATAAACACATTTCTTCAACTTGTATGAGTGAAATTGACTGTGTTTGTATTAAAGGACAGAAACTCTACAAATCTTCAGTTTTGGACATCTTCATGCAGTGCCAAGTCATAGTTTGATTAATTGCGATTTAATAACGGTTGGCACGGCCCATATCCCATGCCATATCCTCAAATCATAATTTACCAACTAGGTTGGCTGGATTGATGTAATATGAAAGATGTTATCCATTCAGTCATGTCTGGCTCTTGGCAATTCTATGAAGCCCAAATTTAACCATAGTTTACATCCTGGTTCATGCCATGGGCAAAGTTATAAGCTATGGCGGATGGGTCAAGTTCATGCCATATAGCAGCGATGGCGAACCTTTTTAGGCTCGCGTGCCATAAGGGGGGGAGCGCAGGGGGGTCGTGTGCTGGCGTGCCACACCCATAATGCAATGCGTGCCCCCCTCAGTGTGCATGCATGCATGACAGGTGCTCCCCCCCATTTTTTACATGCTTTTTTCGCCCTCCCCAGGCTCCAGAGGCTTTATAGGAAGTGACTTCCGGTTTGCTCATAGGTTCATTTTTAGTCCTTTGGAGGCTTCAGGAAAGCTCCTGAAACCTCCAGAGGGCTCCTATAAAGCCTGGGAAGGGCGAAAAATGGCTTTAAAAATGGCTGAATCAGCTGGCCAGCACCTACCTCGTGTGCCCTGCCAAATGGCTTTGCGTGCCACCTGTGGCATGTGTGCCACAGGTTCGCCATCACTGCCATATAGGAAGGAAAGGCAGCATTTGAACACAGGATGCTGAATGAACTCAATTGCATTAATAGGGGATCCAGACCCCTGAAAAGTGGGTCAATTAAATAAACCTAACCTTATTAGATTTTCGGGGATAGGGGAGGTTGAGGGTGGCCAAATTTCTTTTTTCACAATAAACCTGCCAAGGTGGTCTGATGTCCCCAGGTTCTCTCGCATCTGACTTGGAGAAGGCAGCATCTGCAACCTGGCGCTCTCCAGCTGGGCTCCCGGTCAGCTCCCAGAAACCTCCCTCTAGCTGGGAGTTGCTCATCTGAAGGGCGCCAGGTTGGAAAAGGCTCAGTTGGATGCAGGCCGCAGAGTCAGTCAGCACTGGAGAAATGACTTCCTTACTAATAAAGGAGAATATCTGTTGCTCAGAGTTGGCATCGGGGGTCCTTGATGCTCTCTGATTTTTCTTGTTTTCTTGTAGACATTTCATTTACCCAACTAGATAACACCATCTGTGCTAGAAGGGAGTGGGGTGTGCAGGGAGGAGGAGGAGGAAGGCGATGACGACAACAACTATGGGGTCCTTGGTGCTCTCTGAGCTTTGTTGTCTTCTTGCAGATATTTCATTGCCCAACTAGGTAACATCATCAGTGCTGGAAGGGAATGGGGTGTGCAGAGAGGAGGAGGAGGAGGACTATGGGGTCCTTGGGGTTCTCTGAACTTTGTTATTTTCTTGCAGACTTCTCATTACCCAAATTAGGCAACATCATCAGTGCTAGAAAGGAATGAGATGGGGGGGGGAGGGAGGGAGGGAGGGAGGGAAGGAAGGAAGGAGATGGGAAGAAAGGAAGGAGATGGGAAGAAAGGAGAGAGGGAGGGAAGGAAGGAAGGAGATGGGAAGAAAGGAAGGAAGGACGGAGATGGGAAGAAAGGAAGGATATGGGAAGGAAGGAGAGAGGGAGGGAAGGAAGGAAGGAAGGAAGGAAGGAAGGAGATGGGAAGGAAGGAGAAAGGGAGGGAAGGAAGGAGATGAAAAGAAAGGAAGGAAGGATATGGGGAGGAAGGAGAGAGGGAGGGAAGGAAGGAAGGAAGGAGATGGGAAGGAAGGAGGGAGGGGGGAAGGAAGGAGATGGGAAGAAAGGAAGGAAGGAGATGGGAAGAAAGGAAAGATATGGGAAGGAAGGAGAGAGGGAGGGAAGGAAGGAGGTGGGAAGGAAGGAGAGAGGGAGGGAAGGAAGGAGATGGGAAGAAAGGAAGGAAGGAGATGGGAAGGAAGGAGAGAGGGAGGGAAGGAAGGAAAGAGATGGGAAGGAAGGAGGGAGGGAGGAGGGAAGGAAGGAAGCAAACTGCGAGGTCTTTGATGCTCTCCCAGCTCGCTAATTTTCTTGCAGACGTCCCATGCCCCAAACCAGGTAACATCATCAGCCCTAGTCTTTAGTCTTGACGACGTTAAGCATCCTCAGACTAGCATTGATGCTCTGAAGCTACTTTGGGGTCACGAAACGCCTGGCAAAAAACAAGCAAACTCGGAGAACACCAAGGGACCCCCCCCTCTCCCCGCCCCAACCCCTTCCAACGACGTCCTTTACCCCGAGCAGCCTCCCCCCCCCCCTCGCTCGGGGAAGGGGAGGGTCTCCTCCACCCCCACCTCCCAGCTCCGCCACAGCAGAGTCCCGGCTGGGCTCCCTCTCGCAACTTCTTCTTCTTCTTGGCGCTTGTGCGTAAAGTTTGGCGAGGGCTTCGGAGGGGCGCCCCAAGCGGCGGCGTTTCGAACCCAGGACTTCCCTTCGCTCCCTCCCCTTGCTTGTTACACCCCCCCTCCTCCTCCTCCTCCCCATCGGCTCCGCCTTTTTTTTTTTTTTGCCTTGCCCTGCCTCGGCTTTTTGCCTGCGAACCGGCTTCGCGGGGGGAAAAGCGAGCGAGCGCGTCCGTGCGCGGAGATGGAGCCGCCCCGAGGCGCGTGAAACTGGCAGGAGAGGCGGCGGCGGCGGCGGTGGGGAGCGGGGCGGGGGCGGCCCGGCAGCGGCGCTTCTTCCTTTCATTTTCGGCTTGCAAGAAAAGCCGCCGCCCGTCGGATCCCTCGGCCTTTTTTTCCGGGCCGGCCAAGTGGGGAGAGAGACGGGCTGGGGGAAGCTGGTCGGCTGGCTCCTTCCACCTCCCGATCATGGAAGATGTGAGTAATGCGAGGGTTTGTTTACGAGGCATGTTGGTTTATTTATTTATTTATTTATTTTGGAAAAAAGGGGTCCGGAGTTGAAACAAAGTTTTAAAGTTTCCAGTCCTGTGCGCGGGGCTTGGCTTGCTTTAAAAAAGAGAGGGGGGGGTTTTCCCAAATCCGGGAGCTCCCCCCCTTTTCCTCTCCAGCCTTTAAAAAAATAATAATTATAGTTTTAAACCCAGACTTTGTTTTGGCTCCGAAGTTTAAACTTGGGTGAGTTGTTAAGCCGAGAGGGAAGGAAAGGGTCTTTAAGTTTTGTGTTGTGTTTCTGGGCTGGGAAGAGTTGATGGAGAGGGAGGATGGATGGAGGCCCTTGGCGGGGTATGTGTGTGTGTGAGTGTTGGGGGGGGGGGAGTGGACGAAGGAGGGAGGAAAGACAAGCGAAATAGGCCTTTTTCTTCCTGCCTGCCAAGATTGCAGCGGACACGAAGCGGGAGGGAACTCAGAAGAAGAAAGTGGAGGACAAAAAAGACTGGGAAGGTTTGTTTTCCTGGCCGGGGGGGGGGGGGGGGGGCATCAGCCTTGGAAATCAGGGAGGAGGGGGAGGAGGGGGCGGGCGCTGCAAAGAGGGGAACCGTTGAGTTGACTGATAGCCCCCAAAGTTGATAAAAGATGGGTGGGAAAAGACAGGAAAAGTTTTGTTTGTCTGGCTGGGAGATGCTCCAAGTCCCTTGCAAAGGAGTAAGACAGTTTGAGAGGTTTTGGGGATGGGTGGATTGGGGTTCAAACCTGGCCCTGTGTTTTGGGCAGGTAAGCCACCAGCAAGTAACTCTTCACCTTTAGTAAGTTGGGAAAAGTGCCCGGGATGTGGAGTATGGATTGACTAGCTCTTGTGGGAATGCAGTGAACAGTGGTTGGGGAGCCCTAAACCAAAGTCTTGGGACACCCCCAGGCACTCAACCTGCCTTCCCTCCCAGCAGTTTCTATCCCATTCAATCCTGTCTTTTTGCATTCTCGGTCCTTCAGCTATCCTGGCTGTGTGTGTGTGTGTGTGTTCATATAGGGCACCTTCACCTGTGTTTAAAATAATCATGGTTTATTCATTGAATCTCATTTCCTGGGGTTGTGCATAAACCATGTACCCAGTAACCTAATTTGCAAAATAATACAATGATAATAATAATAATTATCCGGGAGCCAAACTAACCCACCTTTGGAATGTTGCATAAATGCAGCCTGTCGGTTTGCTATTTTCTTTTTTCTTCCACAGATGGGGAAGGGGGGGTTGGACTGGATGACCTCTTGAGTTACCATATAACATTCCAAAGATGCATTAAGACAGAGGAGAAATATAGATGTGTGAAGGGCTGGACCTTGGGGGGGAATTATGGAGCCTCGGATTCACACAGTCTGTGATCCAGTACTTAACAGTATCTCTATATCCTTTGCTCTAGGATGCCAGCTGCTTAGGTAGCCCAATAAAATGAAATTTTGGCATCCTTTCTCTGAACTTCAGGTGCCCATGGAGGTTAGGGGATGCCACAGTTAAATGGCTGTGCCTACAAACCAGAGTTAAAGCATCCTAAAGGGCCTTTTTCTATTAGAGTTCCCATTTGCCTTCTCTGCTGAGATCTGTAGCTCAGAAACAGCAGTGGAGGAAATGTATGCAAATCTTCCCATTTCTGGTTGAACCATTCACTACTCAACTCAGCTTTTGATTTAGAAGATGCCCCTCTTCATCCTTTGCCAGTTGCCTTAGGAAGCCTGGGAGGGTGCAAAAAAAAAAATATGCATCGGCATTTTAAATTTAAATCTGCATTTCTGCAAAAAAGAAAAAAAAAATCTGTGTTGCAATCTTAAAGGAAGTGTTTCTTCCTGTGTGCTTGAAAGGAACTGTTTTCTAGAAGCAATTCTAGAAGGAAGGCTAGTCTAGAATCAGCAGCAAGGGGAAGATAAGGAGGTCTGTTTTCTATTAAGCCAATTGTCTCTGATGAGACTGATACGACCTGTGGGAAAGGGATGTGAGGAGTGGACCAGGATGACCAAGCAGAGAGCTTCTGGCTTAGCATGTCGTGGGAACCTGGTTGAAGGTAGTTTATTCAGGAACTTTTTACCACCTGCGACTCAACGCAACTCATGGCACACATGTGTTCCCGTTTCCTGAATTGTGACAGTTGTCTGGCTGCGCGGAGGTTGCAAAAGTAGAACTTATAGATGGAAAACGCCAAAGAGTTTGTTTCGGTCGCGTCATTTCTTATTTCATTTTTATCTTTTGCATGGGAACGTTAAAGAACAGGCCGTCCTTATCCTGCAAATAGAATGCCATTCTTTTCATAAGAATTTCCAGCATCTTTTGTGCTTCTGAATCTGAACTCACCCAGATGGAGACCAAACCATTCCCGTCCTTGACCTTAAGAGTTTAAATGATTCATTTGTGTCTCTTTTTTTTTTAATTATTATTTTTAGTTCTGCTGTGTCCCTTGGTCCCCTGTTGTTGTTTTTTTTGTTTGTTTCGCTTTGCAATGCTTGTCTGTTCGAAGAGAGTCTTGCCTTCTTCTGCCAACAACCTGTTTGCGTTCATTCTGACTCAGGGCACTTCTCTTATCCTGGCACCACGAGCCGTTTCTTTTACCCTGCTCGCAGGGGCTGTTCCGCACACAGGGGGGGTGAAAAAAGAGGCTTTTCACGAGCCCTTCAGCTGTTCCGCCTTCTCAGATGAGGAAATGGCCTTTTTAATGCTTTATAAGGATATGGTAATGGTGCGGTGTGAATCTGCTGATCTGTCTCTATTGCTCCCTGCCTGCCTCCTGCAGCAGAGAGGGGAAAGGCAGATGCTTAAGCTTCCTGCTTAAAAAGACCTGACATTGCTTGAGAACAGGGAGGTGATCCCAAGAATCTTGAGCTGCAATCGGTAATCCACAGGCAGCTATGACAAGAGTTCTCAAGACATACGTTTAAACTAGCCTACCAATCAGACTAGAGGGGCCTTGGAGGTCTTCTAGTCCAAGCCCCTAATCAAGCAGGAGACCCTGTATAATTTGAGATAAGTGGCTGTTCAGTCTCTTCTAAAAAGCTTCCAGTGATGGAGCACCCATAACTTTCTGGAGGCAACTTCTGTTCCCCTGTTAATTGTCCTCACTGTCAAGAAGCTTCTACTTAATTCCAGGTTGCTTCTCTCCTTGATTACTTTTGCATCCACTGTTTTTTTTTTATCTTGTCTTCAGGTGCTTTGGAAAATAAGTTGACCCCCTTCTTCTTTGTGGCAGCCCCTCAAATACTGGAATATTGCTATCATGCCAGCCCCTGGTCCTTCTTTTTCACTAGACTAGACATACCCAGTTCCTGCAACCGTTCTTCATATGTTTTAGTCTCCAGGCCTTTAATCGTCTTAGTTGTTCTTCTCTGCAAGCAGGTTGCCTCAAAACCAAGCCAGGGAATTTATTTTCCTTCAGATACCACAAGCAACTTGCTCCAAGGCCTTCTCTCATCATGGGCCAGGATGATCAAGAGCATCTCTCAACACTGGTGAGTTAACCAGAAAATGGCAGCTGAGCAACAGCGCAAGTTTCCATTCCAGCCTCGACCCAGCTAGACCCATTGTCTGTCCCAGCCCAGCATTTAACAGATTAGCAGAGTTGGAAGGGACCTTGCAGGTCATCTAGTCCAACCCCCTCCCTAAGCAAGAGACCCTGCATCTGCCTCTACCTAGGATTGAACTCACAACCTCCTGATTGGGAGGCGAGAGTTCCACCTCTAGGCCACAAGTCGCTTATGGTAGCTGATAATGATTTCCCCCCACTAGAAAATGAACCGGAGATGAAGCACCAGTAGGCCTCTTCCTGCTTCCCCTAACCACCATTTGCTCAATTAAACCAATTCTCTGAATTCAAACAACATGGAACCCTAAGCTAAACGTTGCTATCTGGAATTTTTGCACGATGCATTAGCCTAAAACATGGCCGGCTACTTTGTCATTCACTCTGTTGTGCAAATCCAGTCATTTCATGCAAATTATTCCTTTCAACTATTCTGCAGCTAGGGAGTGACCAAAGAGTGGTTTGCTTCCTGTCCTTTTGATTGGTAAAAACCAGGAGTTTTAGCTAAGATTGTAACTTGTGGCATTGCGGTGATTTTTTCCAAATGAATTAACACCTGGTGTAAGGATTTGGCAACTGCGTCTGTATTTTCAACTTATGTCCTTGAGAACTCAAGGTATATAATAATTACTTTGCGGGATCATTTGATACAGTTTTATGGGGCTTTCCCCCCCCATAACTGGACAGTCAGATGTTTCTGAACAAGTTGATGATGCTCTCGCCCTTATGTTAATTGTTTGCTGTCAGCATCTGGAATATTTTTTTTTTAATTGCCAAAGGAACACAGAATTTATGGATCGGTTTTATGTATTTTTAAAACCTTTTGAGGCTTAGCCCGCGCCTCTTTATTTCCTTTTTAGACATGCTATCTTTACTCAAAACAATTTGCTCCTTATTTCATAATGCGGCTTTTATGAGGTGTGACAACTTCATTCTGACTGCGGCGGCCTCGCCTGCCAACAGTGTGAAGAAATAGGACATCATAACAATTTCTTGTGTACATTCTGTAATTCTGCAGATGTGCTACTTGGAGCGCAACGGTTCGTGCCCAAAGTTTTCCTCTTAAAAGGTTTTTTTTTTTTCATAGCAGTCTTTTTTTTTTTATTGTAAAAGTTTTTCAAATACAATTTTTCAATACAATATCCCACCCTGCCCCTACCCCCTACCCCCCCACTAATCCCACCCTCCTCCCCCCTCCCCGGAGCTTCCCAGAGTTGGATACAGGGTATCAGACTTTCAAATCTGCTTATTTACAATCTCTATCCATGAACATTAATAATAAACCTTTTCCCTAGTAAGCTATAACAAGTTTATCTGATCCATATCTGTTTTGTATAAAACTAATCCAGTTCCTCCATTCCAACAAATATTTGTCATGTGATTGATCCTTTAAATACGCAGAGATCTTAGCCATCTCTGCCAGATTTGAAACCTTAGAAATCCATTCCTCTACCGTACCTAGATCCTCCTTTTTCCAATACTGTGCTACAAGCAATCTTGCAAGCAGTTATTAAGTTCAATATTAACCTTGTTTCAACAACAGTACAATTTGTGGTTATGCCCAGTAAAAAAAGTTGCGGGGTAAATTCTATTTTCCTTTTAAAAATCTTTTTTTGCATGATCCACCAAATTTTAATCCAGAAAGCTTTAACCTTTTTACAAGTCCACCAGATATGATAATATGTTGCCTCATCACAATCACACCTCCAACATTTCGGGCTCTGGCTCGGATACATAATTGATAATTTTTTAGGGTCCAAATGCCACCTATAAAACATTTTATAAAAATTTTCCCTCAAATTTTGCGCTTGTGTAAATTTTACATTTCTTACCCAGATCTTCTCCCTCTTAAAAGGGTTTTTGTGAGGTGATATCGGAAGGAACAACAATAACAAAACCTATCGCTACCAACTTCAGCTTGTGGGTGGCCTTAAGCTAATGTACAATCATGGGTGTTCCCCTTCTCCATGCTGACATCCCTCGTCTTCACTTCTGTGGGTGTCATGGAAACCATACAAACAAACCCCAGCCTCTATTTTAACTTAATGGCTAGAATGGGAAGGGATGGTCCTGAATTCTAAGGCAGTAGGTTCTCAACACGGACCCCCCTTTAAATACCTTTTGTGGCCATGGGACCCCCAAGACTTAACGCAAGATTTAAATCATAACATTTCTTCAACCCTTTGTGAACCCCTTGTGTCAACAGGTTGTGAACTACTGCTCTAAGCTATCGTTATGGCCCGCCAGCGGCCAACAGAGCTGGCAGCAATTTCAGATAGTGAGGAGGTTGGGGAGGAACCTGGGCCAGTCCTGGAGTCTGGGGAAGGCTCTGATGAGGGCCCTGTGTCGGAGGCAGAGAAGGGGCCAGAGCCATCTGACAGTTATCAGCTGTCTTCAGAGTCAGACATCAGTGAGGCAGATGGACAGCTGGAGCCTGTTCCCAGTGTGCGCATGCACAGAGTTGCCAGATGAAGGGAACAACTAAAGAACAGGGGTCGACTTGGGAGTGAGGCCACAGGTGAACAATGAATGGCCCCTCTCAGAGGAAATAAAAGAGGAGCGAAAGGGGAGTGGAGTTTGCAGGAGACATTTAGTTCGCTTCATTGGTTTGTGATGAGACTCCTTGTCACATTTTGCAGATATCAGCCTGGCAGCTCTCCAAGCGAGATGAGGTCTGTGACTGTAAATTCTCCCTTGCAAGACTTTGCTGGATGTGAATGAGAAGAATTCACAGTCAATTAATAAAAGGAGGTTTTGTCGGGACAAGGAGTTTGCTTCATGCTCTTGGGAAGACTAGTTCAGGACAGCTATTATGAAGTTTATGGGTCATCCTTGACTTATGACCATTCTCTTAACGGCCGTTTGATGTCACAAAAGATGTCCAAAAAAGGGTACTTATGATTCAGATTAAAAGTTCTGACTGCTGCCCCTCCCGTAGTCATGTGGGATGGTCACATTTTAAGCCCGTGGCAACTGGCCCCCGTTTACGCCTGTTTGTAGGGTCCCGTGATTAGATGCTGATGATTTCCAGGTAACATTCAGATTGCAAGCCCAGAAACGTTACGTTCACTTAACCATGTTATTAATTCAACAAATGCAACGATTCACTGATTAACAATTAACAATGGCTAAATTGACAATTGTGGCAAGAAAAGTCGTAATACTCACTTAATAAATGTTCCACCTAGCCCCCTAAATTTTGGGCTCAATTGTTATTGTAATTTGAAGATTAGGTGTATTATAGATTGTATTGGAGTTGTTTTTTTTCAGACGGCTTGACATATACCTGTCAATTTAACTGTCAATTTCACCAACTGTACATATTTTCTTTTATTTGCTGCTTGGAGGAAAGTTTAGATAAGGAAGAAAGGCTTAATGTAATCTTGACGTGGTATTTAGGCTTGATGTGCACCCAGCCAGTGTAGGGTCAGAAAGAATTGAGTTAACTTGGCTGCACGTGTACCTTGCTCCTTGCTAAGGGGGTGGGTGGGTGTCACATGAAGAATCTGTTTCAAAACCTGTGCAGGTGCATCCCTTTCTGGCTCATTTGGACAACTGCAAAAACATGAATTAGGAGGAACAAAGCTTGCAGATTCCAGCAACTGGAAATACCTCTTTTCAAAGCTGTTGCAAGCATCTTAACAGTGACGTATACCTGGGGTCAGTTATGCAGAAAAACGCAGTGTACATTTTTACAACAAGCTGAAGTTCTTTGTAAGGGACGTGGTGGCTCAGTGATTAAGACGCTGAGCTTGTTGATCAGAAAGGTTGGCGGTTCAGCGGTTCGAATCCCTAGCGCCACGTAATGGAGTGAGCTCCCGTGACTTGTCCCAGCTTCTGCCAACCTGTCAGTTCGAAATCATGTAAAAATGCAAGTAGAAAAAATAGGAACACACAAAATAAGAAGACACATTTATTCCATCTAGCCGGCCTAGCGTAACCCCTTGTATTGACCATTAGACAGTTTTAAATTTGGGATTTTAATTCGGTTTTTAGCACAGGTTTTACTAGAATAAGTTTTTTAAATTTTATATGTTTTGTATGTATTTTAACATTCCCGTGCGCCGCCCTGGGTCCGTTTGGAGAAGGGCGGGATATAAATTTAATAAAATAAAATAAAAAATAAAAAAATAAAATAGGAACCATCTTTGGTGGGAAGGTAACAGCGTTCCATGCGCCTTTGGCGTTTAGTCATGCCGGCCACATGACCACGCTGGCTCTTTGGCTTTGAAACGGAGATGAGCACCGCCCCCTAGAGTCAGGAACAGCTAGTACATAGGTGTGAGGGGAACCTTTACCTTAAAGTTCTTTGTGACACTTTCACACGAGCACCCTCGTACACAGTATTATTCGGGAGCAAAGCAGACAGGATATCAGAGCTGCAGTATTTTGTGTAAGTTATTTGTAGGCTGCCTTGAAGGGTGCAACAGCTTAAGGCCGTGTGTGCAAGAATAAGTGTTAAAAAAAACCATCCTGCTTCTAAAAATGGCATCAAAAAGGCTTCTGTTAGAAGTCCCAGTATGCCTAAATTTGTACACAGATCTGAAGGTTACAGGAAAGACACAACTTCCTGATACCTTCAGTAGATTTCTTTTAGAGCCCTTTATCTAAGCAAGCTATATGAGTTGACAAACGTTGAAAGCACAAAAGTTGGTTTATATTGAATTAATTTCAAATTAAGGACCCGAGGTAACCTTAGGTTTGTGAATATCAATAGCAATAGCACTTATGTACCGCTTCAAAGTGCTTTACAGCCCTCTCTAAGGGGTTTACAGAGTCAGCATACTGCCCCCAACAGTCTGGGTCCTCATTTAACCACCTCGGAGGGATGGAAGGATGGGTCGACCTTGAGCCTGGTGAGATTCGAACTGCCAAATTGGAGGCAGCTGGCAATCAGCAGATATAGCCCGCAGTACTGCACTCTAACCACTGTGCAACTGTGGCTCATCTGAATGATGTTGTTATCACTGCAGCATAAGAGTAATTCTGTTGACCCTCGAAAAGCGTCACATTCAAGGTATCTTACAATGCTCGCTTGCACAGTTCTTCTCGGAAATAAAATGCTATTGTCCTATAGAACATGCTCCAGGCTAAGACTTGTGATGCGTTTAAGCCTTAGCTTCTAAAAATACAAGCTGAGCAAATATCAGTTGCATCCTGAAAAAAAGCAAAATAGCAAAGGGATTTTTTTGCATCCAAGAATTCTCAGCCGTACGACAAACAGTATTTATATACGTGGTGGCCATAATGGGGCGTCTTAATGCCTCAGGACCTCAGCACATTGTTCGGTGCGAGTGTGTATGCAGATCAGATGGATTTTGTTCTTTGACAGATAGGAGGAGTGCTTAGACTTAAATACTGCTTCACAGTGCTTTACAGCCCTCCCTAAACAGTTTACAGAGTCATCCTATTGCCTCCAACAATTTGGGTCCTCATTTTACCCACCTCAGAAGGATGGAAGTCTGAGTCAACCTTGAGCCTGGTGAGATTTGAACTGCCAAATTGCAGGCAGCCAGCAGTCAGCAGAAGTAGCCCTGCAGTACTTCATTCCAACCACTGCGCCACCACGGCTCAGATAATAGCTTATGTGGTCCTAGGCTACTTTGCCCATTACACTAAGCCATAGTTTATTTGATAAACCACAATCAGATGAAGTCCTGCAACGTGTTAAACCAACCCAAAGCTATTGGTGTTGTTTAGTGTATTGTATCCATCACTCCAATATACTAAACGATGATGTGAGTGCTCCATCACTACAAGATTTTAAGAAGAGACTGGACAGCCATTTCTCCAGAATGGCTTCCTGCTTGTACAGGGGGTTGGATTAGAAGACCTCCAAGGTCCCTTCCAACTCTGTTAATTCTATATGATCCCAGCTGCTTGTGGGAGTGATCCATGTTGGTACTTCCTTAATTTATTGCTATCAAAATTAACAAGGTAGGCAATTCTGATAGGCTGGAAGCTTAAGAGGAACTGGTGAGTGAGCAGAATTCATTTCTGTTTCATTTCGCTATCTCATTTATCTTCTCCCCACTACATTTCTGTATATTAATCTCTTTGGTTATTTGTATTCATTTTTAGATATTCTCTACAGCAGGGGTCTCCAACCGTTGCAACTTTAAGTCTGAAAGACTTCAGCTCCCAGACTTCTCCAGCCAGCTTTGCTGGCTGGATAAGTCTGGGAGCTGAAGTCCTTCAGACTTAAAGTTGCAAAGGTTGGAGACCCCTGCTCTACAGCCTCGGTCAGTCAATCTGAACCCTGAACAAGGGGAGATTTAACTGGGTGATTGATAAAGCAACTGCCCAGTCTGTTTCCTGTAAATCCAGCTTCTCTTGAAAAGCATAAACATTTGTATGAACGTTGATGGAAATTTGGATGTGTGTCCCAGGTGCCTTTGAGAACACATTCACAACAGGCTGATTTAGCATATATTTTAAAATGGACTGTCTTTCTCTCTTTTAGAAATGTCAGAGGGACTCTAGAATCATGGCTTCTTTCTTTTCTTCCATTCAATCATGTTCAATTCTCAGAGACCGCCTGGACAAATCTTTGCAGTTTTCCTGACCAGGAATTTTCAGAAACCATTGCCTCCTTCCTGGGGCTGAGAGAAAGTGACTGGCCCAAGTCACCTAAGGCACAGGACTAGAACTCACAGTGGGCAGCTGGTCTTTGGGCTTCCAGTCCTTCGGCATGCACGACGACCAGATGTGCATGCCAGAAACCGGAATACCAGTTGGGTGGCGTGCGCACCACCCAGCTGCTCTTTGGGTTTCTGGCAGTCTGGCGCACATATGCACACGCTTACATGTGGCCACTGCTCTAGAGTCATGTCTGGATCTCGGTTAAACGTCATGTGGGTTAGCAAATTGCTACTTTAAAAACCCTCACTGAAAGCTCTGAGGTGCTAGAAAAGAATATTAGTTTTTAGCACAGATCAAAATCAACTTCTTCAATATTGTGTTTTTCAAACTTCATGTCTTTCCTTTAACCTTGAGTTACTTAACAAGGTATCCTACTTCCTAGAGTGTAGGTCAGGGTGGGGAATAATGGCCTTTAAAAAAAATAACCTCTAGCGTTTCTAGTTAAGACAATTGGAGAAAAACATTGTTTTAAACCAGAGATGGGAATCCATGGCCTCTTTATGACTTGTAGACTTCAACTCCCAGAATTCCTGAGCCGTCCTGGGCCATAAAAGGGCCATTGTTCCCCACCCCTGTTTTAAACCAAGATGGAGTTGTCCTTCCCCAACAGATGCCATCCAGATGTCTTCAACCTCAGCCTTCATAATTCCTAGCCATTGTAAGCAGAAAATACATATAACCTGGGTTTCTTTCTCGTCTTTGTTTACAGAGAAGTCATGCCCTGAATTTTTAGTGTTATCTTCCTCTCCACCTTTAGTGTCATCTTATCCACCTTTCCATCAACACAAGCTCATCCATATCTAACCCTCCCTTCCTGCCCACCATCCCTCCTATCCAGCAAATGGCCAGGAAGGAAGGAAGTGTTTTCCACAGATCTGGACAGATTTACTGGCAGAGGCCTTTTGAAGAATGTTGAATAGTGCTTCATGCTAGTTTTGTAAATCCTCCCTCCTAAAGGAAATAGGTTGTCCACCTTATCCTAAGACAAATAATTGGTGGCAGTTCTGTCCAATATAATGAGGACTTACTCATTACATTTTAGCTTGGTAAAACATCCTTTGCAACCATCTGATTCTAAATAGGTCTTTATTTCCAACACACCAGGTCCCTTTCAATGTCTCTGTACGCATCAACATCTGAGAAGGCATAAACTAATTATTACTATTATTTCTTTCTCTCCCTCAGGTGATTTGCCTTTTTTTAAAAAGTCTGGATCCAAAACAATGTAAACCGTTATTCAGGAAGTTCTAATTTGGGGATCTGATGAAGAAAGAAAGGTCTGGTCTCTAAAGAAAGCAACTCCTCCCTTCGGCATCAATTAGATTTATTTATCTATTTATTTGTTTGTCAAGCATGTGCAAGATAGCTGGTATAAATATGAACAGAGACACCAACGAAGGAAATGAATACAAATAAAGGAGAACAGTGGGACAGGGACGGTAGGCACACTAGTGCACTTATGCACGCCCCCTTTAAGGACCTCTGAGTGGGGTGAGGTCTACGGTAGACAGTTTAAGGTTGAAGCTATGGGGGTTTGAGGATATAACAACGGAGTCAGGTAGAGCATTCCAGGCGTTGACCACTCTGTTGCTGAAGTCGTATTTTCTGTTTGGAGTGGTTTACCTTGAGTTTGCATCTATTGTTTGCCCGTGTATTTTTACAAAAGCTTGTGTCGAGGGCTGACTTTCAATAGATCACAGCGAGGGAGCTGCTCTGCTACGCACGAAACCCCGACCCAGAATCAGGTCGTCTACGAATGATTTAGCACCGGGTTCCCCGCGAACGTGCGCTTCGCCGCGGGCGAGAGGCGAGAGGCGGCCCTCTTCCGGCCGCACTCCGCTCCCGTGACGGACGGCTCTCTGCACCGGGCCGGGTGGCCCGGCTATCCGAGGCCCACCGAGGCTCCTCGGCGCTGCGGTATCGTTACGTTTAGGGGGGGATTCTGACTTAGAGGCGTTCAGTCATAATCCCACAGATGGTAGCTTCGCCCCATTGGCTCCTTAGCCAAGCGCGTACACCAAAGGTCTGAACCTGCGGTTCCTCTCATACTGAGCAGGATTACTAGCGCAACAACACATCATCAGTAGTTTGCCCGTGTATTATTGCGCTTGAAGCTGAAGTAGTCATTGACAGGTAGGACATTGTAGCAGACAATTTTGTGTCCTATGCTTAGATCAGATCGTAGACAGTGGAGTTCAAGCCCAAACTTTCGAGCCTGGTGGCATTAGGGATTCCGTCGTGAGTAGAGGTGGAGGACTCTTGTGAAATATCTCTGGATTCGCTCGATTGTATTGATGTCCGATATGCAGTGTGGATTCCAGGCAGAGAAGCTGTATTTGAGAATTGGTCTGACAAAGGTTTCATATGCCCGTGAATGTTGCAGATGTCATGAAAAAAACTGAGCAGAACACGACTATGGATACCTCTTCCCCTTAGGAAGCTTGGAGGAAATCACACAGAGCATAAAGTTTTTGGAAATATCCTGGAGGATTCTGATGAAGTGATGTACTCGAACCTTTAATGGTGGAGATCCAGGTCATTCCAAGACCAGAATTTTTTTGAAACCGAGAAGAGGTATAGACCATCAAGGACAGATTATATGGTTGAAGATCTGTCCTTCAGAATGGTCTCTGAAGTTTATTTCAGTGTTTTAAAATAACAACAGTAATAGCAGACATAAATACACATTGCAAATTCTGGTGCAATGTGACAATGTTTAAAATCAGATTTTAATCTGATTTTAGTCTTTAAAATTGTTGTGGCTCGCCAGCGCCCAGCAGAGCTGGTGGCAGATTCGGACAGTGAGGAGGTTGGGGAGGAACTTGGGTCAGTCCTGGAGTCTGGGGAAGGCTCTGAGGAGGGCTCTGTGTTGGAGGCAGAGAGGGGGCCAGGGCTGTCTGACAGTTATCAGCTGCCTTCAGAGTCAGACATCAGTGAGGCAGACAAGCTGCTGGAGCCTGTTCCCAGGGTGCGCATGCGCAGAGTTGCCAGACAAAGGGAACAACTAAAGAACAGGGGTCGATTTGGGAGTAAGGCCACAGGTGGACCAGAGGAAATGAAAGAGGAGCAAAAGGGGAGTGGAGTTTGCAGCAGACAATTATTTCACTTAATTGGTTCGTGAGTCTCGAGACTCCTTGCCAAGTTTTATAGATATCAACCTGTCAGCTCTCCAAGCCCGATAAGGTCTGTGACTATAAATCCTTGAAAGACTTTGCTGGATGTGAATGAGCAGAATTCACAGTAAACTGATAAAAGGGTTTTTTGTTGGGACAAGGAGTTGCTTCATGCTCTCGGGAAGCCTCAGTCAGACCAAAAATCAGATTCAGCAGAGGGGCTGGACTAGAAGACCTCCAAGGTCTCTTCCAGCTCATTCGTTCTATTCCAGATTTAGAACCGGGTTGCCCGTATGTGAAGTTTCCCAATCAGCTTGAGTCAGAAGAGGAAATCCTGGCTCCAATTATTTAGCTGGAGAGGCCCAGCTCAAGCCAGAGGCCTTATATTTCTGCCCGGACAAGAAGCTAAATTAGCACATTAGACTTTCATTCCTTTTAAAAAAAATATAATTCATACTAATGGGAAGGAATCTTTTAATTTTTGGTTTTGTTTTTCCAAAGGAGGAGGAGAAGAAGAAGAAGAAAAAACTCAGAGACCTTCTCTTGGCTTCAGAGTAGTAGCCTTGCATTGATTTCATTATAAATTGGCCAAGGGGACTTTCTGTATGAACATCCTGTACTTCAACGTATAATCATCTTTCCAGCCTTCTTCCCCCACCCCCCCACTTCTCTTTGGCTTCTCATCCTCCATTCAAGCTCAAGGGGAGACTTGGGATCAGTAAACGCAGAGAGCCAATGCCTGTTGTCCTGATATTCCTGTTGGTAGAGCCTCTGGTGGGAAGAGTTAGCAAAAAGAAAGAGTGTTCCACCACTGCAATAAGAGAGGCATTCGGGGCCAGCCCTACCACGGGGCAATGTGAAATTGCGGTTGCAAATGATAGAGGTTGCAGCGCAGTCATGAAAGTACTCCTTTTGTGAAAGGCACAATTGCGTGAGCCTCACAGCTTCTCCTAAGTCAGGGGTCTGCAAAGTCGGCTCTTTTAAGACTGGTGGAGGGGAACTCCCAGAGTTCCCCCAGCCAGCTATGCTGGCTGGGGAACCCTGGGAGTTGAAGTCCACCAGTCTTAAAAGAGCCGACTTTGCAGACCCCTGTCCTAAGTAATAGACTTTTTTGGTTCTCGGATGTGTTGGGAGACCTTCTTATGTCATCAATCTTCTTGAAAGTTTCACCTGTTTGGTTGGTATTTGGACCAGTGGTGGGTTTCCATTTTTTTTACTATTGGTTTGCTCATGCACGCGCATTTGCGTGACACTTCAGAAGCGTCCGGGCAGGTGGTTGGAGCCTTCTGCTGCCGCCATTACCAGTTTGCCTGATCCGGGCCGAACCAGGAGCAACCCACCTCTGATCTGGATCCAGACTTGATGGAAAGGGCACTGTAACACTTTGACACAGGCCCCCCAAATGTCTCGGGTAACTTGTGTGGCCAACAAATATTTTCCTGTTCATCTTCGACACATGAATGTCTTAAGTTTGGGGGTCCTTTGAGATAGTCAGATGTTTTATTTATATTTGTTGCGGCCCGCCAGCAGAGTCAGACAGGGAGGAGGTTGGGGAGGAACATGGGCCAGTCCTGGAGTCTCAGAAAGGCTCTAACATGTGCTCTGTGTTGGAGGCAGAGACGGGGCCAGGGCCATCCGACAGTTATCAGCTGCCTTCGGAGTCAGATATCTGTGAGGCAGACGGACAGCTGAAGCCTGTTCCCAGTGTGTGCATGCGCAGAGTTGCCAGATGAAGGGAACAGCTATGGAACAAGGGTCGACTTGGGAGGAAGGCCACAGGTGGACAGTGGATGGCCCCTCCCAGAGGAAATAAAAGAGGAGCCACAGGGGAGTGGAGTTTGCAGGAGACAATTAGTTCATTCCTGTACTCTTGCCAAGTATTGCGGTGTCTGAAAGATATCGGCCTGGCCACTTTCCAAGCCTGATAATGATTGGTAATTGTGAACTACCTTGAAAGACTGTGGGCCGAACGTTGCTGGAGAGGAATTCGCCGTCAATTAAATAAAAGGAGTTTATTGGGATGAGGATTCAGCTTCGTGCTGCTGGGGAAACTTAAGTCAGAACAATATTTTAGCAATGTATCAGGATACTAGAATGCCTCTGAATTCACACATTATTTAAACCATAGCAATCTTGTTTCATTTTGGTCATGCGTGTTGGGTGAACACTGTCTTTTGCTTATTGAACCATAGTTAAGGGACTCTCCATCAGCTCTGAAGTTCGGAGGGAAAACGTAGAAAATCAGGATTTTTGCAAAAGCAGCTTACGAATCCCTAATAATACATTTCCCCCCCACCCCCCGGTTTGATTCTAGGGTTTGAAACAGGAAAATTTGGAGAAGTCAAAGAGTTCCACTTCAGGAGATAAAGTTGGCTGGGTCAAGAAGAGCAGCGGGGGCCTTCTGAGTCTCTGGAAAGAGCGTTACATCCGGCTGCGTAAAAACCAGCTCCTGGTGTACGAAAATGAGGTAAGAGAAGGGGAGAGAGCAGTGGTGGGATTCAAATGTTTTTACTACCGGTTCTGTGGGTGTGGCTTGGTGGGCGTGGCAGGGGAAGGATGGGTGGATGGATGGATGGATAGATTCTAACCGTGAAGGATAACCCTTAAGGTTTGCTCTGTTGCCCTATTTTACAAACTGTAAGGATCAGGAAAACCGATTTGGAAGGAAGACGAGAGAATGGTTTGCAAGCCAAAACGCAGCTTAAAATGAAGAACATGAGCAGAATTCTTGGAAGTTGCCACTCATCAGCCAAGCGGCCAATTGAGCAGGGAGATGATTCAGCTAGTTAGTTTTGTTGGCCCACTGTGATGAAATGGATTGCGTTTTTATTTATAGCCACTATTTTTAAACATTCCTCTCCGGGTATACGGTACACTTGCGATTTGAGATTATTTTTACACCCTCTTCGTTGTCTTCCTTCCTTCCTTCCTTCCTTCCTTCCTTCCTTCCTTCCTTCCTTCCTTCCTTCCTTCCTTCCTTCCTTCCTTTACAATACAATACAATACAATACAATACAATACAATACAATACAATACAATACAATACAATACAATACAATACAATACAATACAATACAATACAATACAATAGCAGAGTTGGAAGGGACCCTGTAGGTCTTCTAGTCCAACCCCCTGCGTGGGCAGGAACCTTATACCATTTCAGACAAATGGCTATCTAACATCTTTTTAAAGACTTCCAGGGTTGGGGCATTCACAACTTCTGGAGGCAAGCTGTTCCAGAGGTTAATTGTTCTTACTGTCAGGAAATAACAGTTCCTTCCTTCCTTCCTTCCTTCCTTCCTTCCTTCCTTCCTTCCTTCCTTCTTCACACATGTTTCTTCTTGTTAAGCAACACATGCCAATCACTATGAAAGGTGCCAAGCAGAAAGGACTTAACCCATCATCTCAGTATCAGAAATCTGCTTCCAACCTTTTTTGACTCTTGCTTATGATCACTGCAAGTTTTTTTTTTTTTTGCATAAGACCAATAGATAGACAAGATCTTCTTGGATTAACCTACTTTTCTCATACAATAATTGGGCCCTTTTGGAAGAGGATGCACTTCACTCTGCTGCTGTTCTTAATTATTTCAATTGATAGTTTTGGTTGAGGATGGTTCTTTTAATGTGTTTGTTCCCCTGTGTTGGGATGGCTGAAAGTGAGATTTAGCAGCTAACATTGCATCCATAGATGCCTGGTACTCGTTTTTATTTCCTGCCCTCCTTTTCACCTATAATTACGTGCGAAATATATTTATGGTTTAGGCAAGAAAGCGTTACATTTCGTACATGTGAGGAACTCGGTTTCAGAACATAAAATGCTTCTGTCACAGGATCTCTGCTGACTGTTGAGGTGACCTGAAACACTTCACTGTAATTTATGCAAGATGCTTCATAAAAACGGATTTTTTCCCCCTTGGGATCATGAAAAGGGTGCTGGTTGAAAATGTGGGGTTGAAATATGCTTTCTTTTTATATGTTGGTCAGGATTCCAAACTGCTTCACTACTGTGGTCAGCAAGAGGTCATCGCATCCTGCCCCATACATCCCTGCGGCTGATTCGCTCCCACAGAGAGGGACTTATCTGGGTGCCGTCCACTAGGCTGTGCCAGCGGGCGACGCCCAGGGGAAGGGCCTTCTCTATGGCGGGCCCGACCCTCTGGAACGACCTTCCCCCCGAAATTAGAACAACTATGGACCTCCGCTCCTTCTGTCAAAAACTAAAAACACATTTCTTTTGCTTGGCCGGCTTGGGATAACTTAACTGTTTTTAGGGGTTTTTAGGGGTTTGTTTTAGTTTTAACATGGGATTTTAGCGCAGGGTTTAGTTTAATTCTTTTTAAATATTGTATTGTCTGTGGTTTTATATGCATTTTTAATTTCCCTGTGCCCCGCCTCGAGTCCCTTTCGGGGAGAGAGAGCGGGTTATAAATTAAATTATTTATTTATTTATAAGAGCAAGTTCAAGTGGTCCTTTTTTTTTCCCCAAGAAGGGAATTAAATATAATTTGAAATCAGGAGCGAGCTGGGGTGGAGCATTTGAGTTATATCTCAGTCAAGTCGCTCATTCCTTTGCTTGCTGGTTCTTCTTTTTACTTCCAGACCAGTGAGTCAGCAGGCAGCAAATTTAGGTTTAAGAAGTATTAATTATGCAAAATAGAAGAAAGTCTCTCTCTCTCTCTCTCTCTCTCTCTCTCTCTCTCTCTCTCTCTCTCTCTCTCTCTCTCTCTCTCTCTCTCTCTCTCTCTCTCTCTCTCTCTCCCCTCACCTGTATTTATGTAGACTGAAAATAAATAACCTTTGATTCATGCAGCAGCACAAATGCATGGAGAGGTTCTCCGAGAGTGATGATATCATCAAGTAGATATTGTTGACAAGACTTTGTTCTTTCAGATGCTCACAAACTAGGGGAGAAATTGCTTGAAGACTGCCAAGTTGATTTCTAGTTACTCCAGTAGGTGTTAGTCGAACTAGATCAGGCTCCAGAGATTGAGTTGAGGTGTAGCACGAACATAGACTTCCCTAATCTGGGATCCTTAGCGCCTGTCTTGCAGAGGGGTGTCACATCTCATGCTCTACAATAGAGAGAAAAAATGTAGTGTTCTCTCTTACAGGAGGAACAGAAATGTGTTGAGAGTCTTGAACTGGACCATTATGATCGATGCCAAGATTTGCGAGCCCTCCTGAAGCGGAAAAACAGATTCATTTTAATCCGTTCTCCAGGATGCAAGGTAAGAAGTCCTTTCTGTTCTGTATGAAACTCCTTCCCATTCCATTCTCCTGCCTGCCTGCCTACCTTTCTTTCCATCTCCTTCCTTCCTTCTCATCTTCTTCCTTCCTTTCCCTTCCTTTCCTTCCTTCCTTCCTATTTCCTTCCTTCCCATCTCCTTCCTTCCTTTCCATCTCCTTCCTTCCTTCCTCTTCCTTCCTTCCTTCCCCCTTCCTTCCTTCCTTCCCACTTCCTTCCTTCCCACCTCCTTCATTCCTTCCCATCTCCCTCCCTCGTTCCTTCCTTTCTCCCTCCCTTCTGTCCCACTTCCTTCCTTCCCACCTTCTTCCTTCCCCCTTCCTTCCTTCCTTCCTTCCTTCCTTCCTTCCTTCGTGTTAGAATGCCACAGTTTTATAGCATTGGCTTGATTTTTGGGTTTTTTTTAGGGTTTTTTTTGCAATTTGCTCCATTAATTCTCTATGAAAATCGGTATATAAATCTAATTGTGATAGACCTCTATTTGTTCCTTAAATACTATGGTATGTGCGTGGGCTCTCATCTTGAGTCCCTGAGACTGGAACAATCTTGTGCTTATTATGATCCCTTATAAGAAACAAGACTGGAACGGTGTCTTCCAAACTTCTGTTCAGAGACAGCTCTATGTCCTATCTGGAAGATCATACCCATCTTCAGATGCGGCCTTCTCCTGGGAAGACATATCTCGAAGAGACAGAAAAGCCTGAATCTTTGTAAGGCCTTTTCTGAAGTTCTTCTTCCTTTGGACTTCTCCGTTACTTCTCTTTCACCTCCTGGACTATGCTACTGGCAGCCTCCTCCCTTGGATTGCATAACCGCAATCAACCAAGGCCGCCAAGAACAGATAATCCAATAATGGAAAATCATCATAGAATGAGCCGGTGACACAACTCTTGAACCATCAAAGTCTACAAGGAAGGCAAAAGCCGGATCATTCAGGCAGACTCATTCCTGATTAAGGAGAGAGAATATGCTACTCTGACTTCATGGAGAAAGCATGCCTGCTTGGGAAGGGACCAAGATATTTCTCTCTCTCTCTCTCTCTTTCTCCCTTTGTCCAAACAAACTGAGTCTGACCCTCCCATTTCCCCTCCTCCTCCCCCATTGCCCTGCTTTCCAGTCAGCAACTTGTTGTGGCAGAAAGGAAGTTTGATCAATGGGGACTGTGCTTAGGGTTTAAATGACTGTAAAAAGAAAAAGAAAAAAACAACCCCTGCCTCTTGCGTTCAGTAGAGGCGCTATTGTAAAGCGACTTTGTTAATAAGGGTGCTTCGAGTTCAGTAGTTTGGGAGCTCAGATGGAAGCAGATGCTCATCCAACAAGTTTGGCTTCTCCGTTTCCAAGAAGGCTGCTCGGCTAATTCCTCCCTTGCAGCAGCTGCAGCAAAAATTAAAATCTATATATATATAAATGGCTGTGTGTGTGTGTGTTCCAGCATAACTCTGGAACACCTTGAGCAATTTCAACCAAACTTGGAACGCAGATGACTTACTCTCTGGAGAAAAATACTGTGTGGGGTCAGACACCCCTAACACCTCTCGGGGTGTGTGCTCTGTTAAGATGCAGCCTGTTGTGTCCTTAAATGGCTTCTACTGTACTGCCACAAAATGGCTTCTACTGTACAGTGCCGTGGAGTTGCCATGGTAACGGCTTCACAGTACTCCACAAGGGGGCTCCCTCTAGTAAGGGGAAAAATCCAACATTAGAAATTACGTTTGATCAGGACATTTTCCCCCTATAAATAAATACCCGGGCAACGCCGGGTTATCGGCTAGTTTAAAATAAAAATTGAAGGAGGAGAGAAATTGCTTTACTCCATTCTACTCGTTGGTGTACCTGGCTCTTGCCTTCTGCAAACTCAAGGCGGTGTTGCATAACTTGTTCCAACTCTTGAGTGCAGGTGGGCATTTCTCCTCCAAAGCCAGGGTTGGGCGATAGCAAGAATCAAAATGGATTTCACTATATTTTTATTGAATCCTAACATCAAATTGTTGAAAAGGGCCCTGAGCTCAATATTATCTATGCTGGTATCTTGTGCTCCTGATAGAAAGGCAGGGATATATAGTGAGTGAATGAATGAGATCTAGGAGGTACAAATGATCACATCTGGCAAATTTGGGATTGACGCCCAATTCAGTTGCAAATGGGTGGGACATACAGTAGATGGCAGAGATTATCTTATCTAAATAATTTCTTTTCTTTTCTTTTTTAAACAGAATGATAGAATAGCAGAATTAGAAGGGACCTTGGAGGTCTTCTAGTCCAGGGGTCTGCAAAGTCGGCTCTTTTAAGACTGGTAGACTTCAACTCCCAGAATTCCCCAGCCAGCTATGCTGGCTGGGGAACTCTGGGAGTTGAAGTCCACCAGTCTTAAAAGAGCTGACTTTGCAGACCCCTGTTCTAGTCTAATCCCCTGCTCAACCAGGAAATCCTACAACATTTCAGACAGACAGTTGTCCAATCTCTTCTCAAAAGTCTCCAGTATTGGAGCACCCACAGCTTCTGACGGCAAGCCCATTCCACTGATTAATTGTTCTCAATGACAGGGAATTTCTCCTTAGTTCTAGGTTGGTTCTGTCGTTGATTATTTTCCATCCATTGCTAACAAAGGTTAGGTTGCAATGCTCCCTTGCTGTGAAGATAAAAGGGGAGAGGGCAAAAGACAGAGGAACGCATTTCTGTATTAAACCTGTACTTTGGCATTGGAGCTCCCTATTTCCAATATGGCAAGCCTATGGCAGGCGTGCCATAGGTGACACAAAGAGCCCTCTCTGTGGGCACGGGCACCAGTGCCACCTGCTCTTCTGGTTTCTGTTGTCTCCATGTGCTGGTTGAGGTGCTTTATTTTTATTTTTATTTTTCAAATTTGTATCCCGCACCCATCTCCCACAAAGGGACCCGGGGCGGCGCACAGGAAAATTAAAAAACATAGAAATACAAATATACAAAATATAAATACCCATTAAAACTATCTTAAACCACCAACCTGCGCTAAAACCACATTAAAACCCCCAATTAAAACATTGATCCACTAACAGTCAGGTTCGGAACCGGGTAGGTCATGCCAGGCCGGCTAGATGAAAAAAGTGCGTTTTTAGGCGCTGGCGGAACAGGCGGAGGTCAGAGATGACGCGGAATTCGGGAGGTAGGTCGTTCCAGAGGGCTGGGCCCACCACAGAGAAGACCCTTCCCTTGGGCGTCGCCAACCGGCATTGCCCGGCCGACGGCACCCGGAGAAGACCCTCTCTGTGGGAGTGGATCAGACGAAGGGATGTATGGGGCAGCAGGCGGTCACGCAGGTAACTAGGCCCCGTGCCATGGGCGTGGCTGAACCCAGAAGAGAGCAGTTGCCGGGTGCACATGGATGCAACGGAACCCAAAAGACAGCAGCTGGCGACTGTGCGCACATGTGCCCCAGCCCCAGCTGTTCTCTTCCGGGTTCTGGTGCTCCAATGCGTGCACTCCAATTTTGGCACTCGGTTCTGAAAAGGTTAACCATCACTGCCCTACTTCATGAAGCATGATCTCCCTCCATCCCCCTCTCTTTCTCTCTCTCTCTCTCTCTCCCTCCTATTCCTGCAAAAAATATATATATAGTTCAAATGAAGCTATTTTCCCTTGACATATTTTGGTCGATTCCCTTGTGATGATGACAAAAATGGTGATGATGGCAACATTATCAGTAATGATGCATTGTGGTTGCTGTCCTGGAACATTTCTTTCCTGAGTGGTTTTTGCAAGATCAGGTGTTTTTACATGGCTTGGATTAATGACTGTCCTTAATCTTCTGTGGATGAGATTGAGCCTTTTGGCTACTGGGCTGAATCCGAGGGAGTTTGCTTCCCCTGAAACACCTTGTCCCACATCCCGGGCCATCCTCACAGTCACGAAGAGCATTTCCCCCCCCCTCGAAACATCAGCTCTAGAGGCGAAGAGGAAGGGGAGGAGAAAGAAAGCCCCATTCTGTTACTTTCTTCTTCATTCAAGGAATCCGAACATAGATTTTTAAAAGCTGTTAATTGCCTTTGACTTTCCTTTTAGCAGAAAAGCTGGGTAATAATGTGTTTAAATTATAAATGTTCACGGATTCCATCCTTTTCTTTCAAAGGACCCATCAACATACTTTAGCATAGCATAGCATAACAAGTCTTCCACTCCTGATAGGATAGGATAAGATAGGATAGGATAGGATAGGATAGGATGTAGAATAGAATAGAATAGCAAAGCATAGAGAATAGAATATAGAATAGAATAGAATAGAATAGAATTTTTTATTGGCCAAGTGTGATTGGACACACAAGGAATGTGTCTTTGGTGCAGATGCTCTCAGTGTACATAAAGAAAAATAAAATAGAATACATTCATCAAGAAACATAAGATACAACACTTAGTGATAGTCTTCTGTTACTAATAAGCAAACAAATTATACTAGGGGAAAAAAGAAAACAAAATAAATTGTAAATATACATGGGTATAGTCATAAGTGGGAAGAGGCAGGTACTAGGAAGGAAGAGAAGAATCATAGTAATACAGTCTTAGTAAATTATTGACAGTGTTGTGGGAATTAGTTGTTTAGCAGAGTGATGGGATTTGGGGGAAAAACTGTCCTTGTGTCCAGTTGTTCTGGTGTGCAGTGCCCTAGAGCGTCATTTTGAGGGTAGAAGTTGAACAAAATTATATCCAGGATGTGAGCGATCTGTAGATATTTTCACAGATTCACAGATTTCACATTTAGGAAGGCGGATAATTGGTTGATCAAATCATGCCCATTATCCTGCATCTGGGCCATTTCGGGTCCATTCTCCAGCCCTGATAAGAAAATCTTTTCCTGGTGGAAACTGGATAGCACCAGCTGGTATTGCAAGGAATTAATATTCTTTTTTTTTTTTTTTTTTTTGTAGTGAAATGTGAATTGCTTTCAGGCAAGCTCTCTTCCTGTTTTTTTTCCTGCTCAGGTGCAAGATATCAAATTCCAGGCATCGTCCCCAGAAGAAAAGGAATTATGGATGAAAGCGCTCAACGATGGCATCAGCCGAGGAAAGAATAAGATCTTTGATGAGGTCAGTTGCAGTTGCAGCCAATGCAATCCTAAATTGTATTAACAGAGGGGTACAATCAAGGTCACGTGAGGTACCAATACCATTCTATACAGCCTTAGTGAAACCACACCTAGAATGCTGCATCCAGTTTTGGTCACCACACTATAAAAAAGATGTGGAGACTCTAGAAAGAGTGCAGAGAAGAACAACAAAGATAATTAGGGGACTGGAGGCTCAAACATAATGAAAAATGATTGCAGGAACTGGGCATGGCTAGTCTAGTGAGGAGAAGGACCAGGGGAGACATGATAGCAGTCTTCCAATATTTGAGGGGCCTCCACAGAGAGGAGGGGGCTAACCTATTTTCCAAAGCACCCAAAGGTCAGACTAGGAATAATGGATGGAAACTGAACAAGGAGAGATTCAACCTGGAAATAAAGAGGAACTTTCTGACAGTGAGAGCAATCAACCAATGGAACAGAAGTTGCCTTTGGAAGTTGTGGGAGCTTCATCCCTGGAGGCTTTCAAGAAGAGACTGGACTGCCATCTGTCAGAAATGGTGTAAGGTCTCCTCCTTGGGCAGGGGGTTGGACTAGATGACCTACAAGATCTCTTCCAACTCTTAGCGGTTAAATCTTAGCTTCAAGTTGTTCCTAACATTGCTGTAAGATTATATGTCAATGAAGACTCAAAATCACCCAAGCCAAAGTTGTCTAAAGGTTGAATCATGGCAATTGGGCCAAACTTTGTTAATCTGAGCCGTTTCATTGCTCATCCAAGCAGCTTCATTAGTCAGAGTAAAATAATCAGAGAGTCGTTGGGATGTACCAACTCTTGGCACACCAACTTCAAGGGTTTCTCCCCAAAAAGAGTTGCAACATGTTTTTACTCTGAATGATGAAGTTGCTTGGATGAGCAATGAAACCTCTCAGATTAATAGCAATAGCACTTAGATTTGTATACTGCTTCATAGTGCTTTTACAGCCCTCTCTAAGCGGTTTACAGAGCCTCGGAAGGATGGAAGGCTGAGTCAACCTTGAGCTGGCCAGGATCGAACTGCTGGTGTGAGGCAGAGTTAGCTTGCAATAGCAATAGCCACTTAGCCTTGTATACCACTTCATAGTGCTTTACATAGCAATAGCACTTAGACTTCTATACCGCTTCACAGTGCTTTTACAGCCCTCTCTAAGCGGTTTATAGAGTCCGCCTATTGCCCCCAACAATCTGGGTCCTCATTTTACCCACCTTGGAAAGATGGAAGGCTGAGTCAACCTTGAGCCTGGTGAGATTTGAACTGCTGATCTGCAGCTAGCAGTCAGCCTGCAATACTGCACTCTAACCAGTGCGCCACCTCAGCTCTTAACAAAGTTTGCTGCAAGTTGTTATATTGGCTTCTTCCATTCCCCATTGATCATATAAGCCCAGGATGGGGAACGTATATTGACCCACGAGAATCTAGAAAGCTGTTGAAAGATGTGATGGTGGGTGCTCCAGCACTGATGATGTTATCTAGTTGGGTAACGAAACGTCTGTAAGGAAACAACCAAGTTCAGAGAGCACCAAGGACCCTCCACTGCATTGCTTCAAAACCTGGTATATTTCCAGAAACCAACCACATTGCTCTTTTCATTTAAATGCTTGGAAATCGACAGCTCTGACCCTCTTAATGGTTGGGTGACCAGAGGATCTGCATATACAGTATAGATACTGAGGAGACTGGAGGCTGAAGCTGCCAGGTTGTAGTAGATCCACCTGTGGGAGGAAAGAGACAGAGACTGAAGAAGATCAGCAGAAAGAAATGAGAGCTAAAAAAGGGAAACTTTGGTGACCGTAGAAGAGAGCCATGGGTGAGGCGTGTAGGGGTGCTGAAACGTAACTGTGGTTCTGTGGCTTTTCAGACTTCCTGGCTTCGGGGAACTACCTTCCTGCATTGACTTGCTGCAAACTGTGTTGTGCATCTGCTGCAGAACCCAAAACAGGTTGCAGAGGACTAGATATGAAAGCAGGAGAGTTTCTAGAGCCATCTCCTCCGTCTTGGTGCTCCTCAGATGTTCTGGACTTCAGCCCTTGGAGTTCAAGGGAAGGCTGAAATCCAAGGAATCTGAAGAGCATTAGCAATTGCACTTGGACTTACATACCGCTTCACAGGGCTTTTACAGCCCTCTCTAAGCGGTTTACAGAGTCAGCCTCTTGCCCCCAACAATCTGGGACCTCATTTGACCCACCTCGGAAGGACGGAAAACTGAGGCAACCTTGAGCCTGGTGGGATTTGAACTGCCAAATTGCAGGCAGACGGTAGTCAGCAGAAGTAGCCTGCAGTACCCCACTCTAACTACTGCGCCACCATGGCTCAGAATTAGAATAGGAAAGGGGAAGAAGATTGTCAAGGACAGGGGAAGTGACAGAGATCCAGTAGGACTACTAGGCCCAAAATGGGCTGCAGGGGGTGTCACATGCGCATGTGCAGGGGACAGGGGACAGGGCAGGCGCATTATGGATGTTGGGGCACGCACGCCTTCGGCATGTGACAACAAAAAGGTTAGCCATCCCTGCTGTAGTGTCTGCTCAAGTAGTCCTCAATGTACAACTGTTTGTTTAGTGACCATTCGAAGTTACAACAGCACTGCAGATAGTGACTTACAACCGCTTTTCCGCACTTATGACCATTGGCGACCATCAAAATTGGGACGCTTGGCAACTGACTCCTCTTTATGACAGTTGCAGTGTCCTGGGGTCAAGCGATTCCCCCTTTTGCAACCTTCCGACAAGCGAAGTCGGTGGGAAAGGGCACAATTTCACTCAACAGACGTGTGACTAACTTCACAATTGCAGGATTCGCTTAATGAGTGTTACAAAAAAGGTCGTAAAACGAGGCAAGACTCCCATAGCAAATGTCTCACTTAGCGACAGAGATTTGGGGCTCTGTTGTGGTCGTAAGAGGGACAGGGTGGCTCAGTGGCTAAGATGCTTGGCTTGTCGATCAAAAAGGTCAGCAGTTTGGCGGTTCGAACCCCTAGCGCCGCGTAACGGAGTGAGCTCCCGTTGCTTGTCCCAGCTTCTGCCAACCTAGCAGTTCGAAAATGCAAGTAGAAAAATAGGGACCACCTTTGGTGGGAAGGTAACAGCATTCCGTGCATCTTCGGCATTTAGTCATGCTGGCCACCTGACCATGGAGACATCCTTGGACAGCGCTGTCTCTTCGGCTTTGAAATGGAGATCAGCACCACTCCCTAGAGTCGGGAACGACTAGCACATATGTGCATGGGGAATCTTTGCCTTACCTGTGGTCATAAGTCGAGGACCATCTGTAAATTGAAATATCACCCAAAAACGTTTCCCTAATCCCCCTCCCCCAAAGGAGGAGACCCAGAACATCCAGGCACCCAACCCAGAAGAGATGTCCTTCCACCCACTGCAGAGTTGGCCTCTTGATTAAGTGGGCTCGGTTGAAAGCCAGCCGTCGCATGAAGCGAGCCGAGTTGTGTTTTGCATGTTCGGGGTATCCAAGGGAGATGGTTTATTTTGGCCAGAGGAGCACTGATTTTGATTGGGCCTTCATGGCCCGGACTACGAAATGATTTTGGCAAAGGAGCGTCAACTCCGAATGAACTTTCGGCTTCCTTCCTCTTCCCTCTCCCCCTTCCTTGCCTTCTTTCTCCTTCGCGGCCTCGCCATTTAAACCCAAGGAAGGCTGTAGACTTTCAGACACATCCTGCCAGGAGTATAAATCCTTCCATTCCCCTCTCACTATCCCGTCCGAGGTGAAGAAGCTTCTTGGATGAGGAGCGAAATGTCTTCAAAGAAAGAAGATGGGAAGCGGCTGTGGCCTAGAGGTGGAGCTCTTGCCTCACAAGCAGGAGGTTGTGTGTTCGATCCTAGGTAGAGGCACATGTAGGGTCTCCTGCTTGGGCAGGGGGTTGGACTAGATGACCCGCAAGGTCCCTTCCAACTCTGTTAATCTGTTAAAAACAACAACAACAAGGAAGTTCAGTTGCCTCTTGAAAAAACCCGTGTGGGACAGCCATGACCTGGATGACTGAGAATCTCTACAGACTTTTAGCTATGCAATTTGGGATGAACACCCTTTGAATGGTGTGGGAGGAGGAATGGGATTTCCAGAGGGGAAAATTGCAGACTGCAGGAACCAGGAGCACCAGGCAGGTGACCCTAAGGAGACAGATCAACCTCCAAGTACTTCAAGGACCCTCTAAAAGGATGCAAATGACCAGCTGTCTGCAAGGGATATAAATCCATCCATTCCCCACCCTCCAGTCAGAGCTGAAGAAGCTTCTTGGATGAGAAGCAAAATGTTTTCAAAGAAAAAAGGAAAGAAAGTCCAGTTGCTTCCTGGAAAAAAAAAAGCACCTTTGGGCCAAAGACGTCGAAGCAAAGCATCGTGGAGGGCCTTCCTTTGCCTGCTGAGAGGGGAAGTGTGTGGCTCATCAGACTGACCTGAGTTGGCTACCTTGCTCGTTCTCCCATTTGGATAAGCGCTGTGAGAAGGTTGTAGGGTGAAAAAAAAGTCAACGTTCTACATTTAGGCAAGGAAAACAAAACGCACAGGTGCAGTATAGGTCAGGGGTCCCCAATCCCCGGGCCGCGGATCGGTGGCGGTCCGTGGCTTGATAGGAACCGGGCCGCAGGGCTGGAGAGGAGGAGGTGGGAGGAGGGGGCAGCCCCCTGGGCAGAGCGCACACAGGAGGCGGGAGAACACAGGTGCGGCCGCTTGCGCCGTTGGGGGCCCTAGAGGGGCGAGTGAGCCTACTCACACACACCCCACGCATGCATGCGCCGCCTGTTCCCCCTCTACGCCGGCCGGTCCGCAGAATTTTCTTTAAAATGAAACCGGTCCCTGGTGCCAAAAAGGTTGGGGACCCCTGGTATAGGTGGTACCTTGCTCAATAGTAGTATCTGTGAGAGGGATCTTGGAATCCTAGTGGATAACCATTTAAATAGGAGTCAGCCGTGGGCAGCAGCTGCCAAAAAAGCCAACACAGTTCTAGGCTGCATAAACAGAGGGATAGAATCAAGATCACGGGAAGTGTTAATAACCACTTTATAAGGCCTTGGTAAGGTCACACTTGGAATACGGCGTCCAGTTTTGGTCGCCAAGATGTAGAAAAGATGTGGAGACTCTAGAAAGAGAGCAGAGAAGAGCAACAAAGATGATTAGGGGACTGGTGGCTAAAACATATGAAGAACAGTTGCAGGAACTGGGTATGTCTAGTTTAATAAAAAGGACTAGAGGAGACATGATAGCAGTGTTCCAATATCTCAGGGGTTGCCACAAAGAAGAGGCAGTCAATCTATTCTCCAAAGCACCTGAAGGCAGGACAAGAAGCAATGGGTGGAAACTCATCAAGGAGAGAAGCAACCTAGAACTCCTCACAGTTAGAATAATTAACCAGTGGAACAACCTGCCACCGGAAGTTATAAATGCTCCAACACTGGACATTTTTAAAAGGATGTTGGATATCCATTTGTCTGAAGTGGTGTAAGATTTCCTGCCTAGGCAGGGGGTTGGGCTAGAAAACCTCCAAGGTCCCTTCCAACTTCTATTCTATTCTATTCTATTCTATTCTATTCTATTCTATTCTTGCTTGTTCTGCCTCCTTCCCGAAGAACCGGATTGTCATCGAAGAGTGTCACATTATGGAGAGGTTGCTGTCTTTCACATTGAGCTCTGCAGGCAGTGTGCCAAATTGTACAAGGAGGTTGCGGGAAGGTGGGGGAACAGTAAACTAATTGCATTTGCCTTGCAAATCTGGAGAGAAGCGGAAGGCAGAATTTGAGCCATCCGTGCTCTCGTCTTACGCAGGAAGGAGTCCTTGGAAGAATCGTGTCATTGGGTGATCTTGGCAACCTTAAGAGGACTCCGTGAATTGGGATTATTGCAGTGGTGGGTTTCAAATTTTTTAGAACCTACTCTGTAGGTGTGGCCTATTTTGTGGGCGTGGCTTGGCAGTCATGTGACAGGGTGGGAGTGGCCACCTTTTAAAATGTGGTGAAACTCATTTAACAACGCTCTTTCTTAGCAACCAAAATTTTGGACTCAATTGTGATGATACTTTCTTTCTTTCTTTCTTTCTTTCTTTCTTTCTTTCCTTTCTTTCCTTTCTTTCTTTCTTTCTTTCTTTCTTTCCTTCCTTCCTTCCGTTCCTTTCTTTCCTTTCTTCCTTCCTTTCCTTTCCTTTCCTTTCCTTCCCGTTGGGTCACTGGCAGCGGCGAGCCAGATTTACTTCCAGGTACGCCAGTGGAACCCCCTCTCACCGGTTCTCTAAATTTCACCAACCGGCTCTCGCGAGTAGGTGCGAGCCTGCAGAAACCCACCACTGGATTATTGGGCCCATTTCTTCCGTAACATTGGAGTTGCTTCATGCCCAATGTGTTTGCTGCCATCTTGTATAATAAGAAAGGAAGAAAGCACATTGCTTTGCGAGTCCAACGACCGAGAATCATGGCACAACAGATGTCCCAAAAATGCTTTTCTCAAGAGGCAACTGGACTTTTCTTTGAAGAGAGCTGAAGAAGCTTCTTGGATGAGAAATGAAACGTCTTCAAGAAAACCAACCAACCAGAAAGCCCAGTTTCCTCTTGAAAAAAAGCACCTTTGGCACAACCATGACCTGGATGGCTGAGAATCTCCATAGACATGGCACCAGTCTTTCCCTTTTGTATCGTTGATGTTGTTATCAATATTTGCAACAGACACTTACTCAGCCCAGTGAAAATCCACACAATGTGCCAAAGCTCAGTTAGGTGTTTCAGGGGACGGACAGGTTGTATGAATCCAGCTTCTTTGGTTGGCGAATGGTTCAGAGATTGAGCCAAGCCTTATAACTTTGGGACGATAACCCTCCTTTTACGATACATTTCCAATTGTAGTATGTATTTTCTGGATCAGTTTGCTAATCACCAAACTCAGCAGATTGGAGTTCAAGATTAGAAAAATCGATTCTCAGAGTTGTCTCTTAGATTTAGTCTTGCCTTTGTGAAAATACTAGAGGGACACCGTGGCTCAGTGGCTAAGACGCTGAGCTTGTTGATCAGAAAGGTCGGCAGTTCAGTGGTTCGAATCCCTAGCTCCCGTTACTTGTCCCAGCTTCTGCCAACCTAGCAGTTCAAAAGTGTGTAAAAATGCAAGTAGGAAAAATACGAACCACCTTGGGTGGAAAGATAACAGCGCTCCATGCGCCTTCAGCATTGAGTCATGCCAGCCACATGACCATGGAGACGTCTTTGGATAGCGCTGGCTCTTTGGCTTTGAAACAATGAGTCCCACCCCCTAGAGCAGCGTTTCTCAAATAGTGAGGGGGGGCGCGTTTGATAGTCAGGAGCCGCACACCCGGAAAGACCGATATCACTGACTGAGAAAGGCGTTGGGGAGCCAAGGATATTTATTCTCCATGGTGCCGCCGTTGCCTTCTCCGCATGGCCCGAGCGCCTGTTCCTTACTGCGATGTTCTCAGCAGCTCCCAGCGCGCCGCCCGGCTCGCCCGCTCACGGCTCTTGCCCGCTGCCCGCCTGGACGCGGCCAGTCGAAAGCCGGGAGGGAGGCGACCCCCTTCCACGGCGTGGAAAAGCGGCCTCCCTCCCGGCTTTCGACTGGCTGCGTTGGGAGCGCTGGGAGCTGCTGAGACCATCGCAGTAAGGAACAGGCGCTCGGGCCATGCGGAGAAGGCAATGGCGGCACCATGGAGAATAAATATCTTTGGCTCGGAAGGAGGCGAGGGAAAGAAGGGAGGGGGCAGCCCCGGGACTGGGGGGGGTGCTTTCCGGGGCTGGGGGGGGCGCGAAATGTTTTCTTCTTCCTAGGGGGGGCCTGACAGAAAATAATTGAGAACCAATGCCCTAGAGTCAGGAACAGCTAAGACACGTGTGTGATGGGAACCTTTACCTTAGTGAAAATACAACCAGAGTAGCTTGTCTAAATGTTTAGTTTAATAAAAAGAAGGACCAGGGGAGACATGATAGCAGTCTTCCAATATCTCAGGGGTTGCCACAAAGAAGAGGGAGCCAAACTATTCTCCAAGGCACCTGAGGGTAGAACAAGAAGCAATGGGTGGAAACTAATCAAGGAGAGAAGCAACCTAGAACTGAGGAGAAATTTCCTGAGAGTTAGAACAATTAACCAGTGGAACAGAAGTTGCCTCCAGAAGTTGTGAATGCCCCAACCCTGGAAGTCTTTAAGAAGATGTTGGATAGCCATTTATCTGAAACGGTATAGGGCTTCCTGCCTAGGCAGGGGGTTGGACTAGAAGACCTCCGAGGTCCCTTCCAACTTTGGTATTGTATTGTATTGTATTGTATTGTATTGTATTGCATTGCATTGCATTGCATTGTATTGTTAGCCTGTATTCTGATCACAGCCTTTTTCTATTTTCTCCCCCACTTAAAGGTAAAAGTCGATGAGAGCCTGTCTCTAGATCACGTAACTCGAGACAGAGCCAAGATAGCCAAGGGCCGTCGTCCACCTACCAGAAACCATTTGAAAGAGGTAATAATTGGGGTTTCCCCCAACCAACCAATGTGGCTTTTACATTATTTAATCCGAATACTCCTTTCGATCTTTATGACCAGTATGATTATTTGAAATAATCCCGCCTGCGTCTGGACATGTCCATGAATTATTTCAATTGAGGTTGCATCCTAAATATAAATAATTTGGTCTTTACTCACGTTTGGTATTTCTTAGCTCCTTTTGTAACATAAGCTTCTTGCCTTAAAAGCCACAATCCTTAAAACATCCTAAAGGAAATCATGATTAAGTATTAAAATGCAGAACAAACAGTAGGCTGAGAAGAGAAAATTAAATATTAAACCCAGAACAAGCAGAAGGCTGCGACAAGATTGCTAGTGGTTTCGTACTAACAGAGAAACTGAACGAACTTCTTAGCCTTGGGGGAGAGTTCCGTAACGTGGGGATAGCTACAGAAACGTCCCACTTTTGGGTCACTGTCATTTAGAACTCTAATAGTTGTTGATCAAACAAGATTAATGTCCTTAATATGAGGAGAGGAGAAAGAGAGAGAAACGATGGATGGATGGATGGATAGATGGATGGATGGATGGATGGATGGATGGATGGATGGATGGATGGATGGAGAGAAAAAGAGAGTAGAGAGAAATGGATGGGTGGATGGGCAGATAGACAGACAGACAGACAGACATAGAAAAAAAGAGGAGAGAGAAATGAATGGATGGTTGGATGGATAGATGGATGGATGGATGGAGAGGAGAAAGAGAAACATGGATTGATGGATGGATGGATAGATGGATAGATGGATAGATGTAGAGAACAAGAGAGGAGAGAGAAATGGATAGTTGGATGGATAGAAGATAGACAGGCAGACGTATAAAGAGAGAGAACGAGAAAGAGAAAGGAGGGACAGACAGACAGACAGACAGGGACAGACAGATACAGACAGACAATGCCAAGATTCAGCCTAGGCCTAGAACAATCTAGTTCTAAGCCCAAGGAATTCTGTCCACATAGAGCTCAAGAGAAGAGAAGAGAAGAGATAGGCCCAAGAAGTCAATCCTACGGTAAGGAACAAAGCCAACATTCTGGCAACTGTTTCCAGGAACGTGATCATATTAGGATTGCAAAACTCCAGATGACCACCAGCAGGCAGCAAAGAGCAAGAGGTCACTGCTGATCTGATGGTCATCTTGATTTCTTTCACCCATAATTTAGATAAGGTGACCTAAGGAAAGGATAAAGATAGGTTTCTGCTCCTTTGATTCCATGTATGAGTCTTCCATGGGTCTTCTTGTTTGAGCCACCGTGAATGCAAGAGAATCTCTTGCATTGACAAAAATCTAATTCTTCAAAAAATGCATGATAGTCATTCTGAAATTGCAGGACATCTAGGGCGTTTGAAGCTGTTTTAAGTTGTTTGTTGTTACTGTGTGGTCAGCAGCTTGAATTCTTTAAAAGTTATGGACTTGAGCACGGATTCTGAGATCTTCCTCTTTTGCTTTCTTACCTAGGTGGCAAGCTCAATGTCGGATGGGATCCTGAGACTTGACTTAGATGTATCAGACGGTGGACCTCCAAACAGCATCCTCGTAACCAGTGAAACTGCTGAAACGTCTCCTCCAAAGGAGACTCACAAACCTCCAATGCCTCCTGTAAAAGTGCCCATGCCTCCAACGGAGAACCTCAGTGCCAATCCTACCCCAGTAGATCCACAGGTCAAGAAGCCTCCGATGCCTCCAGCTAAGCCTCCCAAGGAAGTAGCAGCACCCAGTGAAAATGTGAACTCCGGAGAAGGAAGCGACGCAGAAGAGGAGAGACGCGAAGACTCTGAAGAAGTCGAAGAAGGTTTGGTGGTCCCCAAACCTCCAGTACCTCCTCCGAAGAGTTTATCCGACAAAATGAAGGTGGGATGGGATCATCCAAGTTCTGAGCTTCATGACGTTGAAACTGAGAACACCCCTGGATCCAACAAAGAAGCACTCAAGCCACCGACTCCTCCTCCCAAGGTTTTTAGAGCCAGCTTGGTCTCCAAGGAGAACGACGCACAGGTAGACATTTCCGAAAGGGATGAGCAGCTTGACGGAGACTCAAACCTTGACATCAATGGCGTTGATGACAATGGAACAAATCAACCCGCTTTCCAGAATGGGAAGGAGCGGGACGACCCTTCCCCAGAGCCAGCCGCAAAGAAAGAGGGCTTGAGCCTGCCTTCTGAAGACCAGGCGGACGTCTCAGAGCCCGCGGGAGGTTCTCCGGCCACCAAGCCACGCAGCTTCTCTCTAGGGACCTTGCTTTCAGAATCGCCCAAAAGGCCTCCTCGGCCAGATTTCCAGAAGCCGTCCATCCTCCACGTGGTGCAGATGGAGAAGAAAATTGCGGACGAAAAGGAACGAACTCAAAAGCTCCTGCAGAAGGTCCGCTCTGAAGAGCTGGAGCAAGCCCAGGAGGGCAAAGGACCCTCGGTCGATGCAAAGGAGCTGCTCAACGAAGCCACCGAGCAACTCCGGCAAGCCTCCCAGGTCTTGCAAGAGGTCAAAGATTTGGATGACTTGAGAAGGGAGCCTACCAGTTTGCGGAAAGGAGTCGCGAAGGACCTCGCGACTGTTTACAGGAGAAGTGCCCCTTAAGAAGGAACTGAATTCCGAATCGCGACTTTAGACGAAAGGGTAGCCGGGCGCCGCCGTTTCTACCCGGGCTACTAGATCAGTGTTTTAAAGACGGATGGGTAGGGCAGCAGCCGGAGTCTTATTAAGTGTTGCTTATTTTCACACTGCCCCTTTCCTAATCTCAGAATGTGGGCTGGATCCTGCCGGGCGGGGTGTGTGCCAGAGAGGGATCTGGTGAGAGGACCTCAGGGAAAGATCTGTTTTTGGGAAGACAAGCGGTAACTGGAAGCCGTAGCGACTTCCTACCAGGGCTGCCTACTGAAGCATTTCAAACGTTAGAAGAGTTTGAGAAGGAGCTCGTGAAGCCTTTCCAACTTGGTGGAAACCTCTTGCAAATTCAGGACGGGAGCTTTGTGGTTCAGGCGGGGCCCTTTTGAGCTAGCTAGGAGCACGTCGAGTTGGAGCAGGGAGGTTGGAGTTCCCGTGCAGGCTGGAATATTTTGGGTTAGAAAAGTTTTGCACAGTCCTGGTTCCTGTTCTTCTGCTTCTCTCTCTTTCTCTTCCTCTCTCTCCCCTCTTCATCTCCTTCCTTCCCTCTCTCCATCTCTCCATCCCTCTCTCTCCCTCCCTCCTTCTCTATTTCCCCCCCCCTCACCCCTTTCTCCCTCTCTTCCTCCATCTCCCTCCCTCCCTCCCTCTTGCTCCCTTGCTTCCTCCATCTCTCTCTCTCTGTGTCTCTCACTTCCTCCCTCTCACTTCCTCCCTCTCCCTCTCTCCCCCATCTCACTGTCCCTCCATCCCTTCCTTTCCCTCTCTCCCTTTTCTCCCTCCTTCTCTCGCTCCCTCCATCTCTCCCCCTCCTTTCCTCCCTCCCTCTCTCCTTCCACTCTTCCTCATTTGCAACGATTGCAGAAATGGCTGGGTATGGAACGAGGCTGCAGTACTTTCTAATCCTTTTTGTTTTAACTCAGGGTTGATGTAGTGGGGCACATGGGAGGCGGGGCTGAAGTAAGCAGTGGGTGGGCTCTTCTTTGATATCCCCCCCCTCTCTCTCTCTGTTGTGATGCTCCCTTCTTCCTCTTGAAGCTCCTTTTTCTTGAATGGCTCTGTTGCAGAAAGCTTTCTGCGGGTCCCATTCCAGCTCTTATTTATTTGCCACAAGCCGCGGGTGGGTCCTTGCAAGGGGTGACCGTTTGTGCATCCTGCAGTTAAAAGACAAGCCCGCTGACCACCAAGACAGCCAGTGATGTTTCAGTGACGCTCCCAATATGTAGAATTTGCTGACAATCGGTGCATTCGGTGCACCGATTTGCGGACAATCGGTGAAGTCTGTCCGGCCAGGGATCAAATGGAAACTACAGCATCAGATTGCAGATCTGAAATCATCCTAGTTCATCATCCCTCTTTGCTTGGGGTCGGCTTAGCATGTGGTGTGTTGCTCACCTCTGGCGGCTGATTGAACAAACAACTTTTTTGCAAAGTGTGCCTTACCACAGCGTGGAAACCCCATTAAAGTCTTCAGCAAGTCGTAGGGAACAAGATTCCCCCCCCCCCAGGTTGACTTTTCATTGATTGGTGAAGACTAGACACCTTGGAGAGACTGTGTACATCAATCACAGGGTCGGTTCACGCAAAATCTCATTTTAATGGGGAGGGAAATACCAACGTGCCCAGATTTCGCATAAACACGGTGGAGAACGTCAGTCCTTTTTCCCTGCAGTATGCAGTGACACTCGTCTTAGCAACAATATCAACTTTGGGGAAACGATTTTGCAGTTGTAGGGCGTTCCACTGTTTCCTTTTGTTTTGGTCGAACGTGGCTCCTAAGCTGGCTGATAGCTAAATGCATATAAGGGCCAATGGATATTTTATCAGCAGAATAGAACGTGGCTAGAAAGGTGCTAGAAAGAGCCACAAAGGTGCTAACTGGAAGCCCCCCCGTTCAATTCTGGAGCCGACCCGAAGTCTGATTTCCCCACCATAGAGTCTCCTCCTAGCGCGGTGTCCTTTTTCCTCTACCTGTGCTAAACGAAAGCCCTATCAGTTGTGGAGCTGACCGGAAAACCTGCCCCTTGCCATAGTCTCTCCTCCTGGCACGCCCTGCTTCTCCCCCAACCAGTAGCTCCTCTCAATACTGTGATACCAACCACCGACAGGGAGCCACAGCAGAGGGTTGAAAGAGCCACATGCGGCTCCAGAGCCGCAGGTCGCTGACCCTTGGCTTAGGGCGAGGTATGAATTCTGCTGTAAGTGCAATCTCCCGCCATAGATATACTGTACTGTAACTTTTTAACTTGTGCTCTTAATAAGCTTCCTTGCCAAGATCCTCCTTTTCACTTGTTGGCTTTTTTCGATGGCTTTTAAAACTCTGGCGACGGCCGTATTTTTACGACCTGGAAAATTAGTTTATGACTAATATTTTCCTATCCTTCAGATGTCATTAAAAAAAAAAGGGAAAGAAAGGATGAGCATAAAATCGGTACCCAATGATTAAATAAGCAGCTAAGGGAGAAACAATTGCGAATCGGGACAGGATGGAAATAATGGCACTTAGTGCATTTGTGCTCTGGGTTGATTTCCTGAAGGCGAGGTCCTTGGAGACCTCGCTGAATTCATCACAGGGCTCTTCCTGCAAGAAAAAGTAGAAGGAGGAAGATGCGTCAGAGGAGCAACAGTTTTCTTCCTGTTATCTAAGGCGGTGCAATTAGGACCGTGTCATCCTACTACCTTGTTTCTCTGAAAACAAGACCTCCTGGATAATAAGCCTAATCGGGCTTTTGAGTGCATGCGCTAAAATAAGCCCCCCCCTGAAAATAAGCCCTCCCTGAATATATTTAAACGCCTGCCCAGCCGTTCCCCACCATTTCCTCTGGTTCTGCAGAAACAATACGAGGAGGGGAGGGGGGAAAGGGAGGGGGAACATGTCCCATGCACCCTACACCGCCTTACCTAATGGCCGCTCCTGCAATCCTCGCCATCGCGTCCCTTCTATCACGCTAATGGCCGCTGCAAAAAGAGCGGCAGGCCCAGCGACATGCAACAGAGCAGCACCCATGTTGCGACCATGCTCACTGCCTCCTGCGCCTCGAAAATGATGAGAACCCCCCCAAAATAAGGCCAAGCACTTATTTTGGTGTTCAAAGAAAATAAGAAGCTGTCTTATTTTGGGGGAAACATGGTACATCTTGAAACTGCTTCACATTGGTCTGGTTTGTTCATTGCATGCAAGAGTTGGTTTGCCTTAGCCTGCTCTGTTAACCCAGCCAATTGTTGTTTATTCAACAAGCCATGATTTATTGCCACTTGGAAGCCTTAACCCCTGAGATGCGTAAACCCTTGCTTACGGCAGGCAACACAACGTTTGAGGCTAGGAGCCATGCCCCCAAATGGGCAGAGTCAGGACAAAGGGTTTGGGAGTTGATGAAATGTTCATATCAAACGGAATATAGTCATTGGGGCTATTCCCCCTGTGTTTAACAGACTCTGGTGGAGATGTTCCATGGACAGCTTATAAATCATTGGCACTGCTGCTGGTTAAGCACTTGAATCCAGGTCTAACCAAAACAAAGCTGTTCTGACTGAGTCTTCCTGAGAACATGAAGCAAACTCTTTGTTCTGACAAAAAAAACCCTTCTATTAATTGACTGTGAATTCTGCTCCTTCACATCCAGCAAAGTCTTTCAAGGGAGGATTTACAGTCACAGACCTTCTCTGGCTTGGAGAGCTGCCAGGCCGATATCTGCAAAACTTGGCAAGGAGTCTCCAATTAAGCGAACCAATTAAGCAAACTAATTGTCTCCTGCAAACTCCATTCCCCTTTCGCTCCTCTTTTATTTCCTCTGGGAGGGGCCATTCATCGTCCACCTGTGGCCTTACTCCCAAGTCGACCCCTGTTCTTTAGTTGTTCCCTTCATCTGGCAACTCTGTGCATGCACTCACTGGGAACAGGCTCCAGCTGTTCATCTGTCTCACTGATGTCTGACTCTGACAACAGCTCATAACTGGCATACGGCCCTGCCCCCCCCCCCTCTGCCTCCGACACAGAGCCCTCCTCGGAGCCTTCCCCAGACTCCAGGACTGGCCCATGTTCCTCCCCAACCCTTCTCACTGTCCGAATCTGCTGCCAGCTCCGCTGGCCGCTGGCGGGCCACAACAAGAGCTCATTAGATAGGCTTCTGCAAGAGGAACTTCAAAACCCCAGTCCTTTCTGGTTTGAATAGTTGCTGGACGAGGTCAGAACAAAAGGCCCATTTCTCTTTTAAAATATGAAGTTGATGATGTCTACATTGATAGCTGCTTATCCTTGTCTTTCTTTTTTACAATGTGTTCAGTCGGCTGGGAGTTTATTTATGCGAGCGACCGTGCCATGCTTTATGGTGGGGTTTTTTTTTTCTCAAATAAGGGACCAAACTGGAGTCCTCTCTCCTTAAAAATAAAACAAAATAGATGTAATTGTTTTGCACTAGCTGTTTACGAGACGGAAATATGAAAATAGCTATTTTGCTTAGAGCTATCTCACAGTTTTCTTTTTTTAGATCCATCCCTGCATCGGCTGCCAAAAATCTACAACTAAGAATGTAACAAACAGGTTTGCAAAAAAACCCAAAACTTAATTTACCCATTCCTACTCACTCACTGCACAGGGACGTGGTGGATCAGTGGCTACGACGCTGAGCTTGTCGATCAGAAAGGTTGGCAGTTCGAATCCCTGGTGCCATGTAATAGGGTGAGCTCCCATTGTTTCTCCCAGCTTCTGCCAACCTAGCAGTTCGAAAGCACGTAAAACATGCAAGTAGAAAAATAGAGACCACCTTTGGTGGGAAGAGAACAGCGTTCCGTGCGCCTTCAGCGTTGAGTCATACTGGCCACATGACCATGGAGATGTCTTCGGACAGCGCTGGCTCTTCGGCTTTAAAATGGAGATGAGCACTGCCCCCTAGAGTTGGGAACCATGCTCACTCACTGAAGACTGCAGTCCTGGGTGGCTTCCCCTCCACTCCGTGTACTGGGGTATTGTCAATTCTAAAATCAGGGAACATTGGAAATTTGGCCTTGGCAAAGACTGTACTTTCCCCTTCAACACTTTGTACATTCAACCAGTGTGATGAGTAAATGTTCTTTGCACCAAAACTAGATTGACTCAGCAGAAAGCTAGCCTTCCTTGCAGCTACCCGAGCCTTTTTTTTTTGTGAGGTGCAGACCAAAATTTGCTGCTATGAAATATGTGAATTGGCTGTATTCATCTAGGTTCGGCGCTGAAGGAAATACTCAGAAGGAACCCTGTTTGGGTAGACGGATGTTTCTCAACCTTGCGATATCGGGACTTCGGCTTCCAGAATTCCCCAGCTAGCATGGAAGAATTCTGAGAGTTGAAATCAACACATCTTAAAAGTCGCCAAGATTGAGAAACAACTAGGGTAGACAATCTAGGTTTCTCCATAAGATTGCTGAGCTTCAGATTCTGCCCTTCTTGGCCGGTGGAGTCAGTGGTCAAGCATTATTGGAGTTGTAATCCATCAGTATCCGTAGGCTTATTCATCTATCACGCGTATATTTAATGAACACTGAACATTGATATGTTTTCTCAAAAGCGCTTCTCTTAAAAATCTGTTTAAAAAAAATCTTTAACCAAGCGTTGCTGTTGATTCTACACTCAAGTCTTATCAGAATATTGTACAGTCTCTACTAACAGTATTTTGAATCCTTTTTTTCTACACTGTCTTGTAAATAACTAAACACTTCTTTGGGTGCACATTGAGTATTTTGTTGTGAAAAAGCTTTATCCAGAAAGAGGCAGGGTGTCCTTGTTTGCCTTTAAGATGGTCAGCCCTCCGGTTGAAAATTGCGGAGTTTGATTCTTTCAGCCCTGAGAACTTCTTGAAATATAAATATATTTTTAACAAACCGCCTCCAGCATCTCAATTCTTTGATTCGCCTTCAAAGTCCATTTCTAAGTACCTTCCCCTTTCAAACCACGTGGACCAAATGGCAGGTCCCACCACTGACAAAATCATTTCCCCCTTTTTTGTATGTATGTATGTATGTATGTATGTATGTATGTATGTATGTATGTATGTATGAATATATGCTGGTCTTGTTGTATTCGGGTGTTTTCCCGAGTAAGAATGAGATTGTCTTTGCAACGTTTCGGCAAGATCTCACTTGCCATCTTCAGGCTTCAGTCGCAGCCACAGACCGAAGCTTGAAGATGGCAAGTGAGATCTTGCCGAAACGTTGCAAAGACAATCTCATTCTTACACGGGAAAACACCCGAATACAACAAGACCAGCATACTTACATCCATGAAAATCTAAGAAATATATATATATTATATATATATATATTATATATATATAAAGGAAACAGTATGTCTCCTCCCTTAATTGGGGCCTAATAACAGGTTGTTGTGAAACAATTACCTATACTAATATACCCTGTCTCAGCTGATGCAATAAGGGGAACCGGCTTGGCTTAAGTGCTAGGCTCCTTGCCTGGCATGCAACACAGCCCTGGTTCGAATCCCAGTAAAGGGTATGGCCAGCTGATGAGAGCTAATAAGCTCGAAATAGATCTATCCTGGTCTCTAATTTAATTTATTGATCAGCTCATCAAAACTAACACACACACACACACACATATATATTTCAATTTTCATCAAACAGTGTGTGGTCTGGGTTCAATTATGTTTTAAACAGTCATATTACACATCTTTGCATGATATTTGCCACAATCATATTGATAATATAGTAACATAATAATATAATCACATGGATACTTGACATCTCCTTCTTTACAACTTTCCACTTAACCATTTCCTCTTTTTAAAGCTCCACCTTTCTAAGTTCTATTTCTGTTTTCTAGCCATTGATAAAATATGTCCCATATCAAAAAATATTCGGCGTTCTGTGCGCCTTTGCAGTTTAGTCATGCCGGCCACATGACCATGGAGACATCTTCGGACAGTGCTGGCTCTTTGGCTTCGAAACGGAGATGAGTACTGCCCCCTAGAGTTGGGATCGACTAGCGCATATCTGCAAGGGGAATCTTTACCTTTACCTAACAAGTTGAGTCAGTGGGGAATCCAGGTTCACATAACTTACTAACTTAAGGAGATTTTTAAAAAGGCAAGGAAAGTTCATTGAAATGGTCAGATATACCTACGGGTAGTCCTTGACTTATAACAGTTGATTTAGTGACCGTTAGAAGTTACAGTGACACTGCAGTAGCAATAGGACTTAAGACTTGCATACTGCTTCATAGTGGTTTACAGCCCTCTCTGAGTGAAAAAGATTCACAACCCTTTTATAATGCCTTGGTAAGGCCACACTTGGAATATTTGCATTCAGTTTTGGTCACCACGATGTAGAAAAGATGTGGAGACTCTGGAAAGAGTGCAGAGAAGAGCAACAAAGATGATTAGGGGACTGGAGACTAAAACATGAACGGTTATAGGAACTGGGTATGTCTAGTTTAATAAAAAGAAGGACTAGGGGAGACATGATCGCAGCCTTCCAATATCTCAGGGGTTGCCACAAAGAAGAGGGAGTCAAGCTATTCTCCAAAGTACCTGAAGGCAGGACAAGAAGCAATGGGTGCAAACTAATCAAGGAGAGAAGCAACTTAGAACTGAGGAGAAATTTCCTGACAGTTAGAACAATTAATCAGTGGAACAGCTTGCCTCCAGAAGTTGTGAATGCCCCAACTCTGCAAGTCTTCAAGAAGATGTTGGATAGCCATTTGTCTGAAATGGTATAGGGTTTCCTGCCTAGGCAGGGGGTTGGACTAGAAGACCTCCAAGGTCCCTTCCAACTCTGCTATTGTATTGTATTTTCCACGGCTGCAATTCTTACGACTGTTGCACGTGATTTACATCTGAATGCTTGACAACTGATTCGCATGTATGACGGTTGCAGTGTTGCGATGCTCACCTTTTGCGACCTTTTTTTGACAATGAAAGTCAATGGGGAAGGCAGATTCTCTTAAGAACCGGGTTGCTCGCTGAACACCTGCAGTGATTCCCTTAAGAGCTACGGCAAGAGCGGTTGTAGAATAGAGCAACAACACACTTAACAACTGTCCTGTTTAGCAACAGAAATTTCGGGCCCATGACTCGAGGACTACCTGGACAGCTCTTGTTAGCCTAGCCAGGATGGCTTGTGGGAATTGCAGTCAAATATCTGGAAGGCACCCAGCTGAGCCATAAACCAAGGGCATGATCAATATCCCACAGGCCAACATCAACATAAGTTTCAGTGGAAGAGGAAATGGCCTTCAAGTACCGTTGATAAACAAACAGAACCTACCCATACATCATTTATATCCTAGACAAAATAACGAGAATAAGGAGTTACTCGGCAGAGGAAGGAAGCAGGCTTTGGATTTCAGTAATAGACCAAACCCCCAGGGTCTCTTTGTCCAGTGATATATTTTTATAGCTGATTAATGTTCATGTGGTTTGTTGTTGCAAACTTTGCCATGTATTTCCAGACTGGCTGGATATGAAAGCAGAGATCTCCCTGCTTAAATTCTTAAATGTCCTGGGTGAAGCAGACAGCGACATGGCTAAGAACGTTAAGGGAAGTTCTGCTGGATAAGACTGGAGGGTCACCAGAAGAAAACAACCTGGGCCTCCCACAAATTTTAGACAGTACAACAATTCCCATCCTAAATCATTAAATAGGCTGGCTTGGACCTATGTTGTTGTGGTTAGTTGTGAAGTTGTGTCCATCCCATCGCGACCTATGTATTGGGTTCCAAAACACCCAGAGAATATCAGGTTCAACAGATGGCCAATCTGTCCATCCTGGACTTGCAACCTAAGCTTGGTCAGATCTCTTCCATGCTTGCATGGAAGACTCTGAGGAGTTCCTGACTCTGTAGACTAGAGCAGGGGTCTCCAACCTTTGCAACTTTAAGCAAAGCTGGCTGGAGAATTCTGGGAGCTGAAGTCCTTCAGACTTAAAGTTGCAAAGTTTGCCCTCCCCTGGTCTAAAGCAGTGATCACCAACCAGTGGTCTGTGGGCCACTGGTGGCCCACAAGAAAGTTTTGGTGGTCCGCAGAAAAATTATTTGCATTTTTTTATATTGCACTAAATCAGGGGTCTTCAAACTACGGCCGCTGGGCTGGATACGCGCAATGAACGTTTGTGTTGCTGCAGAGAGTCTCCCCCTTCGGGGTCTTTTTGTAGGGGCAGACGAGGACAGAAATTCTGACTTGGGGTCTGCTTCAGCCTCCTCATGTGGGGCTTTGGGTGAAGGCTGGAGGGAAGTGCTGCTGATGCCAAAGAGCCGGAGGGACTGCATCATGGCTTGGAACTGGCTGACCACCTCAGCCCGCTGAGCCTCCAGGGGGCGGTACCTGGCCTTGCACTCCCGCAGGTCTTCCCTCTGCTTAGAAAGCCTATGCTCATAGTCCTCAGTGAGGTGCTTCTGCTGAGCCTCCTTCTCGGTCAGATCCAATTCAAACTAAATTGCTTTGCCAACTCTTTCTTATCGTGGCTGCTTAGCTCTAGCAGCTGCTTCCTGTTGGGGCCCCAAGGAGCCCAGGTGGGGAGACGAGGAGTGGCTGGGAGGGGAGGGGCAAGTAGAGGCCATCAACATGAGTGACATCAAATTGGCCATGCCCACCCAGTCACATGACCACCTAGCCATACCCACCAAGCCGATCTTTAGGCAGATCATATTAGCGGTCCGTGGGAGTTTAAATTATGAATTTAGTGGTCTCTGAGATCCAAAAGGTTGGTGACCCCTGAGTCTAAAGTCAGAATTGCTAGCTAACTTGTAATGCAATTCATTTGCTTTTCAGTTTTAACAGCAAATTGTGACTCATTCAATAAACCAGGACTATCTGAATTCTGGCATGGAAAGCAAAGAATCTTTCAAATGGGAACTGGAAATGATTGACTTTTTGGTCAGGGAAATAATGATAAGTGGCTTTTTTGAAAGATTGGAAACATTCCATGAAACTTTTAGGTAAATTGATGATCTATGGATTTGAGGATTAAAAAGGGTTAAAGAAGGAGGGGAAAGATTAAGATGCTTACTCAAGTAAGATTTAGTAGGTAAAAAGATTTAGTAACTGAGGAGTAAATCATTCTGCTTTTTCTTTTTTCTCCTTTTTTTTCTATTTACTGTATTCAAAAATTCTAACAAAAGACTATATTTAAAAAGATTATAGCCACTTTACATTAGTACCACTTTGTTTTTACGGCACCTAGTAACTTACTAAGCCTTTAAATAGGAGACTTGAAAAGTCATGGTCTAATTTTGGTGACTTGGGGGGGAAAAAAATCCATATGGATTCGACCACTTCCTCTGCATTTTGCTTTAAGCTTATTTCCTTTCCCATATTTCTCTTTACATTCAGACAGGAAAGGTACTTGCTAATTCTTTGAAGATCTATAAATATGGAACAGGAGAGGCGACAGACCAGAGGTTTTATAGGAGAGGTAGCCACAAGTGTTTCCTCTGTGGTCATAAGGCAAAGAAAAGAAAAAAACCCTTAAAAACACAAAATGGAGATGGAGAATCTGCAAGCAGACCAGAGCGATGCAAGAGAAATGATAGAGAAATAATTTCCTTGTAGAAAAATATCACACGTAAAAAAGGTAAAGGTAAAAGTTCCCCTTGCACATATGTGCTAGTTGTTCCTGATTCTAAGGCAGGGGTCCCCAGCCTTTGCAACTTTAAGTCTGAAGGACTTCAGCTCCCAGAATTCTCCAGCCAGCTTTGATGGCTGGCGAATTCTGGGAGCTGAAGTCCATCAGACTTAAAGTTGCAACGGTTGGGGACCCCTGCTCTAAGGGCCAGTGGTCATCTCCGTTTCAAAGCCAAAGAGCCAGTGCTGTCCGAAGACATCTCCATGGTCATGTGGCCAGCATGATTAAATGCCAAAGGCGCATAGAACGCTGTTAGCTCCCCACCAGAGGTGGTTTCTCTTTTTCTACTTGCATTTTTACATGCTTTCGAACTGCTAGGTTGGCAGAAGCTAGGAAAAGTCATGGGAGCTCACTCCGTTATGCGGTGCTAGGGATTCGAACCTCTGAGCTGCTGACCTTTCTGATTCACAAGCTGAGCTTCTTTGCCACTGAGCCATCGTGTCCTTTATCATTAATCACACATAAAAGAAATATGCACAAATATAAAACAAATAGGACAATTAATCAGTGGAAGAGAAATTGCCTCCAGAAGTTGTGATGCCCTAACACTGCAAATCTTCAAGAAGATGTTGGATAGCCATTTGTCTGAAATGGTATAGGGTTTCCTGCCTAGGCAGGGAGTTGGACTAGATGACCTCCAAGCTCCCTTCCAACTCTGCTATTGTATTATTGTATTAATTATGCTAATAGCAAGAAAGCATTTCTGGTAATTTTCCTGTGTAAATAAACCCTTAGTACAAACAATCCTTGAGTTATGACCATAATGGACCCCGGAATTTCCACCAGAAGTCATATCAGTCATAAATAGAGGCACCCATGTGACCAGACCTTACTTTACAACATTTTTGTGGCAGTCATTAAATTAATGCTAAAGGAATGCAACAATCATTAACTGAGTGGGCATTAAGTGAATCATATTCCCATGGACTTTTTTTTCCCTGGAAAGGCTGGAAATAGGAAAAAAAAACTTTTAAAATTTAAAACTTCAAAATTAAACATGTTTTATATAAAAGAGCATTCTCCTAAAAATCTCTTTGTTGGATGAGAATAAAGTAATTCTCAGAAAGTACCACTAGGTGGCGAGGTCCACCATCTTGCATAATGTATTTTCTGAACAACTGGCTGCATTCAACATGTAAGGATTAGATTACAATGTTTCTCAACCTTGGCAGTTTGAAGATGTGTGGACTTCAACTCCCAGAATTCCCCAGCCATCATAGCTTTCTAGGAGTTGAAGTCCACACATCTTCAAGATACCAAGGTTGAGAAACATTGCATTATTAGAATGTGTCTTTATGGACTGGATTTCAGTATTTTGGGCTAGGCTGGCAAAAAAATGACCAAAAGCAGAGTTTAGACTGAGAATTTTATTATTGCAGAAACAAACAGGAAAGTTTCCTATATCCTATTAAGACAGAGATTGTGGCAACTTTTTAAAGTTTAGGATATGAAAGTTGTTTATCCGACGATCAATCAAGCCAATAAACCACGCTGGGCTGTGTCCATACTACACACGATTGGAATGGGGTAGTGGTGGTTGTGTCTTAGGTCATTTCTACCACTTTGTAGGAAATGTAGCAACATCCTTTAAAAAAAAATCAAGTCATAAGGGCACCAGTCACGTTTTCCCTTGATCAACAGCAAATCCAACCATTCATTTCATACAACTGCATTCTAATGGATATTTTTTTTCCTTTACAAAGGCCTTATGATTCAAACCTTCTACAAGAATCTGTTAGTACTAGCTGGATACCCATGCTTCACTATGAAACCATGTGATTGGGCCAGCCCGCAGACTGGATAAATCACACGCTGGCCACACCCATATAAGGCAACTGGCAGTTGGAACAGAGTTCCTTTCAGGTGGGGAGGGGGAGTAGAACATCTAACTCCTTAGCATCAGTGCGTGTTAACATAACTGTATAAGGAATACTGATGATCCGATGGTGGTTTAGAAAAATAGTTTCTTAGTGAGCACCTAGAAGTCAAGAGGAACATACGTGCCAAATTTCACATTTGTAGGCTTTAGAGTTCTGGAGATTTCATGATGATGCGTGAGTGGTATTTCGCTTTTATATATAGAGATTATATGCAAAGAACAGCTTTAGTCACAAACCGAGAAGATTTTAAAAAGCCAAGGAAAGCTCATTGAAATTATCAGGTGTACAACTATATTTTAAGGTAAATTGTGGATCGCTGGATAATTTCCTACTAATATGCTTGATGCTTAGGAAAACCCGATCCTATCTGTGCTTTTAATTCCGGCAGGCAAATATGATAACATAAACAATTAAGATGGATTAGGAAAGTGGCTGAATGTGCTAGAGAAAAGTCAGATTTACAGCAGAAACACCAAGCAGAAATGTAGGTGACAGGTAAGAGCCACTGTATTGAAAAAAATAAAATGCATTTAAAACCAGGATGAGGAAACTGTTATTATCCTGCTAGGCCAGGCGGCACAAGCCTAGAGATTATCTCAATTAGAGCAGATACAGAATTCTGCTTGCCTCCTTTTTTTATCCACTTATACACAGAATAGTCAAGGGTTTGTGAAGAAAGCAACTCCAAGCCATCATTTCTTCCACTGAAATAACACATTTGATCATATTTGTGCAACTCTGTAAAATTATCCCTTATAAAGACTGCACGACGTCAAATACGGTAGCTTTATTCCGATTTGACATTGCTCCTTTTTTCCCCTTTCATATGTATGTCTTCCTGTGTTTTATTGTCAGTTTTTATCTTTTGTGCTGAGTATGTTTGAGATTATACTTTTTTCCTATGTAAGCTGCCAAGAGTCATTTTCATTGTACTGTTAATAGAAATAACTCATTAACCAAATATAAACATCACAATGACTGGGATAAATAGAATAGAATAGAATTCTTTATTGGCCAAGTGTGATTGGACACACAAGGAATTTGTCTTTGGTGCAGATGCTCTCAGTGAACATAAAGAAGAATAGAATAGAATAGAATAGAATAGAATAGAATGAAATGGAACTCTTTATTGGTCAAGTGTGATTGGACACACAAGGAATTTGTCTTTGGTGCAGATGCTCTAAGTGAACATAAAGAAGAATAGAATAGAATAGAGCAGAGTAGAGTAGAGTAGAGTAGAGTAGAATAGAATAGAATAGAATAGAATAGAATAGAATAGAATTCTTTATTGGCCAAGTGTGATCGGACACACAAGGAATTTGTCTTTGGTGCAGATGCTCTAAGTGAACATAAAGAAGAATAGAATAGAATAGAGTAGAGTAGAGTAGAGTAGAGCAGAGCAGAATAGAATAGAATAGAATAGAATAGAATTCTTTATTGGTCAAGTGTGATTGGACACACAAGGAATTTGTCTTTGGTGCAGATGCTCTAAGTGAACATAAAGAAGAATAGAATAGAATAGAGCAGAGTAGAGTAGAGTAGAGTAGAATAGAATAGAATAGAATAGAATAGAATAGAATTCTTTATTGGCCAAGTGTGATTGGACACACAAGGAATTTGTCTTTGGTGAAGATGCTCTAAGTGAACATAAAGAAGAATAGAATAGAATAGAGCAGAGTAGAGTAGAGTAGAGTAGAGTAGAATAGAATAGAATAGAATAGAATAGAATAGAATAGAATAGAATAGAATAGAATTCTTTATTGGCCAAGTGTGATCGGACACACAAGGAATTTGTCTTTGGTGCAGATGCTCTAAGTGAACATAAAGAAGAATAGAATAGAATAGAGTAGAGTAGAGTAGAGTAGAGCAGAGCAGAATAGAATAGAATAGAATTCTTTATTGGCCAAGTGTGATCGGACACACAAGGAATTTGTCTTTGGTGCAGATGCTCTCAGTGAACATAAAGAAGAATAGAATAGAATAGAATAGAATAGAATAGAATTGAATTGAATTGAATTCTTTATTGGCCAAGTGTGATCGGACACACAAGGAATTTGTCTTTGGTGCAGAAGCTCTCAGTGTACATAAAAGAAAAGATACATTCATCAAGAATCATAAGGTACAACACTTAATGATAGTCATAGGGTACAAATAAGCAATCAGGAAACGATCAATATCAATATAAATTGTAAGGATACAAGCAATAAAGTTCCAGTCATGCAGTCATAAGTGGGAGGAGATGGGTGATAGGAATGATGAGAAGATTAATAACAATAGTAATGCAGTCTTAGTAAATAGTTTGACAGTGTGGAGGGAATTATTTGTTTAGCAGAGTGAGGGCATTTAGGGAAAAACTGTTCTTGTGTCTAGCAAATAAAGCCATAATGTGCTTTGATGAGTTCTGGCTTAGAGTGGTTTATGATCTTTGTGCAGTGAACCTAGCTAGCAAGCCATGGTTTGTTAAATGGCTTAACGCAATGGGATTCGACACAGATTGACTTTAAACATCATATTAAGCAACAGTGAAATTTATTTAGCTTGGTCTGAGAATGTGGCTTCCACAGTACATCGTGGAAGCCTATATATATACCTGATCAGGATAGAACCAGTTGGTCTAAAGGCAATTACAACTGCCTCACATGTAATACTTCCCTGGTTCGAATCCCAGTAATTTATTTTTATATATATACAACTGCAGGGATACCCTTAACAAACGGGGCAAAAAAAGTCATAAAACAGGACAAAACCCATGGAGCCAATGTCTCACTTAGCAACCCAAATTTTGGGGCCCAATTATGGCCGTACGTCGAGGACTCCCAGTAACGGTAAAGCTGAGCGATCGGAGTAGCCTCTCCTGTGAAAAAGAGATTTATATTTTTGTTGCTGAATTCCACCCGCTGGAATCCCCTCAGCTGAAAAGACCGACATTCTTCAGGAACAGCAAAAAAAGTAAAAACCAAGATTCTTGATCACATTCCTGAGGCAAAAGTCATCGGCTGAGGTGATTTTATAGGGCAGGCTCTGACAGGAATCTCGCTTGGCACGGAGGCAAGTTTATTACTGCCGTTATGAAGGTCGACTCTGCTTATCCTGTATTCAGGTACAGACCTCGACTCACGGCGGTTCATTTAGTGACCATTTGAAGTGCATTTAGTGACCGGTTGAAGTTATAATGGCACTGGAAAAAAAGGGCCTCACGACCGTTTTTTCCACGCTTCAAGACCATTGAGGCATCCCTGCGGTCACATGATCAAAATCTGGACGCTTGGCAACCGACTCGTAGTTACGACGGTTTGCAGCGTCCTGGGGGTGTGTGTCACGTCATTCCCCCTTTGGCGACCTTCTGACAAGCAAAATCGACAGGGGAAGCCGGATTCCCTTAACAGCTGTGGTCACTAACTTGACCATTGTCCGGTTTCCCTTTTAACCATCATGACAAGAAAGGTCATAAAATGGCGGCAAAACTCAACAAGTTGTGTTGCTTAGCAACAGAAATTTTGGGCTCCATTGTGGTTGTAAGACGAGCACCGCCTGTCTTGTTTCTTTATGTATATGGATGCATGCATGTATTTATTTATTTGATTTATTTGCTACCCATCTTGCCTCCAGGTAACTTACACAGTTAAAAGCATAGTGGTTGTAAGGTCGAGGACCGTCCGTCCGTCTGTCTGTCTTTCTTTCGTTCTCTTTCTTTCTTGCCTTCCTTTTCTTTCCCTCCCTCCCTCCCCCCATTGATTAATTTGCTGCCCATCTCTCCTCCAGACAACTCATTAAAAGCATTGTGGTTGTAATATCGAGGACCGTCTTTCTTTCTTTCTTTCTTTCTTTCTTTCTTTCTTTCTTTCTTTCTTTCTTTCTTTCTTCCTTCCTTTCTCTTTCTTTCTTTCTTTTTTTCCTTCCTTCCTTCCTTCCTTCCTTCCTTCCTTCTTTCTCTCTCTCTCTCTCTCCCTTTCCTTCCTTCTTTCTCTCTCTCCCTCTCCCTTTCCTTCCTTCCTTTTCTTTCCCTCTCTCCCTCCCTTCTTTCCCTCCCTCCCCCTTTCCTCTCCCTTTCTCGATTTCTTTGCCCCCCATCTCTCCTCCAGGCAGCTTGCAAATGTTAAAAGCAGCAACACTGTTAAAGTAAACAACCCACAATATTTCTCATAACAATAAACGTTACAATTAATATGGTTGGAAATAGGAGGTGGGAGTCAAAACAGGGGAAAAAATTAGGCTAAGTAGGCCTGGAATGAGATATTTTATATGTATCAGAATGAAGGCACATTGGTCAAAAATAATTGTACAAGACTAGCCCTGTGTAATATATTGTGCAATATATTATATTGCGTAATATACTGTGTAATATACTGTATGTTATTGGCCTTTCACTTTGAGTTCTATGGCTAATAAAACACCAGGATGGACACACACACACACACACACACAGACACACACATTTTAAAAAGTTACAATTAAAAGAAGGGGAGAAGGAAAGAAACAGAATGCATGCTGAGGGTGGAGGGGCGGAATCTCCTTTTAACCCAGGGGTCCCCAACCTTTCAGGCCTCAGGCACCGCTCCATTCATAATTTAAAATCCCCTAATATGATTTTTTTAAAAAAAAGATAAATAATATTTCATGCAATATAAAAAGAAATGCCAAAAAAAAAAAATCCAACAAATTCCGCCCTGGGTCCTTCGTGGAGAAGGGCGGGATATAAATTTAAATAAATAAAAAATAAAATTCTGTGCACCACCAAAATTTTCTCACAGACCACTGCACCAGTTGCAGTGACCGCTGCTTTAACCCATCAGCCATGCCCAGGGGGTTGAGGAGGGGATCTTGGTGGCTAAGATGCTGAGCTTGTGGTCGGTTCGAATCTCTTGCCTGGGTCTCCCTGCGTGGACAGGGGGGGGGTCGGACTAGATGACCTCCATGGTCCCTTTCCAACTCTGTTGCTGTGACATCCTCCCCTGTGGGGGTCCCACAGTCCCACTGACAGAGCCAGGTAGACTGTGGCTGATCATAACCAAGGGCAGGAGAAGAAGCAATGGGTGGAAACTAATCAAGGAGAGAAGCAACTTAGAACTGAGGGGAAATTTCCTGACGGTGAGAACAATGAATCAGTGGAACAACTTGCCACCAGAAGTTGTGAATGCCCCAACACTGGAAGTCTTTAAGAAGATGTTGGATAGCCATCTGTCTGAAATGGTATAGGGCTTCCTGCCTGGGCAGGGGGTTGGACTAGAAGACCTCCGAGGTCCCTTCCAACTCTGCTATTGTATTAACCGCGGGCCTTCTTTCCCCGCCGCCTCGAGTCGAGAAGCCAAGCGCGCGCCGGGCAGCCTCCGTTTCCTCGCCGCTTGCCTTCATTCCGACCCCCGGCAGGGGACGCCCGTGGACCCCTTTTTCCCTCCCCCCCCCCAAAGGAGCGTGAGAAGCGATTAATCCTCCTCCTCCTCCCTCCCTCCCTCCTCTCATTTTCCTCCCCCTCTTTCCCCCCCTCCTTCTTCTTTCGCGAGCTGCTCGGACGCAGGCGCTGGAGAGGAGGGAGCCCTGCGCTCGCTTGGCTCGCTCGCCCGCCTGGAGGATAAGCAGCCCGAGAGCGCTGGCGGCCCTGGAGCAGCCATTGCCTCCCCCCCGCTCCGCAGCTGTTTCCGCGTGGATGCCCAGCCGGGCGCGTCTCTTCGGCCGCCTCTTCCCGCGGGGCCGGACAAGGACCTGAGCCCCCCCCCCACCCGGCTGGGTGAGTGCCCGGAGACTCCCGGGAGGCGCTCCCGGGGCCTCGAGCGGGGGGGGGGGGGGGTTGGCTTTCCCCGGACCGTCGGGAAGAGAAACTTTTCCCTCCCGCTTCTTGGAGCGAGGGGGGTGGGAAAGAGAAACTTTAGCTGGACTTTGGCAACTTTGGGGGGGCGCGCGCCGATGCGATGGAGCGAGCTGCTCCGGCCACGGTGCGGTCCGCAGCCGAGGTCCGGCAAAGGCTGGACGAAGGAGATGGGGAAGGAGGGGGTCGGGGGGAAGCGGGTCTGACTTCTGCCTGGCCTGCGAGGGAAGGGGAAGCCCGGGGAAAGGAAGGAGGGAGGGAGGGAGGGAGGCTGGGTGGGTGGGTGGGGGACAGAGAGAGAGGAGGGGGCGTCCGGCTGCTTCCTGGATTGGTCAACGGCTGCTTCCAGTTGGGATTCTTCGCCTTTGAACGTGGGGCGTTTGCAGCCCCCCCCCAGACTGGGGGATGGTTGGGGAGGGGGCTGAAGAAGGAAGGAGAAGGGGACCCCTCCCCTCTAAATGTCAGAGCGGAGAAGGCGGCTTTGATGGGGGGGGGGCGCTTGGATATACCCTCGTCGTCCGCCCCCCCCTCGAAAGTCTCCCAAAGTCCCGTTTTAGGGCTCCCTGCTTAACCCCCCCCTTTTGGGGAGGGGGATCTTGGCTGTATTTGCAACTGGGGCGGCCCTTGAGGAAATCGGGGTGACTTCTTTCTTTCAGGAGGAAGGGGGAAGGGTTCCAGGGCTTTCCCCCTTTCAACCCCCCCAAAGATTTTTCTTTTCACGAAACGACAAAGGGCTGCTGGCTCTCTCACTCCCACCCCTCCCCTCCTCCCTCTGAGCGGCTCAGGCTGAAAACCCTTCGCGTTGGGAGGTTTGCAAACTTTCGAAAAACTTTTCTTTCGGTGGGGCTTGTGCGTCGCGATTAAAATCGGCGGCCTCAAAATCCGAAGGGCACATCGGACTCAAGAGTCTCAAAAGGCACGTCTCTCTCTCTCTTTGTGTGTATTAATTTGGATTGTCCTGTGCAAAGCCCCCCCCCCCCTTCCCGAGTTCTTGACTTAACTTCTCTGCCAAATAGTTTGCATGTGCAACTCTTACAAAGGGAGGTGGGAAGCAGCTTTTATGGACTCCCACTGTATGCCGAGCCACACATGTGGCAAAGCTGTGGAATTCGTGCAGACACAAAATTGCCTGGGAGATTAAATATTTGCTGAGGGGTTGGGGAGGGAGAAGGGGGGGCTTGGTTGTGTGAAACTTTACTGCCACCTGTCCTGTCTGGCATTTCTCTCCTTTGCAAGGGTGTCCTGTAGAAGGATTATTTCCCACCCAGCCCCCTCTTACTTTTTCTCCTGTTTTATTTTTTCTGTCTATAAGTGTGCAGTCTCCCTGCTTTGCAACATCTGGGGCCCCCACACACTCCATGTTAAACAGGCAGCCTTGCACATTCCGCTCTTTCAAAGTAGCCTTTTAAATTGTGGGCGGATTCAGGAAACTTCAGTTCTAAAAAGGATCACTTTGGATTGCGTAGGGGGGTTACGCAGATAAGTTACGTTGAAGCTTTCTAATCTCTTACCTCCCTGCCCTTAAAACAAGAGGCCATTAAATTACCTCACTTGAATCTCTTTTGCTCTTTGTAATTCTCACTTTCCCTCCCTCCTTCCCTCCCTCCCTTCCCTTCGGTTTCTCTTTTCAGAGGTGGGACTTTTTAATTGCTGGGTGGCACTTTTAATTGCTCCTTACTTTCTCCTGCTCGAGAGTTGTAAATTCCCCGAGTTCTCAAAAAAAGCAAGGCTGAAAGAATTTGGGAACGCCAATCCCAAAATCTCCAGAGGGGTCTTGGGTCAGGATGGTTTCCTACTTGTTGAGTAGATTGCTTGTCTTTTCTTATTTTTTTATTTTATTTACTTATTTATTTGTCAAGTATGTATGAGATAACATATATAAGTATAAACATGATTATGAATACATGAAATAGATACAAATAAATGGGGGTTGTTAAGACAGGGATGGTAGGCACGCTGGTGTGCTTATGCACGCCCCTTACAGACCTCTTAGGAATGGGGTGAGGTCAACCGTAGACAGTCTAAGGTTGAAGTTGTGGGGGTTTGGGGAAGAAACCACAGGGTCAGATAGTGCATTCTGTTGCTGAAGTTGTATCGTATTCTTGTTGTGTCGATGGTTCAGCAAATATCGGAGAGGCTCCTGGATGATTTGCGATAGAGCAGCAATGAAGAAGGCCTTCTGATGTCCTCTTAAGAACGGAAAGGAAGGTCCCTTCTCTTCTTCTACAGGACAGTTGAGAAGATAAAGACGTGTGACCTGAAAATCAGGAGGATATTTTTTTTTTGCAAGGGGACAGTGTTCAGTCTGAGCGCATGGCCAGAGGCAGCTTTGTTGCATAATGTTAAGGCTGAGTTCACATTTTGTGCTTCATCCAAATTCTTCCGCCTAGCAGGTTATGTGAGTCCTTCAGACGATTGAGATGCATTCTCACCATAGTTAGCCTAACTCTGGTTTATTTAGCATGGTGGATAAGGCCAACTGTTATTTTGTATTTGGCTCCAATGGGTGGCATTTGGGTCTCATATTAAAAGTCTTAAAAGACCAATCCAACCAGTCAGTCCTAGAGGAGAGCAACCCTGACTGCTCTTTAGAAGAGGAAACTCAAAGACTTTGGCCACCTAATGAGAAGGAAGGACTCCCTGGAGAAGAGCCTCATGCTGGGAACGATTAAGGGGAAAAGAAGAAAGGGACAACAGAGAATGAGGTGGCTGGATGGAGTCACTGAAGCAGCCGGCGTGAGCTTAAATGGACTCCAGAGGATGGCAGAGGAAAGGAAGGCCTGGAGGAATGTTGTCCATGGGGCTGCGATGGGTCGGACACGACTTCGCAACTAACAATAACAACCACATTAAAAGTCTTAATAACTTTTGCGTCTTATGCGAAGGAGTAGGGGTGACATGATAGCAGTGTTCCAATATCTGAGGAGCTGCCATGAAGAAGAGGGGGTCAAAGTACAGGAAGGCAGAACAAGAAGCAACAGATGAAAACCTAGGACTATGGAGACATTTCCTGACAGTAAGAACAATTAATCAGTGGAACTCAACCTTCAGAAGTTGTGGGTGGGCCAACACTGGAGGTTTTAAGAAAAGATTGGACAACCGTTTACCTGAAATGGTATGGATTTCCTGCTCGAGCAGGGGGTTGGACTAGAAGACCTCCCCAACCCCTTCCAACTCTGTTGTATTGTTAAAAGTGTGCAAACTGCGGAAAGCATAAGCATGACTGTACATATTCAGTTTCAATTGGTGCTTAGAAGAGTGAGAGGAGAAAGATTGGGTGTAAATATATACTATACTGGAGGGGGAATTTTCAAGGTAGAAACCATGTTTGTTTGTGTACCGGAAGAATGTGGGCTTAGGAGGGGGACCCTCTCCATAAACTGGCAGCGCAAAGGTAGGAATGCTTTGTCACAGTCTGGCTCCTATACTGGCATGGAGGTTTTTTGTTTTTTTAAAACCAGTTTGGGGGTTTTGTTGTTTTTTTGGCCAGAACGATAATAATTCAGAGTTTCTCCGGGGGCTGTGCATTTTTGGATGCTGTTTTCTCTTTTATTTTCAACTGTTAACTCTCTGGTGGTTTTTGCTTTGTCCTCCTCAAATGATTTGTCATGTTTTTTGTCGGTTTGCCCGTACACGAACTCATTGCGTTGATGGGGTAGTTGGTCGGATTCAGTAAACAAAGACATTTATTGAGGCTCCTGTGGATTTCCGTTCCTGTTACATTTAAATACCGGCTGCGAACTGAAGATAACACCGATGGGGAGAGAGTAGTTCCTACTTTATTTTAATCCTTCCAACGACCCTTTGAGATCGGTTAGAGCAGGGGTCTCCAACCTTTGCAACTTTAAGTCTGAAGGACTTCAGCTCCCACACTTTTCCAGCCAGCAAAGATCGGTTTGAGATCGGTTAGAGCAGGGGTCTCCAACCTTTGCAACTTTAAGTCTGAAGGACTTCAGCTCCCAGAGCTTTGCTGGCTGGAGAAGTCTGGCAGCTGAAGTCCTTCAGACTTAAAGTTGCAAAGGTTGGAGACCCCTGGGTTCGAGTGGGAACTTGGTGGTCGGGTGAGGACTAGAACCAGGGTATCCCCCAGGTCACTTTTCTCAGTGCCGTTGTAACTTTGAACGGTCACTAAACGAAGGGTGGTAAGTCAAGGACAACCCAGTACTTTGCACATGAGTTCCTTCTTGTCTGCTGCAAAGCGACTTATCTAGCATGGCAGGTCCCAGGAGCATCTGCTGACAGCTAGTTCCTAAAAGCAGCATTGAGACTTCCTGGATTATTGCCAGGCCTTTGTGAAATCTGACACACAGCAGACTTTCCCAGTCTTTCGCATTCGCCAGATGTGTGGACTTCAACTCCCAGAATTCTGTGGGAAGGCGTCGAAGGGCCACAGGTTAGCCCTAAGCTTGGGGAAAGCGTAGAAGGGATTGCGTTAGTTTCCCCCTTAATCGTTCGGAAGGTATGCAGGAAAAGTCGTTGGCATGAGAATTTGGATGCCACCCGGGGATTGGCACCTAAACAAGCTTGTGCAGGCTGAAGCCAGAAACTGTGTGACAAGCAATCGAAGGCAGTTTTTATCTCCTACAAGGACTGAATTAATACATTAGGCTAGTTTGTTGGGCAACCATAACTTAGCATACCTGTATTCGGTCACGTGATGTATAAACGAAACCGCAGCATCTTTGGGTCATAAATTCGCAGGATTCTTCTCTTTTTTCTTCTTCACCGTGTATATGTATACATTCGAACTAGACTTCTGATGTTTTTCTGTGTAGGTATGTGGTTATGTTTGGAGAGCTGAATGCAACAAAATTTCACTTTAATGTATGCTGATTAGTGTACATTTAAAATGACAATAAAGCCTGTTCTGTTCTACTCTACTCTACTCTACTCTACTCTACTCTACTCCCTTCCCCTCCTCTCCCCTCCCCTTCTGTTGCTTCTCTTCTCTTCTCTTCTCTTCTCTTCTCTTCTCTTCTCTTCTCTTCTCTTCTCTTCTCTTCTCTTCTCTTCTCTTCTCTTCTCTTCCCTTCCCTTCCCTTCCCTTCCCTTCCCTTCCCTTCCTTTCCCTTCCCTTCCCTTCTATTCACTCGGTAAACCACCTAGAGAGGGCTGTAAAGCACTGTGAAGCAGTATATAAGTCTAAGTGCTATTGCTGTTATCTTTTCTGAATGGGGGTCTGAAAGTGATATCTTGTTTAGACATTGAAGATATTTTCTCATCTGAGATGATATCAGGCAAGGTGACCCCTTCTGAATGCTGATGAAATGGCATAAAGAGTCCCTATTTCATTTAATGGCCAAAGTGGGGAAAAAAATTGATAAATGACTGGCCTTTACATCTGTATTGCCACGGCCCTCTAATCAAAATCCAGGCACCTGAAAACCAGCAATAATGTATTTATGATGGTTGCAGGATCCCAATGCCACGCGATCACCTTTCCAGCCAGCCTAACAACTTCACCAAAGTTGTTGAGTTGTTATTTCTCTTGAAACCCCCTTCCTCCCAGCGTCTGCTGCCTGAGGTAGTTGAGTTCACATATCTAATGGTTCAATAGCCAAGCTGGCAAGTCCAACAAATATCTACCTTATTGCAATGATGAAAGATGTACTAATCCAAGATGGCGGCGCGCTTAGGCGCAGCGGCTTTGAGCTCCTGGTGTCACAGCAGACTTTTCCATCAAAACTCGCTCTGAACCTACTGTAAAAGAAAGAAGAAAAAGAGACGTGCTCCTCTTCCACCAGCTCCTGGAATGCCGGGCAGATTTGAAGAGATGGATAACAAGAGACAGAGTACAGTTGATCCTTTTCAACTGTCATTTGTCAGCCATTTTGTTTCAACAGTCATTTGTCGGCCTTTTCGTTTGCCTGGAGAGATTCCTGTTGTGACTGTCACTGCTGTCTGTATCCCATCTGGTGCAGGTGTTGGCACGGCGCTCAAACCAATTTCATTGTAATTTTATTACAGTATTATTACAATGACAGTAAAGATGATGATGATGTTGATGATGATGATGATGATGATTATTATTATTATTATTTACACCCTTATCCTTGCTCCAGAATGATTGACAAGGGCCCAACATTTATAGAGTTGAGTTTCACCAGCCGGTGCAGCTAGCCCTCGGTTTGGATTGGCCCTGTAAGACTTTCCAAGATGGTATCTCTGCATGCCGACGCTTGGCGTTGCCTCTCTATTCTGAACTCCTTGCACTGTATCGAATAGCTGGAGACATGCCAAGATGTCAGCTGGCAAAGTTGGCTCCAGAAATTATATTGAAAAAAATATAAACACTCAAGATGTAACTCTAGATGTTATCTGATAGCGGATGAAATATTTTAAGTTTCCGTGTTAAATATCAACCTGGATTTGGGGTTGGGCTCTTTGACACTGGGAGTGTATTGAAAGCAATAGAATAGAATGGAATGGAATATGGAATCGAGGGGAGAGGAGAGGAGAGGAGAGGAGAAAGGGACATTGGAGGTCTTCTAGGCCAGGGGTCTGCAAAGTTGGCTCTTTTAAGATTGGTGGACTTCAACTCCCAGAATTCCCCAGCCAGCCAGGCTGGCTGGGGAATTCTGGGAGTTGAAGTCCACCAGTCTTAAAAGAGCCAACTTTGCAGACCCCTGTTCTAGGCCAACTCCATGCTCAGTGCCTGCATGTGCAGGCGTGCGCAAATTGGTGCATGTATGGACATGCGCGCACGCGCAGCAGGGATCCGAAGACCAGCTGGCCAGCAGGAGGCAGGGCGTCCCAACACTGGCAGAGTGGGAAGAGGTAAGATCTTTTTCTTCCGTGGACTTCTGTTTTGTCGTTTGCAGGGAAACAGAAACTGGCGAAAGAACTGCCACAGAGATCTGACCTGGCATGATGGCGCGCGTGCCATCAGAGAAGGCTCCGTGTGCCAGTTCTAGCACACATGCCATAGGTTTGCCACCACAGCTCTATACTATTCCAGGCAAGTGACATAGCCAATCTCTTCTGAAAGGCCTCCAGTGTTGAAGCTCTTTATATGTAATGAGCCCAGTACATTAGAAGAACATTAGGCTGGAGAAGAAAATAGTCTTGGTTCAATGTTCAGATCACAGTTATCTGATCCGACTAAGAAAAGTACATGTTTTGTGTATTTCTTCCGTGAAATTGCAATGAAGAGATTGGCTAAGTTGCTTTAACCAATACCAGGAAGCATTTCTGAACAGGGAGTGGCGGGGAATCTTGAATTCTTCCTTCTTGCTGCTTATTAATCAATCTTGGGGAAATCAGTAATGAGATTTCATAGCCTTCGATGCCATAACTTATCTCAACCATGCTACTGTATATCAAATTTGGATATACATGGCACGGGGCCTAGTTATCTGCGGGATCGCATCCTGCCCCATACATCCCTTCAGCCGATTCGCTCCCACAGAGAGGGACTTCTTCGGGTGCCGTCCACTAGGCAATGCCAGCGGGCGACGCCCAGGGGAAAGGCCTTCTCTGTGGTAGGCCCAACCCTCTGGAACGACCTACCCCCCCGAAATCAGAACAACGACGGACCTCCGCTCCTTCCGCCAGAAGTTAAAGACTCACTTCTTCCATCAGGCCGGCCTGGTCTAATTTTTTATATATCTAGCCGCAGAAAGAAATTGTTTAATCTGAATTTTAAGAGGTAATTGTTAGGGTTTTAGGGGTTTTAATATTGATTTTAGCACAGGGGTAATTTAATTCGGTTTTAATATTTTGTATTTTGTATATTGTTGTATTTATTGAAATTTTAATTTCCTGTGCACCACCCCGAGTCCTCATGGCGGAGAGGGGGCGGTCTATAAATTTAATAAAATATAATATAATATATATATATATAAATGAGCCACAGTAGATGGCTTATCAACTACATTATCTCCTGTTTCCCTGAAAATAAGACCTCCCCGGATAATAAGCCCAATCAGGCTTTTGAGCGCATGCACTAAAATAAACCCTCCCCTGAAAATATTGCAACACAGCAGCAACCATGACGTGACCACACTTGCTGCCTCCTACACCTCAAAAATAATAAGACCTCAAAATAAGGTCAAGCGCCTTAATGGAAGCTCTATAGGCTGAAATGGTGAGCCAGTTCCAGGCCATGAGGCAGCTGGAACATGGCCCTCCAGCTCTTCACCATCAGCAACGCTTCCCTCCAACCATCGGCCAAAGCCCCGTACCAGGAGGCTGAAGCAGACCCCAAGTCGGAATTTCTGCCCCCCTCCAACCTACACAAAAAGTCACAGAAGGGGGAGAGACTTTGCAGCAACACAAATGTTCATGGCATGTATCCAGCCCAGGGGCTGTAGTTTGAGGACCCCTAATTTACTGCAATATAATAAGTGCAAATATTTTTTTCTGCAGACCAGCACAATTTTTTTGCAGACCACCAGTGGTCCACGGACCACCAGTTGTTCACCACTGTTACATCTAACATTAGGTAGCCTTCTACAGAATGTGGACAGAAAGAAATGCCCAAAGCCTGGGTGTGCACAATCACACGGCTGTTTTCAGCCTCTCGTCCCTCCCCTGATTTTTAAAAAAAAATTTGTTACACTTCAGAAACCAAATGTTGTGTAACTGGAAAAACTTCTAACGAAGCATGGGATCTCAGCTTTTGCACAAGGGACACAAGGCCAAGCCTGGAACTGAGTTTGCAGCCAGAACGCTTCATAAATTTAATGGGCTAGGTTGGGTGTGGAAGGAGAGAGCTGGTTGAGTAGTTTGCATGCCTCTCCTGCCAACAGCCTTTTCCCATTCCTCTTAGGCCATGCTAAAGAAGGAGAAAGACTCTGGCCCTTAAGAAAAAACAGAATTTGGTATATCCCCAGGTCTTTCTTTGCCCGAATCTGCGGAGATTTGGACAAAGTCTGGAGATGAGCACCACCTCCTAGAGTCAGGAATGAGTAGCACAGTCAGGAACTTTTAGCTTTTAGTCGCTGGGGTGGGGATTATTATTTTATTATTTTTATTTTGTATTTATTTTTATTTTGTATTTATTTTTATTTTGTATTTATTTTTATTTTTATTTTTTATTTATTTTTATTTTTTATTTATTTTTATTTATTTATTTATTTATTTATTTTTATTTTTTATTTATTTTTATTTTTATTTCTTTTTATTTTTATTTTTATTTATTTATTTATTTATTTTTATTTATTTATTTATTTTTATTTATTTATTTATTTATTTATATTTATTTATTTTTATTATATTTATTTATTTTTATTATTTTTATTTATTTTTATTATTTTTATTTATTTTTATTATTTTTATTTTATTATTTTTATTTTTGTTTCCTTTATATTGTGTTTTTATTTCCTGTAAGCCATGACCGAGAAGATGGAAATATAACTTTTCCTAAATAATAAATAAATAAATAAATAAATAAATAAATAAATAAATAAATAAATAAATAAATAAATAAATAAATAAATAAATGTGTTTCCACCTTACAACGGGCACTATGCGAATGGAAGCTATTGGGTGGGAGGGGTGAGGTTGTCTGGAATAAAAGGATTAAGATGTCTAGTTGGCCCTCCCCCCTTTTGTGTCTGGAAGGGATTTAGGACAGAGACAAAACAACAAATCTTCTGGATGAAAAACTTCATCAGATGGACTACTGAGAGCAGGAGAATTTAACGATTAATAACCATTTATCCATTAAGACTGTTTTGCTGCCGTTCTGGCCCAGAGGAGATATTTGTTGGAGGGCTTCAATGCTCCTTCTTGTCTATTAGTTGTGTAACAGTAAACATTCAACATGTGACGTTGTGGTGTCATGAGAAGCTCTGGGTGATGACATTATGTAAGGAGCAGATGTTTGGGGGTGTAGCAATTTTCCTTATTGCATTTAAATCCTATTAAAATACTTTAAGAGCAACGACTTGGCTTTTAGGGAGCTAATGATTCACCGTTGGATAGATGGGCACACTTGGATGCTGAAGGCATCTGTATTTTTTTGTTTTTTTGTGTGAGCAATCAAGTATTGCTTCTGGGTGAAATGTGTGCACTGGGAGGCACAGGGTGGACTCCCATTTATTCCTGATCATGTGAACGAGAGGGAGGTTGTGACTCAGAATGGAGCAGAGGCCGACAGGCTGAGCCACTGCCCAGCAACCTTTCCCTTAGGGAATGATTGGGGAATCTTCCCCCATACCCAATGCTTCTTTATAGATTTTTTTAAAATAATGTATTTATTTTGCTTTATCATAAAATACAAAACAGAAAAACAAACCGTACTTCCAACACTAACAACAACACAAAAGAAAAAAAATGCTGTGCAAAAAGAGAGAGAAAACGGTGATCCAAATACCAAATAAATTTAACATTGAAGATATAGAATCCATACCGTTGGATGTTGGGGGGAAAAAAACCAGTAAATTCTCCTCCCTGAATAGAATAGAATAGAATTTACACTATTGGATGTTGGGAAAAAAAGGGGAAAAAAACCAGTTAATTCTGCTCTCCTTTTACAGAGAGAGAGATATAAAATGGAAAAATAGAAAACAGAAAATAGAAAAAAGAAGAAAGTGCAGTCAACAGGTTAAGCTAAACCAGGGATGTCCAAACTTGGGAACTTTTAAGACTTGTGGACTTCAACTCCCAGAATTCCCCAGCCAGTTATGCTGGCTAGGGAATTCTGGGAGTTGAAGTCCACAAGTCTTAAAGTTCCCAAGTTTGGACATCCCTGAGCTAAACATTACACCAATGCTGCTTTATAGCTTTTAAAATCTTTAAAAAAAAAAAGAAATCTTTTAAAATTTCAATCTTTCAAAACACAACATTTTATCGGCTTCTCTCTCCGGACCACCCAATGAATTTTGCTCCTATTCCGTTCAATTTCCAGAAAGTCATCTGGGAATGAATAGACTGGAATTCTAAGAAGCTTAAGCTTTCCAGTGTTCCCTTAGGCTGGGAGAAAAAAATAATGAAAAAGCTGGAAATGATGTTGCTGATATTCAGATGCATTTCTTCAGTGAAATTGCAATGAAGAGATTGGCTAAGTTGCTTTAACCAATACTAGGAAGCATTTCTGAAAAGGGAGTGGCGGGGAATCTTGAATTCTTCCTTCTTGCTGCTTATTAATCAATCTTGGGGAAATCAGTAATGAGATTTCATAGCCTTCGATGCCATAACTTATCTCAACCATGCTACTGTATATCAAATGAGCCACAGTAGATGGCTTATCAACTACATTATCTCCTGTTTCCCTGAAAATAAGACCTCCCCGGATAATAAGCCCAATCAGGCTTTTGAGCGCGTGCACTAAAATAAGCCCTCCCCTGATATTCAGATGCATTTTTGTTGTTGGGAAACCTATTCCTTTTGCATAAAGCTGCGCATGGCACATTGGTCTTCAGGGGCTACTGAATTTCATTGTCTGTGCTGCAGAAGCCTACAGACGAATTCACGGAAGCATCTGCAGAAGACGGTTGGTGGTCAGATCAATCAAGATAGAAACTACGGCCACAGATTTGAGGCCCTCTGCCCTAGAAAGTTTGTTGCTTGCATGTAACTGACCCATTTCAACTGAGACTACGCAACCTTTGGGAAGGATTTAGAACAGGGGTGTCAAACTCGATTTCATTCGGGGCTGCATCAGGGTTGCGTTTGACCTCATAGGGCTGGGGTGGGTGTGGCCAGGGTGGGTGTGGCCATCTCAACATCACTCGAGTCAGGGACACCTGTGATGGCCAAGGGCTTCCCTCAGACCCTCCCTCACTCTCATTATAATTTTCCTTCCTTCCTTCCTTCCTTCCTTCCTTCCTTCCTTCCTTCCTTCCTTCCTTCCTTCCTTCCTTCCTTCCTTCCTTCCTTCTCTCCTTTTTCCTTCCCTCTCCTTTATCTTTCCTTACTTTTCCTTCCTTGCTTTCTTCCCATCTTCCCTTCTTTTTCTTTTTCTTTCCTCTTTCCTCTTTCTCTATCTCCTTTCTTGTCCCATCTTGGATGGTCAAATGGAAAAGGGGAAACATTTCTCTTTTTATTTTGTTTTTAGTTTGTTTTGTTAGCCCTCGGCCAGTGAAAACAAAGCTCGGGGGTGGGGCGGGGCTTTGCTGTTTCCAGGGTGGCCCCCATGGGCCAGATCTAAGCACCCCATGGGTCGGATCTGGCCCCTGGGCCTTCAGTTTGACACCCCTGATTTAGAAGAAGGGCTTCAGCTTTCCCTTTCATGAAAGTGGACCTCTTTTTTTTGAGGTGTCCTTTCAATTCTGGGTACCTTTTAAAGCTGCGTGTTGCTGAGGAACAAAGATTGGTCCGTTATTCACCGTGTGTTAGTTTTCTGTTTTGCATCGGAGCCTGTGAGATGGTTACGGCTCCATTCTTCTGGAAATCCGGCTCCGTTGTTTTGCTTGCCCTTGTGGAAATGAAAAAAGAGAGTTGAAGCACCTGTCCTTCATCCTTCAGTCCATGTTGATACAGAGCAAGGTGTTGAAACAGTTAAATCGGCCTCATCTTTGCGCATTACCCTGATTGCAAGAGGTTACCAAAGGGATTATGTGCAGGTGGCACTTTCTGTCAGTCTCCGGCTAGGATCCACTGATCCACATTGTTGGGGAAAACGTAGTTAAATGGAATAAACCATAATGAGCTGAATTGCAGGTGATGTATCAGGTGCGCGCAACCTTTTTTTTTTTTTTTTTTTTTAAGATATCACTCATTTTCCCAGTCCCACCTAGTTCTTAATCAGGGGTGAAATTCAGCAGGTTCTAGAGAACCGTTAGCGGAAATTTTAAGTAGTTTGGAGAACCGGCAAATGCCACCTCTGCCTGGCCCCAGAGTGGGGTGGGAATGGAGATTTTGCAGTATCCTTTCTCTGCCACACCCAGCAAGCCACGGCTACAGAACCAGTAGTAATTTTTTTTTTATTTCACCACTGCTCTTAATGCTCTCCTGCCAGAGGTGGGTTGCTGCCGGTTTATCCCGGATCGGTGGAACTGGTAGTAGCAGCAGCGGCAGGAGGCTCCACCCACCTTCCCGGAAGCTTCTGGAAATGCAGGGGGGAGCATGTAGGAGCATGGCCTGAGTGAATAAAGTTCTTTTCCAGTTAGAACCACTGTGCGGTTTTCTTTCACCCAGTCTCTGTATCTGTTAGTAATTATTGTTTTCAGTGATGTTTTGATCTTGTTTCCAATCTCCGTCAGCTGCCCAGAGTCATATGTTTGAGAAAGGCGGCCAGAAAAATCAAATGAGTGATTCAAACAAGCTGATAGCCTCAGCTTGGGCCACAGTACAAGACTGCCTTGCATCCCACCCCTTCCATAATCATAATTATTCCTTGGAGCAATCTCATCTTTCAGAACCAGCCAAACTAATAAACGGGTAGAATTCTTCATGCAAGTGAAGAAAATTCTGGGCAGGTGAGTGATCGTTTTACACAAAAGAGAAGCAAGAAATGTCATCTCTCCTCTGCAGGTAGCAGAAGAAAGACTGACCCGTTAGAAGAAGGAAGCCTCATGGTTCACTACCCTCGTGAAAGAGTTTTAACTGATCAGGCGAGCAAAAACGTTTGGCAGCCTTAACAACAAGGATCTCTGGGTGGCTTATTTGCAAAGCTGCCTTAGAAATTCAGCCTTAGCTCTTGTGAGTCCATTAGCTTTATTAAATAATACTTAGCTGCATTCCTTCTGTGAAATTAACCTTTATGTTGCTTTAGAAGCCCAAGATCTTACCTTTACGTTCTTTAGTTAATGATAAGAGACTAGAAAGTAGAATTTCTCACCATGGCACCTCAGTAGCAAACGCAGGGAGTTTGAAATCAGACCAGATATAGAATTCACATCCATTGCTTTCATCCCTTGGCATAACTTTTAAAATCTATCAGTCCATGTCTCTCTCTAAACCAGCGGTCACCAACTGGTGGTCCGCAAAAATCTTTTGGTGGACCTCAGAAAAGTTATTTGCATTTTTTATATTGCACTAAATCAGGGTCCTCAAACTACGACCCCTGGATCGATACATGCAATGAAAGTTTGTGTTGCTGCAGCGAGTCTCCCCCTTTGGGGTCTTTTTGTGCAGGTCGGAGGGGGGGGGGCAGAAATTCTGACTTGGGGTCTGCTTCAGCCTCCTGTTGGGGGGCTTTGGGTGAAGGCTGGAGGGAAGCGCCACTGGTGGCAAAGAGCCGGAGGGCCTCGTTCCAGTGGGACTGCATCCTGGCCTGGAAATGGCTGACCGTTGCAGCCTGCTGAGCTTTCAGGTGCCAGTACCTGGCCCTGCACTCCCGCAGGTCTTCCCTCTGCTTGGAAAACCTATGCTTGTAGTCCTCAGTGAGGTGCATGAGTGACATCAAGTTGGCCATGCCCACCCAGTCACATGACCACCTAGCCACACCCATCCAGCCAGTCAATAGGCAGATCATATTAGTGGTCCACGGGATTTAAAATTATAAATTTAGTGGTTCCTGAGGCCCAAAAGGTTGGGGACCCCTGTTGTAAACCATAGGATGCAAGCAGAATTTTCCTTCAATCACATTATATATATATAAAACATACCTCCCCAGATTTTAGTAAAAGTGTGCAATCCAATCTATTTATTTATAGGAGAATAAACAGCCCGGTCTTGTTTTTAACAAATGTAAACTGTAACTTGATAAGTTATGGAAATGGAGGTTTTAAATGCAGTTGTTGATTCCTTCCTTGCTTTTAGTGGTCCTGTAGAATGATGGAAAGCGTGGGGATTTATTTGCTTGCAAGCAGTTTTAACAACTGTCTTGTATTATCTCAGTTTATGCGATGCGCCATGTTTGGCAAACCGCCATTGTTGGGTACACAAACATGCCTGGCCAAAATCCAGGTCAGTCTTAATACGAGGTTGCTAAGGGTCCCTTTGAATACTCTGTAGTAACCATGGTTCTGGGCTCCCTACATACATTCGCACGAATCACTGCAATCTTCTTTTTACTATAGCAAGGATTCTAATTACAACAGTAAAAGGTAATATAAACTGAAAAAATTACAAAAATTAACAGGAAAAAGAAGGCATAGAAAAGAAAAAAGGAAAATAGAGGAAGAAAAGAAAGAAAAAAATGAAAAGATAAGAATGGAATGAATCTCTCTTTGTCTCTCTCTCTCTCTCTCATTTATGACTTCTCATTTTCATCACTTGTATAAACATTTTAGTAACTTAGCATTTTCTCTTAAAATACAACAAATGATCTGGTTTGGACTGTCAAAAATGTCTGTGTGTCTGTCAAAAATGGTGTTGTAGGGTCCTCTTGGGTGGGTGGGGTGGTTGGACTAGATAACCTACAAGCTCCCTTCCAACTCTGTTAATTTGTAATCTGTAATCTCTTTTTCCAATATCCCATCTCTTATTTATAAACAAATCCCTAAACTTTGTCATTTCAGTTCTGATATCAACAATAATCCAATAAACCAGAGCTAACAACACATGCATTTTAGCTTGATCAGGTAAACCAACTTTATATTCCTTCCTTTTACTTTACTAGTGCTTTCAAATAACATCCTATATCTATTTTTTTTCTTTGTCCCCCCCCCCCCCCAGTGGCTGATGTTCAACTTTTTGTTTTTGCCTGCGCTTAAAAACTTGGCTAATCATTTTCTTTTGTGAAATGTCCACAACAATTTTATGTTCCGTATCTTACGCCCTTTCATTCCGCACATAGTTTCTTTATGGAAATCTTGTTAGTTTCCATTTAAATCTTACGCAGCGCTCCCCTTTGGAACTCTGCCACCAAAGCAGCTTTGTCCCTCTCAGCGTTTAAAGAGGAAATGCTTAGCAACCACCTTTACCTGGTTAATATTTTCACAAGCTTTCCGGGCTGAAGTGGAATCTGCTTGGCTGGTTGGAGGATATTTTTCTCAGTCAAGGTCAACAAGTTCTCTAAACTTTGAAATCCATTCTCTTTGCTCCCTTTTCAGATCTTTTGTTCTCACAATTCAGAGGCTCTGGTCCTATTTTTTTTCTTTCTTACATGTTCTTTTACATTTTCCGACTGCCACAGTTTGTTGGTTGTTCTACAAATAAATAATAATAATAATAATAATAATAATAATAATAATAATAATAATAATAATAATAATAATAATAATAATAATAATTATTATTATTATTATTATTATTATTATTATTATTATTATTATTATTATTATTATTATTATTATTATTATTATTATTAACATTTATAAACCGTCCCCTCTCCCCAGAGGGACTCCGGGCGGTGTACAGGAAAATTAAAAAACCATCTAAAAACATACAAAAACATACAAAGTTAAAAACGAATTAAACCACCCTGTACAAGAATTTAAAACATTAAAATTATAACCCATTAAAAACCAAATACATAATTTGCAAAAAACAGGCTACTTTGTTGTAGACAGTGATTGATCCCTTTTGACAAGAAGGCATAAAGCATTAAAAAAACCCAGACCTTTTTTTTTTTTGCATGGTTATAAAACCCTAAAAACATTTTAAAGGAAATGGACATTATAGGACAGTGATGGCTAATCTTTTTGTCGTTGTGTGCTTAGGGTGCGTGCACCCTCACCCGTAATGCAATGTGTGCATGACAGCTCTCGCTCCCTGCACCCCTGCGCATGCATGCACAAACCCTTGTGCTCCGGTTTGGCCTCCCTGAAGCCTCCTGGGACCAAAAATGGGGCATGGGGATGGTGCTGTACCTCCTGGTGTGACCCTGTGCCCACTGTGCATACATGCTTCACAGTGGATTGGACATGACTTCGCAACTAACAACAACAACAACAACAACAACAACAACAATAAATGCGGGATACAAATAAATGAGTAAAATTAAGAAAAAATAACCTAAGTGTGCCTTTGAAATGCTGTTTAATTTACTAAAGCTGAGCTCTACTCTAGAAGATGGAAGATCATGGAACGGTTGAAGTAGAAAACATCCTTTGCTAAAACCCGCTTCAGTAACAGGTTGAGCTACTGAAGTTGAGTAACTTTGGTTGAGCTGGGAAGATTTGTCACCTTGTGTGCTCTTGAGTCCAGGCGACGTTTCACCCTGGCTCTTGGCCTGTTTTCCACAGATAACAACACGATGACGGTGGCGATGTGTGTGCTGCGCCCCTAAGGGCTTTGCAAAAGCTGCTGGGTGTGCCCCCGCTTTGGACTGCATTACCACCATCCGAGCTTTGCAAAGTGCTGGTGACAAAATAATGGGTTTGGCCTCTTTAGTGACGGTGGCGCAAGATGTTGTTGTCAGAGCTTCTGGAAGTAAAACTGTGCTTGCGCCAAGCGGTTCTCTGAAAGGTGGTGCATTTCTTGGTTGTTTGTTGGCATGGTTTCGTTTGATCTGGCTCTTGGTTCCAAAGGCAGATACATGCTCCACGGAATGCTGACCAGTGTCATAAAAATGTGGACTAGCCACTGACGCATTGCTTCAAAGAAATGGCATTGTTTTAAGAATGCATCTCAAGAGAGGGCATGAAGGGGAAGAGGTAAAGAGGAGTAGGGGAGAGGAAGGGGAAGAAGGAAAGGGAAAGGAGAGGCGGAAAGGATAAAATAGAGGAGGGAGGGAGGAAAGGAAAGGAAAGAAAACTAAGGAGGTAAAACAAAATAGGTATATGGCAGGGGTGGGCAAACTTTGCAACTTTAAGTCTGAAGGACTTCAGCTCCCAGACTTCTCCAGGCAGCAAAGCTTAAAGATTTAAAGCAAAGCTGGCTGGAGAATTCTGGGGGCTGAAGTCCTTCAGACTTAAAGTTGCAAAGGTTGCCCACCCCTGGTATATGGGATGGTAAGCAAAGCAATCCCGATCATATATTTTAATTTTTTATATATGGAAAAATGAATGCTTAAAAGTGTTAAAATGTGATAAGAATAATAACTAAGAGAATCTATACTTGTAAATGTGTGGATGAGACTAAAAATAAAAAACGTTTTTCTTAAAAAAGAATTCAGCTCAGTGGGTTCCGCTACCTTTGTGGGAAGGTGTAAATCAGGGTTAAGAAAACTCAGAACTCTGCAAATAAATTTGGCTTTCAGAGCCCCTCAACCTCCCAAGGTAGCCAATGGGTAAATTTCAGAATTGTATAGAACATCTGGATGGTGTTGAGCACATCAATTTTAACCTACCGTGTGGTCAATAAGTAGGGGCAAGACAAGATGAGGGTGTTTTCCAACGCACCATAAGGCAAGACAAAAAACAATAGATGGAAACTAATCCAAGAGAGATCTAACCTAGAACTAAGGAGAAATTTCCTGACAGTGAAAACAATCCATCAGTGGAACAGCTTTGCCTTCAGAAATTGTGGATGCTTTTTTGGGGATAAACCCTGGAGGCATAAGGAAGATAGACTGGTATCTTTTCACACACATTACCACTGCAGCCAGAATAGCATACGCACAGTTTTGGAAAGGGAAAGAACTACCATCAGACCAACTAATTATCAACAAAATCTTCTGGTGTGCTGAATGTGACAGACTAACATATATTCTCAAAGACGGACAGGAAGCAATATTCTACCAAATTTGGGAAAGATGGTATGACTGGATGGAGCTAAAGAGACTACGGGATGAGCGATAGGGAAGGATATGCAATGTAGATATGTAGATAGTAAATAAAATGAATGTATGGAGCAGTGGCAGCTATGGGGAATTGATAAATGTAAGATATAGACAAATAGAAATAGCTGGAATATCTAGGAATGTAGTAAAATGGTATACAATGTTACTTGGTAACTGTGTACATATAGGGGGTGGGTTACCTCCAGTTGTAACTGCGTAGTTTTGCTTTGTCTTGTCAATGTCTTATTTATGTTCTTCTTTCTGTTACTAATTTACAATAACATTATATATTTAAAAAAATAAAAAATAAAGAAATTGTGGATGCTCCATCACTGGAGGCTTTCAGAAAGGAGACTTGAACAGTCATTTGTCTGGAATGGTTCTCCTGCTTGAGCAGGAAGTTGGACAAGAAGACCTCCAAGGTCCCTTCCAACTCTATAATCCTTAATGTCAAGATCATCATATTTAGCATTCACGTTGGAGAAGCTGCAAGAAGGTCTACTTGCCCTCGTATCCATGAAGACGGTCTTGTTTTCATCGTTTTTAGTTTCTGTGTTCTTCTGGAAGCATGTGGTTGAAACAGTGTTTGAAACTGAGACACTGAACTAAATGTGTGTTGTATTTGTGTGTGTACTTTAGTTTGCTGCAGCTGTAGAGCTCTTATTGAAATACTTGCTTTCTGGATTCACTTAGCAAAGTACCAGCAGCCCAAGATCGTTAATGAAAGGGGATAAAAATTAAACATTAACTCGTCCAATTGAAGCAGAATAAAAATAATGGCTCTTTGCTGGTTAGTATTGCGGAGCAGAAAACTGGGTGGGTGGGTGGCTGAATTTGTTTGCATTACACACTTCCTTTTTGCCTTTTTAGCTTCTCCTAATTGCAGGATAATACACAGGAAGTCTGTTGTTTAGTGACTTTAGAAAACTCCTGTTCTGTAAACCGGGGTATAATTTGAGAAGAGTGATAGAGATAGTAAGGGGATATCTATGAAAACCCAACTCCCAAGTTTTGATTTCTGCATACAGAAAGACTTTTAACAATTACAGACTCTTTTATTCTTTAAGAGGTGGTACCTCTTTTGTCTCCCTGCTAGGTGATTGCAAAGGGATGCGGTGGCTCAGTGGCTAAGATGCTGAGCTTGTCGATCAGAAAGGTCGGCAGTTCGAATCCTTAGCGCCGCGTTACAGGGTGAGCTCCCGTTACTTGTCCCAGCTTCTGCCAACCTCGCAGTTCCAAAGGATGTAAAATATAATTCAATTCTGTGGCCGTAAAAGAAAAATCCCAGCTTTTATCAACTTGATTTTTATGGAGAACCTTACTCAGCCATCGGATTTTGTACATAGCAAAATGCTGATTTGCTCTTTCAGGACCAAGGTTCAATTACTCTGATTTCACAGAATACGTCATACCATAAACCTTTGCTCAGCTCTTTCTGAGAATGGAGTACTTAGTTAAACTTAAAAGCTCTTGGAGGACCAGTTTCTACAGAATTCCCCAGGCTGGGAAATGACACAGCAGAGAGCCTTCCGAGGTGGCACAGTAGTTAGAGTGAAGCACTGCAGGCTACTTCAGCTGACTGCTAGCTGTAGTTCGGCAGTTCAAATCTCACCAGGCTCAAAGTTGACTCAGCCTTCCGAGGTGGGTAAAATGAGGACCCAGATTGTTGGGGGGCAAGAGGCTGACTCTGGAAACTGCTTAGAGAGGGCTGTAAATGCACTGTGAAGCAGTGTATAAGTCTAAGTGCTGTTGCTATTGTGTATTGTCACACTTCACAATTTTGGAACATCCTTTTCTTGACGATACAGTTTGCTTTTTGGTGCCAGGCAAGACCTGGCTTTTCATTTGAAAAAATCCGTCTACCTAAATCTGATATGAGACCTAAGTAAATACATTCACACATTGTACAACCGTGTTCACTTGTATTAGCTGGTGCTTTTGTTTCTCATAAACATCTATTCCTGCATGACGATGCAAATCGTGTAAATGCAAACCAGTTGTCGCATGTGGCCAAAATGCAATCATGTGACTGCAGTGTGTGTGTGTAGCTGTCAGAACTTCAAAACTGGTCCTTAAGTAGCTCTGGGGAGGTCTGTTGTGACTTTGAACAGTTGACTTCCCTCCCTCTTTTCAACAGATATGGGGTTTGTGGACGCTATGGTCCTCCAGCTATTGCTCCAGTCAAGCTCCCAATAACATCAACCAGCACAACCAAGGCTGAAAGTTGTTAGAGGTTTTAGTTCAAGAATGTATGGAGTTGCTCAAAGCTTTATCTCCTTGAAGTAAGACTTTGTTTTATAATCCTAAGGGACATGGTGGCTCAGTGGCTAAGACGCTGAGCTTGTTGATCAGAAAGGTCGGCAGTTCGGCAGTTCGAATCCCTAGCGCCGCGTAACGAAATGAGCTCCTGTTACTTGTCCCAGCTTCTGCCAGCCTAGCAGTTTGAAAGCACATAAAAAATGCAAGTAGAAAAATAGGAATCACCTTTGATGGGAAGGTAACAGCGTTCCGTGCGCCTTCAGCATTTAGTCATGCTGGCCACATGACCACAGAGACGTCTTCGGATAGTGCTAGCTCTTTGGCTTAGAAATGGAGATGAGCACCGCCCCCTAGAGTCGGGAATGCCTAGCACATATGTCCGAGGGGAACCTTTACCTTTATATTCCTAGATAGCATAACATAACTATTTATTTGGTCGTAGAGAAAGTTTTAGGTTTTAAGTTCCAGCTTTGTTGGGTGGACTTCCTTTAGCAAAAAAAAAAAAAAAAGTCAGTGGAAGAGTTGTTAAAGTTACTAACTGGATTTTTAAAATCTACCATCTTCTGCCTTTCCCAGAAAATTCATGAAGTTATAGTTATAGTTTATTAAATTTGTATACCGCCCTTCTCCCTTGCAGGACTCAGGGCGGTGAACAGGCATCAATAAAAACTACAAAGAGCATCAATATATAAAATACTTTAAAATGACATTAAATTGGGAGCCTGTTCTAAAATCCAAATAAAACTCCTAAATAAAATCGATTAAAAACTACGCCAGGCCGGCCACACGGAATAAATGCGTTTTCAAGGCCCGACGGAAGAGGCATAGATCAGTGGTCGTACATAGGTCGGGGGGGTAGGTCATTCCAGAGGGCAGGGGCTGCCACAGAGAAGACTCTCCCTCTGGGGGGTCGCCAGCCGACATTGTTTGGCCGATGGCACCCTGAGGAGGCCTTCTCTGTGGGAGCGAACTGGTCGGTGGGAGGTATTTGGTAGCAGGAGGCGGTCTTGCAAGTAGCCAGGTCCTGTGCCATGGAGCGCTTTAAAGGTGGTCACTAGCACAAGTACTATAAACCTGACCCGGTTTGCTCTGCCATCCAGGCAACTCCTGCTGTCTCGGCTGCCCTGTCAGAACCTGTCAGGCTGGTTATAATTAGCCTTTTGCCAGAACTGAACTGCGCATTGGGAGAAACGGCACCTCTCATTTTGCAGCAAAATATGAGGGAGGAGAGCCACAGTAATTAAAGACTGGGCTGAAAGCAAATAAAGTGGTTGCTAGGGTAATCCCAAGAACCTGAAACTAGGAAATGGATTTGCAATATTTCTGTCAATCATTGGAGAGCTTTTATTCGAAATAAGTACTTTTGTTTATCTGATCTAGACCCGTGATGGCGAACCTATGGCGCACGTGCCAGAGGTGGCATACAGAGGCTGCGGGAGGCTTTCCTGAAGCCTTGGGAGGGCAGAAACTGCCTCCTCACACCCTTTGGAAGGCCAAAAATCAGATGGCCAGCACATATGTGGCTGACACAAGGCAATGCCTTGCTCAGATATGGCTCCATGTGCCACCTGTGGGCACGCGTGCCATAGGTGTGCCATCTTGGAGGAGGAAACAAGCGACTAGTTGCTAAGAAAGTGGCCCACAGGTGTTTATGGAAGGAGTTGAGCTAGGTTTTGCTAGGGTGCTCACAGCTAATCTATCCACAGATGCATAGAAACGTGCCTTATCAGTGGCTTAAACTATGTAGATTGTACATTTGACTAAACATATAGTGGAAGTAATAGCTGTAGGGGAGGGACCGTATGATGGTATTATGTAAAGATTTATGTAGCTCTCCAGATAAATGCAGTCCACTCATTCCCACAGGGGTGTTATCGTTATTTTAGCACAAAGCTTTCTGTTTTTGGAAACGCCACGTTTCGTAAGAGCAATTCTTAATATAACATAATCAACTTTGTTCAAGTCGAGGTGGGACCAGAATGCTTACAATGCTATCTGGATACCACATCTAGATTATGAACATCCAGTGCTCCATTGAATGGCTGTGCCTTTTATTAAGTCATGTACCACTGAGTTATTACTTTTGAACTGTTTAGCAACATTCCAATTACATCCCATTCACATTTATTGGAGAGTTTGTTTTTATTTGCTTTCCACAATGAAACATTTCAGTTCATTTACTTTGGGAGAGAAAGCAAAACCTTTTCGAGCAAGGAGGCCCATCATGGCGAACCTATGGCACCTGTGCCATAGTGGCATGCAGAGCCCTCTTTGTGGGCACGCCAGCCATCGACCTAGCCCAGCTCCACTCAGTGCGCGCATGCACAGGGGCGGAACACATGCACGGGGCTGCTCTCAGTGCCTTTTGGGGCCTTGCGCAATGCCCCTGTGCTCCGTTTTGGCTTCCAGGTTGGTGCAAGAGGTCTTCCAGGGCCAAAACCAGTTGAGGGGTGCCATGTGAGCCCCCCCACCTGTGTCCCATTTTGGGCCTGGAAAGCCTCCTGCGCCAACCTGGAAGCCAAAACTGGGCAAGCGGGGCAGGGCACATGTGCAGGGGGTGGGGCATGGTGGGGGATATTGTGCACGCATTGCATTATGGGTGTGGGCCAGTGGTCATGCATCTTAGCACCTCCGTGACGCTGCAGCTGCTCAGCGGAGTGTTGCAGAGGCGCCGTACGTGCTGTGCGTGTGGGTGGATGCGCCAAAGACTTAAAAGACCAGTAAGGAGCTCGGGTGGGCAGCTGGGCCTGCCGGAGCACCATACCGGAACAGTATCTGGTTCTCCGGGCAGGCTCTGGTACTCCTGTACCGGGGCGTACTGCCTGCAACCCACCACTGGTGTGGGTGCACACGCTGTCACATGCACGCATGTGCTTTCGGCACACAACGACAAAAAGGTTAGCCATCACTGAACTAGGCAGCTTATAGACACAATACGAATGTATCCTTTTACTGAATTTAAAAAAAAAATGCTAGGTCTCCATACATTTAGAGAAGTAGAATATTGTACTTCCTAAAAAAATCATATCGCTTCCATCTTACAAAGGCAACTTTCAAAGACTTGTCTAATAGGGAAAGTGGAAGTCCCGTTGTAGGACTTAGGGCATGGGTGTCCAAACTTGGGAATTTTAAGACTTGTGGACTTCAATTTCCAGAATTCCCCAACCAGCATGGCTAGCTGGGGAATTCTGGGAGTTGAAGTCCACAAGTCTTACCAAGTTTGGACACACCTGACTTAGGGACAAAAAAGGTATCTAGTAAGTCTGTCTCAGGAAAGGAGCCACAAGATACTTGCTTGTCCTCTCCTTGTTAGTTGCTCAAGGTAAAGTCATCTGCTAGTTCCTTAAGAATTAGTCATGGGAACTAAGTAATATAACTGATTCATGTCCAGATTGCTGATAGGGTGACTCCCTTACCATGCCCAAGTCCTATGCTGGTTTACCTTTTGGTGACTCAACTCTATAAAACGTAGTTATTTGTTCTGTGCCATAGAGTGCTTTGTGAGCAAGCTGATAATGTCATTAAATTGGACCCAAAATAAGATTTAAAAAATCATTTTCAAATTAAACCACAAAGACTTGTTTAATATTATAGAAGGCTGGAAATGATTTTTTTTTCAAAGGAGGGGGAATCAATATTTAGTTATCTCTCCTTCCTCCTCCTCTGCCCGTGTGTTTGTTTTTGCAAGATTTTATCTATCCTGTCTTCAGCTAAACTGATTTTGCGATAGTGATTAAAGGTGAAGAAAAGCAGCAGGATGGTAGTACGGTCTGTTTTCTTGAAATCTTTGCATCCTTGAGTCAAAACATCTGGCTGCTTCCCTCCCCAGCTTTCTTCATATTTGCCCGACAGCGGTTGGAAGGAGTGATATCTCTGCAAATGCAGAAAGATTGAGAAGGAACTTGTTATCTGATGGAAGGTGAAGACTGGATCTTCTTTTTGTTGCATTAGTAAAAAGTTATTGGCAGGTCCAACAGACATGAGCAGTACTAATTATTGTAGTTGTTTTATTTTTTATAAAAAAACAAAATCTTAACATCTGGACTAACTACTTTGGGGGATTTGGGATTAATTGCACCATTGAAAACGAAGGCGCAATTAAGAAGAATGTGAAAGTCCAACCCACAAGTAGCCTTTGGAACCATAATGCGTGGGGTAGTTGTACTAAAGAAACAGCTAAGTTTGACCCAGGACTCTGATCTGTTCAGAGCTGAATCTGAACCTTGGCTAAAGCTGTTCTGATCAGTGTCCAGAAGTGAGACTATCCCAGAAAATGTAGTTTGTATATTTTTCAATTGTGCATTGAAAACCACTAATGATTAGCCATCCTGCAGGATCCCGTCTGGGTTGGCCATTGGGATCAGAGATTTAGTCCTCCGAGCTTTTGGATTTGTGCTGGAGCTCATCTTTATACACTGCTAGAGAGAAGTTCCTTGAAGATGGGTTTAGGTTTGGTTTTAGGTTTTATTGGTTTTTTATACCGCCTTACTTCCAAAGGACTCAGGGCGGTGTATAGCCAGAGTAAAAAATATATATATATAAAAGTTTAAAAAGTTTTTAAAAGACATATTAAGCAATTTGGCCTAAAAATGAAAAAAACCCAACCTACCCTGTTTAAAATTAATAAAAATTTGTAATTTAAAAATCATGTTTTATGCCAGCCCGGCTTGTTGGAAGAAAAAGGTTTTGAGAGCACGGTGGAAGGTGCGTAAGTCAGGGATAGTTCTTAATTCCGGGGGCCATTCGTTCCAGAGGACCGATGCTCCCACGGAGAAGGCTCTCCCCCTGGGTGTCGCCAGTCGACATTGTCTAGCCGACGGCACCATGAGGAGACCCTCTGGGAGGCTCTCGGTGGCAGAAGGCGATCTCGTAAGTACCCAGGTCTGTATGCTGGGTTGCAGCATAGGTCTGAAAGCTCTGGTCCTGGTGATCGACCCAGATTGGATCCTGCAACATTATGAGTCTCGGTGGTGCAGTGGTTAGAGTGCAGCACTGCAGGCTACTTCTGCTGCCTGCCTGCTGCCTGCAAATTGGCAGTTTGAATCTCATCAGGTTCAAGGATGACTCAGCCTTCCATCCTTCCAAGGTGGATAAAATGAGGACCCAGGTTGTTGAGGGACAAGATGCTGACTCTCCGCTTAGAGAGGGCTGTAAAAGCACTGTGAAGCAGTATATAAGTCTAAGTGCTATTGCTATTATCGTGGGACAAGTATATTTGCCTTCATTTGACTAGCCATCCTTTTTATAGGACCTTGAACATTAATATGATCTCTTTCACGGTAGAGAGTTTTACATAAATAACTAGTGTTGAGAGTAAGTGATGACCTATTTAAATTTGCGGCATTGATTCTTAGTCTTTCATAAGAGCCGAGGTGGCGCAGTGGTTAGAGTGCAACACTGCAGGCTACTTCAGCTGACTGCCTGCAATTTGGCAGTTCAAATCTTACCAGCTCAAGGTTGACTCAGCCTTCTGAGGTATGTAAAATGAGGACCCAGATTGCTGGAAGGCAATACGCTGACTCTATAAACCGCTTAGAGAGAGATATAAAAGCACTGTAAAGCGGTATATAAATCTAAGTGCTATTGCTATTGCAATATCCGACTAATGAGTTTGCTAAAAAGTCTGCATCTCCCCTTCCTCATCGAGAGGACCACTTTCCTTATGTGAAATACCTGGTGCATGATCCCCAGCAAACTCAACTTTTGATTCCTATTACCAAGAAGATAAATAATCCAGAGCTTGTAAATCTGTTGAAGGCTTTGTGCTGCGGAATAACTTTGTTTGAGGCCAAGTTAGCATCTAGCCTGGTGACATTCAGGGAGCTAGTGAAAATAACATTTTCTCTGGGTGTTTCGGTGACAATGGATGGATTAACATTAAGATTAGAACCACCTGAGCTATTGTCCTTTTTTTTGTTTGGAGTTTTATATATTGCTTTTGTTCTTATCTGCAAGGAGTCTGTGTAGATGATGGTTGTGTATAAAATAAATCAATGAATAGATGAGTGAAATCAGTACAGAAAAAAAAGCAGCAGTGCGCACCTGTTTTAGAAAGTCGGCATGCCAAAAGTTACAGAGTTCCGGAGGACATGAGATTAAAATGCTAGTGACCCTTCACCTGTCAAAGGTGACAGTTCCAAGTTAGATGGGCCCAAATTCTACCTTCACTATAAAGCCATTTCCTGTGTTCTTAAACATACCTAAGAGCATTTTGAAACCTTAAAAACATCTCTATGTACAACTGCCTTCAATTTAGCCGTTGTCTGTAAGCAGGCAAATTTAATTGTTCTGAACTCTGCTCACTGCATATTCTCCACCCCTCTGCTTCCTTCCTTCTTTTACTTGCTTTCCTTCCTTGTGATGTTGGCTTCAGAGACAATTTGCACATGGCCCAGACAATGGTTGGCCCTCAGCAATGGTCTCTCTGCTTCTTCTGCAACTGCTTCAGTCTCCTTCCCAGAAGTGTGGATAATACCTATCCAAAAGGTAATATAATTTGTGTCAGACCTGGAAGCTGTTTTTCACATTGGGCCTTCAGGCCTGCTACATTTTCTGCTGTGGGGAAACGGGAGGGGTGATTATATGGAGTATGGGAGATATAGAGTAAAAATGACATTCTTTTCTCAGAGAGTCAAGGCCACCTTGACCTACAGTTGCAATGAGGTGAATGGGAGGCATCTCCAGTTTTGGCTGGTGCCTGATTGGGCCATGTGATGGACATGTGGGCACTGGGAAGGGACTTGAACTTTCTTTTGGGTGGGGAAAACCTGGAGCCTTTCAGAGCCGGGTTTTCCCAGATGTGCCAATATGACATCTCTAATAAAATGGAACTTTGAGGAAACTCAAGCCTCGGAGACTTCTTTTGTCAAGGGTGTTGCTTGGAACCCTGACAATTTGTTTTGTGTCCAAAGCTCTAGACACAATATGAAAGTGGTTTCTTCCAGGACTTATTTATGCTTGCCTGTCTAGACTAGATTTTTCCAGCAAAGCCCCATTCAGCTGTATTACAGGTAGTCCTTAACTTACAACGATTCATTTGGTGACCTTCATAGCTACAGCGGCACTGAAAAAATGTGACTTATGACTGTTTTTCACAGTTACACTCTTTCCAGCATCCCCATGATCGTGTGAACAAAATTCAGAGGCTTGGCAACAGGTTCATATTTATGATTGTTGCTGTGTCCCAAGGTCATGCAATCCCTTTTTGAGACCTTCTGACAAAGCAACGTGAATGAGGAATCGATTCACCTCACAACACCTCACCTCACGATTCAAAGTGTTGGTTACTATCTTTAAAGCGCACCATGGCTTAGGACCGAGGTACTTACGAGATCGTCTTCTGCCACCGAGAGCCTCCCACCGGCCAGTACACTCCCATAGAGAGGGTCTCCTCATGGTGCCGTCGGTTAGACAATGTTGACTGGTGACACCCAGGGGGAGAGCCTTCTCCGTGGGAGCACCTGCACTCTGGAACGAATTGCCCCCGGAATTAAGAACTATCCCTGACTTACGCACCTTCCACCGTGCTCTCAAAACCTTTTTTTTCCAACAAGCCAGGCTGGCATAAAACAGGATTTTTAAATTCAATTTTGTATTAATTTTAATCAGGGTTGGTTGGGTTTTCTTTTTCCACTTTTCGGCCAAAGTTTAATATGTTTTTTAAAAGCTTTTTAAATCTTTTATACATTTGTTTTTATTCTGGCTGTACACTGCCCTGAGCCCTTCGGGAGTAGGGCGGTATAGAAAACCAATAAAACTTAAACTCAAACAACCCTGTTACTAATTTAACAAATGATTTTGTTAAATAACTCTGTTTCACTTAACAACTCTGGCAGGAAAAGTTGTAAAATGGGGCAAAAGTCACTCAACAAATGTTTCACTTAGCAACATAAATTTTGGGCACAATTGTGGTCGTAACTCAAGGACTACCTTTATTCAAGTCTGACCCTGTATAGCTTTTCTTAAAAAAAATATTGACTGATCTAGAAAGTCAAACAAAGTTGGCCTTGGTTAATACTTGGACAAATCTGAGTGGCAGAATATCTGGAATACTCAAGGCTGAGAACAAACTATTTCTGCACCATTTTCAGAAAACTGCATGGATACAACTATGGAGTCACCAGGACTTAAATGTAACTTGAAGGCAATTTTAAGTGGTGTGTTGGCAACACGCCCAGTAATAGGGACTTGATCCCACTGCCTTACTAGTATGCAGGCATTGATAATTGTGTAGTTGACAAGGGACTTATTGAATTTGCTTACTTCTCAGACTGATGGTGGCATTTGATTCAAAGTGCAGTCAAGATGCCAGATGTTAAACCAACAGAGAATCAAGCACAGAAATGGGTTGGTCTTCTTGCGAACTCTGGAAATTGTAGCCCTAACACATAACATTTGTGTGTGTACAAAATGAAGCAAGTCTGCAACATTGCGTAGTACAATGTAGAGTAGGCTTCCTTTGAAAATCCCACCTTCTCAACTAGGTGAGTGTTGCAGGTCTTCAGATAAGTTAACTCTGCTTGGCTGTCATGAGGACTTTGTTTTAGAGCCCGAGGAAATTGCACTGGAGTACGTGTTTGTTCCAACTGTTGAACTTTACTTAAACGAGGAAGGTGTTTTTGTTACTTTGAGCAGTGAAGAGGCAACCAGGATAATATGAGTTGAAGATGTTAACGCTCAGTAGATGTATACCTAACTGAGCCGGTTTTGCTGCGTTCCATCCTGTATAATATAATTCCAATTTAAAACTTACAAATCTGCAAACAGCTAATAGTGTTTTTAGATTGCTTTCTCCATCTTAAGCCTGATAGTAAAATTACATGGCCTAATTCAGCTTTCCCCCCCCTCCATATCGCTTGCTTTTGGGTACCCCAAAAAGAGGGCTGTGAAAATATTCACGGACCTAAATTGTTTCAAGTTCTACCCACAAAACAACACTATAAAGCACTGTACACCAGACCAACTAGACACAAGAACAGTTTCTCCGAACGCCATCACTCTGCTAAACAAATAATTCCCTCCACACTGTCAAACTATTTACTAAGGCTGCATTACTATTGTTATTAATCTTCTCATCGTTCCTATAACCCAGGGGTCCCCAACCTTTTTTGCACCAGGGACCGGTTCCATTTTAAAGAAAATTCCGTGGACCAGCTGGCGTAGAGGGGGAGCGGGGGGGAGGGGGAACAGGCGGCGCATGCGCATGCAGGGGTGTGTGAGTCGGCTCACTCGCCCCTCTAGGACCCCCAAAGGCGTGAGCGACCGCACCTGTGCTCTCCTGCCCCTGGTGCGCGCTCTGCCCAGGGGACTGCCCCGTCCTCCCTCCTCCTCCTCTCCGGCCCTGCGGCCCGGTTCCTATCAAGCCACGGACCGGCACCGGTCCACGGACCGGGGGTTGGGGACCCCTGCTATAACCCATCTCTATCCACTTACGACTGTATGACTGTAACTTTGTTGCTTGTGTCCTTACGATTAATATTGATTGTTTCCTAGTATGATTTGATTGCTTACTTGTACCCTATGGCTATCATTAAGTGTTGTACCTTATGATTCGTGACATATGCATATTTTCTTTTATGTACACTGAGAGCATTTGCACCAAAGACAAATTCCTTGTGTATCCAATCACACTTATTTACTAGACACAAGAACAGTTTTTCCCCAAATGCCATCACTCTGCTAAACAAATAATTCCCTCAACACTGTCAAACTATTTACTAAGTCTGCATTACTATTAATCTTCTCATTGTCCCTATCACCCATCTCCTTCCACTTATGACTGCATGACTATAACTTTGTTGCTTGTATCCTTACAGTTTATATTGATATTGATCGTTTCCTGATTGCTTATTTGTACTCTATGACTATCATTAAATGTTGTATCTTATGATTCGTGATGGATGTATCTTTTCTTTATGTGTACACTGAGAGCTTCTGCACCAAAGACAAATTCCTTGTGTCTCCAATCACACTTGGCCAATAAAGAATTCTATTCTATTCTGTTCTTAATGAGAAGTTCTGGAGAACTTGAGAAAGCTTGTATGTTCTTTTTCATAGCTTCTTGGTGGATCAGTTATAAATTTGAAGAATCACGGCATTCCGTTCTTAACTTCAGCTCTTCTATCCACACTTGGCTTGACCAATTTTTATTATGTGCTTATGTGTCGATCCATTTTTAATCAACGCAGAGTGAAGGGGAAATGAGAAAAGCTTATTTCCAGAAGAGTGTTTCAACGCAATAGTGCTGACTCTGGAATGGCTTTGACTGCTGCCAGGATTGGTATTGTCTCTAAGGTTTTATTATCAAACTTCAAAGGAAATAGAATTCCCATACCTAGGATATTATTAATGCTGGAAATGGTTCCATGGCCAGTTCAAGTTCACAACAGCCAAGAGAGGTGTTACAATTGATGCAATTGAGGAAGTTTGAGATTGTTTTTCAGTCTTTGCCACATTTGTTTTAAATAGCAGCCTTTTGAACATAACAGGATTTCTTTTGGAACTGATTTACATGTATGATTTATTTACCGGAACTTCACTTTTTATTTTTTCTAGACATCGTTTTAAATAGGTATACTTAACTTATTGCAAGTCTGTAATTTTCATCCTCTCCTTCCTTTCTGTTGTACCTGTTCCCACATATTTGCTAGCTGCTTGCAGCGTGTTCAGTGTTTTGGAAGGAATATCATTATGGCTACAAGCATGATAAAAAGTTGTGGTTTTTTTGTTTTTGTTTTACAAAAACAAAAAATCCTTTGAAGTAGGATTCCCATTTTAATACAGAATAGAATAGAATTCTTTATTGGCCAATTGTGATTGGACACACAAGGAATTTGTCTTTGGTGCATGTGCTCTCAGTGTACATAAGGAGAATAAAATACATTCATCAAGAATAAAAAGATACACTACTTAGAGATAGTCAAGGTGACTAATAAGCTATCAAATCGTACTAGGAAGCACATAAAAACAATATAAATTGAAAGATATAAGCAACATGGTTATAGTCATAAGTGGGAAGAGATAGCTACAAGGAAGAGAATAATAATAGCAGTACCGTCTTAGTAAATTATTGACAGTGTTGTGGGAATTAGTTGTTAAGCAGAGTGATGGCATTCAGGAAAAAACTGTCCTTGTGTCCAGGTGTTCAGGTGTGCAGTGCCCTATAGCGTTGCCCTATAGGGTAGAAGTTGAAACATTTTATGTCCAGGGTGTGAGGGGTCTGTAGATATTTTCACAGCCCTCTTTTTAACTTGTGCAGTATACAGGTCCTCAATGATTTTGAAAGATTTTTAAAGGGAATATAAAGATAAAACCGGAAACTTTACTTTTAGGCTTAATGGATCTTACTTGAAAAAACAAAGTTGGAACTTTGATGTTATATATGTTGATGAGAGCAAGATTACATTGTGCACCAAAATGGAAGGGCACTTTGATTGGATAATGGCTGCAAAAATGGTTGGAGTTAGCAGAGAGGGCTAATTTGACAGCTTTGATCAAAGAAAAGAACACAATTAATTTTGTTTCTATTTGGAGACCGCTTTAGGACTTTGTGATTGAGGTGGGAAAAACATGAAACTTTGATTTTGGGTTTTGCTGATTATATAGATTTGTAGTTATAAAAAATGGTTAGTATATATACTATTACATAAAAATAAATATTTGAGGTTTCATGGTACTTACCTTACGTTGCTGCACCCAAGAGTTGGAAGTCAATACATTTTTTCCCTTTTTCCTCTCTACCATACACTTTTCTCTTTCCTTCCCTTATTTTTCCCTTATTTTCGATTTTTTTCTTTTACTTCTGTATTGCATATTTTGATAAAATAGAAATTGAGAAGCATGATGATTTCCCCCCCCCCCCTGGTGCCGTCATATAATTTGATGCAGTGGAGGGAAGGCCAAAATAATTCTTAAACGACTGAAATTTAAGGATATTGCAAAATCACACGAGATTCCAGGCCTCTTGTTTTCAAGTGATGTGAAGATGGCTTGATTTTGTGAGATTTTGGCCACTTTGTTTATATATTTAAAATGCAAGTTTGGAAAAAGAAAATGAAGCTCTGTGTTCTTTCATCAGGAGATTGCATAGCTATCCACAAATCACAGACTGAGCTTTGTCAGTTCATAGAATAATAATATCTGTTAAGGTCACACCTGGAATAGTGCTCACCCTACAGCTAACTCGTAGTGCAATCAGAATGGCCCGGTAATTTAGAATTCATGTTTGTAGGAAGGAACAATTCTCAAATCCTTGAGTCATATATCACAGTGTTGATGAATATTAGTCATTCTTCAAGGTCTCCCTTCTATTGTAAGGTTATTTTCCTTTGGCATTTATACCGATGGCGGAACAATGATTATAAGCAACCTCCTTATTGTGCAGGAGTCCGTTCTATAAGTGGTAGCATGAAATCCCCAAAGGTTGACTTGAGGAAGCTTTTATTGTTATCTTTGCACATTTGGCAGCTGCTAAGGCACATCATTGCCGACAGCTGTTTTCTTCTGCAGTGAGCCATTCTGAAGAGTGCCGGATGGCCACCACAATTTTAAGTTTCCAGGATTTAAAAAATGGGAAAGCCAGCTGGATGTTGGGTGACAGCAAGGTAGCTTTGGAACTAAGCAGACTATCTGAAACCGCGTTTGAGAATCATGGCCAAAAATGATGAGGCATTGCTAAAACCAGAGGCATTAGACCAGAACGTTTGCCTTGAATGCTAACTTTAGACTTGGTAGAATTGCTTTTGTAGACCTGTAAAGCTCTGAGATTTGCTGGATTAGAAGATGGTTATGAGATTAAAACAGAATTTGGGCCTTCCTTCCTTCCTTCCTTCCTTCCTTCCTTCCTTCCTTCCCATCTCCTTCCTTCCTTCCCATCTCCTTCCTTCCTTCCCATCTCCTTCCTTCCTTCCCATCTCCTTCCTTCCTTCCTCACCTTCCTTCCTTCCTTCCTTCCTTCCTCCAGGGTGGGATTGAAAATTTTTAGCAACCAGTTCTCTGCTTGGTTGCTGGGTGGGTGTGGCCATGGGGGCATGGCCTATTCAGATTTCTGCACCTCCCCAGGCTCTGGATGCCTCCACTGGGCTCCTTCCTGAGGCTGGAAATGGATGCATTTCCGGACTTCCTGTCCTTCTGAATCCGCCCCTCCCCCCGCCTCCATCCCTCCTCCCCCCTTGACTTGTGGCAACTGCCTGGACTAATATCTGCAATTTTCTTTCAAAAGTGGTTTGCTTGTCGTTGTTTTCTTCCTAGAGAGAGAAAACTGGCCCAAGGTTACCCAGCCGGATTTGGACCTTAGGCAAGTCTAGAGCTCATAGTTGTCTGGTTACTAGCCTGTTGCCTTATTTACTACGTCAAACCTGTCCTCTTTTGGAGGAAGTGGAAAGTAAAAATCATACTGACACAATTTTAAGGATTAATTGCGGCTTTTGCTTTTAGATCCAAAAAAATTGAGATCCAACTGCAGTTACAGTTCCTTTAGTAGGGTGAGAACATCGAATTAAGGAGCTACTGAACAAGCCTGGTTCTTCCTGTAAAAACAAGTGTTCTAGCTAGACTTGGGGCAGAGGAAAATGTAGGCTTCGGAATGCTAAGACCTGAATGGGCTGCGACATTGTTTGTGAACAATGTTATTTTAATGAAGTATTAATGCAACCCCTACTGTACATGATTAGATCCAACGCTCTTGCAAAATTGCACCCGTCATAAATATGAGTCAATCTGAATTTTGATCACGTGGCCACAGGGATGCTGAAGCGGTCGTAAATGTGAAAACTGGTCATAAATCACTTTTTTCAGGGCCGTTGTAATTTTAGAGTGGTCACTAAAGGAACTCTTGGAAGTGGAAGACTACCTGTACTGTATGCGTGTTTTAAAAATCAAATAAAGAGCCCCCAAACCTGAAGATCCCTCCTAAAATACAAATTCTACTCATAAAAACATGATCTGGTTTCACTCATGAATTATCACTTTTTTTTGTGGTCTTCTTGCAAGAAATTGTTAAGCGACGTCTGTCCCAGTTTACAAAAAGTAAGGTAATCTCTTGTCTTCTTTAAACATGCTTGTTTTTCTTATTATTTATCTCAGAGATAGGATATCAGCTGTTCTTCAGATGTTCTTGAGCTTCATTGATATTGCAGCCACACATTCTCCACTGCTATTTTCATAATATTTTCATTAATTTCCACACCTAAGAGTGCCAATTGGTGAATCTTATCATTATATATATGTGTGCGTCCGTGCACGTGTGTGTGTTTGTGTGTGTGTGTGTGTGTGTGTGTATGTGTGTATAAATATAATGTGTGTATGTATGTTCCAGCATAAATCTGGAGCTCCTGTAGCAATTTCAACCAAACTTGGTACACAGATGACTTACTCTCTAGAGACAAATACTGGGGGGGAAGGGGGGAAGAGACACTTCCTGGGGTGTGTGCCTGTGTTGCAGCATAACTCTGGAACGCCTGGCCTGTTAAGGAGAACAAGTGCGGTGTCCTAGAGCAGCAATTTTTTATGATGTCATGGGAGGGAGAAAGGAGAGCCTAGGCCATTAAGGAGAGCAAGTGCAGCGTCTTAGAGTGGCAATTGTTTGTGATGTCAGCTGTGACGTTTGCCCTCCAGTGAACCAATGGGGAAGCGTCTGATGGATTTGGGGCCAAGTGCCAGGATCGTAGACAGGGTGGAAAAGAGGAGCGCATGGGAGGAGGAAGGGAGAGGGCATGGATGATGGGCATGGTAGTAGGGGGAAGGAAGGACCCTCTCAATGGCGTCCTGTCAGACAAATGCTTCGATGTCTATAAATACTCGGGCAATGCCGGGTTCTCAGCTAGTTGTTAAGAGAAAGGGAGCTTTGGATTAAAACATCTAAAAGTCTTTTAACACTGTGCTTTCCCCTGGATGTGTAGTTTAACTACCAAATTGGCTCCTGTTGTCCTGCCCTGGCTGTGGGATCCCATAACTTTTATAATCTGTTACATATTAAATGGAACTTAATTAAATTAAAATATGATTAATATCCTTTCTTTCTTTCTTTGATGCCACCCTGGCCTCTAGTTTTACAAGCTAGGATAGATTTTATCCTGAGTCTATAAAGAACTTGACAGATTAGGAGCTGATTACGTTGATCTGACTCAGTATATTTAATAAAAAAGATTGTTTTGCATGTGCTGGTTTGATCTGCAATGGAAAAACAATCAAGTGTTCCACATAAAAGTGCATATGAATAAGGAAAAGGTGTAATGGTGGAAAAATGGTTTGATTTAATTATATTTTATTGAACAACCCACGGTTGTCTGCTTTGCATATCACTGTAAGCCAAGAATGCAACAAACACATAATGGGCCAATATTCCTTTTGCATCTCCAGAATGAATGGGTCCAAAATGCTTGTCACTTTTTGTATGCTTTTGAGAGGGGTGGTTTCTTTGTTTCTTTGTATGATGTAGGTAAAGGTTCCTCTTGCACATACATCCTAGCCGTTCCTGACTCTAGGGGGTAGTGCTCTTCTACACTTCAAAGCCGAAGTGCCAGCGCTGTCCGAAGAGGTCTCCATGGTCATGTGGCCAGCATGACTCAACACCAAAGGCGCACGGAACGCTGTGACCTTTCCACCAAAGGTGGTCCCTATTTTTCTACTTGCCTTTTTTTTACATGCTTTCGAACTGCTAGGTTGGCAGAAGCTGGGACAAGTCACGGGAGCTCACTCAGTTACGTGGCACTAGGGATTCGAACTGCTCAACTGCCGACCCTTTCTGATTGACAGGTTCAGCATCTTAGCCACTGAACCCTTAAAACCTTTCCTCTTGCTTTGTTTTATGGTATCCAATTGCATTTTCCTGCAGTTACGAATTATAGTGAGCAGGAATCAGAACTTTGGACATTTTTTTAAACTTAACATTTTGGAATCCACTAATTGGTTTTTTTTTTATGAAAACCACAGAAATAAAGATGAGTTTTATCAATTCAGCTGTTTGTTTGACTTGGGCTGGATTGCGTGAGCCAAATTTCTAAGAGTTTATAAACCATGATTTGAAGCGTCATTATACAACTTAACTGTCAATTTCAGAAGTGCAACAAATTTGGTGTAACCTGTGAATTTTATTGTTCTTATTGTTAAATAAAGGGATTTAGGAAGTACTGCTAATCTTCTATGCTCAGATATTTACTGCTATCAGTAAAACTAGATCTGCATTCTCCTATATATAGAAATGACACTTTAGGCTTAAATATGGAACTAAGTAGCAAAACACAATCTGTCATCCGCTTGTTGGTTTTTTTTGCTGGAAAGGAAATTCGTTTTCTTAAAAATTGCATTTCCAGATGGCCTTAAAGCTTTTAAGTTCCCTCCCAAAGAGACAAGCTTTTTGCCAGGTGTGTGGGGAGAATCTCTTCTGTCTTCCTCCATCCCCTTTGATGTCCACTAAGTATATTTAGTTTAAACTTTATTATGGCCACGCAACCAGAAAACATAACATGGGTAGTCCTCCTCTTATGACCAATTGTGACCGATTTTTTTTACTACCAGTTCTGTGGGCGTGGCTTGGGGGGCATGCCATGGCTTGGGGGAGCGTGGCAGGGGAAGGATACTGCAAAATCTCCATTCCCTTGGGAGGCAGAGAATAGTTGGGGGAGGCGGGGCCAGCCGGAGGTGCTATTTACCGGTTCTCCAAACTACTCAAACTTTCTGCTACCGGTTCTCCAGAACTGATATCAGAACCTGCTGAATACCACCTCTAAAGTGAACCAGCCAATTCTGATTGGTTGAACAAAAGCAAGGCATGATGTAAATTAAACATTAAGTTGGATTAACGTTTGCCCTCAGCATCACACACACACACACACACACACACACACACACACACACACACCCCTTCTGGTTAACTGGCTTGCTTTCAGAAGTTGTGGGTGCTCCATCAATGGGGACTCTTAAGAAGAGACTGGACAGCCATTTGTCTGAAATGGTATAGGGCAGTGATGGAAAACCTTTGAGGCATAGAATGCCCAAACTGGAAGGTGTCTGCCTTCCTGCCTGAGCGCACATGCATTTGTGCGTGCCCCAGAGTGCCGGAAACCTGAAAACCAGCTGGCTTAGCTGGGGCAATGGCACACGTGCCCACAGAGAGGGCTTTGCGTGCCACAGGTTCACCATCACAGGTGAAAGCGGTCTCCTGCTTGAGCAGGGGGTTGGGCTAGAACAGGGGTGTCCAAACTTAGGAACTTGGGAACATCCCGACTGGACTATTGTAACTCTCTCTACATGGGGCTCCCCCTGAGGTGCACCCGAAGACTTCAGCTGGTCCAGAATGCAGCCGCGCGAGCAATAATGGGGACCGCAAGGTACACCCATATAACACCTCTTTTGCGCGAGCTGCACTGGCTGCCTGTCGTCTTTCGGGTGCGCTTCAAGGTGCTAGTTATCATCTTTAAAGCGCTCCACGGCTCGGGACCTAGCTATCTGCGGGATCGGATCCTGCCCCATACATCCTCACGGCCGATTCGCTCCCACAGAGAGGGACTTCTCCGGGTGCCGTCCACTAGACTTTGTCAGCGGGCGACGCCCAGGGGAAGGGCCTTCTCTGTGGCGGGCCCAGCCCTCTGGAACGACCTTCCTCCCGACATTAGAACAACCACGGACTTCCGCTCCTTCCGTCTGAAATTAAAAACATACTTTTTCTGCTTGGCCGGCCTAGGTTAGTCTCTACCTCAGGGGTTAGGGAACATTAGTTTTAATATGGGGATTTTAGTGCAGGGACAATTAAGTTTAATTTGTTTTTACTCTATTGTATTTATTTTTGTATATATATTTTATGTGTTTTAATTTTTCCCTGTGCACCGCTCCTAGTCCCCTTGGGGAGAGGACGCGGTATATAAAAATAAATATTATTATTATTTATTATTATTAACTTTAAGAGTTGTGGACTTCAACTCCCAGAATTCCCCAGCCAGCATGGCTGGCTGGGGAATTCTGGGAGTTGAAGTCCACAACTCTTAAAGTTCCCAAGTTTGGACATCCCTGGGCTAGAAGACCTCAAGGGTTTCTTCCAACTCTCTTATTCTGTTATTTAAGGGTGCCTAGTTAGACTTCTTCGTCACTTCTTGCTTTAGTCATTTCTGGCTCAGCTTCCTGCATCTGAAAGAAATAAAGGGCTGCCTTTCTTAAACCGTCAAGAGGATTGTTTTTCTCTCCTTTCGGTCGGTGAGTCGGTCTTTTTCCCCCTGCTGAATTTGTCTCCGGTATCTTTTCCATCGCCAGCAGATCCTGGCCCGAGTAAGCTGAACAGCTCTCCTAATAGGGAGGAGAGGAGGGAGGCATAAAAACCGGTCTTTCGCTACCAAACAGGAAACAGCGTGAATAGCAGGAACTCTTGATAATGCATGGTTTGTATAAAGAAAAAGGCGGCGGGGAGGGTGGGGGGTGGGGAGGACCTAGGAGGGAAAGGGATTTGTCTTTTGTGAAACCTACCAGAGCTGGTTATTAAAGTGAAGGTAATTAATACTTAGGAAATGAAGAATGTTTCCCCCCTTCAACTAATAATAAACCCTTTTTTTCAATTTGCTGACCCAAGCAGCATTTATTAATGTTTTTCTTTCTGCCTAACAAGTTGTGAAAATCCCCATATCCGTCCTCAGAGGTCAGAGGGCTGCTCTCCAGGTGAGGCCCGGTTCTTACCTGCACCGCCTTTGTTCCTGCTTCGAGGAGGCATATAAATCTTAGGTTGTAAGGAACGAACTGTGCAATGGACGGAAGATTATTACAGAACCAACCTAGAACTAAGGAGAGGTTTTCTGACTGTGAGAATGCTAAATCAGTGGAACGGCTGCACAGGTGGGTTCCTACAGGTTTGGACTGGTTCGGCTGAGCAACTTGGCCACCCACGCACCCGAACCGGTTCTATTGTCGGCAGCGCCATCTTTATCTTTGCTTCTGCACATACGCAGGACAATCTCCATTGCAGAAATATAATTTTCCCCCTTATGTCCTGCGCAAGTGCAGACCTTTTGAGGTGTAAATGCGCATGTGCACAGAGTGCATGTTTGGCGTGCATGTGAGCAAAGTGAGCGCATGCACAAAATGTTTTGTGTGCCAAACCAGCAGCAATGCTGGTAGCAACCCACCCCTGAGTGGCTTTACCTCCAGAAATTGTGGGTGCTCCATCACTGGAGGGTTTTTTAGAAGAGGTTGGACAGTCTTTTGTGTGGAATTATATAAGGTCTCCTGCTTGAGCTTGACATTGGACTAGGACAGGGATCTGCAAAGTTGGCTTTTTTAAGACTGGTGGACTTCAACTCCCAGAATTCTGGGAGTTGGAAGTCCACCAGTCTTAAAAGAGCCAACTTTGCAGACCCCTGGACTAGGAGACTTCCAAGATCTCTTCCAGGCCTATTGTTCTATGTTCTAAGTCAAGATTTCTCCATCTGATGCTCCCCAGATGCTTTGAAAGCTGAGAATCTGAGTATGACTTACGGCTAAACAATTTTGGACATGGCAGACCCAACAGACCAGGTGCAGTTCCAGGTTGGGGAAGATGGCTTTAGAAGAATTGTCTGCAATCTGCTGATCTCCAGATGTGGTGCATTGTCCTTTTTCACTTCCCCTTCCACATAAATATCAGTTGTTTACAGTTTAGTGAATGCAGGTAGTCCTTCACCTACAACCGCAGATGGGGTCAGGATTTCCATTGCTGAGCAAGATAGTTGTTAAATGAGTTGCACTGAATTCGACATTTTTTTTGGCCAGGGTTGTTAATAATCATTCTAATTGTTAAGTGACTCACTTGGCAAACAGGGCTGTTCAAGAGAGCCCATCCATGTGGTGGCCATCCCAAAAAGTGGAAGGCAACCTCCACAGTGTGCCTTGCCCTCTCTTGGCTTTGATGCCAGGTTCAAAAAAAGGAGGTCCTCCAATTGAGCTGAACTCTAGGTGTCTATGGAGAGTCAACCAGGTCATGGTAGTCCCAAAGGTGCATTTTTTAAAAGGCAAGTGGACTTTCTGGTTTTTCTTTGAAGACGTTTCACTTCTCATCCAAGAAGGTTCTTCAGCTCTGAAGACGAAGGTACTTGGTTGAGAAGCAAAAGGTGTTTAACGAAAAACCAGAGAGTTCAGTTGTCTCTTGAAAAATGAATTCTTGGTGATTACATGGACATATCCATGTCTTTTCTTGGGAGTAGTATAGAAATGGATTCCATCTGTCTAGTCTGCATCCCTGGGATTTCTCAGTGATCTTCCCAAGAATTCACTAGATCTTATCTGCCTAGCCTTTTCATGACCAGCCAAGGTTGGCTAGATGCTGCTATCTATGATAGTCGATCAGATTGAGCTTGTCGATCAGAAAGGTTGGCAGTTCGGTGGTCCAAATCCCTGGCGCCGCGTAACAGAGTGAGCTCCCATTACTTGTCCCAGCTTCTGCCAACCTAGCAGTTCGAAAGCACATAAAAAATGCAAGTAGAAAAATAGGGACTACCTTTGGTGGGAAGGGAACAGTGTTCCGTGTGCCTTCGACGTTGAGTCATGCCGGCCACATGACCACGGAGACATCTTCGGACAGCGCTGGCTCTTTGGCTTTCAAATGGAGATGAGCAGTGTCAGGAACGACTAGCACATATGTGCGAGGGGAACCTTTACCTCTTGATAGTAGTAAAATCACCCCATCCCTACAGCAACAACTAAGTGTGCTGTTGTTGATGTTTGCACTCTCTTTAACAATCATTATATGTTTCCGTAACACTTAATGATAGCCTAGAGATTGAAATTCTTGCCTCCAGCGTCTTTTATTTTTCTTTGAGGCTGTTATACCCTGTTGGAGGGGAACAAAGGTTTCTATTTATGGGTTGCGATGGTAAACTTGGCCAGTTATGCTTTTCAGCAGCAAACCCTGGTGCACCAATTACTATACGTGAGCGGTTGAGCTTCAACAAAGCTCAACAAGCCTCACGTCCCACAAGCAAGCCAGGCTGGCCTGATCTGTATTCTGGGTTGGTAGCTCGCAGAAGTGGGCGAGTAGTTAAGTCTGTTACTTATTCAAGTTTTCCAACAGAGCTCCGAGCTGTAGTAAAGTTAAACAGGGCCCTTTATTTCATGGGTAGAAAGCCCGTACAGAGCCGACATTGTTTGCGCCTTCTTTTGATTTAACAATCGTTTGTAGTAGGTACGAGCGCCTGCAAGCGAAGTCTGTGTTTTAAGTTGTTCTTTTGTCATTTTCGTGCAGAAGGACTTTCCCGCCTATACAAAGGCCTGCTGTGTGAGCTGGTAGCCTTTGCTCTCTCCGGTCTTCTGATTCATGTTTTACATCAATGCCCTTCTACTGATTTTCTGAGCGGGAGGAAGGCAGGGGCAAATCGGAGCTATGGGGGTTTTGTTTCGGGAACAAAGTGCCCTGGACTATGGCCTTGCAAATAACCTCTCCCGGTTTCAATTGTGTACGGTACTTTTTAAAAAAAATTTATTAGTGAGCTTGTTTGCACATTAAAGGCATGTCCGACTTGACTCTGATTCACTGTTGGGGCTTTCTGCCAGTTAAAAGTTGGGTTTGGTGGTGGTAGGTAGGCACCTTATGGCACGTCACATATGGTGAGTCAGGACTTCTTGCAGTCAGTGTGTCAGTAGTGAAGGACGCTGGGAATTCAGCATCTGCAGGCTGCAATATTGACCCAAAAGTAATGAAGCCAATTGTCGAGAAAAACAGTGGCATTGATATAACTCATGTGGCCACGCCAGTCTTCTTGGTTTAATGACGATGAGAGTACCTTTCTGGTTGATTATGAATTGCAAGCCCAAACATCTGCCTCGGCTAGTTAGGTTCACTTATCATATAAATAATAGCTGTTTGTTTGGTTTAGTTTATTGTTCTGGAACATCCAGTCCATTCTGGCACTCTGAAGATGAGAATGTCCTGCTGGTTATTAATTGTAGTCCAAGAGATTTGTCTGGATGAGTTAGGTGCACTCGTATTATGGCTACTATGGAAATGGTATCAGCTTGCTCGGTTTAGGGTGCTGGGTTTTCAATAATAATTTTATTAAATTTTAAAGTAGGAATATAAAAATTAACAAGAACCAATGAGAGAGAATCGAAGAGAAGAAAGAGCAAAGAGGAAGAAGTGCTGCAAAAGTAAGAAAACATAGATAGAAACAGAAATCCCAAATGAAAGAATGACGTCCGACTACTTTTATACCAGTTGGAAATAAAACTTACATTCAAGTCTTGCGCGGAAGTCCAAGTATCTTGAAGTTGCTAAGGTTGAGAAGCAATGCTCGAGGGCAGGGATGGCGAACCTTTTATTTTATTTTTTTATTTTATTCGCATTTATAACCCGCACCCATCTCACCACAAAGGGACTCGGGGAGGCGCACAGGGAATATAAAATATAAATACATATATACAAGAATAATATTCATTAAAACTAAATTAAATTAACCCACACTGCGCTAAAACCAATTAAAACCCCTGAATTAAAACTTTAATAACTAAAAGCAGTGCAGTGTCGAGTAAAATCATGCCAGGCCGGCTAGGTGGAAGAAGTGCATTTTTAAACGCTGGCGGAACAGGCGGAGGTCCAAGATGACACGGAGTTTGGGAGGTAGATCGTTCCAGAGGGTTGGGCCCACCACAGAGAAGGCTCTTCCCCTGGGCGTCGCCAACCGGCATTGCCCGGTCGACGGCACCCAGAGCAGACCCTCTCTGTGAGAGTGAATTGGTCATAGGGACGTATGGGGCAGCAGACGGTCTCGTAGGTAGCTAGGCCCCGTGCCATGGAGCACCTTTTCGACACCGAGTGCCCAAACTGCGTGCCTGCGTCTCCAAACTGAAAGGTGTGCTGGGACAAACGTGCATGCACAGACATGCACAGACACCTGCGGACATGTGTGCATGCACATATGTCTGTTTGGACATGCACACACATGCAGCAGAGACCCGAAGACCAGTTGGCTGGCGGGAGGTGGGGCATCCCAACACTAGCAGCGCAGCAAGAGGTAAGATCTTTTTCTTTTGGGAGCTTCTGTTTTGCCATTTGCAGGGAAACAGAAGCTCACGAAAGAAACACTGCTGAGAACTGACCTGGGGTGGTGGCAGGCATGCCAGCAGAGAGAGAGCTCTGTGCCACCTCTGGCATGTGTGCTATAGGTTCGCCATCCCAGCTCTAGAGTATGGGAAAAAAGTTTTTTTTCAAGCCTTAATTAGATTAAATAGGAGATTGGTGTTTGTATGTATTTATGTATGTACGCTGGTCTTGTTGTATTTGGGTCTTTTCCTGTGTAAGATTGAGGATGTCTTGGCAACGTTTCGGCCAGGTCTCAATCGCCATCTTTAGGCTGGTGTTTTCGGCTTCGTGTTTGTGTGAATAAAGCGTGGTCGGAGCTGCCCTCTTTCTATAAATCTTGGCGGGTGTGTGTGGATGTATGTGTGTGTGTGTGTGTGTGCGTGTGTATGTATGTATGTTATACAAATACAATAATACAATAGCAGAGTTGGAAGGGACCTTGGAGGTCATCTAGTCCAACTCCCTGCCTGGGAAGGAAGCCCTATACCATTTCAGACAAATAGCTATCCAACATCTTCTTAAAGACTTGCATTGTTGGGGCATTCACAACTTCTGGTGGCAAGTTGTTCCACTGACTAATTGTTGTAACTGTCAGGAAATTTCTCCTCAGTTCTAAGTTGCTTCTCTCCTTGATTAGTTTCCACCCATTGCTTCTTGTTCTGCCCTCAGGTACTTTGGAGAATAGCTTGACTCCCTCTTCTTTGTGGAACCCTCTGAGATATTGGAAGACTGCTATCATCTCACCCCTGGTCCTTCTTTTCATTAAACTAGATCTACCCAGTTCCTGCAACCGTTCCTCATATATTTTAGCCTCCAGTCCTGTAATCCTCTTTGTTGCTCTTCTCTGCACTCTTTCCAGAGTCTCCACGTCTTTTCTACATCTTGGCGACCAAAACTGAATGCCGGATTCCAAGTGTGGCCTTACCAAGGCCTTATAAAGTGGTATTAACACTTCACGTGATCTTGATTCTATCCTTCTGTTTATGCAGCCTAGAACTGTGTTGGCTTTTTTGGCATGTATGTATGTATGTATGTATGTATATACTATATGTATGTCTGTGTGTACACTGATCCATACCCACATTTGGCTAGAAATAGCTGATTTATACACTTTGTGGATTTCATTTTCCTTTATAATAATAATCTTTATTGTCATTGTACTAAAATTACAATGAAATTGGTTATGAACCTGGAAAGCAAGGGCTCTATACCCATTTAATTTTTGCCTTTGTATCTTGCATGCCTTGTACAGCATACAGGTTCAGAAATACGAACCTGAAGTCACAATGGCTTTGAAGCTAGCCATACTGTGAATGTATTAACAGGGTGACCTTCTCCATCCATCTCTGTCTCTCACTCTTCGTCTGGAAAATTAGGGATGATGCAGCCGCACATGAAACGATGGCCCTTCCACTATTTATGTGATAAATACCAGTCAAATATTTGGCCAAATCCATGAAGGATACCTGATACATTGGAAGAACATTCAATCTTTCCTGCTGTTTGTGAAAATCCCCTTCCCTTAATGTTTGCAAGATTACAGCGGGTCCCAGTTTGGGATCTTTGTGGTTCTCCGTATCTTGTTACAGTGCCCGTGATCCTGATTGTTAGCTGTGGTGACTTGGCTGGACCAACTTTGGTCACATCCTAAAACCGCATCTGCTTGAAAACTGGCTCCTGTTGGGGGAGGTTGAGGTAACCACAGTGGTGGCCAACCACTGTGATAGTATCTGATTGCCTTCCAAAGAAGCTTTGCAGTTGTCCGATTTTGCTCTTCCATGTCCAGATGTGTTTTCTTTGGAAATTTTTGTTTATCTTGAGTGTCGTTTGGGCCTCCTTGGCTAACAGTGTGATTTTGGGTTCCATCCCTTTGCAGAGCGTGTCCATTAAATCCTTTTTTTTTCTGCGCAGGATAAATATTATTCAGTGTCCTTCTACGCCTCATATCTCGAGCTCCCTTCCTGGTGACTTCTAAAGCTTTCTGCTAGCTTCCCATGACCAGCTTGAAGCATCGCTGAAGACACGGAGTGTCCTTCAGTGCGTAGATTCAAAAAGTTGTTTTCTTCAGTTAAAACCAATAGTCGGTCAAAAGACCACACTAAACCATGGATAAACTTTCTGGATAAATCAGACTTGGTTGAACCTGTTAAATAATGAAGATGAGTGACATTTCTCAAGCCCTTCTTTTATGATGCGGTGAGATGAGAGAACCCAACCAGTTCTCTGGTGATCTTGGTCAATCAGATCTCCCTCCTTGTGGTTTTAGTGCCTTTCATCTCAAGATTCTTTCATGATGCTGTGTCCATTTAGCAGATCATGTCCATGTCTGAAAAAGACATCATTTGAGGGGTCTTTGGTGCTCTAGACTTGGTACCGATGATGCTATCTAGTTTAGATAATGAAACCTCTGCCAAACTCAGAGAGCACCAAGGACCCCTCATTTCAAACCTGACCTGCAAATATTCTGTATTGATAAAGAAATAACTTCCCGCACCTTTGAGCTAACACCGTGATGGTGAAACTATGGCACGCGTGCCAGAGATGGCATGCAGAGCCCTCTCTGTGCGCATGTACACAGTCGACAGCTTCCGGGTTCCGGTGTGCGCATGCGCGCCAGCCAGCTGGTCTTTGTGCATGCATGCTGGCCAGCTGGTTCAGCGCGCATGTGCACCGCATGGCTGCTCTCTTCCGGGTTTCAGTGCTCTGGTACACACACACACACACAACACACACACACACACCAGTTTTGGTACTCAGTGCCGAAAAGGTTAACCATCACTGACCTAACATTTCAAAGCCTCGGGCATTTGCTTATTTTGCTATGCAGATATGTTAATGTAGCAGCGAACTTGCCAATATTAAAGCCTGTGTCCCAAAGGTGCTTTTTCAAGAGGCAACTGGACTTCTCATTCAAGGAGCTTCACAGCCGAAGAAGCTTCTTGGATCAGAAGCGAAGCGTCTTCAAAGAAAAACCAGGACGTCCCGTTGCCTCTTGAAAAAAAGCACCTTTGGGATAATCACGACGTGGGTGACGGGGAGTCTTCCTAGACATTACAGCCTGTGTTTTTGATGTTCATTTTTGGCCTAGATTGCTCACTGATCTGGTCAGCGTTGGGGTGGGGGGTGGGGGGTGGGGGCAGGTACATCTCCTCCTTTATGAGTTGTAACGGGATATGGAAAGATGAGCTGCTTTAAAAGGAAACCGAGAGCCGGGCTGCCTTTTTCTCTCTGGTTATGCTCCATTCAGCCCATCTGCCATCTGTTCTGGTAATGAGGTGTTTCCTCTGCCTGACCCACTTGGCAGCCGCACACGGAAAAGTCTTAACAGGCTCTCGGCCAGCCTTCTGCCTCAAACGGGGGGCTCTTCAGACGTATTCGGAATGGGAAACCTGGAAGTGGGCTGGCGAAGGCTGCTCTTGGGTTTTTATTTATGCACTCGTTAATTTTTTTTAAAGACAACTTTTGCAAGTGGGGGGTGGGGGGGTTGTGCACTGGCTCTGCTGCTGCTTATGAGATTTTTAGGACTGATGATAAGATCCAGGGGTCTTCAGTTATTTTGTTAGCTGTGTTTTCTGCCACGTTGTCGCTCTATATTTGACTCTGCCTGCGTTGCATTTGTATCTTATCTTTTCTCAGTCTGAACGCTCCAAATAGTTCCATGGAAGTGAGTGCTCCTTTATCGCCACCACAGCCAGAAGAGGCAGGTTGGGCTGGGAGAGAAAACGATAACCCCCAAATCACCCCCACGAGGTGAAAGGAAGGGTTGAATTTGGGCCGCCCCTATCCAAGTGTATCTCCTCAACTTCCTGACTCACTTTCTTCAGAAAATGCTCAGGGTACTACCCAATATTTACCCAAATTAGTAACAGTCCTTCATTCATTCATTCATATCCCACCTTTATTATTTCCAAAAATACGTAAGTCAAGGCTGCAACAATATCCAACACACCTTCCTTTTCCTCATTTGTCTGGAATGGTATAGAATTTCCTGCCTAAGCAGAGGATTGGACTAGAACAGGGGTCTGCAAAGTCGGCTCTTTTAAGACTGGTGGACTTCAACTCCCAGAGTTCCCCAGCCAGAATAGCTGGGAGTTGAAGTCCACCAGTCTTAAAAGAGCCGACTTTGCAGACCCCTGGACTAGAAGACCCCCACGGTCCATTCTATTCCATTCCATTCCCACTCCCACTCCCATTCCCATTCCATTCTCCAGTGTGCTGATGAGAGTACCCAGGAATGGTTAACTCCATCTTGTAGCTCATTAGACTGAGTCTTTCAAAGTTGTGTGGACATGCCTCTGTTGCCTGCGTTCCCCTGCTTTCAACTCAGTCTTTCAGCTCGATAGACGTATCAGAATTTGCTCCAATCTCTAGACTTTTAATCAAACAAATATTGGCTTCCTGGATTCTTCTCAGCGCTCAGGAGAAGTTCTTGGAAGACTTGATTCCCAGCTGCTTGACTCACAGTCCATTTGGTGGAGCTGCCAGACCTGATTCCAGCGTGAAGAGCCTAGGCTCGACCCCACTGAAGACCAAGGATTTGGCAGGGCTGTCAGACGGCATTTCTGTGATTTGGCCGCTTTAGCGTGAAGAGCATTGCTTAATGCCGCTAACGGTCAGGGGCTTGATGGATTGATTGGAGCACTCTTCTATATTCTATTCTATATTTCATTCCATTGCTATTCCACCCCTTCCCATCCCTGTGAGATGAGCTGGACTCAGAGAGAGTGACTGGCTCAATGTTACCAAGCCAGATTTCCTGTCTTAAACAGGACTTGAACATGCTTTCATGCTTTCTAGCCTGGTGCCTTAACTATTAGACCAGAACTGGCTCTCTTAAATATTGGTTTGGAAGCGCATACATTAGGACGCCAAAGCTTCTTTCTGAACAACTGATCTGCATGTCTAAAAAACCTCGAGGATCTTTTGAATCTTAACAGGAGTAGGGATAGCAACTCTTTAAAATAATTATTTTAGGGGGGACTCCACAGAATGGACTCTGGTTTTCTGCAACATTCCTCCTATTCTCTGATGTTGTGAATGAGTGGGAGGTTATTAAAGTTCATTTGAGCATCTTAAGGATGTTTTGTTAAATTTAACGTGTTATGATAAACATTCAAGTAAGAGAAAAATGGGCTGGATTCTTCATTTTAGCAGTTGTAAACAAACTGGCATTCTTTGCTGTTGGTCTCCAAGGAGAACTTAGTTGGACAACATTGGAAGAATCCTCCAAAACTGTCCAAAAAAATTCTCCTAGAAACACATGAGGAATATCTGGAATCGAAAATCTTTCTTCATACGTATTGCTTTATGTCTTAACATGCCTCTCCCAGCCCGATGGTTTAATTTAGCTACTTAATTTAATCATACCCTAAAGCTGCTGACAAATCTCTCCATTTATGGATTTGCTAATTTTCTTCGAAAGCTAGTGGCTCTGCCATCTTTCCCACCAGCGAATTCCTGAAATTGATGATGCATTGAATCAAGAGAAGCAAGGTGGATTTGATTTAAATCGTGATGTAAACCACAGTTTAAACAATGATGTAAATCACGATTTAAATCACTGGTTAAAAGGCTTGATTTAAATCAACTCAATTTAAATCATAATTTTTAAAGAGCAACTGTCATCTCTCTCCCATAGCGGCTCATCCAATGACTCGCTGTTGACTCACTGACAGTCCCAATATTGTAGAATATACAGCCTCATATGCTACATAACTAAGCTCCATTTCATGCTGAATTAACCGCATTATTAAGGTATCTTAAATAGAAAACTCTCTTTAGATAGATTTTTTACTCCAAAAGCATTTTATTAAAATAAATTTGATACATTTAAAAAATCAAATTTAAATTTTAAAAAAATCAATTTTAAAAAATCATCAATTTTTATCCGCCCTGAACAGAAGCAAAATTGTAAATTTGTTCTTCTCAAACCAGATAGGGGGAATACTTGGATGCAAGAAGTTGTTACTTGTGAATTCACGTCTGACCCATTGCGACCCCATGGACAACGTTCCTCCAGGCCTTCCTGTCCTCTACCATCCTCTGGAGTCCAGTTAACCTCACGCCGACTGCTTCAGTGACTCCATCCAGCCACCTCATTCTCTGCCGTCCCCTTCTTCTTCTTTTGCCCTCCATCGTTCCCAGCATGAGGCTCTTCTCCAGGGAGTCCTTCCTTCTCCTTAGGTGGCCAAAGTCTTTTGAGTTTCCTCTTCAGGATCTGGCCTTCTAAAGAGCAAGAAGTAGTGGGGTGGGGGTGGGGGGGGAGGGGTCAAGGAGACCTTCCCCTTAGTGAAGTCAGGCCTGTGGATGATTTGCTGTTAGCTTGAGAAACTGGGTCAAAAGATCCTATCGCTCACCCTGCTGTCTCTCTTCTCTTGGCTGAGCTCTTCTTCATTCAGCCATGGAGAAAGGGGAGGAATTTGATCAGACCTCTTTCGTCTCAACCGTGCTTTGAACTGCCTGAAAGGAGACACCGACAGGTTTACCAGCCTGTGGACGGCCTTAATTTTCATCAGTTTGAAACGGGCAGGAAGAAGGTTTTCATCAGTTTGATATTAGCAGGTGCGCCCTTGCGTTGAGTAACTCAATAACGGTCTGGCATGGAGGAGTGGAGATTTCGAAGGAGGTAGCATTTGGGGACATTATTCTAGAAAATGGTTGCCTTCGCCAGGATGTTCCTCTGTCTGATTCTGACATGCACACTCAGCTTGCCATGCAAGATTGAGTTCCAACCTTGACTGGTAATATTTATGTATTTAAATCTATTGGTTGCCCAACTCCAGCATATTCAGTACACTGGAGCCATAATTGAGTGTGGAATATTCATATTCTGTTGAGCAATGTTTTTTTTTAAAAAAAAACAACCCTCAATTTGTTCAGTAATTTGCCTGTCTGTCTATCATTCCTGACATGATACTTTGCCAATAAAGAATATTGCTATTCCTATTTTTCATCTGCTCAATAACTGAGCACGATTGCAAAGTTACTTCTTCAAGTTGCTACAACCCTGAAAAGTTATCCAAAGCACTAAAATCAAACCACGAAAGTAGCAATACAGTAAAAAACCAATAACATGGAAATGATAAATAAGAATAATCTGAAACATTGTCAAAATCCTTTATCCAAAGCCCTGAAAACCAAAAGGACTACAGTGTACTGAATTGACTAGGGAAAGAAAGATATTTGCCTTGTGCCACGAAGGCATCAGTGATGGTACTAGATGGTTCTACCCAGGAGAAGACATTCCTTAAGTTGGGTCCGTTAACTAAGAAGGACTTTTCTTGTGGCCTCACTTCACACGGAGAAGAACTTCAAAGATGATTTAAACATCTCTAAGATATATTCAGGGGACCTGGTGGCTCAGTAGCTAAGACGCTAAGCTTGTCGATCGGAAAGGTCGGCAGTTTGGCGGTTCGAATCCCTAGTGAGCTCCCGTTACTTGTCCCAGCTTCTGCCAACCTAGCAGTTCAAAAGCACATACAAATGCAAGTAGAAAAACAGGACCCACCTGTTGAGTCATGCCGGCCACATGACCATGGAGACGTCTTAGGACAGCGCTGGCTCTTTGGCTTTGAAATGGAGATGAGCACCGCCCCCTAGAGTCAGGAATGACTAGCACATATGTGCAAGGGGAACCTTTATCTTTACCTTATCTACTGCCCCTCTCTAGAATATAAGATAATAACTAACCTCCTTCCGAGGTTAGTAAAATGAGGACCCAGATTGTTTGGGGGCAATATGTTTTTTGTAAACCACTTAGGGCTGTAAAGCACTATGAAGTGGCATATAAGTCTATTGCTACTTTCCACAGATTTTATAGTACTGGAAGAATTTTAACTTTATCTGTATTTTGATCTTGTTATTACCTCACCTCTGTAAACCGCTTAGAGAATGCTATAAAGCACTGCAAAGTGATATATAAGTCTAAGTACTATTGCTAAATGCAAAGGAAGGAAGGAAGGAAGGAAGGAAGGAAGGAAGGAAGGAAGGAAGGAAGGAAGGAAGGAAGGAAGGGCGGGCCATGGTGGCACAGTGGTTGGAATGCAGTACTGCCGACTAATGACTCTGCCAACTACCAGCAGTTCAATTCTGAATGGCTCAAGATTAATTCAGCCTTCCATCCTTCTGAGTTCATTAAAATGAGGACCCAGATTGTTGGGAGGTGAGAGGACTGTAAAGTACTGTAAAGCACTATGAAGTCTAAGTGCTATTGCCTGAAGAAGCTACGACATCTAAATTCCGGTAGTCTACTTGAGACAAGAGTGCAGAGAGAAATCTTTTTGTAAGGGCATCTTTGTTTCCTCGTCCATCATCCCTTCTGCACTTTGGAGCATCTGTTGCCATAGTCATTCTGGAACAACAGGTGGACATTGTTTGGATATGTGCATGCATGAACATATGTTGAATACTACACTCTCTGTTCAGCTTAACCTACTCAAGTGGTTTGCAGATGACTGGGGGGAAAAGAGCTTTATTTCTTTTGAGAGATAGATTGGCCTTCATGACTGAATCCAAAATGATAAAACTCCTACCCTGTTTCCCTGAAAATAAGACCTCCCTGGATAATAAGCCCAATCGGGCTTTTGCGTGCATGCGCTAAAATAAGCCCTTCCCCGAAAATAAGCCCCCCCTGAACATATTGCAACACAGAAGCAGCCATGAGGTGACCACGCTTGCCACCTCAAAAATAATAAGACCTAGAAAATAAGACCAAGTGCTTATTTCGGGGTCAAAAGAAAATAAGACCCTGGCTTATTTTCGGGAAACACGGTACTTTTATTGGTTTTATTGTACAATTAGAATAGAATAGAATAGAATAGAATAGAATAACAGAGTTGGAAGGGACCTTGGAGGTCTTCTAGTCCAACCCCCTGCTTAGGTAGGAAACCCTACATCACTTTAGACAAATGGTTGTCCAATCCCTTCTGAAAAACATCCAGTGTTGGAGCATTCACAACTTCTGGAGACATTAGACGAATGGTTCTTCTATCTGCCTTCTGTAAGAAAACAGGAACATTGGCTATGAGCTCTTGTCTGTAGGTAAATCTCAGCTAAGTCACTGGTCAAATTTCCAGGCCTTTATTGCTATAATGAAGTTTGGGAAATTCTGAAAACGTGACATGATTCCTGGGAGTTTCTCCTCCACTTCTCCCGAAGACCAGTGAGATAAGCACAAATTCTGTGGAACAATAACAAGAGGTCTTGCATTTATTCTACGTGTCATGCTAAGCACAAATGTGGACATCTGATCCCCTTTCTCCACTCTCAATGTCTCCCTCGCATGTCAGGCTAAGCCATAATGTACCGTATTTGTATGTTTTGGAGTTGGCATGATGTGTGAACTCTTCTTAGGACAGGCCTGCACTAAGCCCAAACAGACCAACCATATCTTGACTTGACTTTATTGCGTGACCCAAATATGAGTCAGTCAAGGAAGCTGAACTGCAATCTTTACAGGCAACTTATCAAAATATGCAACAAACTCTGCTGAAGTGTTCAAAAATAGGATTAGCACTGTTTATGCTTCTGAATTTCTTCTTTAAAGCAACTTCCCAACTTTAAACTAAAGATGCTTTTTCCAAAGGTCAACTAGACTTTATTGTTGTTTCCCTTGAAAACGTTTCGCTTCTCATCCAGGAAGCTTCTTCAGTTCTGAAGGGAATGGAAGAAGGTTCTTGAATGAGAAATAAAATGTTTTCAAACCAAAAAACCCAAGAAAGTTCACTAGCCTTTTGGAAAAATACACTTTTGGGACAACTATGATCTGGATTATTGAGAACCTCAATATCGGTAAAGGTAAAGATAAGGTTCCCCTTGCAGATAAGTGCTAGTCATTCCTGACTCTAGGGGATGGTGCTTATCTCCGTTTTGAAGCCAAAGAGCCAGTGCCATCTGAAGATGTCTCCATGGTCATGTGGCTGGTATAACTAAATGTTGAAGGAGCATGGAACTGTTACCTTTCACCAGAGGTGGTCCCTATTTTTTCTGCTTGCATTTTTACATGCTTTCGAACTGCTAGGTTGGCAGAAGCTGGGACAAGTAATGGGAGCTCACTCCATTACGCGGCGCTAGGGATTTGAACCGCTGAACCTGCTGACCTTTCGATCAACAAGTTCAGTGTCTTAGCCATTGAGCTACCGTGTCCCTCAATACCGATAGATTTAAGGGAGGAGGATCATCAGATATGTATAGATATCTATTCTTAGTTATCTTTCTATTCCCTCCCTTGTAGCTTAGCTTATAGACAGTGGCTTTTCCTTCAGGCTATTAAGTCTTAAATGTCATTTAAGGTTAAATGACAACTGAATGGTTTTTGTCTCTTGCTACAGTAGCCCATTAACAGTCGTTTATGCAATGGCTGGATCCGTGAAACGTACTAAATTGGATCGGTATGTGAACCCAATCCATGTTCACTGCCGCCTAGGCTGAATTATTTCTGAAGCAAATTAGGAAAGTTCCCAACTTTCTACCAAGGAATATTTTCCTCCAAAATGGACTGTTCAACCTTTGGAACAACTTGTTCTGAGTGTTCCGGAAGGAGCTGAACCATTAAACACGCTGTTCCACATTTTCCAGCACCATCAGTTCAGAGCACCTGGAACAGCCCACTTAGGGGAATCACAGAATTCCCTGTCGGAATGATGGTTTAACTCTGCACATTTTCGTAAAGTTTAGATTTATGCAGCCAACCAAGTGATACCCAGCCTCTGGGCAGTGTACGGTTAAAATTCGAGACAACACCTGAATAGCAAACACAATAAACGTTGCAATAGAAAGGAATGTAACATATGCCAACAGGGATGCGGTGGCTCAGTGGCTAAGACGCTGAGCTTGTCGATCAGAAAGTTTGGCAGTTCAGTGGTTCAAAGCCCAGCACTGTGTAATGGAGTGACTCCTATTACTTGTCCCAGCTTTTGCCGACCACCTTTGGTGGGAGGGTAACAGCATTCCATGTGCGTTTAGTCATGCCAGCCACATGGCCACAGAGACATCTTTGGACAGCGCTGGCTCTTCGGCTTTGAAACAGGCATGAGCACCGTCCCCTAGAGTCGGGAACGATTAGCACATAGGTGCAAGGGGGACCCTTACCTTTATGCCAATCAGGCAAAGGATTCATTGTATTTGGGATCAGCTGGAGCCAACACATATAGAGCAACACATTGCAAAAGCCTGTACATTAGGTGACCAGGGGATGAATGACAATGAGAAGGGAATTCTGGACAAGGGTACAGTTGGCTTACTAGATGAATCCTTGAGAAGACATACTTGTCCCTGCTATTTGCTCATCAAGTCCAGGGTCATGCCCAAATTGTATACCAGGTCTTATAGAATACAGAATACCTGAGTTGGAAGGGGCCTTGGAGGTCTCCTAGTCCATCCCCTTGCTCAAGCAGGAGACCCTATACCATTCTAGACAAGCAGCTGTCCAGTCTCTTCTTAAAAGCCTCCAGTGATGGAGCACCCACAACATCTGGAGGCAAGGCGTTCCACTGGTTAATTGTTCTCACTGCCTGAATGGAGAACTGCTACCCCATTCATCATCAACCAATGATGGAGAATCTCTGACATCAGAAGACCCACACATCCGTTATCCACCCAGTCTTGTTTAAGGCTGTTCTTCCCCATCCAGGCTGGGACAACCTCGAGGTACTGGGGATGTGATCTCAACGGCATCATTTGGTTGGAAATGGACAAAGGATTAATGATGATATCTTCCATCTTCAGATCACATCTCAAATGCTCCAAGGCAAAAGCGAGATAAAATGTGTGACCACCTGCGTGTGTCAGGCCCTGAGTAATAGTTTTTACCTGAGTCATTGCAATATTCCATTACTGTGTCGAAGAAATGTAGGATGCTATTCTCCAATAAAATGCTCCCCCTTTACTTTCAGTCGCCTTTGTGGATGGATGTGACTCAGCTTTTGCACTGATTTTGTTGCATGAGAGAGAATTTAAAATTCCCTCTGTTATGATTCACATCCTTGCAGTGAAACTTCCAAACCAGGCCCAAAGGACAGATTAGCTCTTGTTAGGTACGCCTCTTTAGGCATAATTAAAACAATTTTTGCCCCAGTGAAATAGAGTTAATTGATATCCTGCTGTTCCAATTTTTCGGGAACTATTTCCATAACTATCAAAATTAATGTCTTTTTGTCAGACTGATTCAAGGTAACAGATTGGAGTACCTGAACTCAGAAAACAGCGTTTTTTTATCATATTTTGAAGAGGTGATCAAAAGATTAAATCAGGGTTACCAAGGAAATCTCTCAAGTGGCGTTCAATCAGCAAGAGTTTTTAACTCTTAACAAGAATTAAAAATACAAAGCAGAAAAAGCCATCAGGATTGTATCTGATGCACTTATCTCTTGCTTCTTCCTTGTAGGATCGTCACATAGATATTTTCACAAAATAGAATTCCGATTGCATATAATTTGGTGGTGCTGAGTTCAGTCCATTTATTTATTTACTGTATGGCATCTACAGAGGTTATGCAACACTGAATATACAAATGTAAAATTAATGCATTAGAAAATATACATATACATGCATACACATACAGCATGTGGACATACATATGCCATTTTATAATACCTTGGTAAGATCATACTTGGAATATTGCAAACAGTTATAGTCACTATGATATAAAAAAGATGTTGATACTCTGGAAAGAGTGCAGAGAAGAGCAATAAAGATGATTAGAGGACTGGAGGCTAAAACATATGAAGAGCGGTTGCAGGAATTGGGTACGGCTAGTCTAGTGAAGAGAAGGACCAGGGGAGACATCATAGCAATGATCCAATATCTCAGGGGTTGCCACAAAGAAGAGGGAGTCAAGCTATTCTCCAAAGCACCTGAGGGCAGGACAAGAAGCAATGCATGGAAACTAATCAAGGAGAGAAGCAACCTAGAACTAAGGAGGAATGTCCTCACAGTGAGAACAATTAACCAGTGGAACTGCTTGCCTCCAGAAATTGTGGGTGCTCCATCACTGGAGTTTTTAAGAAGAGATTGGATAACCATTTGTCTGAAATGGTATAGGGCAGGGTTCTGCAAAGTTGGTTCTTTTAAGACTGTTGGTTCTTTTATCTCTTTCCACTTTGTAGAAAAAATGAAAAATTTATTGTATTATCTTTTTTTTTTTATGAAGCCTCGGAGGGGGCCGACACTTCTGACATAGAGGTTCTCAAAATGTCTTTGTAATTCCTTATATTCCCTTATCCTATTTTTATAAAATTTGTAAAACCCAATAAAACTTTTTCAAAACCAAGACTGTTGGTTCTTTTAAGACTCTTTTAAGCTATGCTGGCTGGGGAATTCTGGGAGTTGAAGTCCACCAGTCTTAAAAGAGCCAACTTTGCAGACCCCTGGTATAAGGGTCTCTTGTTCAAGCAGAGGATTGGACTAGAAGTCACCATTGTTCTCGCCATTCTTCATTTATAATACAAATAATAACAACAGAGTTGGAAGATATCTTAGAGGTCTTTGGAGAGTAGGTTGACCCCCTCTTCCTTATGGCAGCCCCTTAGATATTGGAACACCTCTATCATGTCACACCTGGTCCTTCTTTTCAAATTGGTTTCCTAGACTTGAGCCTGGTGCAAGGTAGAGAGAGTCTAATGTTTTATGTTTGGGTCCATTGATGCAAATGGAGAAAAAGTGATGAAGTGTAAGTATAATCTTTATTGTCATTGTACTTGTTTACAATGAAATTGGTTACAAGATATCACACTGTAGCCCCCCCCCCCCCAAATATGTCGGCTTTCCCCCATAACCGTTTATTGCAGGATCAGCTGATGGTAATGAAGGTGAAGGGGAGGTGATTTTAATCTCCCTAGTAAGTATTATCAAGGCAGCTGTTCATTCTGCAGAGGGATATTTCTCTCTTGATGTTTGCAGTGGAAAAATTAGCAACTTTGATAAGCTGTATAGAGAAGGAAGAGTTAAAGGCGCCGTTCACCCAGGAAACACAATAAGGGCATTAAACTATGTTCTCCTTGACCATGCCTATTGAATAAGGCACAATTAGTGCTGTTTGAACACAACCATTAATCATGCTTTGCAAATCACCATGACTCACATGACTTACAATACATGCGCCGGAAACCACATAATGCTTGAACATATTGTGTGAGTTTTATTCATTAGTGTATGAGAAAGCGCCTGATAACAGTAATTACAGTTATTTTATGCCACTCCTGAATAGGTAAGAGTTGAATCCATTGCAGCATTCAAGCGAAGACTTTAGTGTTCTCCTGAAGACTAGCATCTTGTTGCTTGCTTTGTGAACAGGAAGCAAATACTGTTATGGTATGGTGGCCATCAAGAGCCTCTGCAACTACTATAGTTCAGCTTTAAAGTTGGGTTAGAATCTATTACATGGAAAGTTGGAGGTAGATCTATCTCTTTGGGTCTTCCCAACCTAGAGGACATGCATTGGTGCAGGCGAGTTTTCCCTACTTGGGGCTGGACTTCAGTTTGCAAGGTTCCTAGCATTTTGCATCTAACATGCAAAGGTCTAATGATTAACGTGCTGGGACAAAATTAGAGAGAGCTATTTTCATGTTCACATCGCCTGTGTATTTTCATTGTTTGCCTCACCATTTCATAGGTTGATCCATCTCATGAGATGGTTGCTGGGGAAAATAGAAATGATGCTGTATGTAAAAGCTGTTTGAGCTTCTGGAGGAAGTGCAGGATAAAAATTGAATGAATAGATGAATGGAAAAATAGAATAGAATAGAATAGAATAACAGAGTTGGAAGGTACCTCGAAGGTCTTCTAGTCCAATCTCCTGCTTAGGCAGGAAACCCTACACCACTTCAGACAAATTGTTATCCAACATCTTAAAAACTTCCAGTGTTGGAGCATTCACAACTTCTGAAGGCAAGTTGTTCCACTGATTAATTGTTCTAACTGTCAAGAAATTTCTCCTTAGTCCTAGGTTGCTTCTCTCCTTGATTAGTTTCCACCCATTGCTTCTTGTTCTACCCTCAGGTGCTTTGGAGAATAGCTTGACTCCCTCATCTTTGTGGCAGCCTCTGAGATATTGGAACACTGCTATCATGTCTCCCCTAGTCCTTCATTCAATTAAGTTAGACATACCCAATTCCAGCAACCATTCTTTATATGTTTTGGCCTCCAGTCCCCTAATCATATTTATTGCTCTTCTCTGCATTCTTTCTAGAGACTCCACATCTTTTTTACATCGTAGGGAGCAAAACTGGATGCGGTATTCCAAGTGTGGCCTTACCAAAGCACTGTAAAGTGGTTATTAACACTTCACATGGTCTTGATTTTTTCAAGATCTTCTCCCCTTTTCTCATTTATGCCACAATTTTTTTTTCTTGATGATGGATGCTGCAGCTTGGAGAGTCTAAGAACCCCCCCCCCCTCCAAACTGGATTCTGTAATATTTTGCCTGTCCTTGTCATGGTTTTACATTCTACAGGCCTGCGATGGATTCTTTCCTTTTATTTCCCGTTTATGTCCTCTTAATCATGATTTAGGATCCTATCTATGCTGACTGAAATGATGATTAAAGCCTGTAGGAGGCTCTTAACTCAATTGGACCTTGGAAATAGGGGCACAAACGAGACAGCATACTAGATTTGCAAACAAAGGTCTTCATTCTTTTCCACCAGAGTCCTGCAATTGAATTTCTGAATTTAATATTTGCTGCTAAGGGTTGAGGGCTCTTCCTTTTATTCTGTTATGCTGTAGTCTTGGTTTTATCTTGGTGACTGGTGAACCACTTGCACTTCCTCCTATACCCACTGTTGCATAAACCTACTTTGCATTTTTACTTCTACTTTTGGACTTTGCCTGACTTTCTTCCTGAAAGAAAGAAGGATGGTAAAGCCCAGCTGTTAAGGAAGTGACCTATGCTTATTCTTTTTTTATTTGAGGGAATTGATTTTCCCTCTCTCCTTTATTACACCTTATCTTTATTACAGCTTATCTCAGCCGTGGTGGAGCAGTGGTGAGAATGCAGTACTGCAGGCTAATTGTGCTGACTGCTGTATGGCAGTTTGATTCTCATCAGCTCAAGGTTGACTCAGCCTTCCAGCCTTCCGAGGTGGGTCAAATGAGGACCCAGATTGTTGTGGGCAATTTGCTGATTCTTTAAACCGCTTAGAGAATTCTGTAAAGCACTCTAAAGTGGTATATAAATCTATTGCTATTGCTTTGTTATTTTTGGCTTATCTTGCCAACTTTACCGAAAGGAATCTAGATTTAAACCAAGGACCGAGTCCAGATTTTCAAAGTATCTTACTGAATGTCTATGGAGATTCTCAGTCATCAAGGTCATAATTGTCTCAAAGGTGCTTTTTCAAAAGGCAACTGGACTGTTTTTTTCTTGAGGAAGAAGATTCCTAACGACCAGATGACTGCAAAGAAATATGATCCTTCCAGCCCCCTCACATCCCATCAGAACTAATCCTTCCATTGTCGTCTCCATCCTACCAGAATGGATGAAGCTTCTTGGATGAGGAGTGAAACCTCTTCTTCTTCCTCAAGGAGGAAGTGCAGTTGCCTTTTATTTATTTGTTTGTTTGTTTGTTTGTTTGTTTATTTATTTATTTATTTATTTATTTATTTATTTATTTATTTATTTATTTAATCAAATTTATACCCCGCCCTTCTCCTTGTTAGGACCCAGGGCGGCGCACAGGCATTATTTAAAACCACAAAATACAATATACATCAATTAAAATATATTAAATTAATTAAACTCATGCTAAAACCCATATTAAAACCTTACCAAATTATAATTTATGTTATAATTTTGAAAAAGCACCTTTGAAACGGAATGAACATATTAGGAGGAAATAGAACACGGGTAGCAGAATACTTAAAAAGCATCACAGTAGATCCAAGAAGAACGAGATGACCGTTTTCAATTTCTTTATAACAACTTATGGGAATAATTACTGTAAGTTAAACCACATCCTGAAATCAGCTTAATTCAGGCCTTTCCCTTAACTCTCTTCCTTTGTTGGTCATCCTTCTGCATGTTCATAAATTAATGTGGCTTTCTCCCTATAGACATTTTCCAACATAGGTGAAGCCAAATGGTTCATGTGAGGTTACTTTGCTTCTTTGCGGCAAGAATATCAACCCGTAATGCTAATTTCTAGCTATATCATTCCGGAGGAGGCTGAATGTCTGTTCTGCGGAATGTGATGGGCATATCCAAAATGCCACTCTTGAGTTGTAACGGCTACTTTATAGCATTTCAGACTAGAAATGCAGATCAGATTAACTTCAGTCCAGGTTAGTTGGTTGGGTGATGAGTTCAGATGAGCTAGTTTCACTTATGTTCTCTTTGGCTTCTTCACCAATATGAACTTAATATAGAAAAACAGCCTGCATTGGTGCTTCATATTAATTAGGGGTCTAGAGGCTAAAACGTATGAAGAACAATTGAAAGAACTGGGTACATCTAGTTTAATGAAAATAAGGACTAGGGGAGACTTGATAGCAGTGTTCCAATATCTCAGGGGCTGCCCCAAAGAAGAGGGAGTCAATGTATTCTCCAAAGCACCTGAAAGCAGGACTAGAAGCAATGGGTGGAAGCTAATCAAAGAGAGTCCAACCTAGAACAAAGGAGAAATTTCCTGACAGTGAGAACAATTAACCAGTGGACCAACTTGCCTTCAGAGGCTGTGGGTGTTCCAACATGAGCTTTTTTTTAAAAAAAAGAAGAGATTGGATTTATCTAAAGTGGTACAGGGCAGAGTTCTCCAATGTTCCCAGCTTTGTGGATCTGTGGGGATGTGGGGAAGAGGGGATGGTTTCAGCGAGAGACCAGGCAAGCATGCACCGAGCTCTATTTGTGTGAGTGGCAGGCACATGTGCCTGTTGCTCACTTAAATGAAGTGTTCATGCCTACTGCTCGTGCAGTTGAGGGCATGCCTGCCCATCCGTTTCCACGGCCCAGTTGGAGACCCCTCAACTGGCCACTAGTGTGGGCCATTGCTCAAATGGGGGATTAGAATAGAAGGCCTCCAAGGTCCTTTCCAACTCTGTTATTCTGATACGATTCACGTTATAGTTGTACCAGATGGACAGCCAGTTCAACCACTGGGAAAGCCACATTTTTCTTCTTCTTCATTTGGCATCTTTCCCACCTATCAAGGAGCTTCTAGAAAATTAAAAGGATACATGCTCTTTGATAGATTTTTTTTTTTTTTTGGGTCCCTGATAGAAGTTTGACCTTAGTCTGGAGGTGATTTTTTTTTTCATGGAAATCTCAGCTGTGAATTTATCTTTAATGGGTCCCTTGTGTAAAAGGACAACTGAAGACTCCTCCCGACATCCTGCTTTTATCATCCTGTGTCTGTCCTTCAAGATAATCTAGAGCAAAAAATAGACTCTGAAGAAGACTGGAACTTCATTGAGACAGGCTACAATAAAGACTCTCAGAAGACAGATTGTATTTTCCCTTCCTGTCTGGCACAAAGAATCAGGATCTTAATACATAAGGCCACAGTAGATTTATTCAAGCTATACATAAGAATCTGCTCAATTGAAGTTCAATACTAAATTGGTGCCAGATAAAGAGCCAATGGAATTCAGGAGTGTTGAACTTAAAGCACTTACGGGAACGTAGTGATTCTAAACTGATAACATGTTTAACTCTGCCCCCACTCTCCCTGCTCTTCTTCTACACTTCCCTCTCTAATATATCTCTGGGAATCAGCCAGTCTTAGTGTGTTACTAATTCTTTCCCTTCTTCCTGGACTCAAGGTGTGTTTTGGCATATTTTGTTTTTGTAAGAGTTTCACAAGAGATTGATCAAGATCATTTCCATAGATTCCTACACCTTGAATGATCGTTCATCTTTACCTTGGCAGGAGAATAATTAGTAACATGATCAATCCAGGACCTGAAGAGACTATTTTACAATTACCTGGGCTTGGTTGAGTTCTTATTCTAGCCAAGCAATAATGGTAATAATGCATATCTGATTATTTATCTCTGCTCTTCCTCCCTCTGGCATTGGCTCACTGGTACGACTTTGTAGCTGACAGCATAATAAAATGATATTGCGTGGGAAAATGTTCTCATCACCCCCGCAGTTTGGCTCTTGATGAAGATGAGTTTCCAACATCCCCCCCCCCCCAGCTGTTGTTCCAAGAACTGCCCCACCCTTGTTGAAGTGTTTGATTTTTTTTCCCGACCAGGGCATTCTTGTAGTATAAAATTGTGGTCTAGTACGGTATGTCCAGATTTTTTATTTTATTTTATTTTTTCTTAATTAGAAATAGTCTGCTTTTAGTCTGTCGGTGGATATTGGTTCACTATCCTTCACCAGCCTGGTGCTCCTCAAACCCTGCCAGAATTCTGCATATCATTTTTTGAAATCATACAGCTGGAAGGCACCTCAGAGATCTTCCAATTCAACCCCCTGATTCAGGCAGGAGACTATAGCAGTTATGGCTAAACTTTTCGGCACGGAGGGCCCAAACTGGAACGTGCATGCTTGCACACACACTGGGGCCCTGGAATCCAGTAGACCAGCTGGCTGGTGCACATGTGCAGGCTGACCAGCTGATTTTGGGGTTTCTGGTACATATATGCATGTCGGAGCACTGGAAACCCGAAGACCAGCTGGCTGGCGTGCGCATGCCTGTTTTTTGGGTGTATTTTGGGCCGTTTTCAGGCCATGTTTTCACGCTGTTTTTTGGGCCGAAAAATGTCCTGAAAATGGCCCACAAATGGTCTGGGTTTTGGCCATTTTCAGGGTGTTTTCTAGTGCTCCAGCACCAGCAAAGACCAGAAACCAAAGGACAGCTGGCGACAGTGCGTGTATCCACAGAGAGGGCTCTCTGTGTGCCACCTGTGGCACGCTTGCCCTAGGTTCCCCATCCCGGCTTTATACCATCCCAGTCAAATGGTCAGTTAGTCTAGTTCTGAAAACCTCCATGGATGGAGCATCCACAACTCCAGAGGCAAACTATTCCATTGATTAATGTTAGGAGACAGAGAGAATTACTTACTTCTAGATTGGATCACTGCTTAACAAGCTTCTCTTCTTATAGCTTCCATCTGAAGAATTGCACAAACTCTTTTTTTTAAACATCTTGGTATATTGGGGAGAACAATAAATTGAAGAACGGGTTGATGGTCCAGAGATCAATTTGCAGATTGTTACATTATTGTTCATCAGGGACGCGGTAGCTTAGTGGCTCAGCTTAGTGGCTGTTGATCCGAAAGGTCGGCAATTTGGCGGTTCGAATCCCTAGCACCGCGTAACAGAGTGAGCTCCTGTTACTTCTCCCAGCTTCTGCCAACCTAGCAGTTTGAAAGCAGAAAAATAGAAACCACCTTTGGTGGGAAGGGAACAGTGTTCTGTGCAGCTTCGGTGTTTAATCATGTGACATTTCCATATGATCATGGAAATGTCTTCGGACAGCGCTGGCTCTTGGGCTTTGAAACGGAGATGAGCACCGCCCCCTAGAGTCAGGAACGACTAGCACATAGGTGCAACGGGAACCTTTACATTACTGTTTGGAAAACTAGTAAGAGCTTTGGTTTGGAAATGAGTCTTATGATTTCCATTAAGAGATATTAGAACATTCTGAAATGTGTTTGAATATTAGTTACTCAATTTGGGGGTTAGACTGTTGGTTTTGAGCTCTGAGCCTGGCAATTTGGTTGCAAATGTTTCGTCATCATTCAGAGGAGACATTGTCAGTGCACCCCAACTCATAACGTGCTAACGATGTCTCCTCAAAGCGCGATGAAACCAAATTGCCGAGTTCGGTGCTCAAACCAACAGCCTCTCTCAACTTCTGTGGATGCCCCTCTTCTCTGTCTCTCCTGTTCACGAGCCAACACATTGGCACTGCTGTAAAAAGCAACAATGCCAGCTTTAGAAGGGAAATGGATGAATGTGCATTTATTCTCGCTTGCTTTCATATGCAAATACCAAATTAAAAAATTAACCGGTTGCCAAATGATGACTTACGCTGATGATGGTGGAATTTGCTTTCCCCCCCCCCCTAGTCAGATGATTTTGCAAAACAGGTTTGACAGCTGCAACAGTTGGGCAAATTATTTATTTATTTTATTATAATGGCACACACACTAAAACGCTGAATTTGACACTTGCTTTTCAATGTTTAGATGCTGCCAAATTCTGTTTATGTGTGGTTGAGGAAGATAGTAAGACTGGGCCATTATGGAAAAGACTTCATGAGTGTTATTTCTATTAATTAGTAGGGATGACAAAATCCCATTCCTTAATTGTTTTTCATGAACTCATCTTCTGAACTGTATTTTTGTAGCTGGCTACGATGTTCTATGTACATTAAAGGTGCCTTCCACGATGCTTGAGGTTCCGATCCCTCCTACTCATACAACATATATTTTTCTCTTCCAATTCTTAGGCTAATGTTCTGTTTGTTTGATGGAATCCTTGACTTTTCTTAAATTTGGCAGTGATGTTTTTGACCCATGGACAGCCATGGTCAATATTCTGAATCTTCAGACACATTTGCAAGGTTGAAGTCATAAGAGTCTCACAAAATAGTGGCCTTATGGTGGCTTGTCCACGTGGCCTGCCTTGGTGGTCCTTTTTATTTGTGTGCTTTAGTTGATACTGGCATTTTTCTTGGCAAGATTTAGTGGTTATTTTATTTTTATTTTATTTTTATTCAATTTGTATCCCGCCCTTCTCCAAAAGGACCCAGGGTCCTATTTGTATTTATTTGTATTTATTTGTATTTATTTGTATTTATTTGTATTTATTTGTATTTATTTGTATTTATGTATGTATGTATGTATGTATGTATGTATGTATGTATGTATGTATGTATGTATGTATGTATGTATGTATGTATGTATCTCATCAAATTACTCTGGGTGATTCACAATTTGAAATATTGCCATTGCTATCTTCTATGGCTGAGAGAAGGACGCGATGGCTCAGTGGCTATGATGTTCAGCTTGTTGATCAGAAAGATCTGCAGTTCCCTAGCGCCACATAATGGAATGAGCGTCCGTTACTTGTCCCAGCTTCTGCCAACCTAGCAATTTGAAAGCACATAAAAATGCAAAGAGAAAAATAGGAGCCACCTTCGGTGGGAAGGGAACAGCGTTCTGTGCACTTTCGGCATTGAGTCATGCCGGCCACATGACCACGGAGACGTCTTCGGACAGCGCTGGCTCTTCGGCTTTGAAACGGAGATTAGCACCACCCCCTAGAGTCAGGAAGGACTAGCATATATGTGTGAGGGGAACCATTACCTTTACCTTAAAGTTCAATTTCATTTCTTAAGATTAAAATCCTTTTTAAAAAGTGTGCTCAAGGCTGGTTCTTGTGTCTGGAAGCACAGGCGATATTTCTGACTGAACGCTGTATTTGAAAACAGCCAAGAAACAATTTCTTGTCATAATATGGAGCTAAACTCCTCACCACCCCAGATCTGGCTTTGTTCTTCTGAACCAGTGTACCCCCCAACTCTTACTGGGGCCCAGCATATGAGGTCGCCATTTCAAGAGAAATTGGTTTGTGCTGACAGGCTACCAAAATGGATCTCTCGTTTGCCCTACTGAACTGGCAACCTTTAGAATGCGAAATGGGTTCTAGGATTACATTCTGTACAAAACATGAGGAGATTGGTTTACAGAATGAAGCACAGCCACCACAATGGAGCAAAATGAAATTTCTTCCTGCTTCCAAGACCCTTAGTAATTCTGTACAGTATGAGCTCAGCAGATATCTATGTATTGTGATGTCTTGTATTGTTTAAATGTCCTCTTTGGAATTTGGAACTCTTTTTGACTTTTGTTTCAAACGTTTCAGTTCCTGTCTGAGTTCTGCGGTAACATTTCCTCCACCCCCTTTTTTTCTTTGTTGTCTATTGGTAGGGTAAAAATCTATATATAAAAAAGCAAAATACCACTCATGCATCATCATGAAATCTCCAGAACCATAAAGCCTACAAACTTTAAATTTGGCACATACATTCCTCTTGGCTTCTAGGTGCTCGTTTAGAAAGGATTCTTCGAATCGACCATCAGATCTTAGTATTTCTTATATTATTATTATTATTATTATTATTATTATTATTATTATTATTATTATTATTATTATTATTATTATTATTATTATTATTATTATTATTAACACGCTCTGATGCTAAGGGGTTAGACGTTTGACTCCCCCTCCCCACCTGAAAAGAACTCTGTTCTAACTGCCACTTGGGCGTGGCCAGCACGTGACTCATCCAGCCTGCAGGCTGGGAGTTTAGACATTCTACTCCCCCTCCCCACCTGAAAAATGATCTGATGCTAAGGAGTTAGAATGAGGGAGAGAAGGGGGTAAGATAGGAGAGGCTTCTGTGGGGCAAGCCCGATCACATAGTTTCATAGCGGAGCATGGGTATCCAGCTAGTAAGAAATAAACAAACTGATACTTGAACTCCCCAAGTTCTCTGCATAAAGAAGTGGGGTTGGAAGAGACTTTATTCCAGGACTTTGCCTCTTTTATTCCATCTGAAATCGAGACACCGGGCCATGTGATATTTTACATTCCAGAAGTTCTTCTTTTTAAAAAAAAAAAAAGATAGTAGTCAGAGACATTCTGTTTTGAAAACATTTGCGAAACTCGAAGAAATGCTACAAATTTGCGGAGACGGTAAAACAAAGTTCTCAATTCTTTGAGAACAAGATACAAGGAAAGATTGCTAATCTGTTGCATGCTGAAGCGTTTCAAGATAAGGAGTGCCTGGTTTGGTGACCTGGACTGAGACTTGGGAGTTTTATAAAATCACTAAACAAACAGTCGTGTACTTTGCTAATCAGCTGTTGCACTGTTACCATAGAAGCCGGGCTGAAAACAATGAATAGATAATCTGTATTTAGTAGCCTGGCATGGTAACACTTTTAAGTCACTCAAGACTTTGACATGGTGGTCTAGGCACAGTTACATGATAATTATTTGGAAAGCAGATAAACATAAGCAAACAAATCAGTATTGTGTAAAGCCTTCCAGGACTTCTGCTTCTTAGAGGTTTGTACAAAGTAAGCCCTTACCCCTTCCTTTAAAAGCAATTTCTTGACAGGTGATTTGGCTTTTCAGAATTAAAACCCCCCGATAGCAATAGCAATAGCACTTAGACTGATATACCACTTTACAGTCCTCTCTAAGCGGTTTACAGAGTCAGCCTCTTGCCCCCAACAATCTGGGTCTTCATTTTACCCACCTCGGAAGGATGGAAGGTTGAGTCAACCGTGAACCTGGTGAGATCTGAATTGCCAAATAGCGGGCAGCCAACAGTCAGCAGAAGTAGCCTGTAGTACTGCACTCTAACCCCTGCACCACCCAGTTGCTAATTTGTTTACTACTGGTTCGGGTGCACTCCCGTGCTCGCTTGCACATGCAACACTTCTGTGCATGCGCAGAAGTGTCCGGGCGGGTGGGCAGAGCCTCCCGCCGCCGTTACTACCCGTTTGCCCGATCCAGACCGAACCGGGAGCAACCCACTTCTGGTGCCACCGTGGCTTATGTGATGATAACTTGAATGCACATAACAGCTTTAATCAGTTATTCCCCCAGCCAAGTGCAATCAAAATTAAACCAGAAAAGCTTCAGAAAATGTAAGCAAAAACACAATACAACTGCAGCAGATCCAGAGGGCTTCTCCATAAATAGCACTTTATAATCTGTAGGTTGGTTAATTCATTACTAGCCCTATATTAGTTAAATTAAAACTAACTTTAAAATCTGTTAGTTTTTTAATGGTTTAAACGTCTCCCTTTGGTCTCAGGTCAACATCTCAAGGCAAGGTACAATCCCTAGAGCTACTGTACTGGGCTATTAAGATTTACTGTGTTAGTATGTAGGAAGTACTTTGAACCTTTAAATTCCCATTGCTGACATCCAAGGTTTGTTCTCTCTGCTTTGCTAGCATTTTTGGAGTTCTATAGCTCCTGGGAAGCTTGAGCAATGATGAGCTGGGACTTGATGTTCAGCAACATCTGGAATGTTCCAGGTTGCTCTCTGGACTGAAACATCCATTCCTGATGGACACTGACCTATTATTAGCAGATCTCCTTCTTATCAGAGAACACCTGCCAGTTTCTCTTTTAACGGAGGAAAAAGGGCGCAATTTTGGAACAAGGAAAAGGGCTGCAGAAGGCACCTTAACTTATATTCTTCTTGCTGCTAGTTAACTTGGTTTATTCCGTTGCATTTCATTTGCTTTGACTTGAGGAATTAAATAGGGTTCAACAGACAAAGATGGACACCTTTTGTGGAGGTGAAGTCCATTTTTGTTTGCGGAATAAAAGAATACAGTTTTTAATCAAGAGGAGCAGAACTAAGAACACATTCTTTATGGCCTCTCTCCCTTTGGGTGATTTATCTCTCCACAAATTGGAAAGACCTGAAAACCTTCATGGGAAATGCTTGGCTGTCTTTGAGCGAAAGGGGTCTAATTTGGGGAGATAGACAGTTGATGCCAGCATGGATTCTGAGTATGTGATGCCCCCCCTTTTCCAATTTGCAAAGGAAAGCACAATTTAGAGCAGCCTCTGTAGCAGATTGGTCAAAGCACTGGTTTGTTTGCCAAATCTGCATTGGTGTTTTATGGATACAGTATACGCAGTGTTGAGTTTTTGTTTGGACCAGTTCCTAAATTTTCCTCTTTCCAGAAGTTATCTCAGAAGATGGAGAAGCAGAAGTGTCCTTTCACAGCGCACCCCGTACCTTCAACCTGTGTTGTGAAAATAGCACATAATAGAGTATGAGAACGTGCAAATTTGACCTTTGAACTAACGCAGTCTCTGTATGTTAAGCAGGCACACACACATAAGGCATATCGAATCTCACTAGGTGCCTCTTAATACCGGGGTGTTAATGCTACCTGTGGTGAGTTCACCTTTTCCTTATTCATCCTAAGGGGCCCATGTAGCTTAGCGAGAGTCCTGTTACATATTCCATTAAAGATTTAGGTCTGATTTTTTTTTCTCATGCTGGGTAAACAGGATCCTCTTTGCTCTTCAGCTGTGCTTTTACCATTAAGCCCATACCTTGAGCTGCTCTTTGCCTTAAGTAAACAAATTCTCCATTGGGGCCATAGGAAACTCTTTTCTAAGCTCCCTGGTTGCTTGCAGAGATGGAATTATGGATAAAAATCTGGAAAAAAGAGGGATTAAGTCTTTTTCTTCCCATAGTGGTCCTAATAAAGATTGGACTCCCAACTGTTCACAAGAGACTGGCAGGCACACTTTTGTTCTGCCTCTCTAACCCTCCTCTGTTTGTATGTTTTAAAAGAAAATTGTTTATGTCACAATTCACAACAAGCCACAATGGCTTTTCACTGGATATTTCTTTCACTCTGACCTGGCTGTGGCTGTTTCTGCTTGTGTTCTTTCTTGCCGTTTGGGACTTGTCCAAGAGATTGAATGAGTGAATGTTTAAGAAGCAGAGTCTTCTGTATTTATTGACTTGGCTTAGTGGGGACCCCTGAGTTTATACTGTGGCTTTTTTTTTTTAAAAAAAAAGCACGTTCCAGCCATTAGATTATCCTGGGTGTCCTCCATCTCAGTTTGTACTAAAAAGGTAATTTATTTAACAGCCTTTTCAATCCCCCTTCCTTTGATGTTGTGTTGATTGAAAATTAGCCAGCAGTAAAAGGAGAAGTGATATGCAATTCACCTTAGACTCAAAATAAATGAGATTTCGCTTCTTCTAAAGGTTCCTGTCCAAAAAGAGATTCTAGTGAAACATTTTAGCATTTTAATTTTTACTTTTAGCTTAGCTTTCTTGCTCTCTCTCTCTCCTTCTCTCCCTTCTGTTAGTTAAAGAGACATTTGCTTTCCTGGGCCCTGAAAAAAAAGATCATGTTCAGTGAAATGCCCCCCGCCTCCATGTTTTATTTATTTTATTTATATAACCTTCAAATTCTATCAAACAGTGTGTGATCTGGGCACAGTTATTTTTAACCAATCATAATCCACCTATTTGTTTTTGCATTCATCATAATAATATTGATAATATAATAATATAATAGCAATAATACTTAGACTTTTACCTTCTGGCAGAAGATACAGAACAATTAAAAGTAGGACCACACATCTTCTGAGTAGCTTTTATCCAAGAGCTATAATTGCACTCAACAATGAACTAAAGGGTCACCATCAGTGAGCTATTGGACAGCACTACTTGGTCTGTTGTGTGGATGCTTGGGTGGTTTAGGGGTGGGGGATTTTTTTGGGTGGGTGGGTTGTGTGTTTGAGGATTGTTATGTGTGTTGGGCCTGGTCTCTGGGTGTTATGTGAATTTCATTGTATGTGTATAATGTGTATATATGTACAATGACAGTAAAGTAAAGTAAGTAAACTTAAACATTGTCTTTAACAACTCTCTGCATTAATATTCCCTCTTTTTATATCTCCTCCTTTCTGACTTCTGTTTCTGCTTTCTAGCCATTGATAAAACACATCCCTTATAAAAAATATTCAGTTTCTTCTTTATCCTTAATAGTGAGTGTTAATCTATCCATTTCTGCGCATTCTAATATTTTCTTAATGACATTCTCATCTAACGGAATCTTATCATTTTTTCCATTGCTGTGCAAATACAATTTTAGTTGCGGTTAGTATATGTAAAACAAGATATTTAGTCTGTTTATCATATTTTGCTTTTAAAGCTCCTCTTTTTAATGGTTGCACCTCTTGTCCTCTTGGGTATCCCTTTCTGTGCTTTTTACCATTTCTTCTAATTGTGCAGGACATTAAGATGAAAAACAGGATCCTTGTTGCTTAGGATTTAATCTGCTTCTGCTGCTTAGTCTCTCTCCCTCCGAACTTCCCAAGAGATCTGTTACTTAGGTAGCAGAGGAAAAGCTTGTAAAAGGAAACCCTGTGTGTATGTGTGCACGCCCCCGCCACCACACTCTGTGTGTGTGTGTGTGTATATACCTGTACGCTTCTTTGTGGGTATGTCGAAAACTGGTGCCTCTCCTTCTACACTTCATTGGATTTCTGTATTTGCACCCTCTCCATCTACCTGTTTGTGGACTATCCTGAAAAAAAAGACAGTCCCTTGGCTACTTTATCTTGTTTTTGTGTAAGTAAATAACCCTCTTCCTTCGCAGGAATGCTCATAAATCTCTTCTTCTTAACAGTGCTTTTTTTTAAAAAAAAGTACAATCTTGGAACTTAACATTCCAGTTGGGTGCCTGCAGGGTATTATTTCCCCCTTCTTCTTCTTCTTCTTTTTTTTGAAGCAAAAATTAGAAACTTTTTTTTTGCTTTTCACCTGCAGATGTTATAGATGTTTTAAATCTTCTGAAGAATGGAAGCAGTAGTCAAGTCTTTGTAACCAGCCTCTATTGAAAAGAGCCAAGATTACAGCCTTCCCCAATCTATCGTCTTCCCAGATGTGTTGGGGCAACTTTCAGGAATTCCCCCGTTCAATGGGGCCAATGGAATCCTGGGAGCTGTAGTCCAAACATGCCTAGAAAAATGTGAATGGGGAAATTTCTGGTTTCGTGGACTAAAATTAAAGCTGGGGAAATGCCCTTTGTCCTGTGGAACTTTTTGCCCTGGCTTGGAGGATTAAATTATAATTGCATGCGATGGGTGAGGCAGCCCAAATTCAACAGATCCAGTAAAGGTGATGTGGGATATTGGCTTCCTTTTTCTTAAAAACTCAGTTTACTCCCAGGAAGGAAATCTCCTTCTCATGGTCTGCATGATGACCACACGTGGGCAAAATGGAAAAAAGTAAGGGCTACCTGTGACCTCTAAGCATTCTCCTTTTTATGGTTTTGTTTGATGATCATTGGCAGAGGCTTTATGTTTGACCATTTTAGGAGGGATACCAGTTGAATCCCTTCTAAAATTCCTATTTTTTTTTACCCAGGTTTCCTCCCCCTCCCCCAATGACAGCACTTGGTATTGGTTATCCAGTGTTGGCTAATGTTTTAAATTGTTATCATTATACAGCAATAGCACTTAGACTTATATACCACTTCATAGTGCTTTTACAGCCCTCTCTAAGCGATTTACAGAGTCAGCCTATTGCCCCCAAACAACCTAGGTCCTCATTTTACCCACCTCGGAAGGAGGGAAGTCTGAAACAACCTGGAGCCGGTGAGATTTGAACTGCCAAATTGCAAACAGCCAGCTGTCAGCAAAAGTAGCCTGCAGTACTGCACTCTAACCACTGTGCCACGGTGGCTCATATGATCATAACATGAATGCACATAACAGCTTTAATCAGCCAAGTGCAATAAAAATTAGAGCAGAAAAGCTTCAGAAAACGTAATACCAATGTAAGAAAACTGCAGCTAGCAGTCAGCTGACGTCGCCTGCAGTGCTGCACTCTTAACCACTGTGCCACCTCGGCTCTTGCAGTGCCATCTCGGATCTATATTGTTTATTGTTGACGTTGGGTATATTGTAAAGCTGTTCCTTCCTCTGGCCTGTGCTTAGATATAAGTGCATCTCAAAGCAAGGTACATCTTACTAACTAATAACCTCTAATAACAAGCAAAGGTTGTGGAATACAAAATAACTATAATAAACGTTGACTAATATTTCCTGGGCTTCAGTTCCACACATCGCTGCTCTTTGTCCTCGACCCACTCCAGCCAGGACTGTTCAAGCCAAAATAAATAAATCCACAGTCACTTGGCACGACAGATTTACGTAATTTTTAGACCAGGACACAAAATTCCGGTTCTCTGAATTTCAGTTGCGTGGACGTTGTGATAAATTCAAGCACCGCATGTAGACAGATAGTGATTGCCCCCTGAATTTGCTTTCTTGGCGAGAGATATGGGAATAATAACTCCTGCTTCCAGCTCTGCCAAATTGCTAATAGCTTATAAGCTTTCTCTAATAAATCCCCCTTGGGACATGTTTGTTTGTTAGAGATTGCTAGTGCTAATGTCCTGGATTTTGTCTGCATCTTACACAAATAACTTAATGGAGGTGAAGTACTTAGAGTTGGCGTAGCTCTCACGTAAAGGCATAGGTTAGGGAGTGGACTGCAAAATCGAAGTCTTCTTATCTGATGTAGGGACTCCTGCCCTATACTGCTTAAGCCAGGGGTCTCCAACCTTGGCAACTTTAAGCCTGGTGGACTTCAACTCCCAGAATTCCCCAGCCAGCATTCTGAGAGTTGAAGTCTGGCAGGTATAAAGTTGCCAAGGTTGGAGACCCCTGGCTTAAACTGTTGTCTGGATTCTAACACTCCCTCCCCGGCATGGGAGGTCCTAAATAATATGTCCCTCCTAAAAACACCCCCTTAACAATTAGCCTGTTAAGAAGACACAGCTTTCTTTGTGTGAAATCTTAGCTGTGCTCTGAATTGGTGCAGCCCGGTCGAGAGTTTTATTCACTGCTTCAGAATGATCGAATCTACTTCCCTGAGTGTGTTTTCCTTACATATTGTTAAAAAAGTTTTTTCTTTCTTTTATTCTTCCCACAGAACTCATCCTTGAGTTGCAGTGACTCTTGGTGCCCCATTCTTGGGATCTGGCAGAATTTGCTGAAGCCTGCATGCTGCTTCATGCAGACACAGTAAGTTATATATGTGTGTGTGAGTGATTGGAGGGTGTGGGGTTGGGGGGGGGGGGAAGGAAATTAATACAGGTTGTCCTTTGTCAGAGTTGGTTGCAGAAAAATCAAATCCAGAAAGCACACACACATAACTGATTCAGCTGGATTCATTCTTTCAACCAATTTTGTTGTATTTAAGTACGATGACAATGAAGATTATACTTTATATACATAATAACAGATGAATAAATGCACAATGCCAACAGTAGATTCTTTCAATGTGGTAGAAGTTACAAGCAGAACACAAGCAGGAGAGAACAGTTTCATTTCAGAGTTCAGAGCAGACAGAGAGCTTCAGTCTCGATTCTCAGCACAGACTCACATCTGTTTAAGCTCCCATTGGCTGACCTTGTTATCATGTCTCTCCCAGTCATGAATATTTTAACATCCTTGACTTAGAACAGTTTGTGTACTACTTGAAATAAAAAGAAAAAAAACCCAGGGATTTCAAAAAAGTCCCTTGATGAAGGTATTTTGTCTTTTTATGTACACTGAGAGCTTATGCACCAAAGACAAATTCCTTGTGTGTCCAATCACACTTGGCCAATAAAGAATTCTATTCTATTCTATTCTATTCTATTCTATTCTATTCTATTCTATTCTATTCTTCTTTATGTTCACTGAGAGCATCTGCACCAAAGACAAATTCCTTGTGTGTCCAATCACACTTGGCCAATAAAGAGTTCCATTTCATTCTATTCTATTCTATTCTATTCTATTCTATTCTATTCTATTCTATTCTATTCTATTCTATTCTTCTTTATGTTCACTGAGAGCATCTGCACCAAAGACAAATTCCTTGTGTGTCCAATCACACTTGGCCAATAAAGAGTTCCATTTCATTTCATTCTATTCTATTCTATTCTATTCTATTCTATTCTATTCTATTCTATTCTATTCTATTCTATTCTATTCTATTCTATTCTATTCTTCTTTATGTTCACTGAGAGTATCTGCACCAAAGACAAATTCCTTGTATGTCCGATCACACTTGGCCAATAAAGAATTCTATTCTATTCTATTCTATTCTATTCTATTCTATTCTATTCTATTCTATTCTATTCTATTCTGAATCGATTCGATTCAGAGTTAAGCAATTCTGTGCTTATTCTTTAAGTCGAAATTATAACAGCACTGAAAAAAGTGACTTATGACCATTTCTGACACTTACAACTGATGCAGCAGCCCCTGTGGCATCACATGATCAAAATTCAGATGCTTGGTAAATGACTCATATTTATGACGGTTGCAGTGCCCCGGGGTCATGTGATCCCCTTTTGTGATAAAGTCAGTGTAGAAGCTAGATTCACTTAACAACCATGTTACCAACTTAACAACAGCAGTGATTCACTTATAAAACGGTGGCAAGAAAGGTGGTAATATGGGGCTAAACTCACTTAACGTCTGTTTTGCTCAGCAGAATTAGAATTTATTAAATTTATATACCGCACCTTCTCCCTACTGGGACTCAGGGCGGTATACAGGCAGGTAAAATCGATAATATAAAACATAAAATACATTAAAAATACAATTAAATAGTTGGCCTGTCCTAAAACCCCTATTAAAACCTCTGCTAAAACAAATTAAAAACTACGCCAAGCTGGCCGCACGAAATAAATGGGTCTTCAAGGCCCGACGGAAAAGGCGTAGGTCGGTGATCGTCCGTAGGTCAGGGGGGAGGTCATTCCAGAGGGCAGGGGCTGCCACAGAGAAGGCTCTCCCCCTGGGGGTCGCCCGCCGACATTGTCTGGCCGACGGCACCCTGAGGAGGCCCTCTCTGTGGGAGTGAACTGGTCAGTGGGAGGTATTTGGTAGCAGGAGGTGGTCTTGAAGATAAGCAGAAGATAGGTGAGGCTCAATTGTGGTCATAAGGTGAGGACTGCCTGTATATAACTCTCAGACTTCGTATGCTATTAAAAATGTATTGAACATCTTGGATGAAGGCAGGTAATTGTGTCTTAGAAACCATTGTTTATGATGTTGCATGGTATATGAGTCCGACCCATGGCTTTAAATCATGGGCATGATTTACTCACTAAATGGGATCTTTCCAACCAGGGGTGGGTTCCTGCCAGTTCTAAGCTCTTCTATAGAAGAGGTTCCACAAATCTACAGTGCCATTGAGAACCGGTTCCAGCTCCCTCCCCCCGCCCATCCGCACATCATCAAGATGGAGAGCGAGAGGAGGAATTCTGGGAGTTGAAATCCACAAGTCTTAAAGCTGTCAAATTTGAACACCTCTGGGGTTTTTTCCTAAAGGGTTAGGGGTGCGAGGGTCTTGTAACTTGACAGCTTTAAGACTTGCGTGCTTCAAATGCCAGAGTTTCTGACCCAACATTTTGGTTGCTAAACAAGAGCATTGTTAAGTGAGTTTCACCACATTTTACAAGTTGGCCCTGCCCACCCAGTCACATCACTACCAAGCCACTCCTACCTGGTCACATGGCTGGCAAGCCACTCCCACCCAATCACATGGCCGGCAAGCCACTCCCACAAAGCAGGCCACACCTACAGAAGAGGTTCTAAAAAATTTTGAAACCCACCACTGTTTCCAACCCATGGCTTGCAACCTTGCTGTGTGAATTCCATCTCTTTTTCTCCAACAGTTTTACATGCCTGCGTAATTTAAACCTGTCACTACTTGAAATGGAAAGAAAACAAAGGGATTTCAAAGAAGTCCCCATACAGGGTTAAGTAATTCTGTGTTTATTCCTTAACAGAAGCCAACTTGGATCTTCTCCAACCATTAATACCTAGTGAACATACTCTGATTGATGATACGTTCACCTGCTGGCACCATGGCTTTGTCTGATAATGTCACTCATCGCCTCCTCCTCTCTGTTTGATGGGTACCCAGTAGGGGGAGGAAGCTTACAGCAGGCAACGTGAGAATGCATCAAATGATTGGGCAGCGCATGCATCAAAAATTATTAGGAAGAAATGTTTGGGATTTCCTGCCAACATAACATCTCTGCAATTCATTAAAGCAGCTTCTCAGATTTTTCTGTACGCCTAAGAAAAGGTGCCATCATTTCTGCTACGACATTCTTTTTGAGGACATATGTAGACATTTGAAAATTAGGCTGCTGGAGAGATGCTATGTTTGCATGAGATCTGAATCATTTTCAAAGCAGGCACTGATAACTTTCTAAAAAACAGGGTTAGTTTTTTTGAGCTTTAGTCTAGGGGTCCCCAACCTTTGCAACTTTAAGTCTGAAGGACTTCAGCTCCCAGCTTTGCTGGCTGGAGAATTCTGGGAGCTGAAGTCCTTCAGACTTAAAGTTGCAAACGTTGGGGACCCCTGCTTTAGTCCACTGGCAGGACAAAACTACCCATGCACAAAAGAAAGAAACCCATTGTTGGATCTGCCACAACTTAAACCTCTAAATAGAAACGATCCTGGGCTCCATTTGTTGATAAAGGCATAATTTTATATCAGAGATCAATTAATCAGTGGAACAGAAATTGCCTCCAGAAGTTGTGAATGCCCCAACACTGTTAAGTCTTTCAGAAGATTTTGGATAGCCACTTGTCTGAAACGGTATAAGGTTCCTGCCTAGAGGGGGGGGGTGGACTAGAAGACCTCCAAGGTCCCTTCCAACTCTGCTATTGTATTGTATTGTATTGAATCCCATTCAAACTCAGTTCACACATCCCATTAATCCATAATAGAGTTGGCCTGAGAAGATTTGGTGAACCCAGTCACTGAGGACGATCAACTCCCATTTAAAATCCAGGATTACGAGGGAATCCAGCCAACAGTCAATATTCTGAACAGGTTTTTTATTTGTAGCCATAATTAAAAAGGACAGCATCACAAAACAATGACTAATTAAAATACAAAGAGCAAAAAGAACACCAAAATATCTACGCCATCAACACAGATTTATAAGATCTGCCAAGTTAACCTTAAGATTTGGGTCAGTACTTAGCATCCCAAACTAAAATTTCTGGCATTTGAAAATAAAATTTACTTTGAGATTCATTCCTTCTCACACACGCATACGCACACACACACACACACACACACACACACACACACACACATCTACAGCAAGTTATTCTGGCAGTGGATGCTCCTGTTCCAGCCAGTCATAACCTCTTCAAGGACATTCCATTCCTGCCCACAACCTCCAGCCGGCATTGTGTTCTCGTTGAGCATTTGTAGTCTTTGTACTGGAAATGTGGAGGAATGATACTGTAAGCTCTTCAAGTCGGATGGGTATCAATTGCCACCTTATGCTTGCTTACGCTTCTCTGCTATGCAATGACATCTTGCCATGACCTTGGGGAAGAGAGAGATGCTTGGGGAAGCGAAAGTAACTGCTGTGCCTTCTTGAGATGCTGTCTCAAGGTCACACAGCTGGAAGAAAGAGGGAGCTACATGCCAAACTGTGTTAGGACTGACTGTTATGGAAAAAAAAAATCTTGCCTGACACCTGATTGGTCTCAGGGGTTGCCACAAAGAAGAGGGAGTCAAACTATTCTCCAAGGCACCTGAGGGCAGAACAAGAAGCAATGGGTGGAAACTAATCAAGGAGAGAAGCAACTTAGAACTTAGGAGAAATTTCCTGACAGTTAGAACAATTAACCTCTGGAACAGCTTGCCTCCAGAAGTTGTGAATGCCCCAACCCTGGAAGTCTTTAAGAAGATGTTGGATAGCCATTGGTCTGAAATGGTATAGGGCTTCCTGCCTAGGCAGGGGGTTGGACTAGAAGACCTCCAAGGTCCCTTCCAACTCTGCTATTGTATTATTATTGGTTACACTGCGGTAGGCAGTGAGAGAGAGTTTAAGGGGGCAAAAGCAGAATGTATGGATTTTGGCTGGCAATTCCCAGTTCTGGCTATGAATTACTGCAAAACAATTTGTTCTAACTGTCAGGAAATTTCTCCTCAGTTCTAAGTTGCTTCTCTCCTTGATTAGTTTCCACCCATTGCTTCTTGTTCTACCCTCAGGTGCCTTTGAGAATAGTTTGACTCTCTTTTCTTCCTCTTCTTCTTCCTCTTCTTCTCCCTCTTCTTCCTCTTATTCAGATAATTTAGCTTACAAGTTGATCTAGAGCAGGGGTTCCTTGAAAACCCGACGTTTTGAGCCAGGTCTCTTGGACTCTTTTCCAGGTCTGTTCTCAATTTTCACCTAAGAGGCTGCAAAGAAAGCAGGAAATTGTATTTGTCCTTTCCTCTGGCCCCTATTGCTGAAAGGTCTTAGATCCTCAGACTCTGTTATGATGATGCCATTAAGCATGATTTTACACGCTTAAAAATAAATCTCCTTTAAATGTGTGGCGTATTAAAACTGTGGTTGAGTCAGAGCAGGTACTAGCGTTTTTATCTTACGCAATGTCACCACCTTGGGAATTAGGAGGGTTGCAGCATAACTATATCTATAAAGCAGCAATTGGGGAAGGCTGCTTTAAGGAACCCAAAAATCGACCGAGCTGTCTTGAGATGATTCTGCAAGATTTTGGGTAACTGGCAGCTACCCAAAGAAGATGTGGGCCCAGTTTGCGTGGCCAGAGGCAAGAGGTATAAGTTCTAAGTAGATGCCTTTTAATGACTTTTCATTACACCAGTCAGGAAGAGTTGAGACTGTTAAAAGAAACCCTGTTGAGGCAAAAGAAGGTTAGCTAGCATTCTATGGCAATTGTGTGTGTGTTTGTGGGCCTCCGAGTCAATGTTGACTCCCGGCAACTGCCTGAACAAGTCCCTGCAGTTTTCTTGGCAAGGTTTTCGGAAGTGGTTTCTCTTTTCTACCTGCTTCCTAAGGCTGAGTGAGTGACTTAAAGCCATCCAGCTGGCTTCATGCCTAGGCCTAAGGTGGGACTAGAACTCATGGACTTCTAGTCTGGTGTTTTAACCCCTAGCCTAAACTGCCTTTTTTCTTGCAAATGCTTGTTCAAAATTTACACACACACACACACACACACACACACACACACACACACACACACACACACACACGTCAGTTGTGACCCCTAATTGGAACAACATTTCTACCCTCAGATTATGCTTTAGTTTATTAGAATAGGGTGGAATGAAATGGAACAGAACAGAACAGATTAGTTTAGAATATGGAGTGGAGTGGAATGGAATGGAATAGAATAGGGAATGGGGAATGGGGAATTTATTTATTTATTATTTAGACTTATATAACCGCTCCCTCTCCCCAAAAGGACCCGGGGTGGTGCACAGGAAATCATCTATCTATTATCACAATTATAAATAATTAAAACCGAATTAAATAAGTTATCCCTGCGCTAAAATTTAGAATCATTAAAACTATACCCCATTTAATACCAATTAAAACAATTTAAGGTACAGACTATAGGCTAGGTAAAATAAATTAGGCCAGACCGGCCTGATGGAACAAATGGGTCTTTAATTTCTGGCGGAAGGCGCGGAGGTCCGTAGTTATTCTGAGATCGGGGGGTAAGTCATTCCATAGGGTTGGGCCCACCACAGAGAAGGCCCTTTCCCTGGGCGTCGCCCGCTGGCATTGCCTAGTGGACGGCACCCGGAGAAGTCACTCTCTGTGGGAGCGAATCAGCCGGAGGGATGTATGGGGTAGGATGCCATCCCGCAGATAGCTAGGTCCCGTGCCATGGAGCGCTTTGAAGATGGTAATCAACACCTTGAAGCGCACCCGAAAGGCCACAGGCAGCCAGTGCAGCTCGCGCAGGAGCGGTGTTACATGGGAGTACCTAGAAGCTCCCAAGATCGCCCGCGCGGCCACATTCTGGACTAGCTGTAGTCTTCGGGTGCAATGGGGAATGGGGAATAGGGACAGCTGGATGACCTTGGGGCCAATCATCAGGAGGCGGTAAGTTCTAGTCCCAGAGTCGTGGAAGATAGCTGGCTGACCTTGGTCCCTTCTCTGTCTCTCAGCCCAACTCGCTTCCAAGGGCTGTCATGGCGAAAACAGGAGGAGGAAGCTGGGTTGGATACGTTCATCACTTTGAATCAGTTGTAAAAATAATAAAAGACGAGAGATATAAAATAAATAATAAATTTAAAAATCCCTGGCCTGACCTTGCCCAGTTATTCCAATATCTCTCTTGTAATAAATCTAGTCCTAGAATTAAGTTAATTTTCTTCCATTGAGATGGGAAGAAAAGATTTCTCCATTGGGGAGGACAATAAACCAAGGAGTGGCAGGAGAAATTAAGATTGCGTCGGCCAGCTAGAGTCACTGTAGTAAAAATACTGCCTGTCAAATCTTCATACAGTTGCATGGATGTAAAAAAAACCCCCCACCTAATTCTCATGTTGCTTTTTAGAGATGGTACCCATGTTTCTTAGAAGAGATCTAATTTAGTCCGTGTGTGTGTATCTGTGGACTGTAATATTTGGATTTGGATTTATATGTATTATGTTTGTATTATTTGTATTCAATTTTAAAAAAAAATATTATGGAAAAAAATAAAAGAAGAAGAAGAGATAACTTAGAAGCATCCTCTCGAGGTGAGGATGTGGGAGCTTCTTCATAGGTGACTTCAAGTTATAATTTTTGAGACACTTAACATCAACTTTCTTTCATATTCTGTTAATAGTAGGGTGTGTACAGGGTTAGTGCACTTCTTAACGTCTATTAACATTGATAACAATAGAAGAAAGGAGGAGATGGCATTGAAATCTCTCTGCCTCTCTCTCTCTCTTGTTTTTTTCTCTCTCTCTCCCTCTACCTCTCTCTCTCTCTCTCTCTATGGCTCTCCCTCTCTCTCTTTTGTTTTTTTCTCTCTCTCTCCCTCTACCTCTCTTTCTCTCTCTCTCTATGGCTCTCCCTCTCTCTCTTTTGTTTTTTTCTCTCTCTCTCCCTCTCCCTCTCTTTCTCTTTCTCTCTATGGCTCTCCCTCTCTCTCTCTTTTGTTTTTTTTCTCTCTCTCTCTCCCTCTCCCTCTCTTTCTCTCTCTCTCTATGGCTCTCCCCCTCTCTCTCTTTTGTTTTTTCTATCTCCCTGCTTCTCTCCCTCTCTTTCTCCTTGTCTCTCTCTCTTTGTCTCTCTCTCTTTGTCTCTTCCTCTCCCTCTGTCTCTCTCTCTCTCTCTCTCTCTCTCTTTCTGTCTCTGTCTCTCTGTCTTTCAATACACTTGTCCACCCCCCCCACCTCCCCCAGCCACTACTTCAGCTGCTGGCTGACCTTCTGAATTGCAGGATGCAACTTACTTTAGCCGGGACAGGATACAGCTGGAAAAAGAACTATGGAGCTCCGTGGGTGTCCTTTGCAATCCAAAGTGGACAAGGCTGACTCAGGAAGAGTTTTCATTTAAATTAGCTTCTGCTTTTCAATTCTGAAAGGCTTGTCTGCAGGCCAAGATGGCTGTGTTTATTTTCTTCCTTCTCGGTGCTTTGCTGATGGCATGACTTGCTGTCCAGGCCTCGAATCCTGATGAGATGTGCGTTTTTTAAAAATAAATTTCTTTCTCTCGGTCTTTAGCGTGATTAAGTGGCAGGGATTTTGACAGTCTTCCAGCAAAAATAAAAGTCCAAAATATTTCCACCCACTTGTCATGCATTGCTATTTGTGGCTGGCGGCTGATGGTCTTCCCATTCTCTAGAAATTCCTCTATTCATGTTAGGCAATGGAGGAGGTGATTAATTCAAGCTTAATTTTAATTTTAAATGTTAATGTCAAGAGTTTTGGTGTTTGGGTGAGCGACATTTACATAACAATTATCTGAGTATGTGATGGGACTGTATTTGGATTCCTAATGTTGGTATACTTGGATTCTTCAAAACACTTTTAATATACCATCCTATGTTCCTGGGATGCGGTGGCTCAGTAGCTAAGACGCTGAGCTTGTCAATCAGAAAGGTCGGCAGTTTGGCAGTTCGAATCTCTAGCGCCACGTAACGGAGGGAGCTCCCGTGACTTGTCCCAGCTTCTGCCAACCTAGCAGTTCGAAAGCACGTAAAAAACGCAAGTAGGAAAATAGGAACCACCTTTGATGGGAAGGGAACAGCGTTCTGTGTGTCTTCGGCGTCTAGTCATGATGGCCACATGACCACGGAGACATCTTTGGACAGCGCTGGCTCTTTGGCTTTGAAACGGAGATGACGCCCCCCTAGAGTCAGGAACAACTAGCACGCATGTGTGGGGGGAATCTTTACCTATGTTCCTGGCACATTCCCCTGTGGAGGAATTATCTTTTCTCATCAAAAGTGATGTGTTAACCTCTGATGTAGCTGGCATGGTCTGGAAGATTTTTGATCTTTTGCTGATTGAAGGCAGAGAAATGTTGATAGAACATAGAACACTTCTAAGCTCCTTTTGGACATGATTGCTCAGATTCTGGGAGATTTTATCTCAACTCATTGGGTGTATGTCAGTTGAGAAAGTCTGCCTTGCTACAATCCTTTAAGACTACAGATTAATCAGATATTGTCATTTTATTGCAGATATGTGTGTGTGTTTGTTGGGGATGAGTGTGTCTACTTTGTTGTACTTCTGCTGCTTGAGGTAGCTTTGTTGCCCTCGGTGAATCCACTTGCTGCCTTCCGAATGTTGTCAGAGGCATCATACTTATTTATCTCAACTCTCTTTATTTTTCTATTAAAAACACTTTGGAAAGTCTAGCCCAGGGGTCTGCAAAGTTGACTCTTTGAAGACTGGTGGACTTCAACTCCCAGAATTCTGGGAGTTAAAGTCCACCAGTCTTCAAAGAGCCAACTTTGCAGACCCCTGGTCTAGCCAAAGTAAATGAAAAGAGGATTTTCTAAACTAGAAATCCATCTAGCACCTAGATTTTGGAAAGCTCGACGTTTATCTTTCCAACTGAAAAGTACACGTGGCTTATAAAATGAGAAAGTGTTTTTTAATATTTTCCTCCTTTTTATATATACATAAAAAGGTCTGTTTTGTGGGTGGAAGAGATAGGAGAAGAAAATGTCTGGGTGGCATCCTCTGGCATGTGGCAGATCTAACCAGCTCAGAAATGGCTCACACATGGCGTGTCTTCCAGAATTGCAGACAATACCCCCCCCCCCCCCCCCAAGGCATAGACATCCTGCGGTCACTTCCTGAAGCAGGATTTAAGAGCAGTCTTCCCAATTCAATAGTCTAGTCTCTCTGCCATTGTTCTTTGGTACTTGATACAAGTCTGGTTCTAAAGTTAAGCTGCTGTTGCTTGTGGTTGAGGGCTGTGGTTGATTGCATCAGATTAACAGTTTTTAACAGTTTAACAGAGTTGGAAGGGACCTTGTAGATCATGTAGTCCAACCCCCCCACTCAAGCAGGAGACCTTACACCATTTCTGACATATGGCATTCTAGTCTCTTCCTGGAAGCCTTCAGTGATGAAGCTCCACAACTTCCGAAGGCAACTTCTGTTCCGTGAGTTGATTGCTCTCACTGTCAGAAAGTTTCTCTTTGTTTCTAGGTTGAATCTCTCCTTGGTCATCTTCCATCCATTATTCCTTGTCCGGTCTTCAGGTGCTTTGGAAAATAGCTTGACCCTCTCCTCTCCGTGGCAGCTCCTCAAATATTGGAACCCCACTATCATGTCTCCTCTGGTCCTTCTCTTCATTAGACTAGCCATGCCCAGTTCCTGCAATCATTCTTCATATGTTTTAGTCTCTAGTCCCCTAATCATCCTGGTTGCTCTTCTCTGCACTTTTTCTAGAATCTCAACATCTTTTATATAGTGTAGTGATCAAACTGGATTCAGTACTCTAATTGTGGTCTTAATGGGGCTTTTTAGAGTGGTATTAGTGTCTCAGTTGATCTTGATTATATGTCTCTGTTAACGCAATTTCTGTTAATGCATTGACCCATTGCTTCTTATACTAACTTGAATTCTATGATTTTTATGGATTACATTTTTTTAGGGCCTAGTGCCTGAAACAAAGCCCTAGTACCAGCGTGCTTTTTTCCAGAAGCAAAACATTCACTCGCGATCCATCACGCTGAAAATCGCATCCTCCAAGGAAGCCCCTTTGAAGACCACCAGTGAAGGGAAGGAAGCTCCTTTTCAATCCATTTTGTTTCTGAATGGGGAGTCAAATTGCTTCCATGCCTCGCTCTCCCCTTCATGATGTTCCTTCTCCCTCCCCCCTTTGAAAACATCCTTATTTAACATCAGGGATGGAGTACAATGGCTTTTTTTGTTTACACTTCAGCTGGCAACCCCCTCCTCTTTTTTCTACCTTCCATCTATAGTATTTCTTCCCCTTCCCCTTGCCCTCCCCCAAACTGCTCTTTGGTTGAATAACTTGGTTAGAAACAAAGGGGTCCCTATTTGTTGTTGGGTTGGAGGTTTTTTTGCTCAGGAAATCCTCCCTTTATCAACAAGGAGTTTTCCAAATGCAAAGCTTGTCCAGCTGCTTGGGATGGTTTATTGACAGGTTCATCCCTGTCATCTTGACTGGTGATTTGCGGTGAATTCAAGGTTTGGGATTTTTTGTGTGAGATCACTTTACCGAAACTTTGATTCATCGGACGATGAGGGGGAGAGGGGAATGTGACTTGCGTGACGTGAAAACTTAGATCCCTTGTGTCAATTTACTTTTGAAGTAAAAGTTTTAAGGGACAGGTCCTCGGTTTGACAGGCACTAAATTGCCAGATGGAGAGGAAGTTCAGATGAAGAACGTACTGACTGCATTCAAAGTCCGATAAATTTTTATCTCAACTCATTGGGTGTATGCCAGTGGAAAAAATCTGCCTTGCTACAATCCTTTTAAGACTACAGATTAATCAGATATTATCATGTTATTGCAGGTAGGTGTGGGTTTGTTGGGGAGGGGTGGCCTGAGATTGAGTGTGCCTTCTTCGTTGTACTTCTGCTGCTTGAGGTAGCTTTGTTCCCCTTGGTGATTCCACTTGCTGCCTTCTGAATGTTTTTCAGAGGCATCATACTTATTTATCTCAACTCAACTCTCTTTATTTTTCTATTAAAAACCCTTTGGAAGTGGAGCCAAAATAAATCAAAAGAGGATTTTCTAAACTAAAAATTCCATCTAGCACCTAGATTTATATCGGTTAACCTGAGAGTTTGTGACACCGGTTGACATAGTTCAGTGCAAACCTTAACATCCTTGATTTGAACTTGGGTTTTGTGAGCCTTTCACAAAAGATGCCCATGTAGTTTTCTTGGCTGCCGTACAGAAATAGTTTACCCATGCTTGCTTTTGTATAGTTTGAATGACTTTCTGATACAAAAGCTCTTGTACTCCTAAGAGATTTTCCTCCATCTTCTAATCAGGCATGGTCCTGGTGAGCCCAGCGACAGTTGGCAAGGTGCTGCCACCTGGTGAGACATCTTTAGATTGATTTAAACAGGAAACTACGGTGAATATTTACTATTATGGGGAAGGGGGGGGTTCCAATGGTTATTTATTTACTTGAAAGGTTTGGTAGTTGACAGCAGGAATAGGGCAAAACTCACTTAACAAATGCCTTAGTTAGCAACTGAAATTTTGCTCAATTTGGGCTCAACTGAGGTTGTCAGTTGTGGACTACCTATATAACTGTGTGTCTCCATTGCGTCTTCACAAAACTATAATCCTCTCCCTTCTTTTGGCATTTATTCCAGTGCAGCCTTCTCTTTTACAGATCTGTTCTTAAATTGGTTGGCGGGCAAACCTGAGTGGTATGTTGCTTTGTGTTCCTCTTTGCTAAGTCTCACCACTGTTAGATGCTTCAAAAAGTATATAACATTCTAGTCTATTTCCATACATACTGTACTTAAAATAATTTGTCCGACAACTGCCATTTGGCTTGTCTGCTCAAATCATAGATCAGGAATGTGACTGTGTTTCCCTTCGCTGCAGACTCGTACATTAAATACATTTAAATAAAATGCTTGGCTTGCATTTTGAAAACAAAGCAAATTTTGGAGGACTCTGATTATCATCTCTCAACTTGGAAAGGGTGCATTTATCCCTGAAATAAGAGCAGATTTAGTGTTATGGAGGCAGCAACGGATCATTGACCCATGGTGGTCTTCTGGACAGTCTATGGGGATTGGGGGGGGGGCGAGTTTAACAGATTGAGTTGGAAGGGACCTTGTAGGTCTTCTAGTTCAACCCCTTGCCCAAGCAGGAGACCCTACATCATTTCTGACAAATGGCAGTCCAATCTCTTCTTGAAAGTCTCCAGTGATGAAGTTCCCACAACTTCTGAAGGCAACTTCAGAAAAAAAACAAAAAAAACCCCTTCTGTTCCATGGGTTGATTGTTCTCACTGTCAGAAAATGTCTCCTTATTTCTAGGTTGAATCTCTCCTTGATCAATTTCATCCATTATTCCTTGTCTGGCCTTCGGGTACTTTGAAAGACAGGTTGACCCCTTCCTCTCTGTGGCAGCCCCTCAAATTTTGGAAGACTGCTATCATGTCTCCCCTGTCCTTCTCTTCCCTAGACTAGCCATGCCCAGTTGCTATAATTGTTCATTGTATGTTTTAACTTCCAGTCCCATAATCGTGTTGATTGTTCTTCTCTGCACTTTTAGTAGAACCTTAACAATGGATGGAAACTAATCAATGTGAGAAGCAACCTGGAATTAAGGAGAAACTTCCTAACAGGGAGGACAATTCACCAGTGGAACAACTTCCCATCAGAAGTTGTGGGTGCTTCATTACTGGAGGTTTTTAAGAAGAGATTACTATAGACCAGGGCTCCTCAAACCTTTTAAACAGGGGGCCAGTTCACAGACCCTCAGACTGTTGGGGGGCTGGACCAGCTGGGTGGGCATGGCTCGGTGGTCATGTGACTGGGTGGCCATGGCCAATTTAGCAGTCCAAACAATACACACAAATTAAACTTTATTTTGTTATGCTTCTGGGGGTGGAAAGCAGGTTAATGAAGGGATGTGCCTTGGGGAGTGTATGAGGGACGTGTGTGTGTCCCTCTCCCTCCCTCTCCCTCCCTCTATGGAGGCCGGGAAAGCCAAAAATGAGATGCACAGAAGATGGGTGGGGGCCAGCAGGTAGGCGATGTGGCAAGGCAGCCTTGTGATCCCATGTGGGCCAGATTAATGGCTTCGGTGGGCCATATCCAGCCCGCGGGCCGTAGTTTGAGGACCCCTGCTGTAGACAGTCACTTGTCTGAAACGATATAGGGTCTCCTTTTGGAGCAGGGGGTTGTAGAAGACCTCCAAGCTCTATTCTGAATTAAATGGTCGGTCCTGGAAGCTAAATACCAAATAGCCGATGGAGCTCTAGGCTTGCCAAGAAATGTTCCACCCACTGAGCCAGGTAGATTCCAGGAGACTCAGTGCGTGGCTGGCACAGTAGTCCCTTGAAGGAGAGTTTTAGATTTGTTAAACACCTGGGAATGATTTGGGGCTGCAACGGTGTGTAAGAACAACCTTGGAATAATGGGAGGGAAAAAGTACCGCCTAGCCCTAGGGAATGATCAGATAAGAGACGGCATAGCCCACAGCTGCATGATGGGAAGAGGGAGCAAAAATTAGAAAGGATCCTCCCAAACTTACCATGTGATAAAATGAGCTAGCTGGAGATTTTTTACTTCCAGACTTTCAAGATTCTGCTAAAGCAGCTCTACCATAGAATAGAATCCTTATATTTATCTTGTCAGGTTTCTAACTTTTTACGAGGAGGACTGATATCACTTGAAGTAAAGTAGAACAAAAAGGTAGGCAAAACAGCTTTTAAAACAATCCTTGGGGGAAAGCAGCTGGTTTGGAGGAATCAAGATATGTTAACAAATGCTAAAAGAATAAGAACAGACTTGGGAAGTGGTTGGTGGTTTCAGTCGAAAAATGAAAAGGAGGATATGAAAAAGATTCATGCCAACATTTGAAAAAGAACGTGGTACAATATATAGTTGTTTATATGCCGATGCCAGAAGTCCCTGGTCCTCATGGGGCAATAAGAGTGCTTGTATAGAAGAATTAAATTGGTGGAAAGGAGAGAATTAGCAAGGGGGGAAGAAGAGAGAAGTATTACTTTTATATCAAGAAGAAGACTAGAGGCCTCCATAAAATAATTATGGGTTGCAACATTTACTCCTAAATGTAAAATACATCTAGGGATATGATGGACTGTTTAAAAAAAACTACTGAGGGTGATTTTGTTGAATTTTAAAAGAAACTAGGGAAGCATGCTTAGAGGTTCTAATGGTGGACCAATAAATAGATGAAAAAGAGATGGACTGGAAAACTCAAGAGGTCTATAGCTCTCTGCCGTCCATGCAAATTATTTAAAACCAAAATCATTGAAGCTCAGCTCGAAGTTCAACATGTAAGACAAGGTGAACAGAATCCAGGAAGAGACCAGCCTGGTTTTCTAGCAGTGCTGTAAAAATGAAGGCAAGTGTGCCTTAAATTATAATTTATCAATTAGTGAGAAGAAGAAAATGGAGGAAGGGCTAGTGAAGGTCAATATAAAAGGAATGCAAAAAAAAAAAAACCCTGGCAAGGAAAGAAAGAAGGAATAAATCACATGGTCTTGATTGCATGTACTTGATACTCAAAAGGCACATTTTGTAGAAAAAGTATGGAAAAAAGAAGTAGGGATAGGAAAGAGTAGGTTTTCCTGACGGAAAATCGATGACCTTGATCTGACCATTTAGTGGGATAAAAATGTAAAACATAAATATTGGGTATAAATACTGGGATTTTGGCCTGGAATGTGGTGGTGTTAGTTGCAAAGTCATGTCCGACCCATCGCAACCCCATGGACAACGTTCCTCCAGGCCTTCCTGTCCTCTATCATCCTCTGGAGTCCATTTAAGCTCAGGCTGACTCCATCCAGCCACCTCATTCTCTGTCATCCCTTTCTTCTTTTGCCCTCCATCGTTCCCAGCATGAGGCTCCAGGGAGTCCTTCCTTCTCATTAGGTGGCCAAAGTACTTGAGTTTCCCCTTCAGGATCTGGCCTTCTAAAGAGCAGTCAGGGTTGATCTCTTCTAGGACTGACCGGTTGGATCACCTTGCTGTCCAAGGTAACATAGGAAACTCAATATATTGCAAAAGACTAAATCCAGAGTGTGGCCATTATAAACCTAGGACACTAAGTTCTTGCCGACGCCTCCTCCTTCCTTCATCTCTGTTGGTCCTTCTAGCTCTGCATTTCAGTAACTGCAACTTCCCAGGGATTTTTCCTAACCCATGTAAGAAATGCTGGGAATTGGACTTGCCTGCTAAGGGTCAAGAGCCCTGACCCTGATCCCTAACAGCTGGGGTTGGCAGTGAAGATGAATCATAGGCTGTAGCTGAGATTCTTTTATCATTCCCCACCCTTCTCCGTGTCCTCAAATTCAGAAGCGGACAATACAGATGTGCTTAGGAGTGCCCTCTCTTTTAGATAACGTTATTTCAAGGCGGGGATGTAGCTGCATTTTTAAATGCTATTTTAAAGCTCGATTTAAAAGTTTTCTTCGCAACGGCACGGAAGTGGTGTGTTCTTCTCTTCTTCTACAATGTTTGGACATCCCACTTCGGTGTTCCTCGTGCCAGGTATTAACTAAGAGAGTTGGGACCAGAAACTCCATTGTTAAGCAACGTTGCAAGTTGAAAAACTGGATGATTGTGCAGGTGAACCACAACAGTTTTGGCAGAAACGACTTGCCTCCAGAAGTTGTGGGTGCTCTAACACGGGAGGTTTTGAAGAAGAAATTGGACAGCTGTTTGTCCTGAATGATTATAAGGCAGTGATGGCTAAACTTTTTTGGCTCACGTACCAAAAGCGGGGGGAGCGCAAAGGGGGGTCGTGCATTGGTGTGCCACACCCATAATGCTATATGCGCAACCCCCTGCTTTTGGCGTGCTTTTTTTGCCCTCCCCAGGCTCCAGAGGCTTTCTAGGAGCCTGGGGAAGGTGAAAACAGCCTCCCCCCCCACCTCCAGAGGCTTCAGGAGCTTCCCTGAAGCCTCCAGAGGGCGAAAAATGGCCTTAAAAGAAGGCCTACATCAGCTGGCCAGTGCACACATGCCTGCTGGAGCTGACAGGGCATGCCCTAAGAAATTGTTCCGCGTGCCACCTGTGACACCCGTGCCATAGGTTTGCCATCATGGTTATAGGGTCTTCTGCTTGAGCAGTGGGTTGGACTGGAAGACCCCCCAAGGCCCCTCCCAATTCTGTTATTCTGTTCAATGTTAACCTTCCCGAACTAATATTCCCCCAGAGTTGTGTTAGACCAACATCTCCAACATTCAAATCAACGATTGTAGGCATCACCATGAATCTATTTGTAAAATAAACCTTTTAGATGAAAATCTTTTGCATATTGGCCGTGTTTCTAGCCATACAACGGCCCCTCCTGTTATTATTGTCTCCCCTACTACCACCAGAAGAAGTGGGGTGAGGGAAGAGAGAGAGAGAGAGAGAGAGAGAGAGAGAGAAAACGATGCTGCCAAAGCATAGCATTTGTTTTATTAAAACTACCCGGGCAAATTGTCTGCAGAGTTTATCTAGCCAAAAGAAACATGAGAACTGTATCACTAACAATTGTTAGGACGCTCTTCTGCAAAAGGCCATACAAGGAGAAGTTTTATCAGATTTTTTGCAAATGTTTAAAGGGCAGTTAATAATCAGGCTTGCACGAGCTTGGAGCCATCAAGGTAAGAGAACACCAAGTATGGTTATGCTGTGTTGGGTCTTAAAAGCATCCATGGCTTTGACAAATCTTAGAGGGCTTCACTGCATGCAACAGAGCTCCAGCAAGACCGCCTCGTGTGTTTTGAAAGAGAAGAGCTATGCACAGCGTAATCCATTTGTTAAAAATGTACTTAACTGTGTCTTGGTAAGCGCAGGCCTTGTTCTCTTGGCCAGACTCAGGGTAGCTCGGAGCGCACGCGTCTCCAGGTGCTCCACATTTTGAGACTTTAGGATAATGTGTCTACAAACGTACATCATTAACATTCTGTAAAGGTCTCTTCTCCCTCCCCGCTCCCCCTGTTTGGGGGCTGCGTGACTAGAATTCTACCTTCGATTAACAAAATAGTGTTTCAATTGTTTATAAGGGACCAGGGTTCATTTGGTTGTTGTCCATTTGGAAACAAGTATGTAAAAGTTTTGCAAATGTTTCCATACTTGAAACTCTGGTACCGAAATTCTGAATCGCATCTGGCTGAAGCCATCTTGTGCTGCTTCATAGCTGCCATGTGCTACGGGAGGGAAGGATGTGGGGGGAAATAGCTGGATGGCCTTGCAGAAAAAATAAAGGGCTCTCCTGTGGGAACCAAGGTCATCCCAACAGGTGGCAGTAGGAGGAGGAGCAGAAGTGGTGGAGGGAGCCTGCCAGCTGCTTTGATTGGACAATGTGACCTGTGACACCTGGGGAGAAAAATCTTTGCTCTTTTAATTACGTGGTAACTGCAGGAAACTTTCAGAGTTGGTTTTTACTGGCTGTGCCGATAGGATGTGTCCAATAAACATGTTCTCTGAGGAATGTTCCTGCCTTGGAGTTCTGATTTTTTGGATGCGTTACTCAGAACATTGACAGTACTATGAAGCTGACCACATTTATTGTGATACAAATGTGGGAAAATTACTGTGGTTCTTTGTAGAGGTTTAAGACTGTGTGTTGTCTTCAATTTACAACCGTTTGGGTAGTAACTGTTCAAAGTTTCAGTGGCACTGAGAAAAATGCCTTATTAGGGAGTCCTGCACTTATGACTGTCGCAGAATCCCCATCATGGTCACATGATCAAAATCCAAACACTTGGCAGCCAGGATGTATTTTATGATGGCTGAAGCAACTTGGGGCCATGTCACCATCATTTGTGACTCCTCCTCCTCCTCCCCTCCTCCTCCTCCTTTTCCTTCTCTTCCTCTTGATTCTTCTGCCATATCCGTCATTGGACATTATTAATCATGTTGGCAATCGTCTTATTATTAATAATATGTGTTTATTTATTGAACTAATGGTTTTTTGTTTTTATTTTTTCCCCTTAGCGTTCTGGGTCATGAAACTTAATCCACAGCAAGCTCCATTGTATGTGAGTAAACCATTTTTTTTTCCAATTTACATTTTCCATCTGGGGATTTAGACATTAGGAAATCGTTATGGCTTATCAATCATTGAATCCGATGCTGTCAGTTGGATAATTTTAATAATTAAAACCCATGGTGTAATGGCTGTAGGAGGGTTGGCAATATTTGTGCCTCAGCTTGGAATGGTTGTGAGCAGAACTTAGGTGAGCAAAATTGTGAACAGCCCTCGTTGCAAGCAAGAACATGTTTTCTGGATTTTTCCTGGATACCCTGATGTAGGTAGACCTTTGACTTGGTTGCCTTTTCAGCCACTATCTTATGATCTTATGGGCACCAAAAGTAAAGTTATAGGCACCACAGAGATTCCAGAAATAGTACTTGGTTATTATGGGATGTATGAACACAGTCTTGAAAGCCTGTTCACAACCTTCACTGGCGCTTTTGAAGCACAACCAGGTCCAAGCAAGGTTCTTCTGATTCCTTTCTCATACGTTCTACTTTTCTGATCAATTGTTTTGCCTCCCCTACTTCTCAAAGCCAGAACTACATTCCTAGTTTTCTTCTCTGCTCTCCAAAAGACCCAAATCTCCATGAGGTTTTGACAACCTCATCTTGAAGAGATCACATTTATAACCTGCTAAATTAGCTAGAGACTCCTGGCCATTTACAAGAATAAAAGCATTATCTCTGCCCCTCCTACATCTTCTCACAAAATGGGCATGTTCCAGGTTCCCTCTTTAAAGCAATGGTACTTGATGGGACCTATAGTCTTGCCTTTTTTGTTGTTGTTGCATTGCCTACCCTTTAGAACAACTGTCTTTTGTGTGCATACTTCCATCTCACAAACGTGATTCAGATGCCCTCAACCTTGTTGAGCCATATTCTGGGAGGCGAGTATATAATTGATGAACCCCAGCTATACGATGTTGACATATTGTCTTATGAGTTTCTTTTTTATTGACAACTAGCTGATAACCTGGATATTTATTTATCCCAACCTTCCTTCCATGAACGTCACCGCAATTTCTAATGTTGGGTTTCCCCCCTTACCAGAGGGAGCCCCCTTGTGGAGTACTGTGAAGCCGTTACCATGGCAACTCCACAGCGCTGTACAGTAGAAGCCATTTTAAGAAAGGATGGTAGAAGCCATTTTAAGGCACAACAGGTTGTATCTTAACAGAAAACACACCCTGGGGAGTGTTAGGGGTGTCTTATCTCCACAGTATTTGCTTCCAGAGGGTAAGTAATCCATGTACCAAGTTTGGTTGAAATTGCTCGAGGTGGTCCAGAGTTATGCTGGAACAAACACACACTCACTCACGTATGTATGTATGCATGCATGCATGTATGTATGTGTTTTATTTGCAATATGGGGTGGCCCTCTTGATGTACTTTGCTCATAGCGAAGATTGGGTGAGTCATAGGTTCAATACATCTTTTAAATAAATCTATAAGTCAAATAACAGAAAAATTAAGATCTCCAGAGAACAGGTCAACCTTCATGGTTGCGTATCTATGCTATGTTTGCTTGGAATGCTGAAGAAAGGACCCTGCATTTCCTCTATTATGACAGGGCTTTCCTTTATTAATCTCCTTTGATAAAAAAGGAATGCTTTATAAGCTAGGCTTCTTTTGATCTACTATTTACCTTGTGGCAAGATGTAAACCAATGGAGCGGTGGGAGGGAAACATTTCTTGGATGACAAAGGAAAGTCTATATTTTTACAACCAGGGCTGCATCTTCAAATGCCTGAAGGTGATTCTGGAAGTCAACCGCAGACGTAGCTGCTCGACTGTCACCCTTTTGTTTTTTGTATGAAAAATGTTTGGAAAGTAGAAGAGTCGGTGCCAATAGTTCAGGGACAGTGCCAAGAGGGATTTGTCTGGAGGGCCAAGAGGAAAAGGGATGCTCCATATTTGAACCATCCTTTACTTGTCTTAAGGGACGCTGCGCCTCAGTGGCTAAGATGCTGAGCTTGTCGATCCGAAAGGTCGGCAGATCGGTGGTTCGAATCCCTAGCACCGCATAATGGAGTGAGCTCCCGTTACATGTCCCAGCTTCTGCCAACCTAACAATTCAAAAGCACGTAAAAATGCAAGTAGAAAAATAGGAACCACCTTTGGTGGGAAGGGAACAGCGTTTTGTGCACCTTCGGCGTTTAGTCATGCCGGCCACATGACCACGGAGATGTCTTCAGACAGCGCTGGCTCTTTGGCTTTGAAACGGAGATGAGCACCACCCCCTAGAGTCGAGAACGACTATCGCATATGTGCGAGGGGAACCTTTACCTTTACCTAATATAGTTTTGCTTTCAAAATGTGTACAGATGATGGGATTTTCTTGTAACTCAATGAAGAGAATAACCACCCCTGACTGCAAAATGAAGCTGCGGGGAAATATGGAAACTGTGTTTTGGGTTGGCTTGCAATGTGTGGAGTGAAAGCCTACAGACCTGGCCTACAGACCTGCCTCTGGAAGAGAGGCAGTTTTGCTCTGACAAATTATCTCCCAGAATCCCTTGTGACTGACCCAGAATCCTTGTAAATGACTGCAGCATGGCCTCGCAGAATCCTTTGCAACAACTTAAGAGTTCTTCGTGGCATGGAGAAGAGGTTGCCGCTACGTTTTTATGGAAAGCCGACCTGCCCCATTGCTCAAGATTTGACAACCGCTGGATTGAACTGTTGAGGTTGTTACATGTGGGACCAACCCAAACCATTCTTTTTTCAACTCTGGTTAACTTTTCCCCTTTTTCTCTTTTCCCCTTTTTCTCTCCTTTTTCTCGCCCCCTTCTTCTTATTCTCAGCCTTGGATATGAACTGTGGAGTGCCACCCAGTGGCCTCTGTTAAACCTGCCCCTTGGCTTTTAATCATGATCCCCAAAACGTCCTCTCCCATCTCTGCTTTCTCCACCTTTGCTGACTGGGGAATTCTGGGAGTTGAAATTCACACATCTTCAGGTTAGCAAGATTGAGAAAGACTGGTTGAGAAAACTTGGATGTTTGTGAACATGAAAGTACCACAGCTTCTCCGTAAGAGGACAGTGGATTTTCTCTCCCCCAACTATTCTTCTCTGTGTTTTAAAATAAGTTGCCAGCACATTGTCTGTGCCCCACTCAAAAGAATAAATACTTTTAGATGGTTTGCTTCATCGAAAGTTCAAGAACACAAGTCACATTCTGTATGGCTTCCTTGCACTTCTTTTAAATGAGAAACAACATGTCATTTTATACATCACAAACTCTCTCTACCAAGTTGGACACTCTTAATAAATGTCAGCTACAGCCGTTGCCTGCTTATCAAAAGACTTGATGAAAAGTGTCAGAGTGGGTTTTATGTACACCTTCTTAGACAATTGTCCTTCAGCATTTGTGATATGGTTTTGTAGCCAGCTGTGAGGTGAACAGTTGCCAACTGCCCCCCCCCGAGTAACTTCACAGTTTGATATTAATCATCCAGCGCTATCAAGCAGAATGAATGTGTTATGAGTAAGTGTTGAGTATTTGTTGTCCCGCTGACATTCTACATTTAGTAATAATAATAAAAAAACCTTGCCCTTCAGCCTAAAGCAGAAACAGCCCAAGCCATTGTGTTGACATGTAGATTTCCTGAAATTAGTTGGAGGTTGGAAAGAGACGGGCATTTCTCTTTTAAGAGGTACAACCTGTGTCAAAACAAGAATATTTTCCAGTTGCATGATCCTTACGTTATCTGTGCCTTACCAATGTGCTTGCTAGCAATTTGCTTTTTCTGAAGAGAGGATGGCATTGAAAGCAAACTTTGTTCTTTCTTCTGATCCAGAAGAAAGTACTTCCAATTAGAGCTCTTCTATTGTCAGGTGCAACACATCAGGGCCATACCTTGTTGCAGTTCAGAAGATTTGCTGCTCAAAACTATACATAAGAATTTGGTCAACTACAGTTCCTTACTAAAGTTGTGGCAGATAAAAAGGCTAATTCCAGAGGGGTTTGATTTAGATCCTTTGTGGGAATGTAATGACTCTAGGCTGATGTCTTGCTTAACTCAGCCCTTCCAAGCTCTTCCTGCTCTTCTCCTACATCAATATCCTTTCCATTGGCTGTTCTAGCTGCTGGGACTTGAAATCTATAAGAAGGGTTTGGTTGGATTAATCCAAAGTCCATCACAGTCCAGCTTCCTGTATTTCTATCTGGACAACCAGGTGACTCTGAAGTACTCACCTGCAGATGGAGACACAACCCTCTCTGCTATTATTCCCCTGCAAACAGAATCTGGAGATATGCTTCTCCAAATATAGAATAGAATAGAATAGAATGACAGAGTTGGAAGGGACCTTGGAGGTCTTCTAGTCCAACTCCCTGCTTAGGCACCCTACACCACTTAAGACAAATGATTATCCAACATCTTCTTAAAAACTTCCAGTGTTGGAGCATTCAGAACTTCTGGAGGCAAGTTGTTCCACTGATTAATTGTTCTAACTGCCAGGAAATTTCTCCTTAGTTCTAAGTTGCTTCTCTCCTTGATGAGCTTCCATCTATTGCTTCTTGTCCTGCCCTCACGTGTTTTGGAAAATAGATTGACCCCCTCCTCATTGTGGCAGCTCCTCAGATATTGGAACCTTGCTATCATGTCTCCCCTAGTCCTTCATTTCATTAAACTAGACACACCCAGTTCCTGCAACCGTTCTTCATATGTTTTGGCCTCCAGTCCCCTAATCCTCTTTGTTGTTCTTCTCTGCACTCTTTCTAGACTCTCAACATATTTTTTACATTGTGGCAACCAAAACTAGATGCGGTCTTCCAAGTGTGATCTTACCACACTTGGTCCTTTTGAACTCTTATCCTGGCTCCTGATGTCTTGCACCTGACAGCTTCTTCTCTTAATCAAAGGTTGAGGTTTCCACAAGAGTCACTTAGGTGAGATGGGCAGTTTAGAAATCGAGTAAATAATTAAGTAGATTGAGAGGGCAGGATTCAAAAGAAAGCAGAAGGAACCTCTGGAAAACCCCATGTTCGTGCTGCCCCAACCCCTTTTAGAAATCCTTCCACACATCTGCACCTTTTGGAAAGGTTTGTGACTCGAAAGAAAAGCCGACTGCTTTTAAGTGTCTGCCGAATGGCGGAAAGTGATCTGTTTTGCTTGGCAGCAGGGCACAGAGCCAAGTCAACGTTTAGTCCGTCCAAACCAGGTACGAAATTAACTTATACTTTTGTTTGCTTGTCTGGGCCAGAAGTTGGCTTTGATCTCGGGAGCCCTTTTTCTCCAAATGAGACTTGGCAAGGCCAGCTAGTCATTTGTTAGCTGCTTTAAGTGAAGGGGGGGGGGTTATAATAACCACCTTGTGCGGTAGTGATCTCTAACAGATGACATTATTTGGGTAATAATAAACCAGGAAAAGTAAACACGCTTGAATTAAACGGCTCTTTCAGAGCTCAAGGCAACTTTGCTGTGGCAAAAGTTCTTGTTCAGCAACCATTCGAAGTTACAACAGGGCTCAACAAGAAGACTTACAGCTGGGCCTTGAAGTTGTGGCTGTTGCTGTGTCCCCACAGTCACAGGATCGTGATTGACAACCGGCACACAGTTACAATGGTCACAGCTTCCCACAGTCACATTATTCTCATTTGTGATCTTCACTGCCAGCTTCCAATAAGTCAAGTCAATGTGGAAACCTCTCACCCCCTGATGTTGTGCTTAAGGACTGCACAGGATTCCCTCACAACCACAACCTGAACTGTCATTGTACACTGAAGATCGCATTTAATTTCATTGTACAAGGTGCAATGACATTAAAGTAAAGTAAAGTAAGCTAAACAAAGAGGAAAGCCTTCTTGATGGCAAAATTCTGGATTTATTTAAACCAGGATGCTTGGCACTGAAAGGTGTTGAGCTTGTCTTCCTAACGGGCTGATCTTTGACTTATGACCACAATTGACCCCAACATTTATGTTGTTAGGCGAGACAGTTGCTCTATTTTATGACCCTTCTTGCCACAGTTGTTCAGTCAATCACTGCAGTGGTTAAGTTAGTAAAACGGTTCTTAAGTGGATCTGGCTTTTCCATTGACCTTGCTCGTCAGAAGGTCGCAAAAGGGGATCGCAAGAGCTCCGGACATTGCAACCATCATAAATGCACACCAGTTTCCAAGCATCTGATTCTGGATCAGTGACCATGAGAATGCTGCAATGGTCGTAACTGTGAAAAATGGTCATAAGTCACTTTTTTCCAGTGCCGTTGTAACTTTGAACGGTCACTAAATGAACTTTAGTGACCGTTCAAAGAACTGCCTGTATCTGGACTCAATCCTCTGTCATTGTCTAAAAATGAGACGAGATAGTTTGTTAGCTTTTTCGACTGGGGGAAAAATCATTTACGGAACGATGCAGAAAAAGACCTGGTTGAGCCTGAGGGGGGTGGTGTCAAATGCATCCTCAGTCTGGAGTCTCTATGCCCCACCCCCCCAAAAAAGAAACCTACATCCACCCTTCCTAAAAGCCCCTTGACTCTTATCTGGTGTCAATTTGCCTTGACCATTAATAGATCCGATTCTTGCGTACAGGTAGTAGTACAGAATAAAATCATAGCACATTCTGAACTCTATCCTGGTTCCTGGTTATTTGTGCCTGATATATAATTTTTCTAATGATTAAAAACATTCTGCTTCTCTTCTTGATTTTTACTTTTTTTTTTTTTTTGCACCGAATTTGAAATTTACCTATGAGTTTGGGTGGCTGATCCCAACTCACACAATTATTCTTCTGAATGCTCATCAAAAAGTTACTGGGTAAGACACCCCACACACCCCTTGGTGTGTGTGCGTTCTGTTAAGAGCCTGTTGTGCCTTAAAATGGCTTCTACTGTACAGCGCTGTGGAGTTGCCATAGGAACGGCTTCACAGTACTCCACAAGGGGGCTCCCTCTGTTAGAAAATCCAGCATTAGAAACTGCGGCAAGGTTCATGGAAGGAAGGAGGGTTAGGATAAATAAATCCCTGGGCAGCACCGGGTTATCAGCTAATCTGGAATAAAAAAAGCAGTAATCAATAAACTGTGCCAATGTTTTTATTCTGGTTTTGTTTCTTCGCTGTCTGAAGGAAACATCTCTATTTCTGCCACTTTTTAAGGCTGGAGGGGATGGAGTACGGGGTTATTTTTTGCTCCAAAGTTTTGGAAGTTGCTTATTACCCCCCCGTTCCATCAATATAGCTCCCCAGTCCTTTTATACAATAATTAGAAGCAGGGATACACTTTTCTTGCATAAGTAGTTGCCTCCCTAAAGGGTTATTATGGTTTCTATTGTTTTACCAGTTGTGTTTCTTGCCTTTTCTATACAGCAGGAAGACTTGAGGCCCAAACCCCAAAGGTGCTTTTTCAAGAGGCAACTGGACTTTCTTGTTTTTCTTTGGAGTGGCATGCAAGGGAATTCAAAAGGAAAAAACAACAACAAGAAAGTCCAGTTGCCTCTTGAAAAAGCACCTTTGGGACAACCGTGACCAGGATGTCTGAGAAGCTCCAGAGGCATTGAGGCCCAAATGAAATCCAATACATTTAAGAATAAAAGAAGCCAATTGAAATCATTGGCATATAAAGATCTGGCTAAAGTGATGTCTCCTAATTTCTTTTCAAAGAATAAGCCTGTCTTGGCTCCACACCTTAGTACAGGGGTCTGCAAAGTTGGCTCTTTTAAGACGGTGGACTTCAACTCCCAGAGTTCCCCAGCCAGCATAGCTGGCTGAGGAATACTGGGAGTTGAAGTCCACCAGTCTTAAAAGAGCCGACTTTGCAGACCCCTGCCTTAGTACATGTCATTTTCCCCCTTCCTGCACCAAACTTTTTAATTCATCCACTTTGTCATAATAACATAAAGGTAAAGGTTTCCCTTGCTCATATGTGCTAGTCGTTCCCGACTCTAGGGGACAGTGCTCATCTCCGTTTCAAAGCCGAAGAGCCAGCGCTGTCTGAAGACGTCTCTGTGGTCATGTGGCCAGCATGACTAAACGCCGAAGGTGCACGGAACGCTCTTCCCTTCCCACCAAAGGTGGTTCCTATTTTTCTACTTGCATTTTTACGTGCTTTCGAACTGCTAGGTTGGCAGAAGCTGGGACAAGTCATGGGAGCTCACTTCCTTATGGGGCACTAGGGATTTGAATCACCAAACTTCCCACCTTCTGATCAACAAGCTCAGTGTCTTAGCCACTGAGCCACCACATCTCTTACTTTCTCCGTAAGACCCACATGCAATTTTCCGCCGCTTTCTAGCAGCAAACTTTTTTAATTCATCCAATTTGTCATAATAACCTAATAATGCCTATGTTACTCATTATGGTTGGTTGCACAGTCACCAAAATGTTTAGATTGGATATGGAATTTTTATCCACCTAACAGGGCAGGTGCAACGTCAATGGATAGTTAGGACTGCAGAAAAAAACAACTGCAACCAGCCTGCCTTCCATTGGGAACCTATATATTACACGAGCCAGAAAGAGGGCTGAGAAAATATCTACAGACTCCTTAATCCTGGACATAAACTATTTCAACTCCTTCCCTCGGGATGGCGCTATAGGGCATGGCACGCCAAGACACAAAGTTTTTCCCCTCTATGCCATCGCTCTGCTAAACACCTTTTCCCCTCAGCATTGTCTTATACCTAAATATATTTGTGGTAGAACTATATTGCTATCGTCCTTCTTATCTCCTCATCTTCTCTTCCTTTTCATCTTCTTGTTTTCCTCATCTTCTTATCTTTCCTACTACCTTCTTCTGTTGGTATCTTATGATTATGATTGTATCCTATGATTTATGATCTACGTCTTACCCAGGGCTGGTATTTGCTTACCTTCCCTACCGGTTTGCAAATGTGAGCGGATGCACCACCTCTGCACATGTGCACAGCCATCCGCGCATGCGTTTTTGGCGAAGAAAAGGACCTAAATGGGATGCCGTAGAACCAGGGCAGGAGGGCAGGGCCACCCATGATTTCTGCTATCGGTTCGGGTGAACTAGTCCGAACTGGTAGAATACCATCTCTGGTCTTGTTGTTCGTATGTACACTGAGAGCTTATGCACCAGAGACGAATTCCTTGTGTGTCAAATCATAGTTGATCCATAAAGAATATTCCTATTCCTACCGAGTTCTTCCCAAGATCTGGGAAAGAAGGACCCCACTGTTGTTTAATAACATAGAAGGTAAAATCACAGGATGTAAGCTGTTCCAAGCAAAGCTGCCTTTTGCAATTGACTGATGGTAAGTTTGTCCATGCCGACGGTGTTCAAGGGATTCTCCAGATGTTTTTGGATTCCACCTAAGGCGCCTGTTACTAAACAGACCCGTTTCGTGAATGGATATTAACGTTTTGTTAAGGCTCAAAGTTCACACCCTTCTCTTTGTCTTCTTTCCCTGGGTCCCTTAGGGTGACTGCATAATCACCATATTGCTTACTGAAGATGATCAGGTTGAAAGTGACGATGCGATTTTTTACCTCGTTTTTACGGGATCCACCCTTCAACACTGCGCCAGCACTAGGAAGCTCGACTCGGGGAGGTTGGAAACCGTGGCTCCAGGTAAGCTTGCAAAAAAATGGGAGGCATAAAATCCTATTCATCCCTTCATGCAGCTCTTCGTGCGTTGGGTCCGTGCTAGTGGTGGGATTCAAACATTTTTTTACTACTGGTTCTGTGGGTGTGGCTTGGTGGGCATGATGTGGCTTTGTGGACGTGGCTTTGTGGATGTGGCTTTGTGGGCGTAGCAGGGGAAGGTTATTGCAAAATCCTCATTCCCTCCCCACTCCGCTAATCTGCTGTCCAGCTCCGTTCTCCTGTGCAGGGCAACAAAAGAAGATGAGCTGGGAAGCTACAGGGGCGGGGCCAGCCTATTTGCCGGTTCTCTGAACTACTTGAAATATCTGCTACCGGTTCTCCAGAACTGGATGAATACCCTCTTTGGTCTGTGAATCTGAATGGAGCATAAGTACAAAATTGGCACTCTCCCCATAGGAGCAGCATTGTGCTTGGGCACTCTTAAGGGCAAGCGTGATTTGAGTGTGAGCCAGTGTGTCAAGGAAGAACTGGGTTGTAACTTGGATAGAAAGGTGGGCAGAGGAGAACACTTCCAGCGAATGACATTTGTCAGAAAAAAGGGAGGTGAGGAAGTAGAGGTGAAAACCATGGAGAACTTCTAGGGCTGAGTTCACACAACCACCTTTAACTCTGAATCCAGCTTAGTAAAAGAGAGTTTATTTATTTTATTTATTTTATTAAATTTATACCCCGCCCTTCTTGTTAGGACCCAGGGCGGCGCACAGGCATTATTAAAACCACAAAATACAATAAATATCAGTTAAAATATATTAAATTAGTTAACCCGTGCTAAAACCCATGTTAAAACCTTCCCAAATTATAATTTATATTTTAAAAAGTCAGAAATGGGGGGCTATCCTAGGCCGGCTTGCTGAAATAAATACGTCTTAAGACGTTGGCGGAAGAGGCGGAGGTCCGAGATAGTACGAAGGTCGGGGGGTAGGTCGTTCCAGAGGGCCGGGCCCGCCACAGAGAAGGCCCTTCCCCTGGGTGTCGCCAACCGGCATTGCCCCGCTGACAGCACCCGGAGAAGACCCTCTCTGTGGGAGCGGAGCGGACGAAGGGATGTATGGGGCAGGAGGCGGTCTCGTATATAGCTAGGTCTTATAGTTTGGTCTTATGACACTCGGACACTAGTTTTCTTGAATCTGTGTGTTGCATTATTGCTCAACATGCTAAGAGAAGAGCTGGCTCTCCCAAGCATCCTGAACCACTAAGCCCCCACTTCCAGCATCGGGGAGATTGGCTGGAGCATCACTGGAGAAGTGGGTCTTTAGAGAAGAGTGCAGCTTCCAGAGAAGATGGTTCCCTTTGCTCCCTCTAGAAAAAAAACAGTGGGGCTTTCCAAGAATTGCTGGCACTAATTATATAGTGGGAATTCTCCTTCCTCCCCGCTCCCTCCCTCCTCTTTCTTGTTTCCTTTCTCTCTCTCTTTTCCTTGCTTCCTTCCTCTCTCCCTTTATCTTCCTTCCTCCCCCCTCCCTCCCTCTTTCTTTCATTTCTCTTTCTCTCTTTTCCTTACTTCCTCCCTCCATCCTTCCCTCCATCTTCCTTCCCTCTCACTGAGAGACTATGGAAGTCCAGGCACTCTCAACAGTGACTCCCTCCTTCCTTCCTTCCTTCCTTTCTTCTTTCCTTTCTCTTTCTTTCTTTCTTTCTTTCTTTCTTTCTTTCTTTCTTTCTTTCTTTCTTTCTTTCTTTCTTTCTTTTTTTCTTTCTTTCTTTCTCTTTCTCTCTTTTCCTTGCTTTCTCCCTCCATCTTTCCCTTCATCTTCATCTTCATCAGTAAGTAACAGTGACTTCCTCCCTCCATTCCTCCCTTCTTCCCCTCCCTCCCCTCCTCCCTCTTTCCCTCCCCTCCTCCCTCTTTCCTTCCCTCCCTCCCTCCCCTTCCTTCCTCCCATCCTTCCCATCCCTCCCTTTCTCCTTCCCTCCTTCCCTCCCGCCCTTCTTGCCAGGAGTCAATATTTTTTTAATTCTTAAAAAGAAAGAGACAGTTCTTTATGATTGCTAGGCCTTTAGGAAACATAAATGCTAGCATTTATTTTATTTGCATTTAATGTTTTCATTTTAACGGATCACACCAAGGTTAAACATAAGAGTTTTGCAAACTCAAGAAGTGCTGTTTCTGAAATTAAGGCTCTGTATACAAAGTTTGCATTGCCGAGAGCCGAATGTTGTCATTTCCTTTGCTCTGAATAATTTTGCTGCTCCGACTCATTGGAGAGGCAGGGAGTGGCGTCTCCACCCATTGTCCACTGGAAATTGGATTCAGTCATTTTTTGCAGAGTGTCATAGGGTCAGCCTCACCATCTCCTGATGGAACTGGGAAAAGACTCTCTTTTCAAACAAGGAAGAGCCATTTCCAGTCTGGGCAAACAATGCAGATGTTGATAGACCAGGGAACTGACTCATGATGAGGCAAACTTTCTTATTTCCTACATTTTTCAAAAGTAACAAGGGGGTGGGTGGGAAAGCAGCTCGCTTTTTAAAGCAAACGCTCTTATGAAATTCAACAGTCTAAGAAAGGGGAAAAAATATTTTGACCCTCGTGCTCTCCTTTGACCTTCGCCAAGTCCTCAAGAGTTTGAGGAACCCAACTGGGTCAGGAACTGTCCCCCCTTTCTCTTTTGATTTGCTGCCCTCTTTGGTCTCTTGCCCTGTTATTGACTTGTCTCATCAAAGGCTGACGACTTTTCTGACCTAGGCTTCCCCGAAAAGCACAAGGCAGATTCCTGGTCCCTACAAAACCCCTTTTGTTGAATGAATGTGAATTCTTTTCGTTCCCATTCAGCCAAGGCTTGGCAAACATTCTTTCAAAGGAGTATTTATGACCACAGACCTTATCTAGCTTGGAAAGCTGCCGTGTAAATATTCTCCAAACGAGGTGCTGTGCAAGGAAAGACTGGGCACAGAGTCTCGGAGATTCACGGACAGATCTTCACACTCCTGAAACAAATCTAATGACCCAACAAATGACCCCTCCCTCTCTTCTTCCCTCCCTCCCTCCCTCCCTCTCTTCCTCCCCTCCCTCCCTCCTTGCCAGGAGTCAATTTTTATGAGCTCTATTTGCCCACCAAGCTCAGAGAGCACCAAGGATCCCATAGTAGTTCAACCCTGAGTTACAAATCTTCTGTTGGTGCCCCAAGAGTGCCCCTAACTGCCAATCCAAATGCAAAAGAGTTTCCAATCTAAATCTTCATGAACAAATGTTAGCCTTTCCCTTGCTGATAGCATTTAAGCGAAATAAGTATTAGAGATGTCCTGTGCCCTTCAGTGAACGGCAGTATATTCCTCTAGACGTGACATTTTTTACTACAGCATAATGATTTCAGGAGACCCATTAATATGGTCACCCTCAATCAGCCCCAGAAGCGATGCTACATTGGGGTTCCTAGAGAAGTATAGTGCCTTGGTAAGGCCACACTTGGAATACTGCATACAGTTTTGGTCGCCACGATGTAGAAAAGACGTGGAGACTCTGGAAAGAGTGCAGAGAAGAGCAACCAAGATGATTAGAGGACTGGCGACTAAGACATATGAAGAACGGCTGCAGGAGCTGGGTATGTCTAGTTTGATGAAGAGAAGGACCAGGGGAGACATGATAGCAGTGTTCCGATATCTCAGAGGGTGCCACAAAGAAGAGGGAGTCAAACTTTTCTCCAAGGCACCTGGGGGCAGGACAAGGAGCAATGGGTGGAAACTAACCAAGGAGAGAAGCAACTTAGAACTAAGGAGAAATTTCCTAACAGTAAGAACAATTAACCTCTGGAACAGCTTGCCTCCAGCAGTTGTGAATGCCCCAACCCTGGAAGTCTTTAAAAAGATGTTAGACAGCCATTTGTCTGAAATGGTATAAGGTTCCTGCCCACGCAGGGGGTTGGACTAGAAGACCTACAAGGTCCCTTCCAACTCTGCTATTGTATTGTATTGTAAGTTTGAAATAGTTTCTGAAACTGGGCTCTCTGAGTTGAGATTTGAGTCCTCAGAAAAGTGGATCTTGAATAGGTTGGATTCCACACTTGGCTGGATCGCGTGTGAGGTCATGCTACTTTGAAGCAGCCAATATTTCTTGTTTAGTCACAACAGTGTTGTGTCTCCAAGCAGCTTGGTGATAAAAACAGTCTACTTGAATGGAGTACAGCTGGATGGGAGGCCAGATGTCAACATGAAGAGAATGTCTTCCATATTATTTTTCCTATCAAGTCTGATTGCTGGGTTTCTCTCCAAGAGAAGCTAGCATTTCTGACTGGTTAAACTGGACAGAGGTAGACTTGGGTTCAGAGACTGAGCTACGATGCATAGAAGCAGTTCATACAGTGAGGTGTAAGTACCACGGCATCTCGGTGGATGTGACATGCGTAGGTAACATGAAAGAGTCCACTTAAATTCATTACCTGCCCAACTCAAACAAACAGTAATCCTTGAAATAAATACAGGAGGACTGTTTTTTTTTACAAAACCCCAAAATGGCCACCATTTCCTGAGGTTTTGGAACTTTGCCCTCACAGCAGTAGTTTCTGGTTCAATTCCTGCAATCATTCTTCGTATATTTTGGCTTTCAGCCCCTAATCGTTTTTGTTGCTCTTTTCTGCACTCTTTCCAGAGTCCAAACAGTAGGCAGGATATCCTGGGTGTATCTGTTCCCCATTCTCAACATGTGGCACGTCTAACGTAACGATGTTTAAAATCCACATTAACCTTGATTTTATTGGGCCACAAATATCCATGCCACCCAAATCTCAGGCCGTGTCCTTCTAACCCCAAAAGCCTTCTATTTCTCAGCAACACCCACTCTTTCATCCAAAGCAAACAAGGAAGCCACAAAAGGCAATTCCAAATCCGGTAAACCTCCTCCTCCTCTTCCCTTTGCCTCTTGCAACACCTTATACTTAACTCCCTGGCTACGTAAATTTAGCGAGCGCCTTCTGCCACTGTTTAAGTGGCACCTCAGTTGTCAAAACAGGTAAGTGTCTGGAACACAAACATTATCCCAGGCAACACGTTCATTTTCATTACATAATTTTTTCTCATGAGTAATGACAGGTGTCCCTTTCCCCATCTCCGTGAAATGTACTTTTCAGTTTAATTCAAAGGAATTCCACGACACACGACTAAGTTCAAGTGATTGATCAGGAGGAACTCCACAGCAAATTCATTCAGGTTTCTTGACATATTACAGAAGTGCTAACCTTTCCTTCTGGAATGTGAACTGGGACTATTTTCCAGTCCAGTCCATAATGTACTAACACTATTAAAAATTAAAAATTGGTGATCTATTTTGAAGGGACTTTCAGCTTGGAAGTGGGATAATGTCTAAACCAGTGGTAGTCAACCTGGTCCCTACCGCCCACTAGTGGGCGTTCCAGCTTTCATGGTGGGCGGTAGGGGTTTTGTCCGATACTGAAGCACTTTCTTTTTTTTAAATTTAATTGACTTCCCTACTTTATAAATCACCATTAGTGTGGAACCGGTGGGCGGTTAGAAAATTTTACTACTAACAGAGATACAAAAGTGGGCAGTAGGTATAAAAAGGTGTAAAGAGTGCAACCAGCACCAGTTTGATTAAGGATAATAGGTGTAGAGTATAGCCATTTCACAGTTATGGAATCTCTAGTGTAGGTTCCCTAGCCCTCAGGCTGCAGACTGGTACCAGTCCACGGTCTGTTAGGAACTGGGCTGCACAGCTGGAGGTAAGCAATGGGCGAGCGAAACTGTACATATATGCTATCCAGGTTGCATGCTTCCCTTCCCCATATAATCCCAATGAGAGCAGCTTTGAATATTTTTGTACGGAAAAAAAAATAGAAATTGAATAACAGAGTAGGAAGGGACCTTGGAGGTCTTCTAGTCCAGGGGTCCCCAACCTTTTTTGCACCAGGGACCGGTTTCATTTTAAAAAATTTCTGTGGACGGGCTGACGTAGAGGAGGAGCGGGGGGGAGGGGGAACAGGTGGCGCATACGCACGTGGGGGGAGGGGGAACAGGCGGCGCATGCGCACGCGGGGGGAAGTCGGCTCACTCGGCCCTCTAGGGCCTCCAACGGTGCGAACGGCCGCGCCTGCGCTCTCCCACATCCGGCACGTGCTCTGCCCAGGGGGCTGCCCCCTCCTCCCTCCTCCTCCTCTCCGGCCCTGCGGCCCGGTTCCTTTCAAGCCACGGACCAGCACCGGTCCACGGCCCGGGGGTTGGGGACCCCTGTTCTAGTCCAACCCCCTGCTTAGGCAGGAAACCCTATACCAGTGATAGCTAATCTTTTTGGGCTCCTGTGCCAAAAGCGCGCAGGGGGGTCAGAGTGCAGGGGGGTTGTGCGTGGGCATGCCACACCCATAATGCATGCACGCGCTTGACCAGCAAACACCCACCCACCGATTTTGGCATGGTTTTTTTGCCCTCCCCAGGCTCTAGAGGATTTCTAGGAGCCTGGGGAGGGCAAAAACAGCCCCCTTCTCACCCTCAGGAGGACAAAAAATGGACCTACGGACAAACCGGAAATCACTTCTGCTTTGCTCATAGGGGCAGTTTTTGCCCTGTGGAGCCTTCAGGAAAGCCTCCTGAAGCCTCCAGAAGGTGAAAATCGGCCCCATGAGCAAACCAGAAGTCTGTTCCCGAACTTCTTGTTTGCCGGTAGGACCAGTGTTTCACCCTTCAGAGGGTTCAAGGAAGCCTCCAGAGGATGAAAAATGGCCTCAAAAGAAGGCCGAAGCCAGCTGGGCAGGGCGTGCATGCACGCTGGAGCTGACAGGACCACACCCCGCGTGCCGTAACAAATGGTTCCGCGTGCCACCTGTGGCACACATGCCATAGGTTCGTCACCACGGCCCTATACCATTTTAGACACACTTTACCCAATCTCTTCTTAAAAACTTCCAAGATTATGAAATATTATGAGAATGGAGGTGATTTGGTAAAACTATTTGCAAAGCTTTATGTGTGTATTTTATGAATGAATGAATGAATACAATTGCCATATATTATACGTCGATCTTTGCACTCAGGGTTGAGGGAAGGATAGATAATAATAATAATAATAATAAATTTTAATTTGTAGACCGCTCCCTCTCCCCATAGGGACTCGGAGCGGTGCACAGGGAGAATAAAAAACAATAAACATACAAACATATTTAAAAACAGATTAAACGATATTCCTGTGCTAAAAATCCCCATTAAAATACTAAGATTCCCCATAAATTAATATATTAAAAACCCTATAGAAGAGAGACTACCCTAGGCCGGCCAAGCAGAAAAGATGTGTTTTTAATTTTAGACGGAAGGAGCGGAGGTCCGTGGTCGTTCTAATGTCGGGGGGAAGGTCGTTCCAGAGGGCTGGGCCCGCCACAGAGAGAGCCCTTCCCCTGGGCGTTGCCCGCTGACAGAGTCTAGTGGACGGCACCCGGAGAAGTCCCTCTCTGTGGGAGCGAATCGGCCGTGTGGATGTATGTGGCAGGATCCGATAGTTGTGTTAATATCCTTAATTAATTTTTCAGTGCAATTGCATTGCAAGGCATTGTAGGTATTTTTTCCCCTCTGTGTATAATATTTTATTTAGTCATGTATTGCTAAGATAATACCGTATGAGATTAGTTACAAATTCTGTTATATCCTGTTTCTTTCACTGATCCTAGGACTATATGATTTATCTCCTAGCGTGGCAGATGAAACCTATCTTTGAGGCTCCAGCTTGTGTCTGTGTGTGTGTGTGTTTAATCTTGTTACTCTCCTGCCTTCTTCCTTTACGAATCCATAATACCGAATTGCCTCTTTTGGCAATTTGATTTCTGTCGTTCGGCCTTAGAAGCAATATGAAACAGACACTGGTAGAGCACAGATCTTTCTCTTTTTAATGGGATGGGTTCTGGAAGTCCTGGAGCAATTTAGATCTTCACCGTGTTCTTTGAGGAATAGCTCTTCTTGCTTTTGAATTAATTGACAGAGTCAAAATCTAATTCTGGGCTGGGGGGGGGGAGCATGTCAGTCGCAAGAGAAGAAAAACATCAAAGAACTTGAAAGAGAGCAAACATGTTGCCTTCTGCAGCTGGATGTTTGATCTGATTAAGCCTTATTTGTCACCTTGGTTTCATCTGCAAGAGCTGCAACACTTTAATGTTGCTTAGTTCAGCATTAGTTCAGCATCCCAGCATTTTAGATGTCTTGTTTCTTCGGATCCCAGTTTCCTGGCTACTTCTCCTTACCTAATGGTCCAATGTTCCTCATCCTGATGCTCTCCAGATGTGAGGGAACTGCATTTTCCAAAATTCATCCCTAGCAGCGACTATTCTCAAGTCTTGGAAGTTTGGCATTTTAGAATTCGACCTTTTGGTTATTTGACATTTTGATCCAAGTCTGTTACATAGGTTATACCCAGATACGCCCTGCCAACAAGAGTGCGTATAGTCAAGGCGATGGTTTTCCCAGTTGCAATGGATGGCTGTGAAGGTTGGACCATAAGGAAGGCTGAGCGCCAAAGAATAGAGGCCTTTGAACTCTGGTGCTGGAGAAGACTCCTGCGAGTCCTTTGGACTGCAAGGCGATCCAACCGGTCAGTCCTAGAGGAGGTCAACCCTGACTGCTCTTTAGAAGGCCAGATCCTGAAGGGGAAACTCAAATCCTTTGGCCACCTAATGAGAAGGAAGGACTCCCTGGAGAAGAGCCTCCCTCCCTCCTTCCCTCCATCCCTCCATCCACTTACTCTCTGGAAACAAATACTGTGGGGGTAAGACACCTCTAACACCCTTCAGGGTCTCTGTTCTGTTAGGATGCAACCTGTTGTGCCTTAAAGTGGCTTCTACCCCACTGCATTAAAATGGGTTCTACTGTACAGTGCTGTGGAATTGCCATGGTAATGGCTTCACAGTACTCCACAAGGGGGCTCCCTCTGTTAAGGAGGCGACGTTCATGGAAGGAGGACAGGGATAAATAAATACCCGGGCAGCGCTGGGTTATCATCTAGCATAACAAATAAAATTGGTGCCCCATTTTGCCATTTGCACAAGTTATCTGAATCACTGGGGGGGGGGGGGGTTGGCTGAAGAAGAGAGAGAAGAGCATCTTTTAGTTCAAATTATTTTGAGACTTGTTTTGAGAGTTGTTAGCAGTGATAATATCTCAATATCTCATTGCCCTGGTCTCTTGACCATGGAGCCTATCTGCTTGTCATTTATCTTTGAACAGAATTAAGTTGGGCAGCTCCAAATAGCTCCTTTCTGCTCCTTCCACTTGGATTCTTAATCCCAGCTAGCTCTTTGCTTATGAAAACCCCAAGTATTATTTTGTTTTCACTGGTGGCTACATTCGTTCTGAGAGCTCCCAATTCCTGCTTCGGTTTTCCTCTTCAGTAGTGAATGGATTGTTTTTGCCATGTTACCGTAAAAGGATTTCACCCCCCCCAGCTGCTACTATCCAGCTGTGAATTGTTCAAGTCTGTTTTCTGGAGAAGAAAACGTCATTTGAGTTCACTGATGTAATTAAAAATGGAGAGGAAGGAGGCAGGAGAAGGGGGGAAAACATTGATTCACGCAACAAGGGACTGAAGTAGTTGGCAGAGTAGCTTTCTCAGTTATTAATGAATGGCCAGTCCAGTTTGTGCGTGGAGGGTGGTTTTTGCAATGGGGTACACGAAAGAAGGAGAAGCGAGGCCTGGCTCCACCCGTAAAACACTGCTGGTTTTGAAAATAGGAAGGAAGAGGAATTTGAGTTAGTGCACGCTGTATAATCTTCGTTTGGCTTGGTTTGGTACAATCCTAATATTTCAGCCTCCTCCCTTTTTGCTCAAAATGTTTTGAAAGGACAGCATTCCTCCTCTTGACTGGCTTCAAAAGTTTTCTCTGTGAAGCGACGTTTCACCGATGTAGTTTAGTGAAAATGAAATGAACGTAGCTTTTGTCTTGCCCTTTTCTTTGAATCTGGCCTCCGGTGGGCTCTTCCATGGACTTGTGTAGTCCCTGACTCAGGAAATATTGCACACCCATGAGGAAGATGCTTGCAGCCAGAGATGGAAGGGCATGAAAAAAAATAGAATGGAAATGTCTTAATTTAGGTCAATTTCTCTACAAGATGCTCTACAGATGGCATATACCACCAGGAAGAATCGCGAAGATGTTTCCTGGAACGCCTGAAGAATGCTGGAAATGCGAGTCAGCCAGGGGTACATTCTACCATCAATGGTAGACATGTCCACAAGCCCAAAGATATTGGAGTAGGATAAAAGATTGGTTTACGGAGATTATAGGAACCACCTTTCAATTAAAATCAGAGGCTTATTTATTGGGGATAAACCCCGGAGGCATAAGGAAGATAGACTGGTATCTTTTCACACACATTACCACTGCATCCAGAATAGCATACGCACAGTTTTGGAAAGGGAAAGAACTACCATCAGACCAACTAATTATCAACAAAATCTTCTGGAATGCGACAGACTAACATATATTCTTAAAGACAGACAGGAAACAATATTTTATCAAAGTTGGGAAAGATGTTATGACTGGATGGAGGTAAAGAGACTAAGGGATGAGAGATAGAGAAGGATATACAATGTAGATATGTAGATAGTAAATAAAATGAATGTATGGAGCAGTGGCAGCTATGAGGAATTGATATCTACTGCCCCATACATCCCTACAACCGACTCGCTCCCAGGGAGAGGGTGCCGTCGACCGGGCAATGCCGGTTGGCGGCTCCCAGGGGAAGGGCCTTCTCTGTGGTGGGTCCAACCCTCTGGAACGGCCTACCTCCCGATCTCCGTACCATCTCAGACCTCCGCTTGTTCCACCGGCACTTAAAAATTTACTATTTTCATTTGGCCGGCCTAGCATGATCTACTCCGCACCCACTGTCTTATAATCAAATCAAAGTTTAATTTATGGGTTTTTAAATTTATTTTAAGCAGGCTATTGATTTAATTTAGTTATTATTTAGTAATATTTTGTATTTGTGTATATTTATTTTAAATCTCTGTTCGCCGCCCCGAGTCCCTTTGTGGTGAGATGGGTGCGGGTTACAAATGTGAATCATCATCATCATCATCATCATCATCATCATCATCATCATCATCATCATCATCATCATCATCATAAATGTAACATATAGACAAATAGAAATAGCTAGAATATCTGGAAATGTAGTAAGATGGTATATGATGTTACCTGGTAACAGTACACATATAGGGGATGAGTTATTCCCAATTATATCTATGTAGTTTTGTGTTGTCGATGTCTTATTTACCGTATTTATTCGAGTATAACGCGCAAAATTTTCTACCAAAAAAAGAAATCAAAGTTTGGGTGCGCATTATAAACGAGGGCCGGTCCATTGAGGGCGCAGGCGAATTGTGAGTTCGCACTGCGCCTTTTCCGGGCTACTGTACGCGAGGGCGAAGAAAAAAAAAGGTTTTTTTATACCGATTTTTAATCGAAAATTAGGGGTGTACGTTATACACGTGTGCGCGTTATACTCGAATAAATACGGTATGTTCTTTTTTCTCTTACTAATTTGCAATAAAATTATATAAAAAAAAGAAAAGAAAAAAAGTAGAATGGAAAGGTCTTAATTTAGGTCAATTTCTCTCCTTGCAGGTCACGACTGTTGTGAGACAGTGAAAGTCTCTCTCTGTGCCACCAAGCAAGGTCACCCACTTCTGGTGGTGGCAGAAGACAGCTTGCAGTTTGTGCAGGATGAAGCTTACGACGCGGCGCAATTCCTGGCATCGTGCGCTGGAAACCAGCAAGCGTTAAATTTTACACGCTTCCTAGACCGTTCCAGGCCACCCGCCGGGGACTTAGATTTTCTGGATGAGAAAGTAACTTTGGCGTTTCGTCACCTGAAGCTGCCGACCGAGTGGAACGTGTTGGGAACGGACCACAGTCTCAACGGTAAGATTTGGTAACGCTTTGTGCGTGCTGCAGATTGGATTGTTACGGTGATAATCAAACTTAGGAGCCGGTTCCCCGCGTCATATTTTAGGCAGACCGGACTGATTTCTCCCTGCAAAATACATCCGTTGAATCTTGTTTTCCATCAACCTGATTTATTCTATCAGTACCCTGTTTGTCTACGCAGATTGGCTTTCTCGGCAATTTGCAATTGTGCCACGCCACTTAAATGAAATCTCAGTCAAATGATTCTGTTCTTGCTAGTTTTGATAGATGTTATCTGTAGCATTTTTACCCTGTGGAGTTAACCAAAATGACTATCAGGACAGTTGAAGTGTCATGAATGAGAACAAGATAGTTCTTTCCTGAAAAAGAGAGAGAGAGAGAGAGAGAGAGAGAGAGAGAGAGAGAGAGAGAGAGAGAGAGAGAGAGAGAGAGAGAGAACGTTTTTATAAAAACCTTAAATTAATGGTTCCTCTTTCGACTATGGAAATTCTGAGTCATCCTGGTCACGTTTGGTCCCAAATATGCTTTTTCAAAAGGCAGCTGGACTTCCTTGGTTTTTCCTTGAAGATGTTTCGCTTCTAATCCAAGAAGCAGCTTCAGTTCCAATCCCCACCATTCCGTCAGAACTGAAGAAACTTCTTGGAGGAGAAGCAAAACATCTTCAAGGAAAAAAACAAAAAAAAGTCCAGTTGCCTTTTGAAAAACTACCTTTGGTTCCTCATTCCTACTACAATACCCAGGCAGAGATCTAGAAAAGGCCACTGTTAAAATGAAATGGAGAACGGAGCATCGGGGGCTAATTTTAGATATTAAGAATTGGAACCTCGGCTGCTTTACTTTCCTCTACCACCTGTATCTTTATTTTATATTTTGATCAACTGTTCTTTGTGGTCACCTTGTGGTAGGTATAGTTTGACTGGTTGGTTTTCCGTGGCTGCAACATGCAGCTGACTGAACAGTGTGACCATAATTTGTTTTTCCTTTCCAAAGATTAGTTTCCTTGCTATTTATTTAACAGATTTAACAGATTAACAGAATTGGAAAGGACCTTATAGGTCACCTAGTCCAACCACCACCCAAGGAGGAGACCCTACACCATTTCTGACAAATGGCAGTCCAGTCTCTTCTTGAAAGCCTCCAGTGATGAAGCTCCCACAACTTCCAAAGGCAACCTTCTGTTCCATTGGTTGATTGTTCTCACCTTATTTCTAGGTTCCTCCTTATTTCCAGGTTGAATCTCTCCTTGGTCAGTTTCCATCCATTATTCCTTGTCTGACCTTCAGGTGCTTTGGAAAATAGCTTGGCCCCCCTCCTTTCTGTGGCATCCCCCCAAATATTGGAACACTGCTATCATGTGTCCCCTGGTCCTTCTCTTCTCTAGACTAGCCATGCCCAGTTCCTGTAACCATTCTTCATATGTTTTAGCCTCCAGTTCCCTAATCATCCTGGTTGCTCTTCTCTACACTTTTTCTAGAGTCTCAACATCTTTTTTTATAGTGTGGTGACCAAAACTGGATGCAGTACTCTAGGTGTGGTCTTACTAGGGCTTTATAGAGTGGTATTAGTACCTCACTTGATCTTGATTGTATCCCTCTGTTAATGCAATTTAGGATTGTATTGCCTTTTTTGGCTGTCGCTGCATACTGCTGGCTCATATTCAGCTGATTGTCTACTAAGACTCCAAGATCCCTCTCACGGTCACTTCTATTAAGCCTGGTTTCACCCAGTTGAACCTAGTTTGAGTTTTTTTTTACCTAAGTATAGGACTTTACTTTTCTCTTTACTTTTACTGTTTGCTTTTGGAGTGACTGGCATTATGCATAAATACATTCAACGGCTAGGGTGACATCACATACCCTTATCTTGCCCTCTTTACTCCCATTCTTTAAGCATTCCATTTATTCCCAGGCACAGTTTACTTAGCTCACATGCCACTCTTATCCTACTCAACCATCAACTTGGAACTCCATATTTGTGCAATGCATTCCAAACGCAAGCCTGCTCACACAACTTTCTCACATTCATTAGCAAAATCTGATCTGCCTGCCACAATGCCATGCTGCGCTTCCAAAATTACGCTCATTCTGGTCGCTTGCACCTTTTCAACCAGAATTTGGGGGAACACCTTGGAATAGGACAACAAGAATTAGCTATCTATTGGCATTAAACTCATGTGCTTGATGATTTTATAATATGCTAGTGCTGTTAGCCCGGTGTTGCCCGGGTATTTATTTATAGAGGGGGAATGTCCAAACCAAACGTAATTTCTAATGTTGGATTTTCCCCCTTACCAGAGGGAGCCCCCTTGTGGAGTACTGTGAAGCCGTTACCATGGCAACTCCACCCCTCTGTACAGTAGAATCTATTTTACAGCAGTACAGTAGGAGCCATTTTAAGGCACAACAGGCTGTATCGGAACAGAACACACACCCTAAGGGGTGTTAGGGGTGTCTTACCCCCTCAGTATTTGTTTCCAGAGAGTAAGTCATCTGGGTACCAAGTTTGGTTGAAATTGCTCAACGCGTTCCAGAGTTATGCTGGAACATACATACACAGAGCCAGATAGATGGATGGATGGATGGATGGATGGATGGATGGATGGATGGATGGAGAGACAGAGACAGAGATAAAGATAGATTTTGGAAATTCAAGATTATAGAACATAAAATAATAGGGTTTTAAGAGACTTGTAGATCTTCTAGTCCAACCCTGTGATAGGAGATCCTATATCACTCTGGACTTTCTTTGGGCTCGATGGGATGGATAAATGTGATCATAGAATGATTAACATAATAAAAGAAGAGAATAACAGAGTTGGAAGGGCTATTGGAAGTCTTCCAGTCCAATCCCTTTCCCAAACAGCAGAATCTAAACCATTTCAGACAAATCTCTTCTTAAAAGCCTCCAGTGATGGAGTACCCACAACTCAGATGCACTCTGGTGGTTTTCGTATTATTATTTTAAAAAAAATTGTGGACACTATCAAGATCCACCGTTGATAGCAGGGACATATCAATGCAATGAAATCAATCAATCAGTCGTTCTTGGAAGACAAGTCTTAGTCTCGTTTTTCTCAGTTATTCAGCCCTTCCTCCAAACTGCCCTAGAACTGCCCTAAAGCCAAATCTGAGCAGCAAGTCCTCCTTAGCTGATACCAGGCTGAGTGTTTTCCTGCCAAAGTTTAATCCAGATATATTTAGCCCTGCAAGATCCTGCAGCTCTTTTGACTCTTAAGGGCAGCTCAGATTTACACAGGAATAAATGTTACGTGACTCAAAGCAACAACAATATTGCTTTCTAACGGAGCATATATAGGCACCAACATGTTGATGCCATTTGGAAATTTTCTAGGTGGGGAGCCATGCTTTTCCTCTCTGCGGTCACTCAGCTGCCAGTTCTCAGCCCCAATTTTGTCTGGTTTTAATTTTTATACATAAAACAGGGCTGACAGATTTACGCCAGGAAGGAGAAGTTAACTCTCTCTCAAGTGAATGGCGACAATAAAATAAAATATAGAAAAAGATGAGATACGCCTTTTACTTTACTTATTACTTTTGACGAAATGCTGCTCAAAATCGCCAACGGGACTTAACAAGAAAAAACAAGAACAGACTTGTCTTCCAAGAACGAATCAACAAAATGATTTTAGCTGCAAATGGGTCACCCCTAGTGCTTTATATTTTCTTTTTCATTTAAAAAAAAAAGGCTACTATTCATAGGGCTTCTGTGATGTGCAAGGCTGAGCTTCTGTAGAGAGCTCAGATTTCATTTTTTAGGACGACAGGAGGCAGCTCCCGGTCCCCAGGGCTGCAAACTGACAGTAGGTGAGTCACATTGGCTGAAATCACAGAATCTGTTGGGGTGACTGAAGGTTTCCTGTGCGGTGTGACCTCCCTCCTGACGAGCAAAGCCAGGTTTCATGATGAAGTTTGGAAGCAGTTTGATGATGAAGTTTGGAAGCGGAATTAATTGCTTTGAGAAGGAGGTGAACAGCAGACAGAGGGCACTGTTTGATACTGAACAGATCACCTTGGCTAGACGCTACTCTTCTGTAAATGATGGTGGAAATGAAGAATGGGAATGGAAAGAAAATACGGTGTCACAGGTCTGATTATTCATGTACCCTCTGAGTTTGTGTTCTGACCTAGGCTTCCCTAAAAAGCATGAGGCAGATTCTTGGTTTCAACAAAACCCCTTTTATTAAACAAATGTGAATTCCACATTCAGTAAACAGTCTTTCAAAAGTGAAGTTATGACCACAGACCTTATCTAGCTTGGAAAGCTGCCATGTAAATATTTTCCAAATGTAGTGCTGTGCGAGGAAAGACTTGGCACAGAGTCTCTGAGATTCACGGGCAGATCTTCACACTCCTGAAATGAATGAATGAATGAATTGTTTCCTGCAAAAGCCCACTCCCCTTTCGCCCTTCTTTTATTTCCTATGGGAGGGGCCATTCACTGTCCATCTGTGGCCTTACTCCCAAGTGAACCCTGATTTCTCAGCTGTTCTTTTGGCACCTCTGCGCATGCGCACACTGGAAACAGGGTACAGCTGTTCCTCTGCCTCACTGCTGTCTAACTCTGAAGGCAGCTGAGAACTGCCAGATGGCCTTGGCCCCACCTCTGCCTCCGACGCAGAGCCCTCGTCTGAGCCTTCCCCAGCCTCTAGGACTGGCCCATGTTCCTCCCCAACCTCCCCACTGTCCAGCTCTGCCGCCAGCTCCACTGGCTGCTGGCAGGCCACAGCATTTTGATTCAGTCATCTCAGCTCAGTTGTCCCCCACTAGTTGGGGGAAGTCCAGCCTCTTCTCAGGGTTCACTGTGACCCCTGACTGAGGCATTGAGCTCTCATGCTCCAAATGAGACAGCATCTAGTGGGAAGTTTTCAGACACCCTCTGAATATCAACCTGGAGGCTGAAGCCCTTCTTCTTTTCTGTTTTGGTTTCTCAGAAAATGTTCCCCGGGAGACGTTGTTGCATTTTGCAGCCAGACTTGGTTTGCTGCGGCTGACGTGGTTTCTGCTGAAGCAGCCAGGTGGCAGAAACGCTGTGAATGTTCCCAACAGTGAAGGAGCCACACCGGTGAGCTTAGCCTTGGAGAGGGGCTATCAGAAACTGCATCACATCCTGACCAAGTAAGGACCATTGATGTTGATTAAGCATTTCAGCTTTTTCACTTTGTGCATTTGTCTCTTGCCTCTTAAGGTGGTTCCTAAACAGTCATCCATCCAGACAACAAGCTGTTTAACTTGATTCACTTCCTCCCCTACAGTTTCTAGAGACTGTTCCAGTTAGGACTGGAAACTCAGGGGTGATATAACTGTTCAATATAGCAATCCTGAGCTAATTGCCTACTTAAGAGAGGCAAGTTTTTTGTCTTCTAGCTTTCTTGATGGTCCTTTTTTCTTCCTGTAAGTCAACCTACCAAGTGATGTTTTAAATCACTTGATCTAAATGTTTGTAAGTGTTCAGTGTAATATTGGTAGACCTGAGAAAGTTTTAAGACAAAGGCAGACAAATTTGGGGCTGCACCTAGCCCCCTGGTGCCCTAGCTCAGGGGTCACCAACTTTTTGGATCTCATGGACCACTAAATTCATAATTTTAAATCCCATGGACCACTAATACGATCTGCCTAATGACCAGGTGGGCATGGCTAGATGGCCATGTGGCTTGGTGGGTGTGGCCAACATGGTGTCACTCACATTGAGGGGCGTCTGGCCAGCCTCAACTTGCCCCTCCCCTCCCAGACACGCCTTGCCTCTTTGCCAGGGCTCCTTAAGGCCCCAGCAGGAAGCAGCTCTTGGAGCTAAGCAGCCACCATGAGAAAGAGTCGGCAAAACAGCTGGCTCGGTTCAAATTGGATCTGACTGAGAAGGAGGCTCTGCAGAAGCACCTCACTGAGGACTAGGAGCATAGGCTTTCCAAGCAGAGGGAAGACCTGCGGGAGTGCAAGGCCAGGTACTGGTGCCTGGAGGCTCACTGGGCTGAGATGGTCAGCCAGTTCCAGGCCAGGGTGCAGTCCCACTGGAACGAGGCCCTCTGGCTCTTCGCCACCAACGGCACTTCTCTCCAGCCTTCGCCCAAAGCCCCCCACCAGGAGGCCGAAGCAGACCCCAAGCCAGAATTTCTGCCCCCCTCTGACCCATACAAAAAGACCCCGAAGGGGGAGACTCTCTGCAGCAACACAAGCGTTCATTGCATGTATCCATCCCAGGGGCCGTAGTTTGGGGACCCCTAATTTAGTGCAATATAAAAAATGCAAATAATTTTTTCTGTGGACCACCAACATTTTCTTGCAGACCACCAGTAGTCCAAGAACCACCAGTTGTTGACTGCTGCCCAAGGGCAGGGGTCTGCAAAGTCGGCTCTTTTAAGACTGGTGGACTTCAACTCCCAGAATTCCCCAGCCAGCTATGCTATGCTGGCTGGGGAACTCTGGGAGTTGAAGTCCACCAGTCTTAAAAGAGCCGACTTTGCAGACCCCTGCCCTAGGGGGTAGCTAACTGTTGTGACTTACCAGGAGACAGGAGTGGTTTTAGGGGCAATATCAGATACCTGTATATTACACAAGATCCCTCATTTCTGCTATTAAAAAACCCCAAGCCTCCTTGATAGAAAAAAAATATTCTCATTCAGGGAAATTAAAACTTCACGGTTTAAGGCTCTCATTTCACCTCTTTCTCCACAGAGCTTCAAACAACAGTTTGAAATATGTATTTAATGGGTGGTCCTTAACTGGAAGAAAGTTGTCAATTCCAGTTCAAAAGAACTTTAAGGAGATACTTCTTTCTGCCCAACCAATTAAATTCTCTCTCTTTTTCGAAAACACGTAATTTTGCAAGGCATTTTGACCTAGGGCTTTTCGCTTGATGTCATTCATTTGGGGGACTCTCCATTTATTTTTGCATTGAGAGTAAGGTCGTTTCAGTCCCCCCCCCCCTTGAAATTAGCAACCCAAAGGAAAGTGGCTGACTTCTTTTAGGCAATGAATCTATCAGTTGCTCCTAGTTAGGGCAACCTGGTCCTCTATTTTAGAGCAGAAGGCTAATTGCCAAGTTCATTCTGACCCAGATTCCAGAAGAAGAGTATTCTTGTTTAGGATAACAATGATGCGGTTAGAGATTCCAGAGAAGGTAATTGTATATCAATTCCTCCATTTAGGAATCTTAAATCTAGAACAGTGTTTATAAGTATGATTCTGATGACTTCACCGTTGATTGTGAACCTAGTTAGGTGGTAATGAGAATGGCAGCTCTGAGACCTAATAACTTTTGGATTTCATGTTTGATGTAGGGTGGAAAACACTTAGCGGAGTCATCACAGTATGTGTAATTCTTTGCTGTGAGACATTCATCTCAGCCAAGGCTGTTGTGTATTGTGTCACATCTGATATATTCATTTCAAAACTGGTTCTCCTCCAAAGATGCTGATGAAATGTATCATCTTGGCTATGAGAATAATTTTGCTCTCATCAGTATTTGAATGGGGGACCACTTGTAGGCTAGACATAAAACATGATGGAAGGAGGAGTTGGCAAGCCACTCATATCATCATCATCATCATCATCTGAGAGAGAACCCAATTTGTCTTCTGCCAACTAGACTTATAAACTGAAATTTGATTGCTTCTGTAGAAGTTCACCTAAAAGTTTGTTAGTAGCTCCTTCTGTACACTCTTACCACATCTGTTATAGATGACTTTTGTCAAGTAATATCATCAGCTGGATATCATTTCTCAAATTCTAGAGTGTGGCCCAAATGGTTGATCAGTTGTTAATCATCAGCTCTAGCTGGGATGCAGCCTTTTGCAGCAAATTTATGAATTTGAGAGTTTGGTTGTCCACGTTTTTTCCAGAAAAGAAGCCAATGAACCAGATTCCTGGAGCACCTTGTCGCATATGGTACATTCTAAGGACTCCTGCATCAAGTACCACCAAGGCTTAAACGTTTACACTCTGACAGTGGAAATGAAGGAAGGAGACCAATTGAACATGGAGAAAGACATCGCTCAACTCCAGCTGCACATCCAGAATCTCCAGCGTATGGTGAGGGAGAAAAGGGTCTGTCTTAGCTCATTGCTTTAACTGAGCTGGATTCTGAATAATTCTGATTTGTCATGGTCTTGTTGCTTGATAAGTACCATGCTGTTATTTCAAAAAAACAAAACTTGATAGGATTACAGTTTTGGTTTTGATTAGAATAGGAAGACAGTTTTATTGTGTTATTCTTTGTAATCTCTTGAGGATAAGTTGCTTTGAGATAACATTCTGTGTCTTGACAGCCGACCTAAACACTCTCAGATACCACAATTGAGGAGCCTTGATTGCTGTGAATATGAATCGCATGTGAACAGATTAATGAGATGGGGAGAGGAATAAGATGCTAGGAAAAGCATCTGGGAATGTTTAATGATCCCCGCTTGTTATTTCTGTGGTTGCACGATATGCATGTAAATAATACAATTGGGAGGAGAATGCCCTTGGGGGCCTTACAGTCAAAATGTGTATATACTGCAGGAAGTGACCCCCAAATGGAGAAATTATAAAAGGCAGGTGACAATCAGCATGGGTCTAGGCTGGTGAAGGAATAGCCATCTGGGATCCCCATATATTGCCCTCCCCCAAGTCAAATAAAAGGTCTTGGGTGTAAATACAAATAATCAGGAGAAAACAGAGATGGTATTGGAGAGTCCAAGGGTGGAAGAAGTGATTGTGGACGAAAGTAACTTATTTTCACTTCTGGAGAGAAGGAGCTAAAAATATAGAACTGATATATCGGTCACCTTTCAGTCCCATAGAATTCTAGGGTAAGGATAGGAGGCTTTGATACAGGGATGAAATTATCCTAGGAGACATGACAGAATAACAGACTTGGAATAGACCTTGGAGGTCTTCTCATCTAACCCTCTGCTCAGGCAGGAATCCCTATATCATTTCAGTCAAATGGTTGTCCAGTCTCTTCTTAAATACCTCCAGTGTTGGATTACCCACCACCTGGAGACAAATCCTTCCATTGATCGATTGTTTTGTCAAGGAATTTCTCCTTAGTTCTAGATTGCTTCTCTCCTAGATTGCTTTTCTTCCATAGCTTCTTGTCCTGCCTTCAGGGCGTTTTGGAGAATAGGTTGGAAACCCCCCCTCTTCTTTGTGACGTGTTCTCATCCTGGTTATTCCAAGCCTTTATGCTTAGAAAGAAAGGGTGCAGTTTGATTTTAGGAATGCACGATGGGCTGCCAATTGATCTAGAACAGAGGTTCCCAAACTTGGCCACTTGAAGACTTGTAGACTTCAACTCCCAGAATTCTCCAGCCAGCTCTGCTGAAGTCTTCAAGTGGCCAAGTTTGGGAACCTCTGATCTAGAAGAAGCAAATGTTTGATGAGTGGATGGCTTGCACAGGGAAAACCTATGGGCCATCTAAGGCTCATGGGCCAGATATCCCACCAACCCCCTAAGCAGTATCTACCACATAGTCATAGTCTTTCCCCCTGAGACCTTCTAGAGTTTACCAAATGCTGGAAATAACACAAAGCAGAGCTTAGCTTGCAAGTTAAGATGTGGTTGGGTAGCTTTAAGTGTGTTGCAGCAACTCAGCTGCGGTCTTAGTATGCTGCGGGAATCAGGGTACCATATGGTAGCCTCAGTGGCACAGGGGTTAGAGTGCAGCACTGCAGGCTACTTCTGCTGACTGCCAGTTGCCTGCAATTTGTCAGTTCCAATCCCAGCAGGCTCAAGATTGACTCGGCCTTCCACCCTTCCAAGGTGGGTAAAATGAGGACCCAGATTGTTGGGTGCAAGAGGCCGACTCTGTAAACCGCTTAGAGAGGGCTGTAAAGTACTGTGAAGCGGTATATAAGTCTAAGTGTATTGCTATACATTTGAATAGAGCCTGCTACAATGAACCCCAAAATCGGTGTTTGACTAATCTGGGTTTAGTGCAGGGTGTGAATGCAATCTCAGTGGTTTGTTTGTTTTTTTAATTGTTGCTTAGGGTCCCCCATTGCTCTCAGCACCCGGAGTGAAGCAGAGCCAGTGCCTTTCCAGATTAGAAGTCTTGTTTGGGTATTAACTGATAGCCAAATGCACTGGAGGGGGATACATCATGTGTCACCCGTCGGAAAAGCTATGTTTAGATGGCCTTCCATCAAGAGACCTGGTTTGTTTCACATCTAATCTAATTTGAATCTGGGCCAGGGAGCCTTTAATGATTTCAGTTTTAGTTCAGTCAGGGTTAGCTGAAAGGCGCTTCACTTCCTGGAGAAGAAGGATCTGTATTTTTCAGCTAAGGGAAGCAGAATGACTTCATTGAGAGGATGGCACTAAAATCTTAATATTCTCTCCTCCTCCTCCTCCTCCTCCTCCTCCTCCTCCTCCTCCTCCTCCTCCTCCTCCTCCTCTCCCCCCTCCTTCCTTCCCTTTCTCCCTTTGCGTTCCAGCACAAGTCTTTGTGTCTGCTACATCTGCTGCTGGCTGGATCCCAGCCAATGTGTTTCCTTCGGGTTGGGATGAAGTCTCCAGCAGCTTTGTTTATTTGAGGCTCAGTTGGGACTGAGGGCGTTTGGATGGATCAGTACTTAGCTTTTTGGTGTCTCCCCCCACCCCCCCACCCCAAATATGTACATAGGAGATCTTTGCTCATGCCCAGCAAAATTGGCCCCCAATGGTGTTATTAAGGCAAGGGATTTTCAGGGTAATGCCATCCGAGCTTGGACCTCATTTCAAAATGCATGCAAGAGATCAGACTCCTGATATGAAAAAAAAAATTGGCCCCTCCCGGATTAGTGTGGGGAGAGAGGAGAGGAGAGGAGGGGGGGGGAGAGGGGGAAGGGAAAGGAGAGGGGAGATAGAGAGGAGAGGGGAGATAAGGAAAGGAGAGGAGAGAGGGCGGACAGAGAGAGGGGAGAGGAGAGAGAGACACCAGGGAGAGGAGAGAGAAAAAGTAGAGAAGAAAGAAAGACGAAGGGAGAAAGTGGGGAGATAAAAAGGAGAGGAAAGAGCGAGGAGAGAGAAAGGAGAGGAGAGAGAGAAAAAGGAGAGGAGAGAGGAAAAAGAGGAAAGAGTGAGGATAGAGGGAAAGACGATGAAAAGGAGAGGAGAGAGAGAGAGGAGAGAGGAAAAGGAGAGAGAAAGGAGAGGAGAGAGAAAACAGAGATGAGAGAGAGAAAAAGGAGAGGAGAGAGGGAAAGAAGATAAAAAGGAGAGGAGAGAAAAAGAGGAGAGAGAGGAGAGAGGAAAAGGAGAGAGAAAGGAGAGAGAAAGGAGAAGAGAGAGAAAAAGAGCGAGAGAGAGGAGAGAAGAGGAAAGGGAGAAAAATGAGATGAGAGGGAGGGAGAGAGAGAGAGAGAGAGAAAGAGAGGGAGGGAGATAGGAAAGATTGTGAGAAAAAGGAAAGGAAAAAGAAGCTAGGGGGAACAAAACCAGCCGTCCCCATCTAATTTTGGGGTGACTAACCTAGAGCCACTTTTTGCCATCCTGATACCTTCCAGAGATTTGATTAGGCGGTTTGCAATTCTAAGAATTCCCTGCCAGCATGGGAGATGCTGTCCCAACCCACTGGGAGAGTACCTGGTCAGGTAAGGCTGGTCTAGTCTAGTCAATTATTAGTGGAATCTACGTATCTAAAGAATTCAGGTAAGGAGAGTCCCAGAAGCTGAAGGCAAAACAAAACTTGCTCAGAATTGGAACAGAAGAAGAAAGGGTGGTTGTGTATCAGTGGAAGAAACACTTCCTGTTAGAGACTAGGAGGAGGCGGTTTGCAAAGCAGCTCCACCTCCCTTCCCCTCGGTGAACAGGCTCAGGCTCAAAAGCAGCAAGGAACATGGGTGGGGGTATCTAGACAGGTACCTCGACTTACAACACGTCTTTTAGCGACTGTTCAAAGTTGCAACGGCACGATTACTGTTACTGTAATCCCGGCTGGATTACTGTAACGCTCTCTACATGGGGCTTCCCTTGAGGTGCACTCGAAAGCTACAGCTAGTACAGAATGCGGCCGCGCGGGTGATTATGGGTGCCTCTAGGCAAACCCACGTAACACCTCTCCTGCGCGAGCTGCACTGGCTGCCTGTGGCCTTTCGAGTGCGCTTCAAGGTATTGACGACCATCTTTAAATCGCTCCATGGCTCGGGGCCTAGCTATATACGAGACCGCCTCCTGCCCCATACATCCCTTTATCCGCTCCGCTCCCACAGAGAGGGTCTTCTTCGGGTGCCGTCGGCGGGGCAATGCCGGTTGGCAACACCCAGGGGAAGGGCCTTCTCTGTGGCGGGCCCGGCCCTCTGGAACGACCTACCCCCCAACCTTCATACTATCTCGGACCTCCGCCTCTTCCGCCAACGTCTTAAGATGTATTTATTCCAACAAGCCGGCCTAGGATAGCCCCCCGCTTCTGACTTTTTAAGAAAATTTATAATTTGGTAAGGGTTTTAAATATTGGGTTTTAGCACGGGTTTATTAATTTAATACATTTTAACTGATATTTATTGTATTTTGTGTTTTTAAATGATGCCTGTGCGCCGCCCTGGGTCCTAACAAGGAGAAGGGCGGGGTATAAATTTAATACAAAAATAAACGAGGCGACTTACGGCCATTTTTCACAGGGACAACCTTTTGCAAGTGATCAACTTTCAGATGCTTGGGAGCTGGTTCGTACTTACGACCATGGCTGTGTCCCAGGGGTCATGGGATCGCCTTGCGCGACCCTTCTGATGGACAAAGTCAAGGGAGGGAGGCCAGATTCACTGTACAACCGGGTTATGAACTTATCCACTGAAGTGATCCACTTAACCATTTTTTTTTTACAAAAGGTCGTAAAATGGGGCCAAACTCACTTAAGCATGAGCCTCGGTGGCGCAGCACTTAGAGTGCAGCACTGCAGGCTCCTTCTGCTGTTTGCCGGCTGCCTGCAATTGGGCAGTTCGAATCTCACCAGGCTCAAGGTTGACTTGGCCTTCCCTCCTTCCGAGATGGGTAGAATAAGGGCCCAGATTGTTGGGAGCAAGTGGCTGACTCTGTAAACTTCTTAGAGAGGGGCGGTGAAGCAGTCTAAGTGCTATTGCTGTTAACAAATGTTTCCTTTAACCACAGATATTTTGGTCATAAGTTGAGGACCACCTGTACTGTGCTCTTTTCCTCCCACCGAGATTGACTCTCCAGCCAACAATGGTGGAGAAGAAAGTAACTTAAACTACTTAGTTAAGTTACCAACCAAGCCAGATATTGCATCTTAATTGCTCCTTATTTTTGGATTTTTAAAAGAAAAAAGTCTGTTGTAACTGCTCTCTGCTTTTTACAAATAATAATAATAATAATAATAATAATAATAATAATAATAATAATAATAATGTTCTCTTCTTCTAGAATGTGAATGAAGACCATTGTCCAGTGCAGACCTGCGAGGACTGTGATTTGGGTGCTGTGCCTGAAGGTGTTGAAGCTGCTGCAGAACACGGGTTGGATGTACTGATGGTTGAAGCAACTCAACCAGCGCCTTCTGATCCTCTAGAGCTCTCGCCCCCTGTTTGCCTTGGGGAGGAAGGCACCTCCCAGCAACCAGAAGAGCTTTTAGGCGCATCGCAAGAGACGTTGGAGGAAATGCAGAACCAAAGGACTTCCTGTGAGGGCGAAACATTGCCACACAAAGAGGAAGGGGAGTGTTTACCCTCTGTTGGAGAGACTGTTGAGGCAGCGGTGGAAGGACATGATAGCAAGAGGACCTTCTGTGATGCTGCTGGCCTCCCCTCCTTTGGAAGTACCAACAAGGAAGCTGGAATGAGCTCTTCCAGTCCTACTTTGGAACAAGGGAGTTTATGTGAAGGAAATAATCTCTTCCAGGAAGCGCAGCTGGTCGAATCTGGAGTAACTGAAAATACACCCCCAGCCTCCTGCGAGGACAGCAATGTAAACATGGGACAAGGAGAATGCAAGAGCTGCACAGGGGCCATAGACGTTAACGTGACATCCCAACCGTATATGGAAACTGGGGACATTGATGTGGAGCCTTCTGGGACAACAGCTATGGAAGCATCACCATTATCTGTTGCATCACAAACCAATCCTGCCACCTTCTTCCTTGGGAATGGTGACCCTACAGTTGCCTGTAAAGACGAGAATGAGCCAACCTCAGTGCCAGATGGTCTTGTAGATGTGGTTGCTACTGCAGATGTTAGTTCTGTTGACAATGGAAGGAACAGAGAGACAGGGGCAGAAAATCGCATCAACAGTGATCCAAAAAGCACTATCGCAAAACAGTCAGAGGAGTCAGAGGAGAAGGAGAAGGAGAAGGAAAACATTGCCCCTGCAATAGAACCATTGTCCAAAACCCTTGAAGGCTTTTCTCTGGAGCATCGTTCTGCGATGGAAGTGAGTGATCAAGATGCAGAGAAGGCTACTGAAAACAGTGCCTTGGATTTGAGCAGCAAAGGGCTGAGCGGCCCTCTAGATGGCAATGTTGGAAACCCCAGGACGAGCCCAACGTGTGTCCAGTCCCAGGCTGCCAGTGGTGGGACTGATATCCCAGAGACCACAGCTACGGAGCAGAGTGAGCAAAAAGTAGTTGGCCTGACCCCATTAGAGACTGAAGGAAATGCCAATCCTACCATGGTTGGTCAGGGGTCTCTTGTTCCACACCCGGATGAGAAACTGGATTTTGGCCAAGACCAAGAGTTCACTTCCTCTGGACTGCAGATGCAGGCAGATCCAGTTGATGGCCCTGAATCTCCTCCAGATGTCCTCAGCTCTCTTACGCCGCCCTCTGATCTTGGGAAGCCTCTTTGTGGACCAGCAGAGAGGATAGGAAGCAAAGAGGAACTGCATCAATCTGGCGAAAGCCTCCAAAAACGCATAGCTCTGACATCAGCCTTGCTGGTGGAGAAAGCTATTCAGGAGGCTCAGTGGGTGGTTACACAAAAGGACAATGCTAGAGTAGCCTCTGTTGGCCAGGAAGCTCCTTCACCGTTGGAGAGCCTTGCCCTGCCTTTGCCTGGTGAGGGCACCCAATGTAGTCAGGAGCATTTCATGGGCACACCCTCTGCTGCTCTGAATCAAGCCTCCAAACAAAACCAGGAAGTAGGAGCAGCAATAACAGCAGAGGCAGCAGAAGCAGTGAAGCGGCTGACTGGTGTGGCTGAACAGGGAAGCCCAGAGCAAGGTGAGCTGGCAGCCCCGTCTCTTGCTCTGGTGGCTGGCTGGGAAGAAAAAGGCAAGGAGCACAGCTCTCCACAGCTGCTTGGCAAGGCAGAGGAGAGATTCCCTCCGGGAGCCCTTGCGCAATCGCCTCCTTGTGATCTGGGTGAAGAGCAGCCGGTGGATGGGAGCAATGCCGAGCCCGGCTTAAAGGAGAAAGCCTCCAGACTGGAACCTGAGGAGCAAGTAAAGGTAGAGGTGGCCAGAGATGTTCCTCCAGAGCCTTCTCTATGCAACGGGGGGACTCCTTCCCCCGAGATCATGCTGAACCCGGGACTTGAACTTGGTCCAGCTGGGCGGGCAGCCTCCTCTCCAGCTGGCAGCACCTTGGATGAGATCGGAGCTCCTCCGGCGGCTCTTGAACTGGCCATGGAAACTGGTCTTTCCCAGCATGGAGGGGAGGAGGGGGAAGTGGAAAACGTCCCTTCCCGAATATTGCTTCAGCCAATTGCTGAAGAGCCCCTTTGTGACTGTGACTCCGGTCCCGAAATGCCTTCCTTGCCTTGTGAAATGGACGTTACAAAGCCGGGAGAGTCGGAAGACGGGAACAAGAGGAGGACTAGCCGAGACGAACTAGAATCCCATCCCTTGCCTCTCTGCCCTCTTCCCGCGACTGAGCCGTTGGACAAAGTTGGAACGAAAGGATCTGCTCAGCAACCTGATCCTCTGTTGGATAATGCTGACCCAACGCCCGGTCAAGTGATATTGCCGGCAGAAGCACATGTCCCTCTGGAATCCCTCGCTGGAAATCCCGTGGAAGTCCCCTGCTCGGTGAAAGCCAGCTCCGAGCCTGGATGTCTCCTGAACGGAGTGAAAGAGGAGTTACATTTACAGCCTGGTAGCAAAATGAACTCTGCAACCCTGGAAGTAACCGGCTCTTCACCTGTCGCAGGTAAGAAAATGAAAATTTAAAAAAACAACGGTGTTTTCTTCTCTAGGCCAGCAGAAGGGGGGGGGGGAGAGATGTGATTTGTGGATGACAAGCCAGGGTAGTTGGGAAGCGGGTCTATTTGCTGAAAGGATGTGACTAACAAAGCTGGAAAGAAGGCGGACAGGAGAAAAGCGAGCAAGGAAGCTCCCTCTTTCTTGCTTTGGGAAATCTGTAGGTGGTAGCCTGGTTGCCCCAACGTCTCTCTCTCTCTCTCCTTTTGCACAACTAAACGCCAGGCTGTCAGTTGCTCGAAGCGCTCCCCTGCTTCCTACCTGACCCCCCTTTTTTTCCCTTTCTTTTGACTCTTTCCTTTCTAAATTGTCATCAAGGTCTTGTCATCTGCCCTACAAAGCGTCTGTTAAGAAGGAGGTGGACTAAGGAGGTGTTGTATGAAGGCAGCCTTCCTTCCAGAACAGGTGCCTTAAGCCTTGCGAGGTCTCCATGTTTCGTCCTGCCTTGGCACGCTCAGAGAAGACCGCAGAGCGACGGGTTAAACTTTTGCCTATCAGCTGCTCAAACTCTAAAAGCGGCTTTCTCAGATGGCTCCGATCCAAATGGTAGTTTGAGGTCACAGGAAAGCTAACTTAATTTCTCTTTAAACTCGGCCCCATTTCTGCTTTTGCAACCTCTTTGCCGAGTAGGGTACCCACTCTTCATATGTCTGTATATATATATATATGTGTGTGTGTGTGTGTGTGTGTGTGTATTTGCTGGGCTTCAAGCCTTTATTTCCGACTTGAGAAAACAAAAGGAGAGAGAGAGAGAGAAACGTTGAGAAGCGAGGACCTGAAGGATCAAGACAGACCGGTTGGACGCCTTCTTAAAACCATTTTGCCTCTTCTGTAACTGGAGTTGTTGGAGCATATTGTTTCCTTTGCTTTTTTTTTTAAAGGTGAGAGCGAGGAAGGTGGTGAGAGAGTGAAGGAAAGGCCTTCCTCCCCTCCCCTCCCACCCTTCCATCTGAACTGTAAAACCTAGAGGCATAATTGTTGGCAAAGCTTAATGATAGTTTTATGGAATCTTTCGTGGCTCCACCTGTTCAGACAGCTGTTTGAAAAAAGAAGAAGAAGAAAACAGCTGATCTCTCCCTGCTGCTATTATGTGGCTTGCCCGGAGGAATCGCAGGTGTGGAGGCTTCTCTTCCTGCCCCAGTTAAGTTTGATCTGCTGCAAATTAGTACCAGCAAATTTCCCCGTAAGTTAAAACTGAACGAACATGACAGATTGAACGAGCGTTGGGCGCAGGCTCTCGGTTTGTTTGTTTTTATTATTAAAATGCAACACGAAGGACCCTTCATGGCTTGCCTTGTCATCCCAGGACAAACTGCAAATAGTAGGGCAAACTGGGAGCATTTGCTGCTTGGGGACTAGTGGAGGCAGGGGTGTGTGCAAGAATATATATTTTTTTTTCCACAAGAACAAAACTGGAAGGAGCACCCTTCCGCCTGGAGAAACAGCTGCTCTCCAGCCCTGCTTGACAGGATTTGGCGTCCAGCGAGCTCCATTTTATTTTTGTGGCCTAGGACGGCTTGATATTTTGATCTCCTATTGGGGAGTGGGGCTGTCATGCGATCCTGGCGAAGCAATAATCCCTCCTTTTGGACTTCAGTGGCAGCCTCCTAAATTTATTCCCTCACCCCCTTTAAACTCTGGCTGTTTATTCAACGGGGCAGAAAGAAGGAGAGAACCTCGGTTGCACATCAGACGAACAGCCAACTTAAAAGGGAAAAAAACGAAATCCCATGCTCTGTAGGCAGAGGCTGGTCTTCTGAGCTTCTTGCTCGGCTGCCGGATGGTTATAAAAACCCTTTTGTTTTTAAAAATGCAGCCTAAACTTTTTAGATGTCGTCAGACATCTAAAATATTATCAAGCATGGAACTTATTTTACCCATGGTTGGAAACAAGTGGTGGAGAGTAAGAATGGAATCTTTATTGCTAAACAAATTAAATACCCAGACAACACGATGTTTATTAAACACTAAAAATGTAATTAATAGAAAATTCTATCTCTATCTCTTTCTATCTCTATCTCTCTATCTATACATACATACATGCATGCGTGCATGCATGCATGCATACGGGATGCAGTGGCTAAGATGCTGAGCTTGTTGATCACAAAGGTTAGTGGTTCAGTGGTTCGAATCCCCAGCGCCGCTTAATGGAGTGAGCACCTATTACTTGTCCCAGCTTCTGCCAACCTAACTGTTCGAAAGCTCGTAAAACTATCAGTAGAAAAATAGGAACCACCTTTAATGGGAAAGGAACAGCATTCTGTGCGCCTTCAACATTTAGTCATGCTGGCCACATGACCAAGAAGACGTCTTCAGACAGCGCTGGCTCTTCCGCTTTGAAATGGAGATGAGCACCACCCCCTGGAGTTGGGAACGACTAGCACATATGTTCAAGGGGGACCTTTACCTTTTACTTTATACAGATATACATACATAAAAGAAAGAAAGAAAGAAAGAAAAAAGGAAGGAAGGAAAAGAAAGAAAGAAAGAGAAAGAAAGAGAAAGAAAGAAAGAAAGAAAGAAAGAAAGAAAGAAAGAAAGAAAGAAAGAAAGAAAGAAAGGCTGGCCTATTGGAAAAGTCTTCCTGTTGGATTTTGTCAAACAAGGGCTTGAAAAGAGATGTGTAGTGTGACTGTGGGGTGTTTGCTGGAAGCTGCTTTGCCCTCAAAACTGCTTTGTGCTGAATATGTGGGGAAAGCTGAAGACTGAAGGTGCGGGGGGGGGGGAGGGGCTGGGAAATGGGCACCTGTAATTAAGGCACACTTCCTGCTTTGCACCTGCTGCCAGCCACGATGCTGAGACTGCGTAGTTCAGGAAAGCTCCCGAGCAACTGGAGAAACAGGATTAAACGGGAGTCTCCACCGTGCCCGGAACACAGCAAACACGAGTGTTTCTACCCATGTGTATCTAGGTAGTAGAAATGGCCTCAAGGAGCCAGAGAACCTGTGGGGAGCATCAGGAGCCAATGGAGAAAGGTGTGTGTATGCAGAGACCTCCAGGTGGGAGCGAGGAAAATAATCCTAAACTGTGTGTCTGACTTTTCACCCAGGGAGCTTCTGTGGGTGACTCAGCGAGAAATGGAAAAGAAGTGAGCGGCTGCCTTGAATTGCTCAGGGTGTCGTCTCCCCTTCTCTCCCTCTGGGATGTCAAATCCAATCCACCCCATTTTTGTTCGCTTGCGGTGTCTCTCTCTCTCTCTCTCTCTCTCTCTCTCTCTCTCTCTCTCTCTCTCTCTCTCTCTCTCTCTCTCTCTCTCTCTCTCTCTCTCTCTCTCTCTCTCTCTCTCTCTCTCTCTCCCCCTCTCTCCCTCTCTCCCTCTCTCCCTCTCTCTCTCTCTCTCTCTCTCTCTTTCTCTCTCCCCCTCTCTCCCTCTCTCCCTCTCTCTCTCTCTCTCTCTCTCTTTCTCTCTCATGCCAAGCATGCGTTGTTTGTTCTGAGCTCAAGCTAAGCTTGTTCTTTCTTGCCAAGGCATGCTGTTCTCCCTTGCGACTTTGAAGAGACGTAGCCACTCTTGCACCAAAACAAACACAAAGGCTTACAAACGGCTTCCTTCTCCCCCCCCACCCTCCCGATTCTCAAATCCTTTCTCGTTCTCTCTTCCCTCCACCCCCAACCATTGTTGCTGTTGATGCCATTGGTAGAGCTGCCAAAAATGTTGCTTCTAAAGTAGCTTCCCTTGCAAATCTCCCCCTTTCACTTCAAATACAAGACCGAAATGAAGTGCCTGCTTGTTCCAAACTGCTAAATGTTTGTTCGAAATTTGAATTGGTTTTGCTTAAGGTAAAGGTAAAGGTTCCCCTCGCATATATGTGCTGGTCATTCCCGACTCTAGTAGGTGGTGCTCATCTCCGTTTCAAACCGAAGAGCCAGCGCTGTCCGAAGACGTCTCCGTGGTCATGTGGCCGGCATGACTAAACGCCGAAGGAACACGGAACACTGTTCCCTTCCCACCAAAGGTGGTCCCTATTTTTCTACTTGCATTTTTTATGTGCTTTCGAACTGCTAGGTTGGCAGAAGTTGGGACAAGTCACGGGAGCTCTCTCTGTTACGCGGCACTAGGGATTCGAACCGCTGAACTGCCAACCTTTCTAATAGACAAGCTCAGCATCTTAGCCACTGAGCCACCGCATCCCTCTGGTTTTGCTTATTAGGCCCCAAATCTATCCCACTTTGCTAGTTGTTTAATGTTTTCTAAATCTCAGGGAGTTGATGAGAGTTTGCTTGAGTGGTTTGTAGAAGATGGTGCAGCAGCTGACAGATATTAAGCAAACCAATGTTACCAAATCACTAGCGAAGTCGGCCAGAGCATAACACGATAAATGGAAACTAGAAAAACTCTTCATCTGCACAAAAATGTCTGTAGCTTGGTTTCCTTAGAAATGATAGTGTAAACACATGACATCTGCTAGGCCAAGAGGATCATCTGGCCAGATGTTATTGAGTTCAGGTTTGTCCAAATCCACTCAACTTGGTGCCCTCCAGATGTGTTGGAGCTGCCGTTTCCCAAATGCCCAGCAAGACGATGCTGGATGGAATATTCTGGGAGTTGCATTCTCAACACGTCTGGAAGATGCCGCTTCGCAAGAGCCTTGACCCATTTCGTGTGGATGTGATCATTGATCCTTGCAGACCGGTGTCATTGGCACCAGTTCCCTTAGATATGTAATACTCATTTCCTTACATCAGAAGAAGTTACGTGGCTGTGATTGGCTGCTTGTACAGGTTGAAGCTGATATGAGTTCTGTTAGGTGATCTCTCTGTTGGGAGACAGCAGAGGGTGTGCAGCGGAGTATGCAGCTAGAAGAATGTTGCTAATGTACACACAATTAGTATACCAGACACTGTTTAAGTAAAATAAAATAGCTTTTACTGAGGTTGTAAAAACTACTAAACTAAACTACTGCTCAACAAGCAGTGATGTTAAATCGAAGTCTCAACAAATACCAAATAGCTTACAGTTAGCAAACACAATCTTCCGTCTTCTTCTTCAGTAATTTACAGTTTGCGACACAATTCAGTTATCAAACAGCAAGTCCAGCAGAGAGAGAGATATGCGCTCTCCTGGCTTTCTCTTATAGTTAGAGATAATTGCACTTAGTAATTGCACTCTAACATTCCATCATTCTTAAAGTTACAATGACCATATATCATTATGCCACTATTTATTGTCTACTCAACTCTAGGAGTCTACTCCTAACAAGTTCGGAGTCCCACAGAGCATGTCCTTCACTTTGGTTTTTCAGAAGTTTGCAAGGAAATTATTTCCTCTCTACCTTTTCTGCAATCAGCTCTTTGCCTATAAGTGGCACCTTTGTGTTCATGTGCAGCAGAAATGCTAGTAGCTCAGGGTTAATTAGTTGGCCAGATCAGTATGAAACAGCGAAGTCTTTTTAATGTTGTTATCAATATTCTTCTTAACACAGAGAAAATGAAGGAGGGTGTTTGCTTTCTATGAGCAGAAATCTCTTGTGGAGCATTCAGTGTCACCCAAAATTTCGTCTGATAGCATGGATTTATTATCTGCAAACATGATCTGCGGCTTTTATTGTGGCTTAATTTCCCCTTCTTAGTATCTCTTTGGTCTTTAAAGAAGTTCTGATATTCAGCTTTCCAAGAAATCTGATTTGTCTCTGTTTCCCTGTTAAACAAATCTAATGTCCACTGAAAATCAGAAAACAAATCAGTGTTTCCTGTTTTTTTTTCTCAATACAGTAGATTAGAGCCCTCCCTTCCTACAAAGAGGCGATCCATTTTATTGGAACCTGAACGCTTTGGCTATTAAAAAAAAAAGCGATCAGAGTTTTCAAATCAGAAATATATATTCTTTAGAGCGCAACTGAAACATCAGGTTTAAGGATGGTGGTGAGGGAAGCCACTGAACCAATGTTTTCCCTCCCCTGCCTTCCAGATTGCAGTGGTTGGTGTCTGTCTGTCTGTCTCTTTCTGTCACTTCTTGGTGTTGCCCTCTTTGGTTGAGAAAAGCAGAGCTGTTTCAGAATGACATCAAATGAACCAAACATCTCAGCTTGGGACAGGAATACAACGGGTGACGTTAAACCAGGGGTGGGATTCAGCCAGTCCGCACCACTTCGGGAGAAGTGATTGTAAACTTTCTGAGAAGTTTGGCGAATTGGTTGGAAGAAATCATTAGGGGCAGAGAACCGGTTGTTAAATTATTTGAATCCCACCACTGCGTAAAAGGCAATATGCAGGGATCAGCACTATCTGGGCCAGGTTTGGGGTGGGATGTCAAGGTACAGTATAGGTGGTACCTTGATCAATAGGAGTAACTGTGAGAGAGGGATCTTGGAGTCTTAGAACCATTTAAATAGGAGCCAGCCATTTGCAGCAGCTGCCAAAAAAGCCAATACAGTTCTAGGCTGCATAAACAGAGGGAGAGAATCAAGATCACGTGAAGTGTTAATACCACTTTATAATGCCTTGGTAAGGCCACACTTGGAATCCTGCATTCAGTTTTGGTCGCCAAGATGTAGAAAAGACGTGGACACTCTGGAAAGAGTGCAGAGAAGAGCAACCAAGACGATTAGAGGACTGGAGACTAAAACATATGAAGAACGGTTATAGGAACTGGGTATGTCTAGTTTAATAAAAAGGACTAGGGGAGACATGATACCAGTGTTCCAATATCTCAGGGGCCACCACAAAGAAGAGGGAGTCAAGCTATTCACCAAGGCACCTGAGGGCAGGATAAGAAGCAATGGGTGGAAACTAATCAAGGAGAGAAGCAACTTAGAACTGAGGAGAAATTTCCTGACAGTTAGAACAATTAGTCAGTGGAACAGCTTGTCTCCAGAAGTTGTGAATGCCCCAATCCTGGAAGTCTTTAAGAAGATGTTGGATCACCATTTCTCTGAAATGGTATAGGGTTTCCTGCCTAGGCAGGAGGTTGGACTAGAAGACCTCCAAGGTCCCTTCCAAATCTGCTATTGTATATTGTATATTGAATTGGGAGGTTATAGAAGGACCTAAAAGGAAACCTACGTGAGCAGGCAGAATTGGAAGGGACACCAGCCATGCTGTTTTAACACTGATGTACTGGAGCAATTATTAAAAGACAGGTGAACTTTTCTCTTTCTCTCTCTCTCTTTTTTTCTGCAGACTCTCTGGAAATGAAAATTGAAGAAGAAATGGATTTTCTGACAGATCTAGCTGAGAACATTACTTCTGAAGGAACGGTAAAGTTTTGGTTATTTTTTTTCCATCTTCCACCACCGAGCTTCAGCCATTGATTGAGGAACAAAAATGCACATGACCCCTCGCAGAACTAATTTCCTCCTGTTTATTTTTATTTGTTTGTTTTGGTCTTTAATCACGAGGAAGCAGCTCTTTCTTTTTTTAAAAAAAAATATCTCTGTTGGTTTTGTTTTCTGAAATTATTGCTTTCTGAAACATCTCTTTGTGTGCCTAGAATTCCTTTCATGATGGCTGGGAGACAGTTTAAGCTGGTTAATTCATGGTTTGGGACTTTTCTGAACTTGGTTTGCAGGAAGAAGGACTGTCTTTCTATTTGAGGATGGGGGTGTTATCACTACTTGAGAAGTGTTATCACTTCTCTCTGACTTGGTAACTTTGAGAACTGAAATAAACCTCAATGAATGAAAGGATGACTCTTCCCATCTGCTCTGTGAATGAGACAGACAATCTTTAAATTGGATGCATGAATGAATAAACCTTTACCATTTGGGAAAGTTATCCCATATTGGCTTGGAAGATTTCAAGCATCTTGAATAGAATTCCTAAGCATCCATGCAAATTGTTGTTGTTGTTGTTGTTGTTGTTGTTGTTGTTATGGTTCATTACACAGTCAACCAAATGTTTAGACTGAGTTTGGCATTTTTGTCTACCTATCGAGTCCTTTCCAAGGACCTATGTGGCAAATATGGATGGTTTGAGGGTGTTACAGATATCGTCGTAGGATGGAAGCTGTTCTGAGTACAGCTGGCTTTTGCAATTGACTGATGGAGAATTTGTCAATGCCGATGGTGTTCAAGTGGTGCTCCAGTTATTTTGGGGCTGCACCCAAGGCGCCTCTTACTATTGGCACTACCCCTGCTTGCCTTTGACATTTGCAGGTCTTTGTAGTGTGTTATCCTCGCCAGTGCTTACTCTTCTCTTCTGTTGTCTCCAGACTATTTTTTCTTTCTTATTGACAATTGTTAAGTCTGGATTTCATTGGTTTTTTTTAATTATTATTACATTTATTTACTGTCCATCTTGCAGTTTGAGGTGCCTCTGAGTGGCTTGACTGGGTCTGGTGCAGCATGAATGACATGAGTCCATTTGCTGGAATTTGAGTCACTTAGCAGCAAGGATCTTTGAGCACTGGCCACAGTCAAATCCCAGTTGTCCCTCTGGTCCTTTTGAAGGATAACAGTTCCTACAGTTGCTGATTTGGAAAGTGATGGGCTAGTAGTGTTGTTTTAGGCATCTGGAATAAGAAGGATGGAATCAGTTGGATGGTGGAAGGAAGAAGCCTTCACTGCAAGGAGAGATGGGTGCAGGAAATGGGCCTTCGTGCTCAGGCCTGTTTCTGATGGATGAAAAAGTTGGTCTTCTATTTTAGCTGGCTTTTCTCGGTGAGAGTTTTGTGTCGTCCGCTATTGGTTCCATGTTTCCCTTGAAGGAAGCCAATTCTTCTTCTGGGCTGGCCATTGGCTGTATGGAAATAATAGGGTGAAATATATAGACCATAGCCAGTAGTGAGGCCCACTGGAAACTTACATTTAGGTTTTCACACGATGAGATGCTTAGGGCTTGTGATTTGTTTAACAGATTAACAGAGTTGGAAGGGACCTTATAGGTCATCTAGTCCAACTCCCTGCTCAAGCAGGAGACCCTACACCATTCCTGACAAATGACAGTCCAATCTTTTCTTGAAAGTCTCAAGTGATGAATCTCCCACAACTTCCAAAGGCAACTTCTGTTCCATGGGTTGATTGTTCTCACTGTCAATTTCTCCTTATTTCCAGGTTGAATCTCTCCTTGGTCAGTTTCCATCCATTGTTCCTTGTCTGGCCTTTGGGTGCCTTGGAGAATAGCTTGACCCCCTCCTCTCTTTGGCAGCCCCTCAAATATTGGAAGGATGCTATCATGTCTCCCCTGGTCCTTCTCTTCAGTAGACTAGCCATGCCCAATTCCTGCAACGGCTCATCATATGTTTTAGTCTCCAGTCCTCTAATCATCCGGGTTGCTCTTCTCTGCACTTCTTCTAGAGTCTCAATATCTTTTTTATTGTGTGATGACCAAAACTGGATGCATGCAGTACTCTAGGTGTGGTCTTACTAAGGCTTTATAGAGTGGTATTAGTACCTCACTTGATCTTGATTGTATGCCTCTGTTAGTGCAATTTAGGATTGCATTGGCTTTTTTGGCTGCCGCTGCACAACGCTAGCTCACTGGAAACTTACATTTAGATCTTCACATGATGAGGTGCTTAGGGCTTTATGATTGTCTTTTATTGACAAGTCGAGGTGCATTATTTTATTGCAAGAGTCTTCAGAGAAGTAGCTGATGGGATGAGTATCCTCCTGCAATTGTAAAGCTTCTTGCTGTTCAAAGTCTCCTTGAAACTTTGCTATTAGTGGCAGTTGGTTGTGTTTTGTGACTAATTATAAGTAGACTTTGAAATATCAAACCAAAGGGCAGAATGGAAAAATGTTTTAAATAAATACTTACAACAGAGCTCCCAGTTGGTCTTCTACTCTGGTCCTTTTAGCTTCAGCAGCAGGTGGCTTTGATCTTCTTTACATTGATGTTGGATGAGAAGTTTTCCCTGTCCACCCACTCTTCTTGAAGCACGTCAGATGCTTCCCGAGTCACATTAAGAATTCTGCTCGGTTTTCATATGTTTTGAGAATGAAGACGTTTGTGTCTAAATGACCCCGACGTGCTCTTCTTTTGGCTCCTTGCATCACAATAAGACGTGAGAGCAATCTGAAAGAACTGAACTCCTTTGAAAGCAAGGCGAGGCAAACATTTTCTAGATCAGTGGCAGCTGTCAGTTGGATATGTTGCTTAGCCTTTTGATTTTCAGTTGGGGAGGTAATTGACCTAGCTTTTTGGGGGTGTGTGTGCTGGGGAGGCACTGATCATAAATAAGGTTTAAGGTTTAAGGAACTGGGATTTTGCAATAATGTGGAGAAGCAGAGCAAGGTTTTCCCCTCCTGGATCTGATTAGAGATTAACAGAGTTGGAAGGGACCTTGTAGGTCATCTAGTCCAATCCCCCACCCAAGCAGGAGACCCTATACCATTTCTGACAAATGGCAGTCCAGTCTCTTCTTGAAAGCTTCCAGTGATGCTCTCACGACTTCTGAAGGCAACCTTCTGTTCCATGGGTTGATTGCTCTCACTGTCAATTTCTCCTTATTTCCAGGTTGAATCTTTCTTTGATCAGTTTCCATCCATTATTCTTGTCTGGTCTTCAGGTTCCTTCAGGTCAGGGTCTTCAGGCCCCTTCCTCTCTGTGGCAGCCCCTCAAATATTGGAACTCCGCTATCATGTCTCCCCTGGTCCTTCTCTTCTGTAGACTAGTCATGCCCAGTTCCTGCAACTGTTCATCGTATGTTTTAGCCTCCAGTCCCCTAATCATCCTGGTTGCTCTTCTCTGCACTTTTTCTAGAGTCTCAACATCTTCTTTATACTGTGGTGACCAAAACTGGATGCAGTATTCTAAGTATGGTTTTAATAAGGCTTTAAAGAGTGGTATTAGTACCTCCCTTGATCTTGATTGAATCCCTCTGTTAATGCAATTTAGGATTGCATTGGCTTTTTTGGCTGCCACTGTACACTGTTGGCTCATATTTAATTGATTGTCCACCAAGAGTACAAGATTCCTCTCACAGTTACTGCTATTAAGCCTGGTTCACCCAGTCTATAGGTATACGTTTGGTCTTTCTTACCTAAGTGTAAGACTTTTCTCTACATTGATTTTCATTTTGTTAGATAGGGCCCAGTGTTCAAGTTTGTCATAATCCATCTGGATCTTGAGCCTATCATCTAGGCCAGTGGTTCTCAACCTTCCCAATGCCGCGACCCTTTAATACAGTTCCTCGTGTTGTGGTGACCCCCAAACATAAAATTGGTGTCTCAGTTCCTACCATCGAAAATATGTGTTTTCTGATGGTCTTAGGCGACTCCTGTGAAAGGGTCGTTCGACCCCCCAAAGGGGTCCCGACCCACAGGTTGAGAACCACTGATCTAGGGTATTAGCTATTCCTGCCAGCTTAGTATCCTCCACAAATTTGGTAGGATCCCCTTTTATTCCCTCATCTAAGTAATTTATGAAATTCTGAGTTCTGGGCCTAAGACGGAACCTTGCGGTACCCCACTGCTTACGTCCCTCCATGTAGACCAGTGGTGGGTTCCGAATTCCGTTCCAAGCGGTATGGTTGGAATGGCCTCGCCGTCACCCACATGCACACGTGTGGTGCGTGCCTGCATCCTACCTGTCAACAAGGCTTCCGCAAGCCTCCACGATGCTCCAGCTGCTCAGCGGAATCTCGCGGAGGCGCTGTACACACCATGCGCATGCACGGAGGCGTGGAAGCCTTAAAAGACAGGTAAGGAGCTCGGGCGGGCGGGTGGAATGGTATCCAGTGCTCCGGGCTGGCTCCGGTATGCCTATACCAGGGCGTACCGCGTGCAACCCACCACTGATGTAGACATAGTACCATTAAGGACTACTCATTGAAATGGTTTGTGAGGGAGTTACAAATCTGTCTGATGGTGGTGCTGTCTCTCCCACTTTTTTCTCGCTTACCAAGAAGTAGGTTAGCTCTGTACTTTTATGATTTTCTTAGAGGAGGCATATTATTGCTCGGCTAATCTCTCAGCTCCAAAGCCCACGTTGCTTTAAAAAGTTTGTGAGCGGAGCGTGGTGCCTTCCATCTACGCTGGATTTTAGGTCCCATCATCCTGGACCTGCTCTTGCTTTTGACCCTGGCTAATAATGCTCTCAAATGTAGTGTCTGCATACAGAGAAGCTTTTCTTTTTTCTTTTTGCGTTCTGCGTCTCTACAGGTTGTGGTTATTAGTCACGTCCAAAGCTTTCGTGTATTTTTAACGAAGATAATTTTTAGAAAGAAAAAAACAACCAACCGCAGTAATCGCATCTCGTGGCAATGGTTTCCATAAATTGGATTATGTGTTGTGTGTCAGAAAATTACTCCAGGGTGGGGAGGAGGGAACAAGAGGCCGCCCATCGGGTTTGCTGCTGGCTGTCGAAGCAGCTGTTGGTTCTACTCTTTGGTTTTGTTTTATGACTAATATGCAAATATAGTGCTATCGAGAATTTATGAGGCCACAGTAGAGCAGGTTTTTTTAAAAAGAAGAAATTCAACTTGATATCTCTTGTATGGATTGGATTATTGATTCCTAGCCAGCATCCCCATCTTCTTCTCAATTTCAATTTCAATTTATTTCGATTTGTATACCGCACCTTTCTCCATCGAGATGGACTCAGGGCGGTGCACAGGGAAATTAAAACCAATAAATAATAGAAAATACAATAATATAATTAAAAGAGAATTAAATTTAAAAGCCTGTGCTAAAAATTCCCTAATAAAACCCAACGTCCATTTCCTGATTGGCAAGAGCTATATCACAGCTAGAATCTAAAAACTAAGCTAGACCAGCTTGCTGGAAAAAGTATGTCTTGAGCGAGCAGCGGAAGAGGGGAAGGTCCGTGATAGTGCGAAGTTCGGGGGGTAGATCGTTCCAGAGGGCCGGCCCTGCCACAGAAAAGGCCCTACCCATGGACACCACTAGCCAGCATTGACCGGCGTTTGGCACCCTGAGTAGGCCCTCCCTGTGGGAGCGAATCGGTCGGAGGGAGGTATGTGGCAGGAGACGATCCCGCAAGTAACTAGGCCCCGAGCCATGGAGCGATTTAAAGATGGTGACAAGCACCTTGAAGCGCACCTGGAAGGCCACCGGTAGCCAGTGCAGCTCGCGCAGGAGAGGTACTCCTCCAACCAACTTTGGAAGCCTTCAGGAAGGTGGAAGGCACGTTTCAAAAATGGTGCACAGAAGTTCCTGCTCCTCTTGAAAGTGAATGAGGCAATTGAATGACATTCAATGACTTAGTCTTGAATGTAAGGCTAGGGCATGAGCAACAGACCTTGGGTTTTTTCAAAAATGGGTATTTATTCTTTCATGTAAATCACGATTCACAAGAACTTTGGGCAAGCAAGGAGTAAAGAGAGGAGGGGGACATCATGGGTTTAATTTAATGGCTGAGTGCACATTTGATCCTCTGTCTTTTTGGCAGTCTGGTGGTCCTCCCCACATCATGCAAAACCATGGTTGGTTTTGTTTTGTTTCATCAGGGATACAGGAGTGGCCTAGAGGTAGAGCTCCCACCTCACAATCAGGAGGCTGTGAGTTCAATCCTAGGTAGAGGCTGCTATTTCTCTCTCTGGGCACAATGAGAATATATCTGCCGAACTAAACTCCGCATTGGCAACAGGAAGAGCATCTGGCCAGTAAACACTCTGCTAGTTCCATTCAATTGCCCAGACTCCACCCCACAAGGGATTATGGGATTGTTAAATGACGATGATGATTTTGTATGGACACAGCCAATGTTTACGGAAGCCACCGTTAAGCATGCTATGGGACTTAAATTCTATGAATAATAAACCAGACTATTCCCTGATTCTTGGAGGAGATTGTAAAAGTAAAACAAGACAGTTTTCTTTATAACCTTTCAAATGCTTTTCATGTTTTACCTTTGTTGGGATATAAATGACAATCCAAGGAGATGGATATTATGACATCTTTCTCCCTGCTGCAGATTAAGGGATGGAAGTGTGGTTGGACTAGAGGTGTGATTTTTTTTGCTACTCGCTAAATTCCAGGCCTGCCTTGGGTGTCAAACGGAGGATTTGATCAGTCTCTAAACCAGCGATGGCTAACCTTTTTTGACTCGTGTGCCAAAAGCAGGGGCAGCTCAGTGGGGGTCGTGCGTGGACCTGCCACACCCATAATGCTATGTGCACGACCCCCTGCTTTGGTGCACTTTTTTTGCCCTCCCCAGGCTCCAGAGGTTTTCTAGGATCCTGGGGAGGGTGAAAAGGAGCTTCCCTGAAGCCTCCAGAGGGTGAAAAACGGCCTCAAAAGAAGGCCTAAATCAGCTGGCCAGCACACACAAACACGCTGGGGCTGACAGGACAACGCCTCGCGTGCCCTAAGAAATGGTTCAGCGTGTCACCTGTGGCAGCCGTGCCATCGGTTCGCCATCATGGCTCTAAACCCTTGCATTCATGTAGATTAGATAGGGAGGGAGGCGGTGGCTCAGTGACTAATATGCTGAGCTTGTCCTTCAGAAAGGTCGGCGGTTCGAATCCCTACCGTCACGTAACAGAGTGCGCTCCTGTTACTTGTCCCAGCTTCTGCCAACCTAGCAGTTCGAAAGCATGTAAAAATGCAAGTAGAAAAATAGGAAACACCTTTGGTGGGAAGGGAACAGCGTTCCGTGCGCCTTCGGGGTTTAGTCATGCTGCCCACATGACCATGGAGACATCTTTGGACAGCGCTGGCTCTTCGGCTTTGAAATGGAGATAAGCACCGCCCCCTAGAGTCGGGAATGAGTAGCACATATGTGCAAAGGGAACCTTTACCGTTACCTTGATTAGATAGATATCAGTTCCTTCCTTAGGTTGTGATTGTTTCTTGGTGACTTAACAGATACATTCATGCAGGGTTCTTTGGTAACAATATATAATATATTTACCGGGATGTGTTTTTGTGTGTCAGTTCTACTCTACAACGAGGGATTTCCCACCAAAGGTCTTCTCAGCTTTGGGGGATAATTCCATATCCACTAAACCAGGGGTGGGCAAACTTTGCAACTTTAAGTCTGAAGGACTTCAGCTCCCAGAATTCTCCAGCCAGCAACCACGGACCTGTTCCTCTTCCGCCGGGCCCTGAAAACTATTTCGTGCGGCCGGCCTGGTGTAGCTTTTAAATCTATTTTATCTATTGGGTTTTTATTCGGTTTTTTAGAACAGGTTTCTAGTTTAATTTGTTTTTAGTATATTTATTGTACTTGATGTTTTTATGATTGCCTGTTTACCGCCCTGAGTCCCGTAAGGATAGGGCGGTATATAAATTTAAATAAAGTTAAAGTTAAAGACTTAAAGTTGCAAAGTTTGCCCACCCCTGCACTAGACGCTATCATCTGCTGTGGTAATACGTTGGTTATCTAACTAGTTCTCGGATAATCAAATGTGTATTATTTTTTGAACATCTCCCTTTCTTATTAGAAGATTAGAGAATTAAAAGGCGTTGTAGGCTCCCTCAGCGTGCCTCTTGATCTGTTCTAGATATTTGGGTGACTAATCTCTGAGCGTTTGCTTTGAACAGAAAGACCAGCTGCCTGCCAGAAAGTTCCAGATGAACAAACTTTGATCTGTGGTTTTATGTTAGGTCTTAGTAATTGCTCTCTTTTAACAAACAACGGCTTCTAGCAAGTAAGTACTGTGAGGATTTTCATTGATAGCTGGGTTTTTCTTTTTTCTTTTGCTTGCAAGACAAAAAGGAGGAGGCAGCATGTCAGGTGGTTGTGTTAGAATGAATCAGAATGGAGACACTTCTTGAGGTTTGGTGCGTGAGAGAGACTGGTAGAAATGACTGTGCGGGGTCAGTCTTTCTCCCCCCACCCCCCCTTCTCCTTCAAATATTCCTTTTAAACTGATCTTTTCTGCTATGGCATCAGGAATGCCAAGGCAAATGGAAACTTTGCTGCAGGACCAGTGACCACAATTTCCTGTTGCTCAGTGTGGAAGAGAGAGACGTTATTTATTTTATTAAATTTATTATTAAATTTATTTTATTAAATTTAGAAAACTGCAGAAATGTGCTTGAGATATTTGAGATAACCCTCAAATAAATAGGATTTGATACAGATACATGTGCATTTGTCTGAAATGGTTCAGGCCGGGGATGGCAAACCTATGGCACACGTGCCACAGGTGGCACACAGCACCCTCTCTGTGGGCACGCAAGCCGTTGCCCCAGTTCAGCTCTGCCACGCATGCGTGCACGCTTCCTGCTGGCTAGCTGATCGGTGGGTCTCTGCCACACAGGGGGCAGGGGCATGCGAGAGGGTGGGGCATATGTGGGAGGCCACGTGAGCATGCAGGGGGCCTGTACGTGCATGCACTGGGGCTGCATGAACATTTCATTTTGAGGTTCAGGGGCATGCATGCATTTGCGATTTGGGCACCCGGTCCGGAAAAGGTTAGCCACCACTGGTATAGGTTGAGCAGGTTGGACTAGAAGACCTCCAATGTCCCTTCCAACTCTGTTATTCTCTTACAATGCAATACAATACAATACAATACAATACAATACAATACAATACAATACAATACAATACAATACAATACAATACAATACAATACAATACCAGAGTTGGAAGGGACCTTGGACGTTTTCTAGTCCAACCCCATGCCTAGGCAGGTGTCCTATGCCATTTCAGACCAATGGCTATCCAACATCTTCTTAAAGACTTCCAGGGTTGGGGCATTCACAACTTCTGGAGGCAAGCTGTTCCACTGATTAATTGTTCTAACTGTCAGGAAATTTCTCCTCAGTTCTAAGTTGCTTCTCTCCTTGATTAGTTTCCACCCATTGCTTCTTGTCCTGCCTTCAGGTGCTTTGGAGAATAGCTTGACTCCTTCTTCTTTGTGGTCACCCCTGAGATATTGGAACGCTGCTATCATATCACCCCTAATCCTTTTCATTAAACTAGACACACCCAGTTCCTATAACTGTTCTTCATATGTTTTAGTCTCCAATCCCCTAATCATCTTCTCTTCTTATTCTTCTATTTGACATACACTTATACCTAGTGTGAAATAGATATAGATAGGAATATAGGTATAGATGATATATATAGTATTAAATAGAAAATAGAGTGTTGAATCCTCTGTGGAGAAGGGCGGGATATAAATTTAAATAAAATAAATAAAAATAAATAAATCATCCACTGGTGAGATGATTAAGAAGCAATGGAAGAGACAGAAACAATCTGATTGCAGTTGAAATCTGACTTGATTACTCGGATTCAAGGTTTAGATCTTGTTGTGAGTTTGGGGTTGAAACGGTCTTGATGTCTCCGATGGATAACTTGGAATTGATCTAGATTTGCAGAACCCCCTACCACTGATCACGATTCCTTTTGATCCTGCGTCTTTAAACCTAGAATTGGGAGGTGCAGTGTTTTAGACAGGCTGGTAATTTGCAGGCTCCCTGAAAAATGGTTCAGGAGCACCCATTAGGTAATATCAGTGCTAGCACTGATCACAAGCACTGATGGTGTAACCTCGTTGGGTAATGAAATGCCTGCAAACAAATGAACAAGCTCAGAGAACACAAAGGATTCCACCAAGAGATAAACAAACACATGCACTCACACACACTCAACCCAGCCTCTGTGTTTATATGTTCTTATCAGTTCTGCTGGGAAAGAAAAATATACTTCACCAGTTTCTACTTGGAGGTGTTTGGCATGATGGACATGTGAGATCTGATATGCTTGTAAAAATACATACCCGGTCCTAAAGAAACTGAACACTGTATAGGAAAGAGGGCAGCTACCATTTTGGGATAGTCTAGGTCAGATGCAAAGGTTTAAAGCAGGGGTCTCCAACCTTTGCAACTTTAAGTCTGAAGGACTTCAGCTCCCAGAATTCTCCAGCCAGCAAAGCTGGCTGGAGAATTCTGGGAGCTAAAGTCCTTCAGACTTAAAGTTGCAAAGGTTGGAGACCCCTGCTTTAAAGTATCTTTGAATGAACAAATCTGGCCATTTCAGATTTGTTCGTTTGTTGATCAAGGAATAGATTTCTCTCTTGCCTTCGTTCTTCTGGGAACTGCCTTGGACCGGAACAGGCATGCGGTGGTCCAACTAATGACAACCCCAACAGTGATGATTTTAAATCTATAATATTCATTTGAACTGCTTGGACACCTTCCTGATTTCTCGTGCTTGACATTAAGCTACAGTAGCAATACCACTTTGGGGTTAAATAATAAATTTATTTAACACAGTGGCTCAGTGGCTAAGGCTCTGAGCTTGTCGATCAGAAAGGTCAGCAATTTGGTGGTTTGAATCCCTAGCGCCGCATAATGGAGTGAGCTCCCGTGACTTGTCCCAGCTTCTGCCAACCTAGCACTTCGAAAGCACATAAAAATGCAAGTAGAAAAATAGGGGCCACCTTTGGTGGGAAGGTAACAACATTTAATGTGCCTTTGGCGTTGAGTCATGCCGGCCAGATGGCCATGGAGACGTCTTCAGACAGCGCTGGCTCTACGTCTTTGAAACAGAAATGAGCACTGCCCCCTAGAGTCGGGAACAACTAGGACATATGTGGGAGGGGAACTTTTACCTTCATTCTGACGAATGATAGAAAGGGATAAATCTAAGCATCTGTTGAGCAGGAAATATAGCCCTGTTTCAAATAGGCCAACCTTGTGTTTTGATATTATTGCTGCTAGATGCAAAACCTGTTTGGAAAAACCGAAGCATGCTTGAGAATCCCTTAAATCCTGTTCCCTGCCACCAAATCTGTTCCATTGCAAGAGATGAAGCTCTTGTTCTGCTCTGCTTCAAAGTGGCAGTTAGCTTTCTCCTTAAATGCAGGGAGGGAAATGTGGGATTGACCTCAAAGAACAAATGCTGACTTATCAATATGGACAGTTGCCTTGGGTGGGAGGAGAAGGCCTCGAAAGCTCTGGACATTACCAAAACAGATGACCGCATTATGTAATCTGGAAGGAAATATTTTTTTCCCCTTTTGGATAAGGTTGCTGCATATAAAGGCAAGGGCAGAAAAAAGCATGACTTAAAAAGGAGATTTTCCAAGCAATGTTGGGTAAAAATCTCCCTCTCCAACCCACCCACCCACCCACCCACCCATCCGCCCGCCCACCCACCCACCCACCCACCCGTCTTCTTTTGTCCTCCATCTTTCCCAGCATGAGGCTCTTCTCCAGGGACTCCTTTCTTCTCATTAGGTGGCCAAAGTCTTTGAGTTTCCTCTTCAGGATCTGGCCTTCTAAAGAGCAGTCAGGGTTGATCTCCAAGGGATTCGCAGGTTGCTGTTGTTGTTAGTTGCGAAGTCGTGTTTGACCCATTGCAACCCCATGGGCAACATTCCTCCAGGCCTTCTTGTCCTCTACCATCCTCTGGAGTCCATTGAAGCTCACGCCAACTGCTTCGGTGACTCCAGCCAGCCACCTCCTTCTCTGCTGTGTCCTCCTTCTTTTATCCTCAATCGTTCCCAGCATGAGGCTCTTCTCCAGGGAGTCCTTCCTTCTCATCAGGTGGCCAAAGTCTTTGAATTTCCTCTTCAGGATCTTCAGAATATTTAGATAACAACTCTTAAGTAAAGTTCCGGTGGAGGTAAATGTAGCAAAGGTTTACACAACAAAGTTTTGAGATGCTTCCCATGTATCGGCCCCCCCTATGTAGCTCACAAAAAGGGGGGGAAGAGTATTTTTTCCCCTCAAGGGATCAGTTGTAAAATGTACAGCACAAGAAGGAAACTGAAAGACCCAGCAAGCTTTTTCCCCCCACTATAGCTTGGTTGGTTGGCTCGTTCTTTGGCAAGCTCCTCTGCGAGGTCTGAGCGTTTCAAAAAGGCAGATCAAGTAGGACAATGGATGGGAGCCTCACTCACGATGTGAAGAGGAACCGTCCTTTTGACCTTCCTGCGCTTACACAGCCTATCAGGGGATATGTGCCGTTGGCCCAGCCCTTCCAGAGAGGGAGAGTTCCCACCCAGAAGAGAGGAAACAGGCAGGCTCATGAGCTCCAGAGACCTGGCGCTGGCCTGCTTAGCATCAGGGCTTTCCCCGCAGAGATGTCACCCTCACTGAGAGCCAGGCTCTTGATCTGGGCGGCCTCTACAGTGGTTTCATGTTTATTTGGCCCTCCTTTCCAAGGCCTTGGTGCGAGGAAGGGAAGCTATAGCCATTACGTTTTCCCTTCCCTTTCTTGCCCTCCTCTTCCCCCTCCTCTCCCCTCCCTTGGCCTCCCCTCCCCTTCTTTGCCCTCTCCTCCTTTGCCACCCCCTTCCCTCCTTTGCCCTCCCTTCCCTTCCCCTCTCCCCTTGCCTTTCCTCCCTTGCCCTCCCCTTCTTTGCCCTTCCATCCCCTCTCCTGTCCCCTTGGCTTTCCTCTCTTGCCCTTCCCTTCTTTGCCCTCCCCTTCTTTGCCCTCCCCTTTATTCCCTTGCCCTCCCCTTCTTTGCCCTCCCCTTTATTCCCTTGCCCTTCCCTTCCTTGCCCCCCCTTCTTTGCCCTCCCCTTTATTCCCTTGCCCTTCCCTTCCTTGCCCTCCCCTTCTTTGCCCTTCCATCCCCTCTCCTGTCCCCTTGGCTTTCCACTCTTGCCCTCCCTTTCCTTGCCCTCCCCTTCCCTTCCTTACTTTACTTACTTTACTTTACTTTAATTCGACTTATTAACCGCCCCCTCTCCCCGAAGGGACTCGGGGCGGTGCACAGGAAATATAAAAACACAATATATCACAATAAATTACATAAATATTTAAAACTATATTAAACTAACACCCTGTGCTAAAATCGTCCCGTTAAAATTACCATAAAACCCAATATAAAAATTTATCTACTAACTAAGGCTAAGTACAGTAGGTTAGGCCAGGCCGGCCTGTTGGAAAAGGTAAGATTTTAATTGCTGGCGGAAGGAGCGGAGGTCCGTGATGGATCTAAGTTCGGGGGGGTAGGTCGTTCCAGAGGGTAGGGCCCGCCACAGAGAAGGCCCTTCCCCTGGGCGTCACCCGCTGGCATTGCCTAGTGGATGGCACCCGGAGAAGTCCCTCTCTTGCCCTCCCCTCCCCTCTCCCCTTGCCTTGCCTCCCTTTCCTCCCCTCCCCTTCTTTGCTCTTCCATCCCCTCTCCTGTCCCCTTGGCTTTCCTCTCTTGCTCTCCCTTTCCCGCCCTTTCCCTTCCCTTCCCTTCCCTTCCCTTCTTTGCCCTCTTCTGTCCCCTTCCCTTTTGGCCCTCCCCCTTCCCTCCCTTGCCCCCCCTCCCCTTCCCTTGCCCTCCTTCTCAATGATCACGTAGCTCAAGCTAAGCTGAGGTGGGATTGCTGGAAAAATAGCTTTTTGCTCTCAGCTGTGTTGGGTTTCAGCTCCCCATGAGCAGAATAGAGACAGCCCTCAACTTACAATTCATTTAGTGGCCAAAGTTACAAAAGTGACTTAGGACTGTTTTTCACCGTTACGACCCTTGCAGAATTTCCATTGTCCCGGGATCAGAATTCAGATGCTTGGCAGCTGACTCACAGTTATGACGGTTGGGCAGTGTCCCGGGGTCCTGCGATCCCCTTTTGCGACCTTCTGAGGAGCAAAGTTAATGGGGAACCCGGATTCACTCAACAACTGCTTTACTAACTTAAGATCGGCAGCGATTCCCTTTTACGAAAGTTCATAAAATGGGGAACAAAACTCACTTCGCAACACACTTAGCCACGGAAAGATTGGGCTCAGTGGTGGCCATTAAGTCGAGGACTCCCCGTACCATTTGATGGGGAGATGGGAGCTGTAGTCCAACACAGTTGGATTATTCTTGCTCTCTGGCTTCCAGCTCCTCTTCCTGGATCATTTCTGGTCATATTGGATAGAATATCTAGCTCATCTCTTTCTCCTTTGGGATCCTCTGAGCATCTGCCCAGTTGCTGGTGTGTGTGTGTGTGTGTGTATGTGTGTGTGTGTTTTAGTGGCACCAGATAATGTCAGTAAGGAAGGGTAGGGATAGATGTTTCTCCTCCTCTGATTTTAATCTGATGCCTGGCACCCTACAGTCTCCCTGGTTTTTCAGAGTGATGATTATCTGACATGCATGGTTGATGAATGGAGACAGCTGGGACTTGTTACTGTCATCCGGAAAGGTTTAGTCACTTCTCCCCTCTTTCAAAGCAACCTCCCTCCCTCCCTCCCTCCCTTCCTCTCCTCCGTTGTGGCCTCCTGCAGCTTGAGGGCCTGTCCTTCAACTCTTGAGAGTTTCCTCGTCACCATGACGGTTGCTCAGCAATTGGCGGTTGACCTATGGATCATAACTTTCTTATGAAAATTCTTACGAAAAGTTATTTATGGAAATTAGGTACTCTATTCTTTTTGTTGTGGTTCATTAAGAAAACTTTATTATTATTATTTTTTAAAGAAAGACCAAAGCTAAGAGAAACTAGTAATTAAGATGAGGAAAAGAGAAGCAGTAAAGAAAGGAGAGAACTAAGCCAGAAGGACAGAGAAAAAAAAGAAACACAGGGTTTCCCCCAAAAATAAGACAGGGTCTTATTTTCTTTTGACAACCCCCCCCTCCCTGAAATAAGCGCTTAGCCTTATTTTCAGGGAGGTCTTATTATCTTTGAGGCGCAGGAGGCGGCGAGTGTAGTCACCTCATGGTGGCTGCTGCTATGTTGCGTGTTGCTTGGCCTGCCGCTTCATTAGCGTGACAGTGGCTAGGGTTGCAGGGTTGCGGCCATTAGGTAAGGGCGTGTGGAGTGCATGGGCCATGTTCCCCTCCTTTTCCTCCCCTCCGGCCTCGCCTCCTCACCTCATGTTGTTTGCGCGTCAAGCAACCAGAGCAGTGGTGGGTTGCAGACGGTATGCCCCAGTAACAGGCGTACCGGAGCCTGCCTGGAACACCGGATACCATTCCGGTATGGTGCTTTGGAGGGTCGACCCACCTGTCCGAGTTCCTTACCTGTCTTTTAAGGCTTCCACGCTCGTGCGTGGCACGAACAACACCTGCGCAACGCTCCGCTGAGCAGTTGGAGCATTACGAAGGCTTGTGGAAGCATCGCTGGCAGCTACAATGCATGCATGTGTACTGCGGGCATGCATGTGGGCAACGCAGGGCCCGTTCCAACTATACTAGTTGGAACGGGATCCGGAACCCACCACTGAACCAGAGGAAATGGCGGGGACCAGCTGTGCATGCGCTTAAAATTTTTCTGGCAGGGCTTATTTTAGGGGGAGGGTTTATTTTAGCGCATGGGCTCAAAAGCCCGATTGGGCTTATTATCCAGGGAGATCTTATTTTCAGGGAAACAAGTTACAAAGAAATCATTTCTGATTCTCCTTTACCTGAGTTATAAGTATGAATTTAAATCAAGGCCTGCAACAAAGCTTTAATTTTTCTCATTATTTTTTCTCATCCTGAGGGGTGCAGTGGCCTAGAGGTGGAGCTCTCGCCTCACAATCAGGAGGCGGTGGGTTCGATCCCAGGTAGAGGCAGGTATTTTTCTGTCTGGGCACAACATGAATTTATCTGCTGAAAAAAAAACCCCTCTGCATTGGTGACAAGAAGGGCATCTGGCCAGTAAACACTCAGCTCCATTCAGTTGGCCAGACTCCACCCTGCAAGGGATTTTAGGGTCATTAAAAGAAGATGATGATGGGGGTTTTTTTCTAATCCTCAAACTCATGCATCATATTTTCCATTTCACAAAAAAGTCCAGTTGGCATTAGTTGATTCTGATGCTCCGTTCTTATATGTGTGATTTTCTCTCTCCCTTTTACGCTCTTACTTTCCAGAAGAAGAGGGGCAGTGCCACCAATACGTGGCCAATCCTTATCTGAAAACCTTTTTGGGGGAAATTGTTGGAGAACTTCAAATACTAATGTGTTAAAAAGAGCTGATATGATAGCATCAATGCCAGCAGACTACTAACATGAGAAACCAAATAATATAGGTAGTTCTGTACTTACGACCATAATTGAGCCCAGCATTTCTGTTGCAAAGTGAGACAGTGGCTAAGTGAATTTTGCCCCATTGCACAACCTATCTTGTCACAATGAATCACTGCAGCGGTTAAGTTACTAACACGGTTGTTCAGTGAATCGGGCTTCTCCACTGACTTTGCTTGTCAGAAGTTTAACTTGATAATCTGACTCTGGGACATGCTGCAAGCGTCGTAAGTATGAACCGGTTGCCAGTTTGAATTTTGATCACCTGAGCATGAGGATGCTGCAAAGGTCATAAGCGTGGAAAAAAACGGTCATAAGACACTGTTTCAAGGCTATTGTAACTTCAAACAGTCATTAAATGAATTGCTGTAAGTCGAGAACTATCTGTGCAGTGTTTTTTTTCACTTTTAAGGCCATCGGTATATATATATATATATGTATGTATGTATGTATGTATGTATGTATGTATGTATGTATGTATGTATGCATGCATGTATATGCATATGCATATGTATATGTATATGTATATGTATATGTATATATATAATTGTTCCACAACACCCTGTTAGGGCCCCAATTAAGGGAGGAGACATACTGTTTCCTTTTCTACCTTTTGGCTCATCACCAGAGACCATCTAGACAGAAAGCCATGAGTTCCGTTGTGTATTTTCTTTTATATGTATATGTATATTTATATGCATATATGTATATTTATATGCATATATGTATATGTGTGGTGTGTATGTGTGTGTATGTTTGTGTGTGTGTTAGGTTTTTGAGCTGATCAATAAATAAATCAGGGAGACTAGTATAGATCTATTTCGAGCTTTTTAGCTCTCATCAGCTAGCCATAACCTTACTGGAATTTGAACCATGGCTGTATTACATGTTAGGCAAAGCCTTAGCCACTTAAGCCACTAGGTTCTCTTCCTGATCAGCTGAGACAGGAGGATAAGTATATACTTGTGTCACAACACCCTGTTAAGCCCCAATTAAGGGAGGAAGCATACTGCTTTCCTTTTCTGCCTTTCGGCTCATCACCAGAGACCATCTAGATGGAACTCATAGCTTTCTGTCTAGATGGTCTCTAGTGATGAGCCGGAAGGTAGAAAAGGAAAGCAGTATGCTTCCTCCCTTAATTGGGGCTTAACAGGGTGTTGTGTAACAAGTATACACACACACACACGCACACACACACACACGTATATATAAACATTTATATATACATCATAATTTAATATTTGCAGTTTGCAAATATTCTAAGTAAAGAAACAAACCCAACCTATACATTACATTTAATGGTAATGTGTGAACTTCCCGAAAGAGTTAATTCATAAAGTAGGCGCAACCTGTCCAAAGGGAACCATGGTTTTACAGAGAGACCTTTGAAGGACTCCCTAAGTGGGAAGAGCCTCTTCTGTTTATTTTTTTAAGCAAACAAAGGGTGACACTGGTAATGGAGCAGACTCTCTTTTCAGCCAGGAAGCATTTTTTTAAAAAGAAAGTCTAGGTGGAGAATTGAAGACGGTGCTGCCATCTGCTGCTGCTTCCCTTAATATCTCTGGAAATACACATGATAGCAGAATTCAAGTTGATTTTTTTTATAAATTAAATTTATACCCCGCCCTTCTCCTTGTTAGGACCCAGGGCGGCGCACAGGCATTATTAAAACCACAAAATACAATAAATATCAGTTAAAATATATTAAATTAGTTAACCCGTGCTAAAACCCATGTTAAAAACCTTCCCAAATTATAATTTATTTTTAAAAGTCAGAAACGGGGGGCTATCCTAGGCCGGCTTGCTGAAATAAATATGTCTTAAGACGTTGGCGGAAGAGGCAGAGGTCCGAGATAGTGCGAAGGTCGGGAGGTAGGTCGTTCCAGAGGGCCGGGTCCGCCACAGAGAAGGCCCTTCCCCTGGGTGTCGCCAACCGGCATTGCCCCGCCGACGGCACCCGGAGAAGGCCCTCTCTGTGGGAGCGGATCGGACGAAGGGATGTATGGGGCAGGTAACTTACTTATTTGCAAGTAAGACATCCCTCTTGATCAGTAGATCCTTCATTATGCCCAAAATTATTTTTTTGTGTATTTCACGAGAAGAGTCCTCTACTCCTCTGCTTATAATAGAATCCCTTATGCCATCAGGCTTGAAATTTTGGCCTCGGACAGCCTAGAACTACGCCACAGATGACCACGGAGACGTCTTCGGACATCACTGGCTTTTCGGCTTTGAAACAGAGATGAGCACCGCCCCCTAGAGTCGGGAACGACTAGCACATATGTGCAAGGGGAACCTTTACGTTACTCTTCCTTTGCTTTGAAATGAGGCTGTCTCCTTTTCCTGCCTTTTGATAAACCAGTTTATAATAAACTCTATTCTGAATTTGATAAACCAGTCGCTGGATTTTTGGTCGTGTTCCAAGCTCTCCAACATGTCTCTCTTTGGAGGTGTCGAACCACGCAAAAGATTGTTAAGGATATGTTTTCCAAGTGGTGTGCGATAGGGGCCTGTCCATTGGAGTTCTGGAGGGTCAAGAAAAGTAGGAAGGACATTTAAAAAAACAAATCTCAGTAATTGAACTGAGTTTGTATCCTGCTGGTTGGGCCTTTATTTCTACCAGTTTTCTAAAGTGCAGCAATTGTTTTTAAAAATTCCGCTACTACTTTAATATTTACTCTTTGAGGAGTTTTGGTTTTTAGTTTCGCCATCCAGTCGCTTTTTGCAAACAAGCAGAACTAAAAAGGGCCAATTCGTTTTGTCATTATTGATGTGCTTTGTAGGGTAGGAGAATTTCTTTGCTTTAATCGCAGCCTCATTCCAATTATGGATGGAGTCCAGGGGAGCTTTGCCCCCCCCCCAAAAAAACCCCTCCTTTCTCTCTCTTTTGAAAAGGCAAACAAGTTGGTGTCTTGATCTCCTTTTGTCCTTTTTCATTAGCAATGAAGCAAAGTTTTTGACTGCAAAAAATAAATAAATGCTGCTTGGTGCTTTTACAGGCTTTTCTTACTAATTGATCAGCTTCCATGTTAGCCTGTTCAGGTTGAGAAGAATCGTGCTGTTATTGTTTTAATTATTATTGCCACCATTATTCCATCCCCCCTCCTCCTTCAAAATTTGAACAGGCAATGCAACAGGAATTATTTAAGGGGGAAAAAAAACCCTTGGAGTAAAAAGGTATGAATGTGCAGACAAGAAGAGGAGAAAAGAATTAAACATTTTATGATTTGTCCAAAGTTGCAAAAGTTTCCAACAAGTTAGTTCTTCTTATGTATCCTGTTTTCCCGAAAATAAGACCTCCCTGGATAATAAGCCCAATTGGGCTTCTGAATGCATGTGTGAAAATAAGCCCTCCCTGAAAATATTGCAGCACAGCAGCAGTCATGAGGTGACCAAGCTTGCTGCCTCCTGCACCTCAAAAATAAAAAGACCTCCCTGAAAATAAGGCCAAGTGCTTATTTGAGGGGTCAAAAGAAAAAAAAGACCCTGTCTGGTTTTCAGTGAAACACAGTATCTTTAGAATTCTCTCCAATAAATTTCTTTTTCAAGAAATTTCTGCGTTCTATTCATTTAATGTTGTTGAGTGCTGAGGAAAGCACAGCTCCTGAGAGACAGAACAAACCCTCATAGTCATGTTAGTTCTGGGGGTAGGAGGAAAGTACAGTTAGATAGCTTGATTTGAGCTGATAAAAATGGTAACTTGGTTATCTGCCTGATTTATTTATTTTAAATTTATATCCCGCCCTTCTCCACAGAGGACCCAGGGCGGCGCACAGGAAATTTAAAACATACAAAATACAATAAATATAATTTAAAAAACTATTAAATAAACCTATCCTGCGCTAAAACCAAATTTTAAAAAACCCAGTTTAAAACTATCTAAAAGTCCCCATGGGAGGTTAGGCTAGGCCGGCTTGTTGAAACAAATATGTCTTAAGACATTGGCGGAAGAGGCGGAGGTCGGTGATGGTACGTAATTCAGGGGGTAGGTCATTCCAGAGGGCTGGCCCCGCCACAGAGAAGGCTCTCCCCCTGGGTGTCGCCAGTCGGCATTGTCCGGCCGACGGCACCCTGAGGAGGCCCTCTCTGTGGGAGCGTATCGGTCTAAGGGATGTATGGGGCAGGAGGCGGTCTCGCATATAACTAGGCCCCGAGCCATGGAGCGCTTTAAAGATAGTTGTCAAAACCTTGAAGCGCACTCGAAAGGCCACAGGAAGCCAATGCAGCTCGCGCAGGATCGGTGTTATGTGGGAGCATCTAGTGGCTCCCATAATCACCCGCGCGGCTGCGTTTTGGACTAGCTGTAGCTTTCGAGTGCACCTCAAGGGAAGCCCCATGTAGAGAGCATTACAATAGTAATATGTGAACCCGGAATTCCCCAGTCAGGAATGACCATTACAGAGAATTCTAAGACTTTTGCCCACTTCTTTGGAGTTTGCCAAGATTGAGAAGGGTCGAACAAAATGACTGAGTTAACAAGAAGAGCAACTAAGACGATTAAAGGCCTGGAGACTAAAACATATGAAGAACGGTTGCAGGAGTTAGGTATGGCTAGTCAAGAGAAAAGAAGGACCAGGGATAGCATGATAGCAGTATTTCACTATTTGAGGGGCTGCCACAAAGAAGAGGGAGTCAACTTATTTCCAAAGCACCAGAGAGCAGGACAAGAAACAGTGGATGGAAACTAATCAAGAAGAGAAGCAATCTGGAATTAACTTCCTAACAGTGAGGACAATCAACCAGTGGAACAGCTTGCCTTCAGAAGTTGTGGGTGCACCATCACTGGAGGTTTTAAAGAAGAGATTGGACAGCCACTTGTCTGAAATGGTATAGGTTCTCCTGCTTGAGCAGGAGGTTGGACTAGAAGACCTCCAAGGTCCCTTCCAGCTCTGTTCTGAATGAAAGATCTCCACTCTACTTTTGTTCTGTGAATGAATAGTATCTGCCACTAGAGGGCATCTATATTGCATCAATACCCATCTCGTTCTTTAACAGAAAAATATGCCTCTGAACTCTATTTAACGGAGAGTGGAAACTCTGAAGAGAAGAGCACGTTACCTTATATTGATGAATGATTCCGTCTACTAGCTACTGCCAGCTTTTACTAGCCTCCTATTCCGCATCTGTGAGATTGGAGTGCCTGCCATCCACAGCCAGCATGACAGTCAAGAGTGCTAAGCTGGAGCCGAGGGAGACGTGATGGCTCAGCGGTTAAAGACGTTGAGTTTGTCAGTTGGAAAGCTGACAGCCCGGGTTTGAGACCTGCGTGCTGTGTGATTATGTGAGCTCCCATTACTTGCCTCAGTTCCTGCCCACCTAGCAGTTCGAAAGCATGCAAATGCAAGTAGATAAATAGGTACCACTTAGGTGGGATTCCGTGCAACTCAGTGTATAGTCATTGTTAGGAGTATACTCCTAGTGTTGGGTAGTCGATATATAATACCATGATGACAAACAGTCCTTGTGGCTTTAAGACTGTTGGAATGCAATTAGAGACTGTAATTGGAGACTGTAATTACCTCCACTATAAGAGGAAGTCAGCTCTCTCTGCTGGATCGTGTCTCTTTGCTGATATCTCTACTGTTTGCTATCTGCTCGTGTGCCGTGACTGACTGTGTTTGAAGAAGGAAGAAGGAAGAATTGTGGATTGCTGACTGTAAGCAATTGTTAGTTTGTTAAGGACTTTGTTTGACTCACTTTACTATCACTGCTTGTGAAGCAGTAGTTTAGTTTTACAACACCAGTAAAGCTAATAGTTTTTTACTAACAGTGTCTGGGTTACTATTTGTGTGTTTACTAGCAACGTTTCTCTAGCTGCATATTCCGCTGCACAACTTTTCTGTCTTCCAAAGGAGAGATCCCCCAACAGTCATGCTGGCCACATGGCCATGGAAATGTCTTCGGACAACGCTGGCTCTCTCAGCTAAGTAATGGAGATGAGTACCGCTCTCCTAGAGTTGGACACGACTGAACAGGGACCTTTACCTTAAATCAGGGACAGGCAGAGTGGTCATTTGTAGACTCTTCTGCTTCATTCTCAACCCATTCTCAACATGGGTTGATTAGCTTTTAGTGCCAAAGTTTGCTAAAGCCGGCATGAATAAAACTGGCTATGAATATGTGAATTCCTCTGTCTTCAGTGACACAACATGAAGTGTACACAACTATCTTCAAAGAACAGCGCTGTGTGACTGTCTGCGGTCCAGTTATTTTTTGCTTCCTTGCCACCAAACCCAAAAATCATGTTTTTAAGAGGCAAATAAATAAATAAACTGGACTTTCTGCTTTTTCTTGGGAGACGTTTCTCTTCTCATCCGGCGGGTAAAAAAATACTGCACTGTAAATGAACTCTTGGGTTGGGTAAATGTAACTGGCTAGATTAAAATGAGAATAACTATAGGTAGTCCTCGACTTACCATCGTTAGTTTAGTGACTTTTCGAAGTTACAACAGCAATGAAAAAAGTGACCGTTTCCCACACTTACGACCATTGCAGCATCCCCGTGGTCACATGATCAAAATTGGGATGCTTGGCAACTGGACAGTATTTATGACGGTTGCATTGTCCTGGGGTTACATGCGATCATAGTTGGTGACCTTCTGACAAGCAAAGTCAATGGGGAAGCCAGATTCACTTAACTACCATGTGATCTAACTTAACAATGGCACTGATTCGCTTAACAACGGCGGCGGGAAAGGTTGTCAAATGGGACAAAGCTCATTTAAGAACGGTCGGGCTCAGCAGCAGAAATGTTGGGCTCCATTGTGGCCGTAAGTCGAAGTCCAGCTGGAGCTTGCAGCTTGGGATGCAAGTGAAAATCACAATTTCCATGTGGCCACGTGGAGAATCACAAATGAGGTTTCTCTGAAGTGATGCTTTAACACAGGGGTCTCCAACCTTTGCAACTTTAAGTCTGAAGGACTTCAGCTCCCAGAATTCTCCAGCCAGCAAAGAGCTGAAGTCCTTCAGACTTAAAGTTGCAAAGGTTGGGGACCCCTAATTTAAAATCACCACAAGATCCATGTGTTTGCTTGCCCCAGTAGCTGATGCAGATCCACCTGTTGACCCAACGTGAGATTTTTCCTTCTTTCCCAATTTGCTATGAATTGCAAATGTGTTGGGACTGGACCAGAGAGAGGCCTGCTGTTCCTTTCTGTCCTCTCCAGCTGGGTTATGCAAAATGTGATGGTCCTATTTGCGCCTTTGTGTGTGGTGTTTGCTCAGGTGGTGGTGGGCCTGGTCAATAAAGCCTGGCTTGGTCATGGGACCTTGTTTACTAAAAAGAGGATTCTAACTTTGGGCCGGCGGGGGCTAAAGAGCCCTGAGCATATCTCCTGATTTCAAATTGGATTATGGTTGAAAAGCTCCGCCAGTTTCAAGCTGCCCATCCCTTTCTTCGTGCGTCTGCTTGCTGCCTTGAGCTGCAGCAGGCCCTGGCCATGAAAGTGCCACAGTATTTCTCCAGATTGCATCATTTTTCAAGCTTTCATAACAATGTGGCTAGCCTAATATGAAACAGATATCAAAGGGGCTCTCTGTTTTCTGCCCGACTTACGATTTCCTTGTCGTTAAAAAAAAAGGTCAGCGGGTGGAAGGAAGAAGGCGAGGGGGGGGGAGAGGGCAGGGATGGAACAGCCACAGCACAGTTTGGCTGGGGAGGGGGGGGGAATGAGGAGGGACGTGCCTGAAAAATCTGCAGCCCCAGACTTTGGTTTGGAAATGAATAGCTGGTTCACATCACCAAAAGCTCTGGAAAGGATGCAGCTCTTCCAGATGTTTTTAATAAGGCAGCTTGGAAGCATCTCTTCAACAGGCGATGTTGATGTCGTTTTTTGGAGTCCCTCGTATCCTCAGGTTTCTCTGACAAAAAAGAAGAAGAAGAAGAAAGAAATCCATCTTCCACCAAACGTCCTCCAGCAATTTTTGAGCGTGGCTGTCCCAAAATAATGCTGGGCTGAAAATCGCGGTTGTCAGGGTTCCAAGTAACACCCCACAACGAAAGAAGACTCCTGAAGGGCCAATGCAAAAGATGGCTTCCAGATCTGACAGCGGTTTCTTCACTCCTCCACATGTGGTTAAATAAATGGTGGCTTAATGTAATGGAGCAGGCCCACGGAAATGGGCACAAACAAATTGACGCAATATAGAATAGAATAGAATTCTTTATTGGCCAAGTGCGATTGGACACACAAGGAATTTGCCTTTGGTGCAGATGCTCTCTCAGCGTACATAAAATAAAAGATACATTCTTTAAGGTTGTACGGTACAACACTTAATGATAGTCTTGGGGCACAAATAAGCAAGCAGGAAACAATATCAATATAAATGGTAACGCTACAAGCAACAAGTTACAGTCCTGCAGTCATAAGTGGGAGGAGATGGGGGATAGGAACGATGAGAAGACTAATAGTAATAGTAATGCAGACTTAGTGAATAGTTTGACAGTGTTGAGGGAATTATTTATTTAGCAGAGTGAGGGCATTCGGGGAAAAAACCTGTTCTTGTGTCTAGTTGTCTTGTTGTGCAGTGCTCTATAGCGTCGTTTTGAGGGTAGGAGTTGAAACAATTTATGTCCAGGATGTGAGGGGTCTGTAACAGTAGTGGGATTCAGCCGGTTCGCACCACTTTGAGAGAACCGGTTATTAACTTTCTGAGCAGTTTGGCAAACTGGTTGCTGGAAGAAATAATTATTTATTTATTTATTTATTTATTATTCGATTTATATACCACTCCTATCTCCATTTATTTATTTTATTTATTTTATTAGATTTATATCCCGCCCTTCTCCAAACGGACCCAGGGCGGCGGACTCAAAGATGGACTCAATTAGGGGAGGAGAGAACCGGTTGTTAAATCATTTGAATCCCACCACTGGTCTGTAAATATTTTCACAGCCCTCTTTTTGACTCTTGCAGTGTACAGGTCCTCAATGGAAGGCAGGTTGGCGTTAATTGTTTTTTCTGCCGTTCTGATTCTCCTCCGAAATCCGTGTCTGTTTTGTTGGGTTGCAGAACCAAACCAGACAGTTATGGAGGTGCAGATGAAGAAGACTCAATAATTCCTCTGTAGAACTGAATTAGCAGCTTCTTGGGCAGTTTGAGCTTCCTGAGCTTGTTCAAAACAGATGCAAAATGCTTCTCTTGACCCTGCCTCTGTCTATCCCTGATGAGGTTACTAGTTTGGGTAATGAAACGCTTGCAAGGAAAAAAAACTTCCCTCGGAGAGCACCAAAAGTTCCTTCATTTCAGTCCTGAGCTACAGATATTCTCCTTGACAGATATTGTTTTGACTCTTCATTTGTCCTAGAGTTGAATGGAAGATTGAAGCTGTCAATCTTCGGATGATAAAAGCAAACTTATTGTGCAAATGAGTTTTATTTTTAATTATGATACGCCAACTTTTTTCTTTCTCCCAGAAATTTTGTTAATGGCCAGATTAGTAATAGCTTCCTTTGAGAAATTTACACACCCTTTTTTTGTTTTGTTTTGCTGGTAGCTTTTTCAGTCAGGCCAATAACCCTGAGAGTTTAAAACAGGAAAAAGAAGTTCCAAGCTGGAATAAAGTCTAGGGTTAGGGTTAGGGTATCTTCCTTTCCCCAGAGTTGAGAAAGAATTTGTCTGAAAAAGGCAGCCTACATGTGATAGATTAGAGACTCCATATAAATCGGAGCAAAGCAGAGCGGGTCGAATTGTGTGTGTAACCAATCTGGCTATTTCTCACCACAACTGTTTACAGCATGAGAAAACTGTGGCCTGCCCCAGAACAAGCTGAGGCGGCAGCTGTTCAATGTTGAAGATGTTTAGCTGAACCCGTGAAAAACAAAAGCAAATAGAGAACTCAGCCCAAGGTGCTCTGATTTAAATGCGTATCTCGCTGGGTCCCTCGGATTATTTAGTTAGGCCCAGCAGGAGAACTGAGGTGGAATTTGGAGAGGTGGTTTGGAAAGTTGGGTTGCTTGGAATTTGGCATGTCCCGCTGTGGGCAGAAACCTCAGACCATGCTGATGGAAAAGGTCTCGATGCATATCCAGTACAGCTTGCAGCTTCTGAGAAAACACACTGTATTCCATGTTCAGAAGTACAACGCCTCCTGAGAAGCACACTGGAGTGCTGTCACCTCTAGATCTCCAAGAGTTTGGGTTGCAGTCAACAGGAAGATTTAGTAGGCTACCTATAGTAATAACACTTAGACTTATATACCGTTTCCCAGTGCTTTACAGCCCTCTCTAAGCAGTTTACAGAGTCAGCATATGGCCCACCCAACAATCTGGGTCCTTGTTTTAGCAACTTCGGAAGGATGGAAGGCTGAGTCAACCTTGCTCAAATGAAAATAGCAATGGAGCTTACAATTTAGACTTATATACAGCTTCACAGTTCTTTTAAAGTCCTCTCTAAGCAATTTACAGAGTCAGCATCTTGCTCCCAACAATCTGGTCCTCCTTATACCTATGCATATATGTACAATTATTATACATCCATACATCCCTTCGTCCGATCCGCTCCCACAGAGAGGGCCTTCTCAGGGTGAATGCCGGTTGGCGACACCCAGGGGAACGGCCTTCTCTGTGGCGGGTCCTACCCTTTGGAACAACTTACCCCCTGAACTGCGTACCATCTCAGACCTCCGCCTCTTCCGCCAGTGTCTTAAGACACACCTTTTCCATCAAGCCGGCCTAGCGTAACCTCCCGTTGTGACTGCTCCTATATAGTTTTAATTTGGGGGATTTTAATCGATTTTAGCACAGGGTAGGAGTTTAATATGTTTTTAAATTTTGTATTTTGTAATATTTGTTATGTTTTACATTTCCTGTGCGCCGCCCTGGGTCCTTTTAGGAGAAGGTGTGGGGTATAAATCTAAATAAAATAAAAAATAAATAAATTATCACTTTCAATTACTCATCTAACTATGTCTGTTATCTCTAAGTTTCCCTAATCTCAACTGGTTTTAGGTTAATCTTTTATCTATCAGCCTGTATCCTTCCAGTAATAAAACAATATCACACCCTCTGCCATTTGTGGCATAATTCTTCTGAACATATCCTTAATCTAATTTGTGTGGACTTTTCTTTGCAGTCCATCATTTGTAAGTTCTTTCCTGTCGTTTTGGATCTCTTCTTCTTCCTCTTCCTCTTCCTCTTTTTCTTCTTTTTTCCCCCAAAGCAATTTGTATTGGTTTTTACAAATTATAAAAGGAGAAAGGGGTATATAGGGTATACAATATACATTTTAGAGCTTCCATGTCAGGGGTGGTGGTTGCATTTGGGTCCTCGTACAGGATATTGTTAAGTAATTGGTGGTGAGAGAGAGAGATATATCACATTTTAAAATTCATACATTCAATCTTTGTTTTGTATTAACATCCATTTCAGGAATTACAGTAATTCAAAATAAACTTATTTTTGAGATCTGAGTCTTTTTGCTATTGTGTCTTCTTCCTCCCTCCCTCCCTCCGCGGGCGGGGCCATGGCCCCTCCCGTTCCCTCTTCTTCATCTCCCAGGATTGAGGAATGCTTTTTGAGAAAGGCCTCCGCCTCTCCTACTGTTTTAATTCTAATCCTACCTCCATCCCATTCTTCTTCTTCTTCTTCTTCTTCTTCTTCTTCTTCTTCTTCTTCTTCTTCTTCTTCTTCTTCTTCTTCTTCTTCTTCTTCTTCTTCTTCTTCTTCTTCTTCTCCTCCTCCTCCTCCTCCTCCTCCTCCTCCTCCTCCTCCTCCTCCTCCTCCTCCTCCTTCTTCCTTAGTCAGTTTAATTTTAAGTGTCAGGGTTGTTATCAATGGTGTTACTAGTAAAGTTTCTTTCTTTAATATCATAGGTTCTTTTGTTGTTTCTTCTTCTATATCTTGCCATCTGAGGTGGAGTTCCCACTCATCTGATTCATCTTTCCATGTTCCACTTTTCCCATTGCCGGACATAAGCCATTTATCGAGAGGATCAGCCATTTTAGTTTCTTTGTGGTTATTTTCCTTCTTAGTGCTTAAGGAACCGACCTCTGTTTTTTCTTTTTGATATGTGACTCCATCCTTTTCCTCATATTCTCCAATTAAATGAACTAATTTTTTTTCAAGTGGATTAGAGTATTGCTGTATAGCTTCCATTATTTTTTGCAAGGTAACGTTTTCTTGTTGTTTAATATACGCCATTGTCTTCACTTGTTGATGAAAAGAAAAGAAAAGAAAAGGGCTGCTACCCTGGCTTAAGGGATGCTTTTAAATTCACAATCAAGTCTCTAGTTAAAATTAGACTTCAAAAAAGCATTTGTAAAGAAAAACAAGCAATTCTCCTTTCACTTTTAAGCAAACTGCTGCTCTTTGAACTTAATCCACCTAAATTTACAGGTAGCATCGCCATTTTCCCTTCTGTTGTTTCAAGCATTATAATTTTTCTTGTGTCTTTTTATACCTAAGTTGTTTCAAAAAGAAATTAAATTCTTAGGTATTCTCAGGTGTAGTAAAAAGAAGAGAAAAAGGTTTAAAAGTCACACATACTAATGAAAAGGAAGAGATTTAGTCCAATCAGGAAAAAAAAATTGAAGAGGAAGAAAAAACTTACTCTGTTTCTTTTGAGAGTTCTTCATAGGTTCCGTTTGAAATATCAATGAGAAAGTTTGTGATAACCCACTGATCAAGTCCTCCAGTGCTTAATTCCAACGCTTGTTTTCAATTTTTTTTGTCTTTTAAAAGTTTCATCTTAGTTTAGAAGATTTTTCTGGGATATCTCTTTTGTAGCTGTCTCTTTAAGACATTCCAGGTAGAATCACTTTCACTTCTTACTCCTTAAAGGAGCCATCTGCAACTTTGCCAGCCTGGGGGGGGGGGGGTCTGTCTGTTTACCGTGGATTTGAAGCCTTTCCTTTGGACCAAAAGGGACTTTGCGATATCCCTGTGGTGAGCAAAGCAAAGCTTTGTCTTTGCTGCCCCTTCAGGACAGTTTAGGTCCAGTGGACCATCCAGCGGCAAAAGAATCAACGATGATCTTGCAGCAGCAGGATTAAACGTATCATTGCAACGCAGGCTCCACCTTCCGGTAGTTCCCAAAATTTTGATTCAACATGAGTTGGGGTTATTGGAATTGCTCTGTATACCTGGGAGGATCTAGGTTGAGAAGTGGTCCATTAATGTAGGTAGGGTGAATGTGAACATAAGGATGCAGAATTTTGACAAAGACTTTCTGAACCTTGTAAGCAGGGTGGAATCATTGGAACATTAACACATTAATAAATCAATTTGGATGTAACAGTCTTTGTATTCAGGACTGAAGTGGGATATTGTATGCCTTATAAGCCCCATCCTTTTCTGGAAAGCTCTACCTGTGTTGCAGAACCAAAGAGCACCAGTGAGATCTTTCTAAACACGAAAAGCAGGAAGATGACACTCATTCAGTAACATATTCTAAAAACAACAACTTCTCTGAAAGGAATTGTTATGATAAGCTTCAGTTAATATATCGGACTAAAATGTAGTTTGTTGTACAATCTAGGGCTATACTCATCTATCACCACTCTTGCATCATGACTGAGTCACTTCTTCATAAGTTAAACTCTGTTCTTTTAATATTTTCAAATGTTTCCATTCCTTCAGCGACTCTTCTCGTCCTGCCCATCTATTGGAAAAACTGAGAAACCCCTTAGTGTGACCTTGTCGAGTGGCTGAGCCTGTTCCTTGGGGTCCAAGCAGAAGACAAGAAACAGTCTGAATAAGTCTTTAGCATCTAAATTGAGTCAAGCTCAATTTATCTCACCTTAAAGGGTATACTAGGCTTGGAATAAAGAGGGATGCGGTGGCTTAGTGGCTACGACGCTGAGCTTGTCGATCAGAAAGGTCGGCAGTTCGAATCCTTAGCATCGCATAATGGAGTGAGCTTCCGTTACGTGTCCCAGCTTCTGCCAACCTAGCAGTTTGAAAGCACATAAAAATGCAAGTAGAAAAATAGGAACCACCTTTGGTGGGAAGGTAACAGCATTTCATGCACCTTTGGCATTGAGTCATGCTGGCCATATGACCATGGAGATGTCTTCAGACAGCGCTGGCTCTTCGGCTTCGTAATAGAGATGAGCAGGCAAGATAGGGCTCTCAGGCACAATTAATCAGGACTATACGTTAAGTTCCAGTTAAGATGATTTACTACTCATGCCTTTACACAAGAATCTAATGATTCTTAAATTCTAATGATACTTTAAGACGAATTTAGTCAGCACTAAATTGTCACTAGATAAGAGTTAATGGAATTCAACAGAATTTAGAACATTTGTGGAAATGTAATGACTCCAGACTGATTCCTCTCTTGACTCCACCCCATGCTCTTCCTGTCCTTCTCCTAGTAATTAGGAAATGTACCAGGTTTAATAGATTATTCTGAGTCTGCAGAAAAGATTGGAAGCAGAAAAAGATCTGCTGTAATAACCTTAGAGATATATTGGGTGGCAGAGTAAGTATCCAGTGGCAAAGATTTCTGTGACTACATTTCCTTTTCCATTTCAATAAATCTGGTTAAAGAAGACACTGAGAATCTTGCTACTCAATGGTGGAGGACTGATTTAAGCTTGAAAGTATAATTATAAAGAGGTGAAGCAATTTGATAAAATTAATCCCCTATCTCTTACATAAAAAATTAAGTTAGATTGAAAATGTCTCCCTGTACATTCTGGTGGCTTCATAAATCTCATCTGGTTCTTAGCTCTCTCAATGAAATGTTAGTATGGTTCTTAATCCACGCAGTGGCTCAGTGGCTAGGATGCCAAGCTTGTCAATCAGAAAGGTTGGCAGTTCAGCAGTTCGAATCCTTAGCGCTGCGTAATGGAGCTCCCAGCTTCTGCCAACCTTGCAGTTCAAAAGCATGTAAAAATGTAAGTAGAAAAATAGGAACCACCTTTGGTGGGAAGGTAACAGCCTTCAGCATTGATTCATGCCGGTCACATGACCACAGAGATGTCTTCGGACAGCGCTGGCTCTTGGGCTTTGAAATGGAGATGAGCACCGCCCCCTAGAGTCGGGGAGAACTAGCACATATATGCGAGGGGAACTTTTACCTTATCTTATAGTTCTTAATAATATTTTTATTCTGTGTTTCTTTAATATTTTAACTGGTTTTTACGTTTATAATTTGTAAGCCACTCAGCATCACTTTGTAGGGTAGTTGGATAGTATAAAACTATAATGAGTAAATGAATAAATGAATGAATGAATGAATGAATGAATACTACTAAAGCCAAACCAAATGATTTGCATTATGGCTGACTGTTATTTGCTGTACCCAGCCAATGACTAATAAATAAACATAATAGCTCCATATACCCTTTAGAAGGAATTGCCAGATCTACAAATTTTACTGAACAATAATACAACTGTTTTGGGATTTTATACAAGTTCCACCAGCTGGCAGCACTTGGATGGCTTTATCTAGTCTTTATGGAGCCAACCAGGGTTGTGCCTTCAAATCTGATCATCTGATCAACTCCTCAGGAAAACTAAGCCAGACTGTGATAGCAGGTTTTTTTTTTCAAGTCTGTCTTTATGTCTTCCATCCCTCTTTTGCCCAATGGAAAAGGGGGAAGAAGTAGGTGGGCTGGTTTCAGTCTATTTGTAATACTCTCCCACGTCCTTTGATGTAACACATGTTTATTGGTATTTCATAATCTGGTGCTTCCCTAGCAACGTCTGAATTCTCTGGGGTTTTCTCCCTGGTTTGCTGTAGCCAGTTCAATACTTAGATGGGTGAGCCATATGACATCTTAAGACTGTAGGCTAGACAGAACTAAAAATAATAATAATAATTCCAGAATAAGGCAATGAGAAACCACTTCCACAAATTACCCCAAAATGTCAAGATAAGGTTACGGCCACCAAGTTTCGGTCAAAGGAGACTTTTTCTAATAGGAATCCAATGATTGTGCTTTGGGAAAATCGTGGCTTATGGCTTTGCCTTGCATGTTAACCAGGCTCCTTTTGGGTCCAACAAATGATGGTTTGAAGAAGTACGGTCTTGGGGCCCCTCACTGATTAAAGTCTTGTCAATGGAGCCCTCCCAATTACATTTCAGGGCTTAAGATGTGAAGTCCTAGCAGTGTTCTAGCAAGATCCCCTCTAGTGAGCTTTCTGGTAGGTCCAGCTCTTACTGATGGGATTATTCAGCTCCGAATAATAATTATTCAGCTCAATTATCCAGATTTTGTTTTTGGTGCCTGCCTAGAGCATCTGGCTTTTACAGCACTCAGAAACCATAATTAGCAGATCATGTTTTCTCTGCTACTAATATATCTAATGCTGCATATTTCCCCACCAAGTCTGTCTGTTTCTCTCTCTCTCTCTCTCTCTCTCTCTCTCCTCCCTCTCCCTCCCTTTCACTCTCTCTTTCCCTCCCCCTCTCTCTGTCTGTTTCTTTCTTTCTTTCTCTCTCTTTCTGTCTCTGTCTCTGTCTCTCCCTCTACCCCTCCCTCCCTCTCTCTCATTCCCCCTCTCCTTCTCTCTCTCTCTCTGTCTGTTTCTTTCTTTCTCTCTCTTTCTCTTTCTCTCTTTCTCTTTCTGTCTCCCCCCTCCCTCCTTCCCTCCCTCTCTCTCAGTCCCTCCCTCCCTCTCCGTCTGTCTGTCTGTCTGTCTGTCTGTCTCTCTCTGCGTACTAGAATTAGTCCAGCGGAACTTAGATAGCTATCTTGTTATAAGGTCTTAGGGGGCTTGCAGTTCATGTAGAAAACGTTAATGTGTTTCCTCCACGTCATGATGCCTTCAAACCTTTGCAAGATATTTTTTATCACGATGGAAGGCCCTCCTCCCATAGTTTACCCCCTATTGCAATCAGATTATGGAACATCTGCCTGTTGGCTTTCCATCTTAATCAAACTCTGCCATCTTTTCCACCGCAATAATAGCAGAAATGCTCAGGGGATGGGTGAGGCCAAACAACTATCACATCCAGCTATGGTCTTTCCCAAATGGCCGATCAGAGGCACACCCTCCCTCCCTCCCTCCCTCCCTCCCTCCCTCCCTCCCTCCCTCCCTCCCTCCCTCCCTCCCTCCCTCCCTCCCTCCCTCTTTCTTTCTTTCTTTCTTTCTTTCTTTCTTTCTTTCTTTCTTTCTTTCTTTCTTCTCTAGAAGAAAGAATCAGGATTAAAGCAACATGGGCGGGTGGAGAAGGGGAACTAGAGGAAGACCAGCCAGGGCTGAAATGGAGGCTGAAAAAGACTCCAATGATCTCGAAAACAGGAAACTGGGTGGCAGTGTGTTCTCCAGCCTCGGCCGCTGTGAATAAGCCATTGAGAAGCAGAGGCAGCGAGCGCTTTGGCCAAGGCGAAGGTAAAGATGGGAAGGGGAGGGGTCCCCTCTTTCAAAAAAACCCTTTGGCTAAGAACAAAAAAAAGGGGATCGCTTTTTCCCCTCCTTTGCACAAGTCAATCGTGCATTTTGTTCCTTTTTCTCTGCTCACAGCAGAATTGAGTCCTGAATATGCCCCCCCACCCACCCAAGTTCCTGTCTGTGTTTTGAGAAGCTCTGAGCCAGCCGGCTGTGTTGGATTTCAGACAGCTCTGGGCCCGGATTCTTGCCCTTTGCAATATCCAAAGTGGTCCTTCCCAAGATCAGCGCAAGCGTCAGCCACCCATCCCCTTTGGGGAACGGCAGCTTTCACCCCCTCCCCTCCTCCCCATTTGGAAGAGAAAAGGAACCGGGGCCCGTAGGAGGAGAAGACGGCCCTGCCTGCCTCCTCCCGCCTCTCTCCAAAGAGATGAATCATATTCCCACAATTGCAATTAAATTTTCTGCTCTCACAGAATCCTGGGGCAGTGAGCAAAACCGTGACGTCTGATCTTGGGTCAAGAGGGAGGAGGGAGGTGTCTCCCCTACTTCCCCCTGCCTGTTGCTGTCATTAGGCTTTTCTTCTTCAAAACTGATTCCAGAGCAAACTTTCGAGGCTGGGCGAAAAGACGACCCTCTTTTGGGAAGTAGCTTAGGAAACCAATTTAGGGGCAGCCGTTTATTGTCCTAATTTTTAAAAATAGCATTATTATTATTTTTATTTTCCTTTTTACTGGCTGGTCTTCCCTCCGGTCTCATCCTTTAGCATTTTCTTTTGGCTTGAGTTGCCAACTCAGTTCCGTTGGAATTAGAACTTGTGAGCTCAGTCTTGCCTCGTCTTCTTTTCCTTCTTCTTTTGGTGGGTCTGTTTGAGACGTCCAGCTGTGGCTGTTTCTTCTCCTTTTTCTGGATGCAAAGTCTCTTCTTCTCTTTTTTATTTTTTTAAAAAAAGAGAGACTGGAGAACGCTTCAGCGAGAAGTTTCAAGGAAGACTTGCTGTTCTGTTTTGTTTTGTTTTTAAATCAATCAATCAGTTTTTGCAAAGGCTAACCGTCTCCTTCTGCGCCTCCATCCTGCTTGCCGGTCTAACTTTCCATACAAGCCACCCTGTTCCAAGAAGGTTTTATTATTATTATTTTTTTCCAAATCAACCAGCTGGACTGCTGCTGGGCTGTGTTTTCTTCCTGGCTGAACTCTTGCAATTCAGAGAAGGGATCTCTCCAAAGCACAAGGAGGGACCCTCGGCCAAGGCATCCGGGAGAGGCTTCTGGACTGCTCGATCCTCTCTAGGAGTGAATGGTTGACTTGGCTCCCTTCTGCTGCTTCTTTCCTTGGACAAAATGTACGAGAGGCACAAGAGACGATACAGCCTGTGCGAGATTTCCAAAGAGGAGAGGGCTGTGGAAGTGGTGCTACTGAAGGTAGGGCATTGCTTGTGTCTTTGGCTGAGCTGCGCCTCCTCCGTTCGTATCCCTCCTTTAAGGTGACCAGGGTCAGATCCTGGGTATCCCCCTTTCTTCCTTTCTCTTGCGAAGGGAGTCTTGGATTCTCATCAGGGATTGGTCTCTTGCCAAGGACAGGATTTGAAATAGGAGAGTAGCAGGGCGATATCTGGGACCCGTGGTTACTTAGAGGCATGTTCCTGGTAAGATACCCAAGGACTTCGGCAGAGGATTTTGCAGTAGACAAAGAGGAAGCATTTGCTAGGTTTGAATGGGTAAATTACTTAGGTAAAGGTTCCCCTCGTACGTATGTGCTGCTAGTTACCTTCCCACCAAAGGTGGCTCCTATTTGTCTACTTGCATTTTTAACCTGCTTTCGAACTGCTAGGATGGCAGAAGCTGGGACAAGTCACGGGAGCTCACTCCGTTACGCGGCGCTAGGGATTCGAACTGCCGAGCTTTCTGATCGACAAGCTCAGCGTCTAAGCCACTGAGCCACCACGTCCGTATAAATTACTTAGATGTCTCTAAAATGTATTTTAAATTTTGTTTTAAAAAAAATGTTTTTTTATTGAAAGGGTTAGCAGTCCTATGCATAGGAGGAAAACACAATGACGATGATAAATACCATTTAAAAAAAAAATGTTTATGGTCCCGGCTGTGTGTTTCATGCAGTCTCTTTGTCAGTTGGCATCGTTTTCTCATGGCAGCAGTTTGCAGTTGGTTTCGGCTAATATTTTGATGAGAAAATTGCGTAGCTGTAATTTAGATATATATTTTTTGTACTATGCATTTTGCTTCTGATTTTTTCCCCTTTTTCCCAAGGGTGTATTAGGGAGGAATCTGGGCTCTGCTTCTGCACCCTTGCTACAACTAGCCCAAGAAGGAGTGGCCTTTCCTATGTTACTCTGCCCAATTTGTGGCTAAATGGTTGTTCAGGGGATATTTTTTTTGCTTTATGTAGGCCTTCCAGTGCTTATGTCCCACTAAATCCATCACCATTGAGTTTCATGGCAGAGAACAAGGCTGAATCCATTTTCATTTCTTCCCCATTTTATTTTATTTTTCGCATATCCAGTTTTGCAACTTCCTATGAATATCTATTCCACCCCCCATAATAATAATAAAACATATTGGAATTTTAATAGAGACGTCCTATTTTAATCATACATCATCACCCTCTCCCACCTACTTTTGAAGTTGGTATGCATCTATCTATCTATCTATCTATCTATCTATCTATCTATCTATCTATCTATCTATCTATCTATCTATCTATCTATCTATCTATCTATCTATCATCTACCTACCTACCTACCTACCTACCTACCTACCTACCTACCTACATCTATCTATCTATCTATCTATCTATCTATCTATCTATCTATCTATCTATCTATCTATCTATCTATCTATCTATCTATCTATCTATCTATCTATCTATCTATCTATCTATCTATCTATCTACCTACCTACCTACATCTCTCTCTCTACCTACCTACCTACCTACCTACCTACCTACCTACCTACCTACCTACCTACGTCTGTCTATCTGTCTGTCTGTCTGTCTGTCTGTCTGTCTGTCTGTCTGTCTGTCTGTCTGTCTGTCTGTCTGTCTATCTATCTATCTATCTATCTATCTATCTATCTATCTATCTATCTATCTATCTATCTATCTATCTATCCATCCACCAGCTCTCTCTCCTGGTCCCAAAGTTTTCAGTCTGTTTTTGTTTGACTCTCCCGCCCCCCAACTGGAGTTAGTTGTGCCTTTAAATAAGGAGTGTGGAGGCGGATACCTCTCTTGGCTAACGGTCCCTGGCATTTTTCCACTCTCCCCCTTTCCCCACGCGGATGCTTTCCAAGCTAAAATTAGTAGCTGCTCCACCAAACAGTAAGGTGGCAGTCTGAGAATGTTCTGTCACTCTGAAGAGCTTGACTTTCCTGGCAGAGAAAGAGGCAGTTGAGAGAAAGCAGCCAGTGGAATGGCTCGCAGACTCTGGCTTGGATGTATGAATTCAGAGAAATGGGGAAGAGCCTAAAATGGAGGCTGCGAGGGGAGAGGTCATGCATCCTTTCCTAGATCTTTTTGAACTGGAATAGCAAGTTTTTTTAAATGGAATTTAATGAAAGGAAGCAGTGCAGAACCCAAGGATTGGATCATCCGTTGCATTCTACGCAGAACGTAGAATCATAGAACGGGAAGGAACGTCAGAGGTCTTCTAGCCTGAAACCCCTACCTACACCAGTGGTGGGATTCAATTTTTTTTACTACTGGTTCTATGGGTGTGGCTTGGTGGGCATGGCTTGGTTGGCGTGGCAAGGGAAATATACTGTAAAATATACTGTAAAATGACTCGGGAGGCAGAGAATAGTTGGGGGCGGGGCCAGCCAGAGGTGGTATTTACCGGTTCTCCAAACTACTCAAACTTTCCACTACCGGTTCTCCAGAACTAGTCAGAACCTGCTGAATACCACCTCTGCCCTACACCACTTCAGACAAATAATAATCCAACATCTTCTTAAAAACTTCCAGTGTTGGAGCATTCACAACTTCTGGACGCAAGGTGTTCCATTGATTAATTGTTCTCACTGTTTGGAAATTTCTCCTTAGTTCTAAGTTGCTTCTCTCATTGATTAGTTTCCACCCATTGCTTCTTGTCCTGCCCTTGGTTAGACATACCTAGTTCCCTAGTTCAACAGACAATTTAGCCTCCCACACCCTTTATCACCTTCATTGCTCTTCTCTGCACACTTTCTAGAGTCTCAGCATCTTTTTTTGTTTTGTGTTGTGGTGACAAGTCAGTAAACAAAACCCAACAAAAGCATCCTGCAGTTTTGCAGAAAACCAGAGAGAAGTTGTTCAGTTGAGTTTGGACTTGGAGAAGTATCCTGGTTTGCAAGAAGAGCCGCAGTCTTCCGTGTTGAAAGTTTCAATTTCAGCTATCTCAGATTCTGTTGTGAGAAAACAGTTTAGACATATAGAAAGGAATGTTGAGAATAGAATAGAATAACAGAGTTTGAAGGGACCTTAGAGGTCTTCTAGTCCAACCCCCTGCTTAGGCAGGAAACCCTACACAACTTCAGACAAATGGTTGTCCAACATCTTCTTAAAGACTTCCAATGTTGGAACATTCACAACTTCTGGAGGCAAGTTGTCCCACTGATTAATTGTTCTCACTGTCAGGAAATTTCTCCTCAGTTCTAGGTTGCTTCTCTCCTTGATTAGTTCTTCTTGTCCCACCTTCAGGTTTAATTTTGCAAGATTTTTCATGGCAGGTTATGCAGGAGCCTGATTTATTATCATGGGTGGGAAGACACTGTGCTCAGGGCCAGTGCTATGATGGTCTTACCCTTCCAAGTGTTTAACTGTCATTTGACTTAGGTGCTCAAGCTTTTCACTGCAGCCCTATGAACAAGACATGTCCTTCTTGGGTAGGAAAGGTAGCATTCGTAGCTGTATCCTGTGCCCCACATGCCCTCCGTTCTTTCAATTCGTAGATATGATTGTAAATCGTATATTAACAGTCACATTGTTAAGGTAAAGGTAAAGTTCACCTCGCAGATATGTGCTAGTCATTCCCGATTCTAGGGGTCGATGCTCATCTCTGTTTCAAAGCCGAAGAGCCAGCGCTGTCCAAAGACGTCTCCATGGTCATGTGGCTGGCATGACTAAACGCCGAAGGCGCATGGAACCTTTCCACCAAAGGTGGTTCCTATTTTTCTGCTTGCGTTTTTACCTGCTTTCAAACTGCTAGGTTTGCAGAAGCTGGGAGAAGTAACGGGAGCTCATTCCATTATGCAAAGCTAGGGATTCGAACTGCCAAACTGTTGACCTTCTGATCCACAAGCTCAGCGTCTTAGCCACTGAGGCACCATGTCCCTTCATGTTAGTCATTCATTGGCAATTAGTAGAGGTGAACTGAAGGCTCTTAGGTTTTATGAAGCCTGTTGTGCTGGAAGTCAAAACCTGGAATTTGGGGACATAGTGCAACGCAGATGCAGCTTTGGACAAACAGGAAAAAAAAAGGCATGTCCTCTGCACGCTGGAAGCTAAATTAAAACATGATTAAAGGAAATGTGAAACCCCAGGGTTTAAAAAGGAAACGAACGTTAAAAATAATCTGTTTCCCTCTCCCCCCTCCTCCCCCGGTCTGTTTTGGTAAAATTACTTGCTATAACTGTGTTCAGAAGTTTGAATTCTGCAGAGGACTTGATTCTTGGCAGGGAGATATGGACTGAGGTAACCCAGGACAGGCTGGAGCAGAGCACTAAAGCAGTAGCTGGAGAGAGGGCTCTCTTTCACCTCTCTGGATTAAACCATAGCAGGTGATAGTAAAGACTCCGGGGTCCTGCGGTCCAAGCAGGTATGAGTCAGGTGGAGCTACTTTTAGCCTTTGAAAAGCTCTCCCTTCTCCAGAGGTTTGTGTGATGTTGTGATTTGCAGTGTGACATGGAGGGGCAGGTGGGCATGGGGGGGTGGAAGGGATCGTATATGTGATTTGATTCTGTACCGTCAAGTCGTTGTTCACTCTTGGCGACCACATACATATTCTCCAGGATGATATGCCCGTAGCCTGCTCATTCAGGTAGTGTATGCATCATCAGTGTAGCAATAGCAATAGCACTTATATACCACTTTACAGCCCTCTCTAAGCGGTTTACAGAGTCAGCCTCTTGCCCCCAACAATTTGGGTCCTCATTTTACCCACCTTGGATGGATGGAAGGCTGAGTCAACCTTGAGTCTGGTGGGATTCAAACTACCAAATTGCAGGCAGCTGGCAGGCAGCAGAAGTATCTTGCAGTATTGACCGTGCTATCATGTCTCATTGATGTAACTCAGTCCATCTCCTGTCTATGGGTTGTCTAATTGCATCTTTCTATTTTCCTTCCTCTCTCTCTGTTCCTCCATCTATTCCTCCCTTCCTCCCTCTTTCCCCTGTCACTCCCCTTCCTTCCTTCCTTCCTTCCTTCCTTCCTTCCTTCCTTCCTTCCTTCCTTCCTTCCTTCCTTCCTTCCTTCCTTCCTTCCCCTGTCATTGCCCTCCCTCCCTCTTCTCCAAAGAATTAAGGTTCTACATAATGTGTCGGAATGAAATGTGTAACAGAACAGGAATCATATTGATTCTGCTTTTAATTCAGCATAAAGGAAATGAAGCAAACATTAGCATTTGTCCTGAGGTTCCTCATCACTTTTTGAAGCACAAGATTAATACGGCGTGTTAGAAAACCCAAAACCCAATTCTATTTACTTGATTCGTTGGAAGTCTGACCCAGTCGAGATAAAGAGTTTGTTAATTTATTTCATTAATCAAATTTTTATGGTCACCCACCTCATGGTAAGTGGAAAACACTCCAATAAAACAGTAAAATAAATAAAAGACGGCCTCAAACTGCGATGTAGTAATTATCCCAAGAGCATTCAGCACAATAAATGCAGAACTGAAACAGAACAAGAGAATACACAGGCTGCGTGGAAAGATGCCCATTGATTTCTCCTCTCTCTCCCTGTGCCTTAGATTAATCGCGACAACTGGTGCCCTGTTGAACCTTCTCCAGATTCCTTACTGTTGGAGCAGAAGCATCCTTGCAGCTCTGCAGGTAAGAGAAACAGGTTTTCTTTGTCATATGGAAGTAAGGGGAGGGCTGTGTTGTTCCCAAATCTTATACAGTGGTACCTCGGTTCACGAACGCCTCTGTTCACGACCAATTCGGATTACGACCAAAAATTTCCCAAAAAATGTGCCCCGGTTCACGAACACCGTTTCGGTTCACGAACGGAAAAGTTCGTAAAAATACGCTCCGCTTCACGAACTCCGCCTCGCTTCACGAACTCCGCCTCGCTTCACGAACTCCGCCCTTGCATCACGAACAGAAAAGTTCGTAAAAATGCTCGGATTCACGAACCCCGCCTCGCTTCACGAACCGGAGCCGCGGACATTTTAAAAACAAGGTCAGAACGGATTAACCGGATTTACATTGAACCCTATGGGAAACTGTGCCTCTGTTCACGACCAATTCTGTTCGCGAACAGAGTCAGTTCAAGAATCACGACCAAAAAACAAGGTCGGAACGGATTAACCGGATTTACATTGAACCCTATGGGAAATTGTGCCTCGCTTCACGACCAATTCGGATCGCGAACAGAGTCAGTTCACGAATTAAGTTCATGAACCGAGGTACCACTGTATTTGGGGAGCTGCACAACGCAGATCATTTTGTCAAACTGCCGTAGCCTCCACTACCAAGTATTGTCCAGCGCAGGATGTCAAAAAACAAGAGTGTTGTGTTTGAGGAATGCAAACATCCAGGTTGGGTGGAAGAAGCTTCTGGTTAGACTTCTTGGAGAGTACAATTGGGGTTCTCCCATATAATTAACTATTTTTTTCGGGCGCCGAACCAGTAGTAATGATGTTTTCAGACCTTGGAACCTGTTAACAAGTTAAAAGCCCAGCAGGCTGGATGTGTAATCAGCTGACTATCGCTAAAGCCAGTGATGGCTAACCTTTTTTGGCTCACATGCCAAAAGCGGGAGGGTCATGCTTGGCTGTGCCACACCCATAATGCTATGTGCGCGACCCCCTGCTATTGGTGCACTTTTTTCGCCCTCCCCAGGCTCCAGAGGCTTCCTAGGAGCCTGGGGAAGGTGAAAACAGCCTCCCCGCCCACCTCCAAAGGCTTCAGGACCTTCCCTGAAGCCTCCAGAGGGCGAAAAATGGCCTCAAAAGAAGGCCTACATCAGCTGGCCAGTGCACACATGCCTGCTGGAGCTGACAGGGCAACGCCTCACGTGCCCTAAGAAATGGTTCTGCGTGCCACCTGTGGCACCCGTGCCATAGGTTCGTCATCACAGGCTAAAGCAGTCGGACGGAATGTTATGATGGAGAACAAAGCAGCAGTGATAAAAGGATGTAACAACAACTGTGGCCCCTCAAGGGAGGAGAGAATTTTGATTCCACAATTGTAAAAAGAATTTTGCCTCCTTGATCTGAAGCCTTCGGCAAACATGTCTCACCTCAAATCTGGCTTCTTAAGTTGAGAGTCAAATTTCTAATGTCCCAGGGAGAGCAAATTCTCCAGGGATGGAAGTGTTGATGATGGGGGGGATGGTCTCTAGGAACATCAGTGGAGACTCAGGACATGGCAACATGCCAAGTTCAAAATGATGTGTGATCCAAGATCAGAAGGAAACAAACTTTCTTTTTCAGTTGTGTTCTGAGTGTTGTAGCCCGGGGAATATTCTGAACGTTGAAACAAAGCTTCCTCCCTCAATTTTCATCTTAAAGCCAGTAAAGTAGATTGAGATTATAATCCAAGATGAGTGTTGACTGCCAGAAAATGGATGAAGAGAATGAGGGAAAAAATTTAAATCCCAAGACCATCGCAAAGGTGCTTTTTCCAAGGCAATTTAAATAAATTTTAATTTAATTTATTTTGATTTATAGAACCGCCCTTCTCCATCGAAATGGACCCAGGGCGGTGCACAGGGAGTTAAAATCGATAAATAACAATAAATACAGAATAACTAAAAATAGATTAAACTAAAAACCTGTGCTAAAACATCCCAATTAAAATTCTAAAATACATTTACTCATTGGCTAAGCTAGACTGGCTTGATGGAAAAGATACGTCTTAAGTGAGCGGCGAAAGAGGGGAAGGTCTGTGATAGTCTGAAGTTCGGGGGGTAGGTTGTTCCAGAGGGATGGCCCACCACTGAGAAGGCCCTCCCCCTGGGCACCGCTAGCCGGCATTGACCGGAGGATGGTACCCTGAGGAGGCCCTCCCTATGGGAGCGGATCGGACGGAGGGAGGTACGTGGCAGGAGACGGTCCCGCAAATAGGGACAGTCCCGTAAATAGGGACAGTCCCGTAAATAGGGACAAATGGACTTTCTTGGGTTTTTTTTCACTTAGCAAACATTTTGCTTCTCATCATCTTCAGTTCTTGGATGATTGATTCAGTTCTCAGCTTCTTGGATGAGAAATGAAACATTTTCAAAGGAAAAAAACCCAAGTCCATTTGCCTTTTGGGAAAAAAAGCACCTTTGGGGTAACCATGACCTGGATGATTGAGAATCTCCATAGATATTTAAATCACTGTTCCTTTCCTACCAAAATTTATGTGTTAATATTAGGCAGGCATTGCTGAGAGGATTGATTTTCCATGTGTTGGATCTTTAGTTCCTCAGTTTTTTCAGCCAGATAGCTCCAAATTCTGGGATTTGTATCCCAGCCCATCTGGAAGGCACCTACTGTATTTCAGGAAAGCAGGTCTGTTTTCCATCCTTCCCAAGCCAGAGAATTAAGTATGATGCTACTTTGGACATCAAAGAAAATCATGATCATCATTTTGATAGGTTTGTGAATGTGTGAGAATGAGAGAGACTAGAGGAAAATGAATATTGAACGAGAACTATCAAATCTGTTTTGCTGGTCAGAAAGGCATGAAAATAGCTTTAAATTATTTATTCAGAACATCAGGATTTGATGCACTGGTTGCATTCCAGATGTGCCTTAAAATAAGACGGTGATGATCAATAATAGAATGTTAGTGGTGCGTATTTCGAAGACTTCCTCATATTAGAAAAGGCAGAAATTAGATAAGAAAGAATGAAATCAGCAAGATATTCTAGCCAGAGTGGCACAACCTGTAGGACTAAACTTTGTATGATTTCCCACGAGGGAGGTTTTTAAGATGAGTATGTCTGAAAAGGTAGAGGGTCTCCTGCTTGGGATGAGTCTGGACTAAAAAACCTCCAAGGTCCCTTCCAGCTCTATTCTGATTGATCAGACTATAATATTTAGTTTACAATGAGGGAAATGTGATTAAAAACATTGGAACCATGATCTTAATGTCCATCAGTGTCCATTAAATTAAATATAAGGTGTTTTAGGGTCTCCATTTACTTATCTGTCCTCCACTCTCTACTCCTGGGAAGTAAAATCCTTAAATGATGCTCAAAAGTTAGATACTGTTTTTTTCATTAAAAAGAAAAATGTTGGCTCTCTCTATAACCTAATACCTTGTCTGCTGACTTGGTTCCTTCTTATGAGGGAGATTTTTTTTAAAAAATATACAATTTGTTTCATATTTTGCTATAGTAAGTTCCTCATGAAGATTTATATCCTTAAAGCTTTATGGATACTGATACTGATAATGAAAGCTGGGACAGTCACTCTCTGCCTATGAAGTCATGCTCAGAGGACAAGCTGGTTGGTCAGTTGCAACCAATGGATCGACATTCAGTTGATCTGAAAAAAACATACAAACAGATTTTGCATTCGTGAGAAAAGTCCTGACTCTTCTACGATTCTGTCCTTTTCCATCCATCCATCCATCCATTCCTCTCTGTTTTTCTGTGTCTCTCTCTCTCTCACCATAATATAAACATAATATAATGAAATATAAAATTGATAATAAATGTATTGTATATATATAGCATAACATTTATTTTTCAAAGAATATAAAAACTAACAAACTAGCAAAGACTAAAGGTAGTAGAGAAAGAAAGAAGAAAGAAAAAGGCACAAATGCAGAAATGAATACAAAGAAAGAGTGTGCAATTTCCTTTGCAGTAAATATAAGTAGAGATACAAAGTTGTTTGTTAGTTTATGATTATAAGAAAAAAGCTCTCTCTCTCCCCCCCACCCCCGGTTTTTCCCAAATCATCAAAATCATCAGTGCACTTTTTGTTGAGTTCCATGCAAACTGTCTGCAAGGGGTTTGAAGTAAGCCATAAATGTAGGTATTATTTTTCCTGTGATCAAAAGAAGCTAATTTAGCCATCTTTGCAAGTTCCATCATCTAATCATCAAAATTACAAATCGCAAGTACATTTTTCCAGTCTCGTGCAAAAAGTCCATAAGGGGTTTCCAGTCAGCCGTAAATGTAGATACTGGATTGTTGTTGTTTTCTGGTCTGAAATTAAAGGAAATTAATTTGGCCACCTTTACAAGTTCCAGCATCTCCACCAACCATTCTTCCACTGTAGGTAGGATCCAACGCTTCCATGTTTGAGTAGCATGCTGTCATTTTACTTCTTAATTCTGCTTAATGTTCAAGCAAGGGAGATGCTGTCTACTTGCTGCATCTCCAATTTCCACCCTGACCCCCTTAATTGTACCTTAAAAAGCTGCAAGGTTTCCTTTCTTTCTCTTTGGAAGGAGTGGTTATAGAGAGGTCAGTCCATAAATCAGATTTTTCTGGAAGTTAAAGGCATCTCTGTTGGGAACTTGTCATCCTTCCAGCTTTGTTGTAGTGGCGTTTGTGCCTCTGGAGATTTATCAGGCCATCAGGAGAGGTGAAAATAATCTTGGATTGCACAACAGTGAGCACACGTAGAGCACAACAAATGTAAACAGAAAAATAAATCATGTTTCCCTAGAAAGAAGAAGGAATGTTTCCAAGAGTTCAGAAAACCTCCAGCTGTTACAGGATAGCTATCCACCTAATAGTCTTCTTGTTGATTACATTTTACTTCTTCTTTCTTCTTGAGTCTTTTTTTTTTATTTCTCACTTTTCCTTCATTTTATATCATAACTGGTTCTCCAGACCAGTAATGCTTCTCTTGGGATTCTTTCATATGCTTATGGTTCTTCAATTGTTAAAGGATGAGTTGGCCTATATTGCTTGGACCTTCTCACATGCTAGGCTAAGAGGAAGCCAGGATCAGTTCTAAGTGTTTCCTGATCCTAGTTTGCAGAGCAAACTGAAATTAAAAGAAATCACAGCTCCCCTCTTAACCCAGATCTAGGATTTGTTCCTAGTTGGACCAGTAAGAAAGGTTGAGCACCAAAGAATGGAGGCCTTTGAACTATGGAGCTGGAGAAGACTCCTGCAAATCCCTTGGACTTTAAGGCGATCAAACCCGTCAGTCCTAGAGGAGATCAACCCTGACTGCTCTTTAGAAGGCCAGATCCTGAAGATGAAACTAAAATACTTTGGCCACCTAATGAGAAGGAAGGACTCACTGGAGAAGAACCTCATGCTGGGAATGATTGAGGGCAGAAGAATTAGGGGATGACAGAGAATGAGGTGGCTGGATGGAGTCACCAAGGCAGTAGGTGTGAGTTTAACTGGACTCCAGAGGATGGTAGAGAATAGGAAGGTCTGAAGGAATGTTGTCCATGGGGTTGCAATGGGTTGGACATGACTTCGAACTAACAGGATTTGTTCAATCCTGAAACAAAAGTTTCCTGTTCTGATAGAACAGGGTAAAGGAAAGGAAGGAAGGAAGGAAGGAAGGAAGGAAGGAAGAAAGAAAGAAAGAAAGAAAGAAAGAAAGAAAGAAAGAAGAAAGAAAGAAAGAAAGAAAGAAAGAAAGAAAGAAAGAAAAAGAAAGAAAGAAAGGGAGAAATACTAGCAATTTGCTGTTCTGTGTTCTCCTAGCAAAACATACCCACAAAGGTTGTTATGGCTGAACCAGGCCAAGATCAGATGCAACTAATTGTCTGTGTGGTTGTGTGCAGAGGGGTCTGTTTTGAGGGACTTAAGCCCGAATCCTCCTGCCTTTAGATTAGGTGATGTTCAGGTAATCAGAGGAGAGAGAAAAGACAGAGGATGTTTTGCCAAATTTGCTATGCATTTGCAACTCGGCAATTGATTAATTTTTCTGGAATTAGGGCTGCCCAGTGGCCAATCTGGAACTTCCTTTGTGATTTTTCCATTTCAGTGTTTTGTTAGTGTTTCTTTTCTCCCCCCCCTTTCGGTGCAGAACTGGCTTGCCCCTCAGACTGGAATGCAGTGGGATATGCTCTGTTAAATTGCCAGCTGGATCAGTGTAACTTCTAGCCTTCCTGTTCCTTCCCTCCCTCCCTTTTTAAAATTCTCTCACCTTCTTCAACTCATGGAAAAGAAATAGAGGCCAATGACGATGGAGAAGGCATGGGGAAAGAACTCACACCTGTTAAAACAGAAACGCATAAGGGTAGCTACTTTGTGGAATATCAACCATTCCATATGGTGAAGGATCCATATTTCTTGCAGGCAGTTCCTTGAGATTTGAAAACTATTTCAAGAGTTCTGCCCAAAAAGGTTGAGGAAAGATGGACAGATGTAGGATTTAAATTGGCAATGAAAGGAAGGGGAAAGGGAAGGCAAGTTGATCCTGCAGGTGCAAATTATTTGAGGCTCCCCTCCTCAAATACTTGGAGTAGGTAAGAACCTTTTCATAGCCAGGGTTAATCTTTCTCTTAAGCAACATACTCAGGCTAAAGAGAGAAAGATTACTGGGGAAAATGTACTGGTGGTTCAACACCGCTCCGAGTCCCCTTGGGGAGAGGACGCGGTATATAAAAATAAAATATTATTATTATTATTATTAACTCACTATCTCCCAGCTCAGTCCTCCTTTGGAAGATTTATATTCACAGGTCAAAACTGGAACTGGGGTTCTTATTTGCACCCTTTGATCTTATGGAACAAATACTGGATTAAAATAATTATGTGTTTATTAGGAAATAAACATGGCTAACAGAACAAGTCTATCTTATTGGCTGGATTGTCTTGCAGGTGGGAAGGCTGTAGCTGCCCAAAGTCACTTGGCTGAGATGGGCAGCTACAGAAACTGAAAACATAAATAAAAATGCAGTTCCTTAATAATATCTGGAACTTTTCTTTTTTCTACCACTTTAAAACGGTTAAAATAATAATAATAATAATAATAATAATAATAATAATAATAATAATAATAATAATAATAATAATAATAATAATAATAATAGGAGGCAGCTGCAGAATAAGAAAGAAGATTATGGAAAGTTTTGCACACTTTATCTGGGTCACCCAAAGAATTAATCTCTCTCCCCCGCCTTTCGGAGTTTAAATGTCCTGGATGTAGACATTTATACAGCATTTTCATTATACTTTTTGGCAAATTATTTGACGTATGCTGCAGGATTGATGGAAAAATTACTGCCTGGATATATTATATGAGAATTGCTGCGAAAGCTAGAAAATGCAATGGAAACATCAAGCAGTTATAAGAATTTAAAATGTTTCTGGCAAGGGCTTCTTTGGGTCTTGGGTGCCCAGTCCGATTACTCATCAGGATAGATAGTTGCTTGGTTTCCTCTTCTGATGACCTCCGCCCAGCTTTTCCTCTCCGTTGGTAGTCTGAACCATTACACCTCTTGTGCCTTGGCCTCTAAATTGGACTCCTGTTTTCAGGTGAGGACATTAAAGATGCCGTTCTGGAGTCCAGTTACCAGCCCACTTGGTGTCATTGTTTCATAAAGAGCTGTGGTGGTGCAGTGGTTAGAGTGCAGTACTGCAGGCTACTTCTGCTGACTTTCCGGCTGCCAGCAGTTTGGCAGATCGAATCTCACCAGGCTCAAGGTTGACTCAGCCTCTCATCTTTCTGAGGTCGGTAAAATGAGGACCCAGATTGTTGGGGGCAAGAGGCTGACTCTGTAAACTGCTTAGAAATGGCTGTAAAGCACTGTGAAGCGGTATATAAGTCTAAGTAAACGCTATTGCTGTTTCCCTGGGATTCTCCAACATGTTGAGATGCCCTCAAGTTCATGGTAGACCACATTGCAGTTCATATCTCTACAGCATCTGATTCGATTTGCAATCTCTGATTATATGATACCCATGTCCGTGTTTTAATTTTTGTCTTCTTCCAGAAAGTGACACTTTTCTAGAAGACAGGTTAAGCGGCGATGGTTCTTCTTCACAAGGCGTTCTTAAGGGAGGATCCGGGAGTGACTCTGAACTTTTTCCTCTCTCCACTGATGGTCTGGATGAGGTGGACTTTAGAAAGGTAAGATGAAAATTGGCTGAATAGATCTGCCGAAGCTCTTCTACTAATGTGTCTTGCCTTGGCTGCTAAGCCATATGATCATTAGTATTTTATTTCATATATTTTTTTGTCATTTGACTTTTCTGTACGACAGTCTCTTGTCTCTTCTGGTGATATTGGCTGGAAACGAGGTCAGCTTAAGAAAGATATCACTGTCTAGCTTTCAAACTTTGGCAACAATGCTAGCCAAGGGCTTTAGTGAGATAGGTAACTGTCCAAGGTTTATTGGAGTGGTTGGCTATAATAAATGTAATTAAGTAATAATAGGAATAAACGATACCCCCACTTGGTTGATTCCCTTGCTTCTTTACTTCCCTTCATACAAAGCAAGGAAAATATGCCGGACAATGCCGACTGGCAACACCCAGGGGAAGGGCCTTCTCTGTGGCGGGCCCTGCCCTATGGAACGACCTACCCCCAGAACTCCGTACCATCACTGACCTCCGCCTCTTCCGCCAGTGTTTAAAAACACACCTCTTTCATCAAGCCGGCCTAACATAACCTCCGCTGGGACTAATATAGATAGTTTTAATTGGGGATTTTAATTGGTTTTAGCGCAGGACTGTTATTTAATAGGTCTTTTAAATTTTTTGTATTATTTTGTATGTATTTTAAATTCCTGTGCGCCGCCCTGGGTCCTTTTGGAGAAGGGCGGGGTATAAATCAAATAAATAAATAAATAAATAAATAATAGGTAGTAGTTACCTTTGTGGTAGGTTACAAATATGTTGAGAATGGCATTGTGTATTCAAGTCCCCCAGAATTGGTAAAAATCCCTAAAAAGCAGAGCAGGTAGATCATAAAATGAACTCACTGACTATTGAATCTTGCCAGTATAGGCTTACATAGGACTTCAGTATGAAATACTGGTTTTAAATAGAGGGAATCCCTTCAACTTGGAAATATTTAATCAGAATGAAGTCTAGTCTACAGTGTGTTTCATTATAGCAGCAGGATGACACCCCCCCCCCACCAGTATTATTTATTTTACTATCCAGCTAGCAAGAAAGTGGCTAGTGATGATGGGTTTTGGAGTCCAAGTTCTTGTTGAAAACGGCAGAAATCTGTGGCGTTGGTTTTCAACTGTTCAAGATCAAGATGGTTCCGGGAAGCAAAAAAGTGATGTTTTTATGTGATTGCTTCTGGCTTTGAGTCCCAGGCGGTCCACCTTAAGACAAAGTCTTCATGCAAGAGCCCATTGGTTATCCCAGAAACCTCCTTCTGAATTTTCTCTTTTCTCACACTAAAAGTTCACTGTGTGGTGTGACACGACCCATCTCAATGAATCATGCAATCTGAAGTCATTTCCTGCAGTCTGTTTTTCGGACTCTTCTGATAAATCGGCCACTTTCCTTGCTGAATCTTCTAAGGATCTGAATATTTCAACCGTTGAGCCCCTTTGCTCAACCCAGAACTCTCTGGGTGTCTTGACAATGCTGGTTGCATCATCCCGAGGCAGCAGCCTCCTTTAAAAGTCAAGATAATCCTGGCAAGCTGAGGGCCACCCTTGCTTTTCTGATCACAGCTGAGCTGCTGAAATTCTGGCCAAGAAGCAAAGCTATTCTGGATGCATGTCTGGAGGGAGAAGCTGTTTTCCAATTCCTTTAGCCTTGTGTACAAATCTAGGGAGTGCCTAAGAAAAGGGTGAGGCTTTGAGAGGAACTAGAATTCTTGCCTATAAACCTCTAGCTTTCTTTGTTTATATCTATGAACAAATATATATATAAATATATATGTTAGTTTTATGAGCTGATCAATAAATTTAAATTTGAGAGATCAAGATAGATCTATTTCGAGCTTATTAGCTCTCATCAGTTGGCCACACTCCACTGGGATTCCCAACTCATAAAACTAACACACATATCTAAAAAAATTTACACAACGGAACTCATTGTTCTCTGTCTAGATGGTCTCTGGTGATGAGCCGAAAGGCAGAGAGGGAAACAGTATGTCTCCTCCCTTAATGGGGCCCTAACAGGAAGTTGTGAAAACAATTATCTATCTATCTATCTATCTATCTATCTATCTATCTATCTATCTATCTATCTATCTATCTATCTATCTATCTATCTATCTATCTATCTATCTATCTATGCAATTTTGAACCCCATACCCTATAAAAGAAGAAGTTCTCCTCTGAAAGCCTTGATGCAGGCATGATTTTGTGTTCCGAGAAACATTTTTATGTAACATCTGGGTAACTTAGCATTGACAAAAGAAAAGGAAGTTCTTGAGAAGGTGATTGTTTTGAGCTCCCGATTGAAGCCAGATGGAAGAAAATTTGCAAAGCAAATTGTCCTGCATTGTCTCCTTGATTAACATTCTGGGTTGCAGAGATGTTCTGCCATGGGGCTTGGCTGAAGGTTGGCTGACCAACACAGGGCCCCCCTTCCAGATGCATCAATTGTCTGTTCCCATCAGAACTTCCTCCTTTTGCAAGTGACCTCATCCCAAGAGTAGGAAGCCAGAAGGCAACATGGCTTGCGGTACAGCTGGTGGACACATGGGAATTTCAAGATTTTCGCCATTGGATAAAAAGCAAGCATCCTCTCGTCTTCAAATTCTCATAGATGGTGCAAAGAGGAGAATGCCAGGAGGTGCTTTTAACTGGAGGCTATTAGAATTGCAAGAAGAATGTCTGCCCCTTGGTCTGGGAGGCATTTGAAGCAAGCATCTGTTTTATTATATGCAAAGAAAAACAAAAATGTCAAACTTTAGGCAATGACATTTTGAAAACACTAAATTCTGTGCCTGTGTTAACACCACTTTACAATGTCTTGGTAAGGCATTCAATTTTGGTCGCCACGATGTAAAAAAGATGTTGAGACTCTAGAAAAAGTGCAGAGAAGAGCAACAAAGATGATTAGGGACTGGGGGCTAAAAAGTATGAAGAACGGTTGCAGGAACTGGGTATGTGTAGTTTAATGAAAAGAAGGGCTAGGGGTGACATGACAGCAGTCTTCCGATATCTCAGGGCCTGCCCCAAAGAAGAGGGAGTCAAGCTATTCTCCAAAGCATCTGAAGGCCAGACAAGAAGCAATGGGTGGAAGCAAACCAAGGAGAGATGCAACTTAGAACTAAGGAGAAATTTCTTGACAGTTAGAACAATGAATCAGTTGAACAACTTGTCTCCACAAGTTGTAAATGCTCCAACACTGGCGGTTTTTCAGAAGAGATTAGATAATCATTTGTCTGAAGTGGTGTAGGGTTTCCTACCTAAGCAGGGGGTTGGACTAGAAGACCTCCAAGGTCCCTTCCAACTTTGTTAAATTAATTAATAGTATATACTGCTTCATTTGTTTTGGTATAAAAGTGTCATTGCTTTGCTGCTTTAATCTAGATTTAAGTAAACTAGTTCAAGTAGATCTGAGAAGATGGATCCCACTGGTTTTTCCCCCAGCCATCTGATCAGCTGTTACCAACTTAGGGCAAACTCAGATTTTGTAGTATATCAAGAAAGAAGGAATTTTGCATGGAGATCTCAGATAGCCCCATCTTTGGTGGATTTCCACTTGGACCACCATTGGCCTTGACCATGGAAAACTTAAGCAGCTCAAGGTCCTCTCTTGAACAGAATGATGAAACTGATCCTCTACACCAGAGGTGGGGAATGAAGGCCTCTTTTTGACTTGTGGACTTCAACTCCCAGAATTCCTGAGCCAATAAGCAATTCTGGGAATTGAAGTCTACAAGCCATAAAAGGGTCATCGTTCCCCAGCCCTGCTCTGCACAATGCTGCACTTTAGATTCCCAACATCCCTCCCTGTTAAGTTTACAGGCTCAGTCTGCTGGGAACTATAGTTCAGCACCCACACAATGAAATCCCGCCACCCAACACACGCTTCACTATGTTCCATGTAAGTGTGTCGGTTTCTTCAAAGTGCCAAGATTGAAAAATAATATACCACACTGTTAATGTTGGGCTTGTGATCCATCAATAACAAGCTTGTGATGTGATGAGATAACAGTCTTGTGCTGCGTCTTCCTGCTCCTCACCACCCCCCGAAAAAAAAAATCCTTATCACTTTCTGATTCAAATATGCTTTAGGGGATTTCTGTGCAGAGTTACAGATTTGGAAGGAGGATGTGCCGAGATCACTTCTTCTTTACTTAAACGTTCAAGTCATTGGCAAGAAACTTGTAAATCCCCTTTTAATAACTGTCTCTGATGAGCTCATGTGTCTTTCCTTATTGATTCGAGTTCAGTTTCCTGGAGGTGTAAGCTTTAATGAAGCACAGAGTAGTTCAGGCAAGGAATGGGTATCCAGACCTCGAGTTTGTGGAATCCAAGATAGCAATGGACAATATTCTTTTTAAAAAAATAAATATTTGTATTGGCTTTCCCTTTGCATACAATATGTGCTTAATGAACAGCGTCCTGTCTGAGTCCATTCGTTTACATAGTAATGTAAACGAATGGTCGCCACGATGTAGAAAAGACGTGGAGACTCTGGAAAGAGTGCAGAGAAGAGCAACCAAGATGATTAGGGGACTGGAGACTAAAACATATGAAGAACGGTTGCAGGAACTGGGTATGTCTAGTTTGATGAAGAGAAGGACCAGGGGAGACATGATAGCAGTCTTCCAATATCTCAGAGGGTGCCACAAAGAAGAGGGAGTCAAACTATTCTCCAAGGCACATGAGGGCAGGACAAGAAGCAATGGGTGGAAACTAATCAAGGAGAGAAGCAACTTAGAACTAAGGAGAAATATCCTGACAGTGAGAACAATTAACCTCTGGAACAGCTTGCCTCCAGAAGTTGTGAATGCCCCAACCCTGGAAGTCTTTAAGAAGATGTTGGATAGTCATTTGTCTGAAATGGTATAAGGTTCCTGCCTAGACAGGGGGTTGGACTAGAAGACCTACAAGGTCCCTTCCAACTCTGCTATTGTATTATTGTATTGTATTGTATTGTAATACTTCTTAAGTTCCTAATTTCTACTCCTGTTCTTCAACCATTGCTAAAACAAGTCCTGAGTTCAAAAATATTCTGTGCCTTCTTTTTACTTCTAACTTCAGTGTTAATCTGTCCATTTCTACCCAGTCCAATATTTTTTTAATTATATCATCTTCCATAGGTGTTTCCTTGCTTTTCCAATATTGTGCAAATACAATTCTTGCTGCTGTTACAACATATAATATCTAATATACCTTCCCTTTATCATATTTTTTTTCTGATATTATGCTTAACAAAAAATAGTTCTGGCTTAAAATCTGTAGGTTGTCTCAACATTTTTTTTCTAACCACATATGCATTTTTGCCTTTTTTTTTTTTTTTTTTTTTTGCTTTTGGGCATGGCCACCACAAGTGATAGTATGTGCCTGGTTTGTGATTGCTATGGACAATATTCTTATTTCTGTAAACTGGAAGCAAAACATCTACCAGCTCTTTATATGAGAAATAAGGTCACTGGGAAGATTGGCTTGAGGGAATTGTCACATCTCTTCTGGAAGCTTGGACTTAGCTTGGCCTTTTATATTAGACTAGCACATTAATGGTCTTGGGTTGTGTAGTGTTTGAATGCAGCCACTTACAGACAGCCTACCAAATCCACTTTTGGTTCACCAAGATAAGAGGAATTGAACCTCAGTTTATGGGCTAGTGACTTGGACTCTGCTGTCTGAACCAGACATTGCAATAAGTGTCAGAAGCTCGGGCGCAGGAATTTAGGAGCCAGGATAGAGTTGAAAAGCACTATGAGTTTATTCCATGCTACCTACAAACAGGAATCTGATCTACTAATGGTCAAGGCAAATTGGCGACTGATAACTGTCCTAACCAAAAGCCCTATCAATTGCGGAGCCAACTGGCGACAGGGAGCGTCAGCAGCGGGATGAAAGAGCCACATGCGGCTCCAGAGCCGTGGGTTGCCGACCCCTGCCCTATGTATTTAATACATTTTCTTTCTGTCATATTAATGGTTACGGTAGAGTGTCACTTGGAAAGAAATTTAGTTACATATATCTTAAATAAAATAAAGGTTTTATTATTACTACTACTAGTATTACTGCTATCCTTACCGTTACTTCCGTATTATTGCAATCCCAAAGCAGCCTGAAGAGGAGCAATCAGCCAGCAGAAGTTCCACCTCCTCAGCGGACGATACCGTGTCGCTGGAAAGGAACTCTTCCATTGGTAGTAACCTTTCTGTTCCACGGACTCCCGGCCTCCTTGGCTCCAAGGAGAGGTACAGCCCAGATGGCAGCTGCTTCAACATGGGGACGAACGGAGAAGGCCAAGATGGCATGGCGGTGATCTCTGGAGAACTGGACGAATTGCTGGATAGCGTCATGGAGGTGTCCCCGCCTTCTTCTGGCCTGCGGAACAATTTGAGGCCGTTGTCTCCTTTCCGTCGGCATAGCTGGGGCCCAGGGAAGAATAGCAACAACGGTGAAGCTGAAGTCAACCACAGGAGGTAAGCCAAACCATTTCTTGGAAGGGGCTGATCATCCATATTCACCTAGAAGAAATGTGGGGTTTCCAAGATGCCGGGAGGAAGGAAATATAGGAAGGAGAAGTCAAGTTCAGCCACAAGATCAAAACGTGAGATCCAAGTGGGAAACATTGTAGGTTGAGCACAGCCAATCTGGCATGCTCTGGTTTGGCTCTCACTTTCACAACCTGAACTCTGTTCCCATTTGCTCTATCCAATAGCCATGGGGAGTTTTGAGTAAGCATGGCTAAGCTGCTGGTTTCCCACCTAAGCTGGAAAGCTGCCCTTTTATTAAGGTAAAAAGCAAAGGGCACAAAACAAAGCAGGGGCATCCAATCATCTAGATTAGGGGTGTCAAACTGAAGGCCCGCGGACCGGATCCGGCCCATGAGCTGCTTAGATTTGATTTGATTTGATTTATTTGATTTGTAGACCGCACCCTCTCCCCGAAGGGCCTCGGGGCGGTGCACAGGACTTTAAAAGCATATTTATAAATACAAACAATACAATATTTAAAATAGAATTAAATAATTTACCTGCGCTAAAAGTTTAAAATCTTAAAACCTTAAAAACCCTTAACCCTAATTCCCAGCAATCCCTATCAAAACAATTTAAATTTAAATTACAGCCTAGGATGGATAGATTAGGCCAGGCCGGCCAGATGAAAAAAGTAAGTTTTTAGCTTTTGGCGGAAGGAGCGGAGGTCCGTGGTTGTTCTAAGTTCGGGGGGTAGGTCATTCCAGAGGGTCGGGCCCACCAGATCTGGCCTGGGGGCTGCCCTGGAAACAGCGAAGGACCGGCCGCAGTGCCTCTGCCAGCGAAAATGGAGCTCAAGGACGCCTTGCGTCCTCCCACCCTGGGGTTGTGTTTTCGGCCACAACAGCCTCCTGCAGCCCCCTGATGGCAAAAATGGAGCCCGGGGATGCCTTGAGGAGTGGTGTCGAGCTGGCCATGCCGCCAAGCCATACCCCCCAAGGTCAAACACAACCCTGATGCGGCCTTCAATGAAATCAAGTTTGACACCCCTGATCTAGATCTTCTTTGGGTTGCTCTGTAGATTCGGAAGTTGGGATTTTGGAAAAACCGGAAAGGTTAGGTCCTCAGTTAGCCTGGTAGCTTTTTTCCAATTTTTTAAAGAAGTTAAAAGTTAAGGCACTCCCTCCCTTCTCCTCTTTATTCCTGCTTCAAATAAGTCTTGTTGTTATTTTCTTGTTTGCTATTCAAAAAGAAGGGTGTGTTCTTTTTCTACACTTCAAAAGCAATCTGGGAGCCTTTTTGTTCCTATTTTACTGTTCAGCCCAACCCAAGGAGTAAAAGCATTTTATTCTAAAAGTCTAGGAGCCATCTAAAAGAAGCAAATAAATGATTGGAAGGAATCTTTATGTATGTATGTATGTATGTATGTATGTATGTATGTATGTATGTATGTATGTATGTATGTATGTATGTATGTGTGCTTGCTTGTGGGACAAAGTGGCTCAGTGGCTAAGATGTTGTCAATCAGATGGTCGTCAGTTTAGTGGTTCGAATCCCTAGTGCCGCATAACAGAATGAGCTCCAGTTACTTGTCCCAGCTTCTGCCAACCTAGCAGTTTGAATGCATGTAAAAATGCAAGTAGAAAAATAGGAACCACCTTTGGTGGGAAGGTAACAGCATTCTCCATGTGCCTTTGGCATTTAGTCATGCCGGCCACATGACCATGGAGACATCTTCAGACAGCACTGGCTCTTCGGCTTTGAAAGGGAGATGAGCAACAACCCCTAGAATTGGGAACTACTAGCACATTTGTGCGAGGGGAATATTTACCTTTACATACGTACATACATATGTACAGTATGTATGTATGTATGTATGTATGTATGTATGCATGCCTGTGTTTGTTTGTTTATTTATTTATTTTTGTTTTGTCAATCATGTATAAGATAACAGATATAAGTATAAACATTTATTTATTTATTAAATGCAGATGCCACCAATCTCACTATCCAAAGCAACTCAAATAACTCAAGGTGGTGAAAATACCTAATACTCCTTTTTTCTCCCCCACCACAACAAGGAAAGTTTGATTGAAGCAATCAATGTATTGGCCCAAAGTCTCCTAGTTGGCTTTCATGCCTGAAATGGGACTAAAACTCACACACTCCAGATTTCTATCCTAGTAACTTTAACTACTGGGCAAAAATGGATATTTTCTCTCTCTTTCTTTATGGAAAAAAACCAGTGTTACTATGACCTAGAAGGAGTTTTAAATTTTCCCTAGGTGTTGCATACTCTGTGATAAGAGTTTAAGTAATTATCATGACTCAGGTTATTGTACACAGTGATTCACTTCACCTGTAGTAGGGGTGGGGGAGTGAGGAAGTTTTGACAGGTTAGAGGTGGAGAAAAATCATACTTTGAGATGATGTGGCTGTCAAGAAAACTCAGCCAAGTCCTCATCTCGATGACGAGACAAAGAAAGAGGAGAATTTCCTGCAATGTTGTTATGATTTTGGCACAACAGCCTTAGCACTTTTCGTTTCTATTGGTACAGGTAGTTCTCAACTTCTAGCAGTCTGTTTAGTGACTGTTCAAAGTTACAATAGTACTGAAAAAGCGACTTATGACCGTTTCTCACATTTGTGACTTTGGAAGTATCCCCATGATCATGTGATCAAAATTCAGATGCTTGGCAACTGGTTCATACTTATGACGGTTGAAGTGTCCCAGGCTCAAGTGATCCCCTTTTATGACCTTCTGACAAGCAAAGGCAACGGAGAAGCCCAACTCGCTTAACAACTGTGGCACTCGCTTAACAAACGTGGCAGTTCACAGTTGCGAAGTTGGGCAGAAAGTTCATCAAAGGGGGCAAAACTCACTTAACAACAGTCTTGCTCAGCAACAGATATTTGGGGCTCAATTGCAGTTGTAAGTCGAGGACTGCCTGGATCAGTTATTCATTTGACGTAACCCTGGATTGGGCAGGCAGTATGGGAAATTACCTTGGTAAGTCTGAGAGGTGCCAATGTGTTGATGTTGGGCCAAGGATCATTCAGTTCTTGCTTCTTGGCCCTAGATGGCGCTGTGAACTTGCAGGCTAATACTGTTGTTGTTTTTTTACACCAAACATTTTCCTCACCCTTCTGCCACCATGTCATGTTTTTCTACTCCTTGTTACCACCCCTTCTGTCCTTCACCCTTGGATTCTCCCCCACGACCTCTGGCCTCTGTCTGGAGATTTCTGAATGGTTGATGATGTTTCTGATAATTGTCCATGATTCATTTTTTCAGTTCAGTGCGAGTGCTGGGGGAAGTCGTAAGGAAAACTCCCTCCCATAGAAGAAGGTACAGCACAGATACGCTGAGGCTGACTAACCATGTTGCATTCCGATGGCGACTAACTTCCTGCTTTTGTATTAATCACCGGTTCAGCTCAGCCTTCCCCAGTCTGGTTCCTTCAGAACTTCAGCTCCCATTGCCTCCAACTGGCAGAGATTGGGCTGCGATCGCTGAAGGCTACGGGCACAATTGGGCAGTCTATTTAAGAAGGAACCAGCCTGAGAAAAGCTAGTTCAGTGCAGTACTTCAGCCACAGCTCCACTGGGAATCAGTGGAGCACTGGAGGGGCAGGCTTGTCCGAAATATACTTTACTGTTTGAAATGGACGGATCAGTACTCCTAATGCAAAGTAGTAAACTTGATTTATTAAATTATACAGCTGCCCAAGTGCCATCTCACTATTTTGGGTCCCATATATTCAGTGGGCAAAAAAATGTGGAGAGAAAATTATACCTCTGTAGGATGCACTGAGATGGGGGACAGTTAAATATTTTTCTGCTAGGCTTCCCATTATCTTTAACTTCCCTTCCCTTCTCTTCCCTTCCCTTCCCTCCTTCTATCTTCCTTTCCTTTCCTTTCCTTTCCTTTCCTTTCCTTTCCTATCCTATCCTATCCTATCCTATCCTATACTATACTATACTATACTATACTATACTATACTATACTATACTATACTATACTATACTATACTATACTATACTATACTATACTGTCTGCAAATGATATCTTACATTTACAAGATTATGGATAAGTGGTAGATTAGTTTCAACACTTAGCACATACTATAGTATACTTGTACGTTGGTCAGATTAGCTGTGATTTATTATCAAGAATAACTCATTGACTCTTAAGCTTTAAGGAAAATATCAAAACCATGTCGGTACCAAGTTTCTTCCCATTTCTTTAAAACCACTTCATAGTTTGGAAGGTTCACTGCAATGCAAATGAAATTATTAGAAATCTCTATTTATTAAACTGGTCTTGTTTAATAAAAACAAACCAGTTCAGATTAAAACAGTAAATGAAGACTTCCTAATACCCACACACGAAATAAACGAAATCGATAAACAATTTTTTAAACATCCCTGATGAAACGGGGTGGGGGGGGGGAGGAGAGGGGGGGAGTGTTTTCGAGGAATTTGTACACATTTTCCTTAAAGAACAAACAAACATGAAGAAAATAATAAGCAAACAAAAAGAAGGGTGGAAAAAATAAACAGCCTCCCTGGAAATTAAAAAAAAAAAAAGTTGTTCCTAGTTCTTTTGTTTCTTTCTCTCTCTCCAGCCTCCCGTTTATGTTTAAGCAAAAAGCTTTAGACAATCTTTTTATATTTCAAAAAAACCTCAGGGTGCCTAATCCTGCCAAAATTAATAGAACATTCAATGCTTGAATGGTGATTTTGCAAAACAAAATAGAAAAACCAAAGCAAAACAAGAAAAGCCACATATTTTCTGGAGCTAATGATAGAACTTGGCTATTAATTATGGTTTTTGTTCTTGAAATGTCTGTTTTGCATATTTAAGCTCTGGGTGAGCTTTTAAATGCTGCGGGTTAAAAAAGCAGTACCAGTTTGGTGTATCCTGCGCAGCTCAGCCTGTGTTGTGCGCCTTCCCAATGTGGGACTCCCATCCCTAGGTCTTGAGAATTGGAGATGATGGGAGCTGTAATCCAGCACACCCATTGGCAGCCAAATTGATAAAAGCTGATATTGTATTTAATGTAGAACTAAAAGGAACTCACTGCTGAAAGATTAATTCCATATTTCGGCACAGATCTACTCCTAGTGCCACCTAGAGGTTTTTAAAAAAAATTTCATGTAGCCTAGTCATTACTACATTTGCTGGTCACATGTACAGATCTATATTCATGTTTAGAATAGAATAACAGAGTTGGAAGGGACCTTGGAGGGCTTCTAGTCCAACCCCCTGCCTAGGCAGAAAACCCTATACCATTTCAGACAAAAAAAACATTTCAGACATTTGAAAATTATTCTTCTCTTCTCTTCTCTTCTCTTCTCTTCTCTTCTCTTCTCTTCTCTTCTCTTCTCTTCTCTTCTCTTCTCTTCTCTTCTCTTCCCTTCCCTTCCCTTCCCTTCCCTTCCCTTCCCCTCTATTCCATTCCATTCCACTCCACTCCTTACTCTATTCTACTCTTCTCTACTCTACTCTTCTCTTCCCTTCCCTTCCCTTCCCTTCCCCTCTATTCCATTCCATTCCACTCCACTCCTTACTCTATTCTACTCTTCTCTACTCTACTCTTCTCTTCCCTTCCCTTCCCTTCCCCTCTATTCCATTCCATTCCATTCCACTCCACTCCTTACTCTATTCTACTCTTCTCTACTCTACTCTACTCTTCTCTTCTCTCTTCCCTTCCCTTCCCTTCCTTTCCCTTCCCCTCTATTCCATTCCATTCCATTCCACTCCACTCCTTACTCTATTCTACTCTACTCTACTCTACTCTACTCTACTCTACTCTACTCTACTCTACTTTCTTTTTGATTTTTCTGTTCATGAACTCCATACTTTACTTATCTCTCATGGACTCTTCCTCATTCATTCTTTGCTCATTTTAGCAATTTCCCTGCTTTCATTTCAATCCCATATCTTCTGGTCAACTAGAATATGAGGTTTTAGTCTCTGGCAAATGAGCTGACAATTCCTACAAAATATTTCACTAATAATCAACATTTCTATGGATGGAACCTTTTGGGGGGAGAATTGTATATTGATTCATGTTCTGGGGTACCCGAGCAGCTCAGCCAATAGCTAGGGCTTCCTAACAGGCCAGCTTTTAAATCATGAAATACTGAGTTTCTCCAAAAATAAGACCCAACTGGAAAATAAACCCTAGCATGATTTCCCCCTCAGGATTTTCGTAATATAAGCCCTACTCCAAAAATAAGTCCCAGTTAAGATCGTCGACAGAATCGATGCATTCAGTATAAGACCTAACTGGAAAATAAGCCCCAATGCATCTGTTGGAGCAAAAATTAATATAAGACCCAGTCTTATTTTGGGGAAAACATGGTAATAATCCAAAAATAAATAAACAGCTGGAATTATGTAGGAACATATGTGCACAAAGTAATGGGGGCAAAGGAGGTATAATTCTTTCAAGGGTAGCCAAGTTGGTATACATCTGCCCCTCTGAACAATCGAGTAATGGCAGGCCTCTTGCTGTCTCTCACCTTTGTTATTCCCAGTTTGAGCTGGTGTCCCTCAGGTGTCCAGTGCAATGCCATGGATGCTGACTTTAATGGTCGAAGGTAGAGTATGCCATAGCATCCAAGGGAGCTTCTGCATTTGTCATTGCCAGCTTTTTGTGTGATGTCTGTAGCCTCATTGCATCCTCCATATATCTGCTGGCTTGGGTGGTCTGCTGTTTCAATTCAGTGTCTTTGAATTAAGTCCTTTTACTTGGTGATTTCCAGAATTTGGCTGCTTGGTATTAGTGGTCCCCATCTCCCAGCCCTTCCTTATGACTTGAACTGGATCGCAGAGGCTTGTTTAATGTCCCGTTAAATTTTACAAGGTCTCTGGCTGCAACTTAAATAAGAATCTTCTGTACAGTGATCCCTCGTTTTTCGCGGTTAATGGGGACCGGAACCTTCCGCGGAAACTGAAAAACCGCGAAGTAGGATTCGCAATACACTATACCGGAAACTTGAGTTGGTGGACATCGTTTAAAGCAAGCACTAGGGGGCGCTTGCCTCCCTACCAATGCATTTTTTTTCTATTCTGTATTTTTGAAAAACCCGCGACGCACTGAAGCCGCGGAAAATGAAGCTGCGAAAAACGAGGGATCACTGTATCACCAAGTCGAAGAAAATGGGTGTCATTTTTTTAGAGCAGGTAAAGGCCTCCTGCTACGATGAGCAGAAGGTTTGGGCTTTCTGGAATTAACATAGATTGCAACGCAACTTGCCAAGACCATGGACTGGTTAAAATGGTACAAGATGGGAATGTCACCTTTCTGGAGGGAAAATTTCCCTAGTCACCTGGAAGCCATTTTTGCTCACCCATAGGTGACCACGTGAATAACTCCTGTTACTTCTGCTGCAACCTCTTCATTTGTGGCATGTTTCCTCTTTTACTAGGATCAGTCTGGCTTTCCAAATTTAGAAAGAAGTATGCTTAACGAAGCATGTGCATGCTCTTATCCTTTCAAATTTGCAAACTGAGCAAAACCTAAGTCCCACTTAACGTTATGCGTGGGAAGCACAGGAGGTGGAATTATGTCCCGGGGTAGTTAATGTAAAAATTAATCGTAAGTGGCAGAAGGAGCGATGGTACACTATGCAAAGCTGAAAACAATCATTGCCAGAAAGTAAAAACCAATGTGGGAAAACTCAGAAGGTGTCATAAATATGTGTGGAATGGCAACATACAGTGGTACCTCGGTTCACGAACTTAATTCGTGAAATGACTCTGTTCGCGAACCGAATTGGTCGTGAACAGAGGCACAATTTCCCATAGGGTTTAATGTAAATCCGGTTAATCCCTTCTGACCTTGTTTTTTGGTCGTAATTCTTGAACTGACTCTGTTCGCGAACTGAATTGGTTGTGAACAGAGGCACAATTTCCCATAGGGTTTAAAGTAAATCCGGTTAATCCCTTCTGACCTTGTTTTTTGGTCGTAATTCTTGAACTGACTCTGTTCGCGAACTGAATTGGTTGTGAACAGAGGCACAATTTCCCATAGGGTTTAAAGTAAATCCGGTTAATCCCTTCTGACCTTGTTTTTTGGTCGTAATTCTTGAACTGACTCTGTTCGCGAACTGAATTGGTTGTGAACAGAGGCACAATTTCCCATAGGGTTTAAAGTAAATCCGGTTAATCCCTTCTGACCTTGTTTTTTGGTCGTAATTCTTGAACTGACTCTGTTCGCGAACTGAATTGGTTGTGAACAGAGGCACAATTTCCCATAGGGTTTAAAGTAAATCCGGTTAATCCCTTCTGACCTTGTTTTTTGGTCGTAATTCTTGAACTGACTCTGTTCGCGAACTGAATTGGTTGTGAACAGAGGCACAATTTCCCATAGGGTTTAAAGTAAATCCGGTTAATCCGTTCTGACCTTGTTTTTTGGTCTGTTCGTGAAGCGAAACAGAGTTCGTGAACCCGAGCATTTTTACGAACTTTTGTGTTCGTGAAGCGAGGCGGAGTTCGTGAACCCGAGCATTTTTACGAACTTTTGTGTTCGTGATGCGAGGGCGGAGTTCGTGAAGCGAGGCGGAGTTCGTGAACCCGAGCATTTTTACGAACTTTTGTGTTCGTGAAGCGAGGCGGAGTTCGTGAATCCGAGCATTTTTACGAACTTTTCTGTTCGTGATGCGAGGGCGGAGTTCGTGAAGCGAGGCGGAGTTCGTGAACCCGAGCATTTTTACGAACTTTTCCGTTCGTGAACCGAAACGGTGTTCGTGAACCGGAGCACATTTTTGGGAAAATTTCTGTTCGTAAACCGAATTGGTCGTGAACAGAGGCGTTCGTGAACCGAGGTACCACTGTATAAGCAGTTAAGATTTTATGGCCAAGTATATTTTGACCACCTTATTATTTTTGTGGCGTCTGTCTAACTAGCAGAACAAAAACATTGCAGCATAGAATTTCCTCTTACACGTTCAATGTCTATGCGCAGCTTTTTCTCAAATAGAACAAGTCAACAACAATCATTTTGTTGCTGAAAAGGAAGCAAAAGAGAACGAAACTTTAAACTGAAGCTGAAAAATCAGGGGGGAACAACAAAAAGGGTTGCATGGTGAAGTCTTATAATTAAAGAAGCCCATAAATGCCGAAGTCCAGCCTTGGTAATGTTCCTGACATGCTTTCCTTTAGAAAAAAAATCACTAAAGCAAAATCTCTTCGATTAAATTGAGTCAGAAGGCTAAAAAAAATGCATGTATTTCTCTGCTCGGCATTAACTGAAATCCATTTTTAGCGATTCTTTATTAGAAACATCTTTCCTAAAACAACAACAACTAACTCGTGCTAAAAGTACTAATAATGCTCCTCTTTATCTTTCCTTTGCATCTTTGTACAAAAGTATCTTTCCCATGAAGAGAAAGACCCAATTTATGCTCAATACAAAGTAGGGCTCTTTACGAAAAGTCCTCGAGTCTCCACATTTATAGATAGACTGGCTGATAACCCGACATTGTCTGGGTATTTATTTTGTAGGGGGAAAACGTCCGGACCAAATGTAATTTCTAACATTGGATTTTCCCCCTTACCAGAGGGAGCCCCCTTGTGGAGTACTGTGAAGCCGTTACCATGGCAACTCAACTGTGCTGTACAGTGGAAGCCATTTTATGGCACAACAGGCTGTATCTTAACAGAAAACACAGCCTGTTGTATGTTAGGGGTATCTTACCCCCAGAGTATTTTTTTTTCCAGAGAGTAAGTCATCTGTGCCAAGTTTGGTTGAAATTGCTCAAGCAAATTGCTCAACCAAGCAATCCAGAGTTATGCTGAAACACTCACACACACACACACACAGCCATTTATATATATATATATATATATATATATATGGAAGATAGATAAATTGCAACAGCAGAAAGTTGCAAAGGAGCAATTGCAGGTAGACTGGGTCTCTAATTCTAACAGCTGTAATGTGCTAACATGCTAACTAACCAAGGAAACCTGGTAGATCAGCTTACAGCTGAATAATATCCAGCGCAATATTACTTGGAAAACTCCTGTGGAGCTTGCTTAAGCCAACAAGATTTGGATAGACTGACATCTCAAGAACTGGGAGAAACCTAATGCCTGTCATTTGTCTTCAGTTACAGCTTAGAAGGTCTTTCTGGAGAGGCTGATGATACTACTAAGCCATCCTCAAGTCTCGATGTAGCATCTATGAACCCCAAAGATCTTCGTCCCCTAGCAAATGATGAACGAGGATCACTGGTCTCGCTCACCGAAGAGGAACAGGAATCAGAGCTAGGAGAAATGAGAAGCCAGGTAAGGAGAAAAGTCATTCTGAAGGTACAGTATCCTTGCTTAGTTTGCATGGTCTACAAAGCCAGGTGGGGGCAACAGCAGTTTGTATCCCTTGATGTCAGAAGGCCCCGTTCCTATTCATAATTTCATCACAAGTTTATCCTCAACTCAATTTTCACTTTCCACTCTTGTGATCAACGCTAAGAGAGTTGGACAGAAATCTAACAATGTATTTAAGGACCACCTTCTAGGATTATCCAACTATGGCAGCAACAAACTGACTGTCAACTCGTAAAGCCACCCTTGGCCTGCTCTCGAGTTGCCATAGGCGGGGTGGGTGGGAACTGACAGAGCAGCACGGCAGACACAACCAGAAGCACATTCCACTCATACCTTTCTCAAGGCTTTATCCCAGGTTACCTGCAACAGGTAACCTGGGATAAAGAGAGGTGTGATCTCAGCCCATGAAAGTGCTCATGTGATTTATGACACACCCTGGGAGGAGGGGGGAAATAGGGTCATAGTGGGCCGTAAATTATGTAGGGTCAGAGCTGGCTTCACTTGGGTACCTGCCGACATGTTGCTCCTAATAAATAACTGGATTTCTTTTGAAGCTTGGCTCGAGGGTCATGATTTAATTAGGGCATCTGTTGGAACCCTGACACTGACCTCAGCTGATCTCCACCTGCACTCCCGTTTATCACTGATGATGTTACCTACATAGAATAGAATAGAATTACTACAGAGTTGGAAGAGACCTTGAAGGTCTTCTAGTCCAATCCCCTGCTTAGGCAGGAAGCTCTACACCACTTCAGATAAATGGTTATCCAACATCTTCTTAAAGACTTCCAGGGTTGGGGCATTCACAACTTCTGGAAGCAAGTTGTTCCACTGATTAATTGTTCTAACTGTCAAGAAATTTCTCCTTAGTTCCAGGTTGCTTCCACCCATTGCTTCTTGTCCTGCCCTCAGGTGCTTTGGAGAATAGCTTGACTCCCTCTTCTCGGTGGCAACCCCTCAAATACTGGAAGACTGCTATCATGTCTTCCCTAGTCCTTCTTTTCATTAAACTAGGCATACCCAGTTCCTGCAACCGTTCTTCATATGTTTTAGCCTCCAGTCCCCTAATCATCTGCAAGGAAACAACCAAGCTCAGGAAGCAGCAAGGACCCCCTCATTTAAACCCTGAGCTACAAATATTCTCCCTCTGTTTGTCTGTTTGACCAGTCTGAGAAGACTGAATTTAGTGGTAACCATCCTGCATTTCACAGATTCTCCAAATACCACAGCCCCACTCCTTCGGCTTCTCCACCAGTCCCGTGTCTCCTCCATTAACGAAATCCATGTCGCTGATGACCATCACCCAAGTGGGATCAGACAATAGTGAGTATTTGTGGATTTTAATTTAATTTTCTTTGCATGTAGCATTCAATTGTCAGCGTATTGAGCACACCTTGTTCTGCTTTTCCTGTTCCAGCCTAGCTTTGCACACTTTTGAGATAAGTATTTGTCAGAGAAGGCTAATATCTGATCCTGCACTGTATGGCATTTTGGGTTGTTCTGCCCAATCAATTTAGTCCAGTAAAGATGCACAAGTTCTTTTCCTCTATTTATCCAACCTGTGCATTTTTTAAAATGTAGAATTTTTAAAAAAAAAGTTAACCCGGGATTAATCTTGAGATTTAGCATACTACCGAACTCTCATTCCTCTCCAATGCCTCTCTAAAAAATAAGTGTCAGTGTTCCAAGTAATAGATCCATGGCAAGAAAAAACTCGGAGGCAGGTAGATTCCTCGAAGAATAGCTTTATTGGAAATATCAAGTTGGCACATATCTGGTGAAAACTGACTCTGAAGTGTACCTCAGTTTTCACCTAATTAAAACTAAAAGTTTTTTCCTCAATCCCAAACAATCAATCACATGGCCCAATCAAGGCAGTGTCTGCTGGTCTAGTGACATCACTTCCTCCATCCAGGTGTGAGAACGACCTTGGTTCCCAAGGGAAAGTATTTTGTTTTGACTACGTAATCCCCAGCTATCTCTAATCCCCCCTTCCCTAGCCCTCGCTCCAATGTGGCAACACAGAAGTTCCAAGATGGCTTTGGCCAGGTCAGTTTCAGGGTTGACAATCAGTTTAGTAGTAGGAAAAAAAGTGATAAAGATAAAAGTTCCCCTGGTCCAGTCATGTCTGATTCTAGGGGATGGTGCTCATCTCCATTTCTAGCAGAGGGGGTCAACATTGTCTGAAAACATTTACCTGGCCAAGTGGCCAAATATGACTCTACGTTGAAGCCCATGGAACACGGTTACCTCCCCTCTGAAGTGGTACCTATTTATCTACTTGCAATTTGCATTGCAAGTAGATAAATAGGTACCACTTCAGAGGGGTGGGCGGGAGCTGGAGCAAAGAACAGGAGCTCAATCTGTCACGCATCGCTCAGGTCTCAAACCTAAGCTGTCAGCTTTCCAGCTGACAAGCTCAGCATTTTAACCGCTGAGCCATCGTATCCTCCTCAGTATTGGAAAGAATAAAAAGAAACTGAAATCTTGATGTAGCAGAGGCAAGTCTTCGGTAGGATGTGGAAACCAGCTAGAGACACCAAAATAACTAAACAAACTGCACCCCACTGTGACTAATCTTCCTTTCTTGGAAAATATTTTTTACGTCTATCTGGAGCTTTGAGAGAGGTGAAGAACAAGCTATCTTTGAATCTGCCTCGTTTATTTTTTTTGGAGCGGAAATGACAGTGAGACATGTTTTTATAGGATGATTGTGTGCCCTGAGGGGACGTCAGTGGGTTCTGACTTGCAGTTGTGAAAGTTGCATCTCCTGTGCAGCTTCACTGTTCATTGGTTCTGCCAGGGTTATGTAGTGTGGCTCATTAAAAGGTAAAGGTTCCCCTCGCACATATGTGCTAGTTGTTCCTGACTCCAGGGGGCGGTGTTCACTTCCATTTCAAAGCCGAAGAGCCAGCGCTGTCCGAAGATGTCTCCGTGGTCATGTGACCGGCATGACTAAATGCTGAAGGAGCACAGAATGCTGTTACCTTCCCACCAAAGATGGTCCCTATTTTCCTACTTGCATTTTCTACATGCTTTCGAACTGCTAGGTTGGCAGAAGCTGGGACAAGTAAACAATGATATTGTTTTATCATAGAAAATAAAATACAAAACAGTAAAACAAACTAACAAATTGAAACAAAAGCATTGGAGATCTTCTAGTCCACCCCCCTGCTCAAGCAGGAGATCCTTATACCATTTCAGACAAGTGGCTGTCCAATCTCTTCTTAAAAGCCTCCAGTGATGGAGCACCCACAACTTCTGGAGGCAAGCTGGTTGATTGTCTTCACTGTTAGAAACTTTCTCCTTAATTCCAGGTTGCTTCTGTCCTGGATTAGTTCCCGTTCATTGTTTCTTATCTCCTGAGCCTCGGTGGCACAGGGGTTAGAGTGCAGCGCTGCAGGCTCCTTCTGCTGACTGCCGGCTGACTGCAATTTGTCAGTTCGAATCTCACCAGGCTCAAGGTTGACTCAGCCTTCCATCCTTCCGAGGTGGGTAAAATGAGGACCCAAATTGTTGGGGGCAATAGTTCTGACTCCGTAAACCTCTTAGAGAGGGCTGTAAAAGCACTGTATATAAAGCGGTATATAAGTCTTAAGTGCTATTGCTATCTTGCCTTCCGGTCCTTTGGAAACTAAGTTGACCCCTCTCCTCCACCTCTTCTTTGTGGCAGCCCCTCAAATACTGGAATGCTGCTGTCATGTCTTCCCAAGCCCACATTTTATATTATACCCATTTTATTTTTGCCGTAAAAGAAAGCACTCTGCATATATAAGGAAATCATTGTTTCTCTCCACCACCACCCCGTCTTGGAGAGAAGTCTCTCTGGTTTGGGAGTTTGCCACTGAGAAAGTCTCTTCTAACAAGCAAACCGTTTTGGAAGATCTGGCTGAGCTTCTCGAGACTCGTGACTCATAAGGATGTTGACTCGTATTTGCTTCTCCCTTAGCAATAGTAACCAAAACAGCGGTCCATCCATGAAAATAGACACTTCGTCTTCGGTGGCCAGAAGGTACCGATTTTCTTCCCCCTTCTGAAGGCCCTCATTAAGGGCATATCCGCACACAGGATGGGCTCACATAGGACCAACAAAGGACCAATTGGCATCCTCATTTTTAAAAAAATATTTATTCCAAGTGGCTAAAAAAAGGGGGAAAGGGAATCACTCCCTTGAAAACCAGTCCTTCTTTGAGAAATGGATTGTTTTCTCTTAATTATAGGAAAACTCTTGTTGCAAATGCTTTCCTCCAAATTTGCACTCCTCTCCAAAGAGATCCGTATCACAGCTCAAATTAATAGCAAGGAAAGAAATGGATTCCCAAAACGGTGTCATGCAAAGGAAAGTTGCTATTTTAATACTTTGATAATTTAATATTGCAACATGGTTTAAGCAGAGGCTGGAAGGGGGGGGGGTTTACAGTTGATAGCTGCCCCAAATTACCATCAGCTAAAGTTAATATTATATTTTTGTTTCTTTAAAGCAATATTCTTTTTTATCTGATCAGATGCCAGAGGGGAGTATGAGCTATGCAGATAACAGTACAGCGAAATAGAAATATTGGCATCATTAAAAAAAAAAGTTGGCTGCCTGAGCAGGGAGTTCGACTAGAAGACCTCCAAGGTCCCTTCCAACCCTGTTATTCTTAAAGTCTTGAGAAGTTTAAAATGTTAAGTGTTGCAATATAGACAAGCGCCAGAATCAAATAATGATGAAATAGTTGCAAGAACAGAAACATTTGAGGGATCTCTTGTGTACTGGAGCACGACTAAAAGGTCTGGATAGAGGTCAATAGCTTTGCTATGGCTTTAGAGCAATTTTGCTACAACCATCCAGAAGTCAAAAGGTTGAGAAGGAAGGAAGAAAGAAAAGCTGAACCACCAATCTCCAAGAAAACAATCAATATGAAGTCTACAGAGGGGAAACTTTCTCAGTAAGCTACATCAAGACAAGACTTGATCCTTATATCAATATTTTTCAAACTCTTAAATAGTAGGAATTCACTTTTATATGTGTCGTATACATGTGAGTTGGGCTGCCATATAGATTTTCTTAAATAAATAAATGTGCTCCCAGATGGGAGGCACCGTTATTTCTATGGGACTTTCCCGGCAGACTAGATTGTGCTTAACTTTTACTCTTGCACTATCTTTACTCCTCTTCAAAGAGTCTAATTTAAATTCCTAAGGAGTATATTCCAGGTGGCACCTTGCATTCCAAATGTAGTGTTAAGGAGGGCACCAAGGCTATCTAAAGTTGAAACCGGTACATGGTGATATTACAAAGCAGAGATGATGGATGATGGAGGATTTATTCATAGAATAACTGTCTTGGGGAATGTAATCAGTCCCAAATCCACGTTTATCAGAAGGCCTAACTCGCTCTCCAACCTTCTGCCCCTCAGCATTCTTTGGGTGACCTCCAGTTGATGTTGGTCCTTTTTGTCTGAAAAGAGAAGCTCATTGCCAAACAAATCCCTGGACAGAGACGCTCACCATGTTTATTTTTCTAAGAACATCCATGATATCAATGTGGGCTTCAAAGGGTAATCTTCCAATTGAAGACTAGGGCTAATCATGCTCCCTTATGACAGAATTATAGAATGGCAGATTTGGAAGGGACCTTGGAGGTCTTCTAATCCAACCCCCTGCTCAGGCAGGAGACCCTATATCATTTCAGACAAATGGTTGTCCAATCTCTTCTTAAAAACCTCCAATGTTGGAGCATCCACAACTTTATTTTATTTTATTTTAGTTTATTTTAGTTTATTTTAGTTTAGTTTAGTTTAGTTTAGTTTAGTTTAGTTTAGTTTAGTTCAGTTCAGTTCAGTTCAGTTCAGTTCAGTTCAGTTCAGTTCAGTTCAGTTCAGTTCAGTTCAGTTCAGTTGGGAATATCTTTCAGTTTAGTTTCAAAAATAAATGACCAAATCTTAAAAATCAGCATGAACAAAGGGAAAATTTCTGGGGAAACTGATAACCACAAATATCATTGTATTCTATTTCTGGCCTAAACCAATTGTCCTATTCATCTGTCCTATTCATCTGTCCTATTCATTTGTCTGAAATGGTTCCTGCCCACGCAGGGGGTTGGACTAGAAGACCTACAAGGTCCCTTCCAACTCTGCTATTGTATTGTATTGTATTGTATCTTAATGTATCCTGAGTTTAATTGGAACAGAAGCACAAGATGTCTCTTCTGGCATTAGTCACATCTATGAGCAATTAGGGGCCAAGTCACTGTTACTGTGTTTCCCCCAAAATAAGACAGGGTCCTATTTTCTTTTGACCCTCGAAATAAATGCTTGGCCTTATTTTCAGGGAGGTCTTATTATTTTTGCAGGAGGTGGCAAGCGTGGTCACTTCATGGTTACTGCTGTGTTGCAATCTTTTGAGGGGAGGGTGCATGCTCTCAAAAGCCCATTTGGGCTTATTATCTGGGGTGGTCTTATTTTCAGGGAAAGAGGGTATTTACTAAAATATTTTTAAACCTCCCCTCCCCACCATATAGTACTTAATGCAGTTTAGCTAAATTGACATGCCTGTTGCCGCTATTCACACTAATTATGTAAAAAGCAAACAACAGAACAAAATCACAGTATTTTCTTGGCTACTAGATCCATGGAAATGATGAAATCTCTGGGTTCAAACTACCCCAAACTCCAAATATGGTGCACCTAAGCATATCCAGAAGTTTGAAGGTTGCACACCTCAGCAGGACATTGAGAAAGGTTGTAAAACTTGCATCAGATTTAAGGCAAATACTTTTTCTATATGGAAGTTTATTTCATTAATTATCTTGTCAATGCAAATAAGAAAATGGGAGGAAAAAGAAGGCAGACTACTTCATCAAGGTGTAATATGACACGCTGATTCTTCAGGAGTGTGTAACGATTTCAAAACAGCTTGACAGCACAGCTTTTCACACCTGAATTGTGCTTCCAAGATATGCAACAGGAGAAAAAAGTTGGAAGAAACCTCTGAGAGGTCATAGGGAGTTCAGCACTTCAAGAATTGTTAGAACTTGATGATGCGATGGCTGAATTTTATAGATTGTCGCCATCCAGACGATGCAAGCAGTTTTCAAAATTAAAAATAATAATCCATAAATGCAAAACAAATCAAGGAATAAAAATAGCATCCATTTGGGGAATTTCTCCCTCTCTCCCCCCTCCTCAAATTCCTTAAATGTACTCCTGAAGCCCAACCTTAGATTTTTGGGAAAATCCAGCCTTTAAAAGAATGCTTGAAAAAGGACAAGTTGGGAATCAGGAAGAAGAGTGGAGTGGAGAGAAAGTTGAACCTTGAAGATTAACAGATTATCAGAGTTGGAAGAGACCTTGTAGGTCATCTAGTCCAACCCCCCACCCAAGCAGGAGACCCTACACCATTTCTGATAAATGGCAGTCCAATCTCCCCTTGAAAGCCTCCAGTGATGAAGCTCCCACAACCTCCGAAGGCAACTTCTGTTCCATGGGTTGATTGCTCTCACTGTGAGACAATTTCTCCTTATTTCCAGGTTGAATCTCTCCATGATCAGTTTCCATCCATTATTCCTTGTCTGGCCTTCAGGTTCCTTGGAAAATAGGTTGATTCCTTCCTCTTTGTGGCAGCCCCTCAAATACTGGAAGGCTGCTATCATGTCTTCCCTGGTCCTTCTCTTCACTAGACTAGCCATACACAGATGTCCCACAGATCAAGGTCTTTGAGCCTGATCTCTCCCTCTTGACCAATACTGGCTGGAACTAGCTGTAGAGAAAGGAGGACAAATACCAACAATTACATTCTTACCCATCATTAAAAAGTTTATCGTGGTCAAACGGAATACTGAGAAATTAAGGAAGACACATTTCTGATTCCAGATTGGCCAAAACACATCAGTAAGTTTAGTCAAAGTTTTTCTAATTTACAGTCTAACTGAATGGGGTCCACATTGTCTGCTTCCTCCAGGATCCTCTCCAACTGCAACCTGACCATCTTCTCATCTTTCCATAAAGAAGGTGTCAAGGTTCCAAGTAACAATCCCATATCAAACAAAACTTCAAAGACAGTTGAAACCCTCAAAAGAATTATTGGAAATATCATATTGGCACAAATCTGGTGAAAGACGACTCGGAAGGTTCTCGTGGTTTTCTCCTAATTAAAAGAGAAAGTTTTCCCACAACCCCAAACTATCAGTCACATGGCCCAATCAAAGCAGCATCTGTTGGTCTGGTGACCTCACTAATCCTTCTACGGTCCAGGTGTGAGAACGTCCTTGGTTCCCAAGAGAAAGTATTTTATTTTGGCTACACAACCCTCAGCTATCTCTAATCCCCACCTCCCTATCCCTCAGCTCCAGTGAAGCTCCAAGGTAGCTTCGGTCAGGTCAGCTTCAGGGTTGACAGAGGGCAGATTGGTGACTGCATAAAAGTTATCCAGGGTAGTAGGATCCAGCCATGGCTTCTGGAGGAAGGAGAGAACAATTGGTGGGCGCTCAGGTCGAGGCATTTTGTCAAAGAGATAAACAGATGATGTCCCGCCCGTGAAGTTGGTCCTTCCAGTGACACATAGGCTGGTCAAACTGATGAAAAGGGCTGTCAAAGTGGCTGTTTCTTTGGTTAGTACTAGATTATTAAAAGTAAGGGATGCGGTGGCTCAGTGGCTAAGACGCTGAGCTTATCAATCAGAAAAGTTGGCAGTTTGACTGTTCGAATCCCTAGGGCTGTGTAACAGAGTGAGCTCACGGTACTTGTCCCAGCTTCTGCCAACCAAGCAATTCAAAAACACATAAAAATGCAAGTAGAAAAATAGGAACCACCTTTGGTGGGAAGGTAACAGCGTTCCGTGCGCCTTTGGCGTTTAGTCATGCCGGCCACATGACCACCGAGATGTCTTCGGACACCACTGGGTCTTCGGCTTTGAAACGGAGATGAGCACCGCCCCCACCCCACCCCCCCGAGTCGGGAACAACTAGCCCGTACATGCAAGAGGAACCTTTACCTTTAGATCAGGGGTTCCCAAACTTAGCAACTTGAAGACTTGTGGACTTCAACTCCCAGAATTCTCCAGCCAGCAGAGCTGGCTGGAGAATTCTGGGAGTTGAAGTCCACAAGTCTTCAAGTTGCCAAGTTTGGGAATCCCTGCTTTAGATTATTAAAAAGAGACACATTTCCAGCTTACAGTGTAGTGATGGAAGCCTTATAGGGAAACTGTCGCAAATCAATACATCTAGCCCACGACTTACCCCCACGACCAAGCCCAAAATCGACGTTGCTAAAAAAATGGTTAAGCGAGTTTTGCCCCATTTTACGACTTTTCTAGCCACATTGGTCACGTGAACCGCTGCCGTTGTCACGTTAGCCACACGTTTGTTGAGTGAATTGGCTCCCCCGTTGACTTTGCTTGTCAGAAGGTTGCAAAAGGGGATCACGTGACCCCCCCAACCGGATGCCACCGTCATAAAGTTGAACCAGTGGGCAAGCGTCCAAATGTAAATCCCGTGAACGTTGGGGATGCTGCAACGGTCATAGGTGTGAAAAATGGCCATAAGTCACTTTTTTTTCAGGGCTGTTGTAATTTTGAACTGTCGTAAGTCGAGGACTACCTGTAGCATGTTTTGCATACATACAATGAAACCTCTCTTCCCCTCCCTTTACAAGAAACCAAAACCCGCTCTCCTGCTTTTGCCGCTGTAAATTTTTGCTTTGTTTTGCTGTGCCTCTGCTTTGTAAATAGGCCTTTTGCTGTCGTCTTTGCCCCGCTGTCCCGTTCTTCCTTTTTCTTTGTTGTTGTCTGTTGTCGGTGTCGAAACGGCATGCTCTAACCTCTGCCATTAACCCACTTTTCAGCACAGGGATGGATTCAGCCACCTAGACGAGTTTTCTTCTCCTTCAGCATCTCTCCTCTCATTCCTAAGTCTAAAACTGTCTTTTCTATTGACTCTTCTTCCAGTGATGAGGAGGAGAAGTTGGAGAGTAAGTATTCTTGTTTGGGCGAAAGGATGCCACCGTTTGCTCCGTGGAGAAGCTCAGAACCTGGCATGACTTGGTTGAGTGCAAATGCTAGCTAGCGGCTCAGTCTCGGCTATACATCTAGCCCACGACTTACCCCCACGACCAAGCCCAAAATCGACGTTGCTAAAAAAATGGTTAAGCGAGTTTTGCCCCATTTTACGACTTTTCTAGCCACATTGGTCACGTGAACCGCTGCCGTTGTCACGTTAGCCACACGTTTGTTGAGTGAATTGGCTCCCCCGTTGACTTTGCTTGTCAGAAGGTTGCAAAAGGGGATCACGTGACCCCCCCAACCGGATGCCACCGTCATAAAGTTGAACCAGTGGGCAAGCGTCCAAATGTAAATCCCGTGAACGTTGGGGATGCTGCAACGGTCATAGGTGTGAAAAATGGCCATAAGTCACTTTTTTTTCAGGGCTGTTGTAATTTTGAACTGTCGTAAGTCGAGGACTACCTGTAGCATGTTTTGCATACATACAATGAAACCTCTCTTCCCCTCCCTTTACAAGAAACCAAAACCCGCTCTCCTGCTTTTGCCGCTGTAAATTTTTGCTTTGTTTTGCTGTGCCTCTGCTTTGTAAATAGGCCTTTTGCTGTCGTCTTTGCCCCGCTGTCCCGTTCTTCCTTTTTCTTTGTTGTTGTCTGTTGTCGGTGTCGAAACGGCATGCTCTAACCTCTGCCATTAACCCACTTTTCAGCACAGGGATGGATTCAGCCACCTAGACGAGTTTTCTTCTCCTTCAGCATCTCTCCTCTCATTCCTAAGTCTAAAACTGTCTTTTCTATTGACTCTTCTTCCAGTGATGAGGAGGAGAAGTTGGAGAGTAAGTATTCTTGTTTGGGCGAAAGGATGCCACCGTTTGCTCCGTGGAGAAGCTCAGAACCTGGCATGACTTGGTTGAGTGCAAATGCTAGCTAGCGGCTCAGTCTCGGCTGAACGGCTTGGTCTTCTTGACTTGTCTTCACGGCCGCTTGCAAATTCTAGCCCAAGTGCTTTTTCAGCTTACTTTCCTGTGGATGAATTTGGCCTACAAGGTTTTTCCTAAGGTTCCTTTTCTTCATTTGGCCCCTTGGGTCAATAAGGAATGTTATGGGATACAGCAACCTTTGCAACTTTAAGTCTGAAGGACTTCAGCTCTCAGAATTCTCCAGCCAGTCTGGGAGATGAAGTCCTTCAGACTTAAAGTTGCAAAGGTTGGGGACCCCTGGGATACAGAACCCATGCGCAGGAACCGATATTATGGACACAGATTTGCCGTATCCTATTTTATTTATTTATTTATCTATTTGCATGTAGGAACTCCCACTTGGACTCCACGCTGATGTGATTCTTTGGACTTGCTTGTGTTCAAAAATATTAAACTTTGCTGCTGACTAACTTACCCTTAGGTTATTTCACATGAACTAGGTGTTCAGAAAAAACAGACAGCACTTTTATGAAATGTGTAGAAGACCTGGCTCACATCCTATCTGCTTGTTGCTTGTATAAGGGGCTGAGAGGCAGGAACCTTGGTCTATATACTGAACAAAGGTCCCATTGGGATCCCCATATCAAAACAACTAACTTTATGTGTGGCCAGAACCTGGAAATAACATTTAACACAGCTCAGGACTTAAACAAAATGGTTCAGTTGAGATCTGCATATGTGGGACTGATTGGGGTAGATTGTAAGGGTGACATTGAAATATAATTTTATGATATTTTATCTATATCTTAAATTATTGTATTTTATTCCAATTCCATTTTAGACTGTATATTTTATTCCAATTCCATTTAAAATTGTATTTTATCAAATTCCATTTTATATTGCTTTTATCAAATTTTAGTAAAGATTGTTATGGGAACTTTGCATTTTGACATGGTCCAAGGGCTAATCGATAAAGACTCAATGCCAATCTAAAGTGGAAAAGGAGAAAGAGCATGAAAGGTGTAAATTAAGAAATATTAAAAGGGGCTTCCCTGCAACGTATCCTTGGGAAAAATAATAATAATAATGAATTTGTAGTGGTTGTTGGATAGTATTTTTTTTCCTTAGGAAATAAATGTGAAAGGAAGATTTTAATCAGGAGATAAGCTCATTATTGGAGGTGATTAAATCGTGAAATAGTTAGGACAAATCCATGGGACCCAAATTAGTTGTTTTCCAGAGAGAGATTTTGCTAAAGCAATCCTTTTAAATCACCTTTTAAAAAATTGCTTTCCTTTAATGGCAAGCAAGATAAAATCCTGTATCCTTCTTGTTCTGCTTGCCTTTTGATGCCAGATCATGAGGAAATAGTTAAGACAGTTTAAAACAACAATAACAACAACAACAAATAACCCCACTATAAATGTAAACCTAGGAACACATGGAGATTTATGGTCAAGGAATAGACAAGGTGACTTTGAGGGGTTTGGGATGATTTGAAGGAGTGTGGATTTGCCATTGGGGCATTGTTTGAATGTTTTTTCCAGTTCAGTATAATTTGAAGGACAGAAATTTCAATTTCCCTGGCGCATCATGAACCTACCTACAGTAACCTAAACCAGGGGTCTGCAAAGTTGGCTCTTTTAAGACTGGTGGACTTCAACTCCCAGAATTCCCCAGCCAGCATGGCTGGCTGGGGAATTCTGAGAGTTGAAGTCCACCAGTCTTAAAAGAGCCAATTTTGCAGACCCCTGACCTAAACCTTTGAAGCAAATAAAACAACTGTAAATTATTTTCAAAGTGAAGTTGCGTAGTACTTCGAATTGTGTCCCCGTGTGCATCACGATATAAATATGCACATCTTGAACATCTGCAGTAGGAAACTTCTGTTCCGATTCAGACAGCTTAAAAGTGCCATGTGAATCCTTTAGGCTGAATTTCTTACCGGAAAGTAACCAAGGCAACTCCTTAGAGCAGGGATGTCGAACCTTTTTTGCCTCGGGTGCCAAAAGCACGTACTTGCGCACTATTGCACGCACTCAGGTGCCCACCCCAATAATCTCAGCCTCCCCATGCCATGCCCCCTATGCATGCATGCGTGACACCCCGCCCTGCTGCCCCACGCATGCACGCACAACTTTCTTGGAGCCTGGGGAGGGCGAAAACACCCACCTCCCAGAGGCCCTCCGGAGGCCAGAAATGGCCCATTTCCCGGTAAGTCTGTTTTTCGCTCTCTGGAGGCTTCAGGAGGCTTTCCTAAAGCATCCAGAGGACAAAAAACTGCTAAAAATCGAGGCCAAAAATCAGCTGGCCAGCATGTGCACACGTGCTGGAGCTGAAAGGACAACACCTCGCGTGCCCTCAGAAATGGCTCCACGTGCCACCTGTGGCACGCCTGCCATAGGTTCGCCATCACTGCCTTAGAGTATGTTTCTTTTGTCCTTTGCAAAGGCCTTCGTGTGATCTCCAACCTTTCTGCCCGGGTGTAAAACTGACAAGAAAATCTTCCACATTTTAGTCTTGAGCATTGTTGGCTTCAGCTTGCTGACTCTCCCCAGTGATTATCCTAAATTATCACCTATTTGGCAGCTTTCTCAAATCTATTTTTGCTAGGAAATGTGAAAAACTGTTTAGATTTTGAACCATGTTTGTATCTGTTCTTTTCACGGATTGCCTGAAATAATCAGAGACACCAATTTGTTCTGATCTAAGCTTCCCAAGAGCATGCAGTAAACTCCTTGTCCTGACAAAAACCCCTTTTATGAATTTACTGTGAATTCTACTGTGAATTCTGCTCATTCACAGCCAGCAAAGTCTTTCAAGGGAGGATTTACAGTCACAGACCTTATCTGGCTTGGAGAGCTGACAGGCCAATATCTGCAGAACATGGCAAGGAGTCTCAGAGAGTCACGAACCAATTAAGTGAACTAATTGTCTCCTGCAAACTCCACTCCCCTTTCGCTCCTCTTTTATTTCCTCTGGGAGGGGCCATTCATTGTCTGGCCTTACTCCCATGTCAACCGCTGTTCTTTAGCTATTCCCCTCATCTGGCAACTCTGGGCATGCGCACACTGGGAACAGACTCCAGCTGTCTGTCTGCCTCACTAATGTCTGACTGTGAAGCCAGCTGATAACTGGCATATGGCTGTGGCCCCCTCTCTGCCTCTGACCCAGAGCCCTCATCAGAGCCTTCCCCAGACTCCAGGACTGACCCATGTTCCTCCCCAACCTCTTCACTGTCTGAATCTACTGCCAGCTCTGCTGCCTGCTGGCAGACCACAACACAACTTGGGAAGACTCTAGAAGTATTGACTATATGCGGTCCCATTCGTTGGTTCTCAAAATAACTATCTTCATAAAAAGAGAGGAGGAAATTAACATAATTGCTCATTTATAATCTTAATAAAAAGCATGGTCTTCTAGATACCATAGTCAACTGTTATCCTGCTAACACGTATTGAATGAATTCAGAATCAAATATCATCTGGCACTGGTGACATTTTCTCCATCTTGTCATACTGGAACATATGCTTTAATAAAATTACATACACATATTACTATATATGTTTTGATTTTGGAGGATTTTTAACTCTTAATTCTTTCTCTGTATATTTTCATAGGCATCCGATCCTTCGGCAGCTCCTTGACTCAAAGGTGAACTTTTATTAATCTCTTAAACATGCTCTAAATATAGTTTGTTCCTTTCTTGAATTCGACAAGAATGTAAACAAAGAGGACCATTGGTGGTGAGGGTGGTTTTTTTGTTTTTAAAGGTTCATTTTTCTGTAAAAAAAATTTCTTTGGCCCATTGATCAACTGATTGAAAAATTAAATCTACATATCTCTGAATTGTAATCAAAAAGCTTGTCAAATTTACAAGTTTTGGTTTTGGGTTGATAAAGGTATAAAAGCTCTTCGTTGTAGAAAAGGAAATATTGCTGTGCAAGCAAGATTGGAACTGATTACAAAAGGAGTTGATTGATTTTGATTGATTGATTTTGATTGATTGATTTTGGTTGATTGATTTTGATAGATTGATCAAGGGCCACTTTCAGTCTTTAAGAGGCATGTGAGAGACCATATTCTGAAAATTGGGTAAAACGGCTTTGACATGATTTAATTGTACTTAAAATTAAGTACATTTGTTCTGCAGGCAGTAATTCCTTCTTATGATACATTCAAATTTTCAACTCAGTCGCAGGTTTCTTGATTATATGGGGACTGAACACAACTTTGGGCAGGGGGAACATTTAGTTTGAAGCAAACTTTGGTCCTTTCTCCTTAAAATTGTTTCTGCATCTTTAACTGCACCCTAGGCAGGTTCAGATGAAAATGCTGTGTCTCTAACTTGGAACGGATGAGTTCTTGTCCATTGCCTGACATGCTGTATCTCTTGGCTTTTAGCATCAGCGAGGAGAGTGGAAGTTTCCAACCTCCCAGCCCCTCCAGAAAAGATTTGGAAGGCAAAAGTGGAACGAAAGTCAGTCGTACATTCAGCTACCTCCGGAATAAAATGTCCAGCAGTAAGAAGAGCAAAGTAAGTAGACCCGGGGGGGTTGGGCTTCCAAGATGAGGGCTTTGAGGATCAGGGATGCTGTCATTAGGATTATTTATTTATTTTTATTTTATTGGAACTTGGAAAACGTAAGCAAGAACAGGAATAAGAGAATAAAAACACAATGACAGGGGCGATAGGCACTTTAGTGCACTTATGCACACCCTTTTCTACTGACCTCTTAAGTAGGAAGTGAGGAAGTCCACCTGTGATGGAAACTGTGAAAATTTGTAGCTGAGACAACCGAATCAGGTAGGACATTCCAGACTTTGACAACTCTTATTATAAGAAATCATATTTTTTACAGGCAAATTTAAAACGATTTACGTTGAGTTTAAAGCGGTTGAATTGGTGGTTCTTGAACCCATCCTGCTTTAATCCCATTTGTAAGGAGATGAGCAGGAAAGGAAGAGATTCTTAGGTAAAAATAACTAGGAACATTTTCCTTCCAACTGCAGCCATGGCTTTATGCTAATGACAACATGACTGACAAATAAGGAACGTGGTAAAGATTTGGGGATGTGGTGAACTCAGGGGCTAAGACGCTGAGCATGACGATCAGAAAGGTCAGCAGTTCGGCGGTTCGAATCCCTAGCGCCGCGTAACGGAGTGAGTTCCCGTTACTGGTCACAGCTTCTGCCAACCTAGCAGTTCGAAAGCACGTAAAATATGCAAGTAGAAAAATAGGAACCACCTTTGGTGGGAAGGGAACAGTGTTCCGTGTGCCTTCGGCGTTTATCATGCCAGCCACATGACCAAGGAGACGTCTTCAGACAGCGCTGGCTCTTCAGCTTTGAAACGGAGATGAGCACCGCCCCGTAGAGTCAGGAACGACTAGCACATATGTGCAAGGGGAACCTTTACCTAAAGATATGGCCTACCATAACTCTTATCTTTTCCTTTGTTGTTGTTTTTTCAGACAATTTTAAAGGAAAATTGGATTATTCTTTCAAACCTTCTATTAATTAACTCTAGTTCTCCCTAGGCTACCCCTCACAAATATCCAGATTGGCTACAACACACACACACACACATACAATCAATTTTTAAGAATCACATAAAGGGATATAAGAAATGTTACCTACTTAAAACTTCGTTCGTTGAAAGCAACATGTCTGTGCTATACTAATAAAAAAGCCAAGCTGGTTTAAACAAAAGGATTATTGTCTGATACTAAACATACATAAAATGAAAACTTAGATCAATCTCTTGTTCTAGAGTCTGACCTTCATTTCCTGCAAGTTATATCAAACTGTTACATTGGGTATTAGCTAGGCAAAGAAAAAGACCCAGAAAATCTCAATGTCCAACCAAGTTCATAAAAGATAAATTAATCCATTAAAGTTCTTGGTCCTTAGCCAGGGAAAACTTTCTAGGCCATTAACATTTTGAAATTCTCCCAGAATGAGATTTAGAGTCCACCACAAGGTTGGTGACTGTCCTCTTTTAACACTAATATTGTGGTGTCCTGGAGCAACAGACACAACTTGCATGCACTTATCCTGACTTATTTTTAATATCAAGTTCAGAACATGCTGTAAGATCTAAGGGAAACATGGATCCTACTGCCAACTTAAAAGATGCACATAAGCAAACTCTTGAAGCAATAGGTTGGTTTCTCTGAGACTTGGTTTATATACACATGATTTATTAAGCAAACTGCTGTTGGCTGTGTTAACATACTACTCTAAAAACAAACAAACGAACAGTATTACGATGTAACCTCTTATCTGAACCCAATCTTATCAGTATAGTCTATTATTGTTTATCTTGAGTAGGCGTAATGTTTAAACTGAGCTTCAACTCTGGACCTGCCGTGCTTCGATCCCAACTTTTGTTGAGATTATATCAGAATGGCAAAAATTTGTTTTTGCTTTTATTTTATTTTTTTAAAACCAGAACCTGAAATCTAGCCGCAGGAACTTGGGACAAAAGACCTCTGCTATCCCAAAAGTTCAGCATGTAATATCTTTTTTCTCGGGAGAGTCCACCATCCAGCATAAAACACTGCTGATGCTTACTGCAACTTTTTTGGGTTTAAGTGTGTTCTGCCATAGGCGTCCAAAAGCACAAAACCGACCTCCTCCTCCTGATAAAACCCCTTTTATTTAGTTTAAAGGTAATTCCTCTCCAGCAAAGTTCCAGCCAACAGTCTTGCAAGAGATTTCACAACTACAGACCTTTACCAGGCTTGGAGAGCTGCCAGGCCGATATCTTCCAAACGCCACTCTGTACCAGCAATTAATGGCAAGAAGTCAGGAACAGATCTTCACTCTAATGAATTGAACTAATTCTCTCCTGCAAACTCCCCTCCTCTTTTGCTCCTCTTTATTCCCTATGGGAGGGGCTATTCACCATCCACCTATGGCTTTACTCCTGAGTAGACCCTTGTTCCTTAGCTGTTCCCTTCTCCTGTCAGCTCTGTGCATGCGCACACTGGGAACAGGCTTCAGCTGTTCTGCCCAGTTATGTTCGAAGGCAGCTGATAACTGTCAGACGGCCCTGGCCCCCTGTCTGCCTCCGATGCAGAGGCCTCCTCAGAGCCTTCCCCAGACTCCAGGACTGGCCCAGGTTCCTCCCCAACCTCCTCACTGCCTGAGTCCGCCACCAGCTCCGCTGGCCACTGGCAAGCCACAACAATGTGGTCATTTTGGGGTTTGGAGGGAAGCTGTTGGCATTTGGATTTCATCATCCGTTGTATTGTGATTTGGGTCAATTTGCAACATTCGCATCACAAGGTCATGAGATCACAAGGGGGCTGATAAGGATTCTGTAAATTGCACAGATCAAACCAGGGCCTCCAACATACAACCCTCACTGTATTCTGAGTTAGAGGAAGAGGCAGGTGTCTTGATCGACACCCAGACAAGTCACGGCCACAAGGGTGCTTTAGTGAAGATCAGTGGAAAAAAGGTTTTCTGTACAAACCTTTAAGTTCATTTTGCGTGTTTTGTACCTGTTCAGAAAATACCACTTTCTCCCCTTTGTACTCGGAAGCTGAAGTGTCAAGAGGGAGCTGAAAATTACTGTAGCTTGTTCTTCTGGGAAGTGGTGGGAGGAAAATTCTGTTTGGCAAGAATGCTTTAGAAGTTTAGAAAACCAGACCGTTGCAATAGGCCAGTACTTCTTCTTTGCTGGAGGTAGATGTTTCCTCTCCACTATGATTTCATAGCTAGAATTGGAATCTTGTTTGTAAGAAGATCTTTCTTCTCCTTACAGTGATTATAGACAGCATTGCAACTTTAAAAAGATGTGGAGACTCTAGAAAGAGGGCAAAGAAGAGCATCAAAAATAATTAGGGGACTCGCGAATAAATCATATGAAGAACGGTTGCAGGAGTTGGGCATGTCTAGTCTTATGAAAAGAAGGACCAGGGGAGACATGATAGCAGGGTTCCAGTATCTCAGGGGCTGCCCCAAAGAAGAGGGAGCCAAGCTATTCTCCAAAGCACCTGAGGGTAGAACACGAAGTAATGGGTGGAAACTAATCAAGGAGAGAAGGATCTTAGAACTAAGGAGAAATTTCCTGACACTGAAAACAATTAGCCAGTGGAACGACTTGCCTCCAGAAGTTGTGAATGCTCCTATACAGAAGTTTTTAAGAAGATGAAGATTTGAAATGGTAGAGGGTTTCCTGCCTAAGCAGGGGGTTGGACTAGAAGATCTCCAAGGTCCCTTCCAACTATTCTATTCTATTCTATTCTATTCTATTTCATTCCATTCCATTCCATTCCATTCCTATTTAAAAAAGCATTTATTTAAAAATGCTTTTTCTGATAAAGTAGCGTAATTTTACTGCGATCTTTCATTGATGATTATAGATGCCATCTTTTATATTTAAAAACAATATAACCAAAGACCCCTTTGGATAATCAGATTAAACTTCTGACTTTTGCACTGGAGCTACTCTTCATCTCTCATCTCTAAAAAGGAAGACAAATTCTTAATGAGAAAATTTTATTTTATTTCTTAATATTTTTATTTATTTAAGGTATTCATAGAGCCACCCATCCTTCCGACAAACCCTGGGCAGCTCCCAATAAAAGTCCAGTCCCTCAAATTCAGAATAAAGTCAGGTGGTTCCTTTACTCCATGGACTTACATGTCATTGTGGAACACCAGTTTTGAAGAAATCTGTTTCGACGTATCATCCTTTTTTTTTTTTTTTTTTGGAATGGTTACAACACCACTTGACAATTGTGCAAGGGAAACTCACCGCTTGTGGGCACCCATTTAAATTTTATGAGTGTTTTGAAGTTCTTCTGTCTGTGGATAGATCAAATAGCTGGAAACAGCAATTGTCTCCATTTCAAAGCATCCTTTCCTATGCAGCTCCCATTTTTCTTGATTTGGGTGGATTTTTTATTTTGGAGAGAACATTTAGTAAACCAGAACAAATAATCTTCAGGACACAGTCTTCTAGATGTACAGTCCCCTTTCAGTCTTCTTCTCTGACGGCACAACTTTTTAACCATTTCAAGAATGAAGAGAAATATGTAGACCAGGGGTCTCAAACGCAATTTACCTAGCTTAGAATTTAGACCTAGGTACGATAGAGCTTCAGCTAAATTAGAAAATAGTTGACAGGTTTTAATTGGGAATTTTAGCACAGGTTGTAATTTAATTTCTTTTTAACTTTTGTATTGTTCTTATTCATTTATTGTGGTCTTAATTTCCTGTGCACCGCCCAGAGTCCGTCTCGACGGAGATTGATGCGGTTTACAAATCGAATAAAATTCAAAAATTCAAAATTCAAATTACCTGGGGGCCGCTGGAGGCAGAGGCTGGGTGAGGCTGGGCCGCATAAGGGATTCCACAGAGGTTCACTCCCCCTGCGGGCTGCACTAATATTATACTTTCATATCACGTTGGGGGCCACTAGATACCGTCCAGCGGGCCGCAATTGGTCCGCGGGCCGCGAGAATGAGACCTCTGATGTAGACGATCGGTATCCAACCATTTGGCTTCCATGGCCCGCATTGAGTGAACCGGAATTGTCTTGGGACCCATAATATAATATACAGTATAGTATAATATAGACATAAACAATATCTACATACTTTGTATTTATTTCATATGGCACAACAGAATACAGCCTTAGTGCATGTAATTCACAAAATCAGCATATAAAATGTGCATCAAAATATAAAACACCAGTTCAGTGAATTATTTTAAGGACGTACAATACAAGTGATGAATAACATGATGAATAAGATTACATTATGTATGAGCAGTTACTGGAGTGGCTAAGCTGTGACCGGATATGTAGATTGCTTAGCCAATGGACAGCAATGACCTCGAGATGGTTTTATCCATTGGACAGCAGTGCCCTTGAGATGATTTTAGCAGTGGTGAAATTCAAAATTTTTAGCTACCGATTCTGTGGGCGTGGCTTGGTGGCCATGGTGTGGCTTGGTGGGCGTGGCAGGGGAAGGATACTGCAAAATCTCCATTCCTACCCCACTCGGGGGCCAGCCAGAGGTGGCATTTGCCAGTTCTCCAAGATACTTAAAATTTCCACTACTGGTTCTCCAGAACCTGCTGGATTTCACCCCTGGATTTTAGCTCTTGGACAGCAGCATCCTCAAGATGATGATCTACATACTGATGTGTCCATATGTGCCGAGGTTCAAATCCCAGAACATCAACCAAGGACTTTGAAAATTGCGAAGGGTTGATACAAAAAATACTGTATGAGCTGAGATTGTGCCCCTTTGGCAAGGGCCATTGACCGTAATAAAGATTGATTGAGTGAAAATTGCAATTGCAATTGCAATTCTGCTCTAGATCCAGAAGTTCTCCATTCTCTATGTTTAGGGATTAGGATGAAGTTTACCTTTTCTACCTGGAAAGGAGATTCCCCCCCCCCCCCACCTTAGACGGTTGCATACAGATTTTTCTTAGATGTCTGGAAGGTATTTAACTTTCCCCGTCTTCTTTTTTTTTTCTTTCCATTTTTGTTTAAAATAGATAGAAAAAAAAATTCTTGAAAGAGGAAGCAAAACAGGAAGTTTCTAACCCTGCTCGTACTTCTGCCGCCTGCAAAACACAGATGTTTAAATCGTATAAATGAATCTCTCTCTCTCTCCAGGAAGACAAGCATGAACCATCGCCCGCCTCTTCTGCTTTAGCATTCAATTCTTGAAATCTGCCCATTAGCAAAGATATGAGAAAAGAGGGGGGGGGAAATATCTTCAACACCTCCCTGCGTTGCTTCCCAAGGGTTCCCCCCCACTCTGCAAGTCTTTTGGGTCCCTTGAATATCTCAAGTGAGCTTCAGCTTTGACATCTCCAGTGCCTGAAGGGTTAATCTGTTCTTTGAGGAAGCTCAGAAGAAGCAGCTCTTCCTTCTCTCCTCCCCTTCAGCCTTCTCTCTTGCTCAACTTGTTTCTGACTTCCTTTTATGACAGCAGGCTGAGCAGCTGAACAGGATCGGTGCTTGGGGTTTGTTTTATCTCTAACGTGATGGATGGATAGGTGTTGGGCAGATCTCCTGGCACCGACGTTGGGCAGCATGTCCCTCAAGTGGCATCGGTTTTCGGACGTGCCCCATATAACCGTGAAACTGATTGGACGTTTCCACTCGGAGGTAAACTTCTACGTTGTGGGTAGTCAGGACAGTGGTGGCAGCCCCATTGGTGGTCAGGATAGGCCTGGTTGGTTTGTCTGGATTGCATCAGTTGGTGCTAAGATGTTGGCGAGAAGTCTAGGCTGGACTGTCTCCCACCCTTGTTTTTCATTCCAATATGCTGCTCTACTCTCTTTCTCAATTTGGAGACGATTCATTTCTATCTATCTCTCATACTGTATATAACTTGTGGTTCGTTAAACTCCAAATTATAGGCCACTGTGGTTTTTCTTTCCAGCCTTCAGAGTTGTTTGTACTTTTTTGCACCCGTGAAACACCATTTCCTGTTTTCTGACTCAAATCTGCTTATGGTAGCTCTCTGCCTTCCTAATCAAACTAATCAAATCAAAACAATTAAGATGATGTTTTTCTTCAAAACAGGAACATTTTCTTCAAAATGTCAGTAGTAAATTCCTGTTACTGGGCAGAAGGACGGCTAGAGAACTAGAAATAAGTTGTTGAATGACTCTGTTTTCTTGAGTGAGAAGGTTTAAGAGTCAAATGGAGCAGCCGTATTTTTATGCATGTAGATATCAAAAGGAAGCGATAGATTTAATACGCTTTGCATTCACACAGCTTTGTTCTCAGAGCACAGTAATCTCCTTCTTATACCGATAGATCTTCTCCTGTTAGTCAGACTGCACTGGTTATCCTTATTACTTATTAGATTTTTTTAAAGCCACCTGATTATCATAGATCTTTAAGCGGTTGACAAAGATAGTTAGCATTTTGAAAACAGTAAAAATAAAAGAGCATAGAAAAGACTTGTCAAAGCAGAGAAGCACTAGCATCCTAGTCTAATGCAGATATTTGAAGTAAAAGAAAAGAAAATTCTAAGTCAATCTCACATGTTTTTCCTGCTTTGTCCATGGGAGATTTCTTTCTAACTGTATTCAGTTTGTGTGACTGCCCATCTCAGCAAGTGACTCTGGGTTGCAAGTAATCTTAAAAGAAATTCAACCAGGAGATGGGATGTTCTCCAGCCCCAGAACTTTCTGTTAAAACAGGCTAAATATATATATATAAAAGTTTGAAAGGGAGGGAGAAAAGGATGAATCAGAAGCATGAGTTTCATAAATATGAGGACATTTTTGAAGAGGACTTTAACGTAGAACATAGTATAAAGGAGTTGGAAGGGACTTTGAAGGTCTTCTAGTTCCAACCTCCTGCTAGAGAAGAAGACCCTATATATATATTTATATATAAATATATATAAATATTTTACAACTCCTGTTATGAGGCCCCTTTGAGGGAGGAGACAAACTGTCATCCTTCTCTGCCTATTCGGCTCTCAGACCATCTTTGGCAGAGAGCCATGAGATTACTGTTGAAATTTTTTTTAGATATGTGTTAGGATTTTAAGGGCTGATTAATAAATAAGAGACCAGGATGGATCCATTTCGGGCTTATTAGCCCTCTTCAGCTGGCCATACTCCTTCTACTGGAGTTTGAACCGGCATATATATATATATCATTTCAGATCAGTGGTGGTCCAGTCTCTTTTTGGAAGCCTACAGTGATGGAGCAGCCACAACTTCTGAAGGCATGCTCTTCCATTGGTTGATTGCTCTCACAGTTAGGAAATTCATGCATCACCTTAGAAAGAGGAGTTGAGAGAGAAATGGAGTAAGTTCCCCCTATGAATGGAGTCTTAGGACCTTTTGCGTTTCTCAGTGTGAAGGTCTTCTAGTTCCAACTTCCTGCTAGAGAAGAAGACCCTATATAAGAAAAATTCCGCGTTAAAATATGCGCATTAGTGAACGGGAGGTACAAAAATACGCAATGTTTAGGGAAAACTATTTATGATGGGGCATTTCTGGGATAAACAGTTTATGCAAAAACTGTTTGCTTCAGGGGAGTTGTGTGGGTAAAAAAATATTTTTATGACACTTTCTGGAAAAGAGATGCCCAAAAGGATGTGGGAACCGGCCCAATTAAAATGTAAGACTTGAAAGAAAAGAGATGGAGAGAAGTAAAAACTGGAGGACATAAGGTAAAAAATGTCTCTGAAGATCATCTCAGCACCTGGGGAGGTTGATATACCACCCACACTGTTTTTAGATATCGAAATCACAGGCTTGGATTGGTCCCTGGGATGTTGAGAAAATGTTATGGTTGTCACAAGGGGAGCAAACGCAAATTACCTGAAGATGGCAAATGAGGTGTCAGATGGCCATTTTATTTTCATGTTGACCTTACAAGTTACACCCATTAAATTATTACGTGATGGCATTTAGGAACTGGGTCTTCTCTGTTTGCTCTTTGGAACAGTTTCCCCCTGATATTCATATGGTTTCCACCTTGACCCACGATCACTAAAGCCAGGGTGTTGAGTGGAAATGGACCTCTTATGGAATGGTTGGCCTGTTCGTTTTTTCCTGGGGTTTCTCAGCTACCTATATTGTGGTTACTTATTGTTGTGATTTTCTAAGCCAGTGTTTCTCAACCTTGGACTTCAAGGTTGACAGCTGGCTGGGGAATTCTGGGAGTTGAAATCCACAGGACTTAAAGTCGCCAAGGTTGAGAAACACTGTTCTAAGCTGTCTGAGTAGGATAGAATCATTGAGGGCCCCAGAGTTGAGTGGTGTGATGGCCTAGAGGTGGAAGCTCTTGCCTCATGTTCAGGAGGCTGTGAGTTCAAGCCTAGGTAGATGTTTATCTCTCGCTGGGGACACTGAGAATATATCTGCTGAACAAAACTCCGCATTGGCGACAGGAAGGGAATTCGGCCAGTAAACACTCAGCTCCATTCAGCTGCTCAGACTCCATCCCGCAAGGGATCATGGGGTCATTAAAAGAGGATGATGGAGGGGGGGGTGTCTCAGAGTTGGAAATTACAGGCCATGCTGTAAGAAATGGTGGTGCAGTGGTTAGAATGCAGTACTGCATGCTAACTCTGCTGGCTGCCAGGAGTTTGATCCTGACCAACTCAAGGTTCACCTTCCGAGGTGGGTAAAATGAGGACCCAGATTGTTGACGGCAAGAGGCTGACTCCATACACCGCTTCGAGAGGGCTGTGAAACAGCCTATAAGTCTTAAGTGCTATGGCTATGTTTAAGACTAGGGCCTTGCCTTCTTTTGTGATGGTTTTAAATAAAAACGAAAGAAAGAAATAGAAGAAAGAATATTAGAAAGAAAGAAATCATAGTAGGGAAAACAGGGAGCTTGATAGGGACCAAAGATTCAAACTCCATTTCTACATGCAGATACTAAATTGTAATGCTTAAATTTAAGACATTGTATGAACCTGTGATATATCGGTCATGGTTCAGGACGTAGCAACATATGTCAATCCTGCCAGTTGTAGCTTCGTCAGCTGGTCAATGACTTAGAACTGTGTATGAAGCAATTAAATTCAGGGCTGACGTTTCTGTTTCTTCTTTTAAAAAAAAGTCGTCCTATTTTGTGTTTTAGTCACCAAGCTGCGTATATTAATTGCGAAACTATTGGGGCACTGAAGGTTTTCTCAAGTGTGCATAAAGCCTCACTTAGATGAAACATGTTACAATACAATAGCAGAGTTGGAAGGGACCTTGTAAGTCTTCTAGTCCAACCCCCTGCTTGGGCAGGAACCTTAAACCATTTCAGACAAATGGCTATCTAACATCTTTTTAAAGACTTCCAGGGTTGGGCATTCACAACTTCTGGAGGCAAGCTGTTCCAGAGGTTAATTGTTCTAACTGTCAGGAAATTTCTCCTTAGTTCTAAGTTGCTTCTCTCCTTGATTAGTTTCCACCCATTGCTTCTTGTCCTGCCCCCAGGTGCCTTGGAGAATAGTTGGACTCCCTCTTCTTTGTGGCACCCTCTGAGATATCGGAACACTGCTATCATGTCTCCCTTAGTCCTTCTCTTCATCAAACTAGACATACCCAGTTCCTGCAACCATTCTTCATGTGTTTGAGTCTCCAGTCCCCTAATCATCTTGGTTGCTCTTCTCTGCACTCTTTCCAGAGTCTCCACGTCTTTTCTACATCGTGGTGACCAAAACTGTATGCAGTATTCCAAGTGTGGCCTTACCAAGGCACTATACAGTGTTGCTCTAAGCTGTATGAGTTTTAGATCCCCATGCACATGTCAAAAGCTGCCAATGGCCATAAAAACAGGAGCATTTAGCTGTTTTCAATTTTACGTCGATTTTACTGGGCTGAGTTTCATTGTATGGCAAGCAACATTTGGTCATGTGCTTTCTACATGTTAGTGGTCTGTCTGTGGGCATTTCCACAAGAACTAGGCTCAAGATCCTTAATATAGGACGATAACTTTGAGGTGAATGTTTCTCAAAGTCTCAAAGATTATGAAGAGTTATATTCTCCAAGGTCTCAATGATGGCTTGTAAGCGGGAGAATCAAGTGCTATTTTTGAGATATAAATTATTTGTCTTTTGAATATCTCTGTTATATAGGTGGCTAAGACACTGAGCTTGTCGATCAAAAAGATCGGCAGTTCGGCAGTTTGATTCCCTAGCGCCATGTAGCGGAGTGAGCCCCCGTTATTTGTCCCAGCTTCTGCCAACCTAGCAGTTCGAAAACACGTAGAAATGCAAGTAGAAAAAATAGGAACCACCTTTGGTGGGAAGGTAACAGCATTTTGTGAGCCTTTAGTCATGCCGGCCACATGACCACAGAGATGTCTTAAGACAGCGCTGGCTCTTCTGCTTTGAAATGGAGATGAGCACCACCCCCTAGAGTCAGGAATGACTACAAGATATGTGAGAGGGGAACCTTTACCTTATTACTGAGTATTCCTTCCGTCGAAAACTGAAAACACACTTTTTCTGTCTGGCCGGCCTTGGTTAGTCTCTACCTCTGGGGTGTTTAGGGAATTTAGTTTTAATGGGGTTTTTAGCGCAGGGACGATCAATTTAATCTGCTTTTATTTATTGTATTTACTGTTTGTATATATTTTTATATGTTTTAATTTCCCTGTGCACCGCTCCGAGTCCCCTTGGGGAGAGGACGCGGTATACAAAATTAAATAATAATAATAATAATAATAATAATAATAATAATTCTCTGTCAAGTTACTGTTTCCACTCTGTCATTTTTAGAGTAGATGGTCTTCACTCAACGAAGCCCATGTGGAATGACTTTTGCATAATTGATAGGGATTATTTTTGTGATATAAATTGTTTTTGGAATATCTCTGAGTATTCTCTGCCAGCTTGCTACAGCTATTTGAAGCTATTGCTTCAACTCGGTCATTTCTAGAGTCGATGGTCTTCACTCAACCATTCAAGTTCTGTTGAATGTCTCTCACATAATTGGAAGGGATGCAAATGTCAGTGGTTGCAAGCTAAGAAACAGCACCAGGTTCAGACCTGTTCCGCTAAAGTTATTTCCGGCCATTCTCAGGTTTACTGCTTACCAACTAGCTTTCTTCACTTGTTGTCTGCTTGGGTTATTCTTCTTTCAAATATATATATATTTAATTTTCCAGTATGCTTGGGTTGTTCTTCTGAGTAACTATGGCTTTGGAGACTCGGGAATGCTAGGGAGGGGGGGGGGAATTGTGCACACGAGTCAAAATAGAATGGATGTTAAAGCAGTCCAACACCATGATATGTTGCCTTGAAACGAAGTCATGAAATTTCATGAGGTTCCTTTCTTGCTAAGCACGCGTCAAAGAAGCACTGCGGCTTTAGACCGGTCAGTTGCAACACGGGTGACTACCCCGTGTTGCTGGGTTTTTTTTCCCCATTTCTGAATGCATGCCAGGAAGGCCAATAAGACTGCCCTGAGGGGCTACAGTCAGAGCTGTAGGTATGTGCTCAGCTTCTGATGGGCCTTGTCTTCTGCTGAGAGAAAAGAGAGAGAGAGAGAAGAGAGAGAGCAATCCTGCATACCATTTTACCTGTATTTGCATGTATTACCCAGGGGACTCAGAGTGTTTCCCCGTGAGCAGAATTGCAACAGCTCTCATGTCTTTTTTTTAATCCTTGCCATCTTCAACTATCCTGACATTATCTGTGTGACTGCTGTTTACATATATAGATAGATATAAATATAGAGATAGAGATAGAGATAGAGATAGATAGATAGATAGATAGATAGATAGATAGATAGATAGATAGATAGATAGATAGATAGATAGATAGATAGAGGTTTAGATATAGATAGATGTTTAGATAGATAGATAGATAGATAGATAGATAGATAGATAGATAGATAGATAGATAGATAGATAGATAGATAGATAGATATAGATACAGATAGATAGAGGTTTAGAAATAGATAGACAGACAGACAGACAGACAGACAGACAGACAGACAGACAGACAGAGGTATAGATATAGATATAGATATTAAATGAGAGACAGACATTGTGATCTCCGGAACTTAAAATATATTACCCACGTAGCTTTCGTTAGCCTCTGCTAACATCATCAGAGTGTAAAAACTACCATTGAAGAGATAGTTGCTTTATACATCATTGATCAATTTGGCCATTGTACTCCCTCCTCAAAAATATAGGATGGTGGTCTTGGTGATTGTTATAGAAGGACAGGCAGTTGTTTATGAAGAAAGTGATTGAAGGGGGTGACTGAGCCAAGGTGGCTCAGTGGTTAGAGTGCAGCACTGCAGGCTACTTCTGCTGACTGCCGGCTGCCTGCAATTTGGCAGATGGAATCTCACCAGGCTGAAGGTTGACTCAGCCTTCCATTCTTCCAAGGTGGGTAAAATGGGGACCCAGATTTTTGGGGGCAACAGGCAGACTCTGTAAACTGCTTACAGAGGGCTGTAAAGCACTGTAAAGCGGTATATAAGTCTAAGTGCTATTGCTGTTACTGTAACTGATCATTTTTGTAATCCCCATGCAAATAGCCATGGGATCCTAAACAAAGTGTGGTCATGAAGTCAGTTCCTTTTTTTTTTGGAGGGCTAATTTGACCAGGACAAGAACATAAAAATAATAAGGAGAGCAGAATAAGGAGATGGTCCTCAACACTTCCATTTGGTCCAAAATTGGAAGATTCAGGTATTACCTTGAACTTCCTGAGGAAAATCTAGGAGTTTCCAGATCATGACTTGGAAAACACAGACTGAGATGGAGTGAAGGTAGAATTCATACCCTTCCCTCAGCCATCTTTAAGCTGATCTTAACTTCTTCATTGTCTGAGGCAGGGGCCAGCAATCTGCGGCTCTGGAGCCACATGTGGGTCTTTCATCCCTCTGCTGCAGCTCCCTGTCGCCAGTCGGCTCAATTGTAGATAGGGCTTTTGGTTAGGACAGGTAGAGGACAAAGGACGCCGCCCTAGGAGGAGACTCAATGGTGGGGGAAGTGGACTTCCGGTCGGCTTCAGAACTGAACAGGGGGCTTCCGGTTAGGACCTTTGTGGCTCTTTGAGTGTTTAAGTTTGCTGACCCCTGGTCTGGGGATTGCCAACCTGATCTGTAGCTGAGCTATAAGGGGGACATGAAAGCTTCTTTGAGGAGAAGCTTGGCCTGACATCCTTTTTTCTCGCTTCAATTTAATGTGTACGTATATGCTCCTATCATGAATATTATTTGTAAGGACGCGTTGCATAATTCATAGTTGCCATGAGCTACTTATTTTGAATCACTTTACCAGCAACAATAACCAGGATTCCTCCTTCACCTGGCAAGTTTAGAGAGGTTCATGACCCCCCCCCCTTTTTTTTTTTTTGCTTTTATTGGTGGTGGGGGGGGGAAATCCAAGTTTACAACAATGAAATCAATGCTATTGATATACAGTGTAGTGGCTCCAAACTTCATTCTCATTCATTTCAATTAAGCTGATGTTTTTCTTGAAGTTCCACCTTCCTCTATCTGTGGATAATATTATCGCATCACCTTCATTCTTTATAGGAAACCTTTTTTGCGCTTCGTTGGTTTTAACGTTAGATTTTTTTAAAACTTTCTTGATTGAAAGAGTACTTTAGAAGAATTGAGGGAGCTACCTTGTCTTGACACGGTGGCTCAGTGGCTGAGATGATCAGAAAGGTCGGCAGTTCAGTGGTTTGAATCCCTAGCGCTGCGTAATGGAGTGAGCTCCCGTTACTTGTCCCAGCTTCTGCCAACCTAGCAGTTTGAAAGCACGTAAAAATGCAAGTAGAAAAATAGGGACCACCTTTGGTGGGAAGGGAACAGTGTTCTGTGCACCTTCGGGGTTTAGTCATGCCGGCCACATGACCACGGAGACATCTTCAGACAGTGCTGGTTCTTCGGCTTTGAAACGGAGATGAGCACTGCCCTCTAGAGTTGGGGACAACTAGAACATATGTGCGAGGGGAACCTTTACCTTTACAGTGATCCCTCGTTTTTCGCGGCTTCATGTTTCGCGGCTTCAGTGCTTCGCGGGTTTTTCAAAAATACAGAATAGAAAAAAAATGCATCGGTAGGAGGCAAGCGCCCCCTAGTGCTTGCTTTAAACGATGTCCACCAACTCAAGTTTCCGGTGCGAATCCTACTTTGCGGTTTTTCAGTTTTCGTGGAAGGTTCCGGTCCCCATTAACCGCGAAAAACGAGGGATCACTGTACCTTGTCTTGGATGCTATAGTTTTAAGAGTATGCAGGAAGAAAGTCAAGGTAGCCTTCCTTCTTCCTGGCACTAACCTCATAGTTTTACATTTGCAGAACCCACCTTCCTGCAGAGTTGAATTCTCACACCAAAGTAGAACTATCTCTTCTAGAAGTTCATAAAACCCAGTGATAGAACTCTTGTGGTTTGAACTTGCAGGTTGTTTCTCAAGGGTTGGAAAAATTCCTGCTTGAAACCCTGGATGTCTGCTGCCTCATAACTCCAATCTACCGTTCTGACTCAGGATAAGATAATTTATTATGTTCCTACATATTGATGGCCTAGGTGACGAGGACTGGTTCAAAGCAATGTCAGCATTGCCCCTAGGTGTCTGCAGCCAATGACTCACAGTTGACTTGGTGGACATTAAGTTGAAGGACAACTGCATGCATCTTTGGCACATGGGACTCATTTCTTGATGATGTTGTCACTGAATATATTCTTCCTGTGTGTGTCCTTTTTACACACAGAGCATTTTGTGTTATGAATGTCCTCTTTTCACTTCTTCTTTTTTCTTTTTTTTAGGAGAAAGATAAAGAGAAAGAGAAACTGAAGGAACGGGATAAAGACACCAAGGAAAAAGACAAAGATAACAAGATACTCAATGGCCATCTCTTCAGTGCCATCTCAACCGTGGGTCCCGTCAGTTGCTACCACTGTCTCAAACCCTTCAACAAAGATTCATTTGTCTGTGCGAGTGAGTGACATTTCTTTTCCCTCCTGCTTTGCACACTGGAATGAATAGGTAGTAGAATATGTTTCTGAAAATAATTATGTGCATGAAATTACCATCGCTGCTTGCCCTTTGGATGCCAGGAGAGAAGTCAATGGTAGGAGAAACTAGCACTTTGAATTGATCTATTTCCATGTGTTGTTTTTTGGGGGGGTATCTCTCATTTTCTCCTTGCACCGTTTTCAAATGTAGCAACTTATGGAAGTTCCTCATCCTGATAAACATGGGGAATAGAGTTCAGAATTGCTAGTCAGGGATGATGAGAGTTGTAGACCAAGACTTCAGCTTCATGATCTTGGCTCTATATCGTTCTCTGAGTTAACTGTAGATTAGGTCAAAAGATGATAGTTGTTGCAAGGTCATTTAATGAGAATCTGAATTAGTTTAGCTTAGTACTATAGTAAATGATTTTACTATACTATCTGATCCTAATTAAGTGAGGTTTTACATACTGTAAACCAAGGATTGGAAATCATGGGATTAAAGTCTCTGCTCTAACAGGGACCACCACTGAAGACCTCAGCCTCCTCCTTTGCAAACCTACCCTGCTTCCCCCAAAATAAGACCTCCCCGGATAATAAGCCCAATTGGGCTTTTGAACGCATGGACTAAAATAAGCCTTCCCCCAAAATAAGCCCTCCCTGAAAATATTGCAACACAGCAGCAGCCATGAGGTGAACATGCTCACCGCCTCCTGCACCTCTAAAATAATAAGATCTGCCCAAAAATAAGGCCAAGTGCTTATTTTTGGGGTCAAAAGAAAATAAAACCCTGTCTTATTTTCGGAAAAACAGGGTAGATACATTTCTAAATGCTTGTTGTATAACTGCAAGGTCTAATCCAGGGAGACACCAGCAATCAATACCAAAATTGATGCTGTCTTCTTAATTTTACCAGAAGGCTTCTGGGCCCTGCTGTGTGATCCTTTCATTTGGTTAATGAATGTCACGTTAAATTTAGCTTCTGACAGTTTTCATCCAAAGTTTACATTAACATCCACATCTTGGTTTTCTTACCGCAGTTTGACTGAGCGAGTTAATTAATTTAATTTCTGAAATGTAGTCTTCATTTTTAGTACTTTTGCTTTCATTTGGAAATTTAATATTTTAATCCTTTAATGGATACATTGGCATGACAGTATTTGGTGTCTTTCAGAATATATTTTGGTGATGATTTTTTTTTAAAAAACACTAAGCTCCCTGAAAGTGAAAAATAAGCCCAAAATGTTTTGATATTCTATCCATGTTCTAGTAAAATACACCGGACATTACTATTATTGTTGTTACTGCCAGTAGTACATTTCTCTGGTTGATTTCTGGGCCAAATCAGTTTATGCAGAAAAGGATGGAGGAAGTTCCTTGCACAATTCTATTAAAGAATCCTGACCTTTCCTGGTTGTTAACAAAACTTATCAGTTGAATTCTGAATCAGAATCTCTCTCTATATTCTGTTTAAGCAGCGATATGCGTCTATAGGTGAGTTGTGTTTTCTGGATAATTGGTAATGACTCAATGAAGTATTTCCCCTCCATATGTGCCACTTCAGGTTTAGAAAACTGAAACTGAATCATGTTTCAAGAAGAAATTCCTGCTTTGGAAACTTGAAATTGCCAGTTGACTAGTATTGACTAAGGGAAAATAAGAGTGAGTGTTAAAGGTCAACCTATCACAGGTTTTCCTATTGCCCAACCACACAACTGTAGGTAGAGTCCAGAGCAATCTTACGAGTTGGAATGGTGCTTGAGATGCCTGTTGACTAATTGGTGCTAAGTTTGCAAACGCAGTTGAAGAGGATGGCTAGGATTAGAATGGGTACACTACAAATCCCATCAGCCAAAGAATATTGGCTGGTGAGGAGTAGAAGATAACCTTTTTTCCACGGTGGCCCCTGCTCTTTGAAACAGCTTCCTTTAGGAGATTAGAATGATCTCCAACTGTGAATATTTCCAAAATGCATATTTCCAAATGCAAATTTCTGGGAGAAGAGAAAAGGTTGCTCACTCTTATGACTTTTAGATATGCTTTTCAGCGATCTCTTTTTTATTGTGGATGCAAGAGCTGACCATTGCCTGTTCCAAAGAAATTCTCGGCGGAAATCTAATCAAGAATTTACAGAACTTAGCTAATAACTCATGCTGTGGGGTTTTTTTTTTCTTTTTAAAGATTGTGAAGAAAAATTAAAGAAAATCCAGGAAAAAGTATCTGTGTTTATCATTATTTGCGGTGGCTCAGTGGCTAAGTCGCTGAGCTGGTCGATCAGAAAGGTCGGTGGTTCAAATCCCTAGCACCGTGTAATGGAGTGAGCTTACTTGTCCCAGCTTCTGCCAACCTAGCAGTTCGAAAGCATGTAAAAAATGCAAGTAGAAAAATAGGAACCACTTTTGATGGGAAAGTAACAGTGTTTTGTGGGCCTTTGACGTTTAGTCATGCCAGCCACATGACCACAGAGACATCTTCAGACAGTGCTGGTCCTTTGGCTTTGAAACAGAGATGAGCACCACCCCCTAGAGTCAGGAATGACTAGCACATATATGCGAGAGGAACCTTTGCCTTTAAAAAAAAAATTAAGTGAGCTCAAAGAAAGTCCAGGAAAAAGTATCTGTCTTTATCATTATTTCTATCCGAGGAAGTTCCAATGATGAGATGCATTGAATGGGAATAGGAGCCCTGTGTGATGGCTAACCTCCTTATTGGCTACACATTAAAGGTTGTGCTCTTTGTTTTCCCCAGATTGTGGTGCCATGGTCCATAAAAGCTGCAAAGAAAGTGTGGCTGCTTGTGCCAAGGTCAAAATGAAAGTAAGTATTCTTCTGGATTTCTTCTTCTTCTGTAATATATCCACATGTGTGTATATCTGTTGTATATTGCAACTTGGAAAGGAAAAAAACCCCTCCAATTTTCATATATTGCAGGCTCATTAGGGCTCTGAAATATCTTCAGTTTGTTATTGTTTTCTTTAAAATAAATTTCTAGCCTTCTTGGTTGCAGGGAAAAAAAATGCAAGCAAACTACTCTTTCCCTGTGGCTAGGACTTCCAGTAGATCAAGGTTAGTCTCAGGAATACTGTATCTTATTCCATCTCGAGATGCAATAATCATCCGATTATTGCTGTTTTATTTGTGATATCATTCTATTCAAATCCACTTCATTACTGCTGTGTGGTTCATTGTGATTATGGCACAACCAGGAGAAGGAAGAGATGTAAATTTATTTTCATTTATTTCATTTTGTGCCTGTGGGCTCTTCATCAGCTCCTTCGGTTGCAATCGCTTACCGAAACTGTCCAACTTGAATTCTTCCTCTTTGCTACGATGATTTATTTGCAATAAATCTGTCGGAAGCCTGATTTGCTGAGGCCCGTCTATGTAACTGCTACTATCAGTAAATCTGATGTTGTATTCTATATCTAAAGAAGAAAACATTCTTCAAGAACTGTAAGGTGGTTTTTTTTTTTTTAACTGCATTTAGGAGATGCATTTAACACGCTCCAGAAATTTCTAGTATTTTGAAGGCTAGAAACTTTTAGATAGCAGAAATATTATTTATTTATTTTTTTAAAATGCAAGGAAAGTTTTCAATTTAAATCCACTTAAAATAATTTCCCCTCTGTGTGGCAATTGTATAATTGTGTGAGGGCTTCAGTGTTCTGACCGAGGCTTCCCAAGAGCACGAAGCAAACTCATTGTCCCAACAAAAACCTATTTTATTAATTTACTGTGAATTCTGCTCATTCACATCCAGCAAAGTCTTTCAAGGGAGGATTTACAGTCACAGACCTTATCTGGCTTGGAGAACTGCCAAGCCAATATCTGCAAAACAAGTAGTCTCAGAGAGTCACAAACCAATTAAGCGAACTAATTGTCTCCTGCAAACTCCACTCCCCTTTCGCTCCTCTTTTATTTCCTCTGGGAGGGGCCATTCATCATCCACCTGTAGCCTTACTCCCAAGTTGACCCCTGTTCTTTAGCTGTTCCCTTTGTCTGGCAATTCTGCGCATGCGCACACTGGAAACAGGCTCCAGCTGTTCCACTGCCTCACTGACGTGACTCTGGCCCCATCTCTGCCTCCGACACAGAGCCCTCATCAGAGCCTTCCTCAGACTCCAGGACTGGCCCATGTTCCTCCCCAACCTCCTCACTGTCCGAATCTGCTGCCAGTTTCACTGGCCACAATGCTCAGTACTTTGATCCTCTCTAATATTTCAAAGGATTTTTCTTCTAAGTGGGAGTGAGATTTTAAAAAAAATACTCAATGCACATGTTTTGAATTTTTTTTTTTTAATTCGAATTTATATCCCGCCCTTCTCCAGAAGGACCCAGGGCGGCGCACAGGAATTAAAAACATACAAAATATAACAATATAAAATTTTAAAAGATATTAAACTCCCACCCTATGCTAAAATCAATTAAAAATCCCCAATTTAAAACTGTCTAAAAGCAGTTCCAGCGGAAGGTTACGCTAGGCCGTCTTGATGGAAAAGGTGTGTCTTTAGACACTGGCGGAAGAGACGGAGGTCAGAGATGGTACGTAGTTCAGAGGGTAAGTCGTTCCAAAGGGCAGGGCCCGCCACAGAGAAGGCCCTTCCCCTGGGTGTCGCCAACCGGCATTGTCCGGCCGACGGCACCCTGAGAAGGCCCTCTCTGTGGGAGCGGATCGGACGAAGGGATGTATGGGGCAGGAGACAGTCTCGCATATAACTAGGTCCCGAGCCATGGAGCGCTTTAAAGATGGTCGTCAAGACCTTGAAGCGCACCCGAAAGGCCACAGGTAGCCAGTGCAGCTCGCGCAGGAGAGGTGTTATGTGGGAGAACCTAGAGGCTCCGGTAATCACCCGCGCGGCTGCTTTCTGGACTAGCTGTAGCTTTCGAGTGCACCTCAAGGGAAGCCCCATGTAGAGAGCATTACATGAGTCTGATAGACTTTATCTTGATGTTTGTGGCATGAAACAGTCATTGTGATTCATAAACCATGGTTGATGTCTTAATTTTTTTTTTATAAAAACCCACCACTCTGAAACCTTACCTTAGCATGGCGTGTGAATGGAATTGATATTCGAGCAATGTTTTCTTCTAATCTTTTCCTCTCAGCTCCAGAAAAACCCAAGTGGTCTTCAGCCTCACGATACTTCTTCATTGCCCACAGTAATTATGAGAAATAAGAGTGAGTATCTCTTCCCCCCCCTCCCCCCGCCCTCCTTGGCGCAAGCTTGCAATTTGGTTGGGTATCCAGCTAGTTTTTTTATAATCATGCCCTGTTAAATTCAGATGTTACAAAACAACTGGGGAAAAGAGCGTGTTTGCTAATTTAGAAAAGAAACCCTGACTTTTGAAACAAATTCCGTAAACTGGAGGAGGAGGATAAAGAGGTTATCCATTCAGTCGTGTCCGACTTTTGGTGATCTCTTCCCATCTTCCCATTTTGCACTACTTCTTTGAATTGTGCTATGTTCTGGCTGGCTTCAGATTTGATGGTGATACAGTAATCCCTCGTTTTCCGCGGCTTCATTTTCCGCGGCTTCAGTGCTTCGCGGGTTTTTCAATAATACAGAATAGGAAAAAAATGCATTGGTAGGAGACAAGCGCCCCCTAGTGCTTGCTTTAAACGATGTCCACCAACTCAAGTTTCCGGTATAGTGTATTGCGAATCCTACTTCGCGGTTTTTCAGTTTCCGCGGAAGGGTCCGGTCCCGATTAACCGCGAAAAACGAGGGATTACTGTATTCCAAATACTGAATTGGACCTGATCCTTCGCTAAACCTCTTGCTGTATCTACTGGTATTTTCCTTGCAGGTTCTCAGCCAAAAGAGCGGCCCAGATCAGCGATTCTTGCTCCTGAGGAGAACATAACAACTTCAGTGTTCAATAGTAGGCGATCTCAGCAGAACCTGTCTCTTTCAAAGAGCGTTTCCATTCAGAACATTGCTGGGTAAGAACTTTGTCGTTTGCTGCCTTGCTTTTTTGGCCTGGGGATTCCATTTAAGACGTGCGTGGTCAGTGGTGCCGAAGACTGAACAAGTGAATGAGAAGCCCATGGGAAGAAGATTCTAAGTTTGGGGTTTAACTTTCCCACTTAAAAGATGATCCTGGATGAGAGGATTTGAGCCAGAGGTGTTATTGGGCTTGCTCAACATACAAAAGGCCTCTTCCTCTGTTCATTGCACAAACGGCACAGTGATAATCGTAGTTCCTCATGTATGTGTTTTTATGCATATGTGGTATATATATAATGTAATTGCATTGCATTTTTAAATCTTTGTTAACTGACCAGAATCACATTAGGGAGATTGGTGGCTGTATCAAATGATTTTTAAAATTGATAGATTATGGATGGATGGATGGATGGATGGATGGATGGATGGATGGATGGATGGATGGATGGATGGATGGATGGATGGATGGATGGATGGATGGATACCGATCTATCCATACAGATCTACATTATCTATGAGATAGATAGATAGATAGATAGATAGATAGATAGATAGATAGGAATAGACTAGATAGATAGATAGATAGATAGATAGATAGATAGATAGATAGATAGAGATAGACTAGATAGATAGATAGATAGATAGATAGATAGATAGATAGACACAGACTAGATAGATAGATAGATAGATAGATAGATAGATAGATAGATAGAGATAGACTAGATAGATAGATAGATAGATAGATAGATAGATAGATAGATAGATAGACACAGACTAGATAGATAGATAGATAGATAGATAGATAGATAGATAGATAGATAGACAGACAGACTAGATAGATAGATAGATAGATAGATGGATAGATGGATAGATGGATAGATGGATAGATAGATAGATAGATAGATAGATAGATAGATAGATAGATAGATAGATAGATAGATAGATAGATAGATAGATAGATAGGGATAGACTAGATAGATAGATAGATAGATAGATAGATAGATAGATAGATAGATAGATAGATAGATAGATAGGGATAGACTAGATAGATAGATAGATAGATAGATAGATAGATAGATAGATAGATAGATAGATAGATAGATGGATAATGGATGGGTGGATGGATGGATACTATCTATAGATATACTATATAGTATAGATAGATAGATACAAACATTGCTGTGCCAGATATCATTAATGCATCAGACACAAATTATGTAATTGTGCCATTTTCCCAATTATAACAGGGTGTCTCATTTTCATGGTGAATGAGGCTCGTGGTGGACATCACTTTGCTTCTCAGTAGTTTATTCTTGTTTTCCGTGTTTCTTGTCCTGCCAGAGTCGGAAACGATGAAAGCATCCTTCATACGCGGAAATTTCTCTCCCAATCAACAGACTCCTTGAATAAAATCAGCCGGGTAAATGAATCCATGGAATCATTAACAGATGAAGGTAAGGGAACCGATGGGGGAAATAACCGGCTTGATTGTAGGAGAAAAGCTGAAGGACATTAGGAGAAAAAAGAATGCTTTTCACACGGGCAGGGGGTTGGACTAGATGACCTTGCAAGGTCCCTTCCAACTCTGTTAATCTGTTAACATGCTAAACTCTCCACATAAAGAAAATTAACTTTAAAAAAAGTGTTACCATAGATCTCTTTTTATTCAACTAAAATAATGGAGAAACCAATAATTGCTTATTCTGCAACATTCTGATAAAGAGGGCCAGATTCTAACATTTAGCATCCTTCACTAATAGCATGTGGATTGGTAGTGCTTGGAGTTGATGTCCACTGATGGTTGGAGGGTGGTATGCTGCTTCCTTAGCTATAGATCAGTGTTTCCAAACCTGGTAGACTTCCAACTTTCCCAGCCAGCCTTGCTCTGGCTTGGAACTCTGGGAACTGAAGTCCAGATACCTAGAAATTACTCAGGTAGGACATATTGCTCTAAACCAATGGTAGTCAACCTGGTCCCTACCATCCACTAATGGGCATTCCAGCTTTCATGGTGGGCGGTAGGGTTTTGTCCAATACTGAAGCACTTTCAATTTAATTGACTTCTCTACTTTATAAATCACCATTCCTGTGGAACCGGTGGGCGGTTAGAAAATGTTACTACTAACAGAGATACAAAAGTGGGTGGTAGGTATAAAAAGGTTGACTACCCCTTCTCTAAACTGATGCATTTGCTACATTCCATACTGTGCATAAAAGGCTGCTGCTTACAGAGCAGTGGTGCAATGGCCTAGAGGTGGAGCTCTCGACTCCTAGGTAGAGGCAGATATTTCTCTTAGAATATATCTACCAAACGAAACTCCACATTGGTGACAGGAAGGGCATCTGGCCATTCAAACACTCCGCTAGCTCCATTAAGTTGCCCAGACTCCACTCCACAAGGGATTATGTGGTCGTTAAATGACAATCATGATCTAGTTGCTTACAGAGCAAGTAAACCTGTCCCTGGACTGCAGCATGTAACAAGAGGGATACTCTGGGCACTGCAAACTAATAAGATCGAGGGAATCTATGCGAAATAATTTTTATTTTAAGTGCCCACCTTGGACCAGGGAAATGCTTAAGCATTGGCATGGGCTACTTCGTTGGCTGATAAATATTTTGAAATCCAGGCTGTTTCAGAGAAACGGGATTTTTTGAGGGGTGGGGGGAGAGGAGGGTAAGGGAATAATTTCTCTGGGGTCTGTCTCAAGACAGTTGTATAAATTGCTTCCGTCGCTTGATTATGCCAGCTTCATCAAAATCCTCTTCCGATGCTCTGTTAATTTACCCAAGTAAACAAAGGCAGACAAATTACATCTTAATGACAACGCAATTACCTGAAATTGCATTCATGGCTCACTCTGGGAGATTTGCACAGCAGTCGTGGATTTACTCTGCATTCATTGCTAAGTTGTTGTTCTTGTTTAAAGGTTGTGTTGTCGCTGCGGTTGTAACACTGGTGGGGGCCGCAGAGGATGGGGGTATGAATTTCTTCTGGGTGTATGAAAGGAGATTCCTAGATTTTGCTATGGATGAAACCCGAACAGTTGTGATGACTTCACGATGATGGTAGCCTTAGCAAACTATAGTAGCTTTCGCCCAAGATCCCAGTTCTGTGCAAGCAATCTTTTTCTGTACTCACTCAAAGTGGGAAGAAGTTTGCGTTCTGTTCAGCTATCCTCTGGAAACAAATACTGTGGGGGTAAGACACCCCTAAAACCACTCGAGGGGGTGTTCTTTAAAGATACAGCCTGTTGTGAAAATGGCTTCTACTGTACTGCCATCTATTGGCTTCTACTGTGCAGCACAACGGAGTTGCCATGGTAACGGCTTCACAGTACTCCACAAGGGGGCTCCCTCTGATAAGGGGGAAAATCCAACATTAGAAATTATGTTTGGTCCAGAAATTTTCCCCCTATCAATAAATATATTAGTCCTCTGATCACATGACTGGAATGAAGGTCGTAGCCCATTTTGGCTGCTCTCTAAATCTTAGGGAAACATTACACACGAGGCCTGAAAGAAATCAAAATAAACTGCAAACTACAGTAGTATTTTGAGATATTTATGGAATTCTTGTTGGATCAAGGCTCTTGACTTAGGATCATTAGTCAAACAGTTGTTAAGTGAATTTGGTTTCCCCATTGACTTTGCTTGTCAGAAGGTCGCAAAAGGGGATCACATAACCCCGGGACGCTACGACCGTCATAAATATGAATCAGTTGTCAAGCATCTGAATGCAAATCACGTGGCCATGGTGGGGGGGTGGAGGAGAATGCTACAGTGGTCGTAAGTGTGAAAAATGGCCGTAGGTTATATTATTTTATTGCCGCTGTAACTTTCAACGGTCACGAAATGAATTGGGTTAAGCCGAGGATTACCTGTACGAGAATCAGGCCCTCTCTCCCTCTTCCCAGGGGCAGACATGAATGAAGGACAGCTCATGGGAGACTTTGAAACAGACTTGAAACATCTGGAGGCTCAGTCATGGAGTCAAGTGGTGGACAGCAAGTATCTCAAGCAGCAGAAGAAAGACAACGTGAAGCGACAGGACGTCATTTATGGTGAGTGACAGGCAAGACACCATCTCCTGGATTGACTTCTGTCATAGGGAGGTCAATCATGACGTTTGGCCGTATTTGTATTTTGAGCCAGGCCAGACGTAGCTTGATTTGGATTTCATAATCTCGTAGGTCAGTTCTATACCCGCTGGCCTGTTCCCAAATCGAAGTAAAAAAGAGAGATCAAGATCTTACCTGGTTTGTTGAGTAACCTGGCTCATGAATAGCGTTAAGCCATAAACCGTGATTGACTTCAAACACACATTCTCCCAGTGCAGATCCCACTTACATGAATGGGTTCTAATCAGGGGTGTGTTCCGGGCACTGCTGCCGGTTCGCTCATATGTGCGATGCAACGCGCACTTCGCACACTTGATGCACGCTGTGTGTGCATGCACAATGCAATGAAAATTGTTCTGTGCATGCACAGACCTGCAAAACAAGAGGGCACCACCACCAGCGCCGCCCAGGGAACCAGTTCGGGGGCGTGTGCTGGTTCCAGCGACCCAGGCCACCAAACCACTACCGGTTCGTCCGAACCAGTCCGAACCAGTAGGAACCCACCACAGGTTCTGATATTTTGCCAGCATTGCTACAATTATTCGTTCTTAAAATAACTCTTTTGTAAGCATTTTGCACACTCACTTTTCTACCCTGAATTCTGTTCTCTGCTGCTTTATGGTATGTCATATGCATTCTTATTTTACATTTATTTATTTAGCATATTGCATCTACAGAGTCAATCCCTGATATACAAATTTAGTTTAAATAAAGCATCAGCAAAGGTAGGTAGGTAGGATAGGATAGGATAGGATAGGATAGGATAGGATAGGATAGGGTCGGAAGGGACCTTGGAGGTCTTCTAATCCAACCCCCTGCTTAGGCAAGAAACCCTACACCACTTCAGACAAATAGATATCCCCACATCTTCTTAAAAACTTCCAGTGTTGGAGCATTAAAAATAATATAGAATATAAGAGATAATATGTTAAATGAAGCTAAAACCATAATAAAATCACCATAGTAGGGAGTCATAGAATTGCAGTGAGATAGATGTTATAATTTGATACCTTGAAGCTAACCATCTCACTGCTTCTTGTGTGGTTGCGGTGAGATCACGGTGAAATTTCCTGAGAAGACATTCTTGAACTATATGTGTTGGATAGTTCTGGTGCTCTTGGCCATTCCCTACTTCTTTTATGTTCTCTTTGCTTCGTATTGCCAGTGAGTTGCATCAGAAGATTTCTGATGAGGGTGGAAGATACAGTGAAATAGGCATTGAAGCACTTCTTGAATAACCCAACTATAGAAGCCACGTTGAAATCAAAGCCAAGAAAAGCTGCAGCCGTGTTTTCCCATGTATTTGTCAGAGCCTGATGCATCTCTCTGATCCTCCTCTCTCTGCTCCTTCTCTCCAGAACTGATGCAGACGGAGATGCACCATGTCCGGACCTTGAAGATCATGAGTGATGTCTACAGCAGAGGCATGGTGCAGGAACTACAGTTTGAGCAGCAGATGGTGGAGAAAATCTTCCCTTGCTTGGACAACTTGCTGAACATCCACAGCCAATTCTTTCAGAGGATTCTGGAGAGGAGGAAGGAATCCTTGGCTGACCGAAGTGAGAAGAACTTCGTCATCAAGAGGATAGGGGACATCTTAGTGAATCAAGTAAGTTGCTCCATAAGCCTTGCCTTAAAAGAAGGACACAAATGCACATTTGTTTAATAAAAGGGGTTTTGTTGGGAGCAGAACTCTTCATAGGACCATGTCTTCTACGATGAGAGAAGCAGCACAGATTCAGGGAAATCATTCCAACTTAACTTTATGGCCCATTTGGGTTCTGCTAAGACCTCAAGAAGAGGTAAGGCCACACTTGGAATACTGCATACAGTTTTGGTCGCCACGATGTAGAAAAGACGTGGAGACTCTGGAAAGAGTGCAGAGAAGAGCAACCAAGATGATTAGGGGACTGGAGACTAAAACATATGAAGAACGGTTGCAGGAGCTGGGTATGTCTAGTTTGATGAAGAGAAGGACCAGGGGAGACATGATAGCAGTGTTCCGATATCTCAGAGGGTGCCACAAAGAAGAGGGAGTCCAACTATTCTCCAAGGCACCTGAGGGCAGGACAAGAAGCAACGGGTGGAAACTAATCAAGGAGAGAAGCAACTTAGAACTAAGGAGAAATTTCCTGACAGTTAGAACAATTAACCTCTGGAACAGCTTGCCTCCAGAAGTTGTGAATGCCCCAACCCTGGAAGTCTTTAAGAAGATGTTAGATAGCCATTTGTCTAAAATGGTATAAGGTTCCTGCCCACGCAGGGGGTTGGACTAGAAGACCTACAAGGTCCCTTCCAACTCTGCTATTGTATTATTGTATTAAGACTTTAAACAACCCGTATTTGAAAGATCCAAACCTCTGCATTGGCAAAAGCATCCCCACTAAAAACCTCTTTCCCGGGATGTCCACGGACCTCCTTACCTCTCCCGGAACATTGGCTATGATGTCTCAAGCAGGCTTGGTTGGTTTCCCTCACGCCATTGACTCCTTCCTTCTGATTTATCTCTTGCAATTTGCAGTTTTCTGGGGAGAACGCTGAGCGAATGAAGAAAACCTACGGGAAGTTCTGTGGGCATCACAATGAGGCCGTGAATTACTTCAAAGACCTTCATTCCAAGGATAAACGATTTCAGGCCTTCATCAAAGTAAGCTGGGTTGTTTTTGCAAGGGTTGTGGGTGTGGCCCGTAGAACGATAAGAATGAAACCTTCCTGAAGATTAAAATTTTCCAGGCTTGGTGCGTTATACAATACAGCTACCAGGTGTTGACTGACACCTGGTTTTTATTGAAAAGTAAGGTAGTCACTCAGTAGCTAAAACACTGAGCTTTCGATCAGAAAGGTTGGCAGTTTGGCAGTTTGAATCCCTAGAGCCCTGTAACGGAGTGAGCTCCCGTGACTTGTCCCAGCTTCTGCCAACCTAGCAGTTGTAAAAATGCAAGTAGAAAAATAGGAACCACCTTTGGTGGGAAGGTCACAGCGTTCTGTGCGCCTTTGGCATTTAGTCATGCTGGCCACATGACCACGGAGACGTCTTCGGACAGCGCTGGCTCTTCAGCTTTGAAATGGAGATGAGCACTGCCCCCTAGAGTTGGGAACAACTAGCTCATATGTGTGAGGAGAATCTTTACTTTTACCTAAGATCCTACTCCATCTGGGGACTTTTCTGTCTGCATCAGCCATGGATAATAGCAATAGCCCTTAGACTTATATACCACTTCACAGTGCTTTACGGCCCTCTCTAAGAGGTTTACAGAGTCAGCCTCTTGCCCCCTACAACCTGGGTCCTCATTTTACCCAAAATGAAGGATGGAAGGATGGAAGGCTGAGTCAAGCTTCAGCCTGGTGAAATTCGAACTGCCAAATTACAGACAGCCGGCAGTCAGAAGAAGTAGCCTGCAGTACTGCACTCTAACCACTGTGCCACTGTAGCTCATAATGTAGTGTTCGAGATGCTGTTGGCCGGTAATTTCCATCAGCCCTGGATTTATACAGGTTATCGACTTGCAGGGACAAAATTTCTGTTGCTAAGCGAGACAATTGTTAAGTGACTTTTGCCCCATTTTACAACCTTTCCTTGCCCCAGTTGTTAAGCGAATGACTGCAATTGTTAAGTTAGCGTGTTGTTAAATAAATCTGACTTCCCTGTTGACTTTGCTTGTCGGACAGTCGCAAAAAGGGGATACAGTACATGACCCCAGGACCATCTTAAATACGAGTTAGTTGCCAAGTGTCTAAATTTCGAGCACATGATTACAGGGATGCTATGATGTCTTAGTGGAAAAAACAGGCATAAGTTCTAGTTTGATGAAGTGTCTAGTTTGATGAAGAGAAGGACCAGGGGAGACATGATAGCAGTGTTCCGATATCTCAGAGGGTGCCACAAAGAAGAGGGAGTCAAACTATTCTCCAAGGCACCTGGGGGCAGGACAAGAAGCAATGGGTGGAAACTAATCAAGGAGAGAAGCAACTTAGAACTAAGGAGAAATTTCCTGACAGTTAGAACAATTAACCTCTGGAACAGCTTGCCTCCAGAAGCTGTGAATGCCCCAACCCTGGAAGTCTTTAAGAAGATGTTGGATAGCCATTTGTCTGAAATAGTATAAGGTTCCTGCCCACGCAGGGGGGTGGACTAGAAGACCTACAAGGTCCCTTCCAACTCTGCTATTGTATTGTATTGTAAGTTGCTCTTTTCAGTGCCATTGTAACTTTGGACGGTCACTAAACAAACTGTTGTGGGTAGAGTGCTACCTCTACTTGTCCATCCGAAATTAATAAGCATTCTCTGGAGACTTTTAATCCTGCCGTGCTCTTTAAACATATTCTCAGTACAAAGCTGCCGATGTGGAATTCTTGTTTTGAAGGCTGTGGTCCTCACATACGTAAGATACTCCTCGCTACTCAGGTTTTTCCATTTTCTCTCCTTTCTTCAGAAAAAAATGAGCAGCTCCGTGGTGAGGCGCTTGGGCATTCCCGAATGCATCTTGTTAGTAACGCAAAGGATTACCAAATACCCCGTGTTGCTACAGAGAATATTGCAATATACCAAAGGTTGGTTCTTCTGTAGATGTTTCTGTAATCCTCTGGTTGCCTTCCTTTTCCAGAATTAATAATGTCTTTGATGACATTGATACACACATGCACACACCTCAAATATTCAGAACAGTGGCATTAATTTGATCTGGTTCATCACGATTTTATAGATTGTGCGAGGTGGAGCTCCAAACTTGGCCACTTTGAAAGACTTTGTGGTTTTCGACTCCCAGAATTCCCCAACTAGCATGTCCCATCTGAGGGCTGGCTGAGGAATTCTAGAGAGTTGAAGTCCCCAAGTGTTAAAGCTGCCAAGTTTGAAGATCCTTGCCTCTTATAGCTCATGTTTTAAACGTTTTGAGTATCCCCTTCCTTGTTGTTGAAGACTGTTATTCTTAGATTTTGTGCTCAAGCTTCCGTTCGCCGAGACGGACCTTTGCAGTGTTTCCTTTCTAAAATGAAACTCCTTTTAGAAATATTTCCGTTTCATTTAACTACTGAGTTGTGGGTTTGAAAGGCTAAATAAATGCATAAGGGCACGTAAATACTTTTTCAGTGAAAAGCCAGTGGACTGTGGGATGAATCAGCCAGAGAGTTACAGTTGAGTTGGAGTTCACCAATGGAAAAATTGCAGCGTTTGCTCTTTTTGTGACATCGCATTTGGCCTTTTTTGGACTCTTTCTCACACACCCACATGTGCAAAGTGCAAAGCGAAAGAGAGGCCTAGATTACGATAGCCAAAGAGCCAGATGTGCTCAGGGTCACGTGCAAAATAAAGCCACTGGGATTTCACAGGAACCTTTTCTAATCCCTCCTACGGCAGATGTTTGCTTAGATACAACCACTGGATAGAAGAATGACAGCTGGCCTTCAGTGCTGTAAAACAAGGAAGATAACCTTTAGTAATCAAGTTGCTTATTTTATTCATAGAAGTAATTTTTTCTATAACATTTCTATAATTATTTATATAATTTAGTAATCAAGCATCCAGGCTGGAAGCTTTTAAGAAGCAACTGGACAGCCCCTTGTCTGGTATGGTGTAGGGTCTCCTGCTTGAGCAGTGGGTTGGACTAGAAGACCTCCAAGGTCCCTTCCAACTCTGCTAATGTGGGTATATATCAATAATTTGGTCAAAGAAATTGGTGTAAATGATGTCAGCAGGAGGATTACGATACACACACCGAATGTAGTCTTCAATTAAAATACTTTTAAAACTGCATTATTTTATTATTTATTTATTTATTTATTTCAAATTTGTATACCGCCCTATCTCCCCGAGGGGACTCAGGGCGGTGCACAGAAATATAAAAACAAATACAATACAAAACAATTTAAAATGAATTAAATTAGGGTCTGTGCTAAAAATTTGGATTAGAAAAGATTAAAATCAATTAAAACTTTACCCATTAAAACTATGCCAGGTCGGCCTCTTGAAATAGATGTGTCTTTAATGCCCGGCGGAAGAGACGTAGGTCCGTGATGGTACGAAGGTCGGGGGGGTAGGTCGTTCCAGAGGGCAGGCCCCGCCACAGAGAAGGCTCTCCCCCTGGGGGCCACCCGTCGGCATTGTCCGGCGGATGGCACCCTGAGGAGACCCTCTCTGTGGGAGCGGACAGGTCTAAGGGAGGTATGTGGTAGGAGGCGGTCCTGCAAGTAGCCAGGTCCCGTGCCATGGAGCGCTTTAAAGATGGTTACTAGCACCTTGAAGCGCACCCGGAAGGCCACAGGCAGCCAGTGCAGCTCGCGCAGGAGAGGTGTTACATGGGAGTATCGAGAAACTCCCAGGATCCCCTGCGCGGCCGCATTCTGGACTAGCTGGAGCCTCTGGGTGCACCTCAAGGGGAGCCCCATGTAGAGAGCATTGCAGTGGTCCATTAAGCTAATTGAACACACGATTCCATAAACAGCAGTCACCTTTGAAAATATTTGAAAATCAGAATGCATAATTTTGTTCCTGCTGCTGCTGCTTCATTTGTATCTTCATGAATGTTGGTGGTGCAAACATCCCAGTCAGTTACATGGACTAGATTCCTATTGCAAGTAAATTCTTGGAGGAGAAGGAATCTCGAAGTCAGCAGCTGGTGTAGAGAAGTTGTTGGTCAGAAGAGAACAGGATAAAAACCAGGACTAAGCTTGGGGAAGGGAAGCCTTTGAGAAGAAAGAAGATAACCAATGAAATTTTCTTCCGTTTAAGAAAACGACACCGAACATCAAGACTTGGTGCTTTCGTTAAACCTGGTGAAGGAAGTCCTAACGGCGGTCGACAGCAAAGTAAGCAACTATGAGAAGAAGATGCGCCTCAACGAGATCTACACCCGGACGGACAGCAAGTCAATCATGAGAATGAAGAGTGGGCAGATGTTTGCCAGAGAAGATCTGAGGCGCAGGAAGTTTGTCCGAGATGGACCCGTGTCTCTCAAAAATGTAGCTGGCAGATTGAAAGGTAAGGGATGCTTTTAGGGCGATCTTGCAGGGACTCCATAATGCTTCCTTGCCCTGATTCATTGGAAAGGACACGCTAGTAACTGTAAGGTACTTGTTGTGGCCCACCAGCAGAGCTGGCAGCAGATTTAGACAGTGAGGAGGTTGGGGAGGAACATGGGCCAGTCCTGGAGTCTGGGGAAGGCTCTGATGAGGGCTCTGTGTTGGAGGCAGAGAGGGGGCCAGGGCCGTCTGACAGTTATCAGCTGCCTTCAGAATCAGACATCAGTGAGGCAGACGAACAGCTGGAGCCTGTTCCCAGTGTGCGCATGCGCACAGTTGCCAAACGAAGGGAACAGCTAAAGAACAGGGGTTGACTTGGGAGTAAGGCCACAGGTGGATAATGAATTGCCCCTCCCAGAGGAAATAAAAGAGGAGCAAAAGGGGAGTGGAGTTTGCAGGAGACCATGAGTTCGATTAATTGGTTCGTGACTCTCCGAGACTCCTTGCCAAGTTTTGCAGATATCGGCCTGGCAGCTCTCCAAGCTAGATAAGGTCTGTGACCGTAAACCCTCCTTTGAAAGACTTTACTGTATGTGAATGAGCAGAATTCACAGTCAATTAATAAAAGGGGTTTTTATCAGGACCAGGAGTTTGCTTCGTGCTCTTGGGAAGCCTCGGTCAGAACAGTTCTTGCAGTGATCATGTTACCTAGTTTGGTAATGAAACGTCTGCAAGAAAACGACCGAGGTCAGAGAGCACGAAGGCCCTTCAGTTCAACCCAGAGCTGCAAATATTCTCTTCTGTCGATACAAAGTTATTTCCATATCTGCTCTAGCGTCTAAATTGGATTGTTCTCCAGGTTGTAGAAACCAGCTACAAATTCTTCTGGCCAGATAGGATGCCAGATAGGATGCTTATGACATAGGGGCTTTTTTTTTTTTTTGAGTAACCTTCTATCTCGAATAAGATCTTAGTTGCGGGGGTGGAAAGAAAAAGAGTGCAGGGATGCACTTTGCACACAAAGTCGTTTTACTGCATTTTGCCTGGAGGCCCGAGGGAAACTTTTTTCAGGAAAGTCCTGAATTCCTCTCAGACAAATCCTCTTTGGGCTGAACCTGAACGAAGAGCTTAAAATGAACGGGGTCGAAACACAAAGGGGGAAAAACGGTAAACACGGAGCTGATGACTTCTGTGAAATTCTAACCTGCTGCTGGGCACAATTTGCAGAATCTTCCTTTTGAAATGATTTCAGGAAACGAAACAAGAGTAACGCTGATAAATGCCAAACAGGTCAGGTTTGGGTTGGCTGGCTTTTTTTTTTTTTAATAACCAGATCTCTTGATGTTCCTTTCCTTCTCAGAAGTCCTGGCTGTCCTTCTCTCCGATGTTCTGATATTCCTGCAGGAAAAGGATCAAAAATATGTATTTGCATCCCTGGTAAGGAATTCTACATAATTCTTTTTTTCCCATTAAAAAAATAAATAAAACTATGTTCTACAATCGCACAATAGATGCTTACTTACTTTACTTTACTTTAATTCGACTTATTAACCGCCCCCTCTCCCCGAAGGGACTTGGGGCGGTGCACAGGAAATATAAAACACAATATATCACAAATAAATATAGAAATACTTAAAACTATATTAAATTAACACCCTGTGCTAAAATCTCCCCATTAAAACTAATCCGTAAAACCCAATATACAAATTTCTCTACTAAAACTAAGGCTAGGTACAGTAGGTTAGGCCAGGCCGGCCTGTTGGAAAAGGTAGGTTTTTAGTTGCTGGCGGAAGGAGCGGAGGTCCGTGATAGATCTAAGTTCGGGGGGTAGGTCGTTCCAGATGGTAGGTCCCGCCACAGAGAAGGCCCTTCCCCTGGGCGTCACCCGCTGGCATTGCCTAGTGGACGGCACCCGGAGAAGTCCCTCTCTGTGGGAGCGAATCGGCCGAAGGGATGTGTGGGGTAGGATGCAATCCTGCAGATAACTAGGTCCCGTGCCATGGAGCGCTTTGAAGATGGTAACCAGTACCTTGAAGCGCACCCGAAAGACCACAGGCAGCCAGTGCTTCCCGAATAAATCCAATTTGCTGGATTTGACTGGGGAGAACAGATTATTGCCATGATGACGAACCAATGGCATGTGTACCAGTTGCCCCAGCTCAGCCAGCTAGACGTCGGGATTCTGAAGTGCGCATGCATGCTGGTCATGGGCTTTTTGGTGCTCTGGCACATGCATATATGTGCATATACACACCTTCTGGTTTGGGCACATGTGCATAAAACGTTCGTCATCATTGGTCTAGATGTGTGGTAGTCAACCTGGTCCCTGCCGTCCATTTTCATGGTGGGCGGTAGGGGTTTTGAAGCCCTTTCCTTTTTAATTTAATTGACTTCCCTACTTTATAAATCACCATGACTGTGGAACCGGTGGGCGGTTAGAAAATCTTACTATTAACAGAGATACAAAAGTGGGCGGTGGGTATAAAAAGGTTGACTGCCCCTGGATTAGTGTCTTCTCCAGAATTGACTTTGGATGATTCTTTCTCTAACGATCTTCTCCTGGTTTAACCTCCTCACCTTTTCAAATCATTCTTCCTACGTTTCAAATCTCTTTCACGTCTGGACTGCATTTCAAGGTAGCCACTTGGAAGCTAATGCTGAGAACCCAAGGCAGCCCTCCAGACATTTAACCTGACCATCTTCAGATCTTGGGGTATCACCATCAACACTTCTTTAGGAATGCATCGTTGGGATACCGCAATTTCATCTGAGATGTGATCAGTGGGATAGAATAAGAGGACAACTGTGAAGTTCTGAAGCCGAAATCAGGCCTCAGATGGTCTGGTGATTAAGGCACCAAAGTAGAAACCAGGAGACCTGAGTTCTAATCCTGTCCTAAGCATGAAAGTTGGCTGGCTGACTTTGGGCCAATCACCAGGAGGCTGTGAGTTCTAATCCCGCTTTAGGCATGAAAGGCAGCTGGGTGACTTTCAGCCAGTGAATCTTTCTCAGCCAAGCCCACCCAACAGGGTTATTGTTGTAGGGAAAATAGGAGGATTAGTAGGTATGTTTGTTCCCTTGAGTTATTTATGAAAATAATAAAGCGGGATAAACAAATACATATGGTTAAAATAGCATTAGTTAGGTTTTTCATCTGCTTGGTCCCTCTACAGTGGAGCAACAGGCTGCAAAACTCTCGTCTCTACTTTCTATTGCTGTTATTATTATTTATTGAATGGCACATTCACATCAGATTTCAATAAAAAACACTAGGGATAAAAATACAGAATATGAAATACAACATCTAAAGTTACTGATATAATTTGTTGATGTCATTGATAAGACAAGTTAAGTTAGGAGCCCACTTTAGGGGGTCTCTCTATCATGCTCCAGAATCATTGCAGGGCAGGTGTCAAGGTTCCAAGTATCACCCCCAATGAAAGAAGACTCCAAGGCTTAAAGTTCCTCAAAGTTCCACTTTATTAGAGATGTCCTATTGACACATCTAGGAAAACATGTATCTGAAAGCTCCCAGGTTTTCCCCACCTAAAAGAAAGCCCAAGTCCTTTCTCCTGCACCCACATGTCCATCACAAGGTCCAATTCAAGCTCCTTCCCAGCTGGAGATGCCTCCCAGTCACACACACCCAAGTGCAGGGCAAAATGTCCTTGATTCTCTGAGAAAGGAATGTTGTTTTGACTATATATCTCCCACACTCCATAGAATCCCCCCTCCCATTTTCCCACAGCATTAAATGTGGCAGGCCTGAAGATCCAATGCTCAAGATGGCTTCCAGGCCTGACAACAGGAGTGATCATGTTGTAGGTGTGGTTATATGCGTAGAGATTCCAGTTGCCCTCAAATCAACCTAACGCATCTACTTTCTCTTCCTCCACTCACAAAAAGGATCAAAAGTCCACCGTGATCTCATTGAAGAAGCTGATTGTCCGCGAAGTTGCCCACGAGGAGAAGGGCTTGTTCCTGATCAGCATGGGTGGAAAAGACCCCGAGATGGTGGAAGTCCATGCCAGCTCAAAGGAGGAGCGTAACAGCTGGATTCAAATCATCCAAGACACCATCAACACGATGTAAGAAGCTAAATAAGAGTTGGTGGAATGAGTGAGGTTGTTTGGGGTTCGCTTCCAGCGAATGAATGCTTGGTGGAAGGGAAGGTACAGTAGTGAAATTATGGAAACCTTTTGGGGGAAATCTATTTTCTAAAACTAGCTAATAGCAATCACTAGGAGACTGTGAGTTCAAGCACAACTCACCTCACAGTGTTGTTGCAGTGGGAGAAATTGGAGGAAGTATTAGGAATGTTCCATGCCTTGAGTTATTTTTGAAAATGAAAAATAAAAACAGGATTTTAAAACAATCTAAAATAAATAAATAAGTATAGTAGGCAATCATACCAGAGCAGGAGGTGAAACTGTGCTGAAATAAATAAAGAGTTCACAATAAATGATATAAATTTATCCAGCATAATAATAATAATAATAATAATAATAATAATTTTTATTTCTAACCCGCTCTCTCTCCCCGAAGGGACTCGAGGCGGGGCACAGGGAATTAAAAACAACTAAAATCAACAAAGTACAAAATTAAAAATACAAATATAAATAAATGACTAAACTAAATAAAAATAGATTAAACAAATAACCCTGCGCTAAAATCCCTTATAATATCCCCCCACCCCATCTGCCTGTTTCTTCTACAGGGACAAAGAGGAAGATGAAGGTATCCCGAGCGAATCAGAAGAGGAGAAGAGGGTGCTGGACACCAAGGCCAGGGAACTGAAAGGTAAAACTGAAAAAGACGGGCATAAATCTGAATTTTTCAGCCTCCTAACTCCAGCAATTCTCTGTTTCGGCACAAGATGGCGGTCCAGCCTTAGAGATTGCAAACCCCATCAACTTTTAAACAACTTTCCATTCTCTGCATTAGCTCTCCAGCTGAACTCTCTCTTCTTTTTCCCTCTCACAGAACAGCTCCAGCAAAAAGACCAGCAGATAATCACTCTCTTGGAGGAAAAAGAGAAGATTTTCAGAGATATGACCGATTGCAGTGGGCATGAGGAAGGACTGGGGTCTGGGGCCAGGATGCTCTTCCGGGCGAACACCGACGAAGCACCGAAAGGAGAAAGCATAATGAAGAATCTGATCACTGAAGGTAAGCTGGCTTCTCACCCAACATTCGTCACTTGGTTTTAGGAGTCTAAAACCCTGAATATCTTGGACAAAGTAAATTGCTGGAGTTTAAGGAAGCAAACTGCAACTGGCCAAGAACCAAGAATTGAAAACAGATAATCCAGCCAGGATGCGATGCATTTTTAAAATAGAATTTTCCAGAGTTTTGCTTGATTTTTTAAAATTCTGACCAAGGGGGTTTGCTGTGTTTTTATTTATTTATTTATTTAAATTTTCATAAATATATCAAATCAATGCATGAAGACCTGAGCACCATGCCTACCTATACAAATAAAACTGATTGGGTTAAACATTATTATTACATTCAGCCAACTGATGTATTTCTAATAACAATACACATCCCTATTAGATTACAATCCATCATTATTCAAGTATTCCACCTATTTCTCATTACTTTCCTTTAAGCAAATAAACATTTCTACATGAATATTCCCTTTATTTCTATCACTTACTCTAGCTATTAATCATGTCACCCTATATTCTTTCCTGTCTTGCTTCTAATCATGTCCCTCGCCTAAAAAAAGAAAGAGAGGAAGAAACAAAGAAAGAAAGTACAGAGGGAGAATGAGAAAAAAGACAACTCAAAACAGCAATACAAAAAATGGAATCATCCACTCATCATCTCTTGCCCGCTTTATACTTTAATGGCTATACTTTAAAGAAAGGAGAGGAAAGCGGAAAACACAAGTCAAAATAGCAATAAAGAAAGAAAACAATAATCATCTACCCATCGTCCCTTGCCTGCTTCAGTACTTCAATTGCTACGTCCCCCATTCCTCTCTTAAGTTTCCATCTATGTTTATTTCTTGGAAGTCCAATCTAAGTGTTTCTCCCGCCTCTACTCTCCTCCACTGTCTATTTTCTAAAATTTTTACTTAGGTCCCTGGGGTTTGCTGTTTTGATTCATGCATTATTTTTATTTAAAAAATTTTTTATGTTGCCCTGCAAGGTGACTCTGGGTGGTTTTCACCGCTTACTCAGGCTTGTTGCAATATAAACAGTTAGAACATATTTAGATCAATAAATATCTCAAATACGTGTAGTCCTCGACGTGCAACAGTTCGTTTAGTGACTGTTCAAAGTTACGACGGCACTGAAGAAAGCGACTTGTGAACCGTTTTTCACCCTTAACGAATCTTGCAGCATCCCCAGAGTCATGTGACCCAAATTAAAATGCTTGGCGACTGGCATGTATTTATGACGGTTGTTGGCATCCCAGAGTTACGTGATCCCCTTTTGCGACCTTCTGACAAACCAAGGCCAATGGGGAAGCCAGATTCACTTAACAACCCGTGTTCCTCACTGAACCGCTGCAGTGATTCACTTAACGACGGTGGGAAGAAAGATCACGAAAGGGAGGCCAACTGGCTTAACGAATTTCCCCCAACAATCTAGGTTCTCATTTTAGCCAATAAATTCTGGGTTCAGTGGTGGCCGTAAGCCCGAGGGCTACCTGTAAGTGTTTATATTTTAAATAAATAAAACGAGGAAGTGGGCAGCAGGTGAACATGAACGGTCTTCTGATGGAGCTGTGTCTTTTTTCCAGTCGAGCAGTTGCAAGGTTTGGTGAGCAGAAGCCTGGGAGGTACTATTGGGCAGCAGGTGACCAGCCTCGCCTCGGATCAGGAGAGTGTGGGGCCCATCTCCCTCCCCAGGAGGGCAGAGACCTTTGGAGGATTTGACAGCCACCAAATGAATGTCTATAAAGGTGAGCCTTTCCTTCCTCCCTCCCAGGGATTAAGCTTTGCCCTTTGGTGTTGCAGTCAGATTCAGGGTGGATGTGATTTAAATCAAGTCAATTTAAACAGTTTTGTTTAAATCAGTTTTGGTCACCGTGATGTAGAAAAGACGTGGAGACTCTAGAAAGAGTGCAGAGAAGAGCAACAAAGATGATTAGGGGACTGGAGACTAAAACATATGAAGAACGGTTGCAGGAACTGGGTATGTCTAGTTTGATGAAAAGAAGGACTAGGGGAGACATGATACCAGTGTTCCAGTATCTCAGGGGTTGCCACAAAGAATAGGGAGTCAAACTATTCTCCAAGGCACCTGAGGGTAGAACAACAAGCAATGGGTGGAAACTAATCAAGGAGAGAAGCAACTCAGAACCGAGGAGAAATTTGCTGACAGTTAGAACAATCAATCAGTGGAACAGAAGTTGCCTCCAGAAGTTGTGAATGCCCCAACACTGCAAGTCTTCAAGAAGATGTTGGATAGCCATTTGTCTGAAATGGTATAGGGTCTCCTGCCTAGGCAGGGAGTTGGACTAGATGACCTCCAAGGTCCCTTCCAACTCTGCTATTGTATTAAACCACGATTTAAACCAAGATTTAAATCACTAGTAAAAAGGCTTGATTTTTTTTTTTAAAAAAAACATATTTTTATTCAGCATTTTCCAAATATTAAAATCAGAATTACATTTTAACAGCTTTCTGTTATTGGTATTTCTTTTTTCTAATTTCGGGTTTTCCATTTTACAACCTGTTGTCTTGTATGCAATCCTCTTTGTTTTATAATATCTCATTTTTACAATATATAAGAATTGGAAAAAGCTTGATTTAAATCAGCTTGGTTTACAAAATGAAGGTTGGCTATTTAGCTTGCAAAAGCTTGGATTCATTGAATGGGCTTACCAAAAATGCAAATATTGCAAAATAGACAGCCTCATGCTACATAACAGCTCCAATTCATGCTGAAAAAATTATTAATGTACCTTAAATAGAAAACTATCCTTAGATAGATTTTTATTCCAAAAGCATTTTATTAAAATAAATTTGATCCAAATTTTTAAAAAAATCCAATTTACATTTTAAAAAATCCAATTTAAAATTTAAAAATCCATTTTTAAAAAAAATAATAATTAAAAATCCATAGATTTTTATCCATCAGATTGCTTCTGCGTGGGTAAATATGCTTCTGCCGTAGTTACGTCACTCTCAAGTTGAAGAACCTTAGGCTGTGTTTGTTTTGACTTAGCCTGGTATCTGCACCCAGCCTTTGTGTACAAATTATGGTCTATGGTTTGGTGTGAGGTGCATCCTCCCATCTTAAGTTTCTTGGTTACACAAAAAAAAAACTTTTTTTTTTTTAAGGTGTCGAGAAGGATGAAGGAGAAGAAGTGCAAGATCTTCGAAGGACGGAGTCTGACAGCGTGTTGAAGAAGGTACGGAATGGTTGAGTGTGCCACAGCTTTCCATATTCAGTCTCCTGCGTCTTCCCTCTTGTAGCGTTTTGGCTAGTAAGGGAGTATGAACCCTTGGGAAAAGGCTCAACCGCACTTAAAATAGCATCTATTTGTTGGAGGCCCACACTGTCCAAGTCGAGGGCATGGTGCTCATCTGCGTTTCTTGGCCAAAGGGAGCCAGCATTGCGCAAAGACATTTTTCCGTGATCCTGTAGCCAGCATGCCTATCCACCAACAGCTCAGGAAAGCTATTGCCTTCCCACCAATTGGTACCTATTTATCTAGTTGCATTTGCATGTTTTCAAACTGCTAGGTGGACAGGAACTGGGCAAGAATGGGAGATCACCCATTGCATGGAGCTCTGGTCTGCAACCCGGGCTGTCAACTCTCCAGCTGAACAACAGTTCAGTGTCTTTAACCACTAAGCCACCCCACCCCACCACCAAACAGTACCTACCGGTAGGTAGAGTGATCAACTCTACCAATAATTGAGCCATCCTTCCCAATAGCTTACTTTCCCACTTAGCAGCTCCAGTTCTAATACAACATAATACAATAGCAGAGTTGGAAGGGACCTTGGAGGTCTTCTAGTCCAACACCCTGCCTAGGCAGGAACCCCTACACCATTTCAAACAAATGGCTATCCAACATCTTCTTAAAGACTTCCAGGGTTGGGGCATTCACAACTTCTGGAGGCAAGCTGTTCCACTGGTTAATTGTTTTAACTGTCAGGAAATTTCTTCTCAGTTCTAAGTTGCTTCTCTCCTTGATTAGTTTCCACCCATTGCTTCTTGTTCTGCCCTCAGGTGCTTTGGCGAATAGCTTGACTCCCTCTTCTTTGTGGCAGCTCCTGAGATATCAGAAGACTGCTATCATGTCTCCCCTAATCATTCTTTTCATTAAACTAGACATACCCAGTTCCTGCGATTAGTAGGAGATCTGCTGCTTTTATCTTTTGCAGGATGCATCACACTACATCTCTGGGTTTGATTGTGGAGTTGAGGGTGAGAGGCCAACACAATGGCAAGGACAGGGACCTGAACAACAGTTGTATCCCTCCTTGCAGTGTGGATAGCTGCAGGAGGATGTCACTGAACCAACACCACAACTTCTGCTGAGCTGTATCATTCATGCCACTCTTAATTAGCATCACCCTGCCTTGTAAGCCCCTCCAGCTGTTCTACAGGAGAAAATTCATTTCTCCTGTTAGCTATAAATCCTTAGAAACCTCAGAAAAGATAGCAAAACAAGTGTTCCATCACAATTGCTGTCAGAGAGCTTAAATTTTGGTAGGCTGTTTCCATATTAGAAGGCAATTAGTGGCCTAAATTGAGGGACGCGGTGGCTCAGTGGCTAAGACGCTGAGCTTGTTGATCAGAAAGGTCAGCAGTTCGGAGGTTCGAATCCTTAGCACCGCATAACGGAGTGAGCTCCGCTTTCTTGTCCCAGCTTCTGTCATCTAGCAGTTCGAAAGCATGTAAATATGCAAGTAGAAAAATAGGGACCACTTTAGTGGGAAGGTGACAGCGTTCTGTGCGCCTTCGGTGTTGAGTCATGCCGGCCACATGACCACGGAAACGTCTTCGGACAGCGCTGGCTCTTTGGCTTTGAAACAGAGATGAGCACCGCCCCCTAGAGTCGGGAACGACTAGCGCATATGTGCGAGGGGAACCTTTACCGAGTGGCATATTTATTTTATATTCTTGTTATTGTGTTTTGGTGTTTGGTGTTTTATGCACAATTTTGGTCTGTAATAAATATAAATTGATGGAGCAGGGTCAGAAAAATGGGTCAGGGATTCTGGGAAGGGAAGGCCAGCTTTTAAAAATAAGTTGTCGTTTGTTATTTATTTGGATCTCTTGTCCTTAGTCTCTTTCTCACTGAGAGTCTCTATGGTCTCTTCTCAGGGAGGAACAGCTAACTTGATGTTTGTGCTGAAGAGAAACAATGAGGTAAGTGTTTGTGTTCAGAGATGCTCTTTGTTTACACCAGGTGTCCCCAACCTTTGCAACTTTAAGTCTGAAGGACTTCAGCTCCCAGAATTCTCCAGCCAGCAAAGCTCAACAACTCTAACCCAGGGGCCTCCAACCTTTGCAACTTTAAGTCTGAAGGACTTCAGCTCCCAGAATTCTCCAGCCAGCAAAGCTCAACAACTCTAACCCAGGGGCCTCCAACCTTTGCAACTTTAAGTCTGAAGGACTTCAGCTCCCAGAATTCTCCAGCCAGCAAAGCAAAGCTGGCTGGAGAAGTCTGGGAGCTGAAGTCCTTCAGACTTAAAGTTGCAAAGGTTGGGGACCCCTGGTTTACACAACATCTAGAATATGGGATCAGCCCCTTCTTACGCCCATTGAAATATCTCCTCCTTTCATTTGGTTTTTGTCTTCCAATCTGGAATTGTACTTTATTTTTTATTTTATTTTTTAATTTTTATATTTCATTTTATTATTTTATTTTATTTTGTTGATTTACTTTGTTATTATTTTGTTTCGCTTTATTTTATTATTTTAGAAAATTTGTATAGCTACCTATTTACTCATGGCGACTCTAGGCCAGGGGTCTCCAACCTTTGCAACTTTAAGTCTGAAGGACTTCAGCTCCCAGACTTCTCCAGCCAGCAAAGCCAGCCAGACTTAAAGTTGCAAAGGTTGGAGACCCCTGCTCTAGGCAGCTTATAGACAATAAAAACACAACGTAGCAATAACGGTAGCACCTATATACCGCTTCACAGTACTTTACAGCCTTCTCTAAGCGGTTTACAGAGTCGGCATCTTGCCCCCCCCCCCCCCCAACCGCCCCAACATTCTGGGTCCCCATTTTACCCACCTCGGAAGGATCGAAGGCTGAGTCATCCTGGAGCTGGTCAGGATCGAACTGCTGGCAGTGAGCAGACATAGCCTACAATACTGCATTCTAATGTACAACAGCGACACGCAAACTCAAATCAGCCATTTAACGGGCTCCATCCCACTCTGGGTTGGCAAAACCACGTCTACAGTGCCTTCCGCGAGAGTGTCAGAGTGGGAGGCAGTCTGATTTCTGGAGGAACGATGTTTCAAAGGGAAGGAGCCACCATGAAGAAGTCCCTTCTTCTGAGTCCTGCCTTAGAAGACAGGCCTTTGATAGTTCCCTTGCTTTGTTCATTATTAGAATGACTTTGGTTAGTACCTCTTCTACTTCTTGACTAGTTTTCGGCTAAACCAGCATTGTCCGTCTGGATATTCTCCAGTTCGTTGAATCACAATGCCATTATAATGGATGTTGTACTCCCATCCAAAGCAGAGGTGGTATTCAGCAGGGTCTGACCAGTTCTGGAGAACCGGTAGTGGAAATTTTGAGTAGTTTGGAGAACCGGCAAGTACTACCTCTGGCTGGCCCCTCCCCCCCTCTATTCTCTGCCTCCTGAGTCCCAGCTGATTGGGAGGGAATGGAGGTTTTGCAGTATCCTTCCCCTGCCACGCCCACCAGGCCACGCCCACAGAACTGGTAATAGATTTTTTTGAATCCCACCACTGATCCAAAGAGCACCAGGTAGACACAGTTGGAGAATGTGCAGGTTGGCTTTGTTGTGAGTGGGTGGGAGAAGAGAAAAAGCCACATAATGTTGACTTGGGTACATAATTCAATTTCCTTGAACTTCTGAAGAAATAGAGAAATTGTCCCTGAAAGTTTAATGCAAAGCTAATAAAAAAAAAGTAACATTTCCCAGTGGCTGATGGGGGAAAAAATCGCTTTGTTTAAATAATGGAATTAGTAGTTTTATTTATTATGCATTCATAACTAAGTGCAGTACAGACATAGAATTTTTTTAAAAAGAGTTCAAAAATGATATAGTGAATGGAAATCTTTATTACAGTCAAAGTTCAGTACATAATAAAACTCAGTAATATGAAACAGATGGCACATGGATAGAAAGGCACCAATATATGTAATTGATAGGTTCAATTATAATTACATAATATAAAAGAACCCCTTAAATTAAATGGTCCACAACATGTAAGTGTGTGTGTGTGTGTGATATGTGTGTGTGTGTGTGTGTGTGTGTGTGTGTTAGGTTTTTTGAGCTGATCAATAAATAAATCAGGGAGACTAGTATAGATCTATTTCGAGCTTTTTAGCTCTCATCAGCTAGCCATACCCTTACTGGGATTCGAACTGGGGCTGTATGACATGCTAGGCAAATGCCTTAGCCACTTGAGCCACCAGGTTCTCTTCCTGCTCAGCTGAGACAGGAGAATAAGTATATGCTTGTTCCACAACACCCTGTTAGGCCCCAATTAAGGGAGGAGAGTGGCTAAGGCATTTGCCTAGCATGTAATACAGCCCCGGTTCGAATCCGAGTAAGGGTATGGCTAGCTGATGAGAGCTAAAAAGCTCAAAATAGATCTATACTAGTCTCCCTGATTTATTTATTGATCAGCTCAAAAAACCTAACACACACACACACACACACACACACACACACACACACATATGTGTGCATTTGTACTGATAGATAAATAAAGAGAGACTATGATAGATCTATTTCGAGCTGTTTAGCTCTCATCAGATAGCCATACCCTTATTGAGATTCAAACTCAGGCCATTTGCATGTCAGGCAGCAGCCTCGACCATTCGGCCATGAGTTCTACTCCCTTAGGGTTAGATCTATCATAGTCTCTTTATTTATTTATCTATCAGTACAAATGCACACAAAATGGTTTTCTGCCTGAAGATGGCAAGTGCGATCTTGCCGAAACGTTGCAAAGACAATCTCATTCTTACACGGGAAAACACCCGAATACAACAAGACCATTTATAAATTCAGAAGTGAGAGAAAGTCTATGCAGTCACACAAGATGTATACATTCAGATTAGATAAAATAAACCTACCCTGGAATACTATCCTTTTATGTAACTTTATACCTCTGCAAAGCCATCCGTCAACCTGAAATCAATATTGTGCCTTGAAAAACCAAGCAATGCAAAACAAGAGGTATAGATTTGCAACAGCAGATAAATGGAAACCTTGCATTTTCCCCAATGTATCATTTTCTGGTGGTTCTTTTTTTTTTTCCTCCTGAATGTGAAGGAATATACAGAATTTGGCTTTCTGGGAATATTTGCTAGTAATCAGTTTCATGGGAATGAACATAGACAATAGTTAGGGACTGGTGTCCCACCAACACTGCCCATCCTCCCAGCTGCCTGCTGTTGGCTAAATTCTTATATTTAGATTCCCATAAAAGGCAGGAGTCCAGTGGAGCGAATAGGTTAATCAGCTATTGACCGTGTCTTTCTCTCTGCTTCTCTTTTTCTTCTACAGCAAGTCCTCCAGAGCATAACTCAGCTTCACAGCTTGCTGGGCTTACTACAGGTAAGTGGTGAGAAAGAGGCAGAGAAAACACCTCTGCTAATGTGGTAAAAGATGATCCAGTCTAATATTCCACCTGAATAAGACACAAGAGATGCAACATCTAAAGTTGGAGCCTCCAACCGGAAGCTTCAGGGTGGGATGTGTTCTCCAGAACCTTTGAGCTCTGAGAAAGTTTTGCTGAATCGTAATCTTGGATGAATCAGACAGGAAACTCATGAAAGGCAAGGAGAGAAATTAAATTAACTTTAATTAATTACAGCAATAGCACTTAGACTTATATACCACTTTACATGGCTTTACAGCCCTCTCTAAGCGGTTTATAGTAGCAGCCTCTTGTCCCCAACAATCTGGAGTCCTCATTTTATCAACCTTGGAAGGATGGAAGGCTGAGTCAACCTTGAGCTTGTCAGGATCGAACTCCAGACGGTGGGCAGAATTAGCCTACAATACTGCATTCTAACCACCAAGGGCCAGCAGTCAAAAATGTAGGTCTTCTGACCGAGGCTTCCCCAAAAAGCAAAAAAGCAAACTGGTCCCAACAAAACTCCTTTTATTAAACGATTGTGAATCCCTCTCATCCACATTCAGCAAAGGCCTGGCAAACAGTCTTTCAAAGGAATATTTATGACTACAGACCTTATCTAGCTTGGAAAGCTGCCATGTCAATATTTTCCAAATGAGATGCTGTGCAAGGAAAGACTGGGCACAGAGTCTCTGAGATTCACGGACAGATCTTCACACTCCTGAAATGAATCAAATGACCGAACAAACAAATGGTTTCCTGCCAAAGCCCACTCCCCTTTCGCTTCCCTTTTATTTCCTATGGGAGGGGCCAATCACCTTCCACCTGTGACTTTACTCCCAAGTCGACCCTGATTTCTGAGTTGTTGTTTTTTTATGGCAGCTCTGCGCATGCGCACACTAGGAACAGGTTCCAGCTGTTCCGCTGCCTCGCTGCTATCTCCATAGGCACCTGATCATTGCCAGACGGCCTCAGCCCCCTCTCTGACGCAAAGCCTTCATCAGAGCCTTCCCCAGACTCCAGGACTGGCCCATGTTCCTCCCCAACCTCCTCACTGTCTAAATCTGCTGCCAGCTCTGCTGGTCGCTGGTGAGCCACAACAGTAGGGTACAAATGGAGGAAACTGTTATAATCTAAAATAGACCCATTGACCTTGTTGTGGCCCAGCCGGCTCCGGATGAGCTGCTGATGGACTCCTCTAGTGAGGACTCCTATGAGTCTGCTCTGGAGGAGGAGGGCGACCTTGAGAGAGCAGAGAGCCCGGCTAGTCATCAGGAAGCACCTGGGTCTTGGAGTAGTGGGGAGGATCAAGGCCAGTTTGTCCCTGATGTCAGGGTAAGAAGAATTGAACGAAGGCCGCGTCAGTTGCAGCAGAGACGAACTCGGAGGAGGTAAAGTAGTCACAGCTGCCTAATGACTGGCCCCTCCCAAGAGGGTTTAAAAGGAAGCCTCTGCTAAGGAGGTTTGCAGAGAACAACGTGTGCTTTCTAGGTTTGAGTTTCTTCGTGTCAAGTTACAGATTAGTTAAGAAGCTTCCGGTCTGTTCAAGGTCAGTTCAGGCAAGCAGCCAAAAGTCATTCAGTCAAGTATTCAGTCTTGTAATTAGTAGAAGAAAATGGGGTCAGAACAGACCTGTATGGTTTGCAATGATTTGCAGTATATCCAATCTGGCAAGATATTTTAATGTTTCTATTTAATTCTGTGGAGCTTCTCTGAAGCCAACGCCTCTCCTATGGGGATTGACTCTCATGGGTTCTTCCCAGGGATTTTATATCTATCTATCTATCTATCTATCTATCTATCTATCTATCTATCTATCTATCTATCTATCTATCTATCTATCTATCTATCTATCTTTCTATCTCTCTCTCTCTCTCTCTCTCTCTATCTATCTATCTATCTATCTATCTATCTATCTATCTATCTATCTATCTATCTATCTATCTATCTTATTGTATTTGTAGAAGGGACTCAGGGCGGTGCACAGGAGTAATAAAAACAGATAATAAATACAAGCATATACAGTTAAAATTAAATTAAATCAAATTTGCATCCTGTGCTAAAATCCATAGTTAAGAACCCCAACTAAAATCAACGGTGAGAAGTTTTGTGTTGCAAAGCTTTGTGTCTCTAGTTTTGCGTTGCAAGCATAGGAACATTTAAAACATTTACTCAGCCTAATAGAAAGCTTCATCTCCTTTTTATTTTTTAAACAGGCTGTGGTTGTGCAACAAGACACCTACATCGAAGACCAGAAGCTGCTGCTCACCGAGAAGACCTTGAGCCGCATCTCCTTCCGGCCCAACTCCTTGATCGAGCAGGAGAAGCAACGCAGCCTGGAGAAGCAGCGGCAAGAGCTCGCCAATCTGCAGAAGCAGCAAACTTTGCACCAGGAGGAAAGGAGGAAGAAGGAGAAGGAGTGGGAGGCCAGGGAGAAAGAGCTGACCGAGCGGGAATCCCAGCTGGGCCAGAGGGAGGAGGAGATCCAGAAAAGGAAACACCTCCTGGAGAAGGAGAAGGAAGAGCTGCAGCAGAAGAAACAAGCCTACCAACTTGATCTGGAACATCTCCGGACGGCCCAGAAGCAACTGGAGAAGCAACTGGAGAAAGAAAAGGAGCAATTGAAGAGGGAGGCGGAGCAAATGGCATTGGAACCCAATGCCAAACCGGTAATTGCTCCTTTGCACTTGTACATTTTCTGGCATCAAACGAAGGAGGCATCTAGAACCTCTGCCTGTTTCAGACCTTCCACCAAGGAGGCTGGTGGAAGGTCTGAAAGAGGTTCTAGATCACTCATTTTCAAATTTTGTTTGTGGACCTTTCTGTTGAACCTATTGAGGTGTCTTCTTCAAAAGATCAGTAGCCCTTTGCTTCAGTGGTGGGTTTCAAATTTTTTAGAACCTACTCTGTAGGCATGGCCTATTTTGTGGGCGTGGCTTGGCAGTCATGTGACAGGGTGGGAGTGGCCACCTTTTAAAATGTGGTTAAACTCATTTAACAATGCTCTTGCTTAGCAACCAAAATTTTGGACTCAATTGTGATGATATAATTCTTTCTTTCTTTCTTTCTTTCTTTCTTTCTTTCTTTCTTTCTTTCTTTCTTTCTTTCTTTCTTTCTTTCTTTCTTTCTTTCTTTCTTTGTTTTTTCTTTTTTTCTTTCTTTCTTTCTTTCTTTCTTTCTTTTTCTTTCTTTCCTTCCTTCCTTTCCTTTCCTTTCCTTCCCATTGGGTCACTGGCAGCGGCGGGCCAGATTTACTTCCAGGTACGCCGGTGGAACCCCCTCTCACCGGTTCTCTAAATTTCACCAACCGGCTCTCGCGAGTAGGTGCGAGCCTGCAGAAACCCACCACTGCTTTGCTTCCACAACAGCATGTGCTGCATTGTTGATATTCTTGTGCATTATACAATCCACGATCTCAGATATGGATTCTCAAATCACTTCTATTCGATTTTGGAAGCCCCATTTTTTTTTAAATCTAAGCGATCTTATCCATGTTGAGATGCTCTTTGATTTTTTCCTTCTGTATATAGGACATAAGGGGGATGCAATGGCTCAGTGGCTAAGACGCTGAGCTTGTCGATCACGTTATTGTAACTCTTGTATTTATCAATCTGCTTGGTCTTTGTCTACGGAAATGCTAATCTCTGGCTTTGTTCTACCAGGCCACAATCCCTTAGAACTCTTCCTTTCTGATTAGGTTTCTGGTAGGATGCAGTTAGGGACGTGGTGGCTCGGTGGCTAAGAGGCTGAGCTTGTCGGTCAGAAAGGTCAGCCGTTCGGCAGTTCGAATCCCTAGCACCACGTAATGGAGTGAGCTCCTGTTACTTGTCCCAGCTTCTGCCAAACTAGTAGTTTGAAAGTGTGTAAAAAATGCAAGTAGAAAAATAGGGACCATTTTGGTTGGAAGGTAACAGCGTTCCGTGCACCTTTGGTGTTTAGTCATAATAATAATAATAATAATAATAATTTTAATTTATAACCCGCTCTCTCTCTCCCCGAAGGGACTCGAGGCGGGGCACAGTGAATTTAAAAATACATATAAAATCACAATATAATACAATATAAAATAAAATTAAACTGACCCTGCGCTAAAACCCCATTATTTAAAACTAAAAATTAATCATAAAAACCCTAAACAGTTGCCGACCACATGACCACGGAAACATCTTTGGACAGTGCTGGCTCTTTGGCTTTGAAACAGAGATGACCACTGCCCCCTAGAGTCTGGAATAAGTACCACATATTTGCAAGGGGAACCTTTATTTTATACAGTAGCCATAGTATCACAACTATTAAAGTGGACGTCTGGAGGAGAATGTATCTCTTCACTGATAGCTCCCTGACCAACCAGATGAAAACTTCCTAATATTATTCAATGTAGGTTTGGTTTTCTTGTGGTGTTTAACTTAGGGCTACTATTACTTATTGCTGCTTTTATTATTTTATTTTTATTTATTTTGCATTGCTTTTTTAACATGCTTTATAGTGCCAGGGTACTGAGGGTGTTGGAGAATTTAAACCTAGTTATATGCGAGACCGTCTCCTGCCCCATACATCCCTCAGACCGATACGCTCCCACAGAGAGGGCCTTCTCAGGGTGCCGTCGGCCGGACAATGCCGACCGGCGACACCCAGGGGAAGGGCCTTCTCTGTGGCGGGACCAGCCCTTTGGAACGACCTATCCCCTGAACTCCTTACCATCACTGACCTCCGCCTCTTCCACCAGTGTTTAAAAACACACCTTTTTCATCAAGCCGGCCTAACATAACCTCCCTTGGGACTAATGTAGATAGTTTTAATTGGGGATTTTAATTGGTTTTAGCACAGGGCTGATATTTAATAGGTTTTTTAAATTTTTTGTATTATTTTGTATGTATTTTAAACTCCTGTGCGCCGCCCTGGGTCCTTCTGGAGAAGGGCGGGATATAAATCAAATAAATAAATAAATAAAATAAACATGTAATAAATGCAAACATGGACAATCCGCTGCCATAACTATTTTTTTTTCTGTCTTGTCTCTTCCAGAATCCCAATCAACATGCCAAAATGAGCAGAACCCCTTCCCTTCTTCCCACAGAGGACTTGTCTTCGAGACAGTTGTGTTCCTCGCTGCCCAAAGGGCCCTTGGATACAGAACTTTCTGCCTCATCCAAAAGGAACAGTCTCTCCAGGACGAATAAAGACAAGAGCTCTTTTCATTTGATCGGCACTACAACATCAGGGCAAGCCAACAAGCCAACTGAAGGACCTGGGCAGATACCCAACCGCCTCTTTGGCTTAGCCAAGCCGAAGGAGAAGAAGGAGAAGAAGAAGAAGAGCAAAAGGGATCGTTCTCAGACTTCTGGTAAGCATAGGGTGGGCTTGATGGGTCAGGGTTGCAAAAAACACCCCCCAACAAAATAAAACTCAGAGGTCAGAAGTTCCTCAAAGTTCCACTTTATTAGAGATGTCATGTTGGCACATCTGGGAAAACCCGAATCTGAAAACTTCCAGGTTTTCCCTACCCAGTTAAAAGTTCACAACCCTTGTCCCACGCCTACAAGTTCATCACATTGTCCAGTCCAGTCTTCACAATCAACTCCAGGCACATTGTCCAGTCCAGTCTTCACAATCAAGCTCCAAGCAGTCTCATTCAGGTGCAGGCAAATGTCCTTGACTTTCAGAGTAAAGAATGTTGTTATGGCTAAGATTCTACCGCTTGAACAAAAAAAAACCCACTCCCAATTTCCCAGACTAAAATATGTGACAATCAGAAACTAAGAAATAAAAATGGCTTCTAAACTGACAGGATGTTTCTAAAGGTTCCTCTCAACTAAGGATGGAGACATCTCTTACTAACTTGGTTGCTTGTGGTCCACATCTGAGTCTTCTCTGCAGATCAGTAGGCAACAACAGTAGGGATGTCTGGAAAGAATAGGTTTGTGGCTTCCCTCAACCGAAAGAGGGACAGTATAGTTATAAAGCTGAAGTTGATTGAACTAATACTTAAAAAAAAGGTTCAAGTTCACCCTCGTTTAGACGGTCCTTAGCTGTGTTGCAGTGAATAAATATTTGAGACAGCTCCCACGTTGATAAACTCACATCAAAAAGGCTATTTTGCTGTGATAGCACGTACAACTGAAACTTGATGTTTTTGGGGGGTTGTCCTGTTTGTGTAGGAGAAGGAATAACCGCACTGGGGGAAGAGTCAAAAAATGAATCAGCCTAGAATCTCTACATTCCCACTAACGGTCTAAGTCCAACCTCTCTTGAATTTCGTTAACCCTAACCCAGCAACACAGTGCTGAGCATTAGTTGAATAAATTCCTAGGCTTAAAGATAAAAGTAAAAGTTGCCCTTGCACATATGTGCTAGTCGTTCCCGACTCTAGGAAGTAGTGCTCATCTCCGTTTCAAAGTTGAAGAGCCAGCGCTGTCTGAAGACATCTCCCTAATCATGTGGCCAGCATGACTAAACACTGAAGGCACTTGTTACCTGTTATATTCTTACTCTCCTCTGAACTACAATGATCTTATCTAACTTTCAAGTTGGAAGGGGTAACATTTTAGAATAGTAATGATGGTGTCATCCCACGTTGATTTTCAGAATAGAATAGAAAGAATAGAATAGAATAGAAAAGAGAAGAATAGAATAGAAAAGAAAGAATAGAATAGAATAGAATAGAGAAGAATAGAATAGAATAGAAAAATAGAATAGAATAGAAAAGAGAAGAATAGAATAGAATAGAGAAGACTAGAATAGAAAAGAATAGAATAGAAAAAAATAGAATAGAGTAGAATAGAATAGAATAGAATAGAATAGAATAGAATAGAATTCTTTATTGGCCGAGTGTGATTGGACACACAAGGAATTTGTCTTTGGTGCAGATGCTCTCAGTGATGTTTGGTTCTAATATGAAGTGAAAGCTTTTGCTGATGCGTTTATGTTTTCTTCTTACATCGTAAAGAAGGACAGGTTGCTGACTCTGGCAATATGCAAAAAAACATGTAATCGATTGACTTTGGGTGGACAGCTGTGTGGGATTTGCAGAGGGTGAAGTCGGAAGAATCATTTCAGCTGTAGGGACTTTTCACAGCCAACCTCCATAAGGGTGGCGACATGTAGATAGGTAATTATGTATTTATTGTAACTCTTGTATTTATCAGTCTGCTTCATCTTTCCCTACGGAAATGCAAATCTCTGTGGCTTTGTTCCACGGAGCCACAATCCCTTAGAAGTCTTCCTTTCTGATCAGGCTTCTGGTAGGATGCAGTTAGGGGCGTGGTGGCTCAGTGACTAAGAGGCTGAGCTTGTCGATTAGAAGTGTTGGCAGTTTGGCGGTTTGAATCTCTAGAGCCACACAACGGAATAAGCTCCCATTACTTGTCCCAGTTTCTGCCAATCTAGCAGTTCAGAAGCATGTAAAAATGCAGGTAGGAAAATAGGGACCATCTTTGGTGGGAAGGTAACAGCGTTCCATGTGTCTTCGATGTTTAGTCATGCCAGCCACATGACCAGGGAGACGTCTTTGGACAGCATTGGCTCTTTGGCTTTGAAACGGAGATGAGCACCGCCCCCTAGAGTTTGGAACGACTATCACGTAGATGCCGTGGGCTGTTCAAGTATACAGCAGTGCATAAGGAAGCCAGGAAATAAAGCACTCTCTGATGTGGGTTGATATTATTTTGATTTCTTTTTCCCTCCAGATGTTCACTCTCCAGAAGGAGGACCAGAAAGTGAGGAGATCTTTTGCTGATCCCATGCCTTGTCTCCAGGCCCCTTACGGATCTGCCCTACAGTGAGAGGCCAAAGAGTCGAACAACTATTCTTTATTCTAGACATTGAACTATGTTGGGCGTTATCACCTTTCACTCCTACAATCCACTGTCCATTCCCACTTCTGGATCTTCTTGAACACGTCACATCCGAAAACATGTCCACAAGGGCAATAGGACGAGGAGGAGCAATCACAGGAAAGAACTGTGGATACAGCCAAACTGGGCAGGCTCAGTTTGGGTTCAATGTGCTCCGAAGAGTTCCGATTCTCTGTTGCAACGCTAGCTTGTGACTTGCCTCTTGGGATATTGCTTTCTTTCCTTTCCATCTTGAACAACAGGGAAATTGTGAACAAGGGCAACAAAGCTCACCTTCTCTTAGGAAATCACCACCCAAAATCAGAAACCTTCTATAGGGAGAAAAAAAAAACAACCAATATGACTCTCTACCCAGTGTTTCTACACTGGTCTATATAGATGTAATGTATATCCACGTCTATACATACTTAACTCAATATATAGATATATACACACTCACAAATAAATGTAGCTCCATATCCTTTGGATATGCTGGTATGTCTGTACAGAAAAGCTAAGGGACTTTAGACATAGCCTAGCGGGGCAGATACCTGAGTGTAACTCTTCAGGGATTGGGTCAGGGCTACACAGCCTCCCCTGGTTGGAGTTGCCAAGTTGGCTTCCTGCACCAAGATCATAGGGACCGTTTTGAAGTGGAAGGGCCCCTTAAAGCAAGATTTCTGGGGACATGGTTGAAGCACATTGCCAAGAGGCAAGGGGAAAAAAAAGAAATATAAAATGGATTGGAACCAACGCGAGGCCTTTCACTGGAGAGGTGAAATGCGCTGGAAGTTAGAAAACCCACTCTAGATGTCATCTCAGAAGAGTTACAAGGAGAAAACTTAAATCACTCTGAACGTCCGTGGAATTGTGAGGTGCTTCCAAAACTTGCCTCTACCTAGGAAAGCAACACCCATTGAGTTGGCTATGCAGTTGAAGAATCTGAAAAGCAGACACACTCAAACCAAATTCTCTCTCCCGGCTTCTCCTCCCAAACTCCTGTACACGTTTTCTCCCAATTTCATTGTCTCGTCTTGCTAGAAACTATGTTGAGGGTGAAAGAGTTGTGATAGAGAAGCACAATTATGTTGGTTTGGTAGAATTTCCTTCATGTGGATTAAAGAGACTCCCCCCATACGCTTAAACGCAACTTTCCGGATTGGATAGATTCGTTGCTTTAAGAATTGTAGAGTTCCCACCTCAATGCTATCCTCTTTCTTAGGTGAGGACAAACCGTCATTTTTGAGGTGGGAGATGCCAGGAGTTGAAAAACGTATGTCAAAACTATTTGCTACAAACCTTCTCCTCCCAATCGCTCCTTTAAGACTTGCCTTAATTCATGGGTAGAGAAATATGGTCTCTTCCTGATTTATCCAGGGGCAACCAGATCTTCATCAGCACGTAAATGTATATTTGGTTGTTGTTGTTTTTTGCATATGTGGATAGTCTTCGATCATAGTTTCAGAAAAATAAGTCCTCTGAAATTTCATCTCCTTGGCATGGATAGTAGGAAAGATGCTTTGCTTCTGTTTGCCCCACCTGCAGGTGGATGTTTTTGGTCTCTCCTCATCTGCTAGGCCAGGGGTCTGCAAAGTTGGCTCTTTTAAGACGGGTGGACTTCAACTCCCAGAATTCCCCAGCCAGCTATGCTGGCTGGGGGATTCTGGGAATTGAAGTCCACCCGTCTTAAAAGAGCCAACTTTGCAGACCCCTGTGCTAGGCCAAAAGAAGGGAATGTCTCTCTCGTAGGCTTCCTTTCTACACAACTTTGTTTAGAAAAGCACAGTGGATACTTTGCTCCAGGCAAGGGAGCAGGTGAGAAAATGGATCGTTTCCTTTGATCATTCAGGTCAACAGGAGATGTTCATTGTCAGGCCTTCCTTCTCTCCTTCCAGGTCTAACCCTGTAGCATCATCTGACCCATCATAGTGCTTAGGGAGTTCTATCAGGGTTTAAATTTAATCTTCTCTCCTTCTCCCCTCCCATTAGTGACACAATTGCAAAAAATCCGGGCGTGGTGAGAAGGGAGAGATTGGAAGAACCAATAAGCAACTCAGTTTGATGATTTGAGATGAGTTATGGAGGAACAGTCTTGTGTTGCCAATCTTTACCACCCACTCTCACCGTATCACCCAGGGATTACTCTGATAGTCTGAGCAAAATAGCAAGGAATCTATTGAGCTTTAAAGCTTGGGGGGGGGACGACCCATTTTTGGCTGTCCCGCTCCTTCAAAAGAAGGTTTTGCACTATTTGTTCTCTCTTTAGAACATCTCAGGAGGCATTTTCACACACCACCCAATTTGCAAAACCAAGGAAAAAAAAAACTTTAACGAATGTGCCTTTACACATGTAGATGATCTCTGGGGATCTGGCTGAATCTGATGTTCTCTAAAGGAAATCCATGCTGTCAAAAAAACAAAGCCAGAGGCAGCTAGAGAATTTTATTTCTGATATTTTTTTTTTATTTTTATTACCACGATTACACGATATTTGTTCTCAGTTGCAAGCTGGGCTTGCGTTGGGAAAAAATATATATCTTTCTGTTTGTTTGAAAGAGTCTGGATTTTTAAAATGACAAATGTTTACTTGGATTGTCTGGGATTTTATTTTTTATTTTTTGCTTTATTTTTAAGCTGGGCTTATGAAGCCAAAAGAATATTTGTGTGTGTGTTGGTGTGTATCTGTGCTTCTTCTTTGTTGTTGTTGTTGTTGTTGTTGTTGTGGCTACTACTACTACTTGTGTAAATATCTCCTTGATTACTGATGTGCTATTTGAATAAAACCAGCATTAAATGCTATCAACCACTGCTAGAAAAGAACCTCTAACGTTTCAGCATCTCTTGGCCAAAGCAAACTTAAGATGCTAAGATTGGTGGCTAGCTCTTTGCAGAAAATCGAAAATGGGTTGAAACTGGAGTTGGCTCACACAGTGCGAATGCTTATTCCAGGCGTGGGCTCAAATATTTTAGCAAGTTCTCTGCCCCGTTGCTGGCTAGACATGGCCATAGGGGGCATGGCCAACTCAGCCTCCTGCACCACGGTGGCAGGGGCCATTTTCACCTTCCCCAGGCTCTGGAGATTTTTCTCAAGGGCAAAAATATCCTCCCCAGGCTGCAGAGGCCCTCTGGAGGCTGGAAATGGGCCTGTTTTTGGCCTTCTGAAACATCCGGTAGGCCCATTTTTTGCCCACCCGGAGCCTCCACGTGCGCCCTGCATCCAAAATCGGCTGCCTGGGGACTCCTGGGAGTGATGGGGCGGGGCCAGCCAGGAGTGGGATTTGGGGGTTCTCCGAACTGTACAGAATCTTAGCTAGAGGTTCTCCTGAACCCCCAGCAGCCCACCCCACCTTATTCACGGGTGCTAAAGAGGAATGGCAGGTTTTTTGGGGGGGGGGGGAAACCCCACTTCATAACCGCCAAGGAGCAACTCTGCTGCGCCGAACGCTCTTGAGTTGGCAAGTCTACTTCTTCCTGCAATGGAATTCAATCTTAAGTTTTGAAGAGAGTTTAATTTAGATTTAATCTTGTATTCTTCCTCTCTGCCAGCGCAGAGAGAGGGACGCAAGATGGGGAAAGAGCCCAAAGAGATACCAGTTGATGCAGAAAGCTCTTAGCCAAAAGTCTCTACTGCCATTCTTCTTTTTCGTCACGTTAAGAGGCCACGCGTAACCCGTTGGAGATGGATTTATGTATTTCGAAGAAATCTGTGTGTATTATGAGTTCTTTATATCTTGTTCGTTTCCTGTTCAGCTAGATTATTGGTGGGTTACTGCGATGAGTTCTTCTTGGCAAGGATTGTGTGCACTAGCATCACAAATTATGCGACAATGCATTTCCTTTCACTTGAGTTCCTCCCACCTCTTCCCATAGGCTTTTGAGAAGGTACCGGTTGCGTGTTTCCAATTGAAATATATCTTGAAAAGAAAAGGAAAAACCTTTAAAAATAAAAATAAAAATGTACATCCATAGAGTCGAAAGGAAAAAAAAATGTTATATATTCATTTGTAATTATGTAAAAAAAAAATATGTTAGGTTTACGATTGTAAATTTTTAATTTCCCATGCTGTAATTTGCAAAAATGAAAAAAAAAAAAAGCAAAACAGATTTTCATAATCTTTTTATTTATCTACCTTTCTTGCTATGAAAAACAACTCTTGTAAAGTTAAATTTCCCTACCCCTTTAAAATAAATGTTGATTCTAAGTCAGATGAGTTTTTGCTTGCTGGCCTCTGTATATCTCTGTCTCTCTGTGTGTTGTTTTCTCATCCTTCCTTTTCAGATCGAAGCTGTTGGATGAAAAAAAACCAAAAACCAAGGAAAAAGCTGCTTTATTTTGCATACAGAAAAGAAGAAGGATTCAGCATATGCCAGGATAAATGAAGTACCCAGAGAGATACATATTAAATTTGTAAGAAGGTCTACAAGGGAAAGGATCCTGAGGGCGCAGAGAAACAGTCCTTTAATTTATCAGCAGAAAGAGATTGCCATCTTGAAGCAGATCCCAAAAAAGATTAGAGAGATAAGAAGGAAGTATTCCTTCTTGTCGAAAAGATTATTTAAAAAGGGGGTCTGGTTCAAGTGGGTGATGCCAGAGGGAATGTTGGTGTTCTGGGAGGGAGGAAGAGTAAGAATTAAAACAATTGCAGAGGCGGAAGCCTTTCTTAAAAAACATTCCTCAATCCTGGAGGATGAAAATGGGGGAGCAGAGGGTGCCGCGGCCCCGCCCACTGGGGGCCAGGGAGAAGAAGATACAATTGCCAAAAGACTTAGATCTCAAAAGTGACTTTATTTTAGTACAGTATAACTTTTGTTTGGATGTTTATACATGATTGCTAGCATAGATTTTATGATGATATATTTGCATTTCTTTCCACTTTGTAGTACAAATGAAAATTTAATGTATTATCTATATTTTGTTATGAAGCCTCGGAAGGGGTCAACGACTTCGACATGAAGGTTCTCACAATATCTTTTTTACACCATACCCTTACCCTATTTGTAAAAAAATTTGTAATAATAATAATAATAATAATTTTATTTTTATAAACTGCGTCCTCTCCCGACGGGGACTCGGAGCGGTGTACAGAGAAAAAATTAAAATGCATAAAATAATACAATAAATACACTAAGTTAAAAATCAAATTAAACTCAATTCAATTGTCTCTGCACTAAAATTCCCATTAATTAAAACTAATAATCCCAAACCCGAAAAAACTCAATAAAACTTTTTCAAAAGAAAGAAAAAAAAAAGAAGAAGAAGGAAGCCCTGAGTGATGACAGGATAAAATGTAAATATGTTTTTGTGCTCCACTGAATAGAGATGTAAGCCCCACCCCCTCCCAGAAATTGAATTAAAGGAAGAAAAGAGAGTCTTAAGAGGTTCAAGAATAGGGGAGTCAGTACCTTTGGGAAATAGTGAAATATAAATGGTTGGCTTAGCTATCCCTCCCAATAGGACTAGGTGGCTCAGTGGCTAAGACCCTGAGCTTGTTGATCAGAAAGGTCAGCAGTTCGGCGGTTTGAATCCCTAGTATAGGTCTCCTGCATGAGCAGGGGGTTGGACTAGATGACCTCCAAGGTCCCTTCAAACTCTTTTTCTGTTACTTACCAACAGCTGTAAATAAATGGATATTTCTTCCAATGTCTACTTCATTCTCAGTGTTTTAAATGAGCAAGAACAACCTCTGTACTCAGTCAAGGAAATTAGTCGGGTCTATAAAGAAGACCTTGGAGGGAAGGGGAAAGTCACCCTGGAGAAAGAAATGTTTTCTAGCTTTAACAGTTACACTACACAGCTAATCATTGGGAATTTTATAATGGCAATAAATTGTCTCACATAATGTTTTCTCCTGTTCCATAGCTTTGCACAGAGTAAACGCACATGAACACTTTTCTTAAGATCAGAAAGCATTGAGGAGAAAACATCGAGGAGATGAGTCATCTATTTCCCCCCCCCCCCCCCCCGTTTTCTCAGGAAAAAAATGGGTATAAAAATGCAGTTGATTCCCCACCACCACCATCACTTAGAATATTTCTCTTTCTCCCTCATCTGTAGCATTGAATCAGGAAGAGATGAGGGGTTTTCCTTGCTTTTTACATGTAGGTAAAACAATCTGTGTCAGTGTCTTCCTTGGGCAGTCTTTCCCAACCTGGTGTCCATGATACAGTGGGAGATAGTCCTTTCCACTCCTGGTGACCAGCTGTCAGGGTTCCAAGTAGCATCCAAAAGTCAATCAGAGTCCAAGGCAAGGTATTGCTCAATGATCCAATTTATTAAGAGAGCCATGTTGGCACATCTGGGAAAACCCCAATCTGAAGGCTTCCCGGTTTTCCCCACCCAGTTGAAAGTTCAAGATCTTGCCCCCACACCACAAGTCCATCCCATGCTCCAATCTCCCACTGCCATGCTGGCAGCTGCCAGCCATCCAGTTCTGGTCAGGTGCAGAGGCGCAGAGACAAAGGATAACCTTGGCTTTCTAGAAAGAATTTTGTTATGGCTACATATCATCTAACTCCGTACAATCCCTCCCTCCCATTTTCCCACAATAGAAAATGCGTAATAGAATGTGTGGCACGCCTGAGATCCACAAGCAAATATGACTGCAGGTCTGACACCAGCCTTTCTCTCCCCACGAGAGGAATTCATTCTAGATAAGCAAATACCAACTCTTCCTTGAAAGCATCCAGCCAGCAGAGGCGAGATGGCAGAGGTTAATGGCTGGGGGCGGAAACCTCCGGGCGAAATAGGTGCGGCGAAGGGGAGCAGGAGAACCGTCCCATTCTGGCCAGGAGTCCACCAATGTTCTAAAGCAGGGGTACACAACCTCTGCTCCGTGAACCCCCATATAATGTTTGCAAGAAAAACACCAAGCACCAAGGATCGCCTCATTTCAACCCCGAGCTACAAATATTCTCCCTAATTGAATGATTTCCATTGGTTATTCAGCTCTGCCGAGAACTACGTACTGTCCTTTGGTCTAAAACAGACTGGTTTGTTTGCGAGAGGCATAAAGAGGCATCGCTCTAAAGGGGCCCGGAAAGCCCACGACACCATTGTCGGAAACATAAACCATGAAAAAGTGATTTATGAACACATTGCCAGTTTTCTAGCAAGGAAAGCTGGTTTTTTTTTTTTTAACAGCGTGTGAAATAGTCACCAGCCAGTAGTTGTCTCCCACTGCTTTCCCAAGGCCGTCAATCTGTAGCTTTTCTTCTTTAAACAGAGATTACTGAAAGGGAGAAAATGAGCATGAAAAATACCATTCTGTTCCCTACTTTTCCACATCATTCTTTTACAGCCCGTCTAGTCCGACCTTGGGAACTTTGCAGTTTTGAATCCGAATCGTGTGAATCCATGCATTTCCACCCTTACAAATCTTCTTCTTAGCGGTGCCTGTTCTTTCATGGCTTTCCCCCCCGTTTAACGAGGCTCCAGCTTAGATGAGAGGCGTCAGAGGAATCCAAGGATCGTAGGTTTACTTTAATGTTTATTCTAATTTAATTGCCTATCAAGCTAGGAATTCGGGAAGGATGCAACAGTTACAGGTAGTCCTTCGACTTACAACAGTTTGTTTAGTGACTGGCCGGAGTTACAAACGGCACTGAAAAAAAGTGACATGACTTGCTGAGATGGAGGTAGAAAACCACATTGCCTTTTTTTACGAGGAGGAAAAACGAACCTTTTCTGGAACTTCCGACGTCCGTCTTGTGGAAGAATAGGAAGCATTGTCTGAAAAGGCAGCCCTGGGTCATGAGAAAGAGGAAACATCTGACCTTGAGGAGGCAGCCCCGTTGAATGCACTTTGTGTCCAGCTTGAAAAATCCATTCCAGATCAGAATTTTTTTTTTAAAGGATTAATCACAATCTCCTTGAATCTCCCCCTTATTATTTAGCTATCACAGAGGCTCTTTTATGCCATCCACCTCTGGTTGAATCTCTTAGCAACTAATGGGAGCTATTGTATCCCTGCCAAAAGCTTCTGAATTGCCTTTCTCGCCAAATAAACATGGAGAGGAGGAGAGGGGGAAAAATATCCTTTTTCTCCCTGGCGTGTGTATCTACCAGGCTATCCATAAATAATGGAGCCACTTTAGAATTAGAACCTTAGGATCTTCTCGCCACTGAACCATCCCACCCTCCCCATTTTTTTCCCAAAGCATGAATAGCTTTCAAAAAAGCCTAAATACTCTTGAAATTCTAGGATGCAAAATTATTGTTTGCTTGACAAACATTCTGTGGCCAGAAATGTCAAACCGAGATGTACTGTAGGCCAAGTTGAGAACAAGGCTGGTTTAAGATTGAAGGCAAATGTGTGTCCCTGGATCCAATCTGGATCGGTCATTAGAACCGAAGGTTTTGGTCTTCTGAGCTTTTGGACTTGAGCTGGAGCCCATCCTCAGGGAACTTCTCTCTAGCAGAGTGGGTTCTTTAGAAGAGAATAAGAGTTGGAAGGGACCTTGGAGGTCTTCTAGTACAATTGTTGGGGGCAAGAGGCTGACTCTGTAAACCGCTTAGAAGGGGCTGTAAAGCACTATAAAGTGGTATATAAGTCTAAGTGTTATTGCTAATGCTTGCAGTGGGTATTATTCCTTCCTCCCATTTCCACCACCATACCCCTGTGGAATAGCTTGAATTAAGAGTGGCCAGCTCAATGTTACCTATTGGACATCCATGACTAAGAGTAGTCTAGAATCAGTGTCTCCTCATTCCTAGTCCAATACCTTCACCACTAAACTCCAAAGTGTTTTGGGCTCAAAGAGAAGAAGTGGCTCAAAGTTTTCCATGATAATTCCATGTTCTGGTGAGGATTTGAACCTGGGCTTCCCTGAAGCCAGTGCAGAACTTCAACAACATTACACGTTGGATCTCACATCTCACATAATGAACCCAGGAACATTGGGTTACACACTGAATTAAGACAGGACACTGGATCATATAACGAATTAAGTCATACTGTGATAAGCCTACCGATGGTCTACTGAATTAACCACATTTGACTGGATTTGCACAGCGCTCTACCCTGTAATGTGGTTTTTTTGGTTTTGCTTGGTTAGTTGTGTCAACCTAGTCTTAGAAAGACAATGGGATCACCAGTGGGAATATGGCCTTTTGAAAATTATGCTTCCTGATTTCATCAGATGTTCCTCTTTCTTCACATTTAAGCATCCCTCTCCAAATGAGGAAAGCCATTCTGAGTCCTGAGCTGCTTTCCTGGTCAGGTTCTTCATAAATAAGCAATGCATCCATAGATAATACAATACAATACAATAGCAGAGTTGGAAGGGACCTTGTAGGTCTTCTAGTCCAACCCCCTGCGTGGGCAGGAACTTTATACCATTTCAGACAAATGGCTATCTAACATCTTTTTAAAGACTTCCAGGGTTGGGGCATTCACAACTTCTGGAGGCAAGCTGTTCCAGAGGTTAATTGTTCTAACTGTCAGGAAATTTCTCCTTAGTTCTAAGTTGCTTCTCTCCTTGATTAGTTTCCACCCATTGCTTCTTGTCCTGCCCCCAGGTGCCTTGGAGAATAGTTTGACTCCCTCTTCTTTGTGGCACCCTCTGAGATATTGGAACATTGCTATCATGTCTCCCCTGGTCCTTCTTTTTATTAAACTAGACATACCCAGTTCCTGCAACCGTTCTTCATATGTTTTAGTCTCCAGTCCCCTAATCATCTTGGTTGCTCTTCTCTGCACTCTTTCCAGAGTCGCCACGTCTTTTCTACATCGTGGCGACCAAAACTGTATGAAAAGATATTATACCTTTATCTGCTGCATTCCAAAAAGAAAACTCCCATTCATGCAAGACAAATAGTTTTTATTAACATGTACTAGAACTCCCGGTCACATCAAGGTACAAATCATCATCATCATCATCAACAACAACATCTGGTGCAATTCAAACCCTTGCTGATATGGTTGTGCTTCATTCCCCCTGGAGTTTCTGAAGTCCTTGAATGGAAATCATCAAGGCTTTTTTAAGGCTACTTCTCCACACTACCTGGGACCAAAGTGATACCTGCAAGGAACAGATAAGATTGTCCTTATAGGAGGACTTCTTTGCTGCTTTGTTCCCTTTCCCTTGGAGAAAGTCAACAGGAGCGCTCAGCCTTTCCATCCATCCAATCCTTGGGAACCGATTGAGATCCCAAGATGGCCTACCGATAGACCGGATTGTGTGGGAGCAATCAGAAAGCAAAGGTGGTGTCTCCAGTGACTGGTGTAGCTTCCATTGTCATATGGATGCAGCAAATGCTTCATCTGGGAAGAGAGAAGCAGCCAATTAACAGTCAGATCTTTGGTTGGAGAGGTAAGCATTCAGTTATATCCGGTTGATAAAGGCAGGAAAGGAAAATGACCACCCCATGAGTGGATAGAAGTCCTAAGTAGGATGCAGATTCAATGCATGGATGAATGTTCTAAGGAAAGGTACATAAAATCAGCTGTCCTCTCCAAAGACATTCACCCCAATATTTTTCCCTTTCTGGTCTGTCACCACATTAAGAGGTTGTGTCAACCCTCAAAGCAATCGTAGTTTGCTCTCTAGTTGCCATGGGCAGGAGGAGGAGAGAACTGATGGAGCAGTTCAGCAGCCATGTTCAGAAGCACATTCCATGCACACGTTACTCAAGGTTGGATCTCAGATTACCAGGCCTGTTTTTTACAGCCCGTGAAAGTATCCTGTTGGACAATGTGCTTAAGGTACAAACTCTGGGAGGAGGGCGGAAACAGGGTCACAGTTGAACCGCAAATCATGTGGGGCAGAGTTGACTTCACTCGGGAACAGTGCCGCCATGTTGCTCCTAATAAATAACTGAAGTTCTTTTGAAATTTGGCTGGATCCTCGTGAGTTAATTAGGGCATCCATTGGTACCCTGACAAATTACATACAATACAATACAATACAATAGCAGAGTTGGAAGGGACCTTGGAGGTCATCTAGTCCAACTCCCTGCCTAGGCAGGAAGCCCTATACCATTTCAGACAAATGGCTATCCAACCTCTTCTTGAAGACTTCCAGGGTTGGGGCATTCACAACTTCTGGAGGCAAGCTGTTCCACTGTCTGATTGTTCTGTCAGGAAATTTCTCCTCAGTTGTAAGTTGCTTCTCTCCTTGATTAGCTTCCACCCATTGCTTCTTGTTCTTCCCTCAGACCTATTCTTTGGAGAATAGTTTGACTCCCTCTTCTTTGTGGCAACCCCTGAGGTATTGGAACACTGCTATCATGTCTCCCCTTCTTTTTATTAAACTAGACATATCCAGTTCCTGCAACCGTTCTTCATAGGTTTTAGTCTCTAGTCCCTTAATCATCTTTGTTGCTCTTCTCTGCACTCTTTCTAGAGTCTCCACATCTTTTCTACATTGTGGCAACCAAAACATATCTACTAAGGTTTCCTTCTTTGCTGTCAAATGTCCATATAGGAGAAAGAGCTTTCATGAGCCTCCCTTGCACTTATGGAGATCATTTAGGACTTCCCTGTTCTCTATTTATAGAAAACGGGAGGACTTTGCTTGCAGTAGGCAACCCATCTTCTGTAATTCAGACTTTGAATCAGTCAAAGACAGAAGATTCCTCCACGGTCATCTGAAGGCAGAATGGGAGAAATTAGAATAATAATACCAATATTCCTGGGGATGAGTGAGCCACTCTGCTGCCCTCACCCTGGGTTCAATTTACTTGATTTTAGCAACTGGACTCTCTGGGTTTTAACAGATTAACGGAGTTGGAAGGGACCTTGCAGGTCATCTACTCCAACCCCCTGCCCAAGCAGGAGACCCTACATCTGCCTCTATCTAGGATTGAACTCACAACCTCCTGATTGGGAGGTGAGAGCTCCACCTCTAGGCCACAATCTTTGCAACGTTTCGCTTCTTGGATGACTGGACGGTGGGGATTGGAAGGATTTATGTCCAGTTGCCTCTTTTGGGACTACCATGACCTGGATGACTTTGTTATATGCGGCTGACTGAGGATACTCAGTTCAGAAACTAAAGGTTTCAACCCAGGCTTCACTTGCCAAAACACGTTTCTAAACCACAGCCACTCCCAGTTAGCTTGGCTTGATAATCAGGCTTTGGAGACAAATATCAACTTAGCAACAACAGCTCATCTGCTGTAGCCACCCTGATCCCCGCCCGTATTAAATTATATAGGTGTCAATATTTCCATAGAGCACAGTTTGTTCACAGGTGGCAGCCTGGACTATTGGCAACGAAAGGATGCTGTGTCACATGACCATTTCAGCCATTCTAATATTGGAAAGGGGGAAAGCTAGCAGGAGATAGTTCTGGATTCCTGTTATTGGGGTTCTCTGTTGTCCTATACAGATTAAATGGAGAGGAGGCCGAAAAGAAAAGAGAGAGGAGAGGATGAAAGATCTGAATTGAGCTCACATGATTCCTTAAATCCTAACATAGTTTGATTAATTTTGGCTTAGCATATTGCTAAATGAGGCTTGGCTATGGTTTTCCCAGTTGCAATGGATGGCTGTGAAAGTTGGACCATAAGGAAGGCTGAGCACCGAAGAATGGAGGCCTTTGAACTCTGGTGCTGGAGAAGACTCCTGCGAGTCCCTTGGACTGCAAGGCCATCTAACCAGTCAGTCCTGGAGGAGATCAACCCTGACTGCTCTTTAGAAGGCCAGATCCTGAAGATGAGACTCAAATACTTTGGCCACCTAATGAGAAGGAAGGACTCCCTGGAGAAGAGCCTCATGCTGGGAACGATGGAGGGCCAAAGAAGAAGGGGATGACAGAGAAGGAGGTGGCTGGATGGAGTAAAGCAGTTGGTGTGAGCTTAAATGGACTCCGGGGGATGGTAGAGGACAGGAAGGCCTGGAGGAACGTTGTCCATGGGTCGGAGACAACTTTGCAACTAACAACAAAATGAGGCTTGCTCTCAATGCAGCAATAAATATATTAAGCAGCTTGTGCTTAATATGAGGTATGAAGGCAGTCTAGAGAGAAGGCAAGAGAGAAGGGATGCCCAACAGCTCGATCTCAAAGTTTAGCAGCAAATTCCAGGATTCTGAAGAACAACCTCTTATCTCTGTTGGGGAATAGGAAAGTGGCTTGTTGTTTGTCTATCCCTCTGGCAAACCCACAATATTCATCCACTCCATAATATTAGGAAATGGAAGTAGTGGGCAAAAAGGGCAGGGATATATCCAGATATGCAATTACTGCCACTGAATCTATGCAACAGTCTATGTGACTCCGTGTGGCATCAGGAAGGGCATCCAGTCTGTAAATGCTCAGCTCCATCCAGTCGCCTCAACTCTACCCCGAATGAAGGGACTGCAGCGTCATAAAAAGGGAGTTTTTAATCCAGGTAACAAGCTCTTGAGTTTCGTGGCTAGTTAAAGGCATATTTGATTCAGAAGAGCCTTTTATGAGACGGCAACGCCCTCGGCCCACTGTGGCGTTCATTTGAATCAAAGCCTCAGGACTGGCAGTTATGCAAAGTGCAGGAGTATGCTGGCTTCGCAAATTGAGCTCCCAAGGGAACACCTGTAGCTCACAAACATTAGACTGTCATTTTTGGCCTGTTTTCAAAACCTCCCTTTCGAAACGATCCTTCCCTTCCAAGAGAATAACCAGAGGAAAAATGAATGCTGAACAACTAAAGTGCAATCAAACTATCGGCTTTCAGAGTTTTAAAGAACTCGAGAATGTTGCTGGCAGTGACTTAATGCAGAGGAGGAAAATATATATATATCTAACTTGCTGCTACAGAAACGGCATAAAGGAATTTCATATTCAGCCACTGTGGAGGAATTTAGCTCTGGCTTTGAGAAGGAGAAAACATAAGAAAGAGATTCGGAAAAGCTCCACCTGGGTCTTGCTCTCCTTCAAAAAGGGCAGGGGTATTAGGGTTAGGTGAGAATCTCTATGAGATTCTGCTCATAGAACCTGCAATAACAAAGTACAGGTAGTCCTCACTTAGTGACCACAGTCTGGACCCATGATGCAGCCGCCAAGTGGAAAACCAGGAGATAAATACATGCCAGTTTCCAAATGCCTTGATTTTGATCACATGACCAGCGAATGCAATCCTAAATTGCATTAACAGAGGGATACAATCAAGATCAAATGGGCTACTAATACCACTTTATAAAGCCTTAGTAAGACCACACCTAGAGTACTGCATCCAGTTTTGGTCACCACACTATAAAAAAGATGTTGAGACTCTAGACAAAATGCAGAACAACCAAGATGATTAGGGGATTGGAGGCTAAAACATATGAAGAACAGTTGCAGGAACATGGCTAGTCTAGTGAAGAGAAGGACCAGGAGAGACATGATAGCAGTCTTCCAATACTTGAGGGGCTGCCACAGAGAGGAAGGGGGTCCAGCTATTTTCCAAAGCACCTGAAGGCCAGATAAGGAATGATGGACAAGGAGAGATTCAACCTAGAAATAAGGAGACATTTTCTGACAGTGAGAACAATCAACCCATGGAACAGAAGTTGCCTTCAGAAGTTGTGGGGCTTCATCACTGGAGACTTTCAAGAAGAGATTGGACTGCCATTTATCAGGAATGGTGTAGGGTCTCCTGCTTGAGTGGGGGGAGGGGGGGTTAGACTAGATGACCTACAAGGTCCCTTTCAACTCTGTTAATCTGTTAGAATGCTGTGTGAGAACTGGTTGTAAATCCCTTTTTGGTTGTGCCATTCTAACTTTGAATCTTTGCTAAATTGTTGGTTGGTTTTTCTGGTTTGCAAGCTTTTGTCTTAAGGTGTTATGGGAGCCTAATTATTGTTGTTTGCATTACAATCCCTGTTTGCACACCCTTTGCACACCCGGGGACGGACAACTGTGTCTCAGGCAACAGATTGACCATTGGTCTTACCTGTGAATGGTCTTTCTCTAGATGCTGCGGAGTGTCCAAACGCGGGTTATCCTCAGCTTGCTGCCCATTGGACTGAGTTTCACTTTGATGTGTAGCCACGCCTCTTGCCTCTGCATAGGGCCAGTTCTAAAAACGAAGGTAGACCAGAAAAAACGCAGAACAACTGGAACAACACTAGTCTTAACCTTCAACAAAACATGGGACCAGTTCCCACCACGCCCAGGGTGGGATTTGGACACTCCGCAGCATCTAGAGAAAGACCATTCACAGGTAAGACCAATGGTCATTCTCCTAGATGCTGCTTGGAGTGTCCAAACGCGGGACATGCCAACGCTATGCTGTCCCTGGGAGGGGAGATTCGTCTGAGTGGGAACTGGGAGCATCAAGGACCCTCTGGAGAACACGTCTGCCGAAGGAGGCCTCCGAGGATGCAAATACGTCCAGCTTGTAGTGTCTGATAAACGGCACAGGCGAGGACCACGTAGCGGCCCTGCAGATCTCGTCTATGGGGGCCTGGGTGGCCCAAGCAGCCGTGGTTGCCGCGCTCCTGGTGGAGTGAGCGGTAATACGTGGAGGAACAGCTCTGGACCGGTGCTCATATGCCAGTGTAATGCAGGCACGCAGCCAGCGCCCAATCGTGGTAGACGTGACCTTGCGACCCATGGACACCGGCTGAAAGGAAACGAAGAAGGATTCTGACTTGCGGAATTCAGCCGTTCTCTTCTTGTACATCCGCACCGCCCTGCGAACGTCCAACTTGTGCCACCTCCTTTCCCTGGGGTGAGAGGGGTGCGGGCAAAAGTCAGGTAGGACGAGCTCCTGGGATCTGTGAAACAAGGAGTTGACCTTGGGCACAAAGGTCGGGTCTAGTCTGAGAACCACCCTGTTTGCGTGGACCACGCACAAGTCCTCCCGTACGGAGAGGGCCGAGAGTTCCGAAATTCGCCTTGCAGATGTGATTGCAATGAGGAACACCGTCTTCAAGGTCAGGTGGCGCAGTGACACGGAGCGCAATGGTTCGAATGGCGCCACAGTCAGGGCCTGGAGGACGAAGGGTAAGTCCCAGGTCGGATATCTATGGACTGTTTGGGGCCGAATGTTCGAGGCCCCTTTCAGGAAACCACGAACCCCTGGATGTCTGCTGAGCGGCAGGGACCCACCGGGCGACAGGATGGTAGCGAGAGCAGCCACCTGCCTTCTCAGAGTATTGGGGGCGAGCCCCTTGTCCAAACCCTCCTGCAAGAAGTCCCGCACCTGAGGTGTGGAGGCCTCAGCCGCAGCGATGTGTCTGGCACGGCACCAGGTAGAGAAAGGCGGACCATGTAGTCTCGTAAATGCGAACGGTGGCAGGACGCCTGGAAGCCTGGATCGTTCTTATCACCTTGTCCGAATAGCCCATTCGTCTCAGAACGATCCCCTCAAGTGCCAGACGGCTAGTTGGAAGCACTGAGGGTCCGGGTGACGAATGGCCCCTTGTATCAGTGACACCTGGTTCGGAGGAATGCGCCAGGCCTTTCCTACTGACAGACCCACTAGATCGGCGAACCAGGACCGTCTGGGCCAATGGGGAGCGACCAGGATGACGTCCGCCCCCTCCGAGATGATTTTCCGGACTACCTGAGGAAGCAGCGGGAGAGGAGGGAAGGCGTATAGCAGGCCTGTGGGCCAACGGCACCGGAGGGCGTTTGTCCCTTCTGCTTGCGGGCACCGGAAAACGTGTGAAGAACCTTGGCAGGTGCGTGTTCTGCGGGCTGGCGGACAGGTCTAGGACGGGCAGGCCGAATCTCCGGGAAATCTGCTGGAAAAGATCCGGGTGCAGCTGCCACTCTGAGGTGTTGATGGTGGTTCGCTCAACCAGTCCGCCGTCACGTTCTCCTCGCCCGCGATGTGGTCCGCCCTCAGGGACAGGAGATGCCTCTCTGCCCACCTGCCCAGAGCCTCCGCCTCCGTCATGAGCGCCCTCGACTGTGTGCCTCCCTGGTGGTTCACGTATGCTCGGGTGGCGATGTTGTCCGTCAGGAGAAGGACATGGGACCCTTCTACGAGATTGCCGAAATGCCGCAGAGCCAGCCTGGCCGCCCGGAGCTCCAGCCAGTTGATGTTGTGGGCGAGCTCCCGTTGAGACCACCTGCCCTGGGCCACATGGTGCTGCAGATGAGCTCCCCAGCCGTCAAGGCTGGCGTCCGTCGTGATGGTGACGCGGCCTGGCTCCTTGAAGGGCGACCCCTCTCTTAGGGCGGGAGACCTCCACCACCTGAGGGACCGAAGCACTGGGGGTGGGACTGTCACCCGTCTCCTGGAGTTGCTGATCTTGCGTCGTTGAAAGGGAAGCAGAAAACCATTGTAGCTCCCGTGCGTGCAGGCGGGCCCAGGGAACAATGGCTATGCACGAGATCAGCTTCCCCAACAGTTGGGAAAGCGTCACAAGTGGGACCAGTCTGGAGTTCTGGACCAACCCACCAACTTCACAATGCTGCAGATGCGCTCCTGCGAAAGAAAGACTTTGCAGGTCTTCGAGTCGATGACGGCACCCAGATGAAGTATGGAGAGGGTGGGCTGCATGTGACTCTTCTCCCGATTCACCGAGAACCCGTGGTCCTCCAGGGAGCGGATGGTGCAGTCCAAGTCCTTCAGGGCCTGGTCCCTGGAAGGTGACATCAACAGGATATCGTCCAAGTAACTAACCAAACGCACAGGTCTGGATCGAAGATGCGCCGCCACTACGGAGAGGACCTTCGTGAAGGTCCTTGGAGCCGATGACAAGCCGAAAGGCAGGGCCTTGTACTGGAAGTGCTGGCCGGCGAACTGAAACCTCAAGTATCTGCAATGCGCCGGGTGGATGGGAATGTGCAGATACGCCTCCTTCAGGTCTATCGAGGTCAGGAAGTCGTTCTGTCGAATGCATCCCAGGATCGTCTGGAGGGATTGCATTTTGAAGCGCTTGTATTGCAGATACCGGTTCAGCTTCTTCAAGTCCAGAATGGCCCTGACCCCCCCCGATGACTTGGGGACTAGGAAGAGGATGGAATAAAACCCCTTGCCCTCCTGCCCCCCCGGCACCGCTTCTATGGCCGCTATCTCCAGTAGGTGACCGATCTCCGCCCTCATGAGCTGTTGCTTGTGCGGGGACCTGGGAAGGGGGCAGCGGATGAATCTCCGTGGGGGAAAGGATAGGAAGTCGAGGGTGAGGCCGTGTCAGACCACATTCCGGACCCAGGCGTCCGTCGTGGTCGCCTCCCACGTGGACGCATATTGCTGTAGGCGTCCCCCAATGGGAGGGATCCCCCAGGGGTCACTTGCTCTTCTTGAAGGGACGGTTGGCCTGACCACCCTTGAAGGGCCTACGCTGACCTTGGAACCTGGACCTGTCCCTGTAGGCCGGCCTGTCCTGGGAACGATCTTGGGCCTGGGGGTAGGTTCTGGAGGCCCCACCCGAGGTAGAGGGAGCCTCCGTAGACCGAAAGGGCTGTCTACGGTAGGAAGACTGATTCTTCCGGTCCTGCTTCTTGGTGACAGCCGGCAGAATCTTCCGCTTATCCTTGGACTCGATTAGGAAGGAGTCCAAGGCCTCGCCGAAGAGCTTGCCACCCTTGAAGGGGCCGACGCCAACTTCCACTTAGCCTTCATGTCCGCCTGCCAATGGCGGAGCCACAGCAGACGGCGTGAGGTGACATTGGATGCTAGAGCCCTGGATGAAAACTTTGTGGAATTGAGCGAGGCGTCGCAAGAATATTCCACCGCAGCGATGATCTTATTGACCCCTTGTCTCGATCTAACCTGTCTCCCAGGCAAGGAGGCCAATAGCTTCCTGAGCCAGAATAGGGCTGCCCTACTAAAGTACGACGCAGAGGGCGAGGCCTTCATGGCCCAGGCAGTGGCCTGGTGTGTCTTGTGGCAAGACTTCTCCATCCGCCTGTCCTCCGCCTTAAGCCCCTCCACCAGCTCGGCCGGGAGTGAGGATGTGGAGGTCAAAGACACAATGGGGTCATCAACCTGCGGGAGAGCCAGAATGGTCTCCATAGCATCCTCAACAGCGTACAGCTTTTTATCCACGCCGCTGGGGTGTGCCATGGTAGCGGGCTGAACCCACTGGCGCTGAATAATGTCGAGGAACAACTGAGGGGCCGGCACCAATTCTTGGGGAGGTGTAGGTTCCCTAAAGAGACCCGCCCCAGGGTGTCCAGGACCGATGACGATGGCATTGTCCTGATCAGAGGCCTTCTTATCAGATTGAGCCGGTAGACCCATCTGCACGGCCGACTCCCTAGCCTTGGTCAAGATAGCCTTGAACATGAAGGGGTTAAATAGCCCCTTGGAAGCGGGAGCCGCCGGGGTGGAGCTCTCATCCCCTGAAAGGTCGGGAGCCCCCTGGGTAACCACCTCCTCATCATCCTCCCCCTCGGATGCCTCGCTGACTGCAGAAGAGGCAGAAGGGGAAACGCCACCCCCCTGGGCAGGAACCACCTTCCTAGGTGCCCTGGGCTTGGGGGTAGAAAGGAGGGGCAAGGAAGCCACTAATTGCTTCATGCAATCCGTGATGCCCTGCGAAATGTCCTTGGACACAACCTCCTGCATGGCCGCGGGCAAGGCAGCCTCAGCGGGTGCAGAAATGGGAGTGGCCGGAACCTCCTCTTCCTCATCCACTGACTCCTCCTCTAGCTCCACTTCCATTGAGGGGACTGGAGAGGCAAGGGAAACCCTTGAGTGATTGGGGGAAAACCCAAAATCCCCATCACCAGAGGGAATGGATTGGGTCTCCCTACGAAGCTGCGGGGCAGGGGGGATCTTATCTGTCACAGCCTTGTCCCGGGCAGAGAGAGCCTTCTGGAATTGCTGCTCTAGAATCCTCAGCCGTCTATCCGCCAGTCTCTCATCAGCCTTGGTGGCCTTGGCTGCAGGCCTCTTCCCCTTGTCAGGACAGGGTGCAGAACCGCCCTTGGCAGCAGGGTTGGTCTTGCTACGCTTGGAGGCAGGTTCTCCTGTTTGCTCACTGGGATCAGCCATGGAGTGGCTGAAAGAACAAGAACAAACAATTAAATCCAGTCAAGGCATCCCAATCCCACCAGGGAAGAAACAATATACACTTTAAAACAAGAAGAAACTGGAACCTGGTTTTGGCGCCAAACTCAGACCCAAAAGTCTCAGGCGTTGCAGATCAGCGCTGGAGTAGACCAGGGAATGGCAACAGAATCTGCCAATCTCCCTGCAGCCGCTGGGAAGGATCTCTTCTGCTGCCCCAGGGGATCCTGTCCGGGACTCCCAGAACTAGAACCACCCCAGGAACGAAGCAGCGGCGATCTGCGAAGAGGAGTCGGGCTGCGGCAGAAAAATGGCGGCAAGTTTAAAACGCGCGCCTTTTTTCCTTTGCGAACGGCCGCCTAAGCTCAAACCGGCACTGGGGAAACAACGGGCTGAAAAGCCTCAGTAGAAGCTTCCCTAGGGAGGAAAACCCCCGATAGTCAAGTTGGGGGGTCCTATCTAACTACCTAGCCCCCTTAGAAGCTTACCAGCAGCCGCTGGCAAGCCCTCCCAGTGCCAAGCCGCTCCGCAGAAAAAGCGGGAAACGGCCGCGGTTTGAACAGCCCGCTCCGCGCAACGAAGACAACGAAGACAGGAACGAAAATAAAAAATCACCTATCTAACACAACTACACACAAAAATAACAACAAAGGCTACACTAACTCACTGCTGGGGAGGTCAGATTGCTGGCAAAGGACTGCAGACTCCCCAGACGCGTCCGATAAGGGCGACTGAGTTTTTAGAACTGGCCCTATGCAGAGGCAAGAGGCGTGGCTACACATCAAAGTGAAACTCAGTCCAATGGGCAGCAAGCTGAGGATAACCCGCGTTTGGACACTCCAAGCAGCATCTAGGAGAACATGGTTGAGCAGCTACAACTTGGCATGAAATGCAAGTCAAGAAATAGTTAAGAAAACCTAGCTAACATGCAACTTGATATTAAGAACTGCCAACCCTTTCCTAATGTTTTTCTGAATTTCTTGATTCTTTCCCAGCGATTCAGCAGAAAGTCCGGGGTGGGTGGGTGGGAGAATGTTTAAATCTTGCCGTATAACAAGGTAGCAGACTCCAAACAAAAGAAGCTTCGAAATCAAGACATTGGCTATTCAGAAGACCTTCTTAATCTGAGCCAAGACGAAAGAGATCTCTGGAAATCACAAATGCGAGAACAAAGAAATCTCACCAGCCAAAAAAGTGATGAGAGGCTGGAGCATCTCAGAACAATACGTGCATTGTCTACTCTAAAGGGATTTCCCAGGGGAAAATACTAGCTGTTGGGGTGGGTGGGTGGGAGGAATGGCTCGGTCTTTATTCCAGTTCTAAAATTCCATCAGCGCCATCGCAAAATCTACTCCAAAGCATTGGCTACGGATGCATTTGGCTTGCCGTTTTGGCATTCAGATGGCACCTGCGTGACAGACATATAAATTTTATTTCCACCGCCGTATGCAAATCTTTAAAGGGCTCTGTAAACTGAGCTTGAAAACGGACTTTTCCCACGCATTGCAAAAGTAATTAGCGGTTGAAGGACAAGCTCCCAGGCGCCTGGGCTGCTGCTGGAGCAGGATTTGGGAGCCGGGGAAAACTGTCACGACCGAGCTGAGCTAGAGTTTGGAAAAGCAGGTTATTAGCAGCCAAGAATATCTGAAGAAGTCCAGTGAGAACACAGGGCAGTGGCGCTGCGAAGCAGGATGCCTTGGTTTTGTGTTTGTGCTCAGACAGGGCTCCATCCTTTGCAGAGGGACAAAAATAAAATCTATCTTAACACACACACTAAGCCCGTAATGGCGAACCTATGGCACTACAGGTGGCGTGCAAAGCCCCCTCTGCGGACACGCAAGCTGTCGGCCAGCTCAGCTCCACCGTGCAGACACGTGCGCCTCCTACCTGCGAGCTGATTTTTGGGTCTCCGTCATGCATGCACAGGGGGCGGGATGCATGCAGGATGCACGAGCATGTGCAGGGGCCACACACGCATACGCAGGGGTGGCAGCCCCCCCCCGCAGCCTGTTTTTGCTCCCAGGAGTCTGCAGGAAGGCCTACTAGGCCCAAAACAGGGTGCATGGGAAGTGTGCCCCTACAGCCCATTTTTGCTCCTAGGAGTCTGCAGGGAAGCCTCCAAAACGGGGCACAGAAGGGGGCGGGGGGGCGGAGTGGGAGTCATGCGTGCATTGCACACGCTTTCAGCACGCAACGACAAAAAGGCTAGCCATCACTGCACTAAGCAAAGACAAAATCGAATCTACTGCAGTGTAGATTAGTGTAATTTGTAAATCTAGCCACACAATTACTGGAGTGACTGCTCTCTCTCTCTCTCTCTCTCTCTCTCTCTAGCAATAAAGGGATTTGTCTAGGAGCTGGGCTCCACTACCGTATGATCAATTTTTAAGGTACTCTTGGGACTAAGCTAAAGAGGCAAGCTTTTTTTTTTCATACCACCATTCAGCTGAAGTTACACATGGGTGTAAGGAGCTTGTAGGTGGGAAGCTGAGCATGGGAGACTGGGCTCAGAGCCTTGGGAATGGTCAGTTAAGAGACAGCATAGCCCTCAGATGGATAATAAGTGGGGCAAAAAGCTCCAAAGAGACCCTCCCTAATTTCTCAAGTGTATAGGGCAGGGGTCTGCAAAGTTGGCTCTTTTAAGACTGGTGGACTTCAGCTCCCAGAATTCTGGGAGTTGAAGTCCACCAGTCTTAAAAGAGCCAACTTTGCAGACCCCTGGAATAGGGGACAGGAGGAGGAATGGCATGGAGGCCTAGAGACAGAGCACTCATTTCACAATAAGGAGGCTGCCAGTTCGATCCTAGGTACGGGCAGAATTTTTTTGCTCTGGGCGCAATGAGTGATTATTTGCTCTGAACCCTGCACAGGCATCAGGAAGGCCATCTGGCCAGTAAACGCTCATCTCCACTCAGTTGCCCCCAAATCCACCCCAATGCAAGGGATTGCAGGGTCATTAAAAGTTTAAAAAAGGAGATGGGGAGAATTGTACTTTCAGACTTGCACGGCTCTATTCAAGCACCCTTCCAATAAAGTTGAATGAGCTCAACTGGTGGTGTTTTCTGTCCGGTCCACCTGGTAAGGCTGTAAGTGGAGGTTGTGGTTGTGTCCATAGAAAGACACATCACCTAACAGTTGCGGTGGTGCAGTGGTTAGAATGCACTATTGCAGGCTAACTCTGCCCACTGCCAGCAGTTCAATCCTGACCAGCTGAAGGTTGACTCACCCTTCCATCCTTCTGCAGTAAAATGACGACCCAGATTGTTGGGGGAAATATGCAGACTCTGTAAACCGCTTAGAGGGTTGTAAAGTACTATGAAGCAGTGTATAAATCTATGTGTTATCGCTGTTTATTAAGGTCAGGCCTATCGATCTCTTCTGGACCTAATGATTTTTTCATTGGTCCAGACATTTAACGTCCAGTGTATTTTTATTGTTGCCCAGATTATTTTAAGTTCCATATTTTTTATTTGTTGCTATAAGACTTTCTTTTGACATATTATTACACTTCACCCTGAAAATCTGGAGTCTGTTAAATTTGGAGTCTGTTAAATTTGGAGTCTGTTAAATTTGGAGTCTGTTAAATCTAGAGTCTGTTAAATCTGGAGTCTGTTAAATCTAGAGTCTGTTAAATCTGGTGTCTGTTAAATCCAGAGTCTGCTAAATTTTTAAAAAATCTAAACGAAGTTCAAAATGTAAATATCCAAATTGACTCCCCTCTCCCCCCCCCTCCAAAAATATTCTTTTCTCAAGTGTAATATTATTACACTTCACCCTGAAAATCTGGAGTCTGTTAAATCTGGAGTCTGTTAAATTTGGAGTCTGTTAAATCTAGAGTCTGTTAAATCTAGAGTCTGTTAAATCTGGAGTCTGTTAAATCTGGAGTCTGTTAAATCTAGAGTCTGTTAAATCTGGTGTCTGTTAAATCCAGAGTCTGCTAAATTTTTAAAAAATCTAAACGAAGTTCAAAATGTAAATATCCAAATTGACTCCCCTCTCTCCCCCCCCCCCCCAAATATTCTTTTCTCAAATCTTCTACACTTGTGCACTGGAGATATTTCCACCTTAAAGGGGTTTTCCTGCAAAAAAGAAAAAGAAAAGAAAAGAAAAGAAAAAAGAGAGGCGAGTTTTAAGTAGAACTTTCCTGAAGAAACCTTACCTCTTGTGCTCCATTGTAACCAGTGCTCCTGAGTGTCAGGCCGGTAAGTGTTTCCATGTGCTAACAAAAGCCGTGGGGATGAGGGAATAGGGAACCGTCGTGATACAGTTCCAGGTATCAGAAGTGGGGTCGTAACAGTCCAACGTTTTGCATCTCTGTGTCCCAAAGTAACCCCCCACCACATACAGCTTGTTCCCTGATGCCAGCGCATGGCAGGACATCCGCTTAGCCGTCATGTCCCCAATGCGGGTCCACTGATCCGTTTCACAGTTAAAACGGTACGCCGAAGCGGCGGTGTATTCGGTGTCCCCCCCCATGATGAAAATCTGGCTACCCAAGACAGCAGCCGCCGTGTAACGCCAGGGTTGCGGGCACTCGGCTTTGATAGTCCACCGGTTCTCGGTCGGATCATAGCACTGGACTTTGGACACCATATCCCGGTGGATGCTGGTCCCACCAAAAACGTACAGCTTGAGCCGGGCGCTGACAACGGCAGCGTTGCTGACTCCGTCCCTCAGGGGAGCAACCATGGTCCACTTATTGACCACCGGATCGTATTTCTCCACTTGCTTCAGCGAAACCGAAGGAGAAGCAGGGAAGACCCCTGCCACTGCGGTGTGCCCGCCCACTACATAGAGGCAATTCTCGAGCTCGGCTGAACCGTGTCCAAACCGGGCGATCAACATGGGGGCGGCTTTGGACCACTCTTCGTTGACCGTGTCATAGACCCAGACATCCTTGGACACCCCATTTTCTGAGCCTCTCCCTCCGGTGATGTAAACTTTGCAGCCAATGGCACATGCGCTGAACTCTTTCCGCGGGCTGGGCAGGTCTGATTTAGGGATGATCACTTTGGCTTTGTGGTCGACTTGGTAGACTTTGTCACACATGAAGGTCTGCCCGCCTAAGATGAGCAGCGTGTGCCCCGCTTTGCGGGGCTTGGCGCAAGGACTGGTGACCACCCCATCATTCTGCAGGATTTTCTTCTTGCACCAAAGAGCTTCCCCCATGATTTCCTTATTCTCCTCCTCTGTGGTGATCAGCTCCTCGTAGGCCATGGCTTCTTTGAGGCATTCAGAGGGCAGCAGTGCCAACCGCACGTTCTTCAGGAGCTCCGGGAGGAAGGGCTTCCTTTTGTCCAAGTCGTATTTCACCCAATGGATGACGGCCTTGAAGACCTTCTCCTCGTCCTCAATGTCTAGCTCGTCGCTGGAAATCAAGTTCAGCAGCGTATCCTTGGAGAGATTGTTAAATTCATCCGTCTGGTGGATTGTCTCAAAGTTGACCAAGCACATCCTCCAGGAGAACTCGTAGAGCCTCTTGCACTGGTGAGCATCTGACAGGACCATCATCCCCAAGCAATTGGAAGGGCAAAGGTTCTTCTCAAGGAATTCTGCAGCTGCATCTCGGACGTCATGGAACTGCAACATGTCTCCAGCTTCCAGGAGCGACTCTGCGTTCTCCTCGTTGATGATGATCTTGGATGAGTAAGCATAGTCCAGCAGCAGCTCCAGCACCTCTGGATGGAGGCTGTCATGGAAATTGACTTCATCCCCCAAGCTCTCGCGAAGGCCGTTGCTGAACATGGCTTCAAAATATCTACTGGAAGCAGCTAAGACTGCCCGGTGGCACAAAAAGGATTTGTCCCCCGCAGAGAGTGTAACATCTGTGAACCTGCAGTGCTTTCTCATAGTATTGAGCTGAGACAAGACACAGTCTGAATGGGAGGCTTTGTGGAACAGCAAGATATTCATTGAGCCGGTGCTGGTCCTGGATTTACGGTTCTCATGGACGCTGACTGACATGACTCCTAGAGCGTGACCTGTGGGAACAAGAAACATCCTTATTTTCAAATAATTGTGGTTGAGAAAACCAAACACAATGGGGTTTAACACTGGGGAGGCTCAGAGTGAAATCTAGGAGGACCTTGTGCTTAAGTCATAATTCTCAGCTAAGTATACATACTAGGGGATTGGACTAGAAGACCTCCAAGGTCCCTTTCAACTCTGTGTTCAGTTCAGTTCTATTCTACTCTACTCTACTCTAATCTACTCTGCTCTGCTCTGCATTTCATTCTATTCTATTGTTTCTCTGGTATATATGGGCAGTTTTATTACATAAACTAAATATTAAAGTTAAAAAGTTGTTATACACTATGTAGAGATTGTTAGAATTTATTTATTTATTTATTTAATTTATTTATTTATTATATTTAAACCCCGCCCTTCTCCAAATGGACCCAGGGCAGCGCACAGGAATATTAAAATATATACAAAAAACATAAAAGTTTAAAAAACTTATTCCAATAAAATCCTGCGCTAAAAACTAGATTAAAATCCCCAAATGTAAAACTATCTAAAAGTCAGTAATGGAGGTTACGCTAGGCCGGCTAGATGGAACAGATGTGTCTTTAGACACTTGCGGAAGAGGTGGAGGTCGGAGATGGTGCAAAGTTCAGGGGGTAAGTCGTTCCAAAGGGCAGGGCCCGCCACAGAGAAGGCTCACAGAGAATAAAGATGGGATGATAAAGACTTTTGAGTTATAATCATAATTTCTGTAAACTGCCCAAAGTTGCTTAAGGTAGGCATTATTAAGGTAGCATTATTGTATCAATTCACTAGGCTGCATTAACAAAGGGAGAGAATCAAGATCACATGAAGTTTAGTATATCTTTACGAGGCCTCAATGAAACCACATTTAAAATATTGCATCCAGTTTTGGCCAGCATAATATTAAAAAGATATTGAGACTCTGGAAGGAGCGCAGAGAAGAGCAACAAAATTGATTAGGGAGCTGAAGATTAAAACATGAAGAACAGTTGCAGGAACTGGGTATGTCTCGTTTAATGAAAAGAAGGAGTAGGGGAGACATGATAGCAATGTTCCAATATCACAGGGGCTGCCACAAAGACGAGGGAGTCAAGCTATTTTCCAAAGCATTTGAAGGCAAGACAGGAAAGAATGGATGGGAACTAATCAACGAGAGAAGCAATCTAGAATTGAGGAGAAATTTTCTGACGGTAAAAACAATTAACAACCGGTGAAAACAATGAGTGGAACAGCTTGCTTTCAGAGGTTGTGGGTGCTCAATCACTGGAGGATTGGACAACCATTTGTCTCAAATTATATAGGCCAGTGATGGCGAACCTTTTCCGAATGTACTTTTTGGTTTCTGGCACACGCATGTGCAACAGCCGGCAAGTCTTCCAGTTACTGCCATGCATGCGAACATGCCAATCAGCTGGCCGGCATGCATGCTCATGCCGGAAAACAGAAGACCAGTTTCCAGTTTCTGGTACTGTTGCACGCACAAAGGCCAGCTGATCATCATGTGAGCATGCATGCCAGAAACCTGGAAGAGGAACGGCCGATGCTGCGCATGGCAGGCGACATGGCTTCTTATGTCTCTTTGCGCACACGTGCCACAGGTTCGCCATCACAGATATAAGCTCCCCTATTTGAGCAGCGGGTTGGATTAGAAGACTTTCAAGGTCCCTTCCAACTCTGTTATTCTGTGGCTAAAATGGACAGACGTATAAATATTTTTAATGTCTGAAACAATAAAATGTTGTCCCCAAAATCTAAGGAAATGTATCCAGGATCACCAATTAGTGGGAATAATAAAGACACGAGTGTTTTGAAATACCATCGATCATTTCCAATAGCCAGTCAACAGGAAGAGCCCGGCCCGGCCCTGTGGCGGGCCCGGCCCTCTGGAACGACCTTCCCCCCGATATTAGGACGAACACGGACCTCCGCTCCTTCCGTCTTAAATTAAAAACTCATTTTTTCTGTCTGGCCGGCCTGGGATAGTCTCTCTGTCTCTGGGGTTTTATTGGGTAGTTTTTAGTATAGTTTAGTTTTAACGGGGAATTTTAGCGCAGGTTACGTTTAATTTGTTTTTAAGAAATGTCTGTATATTTTTATTGTTTTTATTCTACCTGTGCACCGCCCCGAGTCCCTATGGGGAGAGGGAGCAGTTTACAAATATTAAATTATTATTATTATTATTATTATAAAGCAATAACGGATAAAATGAGCTCTTGATCTAATTGTGGCCAAAGACTGAATAAAAAACAAGAATAAGATTCAAATTGTGCTTTATTTTTTTTTTAAAAAATTGCTCCAAGGACCTTCCCAATTTTTTCTCTGCATCTCTTGCTGGATTGACCCCCCCCCCCCCCCATAAAAGATTAGATTATTTGCTGGCGTGCCTTCTCTATTCTCTCCATTTCTCCTGAATGCCAAATCACAGGCTTCTACCAGCTTCCCTAATCCCATCTCCATTTTCCTTCTCGCCCACAAACACAACTTTGTCCACGTTGCTATATATTCATGTTTGTGCCAAGCAACCACTACATTTTGAAACAAAACAAAACCAAATCTAAGGTCCTCATTTTTAAGCTCCAGGCCAAACTTCCTTGTTGGTTAAAGCATCTGGTTTTCCATTCACCACTTCTGGCTTATTTTTATTTTTCTGAGTGGTAGTGGGTTGTTAGGTTTTTTTTTGTTGAAATTCTATATTTTTAAAAATAAAGAAAGAAAATATGAAAGAGGCAGCTTCAACCTTAGAAAGCAAAATTTGTGATGGCTGCCATCTTCTAAAGGTAAAGGTAAAGGTTCCCCTTGCACATATGTGCTAGTTGCTCCCAACTCTAGAGGGCAGTGCTCATCTCCGTTTCAAAGCCGAAGAGCCAGCGCTGTCTGAAGACGTCTCTGTGGTCGTGTGGCCGCCATGACTAAACACCAAAGGCTCATTGAACGCTGTTCCCTTCCCATCAAAGGTGGTCCCTATTTTTCTACTTGCATTTTTACATGCTTTAGAACTGCTAGGTTGGCAGAAGGTGGCACAAGTAACAGGAGCTCACTCTGTTACGTGGATTCGAACTGCCAAACTGCCGACCTTTCTGATTGACAAGCTCAGCGTCTTAGCCACTGAGCCACCACGTCCCTTCTTCCATCTTCTAAAGCTAGCTATATTTGGGAGGTTAGAGGTTAAGAGACTGGATGGGAAAAAACGTCTAAAAAGTTGCCCATTATTCCGTTCCCAAGAGATGAAGCATGGCATCAGTTTGAGCACTCCAGGGCTGCAGATGGGGCCTGCGGTTAGAGCACTCCAGGGCTGCAGACTCGTCTTCTGTGATTAGAGCAGTCCATGACTGCAGATTGTGTTACCCTGCTTGTTAGTATAATTAATAGCTGATGTTAAAACCTGCTTTTGTATGTATTCAAGGCTTATTCTGTAACGCTTATTACACTCAGTAAGGTTTATTTTGAAGCCAATGTCTACAATGTAGAAGTGGAACAATGAACCAGGAAGTGACACATTTGACGAATTACCTAGGCCAGGGGTCTCCAACCTTTGCAACTTTAAGTCTGAAGGACTTCAGTTCCCAGACTTCTCCAGCCAGCTTTGCTGGCTGGAGAATTCTGGGAGCTGAAGTCCTTCAGACTTAAAGTTGCAAAGGTTGGAGACCCCTGACTTAGGCTATTCTTGCTCAGGAATCCTGTTGTTCTGGAGGACCTAGTTGTATTGTATTACAATATAACTAGGTATTACAGGTATTACAATACAAGTAGAACAATTAACCAGTGGAACAGCTTGCCTCCAGAAGTGGTGAATGCCCCAACACTAGAGGTCTTTAAGAAGATGTTGGATAGCCATTTGTCCGAAATGGTATAGGGTTTCCTGCCTAGGCAGGCAAAACTCACTTAACAAATGTTTCACTTAGCAACATAAATTTTGGGCTCAGCAGTGGTCGTAATGAATGGCTAGGAATCTCTGCATCATCTATTGCCGTGACGGTGAACTTATGGCACGCGAGCCATCACCCCAGTTCAGCGCCGCCGCGCATGTGTGCACACCTCCCACCGGCCAGCTTGTCATCATGTCTGCCATGTATGTGCGGAGAGTGGGGCACATGGAGGGACGTGCTTGGAGGGGGGCAAGTGTGGAGGGCATGTGCATGCGCAGGAGGGCAGAGCATCTGCAGGGGGTGGAGCGCATGCGGAAGCCCGTTCGCGCATTGCGTTTTGGGGGTTCGGGTGCATACGCTTTGGGCGCTCGGTCTGAAAAAGGTTAGCCATCGCTGATCTTTTGCTATTTTTCAAATCCAAGCACAGGGTTCAAGCACAGGCCATTTAACCTGGAGACTTTGTAGAAGCCAAAAAAGTAAACTTTGAAAAAAAAATGAATAAAAAACCTTCAGCATTCCCTCAATTGCCCTATTTAAAGAACTGCCTGAATACAGAATCGTGTTTCACTGGTAGAGACAGCAATCTTTGCAGAGAAATGGGCATTATCGTCAGCGAGAGCAAAAGCCTGCTGAGCTTGGTTTTTTTTTTACTTTGTGTGGTATAAATTTTTTACTATTTAGCAAATAAATAATTCATCTGATAGTAGACACAAAATGCAGAATTTATTTATAAAAGGTATTGACTGCGTGAACCCCGAGAGACTCTAGGAAGTGTAGAAAGGACATAAAGCACAACAAAATAGTGCATAATAATGATAATAATACAATAAACAGCCAACAATTCTGGAGCTGTTGACTCTATTTAAGCAACAGGTGAAGGCTTTCTGGAACATCCAAGTTTTCACTGGGTTTTTTAAGGTCAAGCTGTTTTCTAGGAGAAGACCCTTCATGGATCATTGCCTTGCGTATCTCAATGAAGGTATGAGCTATGCCGTGCAGGGCCACCCAAGAAGGACAGGTCATAGCAGGGAGCTTTGACAAAAAGTGACCCACTGGAGAAGGAAATTGGCAACCCATTACAGTGTCTTTGCCATGAAAACCCCATGGACAAAAGGCAAAAAGATATGACACTGGAAGATGAGCCCCTCAGATTGGAAGGTGTCCAATATGCTACTGGGGAAGAGCAGACTCCTGCAAGTCCCTTGGACTGCAGGGAATCCAACTAATCAGTCCTAGAGGAGATCAACCCTGACTGCTCTTTAGAAGGCCAAATCCTGAAGGAGAAACTCAAGTATTTTGGCCACCTGATGAGAAGGAAGGACTCACTGGAGAAGAGCCTCATACTGGGAACAACTGAGGGCAAAAGAAGAAGAAGGGGATGGCAGAGAATGAGGTGGCTGAATGGAGTCACCGAAGCAATAGGCGTGAGCTTAAATGGACTCTGGAGGATGGTAGAGGACAGGAAGGCCTGGAGGAATGTTGTCCATGGGGTCGCGATGGGTTGGACACTCCTCCACAACTAACAACAACAATTGTCTCGTGAAATAGAAAGGGACCTTCAGCAGATATTTCCTAGTCATCTGGGTGCTCCAATCCTGCTTGGGGACATGTCTTCAGATGAGAAGGGAGTAGAGCAGAAGCATCAAAGTGGAAATACTCTTCTGCCACTGGAGATTCAAGAAACACTAGAGACAGAGACCCCACTGTGGCTTTGACAAACAGCCAGTTCATAAAGATCACTTACCATACAGATGCTTTGGAGAACAGGTCGATCCCCTCTATTTTTTTGATAGCCCCTCAAGTACTGGAAGACTGCTGTCATATTAACCCTAGTCCTCCTCTTTGTTAGAGTAGGAACTACTCCTAGTTCCCACAATTACTCATGGTACAGTTTATCCTCCAGTCCCCTAATCATCTTTCTTGCTTTCTTCCTCATTCTTTCTAGAATCTCAACCATTTCTTTTGCATCGTATTGACCAAAACTGGACACAATATTTGAAGCGTGGTCTTACCATCACACCACCTCCTCCTTCATAGGCACAATGCATCACAATACAACAGCGAAGGTACCCAAAGGGAAAAAGAGAATTTTGCCAGTGTTTTTTTCTTCTTCGTTTTTTAGAGGTGCTGTGATAGGGGAAAATAAGCATCATCCCAAGAACTTCTTCCCCTCTAGATGATAATAAACTCAGAGATCCTTCCTTAAAACCATCTTTAAAACGCTCCATGGCACGGGGCCTAGTTATTTGTGGGACCGCCTCCTACCACACACATCCCTTCGGCCGATCCGCTCCCACAGGGAGGGCCTTCTCCGGGTGCCGTCTGCCGGGCAGTGCCGGTTGGTGGCCCCCAGGGGAAGGGCCTTCTCTGTGGCGGGCCCAGCCATCTGGAATGACCTACCCCCCGAACTTCGGACTACCACGGACCTCCGCCTCTTCCGCCAACTTCTTAAGACCCATTTCTTTCACCTAGCCGGCCTAGCCTAGACCCCGAGATCATTCCTACAGACTGAGTTTTAAATGATTTTTAATCTTTGGTAATTTTATCATTTTAGTTGTATTTTTTGCACAGGCTATTTTCAATTTAATTATATTTTAATATTTGTAGTATTTATTCATATGTTTGTATGTCTGCATTTAAACTTTCCTGTGCAACGCCCTGAGTCCCTTCTGGGAGATAGGTGCGGTATAAAAATCAAATAAAATCTAAAAATCTAAATTCTTTTCTTCTTCAGAGAGAAAAAAGCTTGTGGTTTTATCAAGCTGAATGCAGCCTGCCAATCACGTTAGCAAAAAATGCAGATTTGCAAAACTCAGCATGCCAAAAGAAATTAAAAAAAGGAAGCGCACCAGGTTGATGGTTTCTGCATGCATGCACGTTTGCAAGAAAGCTGTGTGCAGCAGATCATAAGTTAACCGAACTTCTTCCATACCCCCTGCTTTTACTGACCTTCTCACCTGCCTCTTTCCAGTGACTCACCTGGATCCTTACACATGTCATTACAAAACCTTGCTAAAGGTATTTATTCATAAAGAGTATTCAGTCCTAATTTGTGGAAATTATTTTGCTGCATATCCTCCATACTAGTCTATTGTGAATGCAATAAGACCTCACTGAGAATATTGCATCTAGTTTCTAGAGCTGAGACTCTAGAAAGAGTGCAGAGAAGAGCAACCATGATGATTAGGGGACCGGAGGCTAAAACATACGATGAACGGTTGCAGGAACTGGACATGGCTAGTCTAGTGAAGAGAAGGACCAGGGGAGGCAGGATATCAGTGATCCAATATTTGAGGGGCTGCCATAGAGAGGAATGGAGTCAAACTATTTTCCAAAGTACCTGAGGAGCAGGCAAGGAATAATGGATGGAAACTGAACAAGGAGAGATTCAACCTGGAAATAAGGAGGAATTTTCTGACAGTGGGAACAATCAACCCACGTGAGCAAGGAGAGGAGAGCCAGAGGGAATGAAGAAGGGTGCTGATAGGTACCACTTCACCTCTCTTGTTGCTAAAGTTTTTGTGGCATATACAACTCTGCCCTGAGAGATTTATCTCTGGAAAAAAAAACTTCTGGCAAGATAGTTCTTGTCTTTTACCTTTTTCACTTTGGGCAGCCCTTCCTCATCCAGTCATCTTACTGACGTCGTCTAATCTAAACACAACCTGCCCAGGTGATGGAAAAGGTTTTCATGCAATTACGAAACCCCGAATTCCAGCTGGTGTAGCAGAACGCTGGCTAATTTCTAAGAGGAGGAGGAAGAGGTGTTAAGTTACCGAATAATAAAACCTTCCGCTTAAGTCTTCCAAAAAAGGCTCAGAGGGACTGGAAGCAATTTTAAAGGACTCAAAAGGCACTAAGCAGTTCCTTAAACGTATGGAATTTGCTGCTATCAGATGCCCTAGTCGTTGGTTTTTAAAAGGGGGTGGGGTTGGGGTTGGGTTGATTCATAAGAGGATCAGGTTATCGATAATTACTCTGGCTGGCTGCCTCATGAGCAATCCATTTTAAAACCCAACTGCCGGGAATTGAGAGTAGAAGAGATTCATTGTCTTCTCTCCAAGTGTGCCGCCATCTTGAAGCCATCCGTTTGGGAATGGGGTCACGGATACGGGATTAAGTGGTCCATGGCGTCTGAGCTCTGTTTTTAAAGCGGCCTGCGTTATACGCTTCATTTGCCCCATCGCTTTTGAGTTAAAAGGCAGCCGATTCACACAAACACGCTTACAGAGATGTTGAAATGTGAAACTGGGCCTGCTTTGGGAGCCATCTCCCAAAGCAGCAGCTCTTGCTCAAGTCTGCGCCCCTTAAGAGAGCAAGCCCTCCTACAGAACGGATGAGGTGACTCCGGCTGAATTATTCAGCGCTGCCCTTTGGATTCAACTGAAATCCAAATTGTATTCCTAGAATGTATATGAAATGTAGAGGGAGGTCTAATCTACCAAGGACAAGGACTGGGGTGACATGAGAGCGGTCTAGCAATATTTATAATAATAATAATAATAATAAAACTGAATTTATTAACCGCTCCCTCTCCCCACAGGGACTCGGGGCGGTGCACAGGGAGAATAAAAACCATAAATATACAAAAATACATACAATTTAAAACAGATTAAACAAACTCCTGTGCTAAAATCCCATTAACTAAAAATCCCCACTCAATATAAATAAACAATTAAAAAACCCATAGAGAGAGAGACTACCCTAGGCCGGCCAGGCGGAAAAGATGTGTCTTTAGTTTCAGGCGGAAGGAGCGGAGGTCCGTGGTCGTTCTAATATCGGGGGGAAGGTCGTTCCAGAGGGCCGGGCCCGCCACAGAGAGAGCCCTTCCCCTGGGCGTCGCCCGCTGACAAAGTCTAGTGGACGGCACCCGGAGAAGTCCCTCTCTGTGGGAGCGAATCGGCCGTGAGGATGTGTGAGGCAGGATCCGATCCCGCAGGTAGCTAGGTCCCGAGCCATGGAGCGCTTTAAAGATGATAACCAGCACCTTGAAGCGCACCCGGAAGACGACAGGCAGCCAGTGCAGCTCGCGCAAGAGCGGTGTTACATGGGTAAACCTAGTGGTTCCCATAATTGCTCGCGCGGCTGCATTCTGAACTAACTGAAGCCTCCGGGTGCACCTCAAGGGGAGCCCCATGTAGAGGGAGTTACAGTAGTCCAGTCGGGATGTCATGAGGGCATGAGTGACTGTGCGAAGGGCATCCCGATCCAATAGGGGTGGTCACACAGATTGACCTATTCTTCAAATCACCCTAGGACAGGGATAGCAAACCTTTTCGGCACTGAGTGCCCAAACCGGAAGGCGCATGCATTCACATGCATGTGTGCGTGTGTGCACAGGAAACTTGAAGACCAGCTGGCCGGCAGGCGCATGCCTGTTTTTTGGGCGGTTTTCAGCCAATTTCAGGCTGTTTTGGAGGGCATGTTCAGCCCTTTTCAGTGTTTCAATGTTTTCAGTGTCTTTCTACTCACTTGGAACTGGCGGAACTGGGCCAAACACAGCCTGAAAAATGGCCTGGAAACAGTCTGGAAAACAGCCTGAAAGCAGTTCAGAAAACGGCCTGGTTTTTGGTCATTTTTGGCCCCTTTTCGGGCCCTTGTTTGGCAGTCTGGCACCTGCGAAGACCAGCTGGCAACGGTGCGACTGCCCACAGAGAGGGCTCTGTGTGCCACTTCCGGCATGCATGCCATAGGTTCGCCATCACGGACCTAGGAATAATATATGGAAGATTATCAAAGAAAATTCCAACCTAGTATTAAGGAGAAATTTCCCGATAGTGAGGACAATCAGTGGAATGACTTGCCTCTAGAAGTTGTGGATGCTCCATCACTGGAGATGTTTAAGAAGAGATTGGACTGGCCCAAAGTCACCTCTCAAAGTCCTAGGAGTAGATACAAGCTCTAACATTGAGCATCTTCATCTAGCACCTTAACTAAGCTCCAATTTAGCAGGTTGGTATCTGGAAGCATCTTGGCATAAAGTCCTTCTCAAGTATTGGCTTTGGGCATCCAAAGTTTCAATAATGATGTATAGCAGAGCTGGGTTGCTCCAGGTTCAGCCCAGATTGAGCGACGCGGTAGTGGCAGTGGTGGGAGACTCCGCCCACCCGCCAAGACGCTTCTGTGCATGCGCGCACACAAGCACAAGCAAACCAGGAGCCCTGGGATTTGCAACTCACCTCTGATGTATAGTATGCGTCTGAATCTGACCCTCACACTACTACTTAATAGTAGATAATATGCATCTCTTCCATGAGACTCAAATCTGCTCCTTCAGAAGTTGCCCCACTCTACCCAACAGCTCAGTCTTACGTTAGCATTACAGAATTGTCTAGCCTTTAGATGAGGAGAACCTAAATTATGTTGTTAGTTGCAAAGTTGTGTCCAACCTATCGCAACCCCATGGACAACATTCCTCCAGGCCTTCCTGTCCTCTACCATCCTCTGGAGACCATTGAAGCTCACGCCGACTCCTTCGGTGACTCCATCCAGCCACCACATTCTCTGCCGTCCCCTTCTTCTTCTGCTCTCAATCGTTCCCAGCATGAGGCTCTTCTCCAGGGAGTCCTTCCTTCTCATTAGGTGGCCAAAGTCTTGAGTTTCCTCTTCAGGATCTGGCCTTCTAAAGAGCAGTCAGGTTATGGTCCAGCTTTCACAGCCATCCATTGCGACTGGGAAAACCATAGCCTTAACTATGCATACTCTTGTTGGCAGCGTGATGTCTCTGCTTTTTAGTATGCTATCTAGATCGGCCATCGCTTTCCTCCCCAGAAGCAAGATCTATACTAGTCTCCCTTCGTCTCTTTGTTGGCAAAACATAAATTCAACACAAAAATAGTTTGTCGTGAAAGCAACCGCCTGCGAAGTCTCCTGGATTGGGGCTGAAAGACGAAATTCTCCATCCCATAATTGGGTAGACCAGGTTGCCTGATAGACCGGTCTCACCGGGGGGGAAAAATACTCAAAGAGTACCTGTATTCGTGAAAGATGAAAGATGTCTTCCCCCCCAAATAGGCTTTTAGCTACTTCTGGAGAGTTGATCAGGCAGCAATCAAATTCACATCTAATGTTCAATCCACTGTAGCTGAATAGACTTTAGGCTTGAGCGTGCATTTACCTGGATCAAATTCCTGGACAACATCCAAGAGCAGCAAAAATACAAAGATGCCTCCGCCAGTCTGCCTCTCTATTTATTTTCATATCCATGTGAATCCATCTAATCTGTATTCAGCAGCTTTATTATTATTATTTATCAAATTTATATCCCGCACCTATCTCTGGATTGGACTCAGGGCGGTGCACAGGAAAGGAATAAAATGTAAAAAACAATAAATACAGGATATTAAAAATAAATTAAATTAAATTGCACCCGTGCTAAAATTGCCAATTAAGACCCATTTCTAAAATAAGATTAAAATTTAGAGCTATGCCAGGCCGGCCTCGTGAAAGAGATATGTTTTTAGAGCCCGGAGGCTGTATTCGGAGTTTGCCAATTTGGAGAATTTGTAACTGTTCAAGAATAACAACATCAATATATTTAACACCAAGCCTTTCAAGCAGCCAAAGGATTTCACTTACTCATTTATTATTATTCCCCTTTTTATAAAAAAAATAAAATAAAATTCTGGGTTATAGATTAAGTTTTGGTAGAATAGGAGATGAGGGGTGGAGGGGAAGGGACAGGATTGAGTTCTTAAAAAGAAAGCACCTTGCTAAAAACCAGCTAATGAGTTTGTAACAGAGCATGGTCTTTCGGGTGCGCTTCAAGGTTCTGACGACCATCTTTAAATCGCTCCATGGCTCGGGGCCTAGTTACATGCGTGACCGTCTCCTGCCCCATACATCCCTACGGCCGATCCGCTCCCACAGAGAGGGCCTTCTCAGGGTGCCGTCTGCCGGGCAATGCCATCTGGCGACACCCAGGGGAAGAGCCTTCTCTGTGGCAGGCCCTGCCCTTTGGAACGACCTCCCTCCTGAACTTCGTACCATCTCGGACCTCCGCCTCTTCCGCCAGTCTAAAGACACATCTTTTTCAGCAAGCCGGCCTAGCCTAACCTCCCGCTGGGGCTATTTTAGATAGTTTTAAATTGGGGTTTTAATTTGGTTTTAGCATAGGATTGTCTAATTTAATATGCTTTTAAATTTTGTATATTTTGTTTTATATGTTTTTAAATTCCTGTGCGCCGCCCTGGGTCCCTCATGGAGAAGTGCGGGATATAAATCGAATTAAAATAAATAAAATAAAATAAATAAAGTGAGTTTCAACTGGGGGGGGGGGGTCTCGTTCACAACTCAATCTTGGCTAGATTGAGACCAACTTTAAGGGATGCCAAGAGGATCCTTTTATAAGGAAGCACTGAGACCCGAGAACCGGGCTTGTTTATTAGTGATCGAGAATACTGTGTGAATCTGGCAAACCGTGGGTTTCGTAAGCAAACGGCAGTGTAGAAAACAGGTGATCCTGGCTGCACTAGGGTTTGTTTTATAAATTATTCTATAGTCATACTTACATACCATTCAAAATAGACGACAAAAAGCTTATAATAAAGACCAAAGCACAGCAGTTCTAGATTTATCAGCTCAAGGTTGACTCAGCCTTCTGAGGTGGATAAAACGAGGACCCAGATTGTAGGGGACAAGAGGCTGATTCTGTAAACCGCTTAGAGAGGGCTGTGAAGCACTGTGAAGTGGTACAGTATATAAGTCTAAGGGCTATTGCTATGTAAAGCACTATGAAGTGGTATATAAGGCTAGACCATCTTCTGCCCCATACATCCCTCCGACCGATCCGCTCCCATAGAGAGGGCCTTCTCCGTGTGCCGTCGGCCAGGCAATGCCGGTTGGCGACACCCAGGGGAAGGGCCTTCTCTGTGGCGGGCCCAACCCTCTGGAACGACCTGCCCCCTGAACTCCGTACCACCACAGACCTCCGCCTTTTCCGCCGGCGTCTGAAAACACATTTATTCCCACAAGCCGGCCTAGGATAAACACCCGATCTGGACTTTTTAGTTATAAATTTTAATTAGAGAATTTTAAAATGTTTTAGCACGGTGTAATTTAATTTAATTGGATTTTAATAATTGATCTATTTATGTACGTTGTGTTTTAATTTACCTGTGCGCCGGCCTGGGTCCTTTTGTAGGAGAAGGGCGGGGTATAAATTTAATAAAATAAATAAAATAAAATAAATAAGTGCTATGGCTATTGCAAGCTAACTCTGCCTACCACCAGCAGTTCGATCCTGACCAGCTCAAGGTTGACTCAGGCTTCCATCCTTCCGAGGTGGGTAAAATGAGGACCCAGATTGTTGGGGGCAAGAGGCGGACTCTGTAAACTGCTTAGAGAAGGCTGTAAAGCACTGAAGTGGTATGTAAGTCTAAGTACTATTGCTATTCTCTCCAGCAAACCACAACCAGGTAAGCAGGTATTAACATCAAACCAAAACAACAACAAAAATCAAGCAGGAAACAATACCCTAAGCAAGGAACTAATAAAGAGAAAACCATACCTCTACCAATACGGGCAGCCCAAGGTGTGGTATATAAATGGGGAGCGAACCCCATCCTCCCTAACACTGATGAGGTTATCTAGTCAGGTAACGAAACGTCCGCAAGAAAACAACCAAGCTCAGAGAGCGTCAAGGACCCCCCCCCATTTCAACCCTGAGCTTCAGAGATTTTCCTGTATTGGAAACCAAAAAGTTTCCTCTTGGTGAAACTTTTTCTTCTTCGGTAACCTTAGCCTTAGTCCCTAAGTAGAGGTTTCTTACTAATTGTAGGTTCTAGAAACGGAGAAGTAAAAATAGCACTTTATACTGAGTGCTGAACGCCTTTTCAAGCTGACAACCAGAAATCAACAATAGTGGGTTGTTTTTTTTAACAAGTTTGAAAAGAAGTGCCCCATTGTTCCATTGTTTGTGGAAAGAACAAGGGGTCCTAACTCTGCTTTTCTGACATGCGGAGCAGCGACGTCAAAGGAAGGCAGTTTAGCTACCATCCCTTCAATGCAAGAAGGAAACACAGCTCCACATTCTTCTCATGTCTTTATTAGTTTAGAACCGTGATGGTGAACCTATGGCACACAAAGAGCCCAAAGAGCACGCAGAGTCATGTCGCCTGGCACATGCGGCGTCACCCGTTCCTCTTGCCTGCATGCACGCACAATGATCAGCTGGCCTTTGTGTGTGCATCAGTGCTGGAGGCTGGAAAAGCTGATCTTATGTTTTCCAGAGTGAGCATGCGCACCCGCCAGCTGATTGTCACGCACGCATGTGTGCGCCAGTAACCAGAAGATTAGTTGGCCGGTGCGCACATGTGCCGGAAACTGGAAATTCATTGTCTGGTATGCACATGCCTCCTGGGCAACTCCTCTTCCAGGTTGCGCCCCAATGAGCATGCGTGTGTGTGTGTGCATGGAACGCATGCGCATGCTCCCTTTTTGGCACTCAGTGCCAAAAAGGTTTACCATTGCTGGTTTAGAATACAAAATACAAAAGAAAATAGTAGGAAAATAAGGAGGGAAAAGGGTAGGACAAAGGGAACGAAGAAAGAAAAGGCATTGACTTCTGACTTTCTTTGGTGCAGTAAAATAAGACAATAGCATCAAACCTCAACTTTATACTTTTACCTAATAATATCAGCTAGGCATTTCTATAAAAAAGAAACCCTATCAATTGCTAAAAATCAAAACCAAAGTTTCATTTCCACCCCCCCCCCCCCACCTCAAGCACAAAGTCCAGAAGTGGTTTCCAAGAATTCCTGTGAGTTTACTACACTGGCTAGATGACACCTAAGCAAAATTGTAAGTTGCTTTCGCGTAACAAACACGTTGATCAATGTATGGTAGGGTTAAGTTGATGATTCAATCTGCTGTACAAGAAAATGATGAATTCCATTAACCAGAATTAAATTAAGCTCAGTAAACATGCTTCAGTCATTCAGCCAATGGAGATAAGGCCTCCGGTTAATTTTAGGCAGGGAACATTCTGAATTAACTAGCTTTATATCTGAAAAAGGATTACATTCCTGTCCGCGGCCTAATGAAAACACATTCCTCCTTTGGTTTAGCAATTAATAGCATTTCTTTTAAAGAAAATTAAGGCAGGTGTGGACATTCTTGTTTTAGCCCAAGCAGTTCATACACGCTTGGAATCCATGCTTCTTGTAATTAGGTTAAGCAGAGGCATTTTTTCAGGCTTTCAGATCTGGATGGACTGCAACATTTGCTGCCTGAAATTCTCTTTGGCCAACTTCACTCACTTTTAGACATATTACCTTGAATCCTGCATGTCCTCTAATCTAAAAATCATGTGATTCATAGGACGTTATTCATATGCAGCTAAGAATGTGGAAGGTTGAAGTCCTCCAAGAGCAGTGGTGGAATCCAATTTCTTTTTAACTACAGGTTCTGTGGGTGTGGCTTTGTGGGCATGGCATGGCTTTGTAGGCGTGGCAGGGGAAGAATACTACAAAGTCCCCATTCCCTCCCCACTAACCTGCCTTCCAGCTCCGTTCTCCTGTTCAGGTCAACAAAAGAAGATCAGCTGGGAGGCAGTGGGGGCGGGGCCAGCCTATTTGCCGGTTTTCCGAACTACCCAAAATTTCCGCTACCGGTTATCCAGAAACTGTCAGAACTGGCTGAATACCACGTCTGCTCCAGAGCAATTTCTCAACCTCAGCAACCTCAATATGCATGGACTTCAACGCCCAGATTTCCCCAGCCAGCCTGGAGAATTCTGGGAGTTGAAGTCCAGGCGTTTTAAGGTTGCTTAGATTAAAAAAGCACACTGCTCTGGAGAACTAGACGTCAACCTCCAGCATTTTTAGTTGCAGTAACAACAACACCAGCAAGCCTGCGGAATTCTGGGAGTTGATATCCACACAATTCAAAGCAACTGAAGTTCAGAAACACTGTTCCAGAGAATGTTTGGCTGGGAAAAGCTACATCGGGTTAAACAAATGATTTCTCTAGCACATTTCTATCATCAACTGAACTCCAGGGGGTGCACTAAGAGGACGCTAACCTTAAAACTGCTTAGTCTGTAAAATGAGACACTACAATTTTCCTTCTATTTCTTTCCCCCAGTTTGCAATGCATTATTAGGTGAATTCCCAACCCAGGGATACTATGCTGAACTCTTGCTGCATTGCAGGATGCTTTTAACATTTCCTAGAAAGTCTAATTCTTGCAGCAATGTACCTATATAGAACGAAATGTCCAGAAAAAACCAATGAAAATCTGGGAAGAAGTGAGCTATTGTGTAGAAGAATCATTTTGGCCTAATTCACTGAATATGTTATTGTCAGCATCGCATTATAAGAGAGACACGGGGTAGGGGAAGTGTGCTTGGAGCATTAATCAGCCTTTTTCTTGGTAAATCAAAACAACCAAGTATGTACAGTAAGAAGGGACGTGGTTGCTCAGTGGCTAAGACGCTGAGCTTGTTGATCAGAAAGGTTGGCAGCTTGACAGTTCGACTCCCTAGCGCCATGTAATGGAGTGAGCTCCTGTTACTTGTCCCAGCTTCTGCCAACCTAGCAGTTCGAAAGCACGTAAAAAGCGCAAGTAGAAAAATAGGAACCACCTTTGGTGGGAAGGTAATAGCGTTCCATGTGCATTCAGCATTGAGTCATGACCACGGAGACGTCTTCGGACAGCGCTGGCTCTTTGGCTTTGAAACCGAGATGGGCACCGCCCCCTAGAGTCAGGAACAACTAGCACATAGGTGCCAGGGGAACTTTTATTTTGCAATTTTCCATCTATCCCCCACCCCTTAGTTTGCAATGCATTATTCGGTGAATTCCCAACCCAGGGATACTATGCTGAACTTTTGCTGCATTACAGGATGTTTTTAACATTCCCTAAAAGGTCTAATTTTTTGCAGCAATGTACCTATAGAACAGAAAGTCCAGAAAAAAGCAATGGAAATCTGGGAAGAAGTGAGCTATTGCGTAGAAGAATCATTTTGGCCTAAGAATCGCTTCGGTGAATATGTTATTGTCAGCACCGCATTATAAAAGAGACACTTGGTAGGGGAAGCGTGCTTGGAGCATAAACATATTCAACCTTTTTCTTAGCGGATTAAAATAGCCAAGTATATACAGTAAGAAATAAAATCCTGAGGGCGGGATTTTGCCCAAAAGGGAATTATTATTATTTTTGTTTGGTAAAAAAAAAACCCATAACAGCAGCCTTTCAAACTTCCAGCACAACCTGCCATGCCAAAACACAATATAATCCACTGGTTGGTAGATTACAGCAGGGGTCCCCAACCCCCGGTCCATGGACCGGTGCCGGTCCGTGGCTTGATAGGAACCGGGCCGGAGAGGAGGAGGAGGGAGGACGGGGCAGCCCCCTGGGCAGAGCGCGCACTGGGGACGGGAGAGCGCAGGTGCGGCCACTCACGCCGTTGGGGGCCCTAGAGGGGCGAGTGAGCCGACTCACCCCCCCTCCCCGAGTGCGCATGCGCTGCCTGTTCCCCCTCCCCCCCCCGCTCCCCCTCTACGTCAGCCGGTCCACGGAATTTTCTTTAAAATAAAACCGGTCCCTCGTGCAAAAAAGGTTGGGGACCCCTGGATTACAGGACACGTGAAATGCCGGCTTTGGATGTTTACTCCCAATATTGTTAACTTCTACACAACCCGTTGGCGATTTCTCCCCCTTGTAAGCAAGCCTGACTTCCAGCTGACAAATTCCCTTGCCAGCGTTGACATTTCCTAAACCACGGACTGCAGAGGTCAGCTGCCGGTCTTGAGGCCTTCTCAGCCTTGGCAGGAGACGTGCCCAGGCAGGCTTTATCAGTTGAAGCAGCACTAACAGCTGTTGTGGGGATGTAAAGTTGATGGCAAGACACACTCCGATGTGGTCACAGTGCAAAACGACATACGTCAAGAGGCCCCGATGTACCTTGCAATAGTTAAGTGTTTCTTAGCAGCCCTTCCGGCAAGAAGCATGGTTAAGCAATAGAGTTTAAGGAAGGCAGTCATTGTCTCAACCATCTGCAAAGGGCTGAATTAAACGCCACTCTCGATTACATACATCAGACTTACTTCTGCCCTTTCAACCGGATCCGTGGCCTGCAATAATGCCAATTCTTCATGGCAACCGGTAGTCGCTGCCCTGTAATGTTCTCAGCGACACAGATCCCCAGTAACTCGTTTCGGTTATATCCCCTTGGATCTGTCTGGGGATTCCCTTAATCCAGAGGGGTCCCCAACTTAGCGGGCCGTGAGCTGTTTGCAACTGGGCTGCGGAAACAGTGGTTGAGGATACATGCGTGCCCGCTTGCATGAGTAGCAAGCGAGTACGTGCACACACGCTCTATTTGCTTGAGCTGTGGCCGCGCGTGCATGCCGCTCGCACAAATGGAACTGCATGCGTGGTGTGATTGTTGACTGTTCGCGTAGAACCATCCCCTCTGTTCCCCCCCCCTCCCCAGTCGGTCCGTAAAGCCGTGAAGGTTGGGGAAATCTGGCTAGTCTCTCCAGACTACAGGAGCAAATCTATAGAATAGCTCCCAATTGATCGTTTTACCTGCAATGCATAAATCAGCAGCTCCAGACTTCTTTTGCTGTTAAATAATTTAAGGTTGTAATCTCAAGTTGGAGAAAACAAACTTGAATCTGTTGACAGTGGCTGGTGAAACGCTCAAACTCTCAGGACAGTCTAGGATTGTTACCGTCTTTGTCCCTTTAAACTTGTCTCTATGATGGGGAGATACTGCACTGCCAGGCTGATATCTGCGAAACTTGGCAAGGAGTCTCAGAGAGTCACGAACAAATTAAGCAAACTAATTGTCTCCTGCAAACTCCACTCCCCTTGCGCTCCTGTTTTATTCCCTCTGGGAGGAGCCATTCCTTGTCCACCTGTGGCTTTATTCCCAAGTCGACCCCTGTTCTTTATCTGTTCCCTTCGTCTGGCAACTCTGGGCTTGCGCACACTGGGAACAGGCTCCAGCTGTTCTTCTGCCCCACTGGTGTCTGACTCTGAAGGCAGCTGATAACTGGCATACAGCTCTGGCCCCCTCTATGCCTTCGACACAAAGTCCTCATCAGAGCCTTCCCCAGACTCCAGGACTGGTCCATGTTCCTCCCCAACCTCCTCACTGTCCAAATCTACTGCCAGCTCTGTTAGCCGCTGGCAGGCTACCACACTACCATAACGGAGCCCAACCTATCCTAAGAGGACAGTAGGTGAGTGAAAAGTGTCCTATTTTATTATTTTGGGGGCCTTTTTAAAAAGGTGCTACATGTGCTTTAAAAAACCATTTAAATGAATTTCATGGGCCACTTTATTATTTTTCCAAACTTTTGGGCTCGCCTGTGGGTCGTAAGTCAAGGACTACCTGCATATGTCTAAATCAAGTCTTTCTGATTGACTTCAGGTCTGAATAAAGCTAATACATTCCAGTTCTGGACAGGAGGAAATCAGCCTAGCTTCAAATGATCATTGTACCCTTAAAAGGCACAATATGAACTTTTAAAACCTGGACCGAAGTATGCAGAATGCACACACACACACACACACACACACACACACACACACACACAGAGTTATGTTCCCATTTAGTTTTTCCTGGTGTGCAGAGAGATTGAACAGTGAAGCAAGGAACATCACCCTGTTTCACCACACTTTCTAAATAATTGCCTGTCCATGCATTCATCCTGGCCTCGCCGATCCTGTTCCCCCTGCTCCAGTCTCTTGAATGTTGCTTAAGAAGTTGATGAACCAGCAAATTGCTACCATTTGAGCTTCCAGAAGTTCAAGAGAAAATGCCTTGGCAGAGAAGAAGCTGTTAGCTTGCAAGTCAGCTCACTCGCGTCTATTTTAAGCCACCAAATTTGCAGTTGCCTTTAAAAAAATAAAAATAAAATAATAATAATAATAAGATAGCACTTTGGACTTATTCCTTCTCTGTAACGTGGGGGAAAGCAATTCTAGCCACCTTACGGGATTTGCAGCAGGGAAGGTGGAAATAATATGTGTTAAGCTGCGCCTACAAGCTTAAACATGACACATATTACGATAAGCAAGAGTGTGCTTCAAAGTGTGGCTTGTGAGAAATGCAACAATCCAGTCTCTTGGTTTGGATGAAAAAGGCTAAAACAAACCGTAGACACGAATTTCCAAGGTTTGCTTCGCTACTCCCTCTGGCAGGTGGAGTTAAGTGGAGGTGTGTGGGGGACAAGCATTGTGGTTAAACAAACCATGGTGATCATTTGAAGCCATGCTGATTTCCGCCTGATGGATACTTGTCCAGAACTAGCATGTCTTAGCTTTATTCAGACCTGAAGCATCAATTTGCCTACAGCAATCAAAAAGGCTTGATTTAGACATTACATAGCTAGTCCACAACTTACGACCCACAGTCGAGCCCAAACATTTATGTTGCTAAAGTGAGAACTTGGTAAAATGAGTTTAAGCCCCATTTTACGGCTTTTCTTGCCACATTTGTTAAGTGAATCCCTGCAGTTGTTAAACTAGTAACACGGTTGTGTTACTAGTTAATATGTTAAAAAAGTACTGACATTAAAATATATTTAAAAAGTACTGACATTAAAAGTGGATAATAACAGACATGCTCTCAAACTGTTCGGGTCACACACAGCCCCATACATTTTTCCTTCTGGGTATGCTTGCTGCTTTATCATGCAGAAAAGCATGATATAACAGGAGACCATAGAATACTAGCCGTATTAGTTCCGTCTCTTTAAATTGCACAGGTGCTTAAACTTTGATTTAATCAATCACTGTGTTCCCAGACCTAATGGCTGAAAAAGGCCTTAGCTGGAAAAAGTTATTCTTTGGAGGTCATTTCCAACTCTTAAGAAGGGAGGGAAGGAAGGACGTGACATCCCGACTGGACTATTGTAACTCTCTCTACATGGGGCTCCCCTTGAGGTGCACCCGAAGACTTCAGCTGGTCCAGAATGCAGCCGCGCGAGCAATAATGGGTACCGCAAGGTATACCCATGTAACACCGCTCTTGCGTGAGCTGCACTGGCTACCTGTCGTCTTTCGGGTGCGCTTCAAGGTGCTAGTTCTCATCTTTAAAGCGCTCCATGGCTCGGGACCTAGCTATCTGCGGGATCGGATTCTGCCCCATACATCCTCCCGGCCGATTCGCTCCCACAGAGAGGGACTTCTCCGGGTGCCGTCCACTAGACTTTGTCAGCGGGCGACGCCCAGGGGAAGGGCCTTCTCTGTGGCGGGCCCAGCCCTCTGGAACGACCTTCCCCCCGACATTAGAACAACTACGGACCTCCGCTCCTTCCGTCAGAAATTAAAAACTCACTTCTTCTGCTTGGCCGGCCTAGGTTAGTCTCTACCTCAGGGGTTAGGGAATGTTAATTTTAAAAATGGGGATTTTAGTGCAGGGACAGTTGATTTAATCTGTTTTTATTGTATTTATTTATGTATATATTTTATGTTTGTTTTAATTTTTCCCTGTGCACCGCTCCGAGTCCCCCAGGGGAGAGGATGCGGTATAGAAAAATAAAATCTATCTATCTATCTATCTAGTAAGGAACCCAGCTGTGCAGGTAAGCTGAGTTTAAAAAAATACACACAGAACTAAAATTCTACGCGAATTAAGTGCCTCACTGTCAATTTGAGGCCTTGTGGTAAATTCACATGGCTCCAAGATTCATTTGAATCTTCTTGAGGCAGGGCTTATTTATTTACCAAAGTGCCGTCTCTTAGGAACAAAGTACACGAAATACTGCTCACTTCAGCACAGTTTTTTTTTTTTTAGGATACAATCTTTTATTTCTGTCTGCAGAAGAGAAAAATAATTACTGTTTGCTGCTGAATTCACATATAAGGGCTTTTTTTGGTAAAAATAAACAAAATGGGCATGCTTAAAATGTACAGGTGTCTTCAACTAACAATTATTCATCTAGTGGCCATTTGAAGTTTAAAATGGCACTGGAAAAAAAGTGACTTCTGTCCATTTTTCACACTTATGGCCACCGCGGCATCCCCAAGGTCAAATTCAGACGCTTGCCAACTGACTCATATTTATGACGGATACATTATCCCGAGGTCACGTGGCCCGCTTTTGCGACCTTCTGACAAGCAAAGTCAATGGGGACACCAGATTCACTGCCCAGCTAGGTTTACTAACTTAACAACTGTAGGGATTCACTTAAAAACTGTGGCTTAGAGAGAGGTTGTAAAATGGGGTGAAACTAACTTAACTACTACAGTATCTTGTTTAATTTTGGGCTCCACTGTGGTCATAAGAGGACTTTATGTGGGATACTTCTTTTCACTGAAGTAAATAGTGTGGAAAATGCAATGCAAGAATTTAAGGGTTATGGCGCTGGGGTTTCTCACTGCCACATTTGAATTATATGCATTCCCAAAGGTCTGTCAGGCACTCGTCTTTATCCCTCCGTCATAAAAAGAGACTGGATCCACACAATTATGGTTTTAAGCACGTCTGAATGAGCCATCAGTAACTGAATTCATTCTTTGCGCTAAGCCCGGGACGGCAAACCTATGGCACACATGCCAAAGGTGGCATGCAAAGCCCCCTCTGTGGGCATGCGTGCCATCACCAGCTGCTCTTCGGGTTTCTGGCACGCACATGCATGCCAGCCAGCTGGTCTTTGTGGGCCCTGGAGCACCGGACAATGGCTTAAAAAGCAGGCCAAAACAGGCCGTTTTTCTGGTTGTTTTCCCGCCATTTTGGGGGCTGTTTTCAGACTGTTTTTCTGCTGTTTTGGGGCCAAAAAGCCTTCAAAACAGCCAAAAAATGGCCAAAAACCCCAAGCATGCATGAACCGGCCAGCTGGTCTTTGGGTTTCCAGTGCTCCAGCATATGCATGCCTGTGCATGCCGGTTTGGGTACTTGGTGCCCAAAAGGTTCGCCATTACTGCACTAAGCTATAAATCGCTCTGGCTGGATTTAACCAAAATGATAAGCTAAAATGATCCGGATTACATTTTCCGGCAATGTGTGGCCTTAATTGTTCAAAAATATAGGTCATCCAAGATAGTCCATTCTTCTACCAACTGAGTCCACATCTGTGAACCCATAAGAAAGTTTGATGCTGATTTGCAAGTAGAAGGTTAGGATTTGGAGCAATGTGTGAAGGCACTTAATTGTAATTTTGTTGTCACAACACAGTTAAGTGGGCTTTCAGTTTAGTGTCTCTGCATATCGGAGATGATAGAAGCAGCTTAGAACTAAGGAGAAATTTTCTGACAGCTAGAACAATTAATCAGTGGAACAACTTGCCTCCAGAAGTTGTGAATGCTCCAACACTGGAAGTTTTTAAGAAGAGATTGGATAACCATTTGTCTGAAATGGTATATAGGGCTTCCTGTCTAAGCAGGGGGTTGGACTACAAGACCTCCAAGGTCCCTTCCAACTCTGTTATCGTATTCCATCAGCAGTAAAATAAAGGATCCCACAGATCATGCAGTGCTACATTCCAACTGTAAATAGATCTGTATGAATCACAATGCAGCTGACTAAATTCTCAAACTACACAATTAAAATGGTAGCTGTTGGGTAAACAATAATATTAGCAGAATCTTAAAAGCAAGGTATTTGGATATAAAACATACGGTGCAAAAACAAACATTGGATTTTTTTTAACATCAGATGGAGTCTTCCTAGGCTGATATAAATAGGGGGGGAAGTAAATTTAAAACTAGGTGTCTGCAAAAAGTATGTGAGGACAAATGAAAGCAAATATGCTCTTGTTCACACCACCATATGAAATTTCTACGCTGTCACCATCTGCTCAGGCTTTTAGACAGTTTGAATCCCGTCAGGGAGATAGGGCGGTATATGAATATAATAAACGTAGCACTTAGAACTTACAAGTATCCTGACTTCACCTTCCACAAGCAAGACTATCCCTTTCAAAAAGCAGACACCCACTGTAATTCACAAAACTGTACAACAAGCATTTTCCAACAACCCCTAGTGTGCCTTTAGAGTTCACAGTAAAAACTCTGCTAGAAATGAATGATGGGTTGACTTTAAAAGCATCATCGTCAGAGGAAAAAACCCCAGTGTTGTCTTTGTAAAACAGCATTAATTATCCATATAATTAACATCAAAATTTATCCCATAACAAAAGATATAGAATAATAACTGGGTTGGAAGGGACCTTGGAGGTCTTCTAGTCCAACCCCCACAAAGAAAGTTCACAAAGAAGAGGGGCAAATGAATTCTCTTACAGTGGAACTCCTACTGAAATAACTCTGAATGCTTTGCAAGGAGACATCACTGTTGAAAATAAAGGAACTTTGGGGAAGAGAAAATATTAGGCTTTAATTCTCAGCACCCCCAATTCTCAGCATGCCAGAACTGAAGAAGTTTCTTAGCTGAGAAGCGAAACGTCTTCAAAGAAAAAGAAGGAAGTCCAGTTGCCTCTTGAAAGGAAGGAAGGAAGGAAGGAAGGAAGGAAGGAAGGAAGGAAGGAAGGAAGGAAGGAAGGAAGGAAGGAAGGAAGGAAGGAAAAGTTCCTTTGAGACAGTACCCCAAGAGTTTATTTAATTTTAAAATGGCTTGTAAGGGGGAAAACAACTCTTCTTTTTATTTTTTCCAGCATCCTTGACTCACTGCTTAGAATAATTTTATTGCCACTTTGAATGTCCACTAATAGCCATACCTTAAAATGAACTTTTCATTGCATACAGCTAGCTCTCAAAAGGCTCTCCATCTCTAATATGTACTACATAAACATGACCAAATAAATGAATAAATAAATAACTCAGAAATCCAGTAACCATGGACTTCTGAGCCTGCTAACCTGGGTTAGGAGGGAGACTTTATTTAGGTACAAGAGACACAAGTTAGTGAAGACAACTTCCCACCTGACTAACAACTACCTGACACTGGTTTCCTCCCCAAACCCACAAAATTTTAACCTTAGACTGCCTACTGTCGACCTCACCCCATTCCTAAGAGGTCTTTAAGAGCGTGCATAAGCAGACCAGCGTGCCTACCGTCCCTTTTCTGATAGTTCCCTGTATTCATTTCATGTATTCATAATTATTTTTATACTTATAACTGTTATCTAATTCATGCTTGATTAAACAAACTAACAAAGGTTCATTTTATGGCTCGGATCTCAGTGGAAGAAACCAGGTCAATCTGAGACTACCTTTGCAAGGAGAAAGCTAAGCAGCCTGACGGAGGGGGTTGGACTAGATGACCTACAAGGTCCCTTCCAACTCTGTTAATCCGGGAAAAAAAATACAAAATGATGCCTATAGACCCCCATGTATTATATGACATGGAGAAACAACACAGTTTAGTTCGGATGCATAGACACGTGTACATGGCGAGACAAACGAATCTTGCGAGTTTAGCAGACAATGGATGGCCAAAGCCTTTTTTTTTTCCAGAAACCGGAGCAGGGAACAATGCACGCCTTTCGCTCCGATTGTGAATAAAACCCGATTGATTGGTTCACACGACCCCAGCCAACCCCGGGTTTCATTTTATAAGCAATCTTTCCGCTTATCTGGGGCGGGGAACGAATGATCTTCTGCGCTCTATTTGTGATCCATTGGGGGGTCCTTTTTAATCTCTTTTCTTTAATGACAACCTCCCCCCCCCCCTTTTTAAAAAATAAAAATAAATAAAAAGGGAATACAATGCAGGAAATCCTGTGTTTCACGAATGCTCACCTCTTGGATCTCTCAAGGTGGGGCGGGGCTGCCTGGATCTTGGGATCGCCGTAGATCTCCACCACCACCGCCCCTCGGGGGCGCCTCGCTCCCCTTCTTTTCCCCCTCGATACAATTACAATCAAAGCTTTGAAAGTAACTACTTTCCCCAAAGCTCTACGGGGCAGCGGGACCAATCGGAAGAGGGGAAGCCTTTGTGACGAAACCCGCCGCCGCACCAATCGAGCTTCTCCTCCTTCGCCAGCGGAGCTCATTAAAGATGCGGCCAATCGGAGCCCCAGAAAGGGATTCTCGGGCGGGGTTTTAGGGTAGGGTGGGGGGGGGGGGGAGTGAGAAGAATCGAGTTGAGATGGGAGGGGAGGGGGCGGAGTGAGGCAACTGATTTTTAAAGGGACAGGCGCCACAATAATGATAATAAATATAATAATTAATAATAATGAAATAAAACCAGGGTCTGTGGGGATTAAGGAACGGGGAAGGCTTTTCGAAGATAATTGCTTGCTGGGTAATGCGAATTTTAAGTTTTGTGTTTTTCCTTTATGGCCCTAAAGAGTGTTTTTGCATCTCCCTCAAAAGCATTTCTATCATAATTCTTGACTTTTTATTTTTTGGGGGGTGGGAGGGGTCTGGACTGGATCTCCTTTCTGAGGAGGGGTTGGACTAGAAGGCCTCCAAGGCCCCTTCCAACTCTGTTACAGGGAGTCCTCGACTTACAACGGTTCGTTTAGTGACCGTTCCAAGTTTCAATGGCACTAAAACAAATGACTTACGACCATTTTTCACACTTGAACGACCGTTACACCGTCCCACTGGTCACCTGACCCAAATTCGGACACTTGGCAACCGACTCACATTTACAACGATTGCAATGGCCCGGAGTCATGTGACCTTCTGACCAGCCAAGGCAATGAGGAAGCCAGATTCACTTAACAACCGTGTCACTAGCTTAACAACGGCAGTGATTCGCTTAACAACTGTGGCAGGCCGGAACGATCATAAAATGGGACCGATTTCACTTAACACAGGTCTCCCTTAGCAACAAAAATATGGGGCTGTATCGTGGTCGTAAGTCAAGGACTACCATTCTTGTTTTAATTTATTCTGATTATTTCTCTTAACGTGTTCGTGCCACGGATTTATTATTTTTATCTTGCCTTTATTGCTTTATATAAGTAATTCAAGGCGGTGAACATACCTAGCACTCCTTCCTCCTGTTGGTTTCCACACAACAATAACAATAACTTTGCTTGCCATGAAAGCCGGCTGGGTTTGTGTGGAGGGTTGGGCAGAGAGAGAGAGAGAGAGAGAGAAAGAGGGACTGGCCCAAAGTCACCCAGCTGGCTTTCATTGCTTAAGGTGGGACCAGAACTCACATACCAATGGGTATATTCAACAGCCTTCACTGTAGCCTGTAATGCCAGTCCCAGTGCCCGGACTTTGCTTTACAACCGGTAGTTGTTGCATTGGCCTTATACCTGGTCTTGCACCATTGTTTTGCCCTCTTGTGGGTGGGATGGTTATATATTAGTCAACATCACTCTGCTCTCTGAAAGCATCAAAAATGTAGGAGGTATCGTCATGAAACTTTAAGAAAAAAAAGGTGGTGCTTTTTAAATTAATATTTAAAGTTTAACTTTAAAAGCACCTAATCAAGGAGAGAAGCAACCTAAAACTAAGGAGAAATTTCCTGACAGTTAGAACAAATAATCAGTGGAATAACTTGCTTCCAGAAGTTGTGAATGATCTAACACTGGAGGTTTTTAAGAAGAGATTGGACAACAATTTGTTTGAAATCGTATAGGATTGCCTGCTTGAACAGGCGGTTGGACTAGAAGACCTCCAAGGTCCCTTCCAATAATTTTGTTATTCTGTTCTGCTAAGTTTAATATTAAGTTTAAAACTTAATATTAAACTTAGAGGAACAGAAGAACAGAGTAGGAAGGGACCTTAGAGGTCTTCTAGTCCAAGCCCAACTTCCAGTAGAAAACTCTATACCATTTCAGTTTTATATTAAAACTTAACTTTTAATATTAAAAGTTAAGAAGATACACCCCATAGTTACTGCACTGGTCTTACACCTAGTCTTGCATCATTGCTTTGCCTTGCTATGGGTGGGATGGTTATATATTAGTGACCATCACTCTGCTGGCTGAAAGTAACAAAAATGTAGAAGGTTTCATGATGAAAAAGTTGGTAGTTTAAATTTTTTTTAAAGTTTAATGTTAATTTTTAAAATTAAAACTTAACTTTTAGCCTTAAAAGTTAAGAAGATACAGGTAATGTCAGTCAGCATCCTTGTGCATTTCAGAGTTGACTTGACCATAGCAAAATAAGCAGTTTAGCTTTCTTGTTCTCAAACACAGAACAAAATGGGGAAGTGATGGAGATGATGGACCAGACAGCCTCAACTTACAAGCATTCCTTTAGTAACTGGTCAAAGTTTCAGTTTTACTACGAAAAGGGACTTATGACCATTTTTTACACTTACAACCATTTCAGCATCCCCAAGGTCACATGATCAAAATTTGGATGCTTGGCAACTGGTTCACATTTATGATGGTTGCTATGTACCGGGGTCAGATTTTGCAACTTTCTGACAAGCAAAGTCAATGAGGAATAGAATAGAATAACAGAGTTGGAAGGAACCTTGGAGGTCTTCTAGTCCAACCCCCTGTTTAGGCAGGAAACCCTACCCCACTTCAGACAAGTGGTTATCCAACATCTTCTTAAAAACTTCCAGCATTGGAGCATTCACAACTTCTGGAGGCAAGTTGATTAATTGTTCTAACTGTCAGCAAGTTTCTCCTTAGTTCTAGGTTGCTTCTCTCCTTGATTAGTTTCCACCCATTGTTTCTTCTTCTGTCTTCAGGTGCTTTGGAGAATAGCTTGACTCCCTCTTCTTTGTGGCAGCCCTTGAGCTTTTGGAACACTGCTATCATGTCTCCCCTAGTCCTTCTTTTCATTAATGAGGAAATCAGATTCACTTAACAACCGTTCCACTCATTTAACTACTGCAGTGCCGGCTTGGGGTAACTGAATTGCTGTATTAGGGTTTTTAGGGGTCTAATTTTAGTTGGTCTGGGTTTTTAGTGCAGGGTTAAGTTTAATTCATTTTAAATTGTATTTATGCATGTGTTTTATATATGTATTTTTAAATCCCCTGTGCGCCGCCTCGAGTCCCTTCGGGGAGAGAGAGCGGGGGGAAATTAAGTAACATAAGTAACAAAAAAAGTGATTCACTTAATAACTGTGGTAAGAAAGGTTGTACAATGGGGCAAAACAAACTTAACAAATGTCTCACTTAGCAACAACAATGTTGGGTTCCATTATGGTTGCAAGTCAATGACAAGGCAAAGTCATGAAGTATAGAGAGATTTATGGCAACCACCATAGAAAAGTACCGAAGTAAAGGTTTTCCATTAATTCCAGGTGACTGTGAAAACAGGACTCTTGAGAAAAAGCAAGAGAAAGAAGTAGAGATTTTCATACACAAGGTAAGAATTAGGAGAAAGGGTTCCATTTGACCTTAAGTACCTGTGTGCAAACCTTTCTGAAAAGTAATTCTCTCTTTTTAATACAATATCTTTATTTGATTTCAACATGAGACATTAAAATATAAATCTAAGGGGAACGTAAATAAAGAGAAAGGGAATAACCAAGCAAATGAAAAATGGCAAAAAGTATACATCAAACAAATGTAACAAAGTAATTCATTACAAGTAAAAGAAGTACAAACAGTAAAAGAATACAAAGTAAAATTGAGAAAGTAATTCTCACAACAATTCCATTCATTTGAAGACTGAAGGAGACAGATCAGAGATGGTATTCTGCCAGTTCAAACCGGTTCGGGCAAACCGGTAGTGGTGGTGGCGCGAGGCTCCACCCACCCACCCACCCGGGTGTCATTACTGTCCTGCGCATGGCAGAAGTTTCTGCACATGCCCAGATGTGCCACGCGAATGGGTAGTGAAGATAAGAGAATGCCATTACTGAGACAGATGGTAAAGTTTACTGCATAAAATGAAAAATACAATTATTACAATGAATTCCATGCACACACACACCCAAAAAAACATCCCACCCTAGGTTTAATGCACTGAAAATAATAATAGCTGAACCAGAAAGTCATAACAAATAAGGGCAGTTTCACAATCTTGGCCATTTTGGGGTTTGTGGATTTCAATTCTCAGAATTCCATTGCCAGCATGGATAATTATTCCGACCGTTGATCTTCATACACCTGGAAATAGGGAAGGTTGGGAAACATTGGAGTAGGGCGTTTTCAGGTTTTACAAGAACAAGGAAGCCATAGAGATTCCCAGTTTCTTTCGAACCAGTCTTTCTCTGAATGTCCAATCTATATAACAGGTTTGTTGTTGGGGAGAAAAATTGAGGGGAATTTTCTTCCTTCTCCCTTCCTGTCTGTCGCCTTAGGTTCCTACAGGAAAGGAGTTTTAAGTATCCTCTAATGTTTATTAAACAAATAATAATGAATTAAACGAAAGCTAAGTATGTATTAGCCATGCAGAAACATTCTGCTTAAAGGAAATCCCAAGGAAAGAGAAGAACAAGGGGAAAATGAAATAATCCTTGAGTTTACGCAGAAAATTGAATTCTTGGCATCTCTGCTTCACGAAGCCACCTCCCTGTTGAAGATTTCCCAGGTTGTTTAGCCACCACTAAAGAAAAGGAGGTTTTCCTCTCCCTCCAAGGGACACTGTGGTTCAGTGGCTAAGACGCTGAACTTGTCGATCAGAAAAGTCGGCAGTTCAGCAGTTTGAATCCCTAGAACCGCGTAATGAAGCGAGCTCCCATTATTTGTCCTAATTTCTTACAACCCAGCAATTCGATAGCATGTAAAAATGCAAGTAGAAAAATAGGGATCACCTTTGGTGGGAAGGTAACAGAGTTCTGTGCATCTTTGGCGTTTAGTTATGCCGGCCACATGACCACGGAGACGTCTTCGGACAGCGCTGGCTCTTTGGCTTTGAAACGGAGATGAGCACCGCCCCCTAGAGTCGGGAACGACTAGCACATATGTGCAAGGGGACCTTTATCTTTACTCTCTCTCCTAAAAATATTCAGATCTAAACTTTGGGTCTGGTAAGGAGCTATTTCAGTTGTCATCTGTCTTTCTTGACCCTTGACCAGAAGTTTCAGCAAAGGGAGAAACAAAGCAGTGCGTCTCCAATTTAACTGCTATTACATGTCCCCCAACTCCTCCTCAAATGGCTGTAAATGTGTTGCTCTTAAATACACAATCAGAGGTGCACAATGGAAATGATACCAAAGAGACAACAGATGGGTCAATGTTGGCAGAAGGGAAGTCTACATCTGCCGTCTGCAAGGCTTGCTAATGGGGAACTAATTATGCATGAACACAATCCTTTCCTGGGCTTTGGGACTATGAATGCGTCTTTGAGGTGGGGCAAGCCTTTTTAGATGGCTTTTAGATGTTGAAACGAATCACAAGTTCTCAGTTCTGGACAAATGAATGAGTTTCTGTTGGAAGAAATGTCCGTCTGGGTCAGTGGCGTAGCGTGGGTTGTCAGCACCCGGGGCAAGGCAAGTAATTTGCGCCCCCTAACCCGTGGATTTTAGCACTCGGGGGAGGCAGCTCTTCTTGTGGTGTCGAGCCCAAGCACCTCCCGCGAGGATCCGGCGGGCAGCCGCTGCCCAAAGGGCTCGGCCATCTGGGTCCAACACTCGTTGCCTCGCCTTGGGGAGAAGCGGGCGCCCTTTGCGTGGGACACCTGACGCTCCTTTCTACGGAGGGCGACGGCCCGAAAGCCGGGGCAAGAGGGTCTTCCCGGGCCGCCGCGGGGCCCAGGTCGCCGCTCCTCTGGCTGGCTCGGAACGGAGGAGTCTTCCAGGGTCTCCGCACGGCCGTTGCTTCGAAAGACCTGCGCCTTTAAGTCTCGCCTGGCCCCCTCGGGTGGCGCTGGCGGGTGCGAGGAGCCGGCGCTGGCCTCAGCCGGGGGATGGCCTGGGAGGGTTTGGCCCCTACTGGCCGCTGTTCGCTCCCCGACTCTCGCCGGCCCAGGAGCGCCCAGGCGCCTCTGCCGCCAACTCCAGAGACCCGCGGAGGAGAGGTTCCGAGTCGGGTCTCTGGAGCGCCCCCCCCCCAAATGTTGCGCCCGGTGCGGCCGGCCCCCCCTGCACCCCCCATGCTACGCCTCTGGTCTGGGTTCAGTTCCAAGGGGGTGGGGGGAAAGACACTGGATTAATGGAGGCTGTTTGGAAAGATGGTTTAATGGTGGACAGGATCACATGCCTTTGAGCTCCTGGGTGAAAAGTTTATTTTATTTTATTTATATTTTTATTTATATTATGTAAAAGGGGAGAGATGCTGGGAGTTCCTGGGTTTTATGCCCTCTCTGAGGCACAGGAAGAGTATCCCAATTAGTTGCTATCAGAGGCCCTGGGTCCTTTTTGGAGAAGGTGCGGGGTATAAATTTGAATAAAATAAATAAAATAAATAAATAGCTTTGTAGGTTGTCTGTGTGCTAAGTTTGGTTGAAACGTGGTGGGTGGTGCACTGAAGGGCAATGAAATGGCTCTGCCTGAAAGGGATAGATCTTTGTTATGTAGAATAGACTGGCTGAGGCCATAATGATCCATTGACAAAAGGAGGCAGCCTGAGTTTCTGCCTCCCTTTTACAGGAAATATTGTGTCCTTTTAATAATTCCTAAAAGCATTTATTTTTCTAGGAGAGGGCATGGGTGCTAACCTCCGACATTTCAATTCTGCTGAAATGCCATCATTCCTGGCATAGCACAAATGATGTTTGTTTTGTTGTGGAAGGAAGGACCATCTAGTGATGTCCTCATATGGTTTCTGAATCTGAATTTAATTATCTTATATCATACCTCTCCTTCAGAGATCTTTACGTTTATGCTTAAGCCTTGGAGGCTTATGCCTTAAGTCTCAGTATTGCAGTCTTCTGCCATTGCAAAAGACTTGAGCTACCTGAACAAGTATTTAACTCCTCCCAATCATCTTGTTTATTAATGATCCAGCTGAAACATAACCCTTTCTCTCCCATTTCTCCTTGGAATGCAAGGGGAATATATTAATAGTGGAAACCTGCCAGAGGAAATTTAAGATACTAACTATGTTAGAAAATATTAATGGAGGAAAACACTAGAGCAATGGTTCTCATGATTATCCATCCAATTGAATCAAAGTGATCTTGTTTCCAAGATAACATCAAACGTTTTCTTGGGAGGAGTGCCTTTATGAAATCTGAGAACAAGATGACCTCACACCATTGCACTCTGTTCATGAAACTCTGGGAATCTCAACTCCTTGTCAGAGGAAGACAAAATTGTATTTCCACTTCATTGATGTTGGATTGAATTGATCTTGGATTGACATTGGATTGGATGATTGGATTCATTGATTGATTGACTGAATTGATCTTGGATTGACCTTGGATTGAATTGGATTGACTCTTGGATTGACCTTGGATTAGATAATTGAATTAATTGATTGATTGACTGAATTGATCTTGGATTGACCTTGGATTGAATTAGATTGAATCTTGGATTAACCTTGGATTAGATAATTGAATTAATTGATTGATTGACTGAATTGATCTTGGATTGACCTTGGATTGAATTGGATTGGATCTTGGATTGACCTTGGATTAGATGATTGAATTAATTGATTGATTGACTGAATTGATCTTGGATTGACCTTGGATTGGCCTCTACTTTAGTTCCTAAACTTTTTCCCATCACACCTCCTTTGCGGTAATCTTAATGTAAACACCTTCCCTAAAAATCCAAACAACAAAAAGAACAATGAAAACAATTCAATAGGACTTTGGGAAAGATGGATTTATTGTAATGTTGTACTACTAAAAAAAAATTCACACCTTTCCTGGATTCTGCCTGCATTTCCCCAAGGAAGCTATACAGTTTGGGAACCCCTGCTCTTGTAGAAAGAGATGACAAATTGGACTGGATCCAACTTAGGTTGGTCACCAGGACCAGCGGATTAGTCTTTCAACCATTCAGACTCATGCTGGAGCCCATCCTCCAGAACGACCTTCCCCCCGATATCAGAACGACCACTGACCTCCGCTCCTTCCGTACGAAATTGAAGACCCATTTCTTTCGACTGGCCGGCCTTGGATAGTCTCTCTGTCTATAGATTTCAAATGTATTTTAATGGGTTTTTAATTATTTTTAGCACGGGATAATAGTGTTTAATTGTGTTTTAAAGTATGTATTTTTGTATTTATTGTTTATATTGTTTTTAGTTCCTCCTGTGCACCGCCCCGGGTCCCTGTGGGGAGAGGGAGCGGTTAATAAATTCGAATTTATTATTTATTTATTATTAACATTCTGGTGAGAGAGAAAAATCCCTGAGGATGGGCTCAAGCACAAGTCCAAAACCTTGGAAGACTAAACCTCTGGTTGCAATGACCATCCGAGATTACATCTTGCAACGTTACCCTGAGACACATATATTTGCTTTCCTTCGTGATACATTGGACTGCTTGAGTCAACTGATAAGAATGGTTGCATGTCCACTTTCTTAATCCAGCTCCCTACGGCTGAAGGCTGTTAGGAAGAGCTAAGTTAGACTGCAAGAGATTGCTGACTGAGAATGAAAACCTGCCCCTTATCCCAACTAGTATTGCTCTCTCCACACAAGCCAATTATTTGCTGAACCCAACAAAGATCTTCACAAGGACCTTTTACCCAGACAGTAAAAATACAGCAGCCATAAATTAAATCCTATTGTTTGCTGTTTTCTTGTGACACGGGCATCATTTGCCAAATAATGCATGTCATTATTTTGCCTGATGGTAGACCAGCTCTGGAGGGTGCATATTTTCTTGCAATTTACAGAATTTTTTAAATATGAGGGGGCAGGGTTCTCCCCCTTTTTTGAGAGAGAGAGGTTATAAGCAATCAGAATGTCTCTAATTCCACAGTGAGAAACTTTTACACCGAAGGAGAAAACAAAATGACAACCAGGAGTGAAGGATTTCTGGAAACTTAGCTTTTTAGACAGGCTTCCGTGAAAAAGTTCAAAGAGCTTCATTTATACAAGTGGGACAGTAACAAGAAGTGAGGCTGGGAATATTGTGGGCACTCTGGTTAATCTCGAGGTGATTAAAAAATCTTTTTACTCATGTTGGAAGAAATATCCATCTAATTTAATTACAAGGTGCTTCTTCTTTCAGTAAGGATGCTAGTGAGAGCAGATGGAGAACAATGTTCTTATTCACACCATTCACACGTTCATAGTTTTCTCAACCTGTGTAGGACTGCTTTGTTAATGTATTGTTTTTAAACACAAAATGACTGTATTTAAAAAAAAGCTAAATTAGGACTAAAGGGCATGAGAAGGGGGAAAAATGAATCTATTGATTATGTGCCACCAAGTTATTTTCCATTCCTAGGAACCACATAGCTGGTGTATGTAACTAAGATCTTAGTTATTACTACTAATCACTATCTTAGTTATTCATTATTCACAACTTTGAAAATAACATGGTTTCCAGGAGTTCTTCCTCAGCCAGAAGGGTTAAAAATGTTAACTGTGGTAGCATTAAGATTGAATTATTTGATGGAGTTGGCAAGTTGTGTGCTGATGTACCAATTGGGTTGAGGGAGGAATGCTAAGCTGCATCAAAGTTTCTCCAGAAATTAGCAAAGAACAAAAGTAACACAATTGGGCAATGCATTTTTTTTGAATCGGAAATAGCCATTCCAAAGGTTACAGAGGGAGATGAAGACAAAATATTTGACTTGGCCCAGACAAAATAGCTGTTTGGTAACGGCAGCAGAATGGTGTGCGTGTGTCTGCTGGAAAAAGGAATAACAGAATGAGAGAGTTGGAAGAGACCTTGGTGGTCTTCTAATCCAACCCCCTGCTCAAGCAGGAGACCCTATATACCATTCCAGAAAAGTGGCTGTCTAATCTCTTCCTAAAAAGCCTCCAGTGATGAAGCACCCACAATTTCTGGAGGCAAGCTGTTCCACAGGTTAATTGTTCTCACTGTTAGGGAATTTCTACTTAGTTCTAGATTGCTTGTCCCCTTGAGTAGTTTCTATACGTTGCTTCTTGTTCTGCCTTGTGGTGCTTTGGAGACTAGGTTGACCCCGCTCTTCTTTGTGGCAGCCCCTCAACTATTGGAACACTGATATCATGTCTCCCTGGTCCTTTTTCTCCCTAGACTAGAAATACCCAATTCTTGCAACCGTTCTTCATATATTTTAATCTACAGTCCCTTAATCCTTTCTGTTGCTCTTTCATGCCCTGTCTCTAGTCTAGAGCCTCAACCTCTTTTTTATAATATGGTGACCAAAACTGGATGCAATATTCTAAGTGTGATCTTACTAAGACTTTGTAAAGTGGTACTAATATTTCATGTGATCTTGATTCAGTGGTGGGATTCAAATTTTTTTACTATCAGTTCTGTTGGGCATGGTTTGTTGAGCGTGACTTGGTGGGTGTGGCAGGGGAATGACACAGCACAATCCCCATTCCCTCCTCACTCCTGAGGGAAGGATATTGTAAAATCTCCATTCCTACTAACCTGCTTTCCAGCTCCGTTCTGTGCAGGACAACAAAAGAAAACCGAGCCGATCAGCTGGGACTTGGGAGGCAACAAATAGATGGGGGCGGGGCCAGTCAGAAGTGGTATTTGCCAGTTCTCCCAACTACTCAAAATTTCAGCTACCAGTTTGCTAGACCCAGTCAGAACCGGCTGAATACCACCTCTGTCTTGATTCTAGGGAAACTTTCTACAACTTGGTGCCCCTGTGTCCCCATCCCTTCCATTAGTTAGTACAATCCCTCAAAGATATCAGAGAAGCATATCTCTCTCCTGCTGGATATGACATCAGGGGTCCTGGAATCCACCTTTTTTCCAGTCCCTTCATTGTCTTTGAAGGGTTTGGTTTTGGTCCTGGAAGAATTTTTTTTTAAGATTTGTTTTCATCAGGACTTCTAAGTTCACAGCACCAATCCTATAATTAATTATACTTCCTTGCTACCCTATAGAGATTCCAAGCTGAGAGATAGGACTAAAGCTAGCCTAACAGGGACCAAAGGTTGCTAGACGAGTAAGAACAGTTACATCATTAAATCCCAGCCAACTTCTATGACATTGAAAAGAACAGTCCAACACTTGTTAATTTGAAAAGATGGGTAACTAGCAGTGGTGGGATTCAGCCAGTTGGCACCTATTCGGGAGAACCGGTTGTTAACTTTCTAAGCAGTTTGGAGAACCAGTTGTTGGAAGAAATCTCATTTTGATTTTTTCCACTTTCAGGGCTAATTCTGTAAGGTAGGCAGGAAGGAAAAATTCCGGTGTAGTTTCTAGCCTCATCTTGATTGCCCTGAAACTTCCTCTCTGGTTAACCCTTATTACATTATAACAGCTAAGGTGAAGCGCCCATCGATGTGAGTGACGTTGAGTTGGCCATGCCCAATTGTAGTTTGGCTTCATTCTTATCTGCAATAAAGAACCAACACTAGGAAATCATGTCCAGGAGTTTACTGCCCAAGTAAGTCAATTCCAAAATAAGGGGTTGAGAAATCTGAACAGCCTCAAAATACAGCCATGCCAAGTTGAAATGTGACAGCAGGGACAGTAACATCCAGTGCCTTGACCTCCAGATAGGCATGAAAATGCCTTGAACATTTAGGGTGAAAATGGAGCCAGTGGTGAAAAAGGTCTCCCGCCAGTTTTTCTTTTGGTAAGTAAGGGCTAATCCAAGTTTCAACAATGATGTATAGTAGAGGTGGGTTGCTCCCGGTTCGGCCTGGATCGGGAGAACTGGTAGTAGTGACAGTGGGAGACTCCGCCCACCCACCCAGACGCTTCTACGCATGCATGCATGCGAACAGGAACGAACCATTAGCACCGGGATTTGCAACCCACCTCTGATATATAGTATGTGTCTGAATCTGAACCTCAACCTATCAAAGATGCATTTAATAGTAGATAATATGCATCTCTTCCATGAGACTCAAATCTGCTCCTTCAGAAGTTGCCCCACTCTACCCAACAGCTCAGTCTTAGGTTAGCATCACAGAATCATATAGCCTATAGACCAAGGTTCTGACGACCATCTTTAAAGTGCTCCATGGCTCGGGGCCTAGTTATATGCGAGACCGCCTCCTGCCCTATACATCCCTTAGACCGATATGCTCCCACAGAGAGGGCCTTCTCAGGGTGCCGTCGGCCGGACAATGCCGACTGGCGACACCCAGGGGAAGAGCCTTCTCTGTGGCAGGCCCTGCCCTTTGGAACGACCTACCCCCTGAATTACGCACCATCACCGACCTCCACCTCTTCCGCCAATGTCTAAAGACATACCGATTCCAACAAGCCGGCCTAGCCTAACCTCCCACGGGGACTTTTTAGAAAGTTTTAAATTGGGTATTTTAATAATTTGGTTTTTAGCATAGGATTAGGATAGTTTAATATATATTTTAAATTATGTATTTATTTTCGTATTTTTGTATGTTTTTAAATTTCCTGTGCGCCGCCCTGGGTCCTCTGTGCAGAAGGCGGGATATAAATATAAATAAATTCAAATTCAAATTTAGATGAGGAGAACCTTAATTATGTTGTTGTTGTTGTTGTTGTTGTTAGTTGCGAAGTCATGTCTGATCTATCGCAATCCCATGGACAACGTTCCTCCAGGCCTTCCTATCCTCTACCATCTTGTGGAGTTCACTTACGCTCACGCCGACTGCTTCAGTTACTCCATCCAGCCACCTCATTCTCTGTCATCCCCTTCTTCTTTTGCCCTCCATCGTTCCCAGCATTAGGCTCTTCTCCAGTGAGTCCTTCCTTCTCATTTGGTGGCCAAAGTACGTGAGTTTCCTCTTCAGGATCTGGCCTTCTAAAGAGCAGTCAGGGTTGATCTCCTCTAGGACAGACTGGTTTGATGGCCTTGCAGTCCAAGGGACTCGCAGGAGTCTTCTCCAGCACCAGAGTTCAAAGGCCTCCATTCTTTGGTGCTCAGCCTTTCTTATGGTCCAACCTTCACAGCCATCCATTGCAACTGGGAAAACTATAGCCTTACTATTCGCCCTTTTGTTGGCAGGGTGATGTCTCTGCTTTTTAGTATGCTGTCTAGATTTGCCATAATTTTCCTCCCCAGGAGCAAACGTCTTTTAATTTCTTGACTGCAGTCCCCATCTGTGTTGATTATAAATTATAAATAAGTTATATACCTAAATTATATATGCACCATAAAACATATTTTGGGGGGTTTAGTCTTAGCCAGAGGTCTAACCCCTAAGACAGGAACAGGCGAGACTTTATTCTGGCCAAAAGAAGGCTTTTTCAAAGGAATTGGAAGTCTGGGGTGGTGGTAATTGGGCGAACCTTCCTAACTGGAGTAGGCTAATGAGGTGGAGTTAAATATAGCAAACTCTCTGATACTATAAGTTGGCTGGCAAAAACACTTGATAGAATAAACACATAAGAACTTTTGCAGCTAGTCTCTCTTCAGAGGTAAGCTTCATTTAAAAAAAAAATAGTGTGAACAAGAAGTGTGTATTTCTGTGGGATCTATTGTCATCAAGTAACACCTGCCACAATATCACAAAACAATTTTCTCTCCTATCCCAAGGCCAAATGCAAATTTTGATGGGGGGTGGGGTGGAGGGGTCGACTCCACTAAGTGCTTTCCCCCCCCTAAACCACAGATGAGGAGATGCTGAAGTGTTTTCTGTTTTCCCACTCCTGCATGCATTAGTTAAGCCTTTCTCCTCTTCTAGCTGCATCCTAAATTGCCTGCAGATGTCACTGCAGCTCCATGCTTTCAAGCCAGAAAAGCAGACTTTGTTGTTCCTATGGTAACACGTTTTATCGATAAAAAGGTGGCAGGGTGCTTTATTTGGGTTGAGGCTTTCCTTCTCCTTTCCTTTCCTTTCTCTCTGTCACTCTCTCTCTCTCCTTTTCTCCTTGTTTTGCCCTCCCTCTACTTCTGTGTGTGTGTGAGAGTCACACCCATATTAGGTTTCTAGCAAACAAAAGTGGTCTGTAGGAGGTTTTGTGAAGTTCCAGAAAGCAACCGTAAAATCATATTATTGGAAAGCAAGTGTTCTGGTCCAATTCTCTTTTCATGGCAGGAATCCTTCTACCATTTGGGACAGATGGGTGTCCAGTCTTTCCTTGAAAACCTTCAGTGATGGGGCACCTACAACTTCAGGTTATGCTGTGTCCCATCAGTGGCCAGAGGAGCTGGCAGCAGATTCAGACAGTGAGGAGGTTGGGGAGGAACATGGGCCAGTCCTGGAGTCTGGGAAAGTCTCTGAAGAGGGCTCTGTGTCGACTTGGGGGTACGGCCACAGGTGGATGGGGAATGGCCCCTCAGATAGGGAATAAAAGAGGAGCGAAAGGGGAGTGGAGTTTGCAGGAAACAAATAGTTCTTTCCTGCATTCTTGCCAAGTATTGTGGCGTCTGAAAGATATCGGCCTGGCCACTTTCCAAGCCTGATACAGGTTGGTAATTGTGAACTATCTTGAAAGACTGTGGGGGAGGAAAGACTTTACTTGAGAGGAGTTCACTCTAAATTAAATAAAAGGGGTTTATCGGGATGAGGACTGGGCTATGGGCTGCTAGGGAAGCCTAGGTGAGAATTCACATCTTTAGCAAGAAGTGACATGTTCATGTTGGAAGAGACTTTCATGAAGCAGGGAGTTAACACTTTCACCTAAATGTCCGGTCATTGATGTGGCAATAAGGCTGTCTTGATTTATTCTTGAGTCCCATTGAACACGATTAGAATTCTACCTCCTTCCCTGCCTACTTGGTTAGTTAAAAAGCCTTTGGGGAGAAAAAGTAGAATACTAACAGCAATATCTGTATTCTATCTGCGGGATCGGATCCTGCCTCATACATCCTCACGGCCGATTCGCTCCCACAGAGAGGGACTTCTCTGGGTGCCGTCCACTAGACATTGTCAGCGGGCGACACCCAGGGGAAGGGCTATCTCTGTGGCGGGCCCGGCCCTCTGGAACGACCTTCCCCCCGATATCAGGACGACCACGGACCTCCGCTCCTTCCGTCTTAAATTAAAAACTCACTTTTTCTGTCTGGCCGGCCTAGGATAAGTCTCTCTGTCTTTGGGGTTTTTACTGGGAAATTAGGACTGTTTAGTTTTAATGGGGAATTTTAGCGCAGGTTATGTTTAATTTGTTTTTAGAATTGTTTGTATGTATTTATTGTTTTTATTCTACCTGTGCACCGGCCCGAGTCCCTGTGGGGAGAGGGTGCGGTTTTATAAATATTAAATATTATTATTATTATTATTAATAATAAGGTAATAACTAGAGATTGCACTTGTGGCAACAAAAAATGCGAGAAACGTATCTCTGGCCTTATAAAAGAACATTTCTAGAAGATGGTAAAAACATTTCTCTTTGCAATTTCATAAAGAGCAACTGCAGTATATCAGGAGCAGCTGAAATTTTTAATCTTGCTTTCAGGTTTTGCTTAGGAGAAACTGATAGGCAGTAAGAAAACCTTTATGAAGGTCAGTTTCAGATACACCTTTTTGGTTTAATATTAATCACTGAACTGGATGGAGCTAAATAAATGATGTAGTTGTAACTAGACAGAACCCTGGCACATTTAAACTAACAACTGGAGATAGGATGATACTCTTTAAATATCTGAAGGCATGTCACACAAAAGAAGGTTGAGACTGGTTCTTCATCCTCCCGAAGGGCATGACACGGAATAATGGATTTAAATTACAGGAAGGCAGATTCTGAATGTATGTTTGAAATATTCTGTATAGGAAGAACAATTCAACAATGGAACTTATGGTGCAAAGAATTCATGGATATTCTTGTCTTCACTGGATGTGTTTAACTAAAGACTGGATAGCTATCTGTCTAGATCCCCAAAAGAGCAGAAAACTGGATTTAATCACCCTAGAGATGCCTTTCAGCTCCCTGATACTAAGCGTTGTTCCTTAGGGAATCTGTGGATTCAGGTTAATCTAAGTAGGTTTGCCACTAGGATTCAGCTGAAAGTAACATGAACTATGGAACACACTATGGATACATTGCACAGCAGTGTGCAGTGGCAGCCAAAAAATCCAATGCAATCCTAAATTGCGTTAACAGAGGGATACAATCCTGAGTCCGTTTGGAGAAGGGCGGGGTATAAATTGAATAAACTAAACAATCAAGATCAAATGGGCTACTAATACCACTCTATAAAGCCCTAGTAAGACCACACCTAGAGTACTGCATCCAGTTTTGGTCACCACACTATAAAAAAAGATGTTGAGACTCTAGAAAAAGTGTAGAGAAGAGCAACCAGTATGATTAGGGAACTGGAGGCTAAAACATATGAAGAATGGTTACAGGAACTGGGCATGGCTAGTCTAGAGAAGAGAAGGACCAGGGGACACATGATAGCAGTCTTCCAATATTTGAGGGGCTGCCACAGAAAGGAGGGGGGGACAAGCTATTTTCCACAGCATCTGAAGGTCAGACAAGGAATAATGGATGGAAACTGACCAAGGAGAGATTCAACCTGGAAATAAGGAGGAACTTTCTGACAGTGAGAACAACCAACCAGTGGAACAACTTGTCTTCGGAAGTTGTGGGAGCTTCAGCACTGGAGGCTTTCAAGGGGAGATTGGACTGCCATTTGTCAGAAATGGTGTAGGGTCTCCTGCTTGGGTGGGTGGGGGGATGGATTAGATGACCTATAAAGTCCCTTCCAATCCTGTTAATATGTATGGAAATGGAGATGAGCTAAGAAGATACTGATAGGCAGAATTCCTCTGGCTTAGATATCTATCATATCAGCAGAAAAACAGAAAAGGAAGAGGCTGCCGAAGGTGAAGTCCCCTTTAAAAAGCAGAAAGGTTTTAACTGGCTAAACTGGAAAGCAACTGCTATGGAAAGGGGACGCCCTTTAGCTTGTTAAACCTTACAACTAACCTTTAAAGGTGTGAGGATTATTTGCAGATTTCAGCTCCTGTTCTTGTGGCTCAAAGCAAGCATAGTTGATCTGGAACTTTAGAGGCCCAGGATTGCAAAACGAGTTTTAGAGCCACAGTGGTCAGAGTGCAGTACTGCAAGCTACTTCTGCTTGCTGCCAGCTGCCAGCAATTTGGCAGTTTGAATCTCACCAGGCTCAAGATTGCCTCATCCTTCCATCCTTCTGAGGTGGGTAAAATAAGGAGCCAGATTGTTGGGGGCAGTATGCTGACTCTGTAAACTGCTTAGAGAGGGCTGTAATGCACTGTAAAGCAGTATATAAGTCTAAGTGCTATTGCGCTTTATCATGGTTATGCCTCTTTGTGACTCTGTTCCACCAAGATTGCACAACCACAGCAGAAGTAGCAGCAACAACAGCAAAAGAAGAAGAAAAAGTATTTCTTACAGGAGCAATTAGAATGAGGCTGATGATACATCTTGCTGTATGTTTAAAAAAAAACCCCAGTTATTCCTTCCCCTTGCCTCCAAAAAATAACACATAAGAATTGCAAGAGCAGGATGCCCTGACTCCGAGACATTACCCAGTGATGAGCAATGCCGATAAAGGCAGAAAATTGAGACTGTAATTTGCTGAGATTTCTTTTTTTTTGATAAGCTATTGTCCTGGAAGGAAAGAAAACAGAGTGGGCACAAACACCAGAGAGCAATTGAGTCCATAATTGGGTTGAATAGAAGTCCTTGGGAATACTCCTTATGTTTAGTGAGTAGGTGGCTCTTCAGATCGGGAAGAGATTTGCCCTTTGATTCTGAAATTCTGATTCACCGTTCTTTCATATCAAACTTAGAATAGTGAACTATTGTGGCTTTTCTACTTGAAATAGAAAGATATATAACTGAGTTTCCACTCTGCTTCTCTTTAGATACTTAAGCTACGTTTGTACAACATAACCAGGTTTCAAATGGCCACAAGATGGCAGCTAAGAGATACAGAAATCTCTAGGGCTGGTTCAGATTTTTGCAACCCAGATTAACTAGCCCCCAAAATAGATTCGACATCTTGCGGAAACTCAACCACTGACTTCATGCTATGTGAAACGGCCCTAATCTCAAGACCTAATGTGATTCATTTGCTTGGATACAAGATGTTATGGGCACAACAAGTGTGCTTTGTTAATTCAGGTTAAGGTTTAGCATTTTTGCTATGAAGCAACCCAGAGATTGTTTAATTACTGTTCACTGAATCAACCAGCTGGCTGAGTTCACTCACAATGCCCCAAATCTCTAACCTCACCAAGCGTCGGAACACTACCACATAAGGAGCCACCAAACAGCCAATTGCAATTTCATTTAATGGGTTGTGCAAAGTGAACCACGGGCTCATTAACTTCTTGACTTGGTGTACTTATTACATTAAGCAGGATATTGCTTGACCGTGGTTTATTGATCAAGCATAATTATCTGGGGGTCACACAACGCACAACGCCGTAAAGCCAAGTATTCCTAGCACAAGAATTCCAGATTTTATAGCTTCCAACATCTCTAGCTAGAGAAGACAAGGGGATGTTTCTTTTTTCTACGGAAGGCAGTATTTCTTTAGAAATGATCTACAGGGGATGTCTGTAGTGTAGATCAGGGGTCTCCAACCTTGACAACTTTTAGGCTTGTGGACTTCAACTCCCAGAATTCCTCAACCAGCAAAGCTTTGATTCAGCAAAGCTGGCTGAGGAATTCTGGGAGTTGGTCCACAAGCCTTAAAGTTGCCAAGGTTGGAGACCCCTGGTGTAGATCACTCAATCATAGAATTTATAATGGCTATTCCCCCACTTTAGATGGAAAAGTGAATGGGCCCGCCCATTTTGACTCTTTTCTCCTTCCTTCCTTCCTTCCTTCCTTCCTTCCTTCCTTCCTTCCTTCCTCCCTTCATCCCTTCATCCCTCCCTCCCTCCCATCCTTCCTTCCATCCATCCATCCATCCATCCATCCATCCATCCATCCATCCATCCATTCTCCCATCTTTTTATGTTACCTTGGTCATACATTACAGGTTGAGCCAGATGCCTTCCACCTCTACAATATTTATTATTTAACTTGATATAGCCACTCACCTCATGTCTGTGACTCTGGGCAGCTTAGAAACGATTAAAACAAATATAAAGACAAGAAGAAGGAGGATAGGGTGATACAAAGCTATTTTACCATAAGAAAAAAAAAGCAATACAAAAACCTCATAAGGCATAATAAAATACCTTCAGCTCATAGCCAAGGCAATACCTTTCATCAAAACAATTAGTACAGTCATGTATCAGCTCCACCACTGAGTCAGAGCCCCATGACCATGGCCATGAAATTAGAACTTTGTGGAAATCCAGCAGAGTCGGAGCCTAGCTGATCTCGGGGGGTGGGGTGGGGGTGCATGGCACAGCAGAAAAGACTGTCTTCTAGAGCAGTGGTCACTAAACGGGGTCCATGGACCACTGGTGGTCCATGAGAAAATGTTGGTGGTCCACAGAAAAATTATTTGCATTTTTTATATTGCACTAAATCAGGGGTGCTTAAACTATGGCCCCCTGGGCCGGATATGTGCAATGTTGCTGCAGAGAGTCTCCCCTTTCGGGGTCTTTTTGTGCTGGTCGGAGGGGGCAGAAATTCTGATTTGGGGTCTGCTTCGGCCTCCTGGTGTGGGGCTTTGGGCGAAGACTGGAGGGAAGTGCCGTTGGTGGTGAAGAGCCAGAGGGCCTCATTCCAGTGGGACTGTATCATGGCCTGGAATTGGCTGACCATCTCAGCCCATGGAGTCTTCAAGTGCTGGTGCCTAGCCTTGCACTCCTGCAGGTCTTCCCTCTGCTTGGAAAGCCTATGCTCGTAGTCCTCAGTGAGGTGCTTCTACTGAGCCTCCTTCTCGGTCAGATCCAATTTGAACTGAACTGTTTTGCCGTCTCTTTCTCATGGTGGTTGCTTAGCTCCAACAACTGTTCCTTCTAAGGAGCTCAGGCGGGCAGTCGAGGAGTGGTGAGTAGAGGCTGGCAAAGTGGCCCTCGACATGTGCAACATCAAGTTGCCCATGCCCACCCAATCCAATGACCACATTGCCATGCTCAGCCAGTCATTAGGCAGATCATATTAGTGGTCCATGGGATTTAAAATTATAAATTTAGTGGTCCCTGATGCCTGAAAGGTTGGGGGATCCCTGATCTAGAATCCCACCAAGCAATATTTCTGGGCTGATGTGACCTACAACAGCCTCTTTTGTTGCAGCTGCTGGACAGGTAGATGTCATTGGAGTGAGAGGATTCCCTCAAATAACTCAAATTTGCATATGTCAACCCAACCGGTCATGGTTAGAACTTAGAGTGACTCTTACACAGACAACCAGCCATGGTTAAAACGCTCCCTCACTTAGTGTGGTGTGTGAAGCCAGATGGCATGTTGGATTCCTTCCACTATTCAGACTCCATTGCTTCCTCTCTCCTGGTTATCATAATCAGAATATGGAAAAAAAACGGCCTTCATAAATATTTGTGTAATGCTGGCTATTTTCTTCCCACAGGCGCACCTGTTGCCTGCCTATCCGATTCCCGGTGTTCTTCGCTCAGGCTTGAAATGCCTGGCTGCTGAGACAGCCAACAGGTTGTGTGCTCCTCTGGCACGTTTTATTAATTGCAGCGGGCTCTGCACTTAATTAAAACCAGAGGTGTCCACTTCCCCTTTGGTTGCTCCTGATATACTCCCTGTTGCAGATTCATTGGGCTCTGGAGGGAGCCCAGTTTCCCCCCTCCCCATCGCCTGTTTTTCTCTTCTTGTTAATTGCCAGCAGGAAATGCTGCCTGCGCTGGGCTCGGGGTTAAATTAATTAGAAGCTGTGTTTGAAGGCAGGCAGCGGATGGTTGGGCAAGCAGGAGCTTCGCTTATCGTAGCATGCAGAGCTTGCTGAATGACTAGGCCGGTATGTCCTTGCCATAAACAAAGGCGTCATTACCGGCTAGTTTGAATTAGGCAGAGAGGGAGCTGGTCAGGGACAGTGAGCAACACACAGACACACAAAAATGATTCTTTCTTCTCGTGCACAAGTGAGATACTTTTTGCTCCAGCAAGGAGCCTTAAACGCCCGCTCCCCCCCAAGAAAGCCTTTTTTTCTGGAAAAGGGCTCCAAGGGCTGGTAAGACACCAGGACTAGAACTGGGATATGCAAGATTCGAATGTGATTAAAAAACAACAACAACCCTACACCAGGGGGTGTCAAACGAGGTAGACATTTTGGTGATCTACTGTTTAATATCGCAAGAAGCCCCAGGCCGCTCCTGAGCTGAAGGAGTGGAATGTCTGCCAGTTTGAACGGAGGTAACAGAATGTGAGGCAATTGGTAGTTGGAACAGAGTTCTTTTCATGTGGGGAGGGGGAGTAGAACTCCTTAGCATCAGAGCATGTTAATTGCTGTATAGGAAATACTAACGATCTGATGGTCATTTTGAAAAATCCTTTCATAGCAAGCACCTAGAAGCCAAGAGGAACATACGTGCCGAATTTCAAGTTTGTAGGCTTCAGAGTTCTGGAGATTTCGTGATGAGTGAGTGGCACTTGGCTTTTATATAGATAGATTCAAAAACTCTGCTATTTTCAGATACGTCCTCCGAAGTTATCTGTGCTGGTTCCAGGATATCCAGGCCATCTGACCCTCAGTAAAGGGACAGGAGATCCTCAGTCTGATAAGTAGTGCCACCCCTAATTGGTTGAGCTGATCCACTTTCCATGCATTCATAACATCAGAGGACTTCAGCTGATGTTATCACGTCACGTCTATTCCCTTCATTAATCTTCCTTCCACTGAAATCTCTCTGCCTGTGACAAGCCTGGAAGAAGGAGAAAGAGAGAGAGAGAGACTGTTGGTTACTCCTTGTTACTCTTTGAAATCATGTCTGCCTTGTTAATAGCATAAATGGAACAGACAAGAAAATGGATGGCAGAAAAATTCATTTTCCAGACTTCGTTCGGCTCTACTTACTCCAGACACCAATGACTTCCGGAAGAGCTTGTTCTGGATATTAAACACAGCTCTGTGCTCCAGAGAGGCTCAAATAACTTTACGATGATCCAAAGGTACATTCGTTCCCTGTGTATTTTAAATGGTTGCTTTCTTGAAAAGCACAATGACAGGGATTGTTATGAGGAACGGATGTCTGCAGGGGGAATGACTGTGGTTTGTGAACTTTTCCTGAATTAGAGCTAATGCAGAATTCATGCGGAGGGGGTCCCAACAGGATGCTAATTGATTAATTCCATTTTGTAGGAGAAGGCATGCTGTAGTTAGGAACAATACTCACATGCAGGCAGATGTTCTCCTGTATTCTTCTCAGCATCGACTTCTTTCCTGGAGATATGAGGGGCTGCCGCCTACCTTTTGCATTGTCACAATGAAGTACTTCTCTTTCTTTCTTTCCACCTTCCTTATTTTCCCTCCTAACTTCATTGCCTATTTGCAGCTTGAAGAATGCAAGCTTAACTAAAGCAAGCACAAGGATGCCCCTTCTGAAGATTCAGAAATGCAACATAGAAATCCTGCAGGTCATCTATCTGTATTTCAGTCACGCACAGGAAAGTGCCTTTACTTCCCACACTCCCTTCCCTGAAATGTTATTTATTTAGGGAATTTACATTGCCACCTATTCGCACATGGCGATTCAAGGTGGCTTACAGAATATAAAACCTCATATAAAAAAAGTACAACTAATAAAAGGAGAGTCATATAATAAATTAATATAATACAATCGCTCCCCGCCTCACACAACCCATTTCATGGCCTCCATCCCGCTCTGGGCTACACAGGCTCGCTGGCAGAACCAGGTCTTCAGCGCCTTCTGGAAGAGTGTTAGAGTGGGGGCCATTCTAATCTCTGTGGGGATGATGTTCCAGAGAGAGGGGGCCACCACAGAGAAGGCCCTTCTTCTGGATCCCACCAGATATATCTCCCTAGGGGATCGGACCCTCCTCCCTGCTGTGATGGGTTGGGTAAATGTAAGATAATCTGCACAAGTATCTCTCATGAATGAAGACAAATATACGTATCCCAGGATAATGTTGCTGCATTAGTCACCGGGACCAGAGTTTGAGTTTTCTGAGCTTTCAGATGCATGACGAAGCCCATCTTTGGGGAACTTCTCTCTCACCATAATGTATTGGTGTCATATTCTGGTGAGAGAGACATTCCCCGAGGATGGGTTCCAGCAGAAGTCTGGAAGTCTGGAAGATTAAACCTCTAATCCTGGTGACCTGACTGGATCCTGCAAGAAGTATCTATGCAGGAAAAGAGATGTTTGGAAAAGCTGCTGGACTGACCAGAAGAGATAAAAATCAGAAATGGGACCATGAGATTCAGAATTGGCATAGAACCAACCCTAAGCTACTGTATATTAAAAAACAATAACAGCAGAAAATAGCAATAGCATTAGCACTTAGACTTATATACCACTTTACAGTGCTTTACAGCCCTCTCTAAGTGCCTATCACCCCCAACAACTTCCATCCTCATTTTACCCACCTCAGAAGGATGGAAGGCTGAGTCAACCTTGAGCTTGGTGGGTCAAACTGCCAAATTGCGGTCAGCCGGCAGTCAGCAGAAGTAGCCTGCAGTACAGTAAATAAAGTGGTTTGCTCATCTGGAGAGGATCTTGGGATTCCATACCATGCAAAGCATATACAAAAAGAGGAGAAGGTCAAAGAACATGAGGCAGATCCAGAAGAAGATGGAGAGAAAACATCAAAGACACACTACAGCAATATTGATTAACAATGGTTGATGCCACCAGAAGAGAAAGAATCAGAACACTGTATCTCCTTCGACACACCAAGCAGTAAAAGAGGAAAGAAAGAATAAGAAGATCTACACATGAAATAAGAGAAACCAACCAATATACAAGATGTATATTATATGCGAGACCGTCTCCTGCCCCATACATCCCTTCGACCGATCCGCTCCCACAGAGAGGGCCTTCTCAGGGTGCCGTCGGCCGGACAATGCCAACTGGCGACACCCAGGGGAAGGGCCTTCTCTGTGGTGGGCCCTGCCCTTTGGAACGACCTACCCCCTGAACTTCGCACCATCTCCGATCTCCGCCTCTTCCGCCAGTGTCTAAAGACACATTTCTTTCATCAAGCCGGCCTAGCGTAACCTCCGCTGTGACTATTTTAGATAGTTTTAAATTTTGGGGATTTTAATTTGGTTTTAGCGCAGGACGGATATTTAATAAGTTTTAAATTTTTTATTCGATTTTGTATGTATTTTTTAAATTCCTGTGCGCCGCCCTGGGTCCTTTTGGAGAAGGGCGGGGTATAAATCTAATAAAATAAAAATAAAAATAAAAATAAATGTTTCCAAAATGATACCCATGTATGAGGAAGAAGCTGCATCGTTTGAGGCATCATGAAAGCCCATCTGACGTTTATTGGTAACATCTTGTTTAGCTCACTCAAGTGGGTTAAACATGTCTGCATCAGAATTCCCAGGAATCCTGTCAAGTTTACTTTGAAATTAAAATCCTTATCTTGCTCATCCTCTGGAGAAATCAAAAACAATACAATAGGTTTTCTTTGAACCTTACAACAATCCAAAGAGCCGTTTTCTGCCTTCTGACTCCGAACTATAAATTAGCCAAACGCATTTGAGCTCGGTGGCTTGTGAGCTCTCTGCCTGCAGGATTGGTTTATGGCTTGGTGTGTTGCTGGAAGTCAGAAAATGAAGTTAATTGGAAAAAAAACCAACCAAAAACCAAGATTCAGGCACTTGTAGCCAGTATGTTTTGTTGCTTTTGGCTTTGCATTCTGTGTAAACCCAATTATTGTAGCTGCATAACCAAGCTTGAGAACATGCCCCACAAGGAAATGCTAAGTGTGGGGAATCTCTTATCAGCTGGAAAGGGAAGATTTCAGCCTCCTGCTGCAGAACCAATGTCAGAAATACCAGTCCAGAACAAGGCCATGGTTCAAGGATGCCTGTTTAAGAGATTAAAAAAAGTAAGATTTCCTCAGGAGGAGAGAACTACTGGATGGTAAAAGTTTCCCTTGTCAACATTTTTTTCCAGGAACACTGGGGATTAATGGCAGCTGAGCCCTGGGCTAGAGAGGTTGCAGGGAGCACAAGAGCTTAATAAGCAAAGTTTGGTGGGAAAAATGTCTCTAACCGTCTTATGCTCCGAGCCATGAAACAGTTTGTCTCCTTGGTTTTGTTTTCTTAGATCTTACTTGTTTCGTGGATGTGTCTTGAAATGGTTCTGCTCTCCCCCCCCCCCCCCTCTGGACCTTGGAGTGGTCTTTCCATTTATTTATTTATTTATTTATTTATTTATTTATTTATTTATTTATTTTTCATATTTATAACCCGCTCCCATCTCACAACAAGGGACTCGGGGCGGCGAACATAGAATTAAATCAATAAATACAAAATACAAATACATAGATATTAGATGCCTGTGTTGTAACCGTTTTTAAAACCCTCGTTTATAATTGGCGGTGCTGGGGTTACGCAAGGCCGGCTAGTTGAAAGAAGTGAGTCTTAAGACATTTGCGGAAGAGCCGGAGGTCAGGAATGGTGCGGATTTCAGGGGGCAGGTCGTTCCAAAGGGCCGGCCCTGCCACAGAGAAGGCCCTCCCCCTGGGCGCCGCCAGTCGACATTGCTCGACCGACGGCACCCTGAGGAGGCCCTCTCTGTGGGAGCGTGTCGGTCCCAGGGATGTATGGGGCAGGAGACGGTCTTGCAGATAGCTAGGTCCCGAGCCATGGAGTGTTTTGAAGATGGTATCTTCATGAAGGTATTGTTCTTGTTAGCCTTTGCGCTGTCTAGTAGGAACCTTCAGCTGAGCAGAAGGCACATGATGTGGGGCTTAAATCAATGTGGATAGGTTGTATTCCCTTAATTGTTTATCGGCCTCGTAAATGCATAACGTTTGCACATAATCTAGGCTGAAATGTCTTTGGCTGCCTTGTTGGCTTTGCAAATACGAACAATTGGCTTAGTTCAATTAATTGTGACTTATTAGGATATGAATACAGGGTAAGAGTCAGTTCTAATGTGGCAGTTTTTTTAAAAAAATGGCTGGACCTGTCATTTTGACCTTTACACTTCTAAATGGACTGGGTTGACAAAGTATAATATCCTGAACCATAAACCAGTGAAGCCCATTTAAGTTGTCCCAAAGGTGCTTTTCCAACAGGTGGCTGGACTTTGTTTTTCTTGAATACATTTTGCTTCTTATCCGAAAAGGTTCTTCAGCTCTGACTGAATGGTGGAGGATGGAAGGATTTATATTCCTTGCTGTCATCTGGTCATTAGCACTCTTTCTGAGAGCCATTGAGGCCACTCAGAGATTTTGCTGTGCCTTCGGGGTCACCTGAATAGGGTTATGAATACAAAATTTCCATTGGCAAACAAAGAAGATGTTAACTGAGTTTTGACCCATTTTATAACCTTTCTTGGCATGGTTGTTAAGTGAATCACTGCAGTTGTTAAGTTTGGAACATGATTGTTACGTAAATCTGGCTTCCCCACTGACTTTGCTAGTCAGAAGGTTGCAAAAGAGGATCCCGTGGCCCCAGGGCATTGCAACTGTCATAAATGCATGCAATGTCAGGTTTCCAAATAGCATCCCCAAGTAAATCAGAGTCCAAGGCAAAGTATTGCTCAACGTTCCAATTTATTAAAAGAGCCATGTTGGCACATCTGGGAAAACCTGAATCTGAAGACTTCCCGGTTTTGAAAGTTCAAGATCTTGCCCACACACCCACAAGTCCATCACATGATCCAACCTTCCACTGCCATGCTGGCAGCTTCCACCCATCCAGTTCAGGTGCAGAGGTGCAGAGACAAAGGATGACCTTGGCTTTCTAGAAAGAATTTTGTTATGGCTATATAGCATCTAACTCCGTACAATTCCCCCCTCTCATTTCCCCATAATAGAAAATGCATAGTAGAATAATAGAAAGTGTGGCAGGCCTGAGATCCACTAGAAAATATGGCTGCAAGCCTGACAGGCGGCCTCCCCTCAGAAAAGAAGCGTGTCCCGTAAAAGAATAATGCAGGGGATTAATATCTGCTAACTAATAAGTCACTTTTTTGGCACTTTTGTATCTTTGAACAGTCACTAAACAAACTGTTGCAAGTCAAGGACTACCTGTATCGCAGCAACAAACATCTAATTTCAGAGGTTACAATTTTGAGAAGATATTGGCTTCCATGTATTGTACTTTTATAAGAGGGTGGATATGTGCTCAGTTTTACTGTTTTTGGGAAGAAAGTAATAAAAAGTAACTAGTAAAGTATAGAAGGCACGAACAGTTATTATTGCCTGTAAACAGTTGCCATTTGCAAAGCAATCAGACATGCACAACGCATTTTGGTGTGATAAATGGCTTTTTTGGTATGATCTGATTAATGCACACAACGAGAGAAGAGCCATTTGATGTCAACTGGGGTCACCCAGCCCATTTAGATAAAGTGTGGGTTACTTGGTTTTATTTACACCGTATTGTGTGAATCCAGATGTTGTGGTTTATATAATATTTGTATAATGTTTTCAGCGTAGAGGATTGTGACTTGTTCCATAAACGGCTGCCTTATCTTTCGTCCTTCATGGATTAATCAATGACATTGTTGAACCTTTTGAATAAATTCTAGCTTAGCTGTTGCGCAATGAAATTATAACTCTCTTGACTTGCCCTTGAGAATCAAACTGTTCCCCTTCACTGATTTTTTTTCTGGGTACTGCTATTTATTCTTTTGTGCAGAGACTGACTGTCCCTGTAGAATGCAGAGGTCTTCTACTGCTACGGCTGCTGAACAATAGCCCAGCTTCCATTGTATGGACTCCTAGTACTGTAATGGATGCTGTAATAGTGTTGCCACAGTAGATAAGACACAAGGCCTGGGTTCATTTAGCAACGTTAAATCTGAAGAATGGAAGCACTGCTTCAAATTTCAGGTACCGTATGAAGAGAACAAGATATTGTGGGTTTTAAATCACGGGTTAGCAGCAAATCTATGGCACTCTTGAGCTCCTGACGGCCTGTCACAAAGAAGAGGGGACTGACTTACTCTCTAGGGCAACAGAAGGCAGAACAAGAAGTAATGGGTGGAAGCTTGTCAAAGAGAGATACAACCTTGAAGTAAGGAGAAGTTTTCTGACAGAGCAATTAATCAGTGGAGTAGCTTGCCTCCTGAGATTGTGGGTGCTCCATCACTGGAGGATTTCAAAAATAGACTGGGCAACCATTTGACTTGGTTGGCATAAGATGCCTGTCTTGAGCAGAGAGAGGGATGGACTCAAAGAACTCCAATGTCCCTTCCAGTCCTATGATTCTTTCCAGATATGGTTGAATTAAGAATTCTCAGTAGCTGTTGACCAGGTTGGCTAGTTGTGCTTGGATATGTAATTTAGTCAAAAAAGCATGGCGAACCAGCCACGGCTGAGAATAATACGAGGTCATGAATCAATCAGAGTTGACAACTCAAAGTAGCAAAACGTTTGTTTTGGGTTTTTTAAATCTGTAGTAGTATGGTATGATTTATTGTTCCTGATTAATACTTGTTTAAGGTTTGAAGGTTTGAGGCAGATACTGATCTGACATCCAATCCTGTAAATGCCATTGCTCAGGATGGGCTGTGCATAATGGATGACATTTGACTTGTTTTGTGACAGCCACTTCTTAGAAGGACATAAACAAAAAACTTGGCATGAACTAAGTTCATGGCTCAAATAAAAGGCACTTCCTTCCTACCAAGATGGTAGATGCAACCTGGTTGGACCATGTGATGGATGTGTGACCTGAGGGGAATGTTCTGACCGAGGCTTCCCAAGAGCATGAAGCAGACTCCATGTTCCAACAAAAAATCCTTTTATTAATTGACTGTGAATTCTGCTCATTCACATCCAGCAAAGTCTCTCAAGGCAGGATTTAAAGTCACAGACCTTATCTGGCTTGGAGAGCTGACAGGCCAATATCTGCAAAACATGGCAAGGAGTCTCGGAGAGTCACAAACCAATTAATCGAACTAATTGTCTCCTGCAAACTCTACTCCCCTTTCGCTCCTCTTTTATTTTCTCTGGGGGGGGCATTCATTGTCTACCTGTGGCCTTACTCCCAAGTTGATTCCTGTTATTTAGCTGTTCCCTTTGTCTCTCAACTCTGTGCACACTGGGAACAGGCTCCAGCTGTTTGTCTGCCTCACTGATGCCTGACTCTGAAGGCAACTGATAACTGACATACGGCTCTGGCCCCCACTCTGCCTCCGACACAAAGTCCTCATCAGAGCTTTCTCCAGACTCCAGGACTGGCCCATGTTCCTCCCCAACCTCCTCACTGTCCAAATCTGCTGCCAGCTCCACTGGTGGGCCACAACAGGGAAGAACTTTGGGGTTTGATTTGGGTGGGGAAAACCTTGGGTCCTCCAGAGTCAGGTTTTCTCCAGAAGTGCCAATATGACAATATAATAAATCTGTACTTTGAGGAATATGTCTGCCTTGCAATCTTGATTCTGTTGGGTGTGTTAACTGTAAACCTGACACTACTTTTCTTTAGGACGATATTGGCTACGATTCAATACAGTATATTATATGAAGATAGGCAGCTGATGAAACCAGGGTTAAGTATATAGGCAGCTACCAGTCTAAACACATTACTTTGTATTATTACTATATAATAGTAGAGGTTTCCAACGTTGGTGACTTTTAAGACCTGGCTGGAGAATTCTGGGAGTTCTTTAAGTTGTCAAGGCTGGACACTCCTTGAGTAGATAATGAAAATTATGAACTACAGGATTTAAAATCTTTAATTCTGATTAATAAGAACAACATTACAGCAGTTACTATAGATCATGAATTTTGTGATAGGTCAGTTTTCAGTGTAAAGTGTCATTTAGGTTATATGCTCCTTTTGTCATTTTATATCAGTATTCAGAAATGAGCCTGCTATGTTGACCTATTCAGTTTGATAGTGGAGGAAGATGAAAGCTAGAATTTGCCAAGAAATTCTTGCCATGAATTTTCAAAAATATCACCCAGCATCATTTCCCCCATAACAGTTAGCTAGACTGGCATAAAACTTCAGAATACTAAGAATAGCAAATAAATTTAGAGCCCATGTTGCACTGTGGCATTATTTGTTTGTTTGTTTGTTTGTTTGTTTTGGCTGAGCCTGTTATGTGAACTCAGCCATTCACTTCACACCCAAGAACTACAACAGTCAGTTGTGAATATGCCACATTGAGATATGTGAGCTTGGTCATTGTGGTTTATTCTGCTGAATCCGTTTTACTTATAATGATTAGATGCTGAGAATCAATAATGGGACAGTTTAGAGCAGGGGTCGGCAACCTTAAACATTCAAAGAGCCACAAGGGTCCTAAATGGAAGCCCCTCCTCCCCCACCCCCCGTTCAATTCTGGAGCCTACCAGAAGTCCGGTTCCCCCACCATAGAGTCTCCTCCTAGCACGGCATCCTTTTTTCTCTACTTGTCCTAACCAAAAGCCCTACCAACTGTGGAGCTGACCAGCATCAGGGAGCCACAGCAGAGGGATGAAAGAGCCACATGCGGCTCCAGAGCCACTCGTTGCTAACCCTTGGTTTAGAGGTACAGTGATTAAAAAAATCATCTAGCTGAGAGACACAAAACACTGAGGCAGTGATGTGATCCAGCAGATTCTTATATTGGCTTCACCTCTGATCCTTCGGATTATCTCAATACACTGACTGCAGTGCCCCCGATCTCCAGCACATTGACATACCTCTGTTGGAAAGACCCAACCTCTCCTTCCTTTTTCCTGTGCAATTGGGCAGCTGTACCTACGTTTATTTTAAACAAGGAGGACACAAGATGGCAGTAGCGGTTAAAGCATTGTCTTCCGTGGACGCCTCTCGGCTTTCAGTCCAAGATGAGCTGGACTTCATCTTTTGCTCATTAAAAAACACTTCATTTCGTTCACCTGCCCACCTCCATTCTAGGAAGCTTCGAAGGATGAACTTCTTTACGAATGCAGGGTGGGAGTCCTTTCCCAAAGCCCAGGGAATGCTTTGCTTGTCAAGAGAACACACTGACACTGCGAGATGCAAGACTCCATCATACCAGGGATTAAAAAAAACAAACTGACTTAGTGAGATCACTACAGTGTTATTTCTATGGCTCGTGCCAATCTGTTTAGAGCATTTCTATGTGTCTTTAATGAGGGACACAGTGGCTCAGTGGCTAAGAGGCTGAGCTTGTCGATCAGAAAGTTCAGCAGTTTGAATCCCTAGTGCCGTGTAACAGGGTGAGCTCCCGTTACTTGTCCCAGCTTCTGCCAACCTAGCAGTTCGAAAGCATGTAAAAATGCAAGTAGAAAAATAGGAACCACTTTTGGCGGGAAGGTAAGTGTTCTGTCTGCCTTCGGCATTGAGTCATGCTGGTCACATGACCACGGAGACGTCTTCAGACAGCGCTGGCTCTTCGGCTTTGAAATGGAGATGAGCACGACTAGCATGCACATACACAACCTTTACATTTTATGTGTGTTTATATGGATGTAGGTTACACTGTACGTAACAGAGGTTTAGCCAGATATACATGCATAGGATTAGAATATAGTTCATGAACTGCATTAACTCATGTATTTTTAGGATGCAGGTAGCACCTCCATAACAGTGGTATTTCACCAGTGTTTTCCTTTCTTCCCTTTTTTGAACATTTTGCAAGATAATATTGTGGCTATAATGCCAGGCTATAGTTCATTGATGTCCTAGATTGGTGTCCTTTTAAGTTACTGCTGCACATGTGCCGTCTTTAACTCTGCAGTCTAAGATTAGCAGTCTTATGTTAAGGGAAGAGTGTATATTAGTGGTCTATACTGGTGCACCAATGGTGAAATTTAGCCCATCTACATTTGGAAACAACCCCTTTTTCACGAAACGAGTTGTCTTTGCAGATTGGGCTATGCCAGGGGTCTGCAAAGTCGGCTCTTTTAAGACTGGTGGACTTCAACTCCCAGAGTTCCCCAGCCAGCATAGCTGGCTGGGGAATTCTGGGAGTTGAAGTCCACCAGTCTTAAAAGAGCCGACTTTGCAGACCCCTGGGCTATGCTAAAAAGCTTAGTTTAGTGAGCATGCGACATTGTGTCCCCTTTATGTGCTGAACTTGCATCGAGCATTATGACGTAGGTTCTTGTCCAACTTCTTAATAGGTGTCCTTCTGGTTTTCTAAGGCTTGTAACCAAGGAGTTTTGAAGGCTACAGTACCTGGTTTCTGGCAAGCTTAAATGCCATCCATTTCAGATTTGAATAGCACAGTGAGCCCAGAGTACTTGCTTAAAATGCCACACGTAAGGGGGACAGGCATAAGGTCAGCGTGTGTCCTTTAACCAAGCTTTTTAGTTAGCACGTAGTGCAAAAAATTGCCATTGTGGTAAGAATATCAATGATGAAGTAGATGGGGGTTGAATGGCTTCCTTTAAAAAAAAAAAAAAGCAGATTGTCTCAGAATTTTGCATAGTGCTTGTCCGGCACAGAATTTTTGCAAAGTGTGCCTGGCAAACTCTGAAAAGTTTTGAAAGTGTACAGGAAAATAACCTTCCTTCTAGCCCCTTGAAGTGGAAAATGGACCACTTATTGGCTTCAAAAAAGGAACAACATCCATCTGTCACTATTTTTAAATTGGAGTTGAGAAATGAGTAGGGGCCATAGTAAAATAAAGGGAGGGGTGCTGACAGTGATGATTTATAATGATCCAGGCAATAGTCTTGTTGACCTCTTTTGGCTACAGCTGTCTCAGAAAGAGGGAGCTTATCTCCTGCTGCGTCCCATAAGATCCATCAGCTGAAATATTGGAAAAGTAGAGTAGAGTAAAGTAGGGTAGAGTAGAGAATACTCAATTTTGTAGTAGTGGTTTTGAACCCCTTAGAATAAAATCTGGCTACATATATCTGAGGGACATGGCGGCTCAGTGGCTAAGACGCTGAGCTTGTTGATCAGAAGGTCGGCAATTCATCTGTTCGAATTCCTGGCACCGCGTAATGGGGTGAGCTCACGTTACTTGTCCCAACTTCTGCCAACCTAGCAGTTTGAAAGCACGTAAAAATGTAGGAAAGTAACTTGGGTGGGAAAGTAACAGAGTTCCATGCGCCTTTGGCGTTTAGTCATGCCGGCCACATGACCACGGAGACGTCTTCGGACAGCGCCAGCTCTTCAGCTTTGAAACGGAGATGAGCACCACCCCTAGAGCCGGAAAACGACTAGCACATATGTGCGAGGGGAACCTTTACCTTTTACATACATCTGATGACTCTCAACTGGATGAAATCTATTTGATGCCTTTCAGTAGTCATTCAGGAGGCCCAGCTTGCTCCTGTTGACATAGGTTTATATACTTGAAAAGTATATAAACCTTTAGAAGCTGATTAGGTAGAACATGATAGCCTATTCTAGCAAAGGGATAACAGTGTTGGTTTGTTTTGCACATGTTTGTTGTGAATAAAACATGGATATTCATGACCTGGTAGCGCAGTAATATTGTTGCTAACATTTTTTGAACAGTACACAGATCAAATCAACTGTGGCCGACTGACTGGAAATGGTTTGTCGTCTACTTTTTTTTTAAAAAAGTGATTGATTGATTTAAAGGAAGGATTCCTAGGGTTACTTGTTACAAAGAGTGGAGGAAGTTTTTGTGTAATGTTTACACTCATTAAATAACAGCTTGTGTTTGTTGCTATGATAGATAATGTAATCTTTAACCGTTTCTTTTTTGTCCAGTCCCTTTGCAGTAATATATCAAAAGCAAGGTAAGAACAAGAGAGTTTTGTTTTGCAGCCCAAAATTTAAATTGACCTACTTCTCCATCTAAATTGCATAATTGTGTTTATGGAAGCTTGTCCACTGATTATCCTTAATTTTGCAATTAGATTTACCCCTTTGATAAAAACCGAGCCATTAAACGGGAGCACGTGGCTTGTATAAACTATAAAGCAAATAATAAATCATCGAAGTAACAGTGCCAATTCTACATGACCCTGCAGAAATAAAGCTCATTGTGTTTATTGGAATTGGCAAGAAGTATGTGTTCAAATATGTGTTCTTATTTCTGGAATAAGAAAACCCCTGTTGAGTTAGATTAACAGTTTACCCAGGCCAAAATTCTTTGATAACCAACCAGGCTTCTTCGTGATGCTTGCAAGCAGGATCAGAAAGGCGCAGTTACTGTCTTCTTGCAATTTCCCACCTGTTGGCCGCTGAAAATATACCCTCCATGTCAGGGCATCAAAAATTGCCACCAACATATGGCAGGATTGGTTTGTGAGAGGGACACAGTGGCTCAGTGGCTAAGACGCTGAACTTGTCGATCAGAAAGGTGGGCAGTTCAGTGGTTCAAATCCCTAGCGCCGGGTAGTGGAGTGAGCTCCTGTTACTTGTCCCAGCTTCTGCCAATCTAGCAGTTCGAAAGCACATAAACATGCAAATAGAAAAATAGGAACCAGCTTTGGTGGGAAGGTAAGAGTGTTCTATGTGCCTTTGGCATTTAGTCATGCCAATCACATGATCGGAGAGACATCTTTGGACAGTGCTGGCTCTTTGGCTTTGAAACGGAGATGAGCACCACCCCTAGAGTCAGGAATCACTAGGACATACAATACAATACAATACTATACAATAGCAGAGTTGGAAGGGACCTTGTAGGTCTTCTAGTCCAGCCCCCTGCGTGGGCAGGAACCTTATACCATTTCAGACAAATGGGTATCTAACATCTTTTTAAAGACTTCCAGGGTTGGGGCATTCACAACTTCTGGAGGCAAGCTGTTCCAGAGGTTAATTGTTCTAACTCTCAGGAAATTTCTCCTTAGTTCTAAGTTGCTTCTCTCCTTGATTAGTTTCCACCCATTGCTTCTTGTCCTGCCCCCAGGTGCCTTGGAGAATAGTTTGACTCCCTCTTCTTTGTGGCAGCCCCTGAGATATCGGAACACTGCTATCATGTCTCCCCTGGTCCTTCTCTTCATCAAACTAGACATACCCAGCTCCTGCAACCGTTCTTCATATGTTTTAGTCTCCAGTTCCCTAATCATCTTGGTTGCTCTTCTCTGCACTCTTTCCAGAGTCTCCACGTCTTTTCTACATCGTGGCGACCAAAACTGTATGCAGTATTCCAAGTGTGGCCTTACCAAGGAACTATACAGTGGCATTAACACTTCACGTGATCTAGATTCTATCCCTCTGTTATTATTTTTTTGGAGAATAGTTTGACTCCCTCTTCTTTGTGGCACCCTCTGAGATATATGTATGAGGGGATGTATGAGGGGAACCTTTACCTTAAAAGATGGCTAGGACTAGTGGTGAAGGCATCAGGCAAGAAACCAGGAGATGGATGAGTTCTAGTTCTACCTTAGGTGCTGTAGAAAGTTAGCACCCCCCTCTCCTAAAATGAAATATTTTGAGAAATATTAAAGAGGCAGAATATTATATTTCTTTAAAGGAGAAGCATGCTCTTGGAAAGCAGCCCCCACCTTTCTTAATAGTCCCAGCAGGACTGGGCCAGCCTATCTGCAAGACAAAAGACCTTCAGCCTCAGGGTGGTGGGATTAGCCCTCACTCAAGAGCCAAACCAGGACAAAGCCACTAAGAAACAATAGGAATTGCCCAACATCCTTTCAGAACACGAGCCTCTTCATTACATCATCACCCTCTAAGTTTCAACCAAACCTGGGAGACCAGACAACCTCAGCTATGACTATGCATAGCCCCATGGAATTCTGACAGCAGCCAATACTCTACATGCTCTTGCCACAGAAACAGGAAGCTCAAGGGCAGGGCCCAAGAGAAGGTATAAATTACCCTCACTCTCCATTCCATGTGTTCAGCTGCACCAGGACCATGTGCTTGATGGTTCTGCTCTATTAAAAAATCTTTCCAATCAGCCTCCATGTTTCCAGTGTCTTTCTTCCCACTTGGAAACTGAACCTGATGGATATTTGTCCAATAGCACAAAGCCAGCCGGGTGACCTTGAGCCACTCACAGACACTAAGATTTGGGAAGAAGGCAATAGCAAAACATTACTGAAGTCTTGGCTAGTCCAGGAAGTCATCAGGATCAAGATTGACTCAAAGGAACCACAAAGAAAAATAAATCTCCTGCCACGTAGAGTTGTCTGATTTTTTTTTGCTATCAGCATTGCAGCTCTAACTGAACTTGGGGTGATCATCGTGTGTTGACGTAGTCCATATTTAAACCATTTGAAGCAGTGGTGGGACTTACTTACCTTCCCTACCGGTTAACAAATGTGAGTGTGTGTGCAGGAGGTTGTGCATGGCATGAGGGCAGGGGGACGGAGCCTCTCGCAGCCACCGCTACCGGTTCGCCTGAACTGGAGAGGACCAGCTGAATAGCACCTCTGATCTGAAAGCAGTGAATATGATTGCAAGTAAACACCAGAGATGATAGATTTTCAGACTGTGCTCTAGTGTACTGCAAGGAAACAGACTGGGCTTGAGAAAGAGCTCAACCTTTCTTACTCTGCCTTATGGGAAGGAAAACAGAAGTGTGTGCATGTGCATTTGTGTGTGTTGGACTGGTTTTGATGGTTGCGATAGCTTTTGTTATGCTCGGTGACAACCCTGCAGAGATCCGATATAATCTCAGTAGAAACAGCTCCATGGCTGAGAGACACCTAGCTTACATATTTGCGATGTTTTACATATCTGTGGAACCCTCACAATGAATTTTCTGCATATTTTCTTTTACTTTAGCTAAATGCATTGCACTCTATTTTTTTGATGAGCTGAATAGGAAGAGAAGCTATTAAAAGGCGAGGAACAAAGAAATGCAACCCCTGACCCTGATAACTTAGTTCTCATATAATAATTACAATAGGGAAAAGTATGCCTATTCCTAATCATTGGTTTAAGAAACTTAAACTACAAAAGGCTCATTGTAAGAGTGGTGGAACATTTTACATCTAATCATCCGTTTTATTAATTTATTCAATTTATCCATAGCGTCTGTGCTGGCCTAGTAACTGAAGGTAGTAACATCCTCAAGAGAGGAAAAGATAGGGACCTTAGAGGTGTAATGGAAATCGGACTTGCTAGTTTGCTTTTTATGAAATAATGGATGGTTTGGTTAAAAGCATCCATGACATTTTTGCAAAAATTCCAGATTTGTTCCAACAAGCTGTTGATAAAGAGAATCAGAAGAAGAAATAGCAGTAGCCTTTAGATTTACCTTGTTTCCCTGAAAATAAGACCCAGTTAAGGTCATCAGCTAGATCAGGGGTCTCCAACCTTTGCAACTTTAAGTCTGAAGGACTTCAGCTCCCAGCAAAGCTGGCTGGAGAAGTCTGGGAGCTGAAGTCCTTCAGACTTAAAGTTGCAAAGGTTGGAGACCCCTGCTTTAACAGATGAGAAAAAGGTATGGATCCTTTCTCAAAAACATGTGTTTAAGTGCATACACTAAAACAAACTTTTAGTTGTTCTTCTTAAATCCTAATTCATAATTTTGCCTTTGAGTCTGCTTTTGACTCATGGTCTAGACTGCTCCTCCTGCAATTTTCTAGGCAGGGTTTCATAAATATTGGTCACTGCCCTCTTCCTAGTGGAAGCGAATGAAGAGAAGAGAAAGGGAGTAGCCCCTTGTTATCCAGCCAGCTTCCATCCCTAAGGCAGGACTGGAACTCACGGCCTCCCAGTTTCTAGCCTGATGCTTTAACCACTATATTAAACTGGCGCTCAAGTTCATAGACCCCTTGAAAGCTAGAGGGTGAAGAACCGCTGCTGTAGCGGATGAATTCTTGACCCATTCCTTTTGACTTCTCCTCGGTGCTGGAGCAGTTTGGTGAAGTGAACAGATGCCTTCTGCCTGATTTCCTGTGGTGAATAAATAAACAGTCCGAACTGTTGGGATGCAGGATTTATTAACCTAGACTGGGAAGATGAATACTTGGCTACTTCAAAATCAAGGGGGTAGTAATGTTGTTAGAGGTGATTGTGGGCTTGGCAGCCCACCAGCCTTTAGAATCCTAGCTGACAGTGGTGGGTTTCAATTTTTTTTAGAACCTACTCTGTAGGTGTGGCCAATTTTGTGGGCGTGGCTTGGCAGTCATGTGACAGGGTGGGAGTGGCCACCTTTTAAAATGTGGTGAAACTCATTTAACAACGCTCTTGCTTAGCAACCAAAATTTTGGACTCAATTGTGATGATAAATTCTTTCTTTCTTTCTTTCTTTCTTTCTTTCTTTCTTTCTTTCTTTCTTTCTTTCTTTCTTTCTTTCTTTCTTTCTTTCTTTCTTTCTTTCTTTCCTTCCTTCCTTCCTTCCTTCCTCCTTTCCTTTCCTTTCCTTTCCTTTCCTTTCCTTCCTGTTGGGTCACTGGCAGCGGCAGGCCAGATTTGCTTCAAGATACACCGGTGGAACCCCCTCTCACCGGTTCTCTAACTTTCACCAACCGGCTCTCGCGAGTAGGTGCGAGCCTGCAGAAACCCACCACTGCTAGCTGAGTAATTGCATTAACTGAGATTATTAGAAGCAATTTCACATCAAACATACAGTGGATAGAGGTGTGCTTGGTGCTCTCTGAGCTTTCTTTCTTTCTTGCAGACGTCTCGTTACCCTAACTAGGTAACATCATCAGTGCTAGTAAGGAATGCTCATTGTGGTCAGTTTATATTCTGGTGACTTGCCTGTCTGTGTGGATCTGTGTGGTCTTAAGGATTCTTCGGTTGGGCTGTTTACTGAGGGCTCTTTGGCAGTTGCAGGACTGAGGTGTTGTTTACTTGATTGTTGGCTTGAAGTTAACCTTGGAGTTAATCGATGTCAGGGGTCCCCAGCCTTTCAGACCGCAGAGACCACTAAATTCATAATTTTAAATCCTGCAGACCACTAATATGAATTTTTAAAAAAGATAGATAGTATTTAGAGCAATATAGAAAAAGCGAATAATTTTTCTGAGGACCACCAGTTGGTGACAGCTGATCTATGGTGATCTGGGTGCTGATTCCTGGTGGAGAGATGCTGGAGTCTTTTTGTTCTCTTTTGGGATGGTTGATTGTCTCTTTTGCCTAGTCTGTAGATCAGGGATTCCCAAACTTGGCAACTTGAAGACTTGTGGACTTCAACTCCCAGAATTCTCCAGCCAGCTCTGGTGAGATTCGAACTGCCAAATTACAGACAGCCGGCAGTCAGCAGCTCTGCTGGCTGGAGAATTCTGGGAGTTGAAGTCCACAAGTCTTCAAGTTGCCAAGTTTGGGAACCCCTGCTGTAGGTCTATGTGTCTATTGATGGCTGACTTGTCAGAGTACCAGGCTTCTCGAAATTGGCATTTTTGGACTTGGCCTAGTCTAGGATTAACTCCAAGGTTAATGTCAGACCTACAACGAAGTAAACTACAGTTGATCTTAGCCAAAAGGCCGAGAAGCGAAGTAAACAATACCCCAATCAAGGAACTACCAAAGAGCCATCAGTAAACAGCCCAACCAAAGAATCCCTAAGACTGCCCCCACCCACACAGACAGGCAAGTCACCAGAATATAAAGTGTCAGCAATCTCCTTACTATGGTAGCACTGATGATGTTACCTAGTTGGGTAATGAAACGTCTGCAAGAAAACAAGCAAGCTCAGAGAGCACCAAGGACCCCTCATTTCAAAACTGAGCTACAAATATTCTCCTTTATTGATACAATGGATATTTGGTAGCCAGGTCATGCTGAAAAACAGTTTGTGAAAATCCATTTAAAGTTATTATCGGCTTTTGGAGCAAGGGGAGAACCATGGAGGAGAAAGATGAGGAAGAGAAGGAAAAGGAGTCCATTCATTCATGTCCGACTCTTGGTGATTCTATGGTTCTCTCCACATCTTCCAATCTTGCATTACTTAAAAATAATTAATAATTAACCAAGTATTAATAATACTCAGAGAGAGCAGAAGAGAAGAGAAAGACCTGAAGAAAAAAATAACAAAACACAAAGACCTGAAAATAGAATTGGAATGACTGTGACAAAAGGAAGTAAAGATAGCACCAAGAGTAATAATTAATTAGTAATAATTGGGTGCAATCGAAAAACATCTGGAGCACCACTTGAACGCCACTCGCATTGACAAAATCACCACCAATCAATTGCAAAAAGCAGCTTTACTTGGAGGAGTTTACATCCTGCGCTGGTACCTTTAACACCTTCGAACAACAATATCTGTCTGTCCCAGGTCCTTAGGAAGGAAGGACTCAATATGCAGATAAAAATGCCAAATCCAGCCTGAACATCTGACTGACTGGATGGAGTTATTTCTGAATTGGACGTCTTGTAAATAATGTTGGTTTGGTCTTGGCATCCCTGACCTCTTTGAAAGCAATCTCTGTTTGAAGAGTTGTCTAGCACAAATACAGTTTAAAAAGCACAGAAGCTTATTTTCTCTGACAGCGGAAAACATGAAGGTAAATATCGCCAGAAAAGCACAACCCAAAACAATACTCTCTTTTCTGATAACAAGTCATTAAATTTAGTTTTTAGTCTTCAACATCCTCACTTAAAACAGATTTGAATTATTATTATTATTTTTTGCTGCAAAGGAAGGAAAGGAAATTCTTCTTGGATTACCCTGATATGAAACATAATTTTTCCTTTTTCAAGCCTTGTTAAGCCTCTTGTTAAATGTCCCTTCAAAATCATGTTTCAAGTAGTTAAGTAGTATGAAATGGAGAGATTTGGGACTGAAGTGTCACCTGGGAAAAATAGAGGACACTAATCCCTAAAGATTATGGAAATTGCAGGAATTGACCTGAGAAGGTACAGAATTAAAAGCTCCACTGTTCTGATAGGTTTGATCTCCTCCAACATGTAGCCTTCCCTTTGAATTGCAAACAAAAGTCCTTTTTTGTCATCAGAAAATGCCAGTGAGAACTTCAAAGTAAAGTCTACTTTAATAAAAAATAGACAGTCTGTATTAATTCATGAAAAAATAAAATCCAAAACTCATAGTTTAGCATTACATTCAGGGAGATTCCACCAGAATTCCTTAGGAAAGTTTGCAGAAATTTGAAGAGCTTCTTGGTTACTATCTTCCTTTTCTAGAACAGCAGACCTGTGAAGCTCTCTAGGAAGAGAGCAACCGATTGTAAAGGAACTAGTAGAAAGCAAAAAAAAAAGCTTGAGAGGTAGAGCCAATTTGGTCTCTAGCGGTTAAGGCACCAGGCCAGAAAGTGGGAGACTGTGAATTCTAGTCCCCCCCTTAGCTGTGAAAGCCAGCTGGTTGACTTGGGCCAGTCACTTTCTCAGCCCAACCCATCTCACAGGATTGTTTTTATGAGGAAAACAGGAGGAGGCAGGTGGGTTGGATCTGTTTGCTTTGAGTTATTATTGTAAAAAACAATAAAGGCAGAGAAGGAAGGAAGGAAGGAAGGAAGAAAGAAAAAGAAAGAGAGAGAGAGAGAGAAAGAAATAAAGAGAGAGAGAAAAAAAGAGAAAAAAAGAGAAAGAAAGGAAAGAAAGAAAAAAAGAAAGAGGCTTTCAAGATTCTATAACAATGAAACATATTCCTGAAATTTCTGCTTGTTCCTGTTTCTTGACCTTGCCTACCTTGAAGGGTTTATGATAGTGCAAGGCTCTGTCTCGTTCTCTAAAGCTATCAAGTCTTGGCTGTCTCAACAGGCGTGTGAGCGCTGTTCTTGTTGCAACACAGAACAAAACATAGACATTTCCTGTATTGGAAAGAATTCCAGATGACATGCTTTGCATGCCTTCCCTATCTTGTTTGAGCAAGCAGTAATGGGCAAGTCACATGTCAGGCTAAGCAAAATAATAATAATATATGAACAAAACCACCTAGCTAAGGTCAGGGAGCTATAGCTTTCATACATTAAAAAAATAATAATTAAACTGGCATCAAAGAGTTGCAAAGAATGTGGTTGGTCCTTTTTCCCTTTATTGAAGTAGGTGGAGGGCCAACCTGCTTTTTATAGGAGAGCTTAAGAGTCAGATGAACCGATCACATGTTTAGTCTCATAAACCCTCAAAGTTAGTCTCTTAAACCCTCAAAATGCTTCTGTGGAATCTAATGTCAGACAGACTTGTTGGATAAACATGGAACAGACATCAACCTTCAAGGTTGGAAAAATAATGGTCAAGAATTCATTGATTCAGAGGTGGGAGAAATAACTCTGGATTTAAACATTCACATAGTCTCTCTCTCTCTCTCTCTCTCTCTCTCTGACTGATTTTCTGTGCATACACAACCTCTTTCATAACTATGATAAAAGCTACTTAGCTATCCATGTTGTGACCTTGAAACCTCTGCAGTTTGCTGCTGCATTCATGGCTGAGCTTTCTGGAGGCATAAGATTTATTGCTGGGTCGAGTACAAAATCTGAAAGCTCTAAAAACAGCAAAATGTTTGCTCCTAGCTACCCCATGATTTCTCTGAAGCCCCTAAGGATATATTAGCTTGCTCTATCCATTTCTCTCTCTCTCTCTCTCTCTCTCTCTCTCTCTCTCTCTCTCTCTCTCTCTCTCTCTCTCTCTCTCTCTCTCTCTCTCTATCTATCTATCTATCTATCTATCTATCTATCTATCTGACTTATTTTGAAGATAAGCTTACTCTGTTGAGATTCTTAGCCATTGAGCTCCTGGAACCATTATTTTCACTCCTGAAGCCTCTCAGTTGCTCTTACCTACCCATCTCCTGTTCATTGTGTAATGTGATATTATCTCATTCTGTATACATACTTTCTCCTCCTCAAAATAGTAACGGTAGCTGGTACAGAGTCCAGAGGGGCTGGATCAATAGAAACCAGTGCTAGTTCTAAAGAGGATTGCATTTCAGAAAACCATCGTCCCCATTTCCCAATTTGACTTAAGAATCAAACGGAAGCATATCTGGAGCAGACTATAAATCACCAAGCGCCATTCCCTTAGGGATCTTATGAGAATAATGTACTTCTCAGAACACAACGTAATTCTTTATTTCCCAGTGTTCTTTCCATGTCGCTTAAATCTTCAAAGGGGTTTCTTTACATCAGATGGAAGGGTAAGATCTCTCTCAATAAGGCAGAACTACAGGACGGCTAAACTAAAGAACTAAAGAACTTACTATCAAAGTCTTGAGAGTGAGCCAAGAACATTCTTCTCTGTATTCTACGCAGGTAGCCCTCAACTTACGACCACAGTTGAACAACATTGTGAGAAATTTGTTAAGTGAGTTTTACGACTTTTCATTTGTTGACTGAATCACTGCAGTTGTTAAATTAGTAACACGGTTGTTAAGTGAATCTGGTTTTCTCACTGACTTTGCTTTACTTTACTTTACTTTACTTTATTCAAATTTCTATACCGCCCTATCTCCCTTGTGGGGACTCAGGGCGGTGCACAGAAGAGATAAAAACAAGCAACAACATATAAATACAGGCCAAAATAAGATTAAATTAATAAACCTGTGCTAAAATTATTAAAAGCTATTAAAAACTATTTAAAACATTATTTAAAAATTGAATCATAAAATCTATGACTGCTTGTCAGAAGGTTGCAAAAGGGAGCCACATGGCCCTGAGAAACGGCAACCATCATAAATGTGAGCCAGTCGTCAAGTATCGGAATGTGAATGATGTGACCATGGGGATGCTTCAACAGTCAAAAATATGAAAAATGGTCATGTCACTTTTTCAGTACTGTTGTAACTTTGAATGGTCACTAAATGAACTGTTGTAAGTCAAGGGCTACCTGTAATTCGCCTCCTACCACCTCCCTCCCTTCAACCTGTCTGCTCCCACAGAGAGGGCCTCCTCAGGGTACCGTCGGCCAGGCAATGCCGGCTGGCGACTCCCAGGGGGAGAGCCTTCTCTGTGGCAGCCCCCGCCCTCTGGAACGACCTACCCCACCGTCCTACGTACAACCATGGACCTGCGCCTCTTCCGCCGGATTCCGGCCTGGCGTAGTTTTTAAATTTGGCTTTTAAATAGGGGTTTTTATTGTGATTTTAGTACAGGCGTTTAGTTTAATTTATTTTTAAGATGTTCTATGGTATTTGTTGTTTGTTGTTGTTTTTATCAGTGCCTGTTCACCGCCCTGAGTCCCGCAAGGGAGATAGGGCGGTATATAAATACGAATAAAACTAAAAACTAATTCTGCAATTCCATCTTGGGCTTTCTGGAGAAGAGAAAGGGAGAATGTGGACACTTTTCTTAAGTCAAGGACGTCCTTTTTTTGAAACCTGAAAGACAGACAGGGGAAAGAAATGAAATGAAAGATAATATTGCAATTATTTTTAGGTAAAGGTTCCCTTTGCACATATGTGCTAGTCGTTCCTGACTCTAGGGGTGGTGCTCATCTCCGTTTCAAAGCCAAAGAGCCAGCGCTGTCTCTGTGGTCATGTGGCCGGCATGACTAAACGCCGAAGGCACACGGAACGCTGTTCCCTTCCCACCAAAGGTGGTTCCTATTTTTCTACTTGCATTTTTACATGCTTTCGAAATGCTAGGTTGGCAGAAGCTGGGACAAGTAACAGGAGCTCACTCAGTTACGCAGAGCTAGGGATTCAAACCGCTGAACTGCTGACCTTTCTGATTGACAAGCTCAGCGTCTTAGCCACTGAACCACCTCATCCCTCATACAATTACTTTTTTCAATAGCAAAAAAAAGAAAAAGAACCCAGTTCCCCCACTCCTTCTCTCATAGTCCTTCTGCTGTGCAGTTCCTCTTACATGAGCCATTTTTAATTCATTGGACCACTAGCTTTATCTTCGATAGAAGTTAGAAATCTCTTGAAGAGGCAGAAGTAGAAATGTTGTTCAAAGTTAGGCGAGGAAATGGATTTTAGGAAGTCAAATAAAAAGTTCACTCCATCAGCTGCTGAAGGAATTCAAGGGAAGAGACATTGTGTTATTTAATTGCAAACAAAAACACCCAACATAGACTGTCTTAGATGTGGGACGAATGCCGCATCAAGTCAATACAATAATTGTGTTGAAGCAATTGTCAAGGAAGTGGGTGGCCCATGGCTTTCAGCAGCGAAAAGTAAGGCATTTGTCAAAGCAAAAACTGTATTTACCGTGGGTAGGGAAATATGGTTAAATTGACATTTTGTATGAAAGTTGACCTCCTTCGTTACTTGTGATAAATGGAATAAGAGCGAAAGAAGCACAGATGAAAATACTATTAATGACTCTGTGGGTTGGAAAATTGTTCAGGAAAAGGAAAGTTGGCTAACAGTAAAACTAAGAAGCAGATGAGAGATTTTGATGACCCTCCTAGACTTAAATTCCATTTGGCCAAGACTCCCTCCAGGAAAGAAGGCCTTTTTCAGTGCCATTGTGACTTAGAACGGTCAGTAAATGAACGGTTGTAAGTCAAGATCTACCTGTACGTGGAAGTTTTGGCAGAGGCAGCACCCAACTGATGAACTTTCGAGCAATCCTCCCTCCCTCTTCTTTTGCAGCTCTGCACTGATGGCAGATGTTTCGTATTAGCATTATTTAGACATTAAGAGCCTTATAATTGGAGATGTAACATGTGTCCTCATCACAGTTGACCTTATTTATGGAAGGGTATTGGCATCTGAATGTCAAATTTGCATGTGCAACTTTTATTCCCCCCTAATAACCACTTTAGTATGCAAATGAGCCCAAGGGTTGCAAAAGAATGAGAATAAATAAAATAGTTACTTTGATCATCTCTGGAAAAATTTGGACTCATTGGGCACGGCGGGGGGAGGGAGGGAGGGAGGGCAGGGGAGACAGAGCCAAGATTAAAACCTGCCGTTTAACAAGCAGGAGGTTGAAGGTGAAGGAGATATTTACGGATATGAATTCTGAATGGTAAGCAGATTAATAAGTACACAGAACCTTCAGGGAAAGTACCTATACTTTGCAGTTCTGCCCTCAGGCATAAAAAAGGAGATGCAGGATTATACAACGGAGTGCTTTGAGTGTGCATTGTGAATCTGTGAGCCCTCTACTCAGACCCTGGGTTGTGGGTTGGACAGTTTCACAGACAACGTATGCTGTTTCGAAGTAAGAACTGGGAGATCACCTGCTTGCTGTCAGGGTTCCAACAGGATGTCCTAATTAAATCATGAGCCTCGAGCCAAGCTTCAAAAGAAATCCAGTTATTTATTAGGAGCTCTGGAATGTATTTCTGTTTATGGCTGCTGTGCTCTTTGGTTGGTTTCCTATCCCACTTGCCTATGGCAACTCAAGAACAGGCAAGGGATGGTTTGTGAGTTGACATTCGGCTCCCGTCACTTTCTGAAGGCGACCTGTGCAAAGCCAAAACAATTTGAATACAGGTATAGATTTTAGGGTTGCCACCCCGACCCCAGGCTTGTTTAGGTTGTCTGCGTGGAATTTGGCTATGAGGTGGTCAGCCTGGATGTTCCTACTCTTTACCCAAGATGCCTCTGATAAGGGGTAACCCTTCCACTTAATTAAGTATTGGAGTTCTCTCCTATGCCGCCTCCAGTCGAGGATTCACTGCACCTCGTAATGAGTTTGACCCCCTATGACTGCTTAGACTCTGTTTACCTAACATGCTAATTGTAAAGGTCAGTTAATGAGCACATGTCCCTTCCTGTCAAGATGCTCTCATGGTTTGCCATGCCATGTGGACTTGAAACAGTTGACTTCTTAGAAGTCTACCAGTCAGGCTAGACTTTACACTGGAACCTGGTCATACTAGAGAACTCTGAAATGGGCCGTATGGGATCTGAATGGCATAATGTAATGTGGGCATTAATTACAAATATATACCTTGTAGGGACCTACAGCATGAGTGTTTGAACTAATGCTCCCACTCCTTCAATGTTGGAAGACCACATTAGGGATAAATAGTCATGGGGGAAAAATATCTGCAGGATCTCTAAAGTCCATACCAATTTGATGGCACATAATCAATTTTTCAGAGCTCTGTCTGTCTCGATGGTTATCAATGTGTCTGCCTTACGACACCATAGCTTATCTCAGCTTTCTTCCTACGCTTCCTAAGGAAACAGCTCTTTGCTAGCTCTCTGGAACTTTTTACAAAGTAAATAGTTGAAACTCATTCAGTTAACTCTAAGAAACATGTCCAGAAAACATCTGGCAAGCCTTTGTTTTCCCCACCACTTAAGTTCAGATAAAGAAAATATATACTTCCTTTTATTTGATTTTAATGAAACCATGTCAGGCTATAGTTCTAGTTGCACTTGCTGCACAAAAGATTCGTCTAAATGATGTGGAAATGATAGGAGGTGCGTGGGGCTGGGGTAGAATTAAAGCCTCCATTTTTTAATTATATTTTAATTTTTTAAAGTTTATCTTTTTAATTTTTAATCTTAATGGATATAACAGCCTGCAGCTACAACAATTTAACAAATATGCACAAAATTAGAACCGGGTGAGCATCTAGACTCAAATAAAGGACTGAAGGGGATGGGAGAAAAAGCAGAAGATGGGAAAAGATGGGAAAAAAGGAGCATGAAGATCTAGAAAAGAAGAAAAGGAAAAGGTGATAGGATGGCATACAAATTCAGCATGAGGCACAGATTGGAACAGTCAGTGGCAAGATGGTTATAGCACTTAGACTTATATACCGCTTCACAGTGCTCCACAGCCCTCTCTAAGCTGTTTACAGAGTCAGCATATTGACCACAACAATCTGGCTCCTCATTTTACCCATCTCGTTTCAAGGTTTTAGTGACCATCTTTAAAGCGCTCCATGGCAGCGGGCCTGGTTATTTGCAGGACCGCCTTCTACCACATACCTCCATTCGACCTGTCCGCTCCCACAGGGAGGGCCTCCTTAGGGTGCCGTCTGCCGGACAATGCCAGCTGGCGACGCCCAGGGGAAGAGCCTTCTCTATGGCAGGCCCCGCCCTCTGGAATGACCTCCCCCCAGACCTTCGTACTATCAGTGACCTTTGCCTCTTCCGCCGGACACTGAAAACATATTTCTTCCATATGGCCGGCCTGGCATAGCTGCTATAGCTATGCTATTTTTAGAGTTGGGTTTTAAATTAAATTGTTCTTTTAGCACGGGCTAAATTATTTAATCTTAGTTTTAACTTTTGTAGAATTTTGTATTGTTGTATTTTTAGATTTTTAATTCCTGTGCGCCGCCCTGAGTCCCATTTTGGGGAGATAGGGCAGGATAGAAATCCAATAAATAATAAAAATAATAATAATCTCGGAAGGATGGAAGACTGAGTCAACCTTGAACCAGTCAGAATCAAACTGCTGGCAGTGGGCAGAGTTAATCAGAGTTAATCTGCAATAGCAATAGCACTTAGACTTATATACCACTTCACAGTCCTTTACAGCCCTCTAAGTGGTTTACAGAGTCAGCATATTGACCCATCTGGGTCAGCATATTGACCCATCTGGGACCTCACCTTACCGACCTTAGAAAGGATGAAAGGCTGAGTCAACCTTGAGCTGGTGAGATTCGAACTGCCAAACTTCTGGCAGCTGATGGTCAACAGAAGTAGCCTGCATTCTAACCACCACGCCACCACGGTTCTCACAGTGGCAAGATACTTCTTAAGAAACGATGAACATCCTATCATTGTAACCTTTTAAGACAGGGGTCCCCAACCCCCGGGCCGCGGACCGGTGCCGGTCCGTGGCTGGATAGGAGCCGGGCCGCAGGGCTGGAGAGGAGGAGAACAACCAAGTTGAGAGGAGGAGAACAACCAGCCCCCTAGGCAGAGCGCGCGGGAGATCGCAGGCGGGGCTTTTCGCGCGGTTGGGGTGAGCCTCTTCCTCCACCTTTGTCGACGGTGGGACTCCTGCGCGCCGCAGCAAAACAGCCCGCGGATTCCCTTCCTCCCTGCCCCCCCAGAGCTTCCCCAACCGGCATGCCACCCACTCGTCTTTTTCCAGGAGCTGCGGAGGTTCCTCCCCCCCACCCCCACCCCACGGAGCCTTCTCAGCTCCTGGAAGGAGCCTGACCGAGCGCACGAGGGACCAAGTGCGGCAGCGGCCGCCCAGGCGGGGCAGGCTAAGGCTAGTGAGCGAGTCGGTTGGGGGGGGGGACGGGACGACGACAGACTGACAGAGAGGCATAGACACAGAGAGAAACAGGGTGGGAGGGAATCAGAGAGAGTGACACACACACACACAGAGGGAGGGAGGGAGAGAAAGATAGACAGAGGCACTGAATGAGTGATTAAGTGCCTGAATGCGAGACAGACAGACACACACACACACACAGAGTGGCAGAGATGGGCAGACGAAGGAGAGAGAGACAGAAAGAGAAAGAGAGAAAGAGAAAGAAAGAAAAAGAAAGTGGGAGAGAGAGAAAGTAAGAGAGAGAGAAAGAAAGACAAACAGAAAAAGAAAGAAAGAGACAAAGGAAAGAAAGAGAAAAAGAAAGAGAAAGAGAGGGAAAGAAAGAAAAAGAGACAGAAAGAGAAAGAAAGAGAGGGAGAGAGAAAGAGGGAAAGAGAAAGAGAAAGAAATAGAGAGAGAAAGAGGGAAAGAAAGAAAAAATGAGAGAGAGAAAGAGAGAGAAAGAGAAAGAAAGAAAGAAAGAGAAAGAGAAAGAAAGAAAGAGAGAGAGAGAGAAAGAAAGAGGGAAGGAAAGAGAGAGAGAAAGAGAGGGAAAGAAAGAAAAAGAGACAGAAAGAGAAAGAAAGAGAGGGAGAGAGAAAGAGGGAAAGAGAAAGAGAGAAAGAGAAAGAAATAAAGAGAGAGAGAAAGAGGGAAAGAAAGAAAAAATGAGAGAGAAAGAAAGAGAGAGAAAGAGAAAGAAAGAAAGAAAGAAAGAAAGAAAGAGAAAGAGAAAGAAAGAAAGAAAGAGAGAGAAAGAGAAAGAAAGAGGGAAGGAAAGAGAGAGAGAAAGAGAGAGAGAGAGAGAAAGAAAGACAGAAGGAAAGAAAGAAAAAGCAAGAGAGAGAGAGAGAGAGAGAACTTATGACCACAATTGAGCCCAAAAGTTTGGTTGCTAACCAAGACCATTGCTAAGTGAGTTTCACATTTTCCAAATTGGCCACGCCCACCCAGTCACATGACTGCTGAGCCACTCAGCCGGTCCGCAGAGTTTTCTTTAAAATGAAACCGGTCCCTGGTGCAAAAAAGGTTGGGGACCCCTGTTTTAAGATTCTCATTTATCTATCTACTGTATCTGTCTGTCTGTCTATCCATCCATCTAGAGGAGAAGCAGATGCAATGACACCACAGGAGGGATCAGAAGTGTGATGATGAGGATGATATCCATTCAGTTGTGTGTGACTCTCGATGATTCTATGGGTCAGGTCTCTCCCCGTCTTTTGATCTTGTACTGCTTCTTTGAAGTTCATCTGTGCTCTGCGTGGTGTCAGCTTTGATGGTGTCCAGGCACTGTGTCCTTTGATGGTCTGGTTTCCTTTTATGGCTAACTCTTCCTAGCATAATTGCTTTCTCCAATGAATTGCCTTCCATGACATGGCCAAAGCAAGCGAGAATGCAGGTTTGTGATTTTGTAGAAGTGTCGTAGCTTGGTCCTTTTTCATTGTGTGGGATTGGTTTTGAAGTGCTTTAATTCTACGCAAATCTTTGGAAGGTGACCTGTGGCTGCCACTTAAACCTACGTAGGTGAGCTGCCCTCCTCCAGTCCAACTGGCAGAAACCAGGACGCTCAATTGCTTGCAGCCTTAGATGGAAAAGCACATCTGAAGTGAGCTCAGGATGCTTGTTGTCTCCTTTCCCTGACCGGCACATAATTTCCTGTGTGCTGATTTCTTATCCTTGAGCATGAACACATGGGAGTTGCAAGTCAAGTGGCCTTTTACATTTCTCTAAGGTACCTTGGCTGGGATGAATATAGCAGAGAGAGGGGGGGCGGGGGGAGGGAAACAGCACTGTACAAAATTAGATTTTTCTGCCACCAGACCTGAACTACAGTTACTCGGAGAAGCCATCCGTGATCAACCTGTGGATTGTTTGCCCGGACCTGTTTCTTGATGTTCCAAAGCCTTTCCCCCCACTGTTGAAATTCAATGGCAAACTGTAAAATTTTGGTAGGGCAATTTCTGTAGAATGTATATATTAAAAGCAAGCCCGAGTAAATCCAATAAGACTTTATCCATTTGACTTTTAAAAAAAAATCACTTACAAGAAATGGGGGTGAGGGTTGGGGCCATAGAGCCTTATGAAAAGATCTACCCTGTGTTAGAAACCCTAGTATCTCTCACTAATTGGATGCAACGGTTACATTTTTGTAATGGTAGACACAGACTATTGCAGACCTAGCAGTTAAGCCAATAGGCTTGTTGACTGTAAGGTAGGCAGTTTGAGACCAGGAGTGGGTTCCTGTACCAGTTGGTACTGGTTCTCTGTGTCTGTGCTTTGCTTGTGCACTGAGCTATAGCATCCCTTGATTGACTGCTAAAAGCTTAAGCCTACTGAAGAAGGCACACATCGATTATGTATTGATCAGTCCTACGTTTTCCAATAGTTGACACAGGGTAATCCATTTTCTACAGCTTTTTTTTATTAGATTTGTGTCTGGCTTGATTAAATCCTACATAGTGACTTGATTGCGTAATGATAGCCCTTTGAGACAACATGATACCCATCACAGAATGTCTGATATACAGGTAGTCCTCAAGTTACGACCACAACTGAGCCCCAAATTTATGTTGCTAAGTGAAACATTTATTAAGTGAGTTTTGCCCCATTTTAGGACTTTTCTTGCCACGGTTGCTAAGTGAATCTGGATTGCCCATTGATTTTGCTTGTCAGAAGGTTGCAAAAACTGATCACATGGCCCCAGGGCACTGCGACCGTCATAAATATGAACCAGTTGCCAAGCACCTGAATTTTGATCAGGGATGCCACAGTGGTCGTAAGTGTGAAAACTGCTGTAACTCAAGGACCACCTATACTTTTCTAAGGCTGGATGGAGATGTGTCTGTAACCTTAAAGGGAGAATTTGAATAATTCTGCCCAGTTTGATGGAAATTCTGATCTTCAGAAGCCTTGAACGTGATAGAGAAGAGGGGGAAAAATAGGAGGCAGATTATATAAAGATTTAGCCCATAGAGGAAAAGCCTTTGTAGCTATGTGCTGTCTCTTTTTATGCAGGGAAAGTACGACCGGTCTGTTAAAAAGTCGTAAATCCCATCCCACTGTAAAATTATTCTCTCTTTCTTAAATATTAAGGGTTCTTTTCTAGCGTGGATTCTTTGCAGACGACAATTCATCTACTATATTTCCACAGTATAAGGCAGTGACTTTCTACCTTTTTATTTTTCCCCCTCATAAAAAGTCTAGGAATTGAAAATATAATGGGCTATTAATCAAAAATGTGAAGAGCTGTTAAAGCAGTGAACTGTGTGAATATACATTTGTTCCTATTAAGCGGTGAAATGTGAGAGCAGCTTCTATACAGTCGCTGCATGGAAGGTAGTTCATTCAACAGATAATGGCCCAGAGGCATTGCAGCACGGCTGCATATCTGTATTATTGGCATCTATATCTGATTATCGGGCGAAGCGCGGCCTTAGGGGATTTTTAATTGGGGATTTTTAATTGGTAAATTATTGGTTATTTTAGGGGGTCCCAGGGAGGGTAGACAGATGGAGATGGAAACAGCAATTAGTAGTAAGGGCCAGGATAGCAGTCGACGGCGGGAAGCGGAAGGCGAAAGGCAGGGGGATACTCGAGTCGTTCCTCAGGAGGGCATACCAATTCAGAGGGTCGTGGGGAGGGGCAGGACCGAGGGGAGACAATTTTCATCCTCCCGGTTGGTGGCACGCAGCCGTTGGTTAAAAACGGTCGGGTGCCACAACCCTCGCAGGCTAGGTGGCCAGGGAATACAGAGCCAGGGTCTGCGGCTGATGTTTTGCAACGCCAGGTCCGTTGTCAACAAAGCCCCCCTCATTAGTGACCTTGTGTCAGAGGGGGAGCCGGACCTGGTAGGAATTGCGGAGACCTGGTTGGGCCACGAGGGAGGTCATCCCCTCGTTGAAATGTGCCCACCAGGCTACCGCGCATTTCATCAGCCGCGGGCCCTAGGCAGGGGTGGTGGGGTAGCGGTCATTATCAAGGAAGGCCTGGAGCCGAGAGAGACCATTGTGCCGCAGACCTCCGGCTGTGAGTCCCTTTGCATGAAGTGGGGCCTAGGGAGGCAGTTGGGCTTGCTGGTTGTATACCTGGCTCCCCGCTATGTAGCAGCAGCCCTGCCCGAGCTCCTGGAGGTGATCGCCACGGTGGCAGTGGAGACCCCCAGACTTATAGTTATGGGGGACTTTAATCTGCCATCGTTGGGCGAATCATCCGCGGTAGCTCGGGAGTTCATGGCTTCCATGACGGCCATGGACCTGACCCAAGTAATTCAAGGCCCCACTCATGAGGGTGGACATACGCCGGACCTCATCTTCGTCTCGGGCCAATGGAAGAGTGATCTGGGTACAGGGGACATAGACATCATACCCTTGTCATGGTCAGACCACTCACTTCTCCGACTCGACTTTCCGACCGCTGCTCCCCTCCGCGGGGAGGCGGAACCAGAGTTACCAATCTGGTACCGCCCCAGGCGCTTGATGGACCCGGATGGGTTCCAGACAGCGCTTGGGCCATTTCCTGTATCCCTGACCCGCGCCCCGATGGAGGACCTCACGGCCGCATGGAATAGTGCGGCCGTGGGAGCCTTGGATCGGGTCGCGCCCTTGCGGCCTCTCTCGCGGCGGCGAACCACCCTGGCTCCTTGGTTTACTGAGGGGCTGCGGGTGATGAAACGCCGCAAGAGATGCCTAGAGAGAAGATGGAGGGCTAGCCGCTCTGAATCTGACCGGACACAGGTGAGAGCCCATTTACGGACTTACATTGTGGCGCTGAGGGTGGCCAAACGTCATCATTGCGCCACCCTCATAGCATCCGCAGAAAACCGCCCTGCCGCCCTGTTTAGGGTGACCCGTTCCCTCCTTCAACAGAGGGAGCGGGAAGCCCCGTTACAGGGTAGGGCAGAGGAATTTGTGATTTTTCTGCAGGAGAAAACCGCCCAGATACAGAGTGAGCTAGCCACCATTCATGGCCCAGTGGGATGCCACGAGGGAGATCTTGTTTGGGAGGAGTTTGACCCCGTTACTTCCGAGGATATGGACAGGTTACGTGGGCGACTGCGAGCCACCACATGTTCATTGGACCCGTGCCCCTCCTGGCTTGTACTGGCATCCTGGGAGGTGACACGAGGCTGGCTCCAAGAGGTTATCAACGCATCCTTGAGTGAGGGTTCCTTGCCTGCCTCCCTAAAAGAGGCTATGGTGAGGCCCCTCCTCAAGAAGCCCTCTTTGGACCCAGCTCTTTTGAACAACTACCGTCCAGTCTCCAACCTTCCCTTCTTGGCGAAGGTTGTTGAGAGTGTGGTGGCACAACAGTTTCCCCGTCACCTGGAGGAAGTTGACTATCTAGATCCGCGCCAGTCCGGCTTTCGGCCCGGGCATAGCACCGAGACGGCATTGGTCGCGTTGGTAGATGATCTCTGGAGGGCCAGAGATGGGGGATGTTCTTCCATCCTGGTCCTATTAGACCTCTCAGCGGCTTTCGATACCATCGACCATGGTATCTTATTGCATCGGCTGGGGGGGTTGGGGGTGGGAGGCACCGTGTTGCGGTGGTTCTCCTCCTACCTCTCTGGCCGATCGCAATTTGTGCGTGCAGGAGAGCAGAGGTCGACCCCGAGACCACTCACATGTGGAGTGCCTCAGGGGTCGGTCCTCTCGCCTCTCCTGTTTAACGCATATATGAAGCCGCTGGGTGAGATCATCCGTGGTTTTGGGGTAGAGTACCACCTGTACGCTGACGACACCCAGCTGTACATATCTACCCCAAACCACCCCAACGATGCCGTAGCGGTGATGTGCCAGTGCCTGGAAGCCGTGCGGATCTGGATGGGAAGTAACGGACTTAGGCTCAACCCGACCAAGACCGAGTGGCTGTGGTTTCCGGCTGCCCGATTCAACCAGCTTTCTCCAACGCTGGCCATAGGGGGCGAACATCTTGCCCCTGTGGATGGGGCGCGCAATTTGGGTGTCCTCCTGGATACCCGGCTGTCTATGGAAGAGCAAGTGACAGCCGTGGCCAGGAGGGCGTTTTACCAGGTTTGCCTGGTTCGCCAATTGCGCCCCCTATTGGATCGGGACGCCCTTCGCACAGTCACTCATGCCCTCGTGACATCCCGACTGGACTATTGTAACTCTCTCTACATGGGGCTCCCCTTGAGGTGCACCCGGAGGCTTCAGTTAGTTCAGAATGCAGCCGCGCGAGCAATTATGGGCACCTCTAGATTTGCCCATGTAACACCGCTCTTGCGCGAGCTGCACTGGCTACCTGTCGTCTTCCGGGTGCGCTTCAAGGTGTTAGTCATCATCTTCAAAGCGCTCCATGGCTCGGGACCTAGCTATCTGCGAGATCGGATCCTGCCCCACACATCCTCACGACCGATTCGCTCCCACAGAGAGGGGCTTCTCCGGGTGCCGTCCACTAGACTTTGTCAGCGGGCGACGCCCAGGGGAAGGGCGCTCTCTGTGGCGGGCCCGGCCCTCTGGAACGACCTTCCCCCTGATATTAGAACGACCACCGACCTCCGCTCCTTCCGTGTAAAACTGAAGACCCATCTCTTTCGACTGGCCGGCCTTGAATAGTTCTCTCTGTCTTTTAACGATAAAGTTTAATGGTTTTTTAATTGTATTTTTAGCACGGGTAATTTATTTAATTCTATTTTAGTAATGTTTGTATTATTGTATATTGTTTTAATTATGCCTGTGCACCGCCCCGGGTCCCTGTGGGGAGAGGGTGCGGTTAATAAATTCTAATTTATTATTATTATTATTATTATCTATATTTTATTCTCTACGTACAGCTGTGTCATAATTTATGCTTGTGTATATCTGGAAATTCCCTTTAAGCTATTCCAGAGGTTTTCCCCATCCCTGTTTAAGGACTGAGCTAAAAACACAAGGAACTTGGGTTCAAAATCATAACCCATGTGAGTTCTTACATGCCAAGAGGGAGGATGGAAAGACAGGGACTAGATACTTTCAGTAATACCTCTCTCTCTCTATATATATATACCTCTATACCCTATTCTCCAAAGCACCTAGGGCAGAACAAGAAGCAATGGGTGGAAACTAATCAAGGAGAGAAGCAACTTAGAACTGAGGAGAAATTTCCTGACAGTTAGAACAATTAATCAGTGGGACAGCTTGTCTCCAGAAGTTGTGAATGCCCCAACACTGCAAGTCTTCAAGAAGATGTTGGATAGCCATTGGTCTGAAATGGTATAGGGTTTCCTGCCTAGGCAGGGAGTTGGACTAGATGACCTCCGAGGTCCCTTCCAACTCTGCTACTGACAACAGGAATGATTGTTGGCAACCTCTGTGCGTGTTTGTGTACACAGTGTTTGTGTACAAAGAAATATGGTACTTATATTTGGCAGTAAAGTGTCTAATGTACAGTAACGTAGTGTACTTTGTACATGGAAATGCAGGGAGTTTTGCCATTGGTCCTACTAGTCCTTTAGATCACTCTCCGCTTTGGAGATGCTTAGAATTTCCGGAGGTTGCAGATTGTAAACAGAATGTTAATACAACAGAAACAGATTCTCCTGTTCCTCAGGGATTTCCCAGAGAATAATTACCTCAGGCCATTAAAAAAAAACTGCTCTGTACTTCAGAAGCACTGGCTCAGTCAGTCGCCAGATGTTGTGAACTTAAGTGATACAGAATATAAGCTCAGAGATAGACAGGAATGTCTGCTTTAGGCAACATTTCAGCGGTGTGCAAACAATTTTTGAAGCTTGAATGTTTCAAGCTCAAAATGACCTGGTTTAAATTCAGAAGAAGGCTGCTGGCCTTACCAGAATTACACTAGTGGTGTTCTAGCCATTCCAGAAGCATCTGAGCACAGTAAGTTTTAGTTTCAAACTCAAAGAGTTGTGTCAAAGTCAAAGAATTATTATTATTCTGTGGTTAATCTTTGGTGAGATTCACAGCCTTTGGGGCTGGTTGGTAGCTCGACAGCTCGAGTCCTAACCAAGGACCTATTTGTCTGAAATGGTATAAGGTTCCTGCCCATGCAGGGGGTTGGACTAGAAGACCTACAAGGTCCCTTCCAACTCTGCTATTGTATTGTATTATTGTATTTGTAACTGTTAAGGTAACATCGGAGGATATAAGCTGTTCCAAGTAGGGTGGTTTTTTGTAGAGTCAGAATGTTCAAGTCTGGTAAATTTAGAATTTCCAAATAGTGAGGTAGCCCTTTAGGTATTACTCCAAGGGCTCCAATTAAAATCGGGACAACACTCAATTTCATTTTACACAGTCACTCAACTGCAATTTGCAAGTCCCGATACTTTGTGATTTTTTTCTTGCTGCTTATCTTCAATTCGCGCATCACCAGGTATTGCAATGTCAATGAACCAAACTTTTTTTCTTTTAATTAATGTTATGTCAGGTGTGTTGTAGGCCATGTGCCTGTCAGTCTGAATTCTGAAATCCCACAAGTTCTTGACTTTTTCATTCTCTAGAACCTTCCCAACCTGATGTTCCCAGTGGTTTTTGCTGCATTCAAATCCAAACGTCTGGCACAACAACAACAATAATAATTATCTTTATTCATTAAACATGAAACTTACTCAAGTGAACATTTAAAGACACATCACAAACACCATTGACTGTTGCTAATGGTTGATACAGGTTGCTGCCAGCATCCTAGGTATCAACCAAGTCCCTCCTTAAAATATATGATGTTCCGAGTAGCGCAGCTTTTTTGCAGTTCCGCTGGTGTTTTTAAAGGAAGCTGCAATTACTTGATGTGTTTTGTAAAATTCTTGGACACGGTGCCAAGTGCCCCGATAACAATGGGCATCACTGTTACATGATTCATCCATTCATTCATGTAGTTTCGATGGCCAGGTCACGATATTTCGGGATTTTTTCCAGTTCTTTTTCTTCGACTCCGGCATCTCCTGGTACAGCCGCCCTGGGTCCTCTGTGGAGAAGGGCGGGATATAAATTTAATAAAATAAAATAAATAAATAAACTGTACGCTATGGCCCTTGACAACCGTGATATCTGGCATGTTATATTCCAAATGATGATCTGTCTGTATTCAAAAGTCCCACAAGATCTCCACCATCTCATTTTCGGTAATTTTTTCCACTTTATGTTCCCATGACTTTTCGGATACGGGTAGGGTGTATTTTTTACATAATGACCAGGGGATTAATTTAGCAACTGGGTCATTTCGTGTTGTTGTTGTTGTTGTTGAAGAGAGTTCCAGAATGACTGGAGTGCATAACATTTCTCTCATGATTGGAACAACCTGTTTCTGAACTTGGCGTTTTGAAACTGTTGCATACCTCTACAAATTGGCTCAAGAACAATAGGCTACTCATGAGAAAAGACCACCTCATGAATTGGTCCTTGCTCTAGGCCAGGGGTCTTCAAATGTGGCAACTTTAAGACTTGTAGGCTTCAACTCCCAGAATTCTGCAGCTAGCATGGGAAATTCTGAGAGTTGAAGTTCACAAGCCTTAAAGTTACCAAGTTTGGAGATCCCTGCTATACGCACAGAATATATTAGATATAACCCTCAGTTTCAAGACTGCTAAATGGTGGAATAGCACTGATTCTTTCTATTTCCTTTATCTTGCCAGCTGCTTGTTAGTTTGCTGGCTTCACTGTTCTTGATTTCCTATTTATCATACTGTTCTGATAAGCCAATGCAGCTTCACTCCATGACTCAGAAACATGGTAGGCAGAAAAACAAACTTCCCCTAAGTTGAGCCCTTTACTTTTCTCTATTAATTAATTTAAGAGAAAGTGAAGGAAGAGAAAGGAGTATTTTACTGCTTTGCTTTGTTACTGCTGCGATCTCTGTAGCCTTTAATCTCACCAACTATAAAGGCCCCTCTTGATTTTTCTTACTGGGTTCATTGGACAGATGAATTTTTAGAACTAATTTGATGTACAGTAACATATTTTCTGAGATAACCTCTCCTTCCTTATTTGTGTCACTTTAGACAAGTTAATGTCTTCCAAATTCTTTGGTGCAAACCCTCCATCGGCCCACCACACTGACTCCCATTACCATGGAAACTGGAATTTAAAGTGCTTTCTTTACTTTGTATGCTATGGAGCCAACAAAGACATCCCACCTTTTTGAAACTTGAGTCATTGTAGGTTCTTGCAATGAGTAGCGAATTGGACTAGTTGACCTTCAAGAATTCTTCCTTTGCATTCTTGATTTCTATGATTCTATAAACTTTTGATGTCATTTTCCTCTCCTGCAAATCACAGGACATTGAAAATTCAGACCTCTTGAGTAGAGTAGCTGCTAAAATGGCCTTTGACTCTCTTAGTTTCTATTGAGTCAGAGTATTCAGTAGTGAGATCACAACATTAAGTAATAGAAGCTCTCAATTTTACATCTGATTTGGCCTTCAATAGGAGATGAAGGAAGATGCTGATAACCTTCATTCAACTCCTAGAATGAAAAAAAAAATATTCTTACTGATTGCTGAAGTCTTATGCAATTTATCGGATTAGAATTATAGCTGTATCAACATCTGACTTCTAATGTCCTGAAAGTTTTCTCCCCTTGAAAAAGAAGACTTGGGCGTATCTCATTCTTGAATAAGTAAATTTTTATTCTAAGGGTAACATCACAGCATTGTTCCAATAGGAGCTGCCACAAAAAGGAGGGGGTCAATCTATTCCCCAAAGCACTTGAAGGCAGCACAAGACACAATGGATGGAAACCAATCAAGGAGAGAACCAACCTAGAATTAAGGAGAAATTTCCTGACAGTTAGAATAATTAATCACTGGAATGACTTGCCTCCAGAAGTTGTGGAAGGCTTTTAAAAAGAGATTAGACAGCCATTTGTCTGAAATGGTGTACCCAGGTCTCCTGCTTGAGTAGGGGGTTGGATTAGAAGACCTCCAAGTTCTCTTCCAATTCTGTAATTCTTTTATTGTCATTTTCTTTGCAAGGTGGTGATGGATGCTGGCATTTTCTTTAAATAGCATTTAAAGAAAGAAAACGTTTCTTTTAAAAAACATTCATTAAATGTTTATTTTTAAATTGCCTGTCAAAACAGGACTTCTGCAGCTTCCCTGACTGCCTCTGCCTTTTTAACTAAAGAAGTCTGACAGCAATATTTTTTATTTTCCAAGGAAAGCATTGCAGATTCCTGGACAGTTTTTTTATTTTTATTTTATTTTTATTAAATTTATATCCTGCCCTTCTCCTTGGTAGGACCCAGGGCGGCGCACAGTTGATTTCATAGTGGTAGCTAGGCTATTGCATCTAGGATATTGTCTCTTTGTAATCATGGTATACATACAACTCTGTTAGTCCATCCACAAGAATTCCCCTGCAAATATTCTTTGCCTTTAAAAATAATTTTTCATGTTCGCTATGTAATGGGCCTTTCAGTCTTGGTTACAATTGATTTTCTTTGCCCCTGAAACCTGAACTGACATGTGTTTTTAAGCATTGAATGAATTGGAGAACTGGAATCTTTCCAGCTCTGATAAGGTTGTGCTCAATTTGTTGTATGGCTGTTGATTGACAATTGTTTGGCTGACAGATGATAGATTGAAATAATGCTCTGGTGAAAAGCTTAATGCTTTTGAACTGGCAGAATTTCTCGGGGATTGATATACAAAGCAATATAATGAAGTTGTGATATTCTTTTTTTTTTACCCTGGAAAAGCAAGTTTAATGACCATTTAATTGCTTTGGACTAAAAAAAACACCAAATTGGAGTTTTCCTTTGTTCATAATTAGAGAGGGATATTCCGTTAAATGATTTGTGAGCTAATGTGGTCTATTTTACGGTCTTCTGCCAATCATCTGAAGCAGAAGTTCTCAAGTACTGTATGTCCAAAAATAATTCAAGAACTAATCTTCTCGAGGTAAACCAAAGTATACCTTTTGAGGGTAAACAGTCTAAACCAGTGATCTTCAACCTTTTCTTTACTCATGGACCCTCATTAAATATCTTTTGTGGACATAGACCACCAAAACTCAAGATTTAAATCATAATATTTCTTCAAGCCTATAAAAGATTAACAGAGTTGGAAGGGACCTTGAAGGTCATCTCGTCCCTAGATGCCCCTATACCATTTCTGACAAATGGCAGTCCAATCTCCCCTTGAAAGCCTCCAGCGATGAAGCTTCCACAACTTCCAATGGCAACTTCTGTTCCATGGGTTGATAGTTCTCACTGTCAGAAATTTTCTCCTTCTTTCTAGGTTGAATCTCTCCTTGTTCATTTTCCATCCATTGTTCCTTGTCTGGCCTTCAGGTGCCTTGGAAAATAACTTGACCTGTCCTCTCTGTGGCAGCCCCTCAAATATTGGAAGGCTGCTATCATGTCTCCCCTGGTCCTTCTCTTCACTAGACTAGCCATGCCCAGTTCCTGTAACCGTTCTTCATGTGTGTAAGTCTGTAGTCCCCTAATCATCCTGGTTGCTCTTTTGTGATGACATTGCCCCCCCCCCCCCCAGGACCTGCAGGCCACTGGTTGAGAGCCAATTGTCTAAACAGTCAAGAACAGAAGGTGCACCATATTTATTCTATTTTCTGCATCATGGTTAATCTATTTACATTTTGAAGAATGCAATTCCTCATTTTTTCCTGTAGGACCATTTTCTGACGCTTTTACTGAAAGACGCCCTGCCTTCATGTGTATTTTTGGAGAAGAAATAAAAGGCACCCAAAATGACTTCCGAATCTATATGAAGTGGGAGAGCCGTAACTTTTACACCAGGCAGGTAATTCTTGTAATTTGCACTTCATCACACACCTTTCTCTCTGTGTTTCTAATCAATAAATTGCATATCTCTATTCCCACTTATGTATGGTGCCAGAAGTCATGTTAAAACTTATTTGCCTTTGGTGTTTAAAAGCATTACATCAGGTTATGTTTGTTTGCGCTGCTGTTCTGATGTCTTTCAACTCTGCTGTCTTAAATAATGCATTAGATCATGACATATTTTGTTTGCCATAACTCTTTATATCATTGCAATGTAGGAAGTGGCTTCTCGTGAATCAGCCCTTATCTATCTCTCCTAATACAGAATGTACATAGACTAGCAGTGGTTCTCCAGGGTTTTTAGCCTGGATTTTTTTCCCTCCCAGGTGTACCTATAAGGTAAAGGTACAGGTTCACCTCGCACATATGTGCTAGTCGTTCCTAGCCCCAGGGGGTGGTGTTCATCTCCATTTCTAAGCCGAAGAGCCAGCACTGTCCGAAGATGTCTCCATGGTCATGTGGCCAACATGACTAAACACCGAAAGTGCACAGAACGCTGTTACCTTGCCAGCAAAGGTGGTCCCTATTTTTCTACTTGCATTTTTACTTGCTTTCAAATTGCTAGGTTGGCAGAAGCTGCGACAAATAACAGGAACTCACTACATTACGCAGCGCTAGGGTTTCGAACCACCGAACAGCCAACCTCTCTGATTGACAAGCTCAGCATCTTAGCCACTGAGCCACCTGGAGGTACCCCAAATTGCACTTTTATGAACTGCAAGTGAAACTCGTGGTCGAGATCTCATTGGATGAAAGGGAGTCAAAAGGCAGTTTAAAGGCACACTGTGATAATGAAGGTTGTTCAGGGTTTTTTTGTTTTTTTTAAAAGGGGAGGAATCTCATATTTCAGCCTCTATATTTTCTAAGCTATTGAGGGCAATCCTTTGAAATTAATACAGCATGACATTAATATGTTTATTGTACAGACACTAAGCAAATGGTTTAATTCGCTCAACAATCATAGCATCTGCACCCAGGAACTCGCTTGGAGTCCAGAAAAGCAGAGTTAAACTTATAATATTTTTGCCTGCTTTAAAATTCCAGTGAGCAGCCTGCTAATGTAGTTTATTGTTTCCTCTCCCCTTACGATGCTTTCTTCTGAAAATACCACAACCACAAAACTCCTTTTAAAAATGTTACTTGATAAAGACATCATTTGAAAACTCAGATTTTCCATATGAGACCCTCTATTTTGCAAGGAAGCAAATGCAGCAGATTTACAATCCCCTATAAAACTTCACCCTTGTTTATAAATTGCTTGCAATTGATTAAACAGTAAAAATGCTTTTAGGACAGAGAGGTAAATCTGTCACCTAATTGCGTAGTGCTTTATATTAGAAACTTGCCATTTTTGTTTTAACATTTGACAAAGTTTTTGTGCGTGTCATGAAAAATTCACATTGTGTAGGGATTCCATCTTCCATCCATGACACAATTACAGTTGTATTCCTATAAAATTTGCCCATGGATAATGAAAACCTCAGTGTAAACTTGACTAGTGAAGAAACATCCTCTCCCACAAACATTTTTTCTTAGATTTTGAAAAAGTATTTGCTTTGCTTTGTTGTATACTTCATTTATATACCTGGGGAGTGAAGTTATACATTCAACCTGGTCCCTACCACCCACTAGTGGGCATTCCAGCTTTCATGGTGGGTGGTAGGGGTTTTGTCCGATACTGAAGCACTCTCCTTTTTAAAAATTTAATTGACTTCCCTACTTTATAAATCACCATTGTTGTGGAACCGGTGGGTGGTTAGAAAATTTTACTACTAACAGAGATACAAAAGTGGGCGGTAGGTATAAAAAGGTTGACTACCCCTGCATTAGATGATCAGGATGAAAAGAAGACCCTCTTAACTAAAATATTTATTCAAAAAATACACTGTCATAGGAAGATATCTCTAGGGCTGACTTCTACAAATTAAATGTTAAAAACTAAGCAATAGATCTGAACAGAAATAATTTAAACTGGTATTACATATAGATGGTCCATTGTGATTTGGCTTTCAAGATCAAAGTGCATGAAGTGATGAGTTCATGCTTGCTGTATGATTTCTAACCATGACTCGTTGATAATTGACTAGGTTTACACACTATACATAGCCTCTGCAAGGTTACAAACCACAATTGGTGAGTTCCTGTATTACTGTGATGATTGCATGCCATCAAGTCATCGTAGATTCTTAGCAAACACCTAGATAGGTTGTCTCCATGATGATCTGTCTCTAACGTGGTCTTTCAGCTCTTCCAATGCATTCATTGCTACCCAATGGTACTCTATGTTTGCTTGTTTATGTATTTGTTTGTTTATTATTAATAACTATGTTTATTTGGTTTTAGCTTAGTGCAAGATATGGATGCAGTTGTGTGTGGTGTGGAGAGCTGTTAAATTTCCACAGTTCTCTTTCATTGCTAATTAATTTCCCAGGTCATTGTCTTAAATATTGAAAAATATTAACTTTGATAAAAGTTGTTGGACTTTCCTCCAACTGCTATAAATGAGAGAGGAAATATAGAATAATGTTTGTTTTGGTTTCTCCATGTCCCACTTTATTAAGGAGGTTGTACTTATATTGGAAAAAAAGGCCATCCAAGGAAATGTATACTTTTAAACCTTATGATATTGAAGAATAAAAAAAAATCTGTATGGGAAATAATGCAACACAATCCTGATCATTTCTATGAAATATAAACAATATTTCTGCCATGCTTGGATTCTTTGCATTAAACATTTGAGTTGCTGTGACAGCAACTTTGATTAGATTCACACGGTTTATATCTGATGGCAAGCGAGTGAAAACAGGCTTGGAATGTAGCATGATTGCGAAGTTCTTCCTGGTGTTTTATTCAAAATAGTTGGAGGGTGCAGAGTTTTTGGCTTGTCCCAGCACACTTTTTCCAAAAGGCAACTGGACTTTCTTCTGTCTTCTTTTCTTTAAAAACATTTTAGTTCTCACCCAAAAACTGTGTAACTGTGAGAGGGATCTTGGAGTCTTAGTGGACAACCAATTAAAAATGGGCCAAGAGTATGCAGCGGCAGCCAAAAAAAACAATGCAATCCTAAAATGCATTAACAGAGGCATACAATCAAGGTCAAGGGAGGTACTAATACCACTCTATAAAGCCTTAGTAAGACCACACCTAAAATATTGCATCCAGTTTTGGTCACCACACTATAAAAAAGATGATGTTGAATTTCTAGAAAGATTGCAGAGTAGCAACAAAGATGATTGGGGGACTGGAGGCTAAAACATATGAAGAACAGTTGCAGGAACTGGGCATGGCTAGTCTAGTGAAGAGAAGGACCAGGGGAGACATGATAGCAACCTTCCAATATTTGAGGGACTGCCACAGAGAGGAGGGGTGAAGCTATTTTCCAAAGCACCTGAAGGCCAGACAAGAAATAATGGATGGAAACTGATCAAGGGGAGATTCAACCTAGAAATAAGGAGAAATTTTCTGACAGTGAGAACAATCAACCAATGGAACAGCTAGCCTTCAGAACTTGTGGGAGCTTCATCACTGTAAGTTTTCAAGAAGAGACTGGACTGCCATTTGTCAGAAATAGTTTAGGGTCTCCTGCTTGGGCAAGGGATTGGACTGGATGACCTACAAGGTTCCTTCCAACTCTGTTAATCTGTTAATCTGAAGAAGCTTCTTCAGTTCTAACTCCATCTAGAAGGTTCGGGTATGAATAAATGGGGACAGTAGGACAGGAATGGTAGGCACGCTGGTGCGCTTAGGCACACTCCCTTTACTGGACCTCTTAAGGATGGGGTGAGGTCCACGGTAGACAGTTTGAGGTTGAAGCTGTGGGGGTTTGAAGATGTAACAAGAGAGACATTGTAGCAGACAATTTTGTGTATTACGCTTACATCAGACTGTAGGCAATGTAGTTCAAGCCCAAAATTTCGAGCCTGGTGGCATAAGGCATTCTGTTGCGAGCAGAGGAGTGGAGGACTCTTCTCGTGAAATACCCCTGGACTCGCTCAATTGTATTAATGTCCGATATACAGTGCAGATTCCAGGCAGACGAGCTTTATTCGCGAGTGGGCAATGCTCCAATTGAATAATTTTTAATTTGGTCTGTTGTTCCCCACTAAGCACAGGCTGATTTCTTCCCCCTCTTCTTTTTTCTCTTTGAAGAAAGGTGTTTTGGCAAATATTGGCCCGTAGTTCGGATGACTGAATCAAGCAAACCCTGGTGTTATCTTTTTTCCACAATCCTCCCCATAAAGTCAAATTCTAGAAATAGAATAGGCAGGAGGAGAAAGGAAATGTGGTGTTTTATTTAGCTCCTGTAATAAAAATGTCTGTTGGAATAAAAATCAATAAATACAATAAATGTTGCACCATTAATAAAATATGCTAGGCATTAAATCAGAGTCTGCTGTGCAACTTGAGCTCCTATTTACAGCCTGCTTCAAGCTTGATCATACTTGCAGCCAAGGGTGAAACATTTTAAAGCAGCTGTTGTCTCAAATAAATTAATACAGTTGCAGTGCAAAGAAAAGACAGCTGAATTCTTAAGGGGGGTTCTGCTCTCCAGCTTGGAGTCAATTTCTGGGCAGAGCAAGTGGGAAGGGTAGGCAAGGACTCCTTGGTTTTAATTAGTGTTACTTCCCCCCCCCCCCCCAAATATAGTTACACCAAAATGTAAAAGGCTGAAGGGCCAGAAAACTGTGGCTGAGGTTCTCTAAGTAGGATGTTGTATGAAGTCTTTGGTGCTAGGACTGTGCTGAAATTTCTCCTGCATTTTTACCTACTGCTTTTGTGTGTGTGTGGTTTTTTTTTTACTCCATTGGATAAGAGAGAAGATGCCTTTGAAATCTCTTCTCAAGGAGGAGGTGATTTTGATTAAATCCTTGCATTCTATAAATGTGCTTTTTTCTCCTTCCTGTTTTTGGACCATCCTCTTTCCAAAAGTCTGCAGCTTTTTTGACTTCCTGGGGTTTCATTCAATCCCCCCCCCCCTTCCAAAAAAAAAAAAACCCCCTATCAGGAGAAAGCTTCTTTTTCCATGCGTTTTCTTCAGACGGAAATTGCAGGCAACCAAAGAGGCTACAGAGCGGTAGAAAATATATCAGAGGCAACCGAGCCAGATCAAAAGCACCACCTAGGAAAAAAAAATGAGAAGAAATTCTCAATCACCTTGTGAATAAACTATAAAAACTGGAAGCTCTGCCTTGGAGGGAGAAAACTTTTGAGAAATCTCTAGGCCGACTTTAGCACAGCAGCTAAGGGTCTTTCTGGCTGCACTGGGAGCTGCACTGGCTGCCTGTCGTCTTCCGGGTGCGCTTCAAGGTATTAATTATCATCTTTAAAGCGCTCCATGGCTCGGGACCTAGCTACTTGCGGGATCGGATCCTGCCTCATACATCCTCACGGCCAATTCGCTCCCACAGAGAAGGACTTCTCCGGGTGCCGTTCACTAGACTTTGTCAGCGGGCGACGCCCAGGGGAAGGGCTCTCTCTGTGGCGGGCCCAGCCCTCTGGAATGACCTTCCCCCTGACATCAGAACAACCACGGACCTCCGCTCCTTCCGTCTGAAATTAAAAACATATTTTTTCTGCTTGGCCGGCCTGGGGTAGTCTCTCTCTATGGGGTTTTAGTTGTGTAGGGAATTTTAGTTATAATGGGTATTTTAGCACAGGCACTGTTTAATTTGTTTTTAAGATGTTGTTTTGATTGTATTGTATTTATGGTTTTAGTTTTCCCTGTGTACCGCTCCGAGTCCCCGTGGGGAGAGGAGCGGTCAAGAAATTTAATAATAATAATAATAATAATTATTATTATTAATTATTCTTTGGACACTGGTAGATAGAAAGTAAGCCAATGAAACCAAGTCATGATTGTGGAGGTCTTTGACAAGGTCCAACAAATCCCCCCCATCCATTTCTATTTCTCCGCAACCATCCTTAGAAGAATTAGGGAGACCTGGGAGGTCCTTTTAAGGTCTTCATCCCCTGCTCAAGGAAGAGACCCTATACCAGGGGTCAGCAAACTGCAGCTCTGGAGCCGCATGTGGCTCTTTCATCCCTCTGCTGCGGCTCCCTGTCACCAGTTGGCTCCACAATTAATAGGGCTTTCAATTAGGACAGGTAGAGGAAAAAGGACACCGCACTAGGAGGAGACTCTATGGTGGGGGAACCGGACTTCCGGTCAGCAGAGCAAAAATGATGCTGCGCTAGGAAGAGACTCTATGGTGGGGCAACCAGACTTCCGGTCAGCTCCAGAATTGAATGGGGGCTTCCGGTTAGGACCTTTGTGGCTCTTTGACTGTTTAAGATTGCTGACCCCTACCCTATATCATTCAGCACAAATGGTTGTCTGGTCTCTTCGGATCCTGCCCCATACTTCCTCACAGCCGATTCGCTCCAACAGAGAGGGTCTTCTACGGGTGCCGTCCACTAGACTTTGTCAGCGGGCGACACCCAGGGGAAGGGTGCTCTCTGTGGCGGGCCCTGCCCTCTGGAACGACCTCCCCCCCGATATTAGAACAACCACGGACCCCCGTTCCTTCCGTCTGAAATTTTTCTGCTTGGCCGGCCTAGGGTAGCCTCTCTTCTATAGTTTTATAGGGTTATATGATTTTAGTGTATTGGGGAATTTTAGCGCAGGGTTTGATGTTTAATTTGTTTTTATTGAATTATGTGTATTTCTATGTGTATTTATTGTTTTAACTTCCCTGTGCACCGCTCCGAGTCCCCTTGGGGAGAGGGAGCGGTCTAGAAATTAAATTATCTATCTATCTATCTATCTATCTATCTATCTATCTATCTATCTATCTATCTATCTATCTATCTATCTATCTATCTATCTATCTATCTTGAAAACCTGCAGTAAAGGAGCCCCCCACAGCTTCGGGAGGCAAGCTATTCTATTGATTAGTTGTCTTCCCTGTCAGGAAATTTCTCATTAGTTCTAGGTTGGATCTCTCTTCAACCAGCTTCCATCCCATTGCTTCTTGTCCTGCTCTCTGGTGCTTTGGAGAATAAGTCAATCCCTGTTTTTCTATGACAGCCCCTCAAGTACTGGAAGGCAGTTATCATGTGATCCCTAACACTTCTCTTTGTTAGTCTAGAACATACCAAGTTCCCTCAATCGTTCCTCATACGGTTTAGCCTCCAGATCCCTCATCATCTTCGTTGCCCTTCTCTGCCATCTTTCTAGGTTTTAGCATCTTTTTTGTATTGTGGTGGGCAGAACCGGATACAGTACTCAAATGTGTGGCCTTTTAGGAGTGTTTCTTTTTCTGTGCCCTTCCAAGTTTTGGGTTTGCTGCAGAGTGACATCTTCCTGACTTCCTTGGAGTGAATAATTTGCTCCCCCCTCCTCCCAGACAACCTAAGACAGTGTTTGCTTTCATAATTAAGCATTTCCTAGAAAAACGTGAAGGTGTCATGGAAAGGTTGACATTGGTCTTCGCAGTCTCTGTGGTGTGGAAGCAGCAAACACTTTTGTTAGCATTCATGCATTGCTTTGCATCTTTACCAAACATGACTGCCCTCCTCATTTAGAATATTTGTTATATTTTATTTATTTAGAGTCTCTTGGTTCCTCCAGAATGACATTTAGCAACCAGAATGATTAGGGGACTGGGGGCTAAAACATACAGTGAACAGTTGCAGGAACTGGGCCTGGCTAGTCTAGTGAAGAGAAGGACCAGGGGAGACAGGATTGCAGTCTTACAATATTTGAGGGGCTGCCACAGAGAGGAAGGGCTCAAGCTATTTTCCAAGGCACCTGAAGGCCAGACAAGAAATAATGGATGGAAACTGATCAAGGAGAGATTCAACCTAGAAATAAGGAGAAATTTTCTGACAGTGAGAATAATCAACCCATGGAACAGCTTGCCTTCAGAACTTGTGGGAGCTTCATCACTGGAAGTTTTCAAGAAGAGACTGGACTACCATTTGTCAGAAATCGTTTAGGGTCTCCTGCTTGAGCAAGGGATTGGACTGGATGACTTAGGCTGGTTAATTAGGAAGTGAGAATATATATCATAGTGTTTTAAAATGTCATACTGCTTTCTTCATAATGATTCTCTCTCTATCATCATCATCATTTACAATTGGAGACTGAAGTCATGGCTTTTTTTCCACCCCAGGAAAGAAGGAAGTTCCATTATCTCTTCTTTTGCTTCAAGATTTTCAAACTCATAGAACCAGACTTGCCATTTAATTCAAGACGTATTGCATGTGTTAAGGACACGGTAACTCAGTGGCTAAGACACTGAGCTTGTCGATCAGAAAGGTTGGCAGTTTGGCAGTTCAAATCCCTAGTGCCATGTAACGGAGTGAGCTCCCGTTACTTGTCCCAGCTTCTGCCAATCTAGCAGTTCAAAAGCATGTAAAAATACAAGTAGAAAAATAGGAACCACCTTTGGAGGGAAGGTAACAGTGTTCCGTGAGTCTTCGCCATTGAGTCATGCCGGCCACATGATCACAGAGACGTCTTTGGAAAGCGCTGACTCTTTGGCTTTGAAATGGAGATGAGCACTGCCCACTAGAGTCGGGAACGACTAGCACATATGTACGAGGGGAACCATTACCGTATTGCATTTTGCAAACAACAACAGCAATCAAAAGCTGAACAACAATCTCAAGCAAAGCACCCTTTCTGAAAGGAAGAAAAAAAAGATTTTGCTTTTATTCAGCACATAATCTCAATTCACCGACTCTAGTGCTTTGCAATTTTAGGGAGGGGGAAAATGGAATTTGATTTCTCTTGCCCACAGGTTCTCTAATGTGTACAGGGCCGATTATCAATCTTGCAGCTACATTTAGCTTCGCAAAATGGCTGCACCGTACTTTATTCGGTGTACTATGCCATGCCTCAGCTGTATTCACTCATCTGCAATAATGGAAGGTTTTTAAGCCTTTTGATGCAGATTCAGCTGTACCATTTCAAGCTGGGCTGAAATATTCTGTACTTCTTTAGCCTTTGAGGCAAGCTGATGAATTCACGATGGCTGTAATCCGCTACGAAGATTTTTAACTTTGAGTGCGTAAGCAAGCCCAGGTGGGTGACAATGTCTCCATTATGGCTTGTTTGCCATCTCAAACGCATTCATTCCAAATGATCATCATTTACTGAACCATCAGTGTACAGTGGGCTGGGCAACGGAGAGCCCCCAAGGGGCTATAGGCAGCCGTTGGCCTAATTTCAAAAGCTCATTGCAAGCTACCAGTTTTGAATGCTGACCAAAATGAGCTGTCAGTGGCCCGGCAGGAAGCAAGATCAAAGAGAATGTTGGAGAGAGAGCGGGAAGGAAAGAAAGAAAGAAAGAAAAATAAGTGCTAGGGAAAAAAATGGAAATATTATTGGCCCTGCAGAAATGCAGAAGGAAGATTGCTCAGCCTGATATTCATTGTGCTTTCGAGAGCAACAAAAGCAGGAAAGACTGACTCTTGTTATAATTGAGAGTTTACCAGAGGATTGTACCAGTGAACGAAGGAAAAAGAGGCAATGAGAACATTTGGCTGTTGGCCATTTTAATCTTTTATGAATGCGTTTACTTCAAAGTACTTTGTAATTTTAGGAGAAAAGCTTGCTTCCCATTTTAAAAATAGTTATTTTATTTTCTCCTTTCCCCCTTTCCTCTTTTTAAGCTTCTTCTTCTCGCTCAGATATGTTCTTGTAGTAGACAGCTATGGAACATTAAAAAAAAACAACACCCAATATTGTCCACACTACCCCCCACCAGTGGTGGGTTTCAAATTTTTTAGAACCTACTCTGTAGGTGTGGCCTATTTTGTGGGCGTGGCTTGGCAGTCATGTGACAGGGTGGGAGTGGCCACCTTTTAAAATGTGGTGAAACTCATTTAACAATGCTCTTGCTTAGCAACCGAAATTTTGGACTCAATTGTGATGATAAATTCTTTCTTTCTTTCTTTCTTTCTTTCTTTCTTTCTTTCTTTCTTTCTTTCTTTCTTTCTTTCTTTCTTTCTTTCTTTCTTTCTTTCTTTCTTTCTTTCTTTCTTTCTTTCTTTCTTTCTTTCTTTCTTTCTTCCTTTCCTTTCCTTTCCTTTCCTTTCTTCCTTCCTTTCCTTTCCGTTGGGTCACTGGCAGCGGCGGGCCAGATTTACTTCCAGGTACACCGGTTCTCTAAATTTCACCAACCGGCTCTCGCAAGTAGGTGCGAGCCTGCAGAAACCCACCACTGACCCCCACCCAACCTCCCCACCCCCACAAAACCCCCAAAGGAATAAATTGCAATTGAAAACGTATATGGTAGTCCTCAACTTCAAGACCACAATTTCCCCCAACATTTCTGTTGTTAAGCAAGACAGTTGTTAATTGGCTGAAGAAGATATTTTGAAAGAATTCCAGTGACTACTATGATTTGAAAGCAATGCCTATATTTCATGAAATCAAAGCTCAAATAATTATAACTTTAGTGCTCACACACCGTAATGGAATAAAGCTAATCTATTTTGGGTAGAAGTGTCAGCATTCTGCTTACACCTGTTTTTTGTTTTGCTAACAGACCTATCTATTATTATTCTATTTTCCTGTGACAATTTCTCACAATAAAATATATTGATTTAATGGAGTTCAGCCTTTGCCATCGTTCACCCTCCAGATGGGCTGAACTAAAACTCCATAACTGCCAGCCAGCAATAGCTCTCTAAGGGAACTTGGAGATCATTTAGTCCAAATCCCTGCTCCAGCAGGAGACCCTATACCAGGGGTCTGCAAAGTCGGCTCTTTTAAGAGTGGTGGACTTCAACTCCCAGAGTTCCCCAGCCAGCATAGCTGGCTGGGGAATTCTGGGAGTTGAAGTCCACCACTCTTAAAAGAGCCGACTTTGCAGACCCCTGCTACCATTTCAGACAAGTGACTGTCCAGACTCTTCTTAAAAGCCTCAGTGATTGGGCACCACAACTTCTGAAGGGAAGCCATTCCACTGATTAACTATACTAACTGTCAGGAAATTCCTCCTTAGTTCTAGGTTGCTTCTCTCCTTGATTAGTTTCCATCCATTGTTTCTTGTCTTGCTTTCTGGTGCTTTGGAAAATAGGTTGACCTGTGGCAGTCCCTTAATTAGCATAACTCCACCAATTTTTGTAATCTACACTCCTGCAAATCAAGTGTAGTTTTCTCTTTCCATTGTTTTATGGTGGTAGTTTTCCAATGCCCTTATTATTTTTATTGTCTATCATTAATCATGTCCTACCTATCTCTACTTTTGCCAATTTAGCATAAGAAAACCAATTTACAAGGACTTCAGATTTCAAGTGAGTAACATGGAACATCCAAGAGTAGATTTCAAGTAGCTGAACATGAAATAGCCTGGAGCAGGGGTCTCCAACCTTTGCAACTTTAAGTCTGAAGGACTTCAGCTCCCAGAATTCTCCAGACAGCAAAGCTGGCTGGAGACGTCTGGGAGCTGAAGTCTTTCAGACTTAAAGTTGCAAAGGTTGGAGACCCCTGGCCTGGAGGACTTATATTTAATTTATAATTCCAGCTTGTCCCCAAGGGAGCTATCCCTATTTTATTGACATGACAATCCTGCAAGGTAGGTTAGGATGAAGGTTAGCAACTGCCCAAGGTCATCAGTGAACTTCCTGGCTAAATGAAATTTGAGTTTATCAAATGTTGTAATCCCACTGTTAAGAATTTATTAAAGATTTCATACATCAATAGTTCAAGTGTTAGCATGGAATCTAATAATAGTGATAGTAATGCCTTTTGCTATTAAAAGGACAGAGGGAGTTCGCTCAAAATGTGGATATTAAAAAAGGTGAAATTGATAGAATGTATTATTAAACCATGAGATGTGAAAAAAGTTAAAGGAAGTCTTTTATGAAAATTGAACCCCCTTCTATAAATGGTATGAAGTAAGAGTCATTCAAATTAACCCGTTACCTGCTGTCCTAGAAAGATAAAATTGTGAGCTTAGCCAAATTGTTTGTGGCCTCACACTATCAAATAAAACTGGTCTGTCCCTTCCTTCCTTCCTTCCTTCCTTCCTTCCTTCCTTCCTTCCTTCCTTCCTTCCTTCCTTCCTTCCTTCCTTCCATCCATCCATCCATCCATCCATCCATCCATCCATCCATCCATCCATCCATCAGCATTTGGAGGGGAAAATTACAATCAGGATTTGGAGGGTGAATAAATACCCACAAACTCACATTCTAGCGTTATTTGTGTGTGCGCATGTGTTCTTCTGAGCAGCTATCAGCTATCTATCAAGATTTTCCTTAATATAGATTTTGCTTTTGAGAAAAGTGAGTAAACTGCGTGGAAAATTCAGACAATTGTGAATTTGGAATGATGCCTGAATTTCAAGTGTGCCTTGACTGAAAGGTTCACAATTCAATACATTTATGTTAAATTGTGAAACAAATTCCTCTCCTACTGTGGACTTTGTGTTGCTATATGCCTGGGAGTTACCGTTTTATTGTCTATTTTTTCTGTGCTTCTTCCAACTCAGGGCTCTATTGTCAGAAGGACCCGCCCTGTTTAAATTTGCCCAGGATCTAGATATGGAAGCTTGATCTAAGTTGGATGTTCTCTCCTGAGGTTTCTCTATCTTCAACTTGGTGACCTCTGCAGTTGCTTCTCTCCTTCCCCAAGGATTATAGGATTGAAACCTTAATCCTGGTAAAGGGCTGCATCATTATCATTTTTAAAAAAAGGTTCATTCTCTATGGTTGGATTTTTCACTGGCTTATTATTAATAGCTTTAAAGGCCATTCACTGTAGAAGAGTTGCAGATCATTGTGTTATTGATAGGAATTTATGATGTCATTTGAAACCGGTTTACAGGGGAAAACTTAGTATCTTGTTTTATTGCAGGACTAACAATATCGGTTACCTATGACTCCGAAGCTTTTTTTAAGCTCTAGGTAGTGTAAGGTCATGCTGCTAAAATCTCTCTCTCTCTCTCCTTCCCTCCCTCTGTTCCTCTCCCTCCCTTTCCTTTTCTCTCTCTCTCCCTCTATCCACTCTCCCTCCCGCATTCCCATTCTTTCATTCTCTCATCTTTCTTTTTTCTAGTTTTACCACTGGCTAGAAGGAGTGTTAAGAGTCTGTTCTCCATGTAATATTATTTATTTTTTTATATGCTATTTGAAATAAAAGGTATATACTATCTACCTGGCCTTTTTTAAAGCTTGAACTTAAAGAAAAAGCAGGTTTGCATCCGCTTTTTCCTAGCTGCCCCCATAGGTTTTCCAATTTAACTTCTCTTAGTTTTCTGGCTTTTGCAGCCCCATCTATGAGTGATGACTGACAGTTGACAGATTTCCTAGGAAACTGACATAGTCAGAAATTCATCATGATGTGCATAACTTGTATTTATACCCCTACCTGGTGAGATTTATGCTTTCCTTTCTCTAGGGTGAAAATTGATCTGCTGAACCCATCAGTCTTTTCTTTAAGACACCCCCTTAGAGTTTTATGATTTCTAAGACGGCCTTCTGTTGAGTTAACAATACTGTAAAGATCAATACCTGAATGTGATTAATGTTAAAAATGTGTTTGTAAAAGGCAACGTTATCATAAAATGACTCTACGCTCTGCTTTGCAGAAGGGCCTACTATATGCACTTGCAAAGCTCTTAAAAGTCCTTTTTAACTACGCAAATTATAGTTTTACTGCCCTGTTTTCCTGAAAATAAGGCCTCCCTGGATAATAAGCCCAATCGGATTTTGAGCACATGTGCTAAAATAAGCCTTCCCCCGAAAATAAGTCCTCCCCTAAAATGCTTAAATGCATGCATACCCGGCTCCCACCATTTCCTAGTGGGGAAAGGGGGGGAACATGCTCCACACACCACATCTGCACCTGCCATCCATGTGGAACGACCTCACGGAGGCCACTCCCACAAATCCTAGCTGCCGCGCCCCTTCTCTTAGTGGCGGCTGCAAAAAGAGCGGCAGGCCCAGTGACTCAAGAGCTTGCAAAAATGTGCCAGAAACAGACAGAATTTCCGGCCCTCTCTGGATCAGCTGATCGGTGGGTCGAGGTTAAGGGGCCACCTGCACCTCAAGAATAATAAGACCTCCCCAAAAATAAATAATATAACCAGGGCTATTGTGAAGCTCAGAAATTGCTTTGTTGGGTATTTCTTCCTTAAGGATTAATATTCTTCCTACAGTCCTTGCAAGGGCATAGACAGTCTTTGCTTTGAGAAGTTGGGGCAGGACATGGGTGTCTATTGCAATGTTTCCAATGAAGTTTCAAGGAAATTAGTCGAAAACCTGGTAACTTTGTCATTGTGGATACAACTTAATTGCTAAGCCCAAATATTCCCTCAATTATTGGAAATATATATATATTTGTTGGTTTATCGATGAGCCTGTCAAGTTTTTTGTAGAGTTTGACAGATTTTTGAATATTGTTCTAAGCCATGATATGGTTTACTTTTGATGTAGAATATTGTTGCAAACCAGTCAAGTTATGGCTGCTTACTAAGTCTGGTTTTTGTGAGATGGGCAAGCATGATTTCTGTGCTGGAGTAATCAAACAAAAGGGTAATCAAACATAATAAAATAAGTGTGCCATAAAATCTGTTTGATCACTCATCAAGCTGAACATTAAAAGAAAAGGAAAATTGAGGGGGAAAAGGAAGAATTACTTTGTGGAAATTCCTGTCACCTTTTGTTCTCTCTCATCATCTTAATCTGTTCCACTTTTGCGGGGAGCCTTTCAAGGGACAGGAACTTGTATATTAAAGCTAAACCAGCTTATAATTATGCTTGAGTTCTTAGAATGAAAGAGATAATAAATAATTATCTCAGAACAAAAGCTCAGGAGAAAGCCTACCAGAAAATTCTCCAGTGTGAGTCCTACAGAAGAGGTGGCGTCTTCTTATGAAGATCTCAGCTCATTCAAATTTAACCAGTCCTTTCTCTAAATAACACAGCCATGGCAATAACAGAATAGAAGAATAACAGAATAATAGAGTTGGAAGGCACCTTGGAGATCTTCTAGTCCAACCCCCTACCCAAGCAGAAGGCCCTATACCATTCTGGACAAATGGCTGTCCCATCACTTCTTAAAAGCTTCCAGTGATGGAACGGCCACAACTTCTAGAGGCAACCCATTCTACTGGTTAGTTATTCTCACTGTCAGGAAATTTCTCCTTAGTTCTAGGTTGCGACTCTCCTTGATTACTCTCCATCCATCATTTCTTGTCTTGACTTTTGGTGCTTTGGATAATAGGTTGACCTCCTCTTTTTTGTGGCAGCCCCTGAAATATTAGAAGACTGCTAGCATGTCTCCCATTAGGCTAGACATACCCAGTTTCTGAAACCATTTTTCATATGTTTTACCCTTCAGGCCTCTAATCATGTCAGCATATTGCCCCAAACCATCTGGGTCTTCTAACCACTGTGCCAGAGGTGGGCTGCACTTACTTTAACAATGGGTTTACTAGTTGTGAGCGGGCACAAGAAATGGAGCTTCTAACATGCTCCTAATCAACTCCGGGAGCTCCAGTGAGTACAGCAAGGGTGGTGTGGATGACAGCTGGGCCAGCCAATGAGCCAGAAAGATAGTTATAAATGGAAAGCATAGCATAGGGGGTGGGTGGCCAGGCCCAATCAGCAAGCAGAGCTAATGGTTAGCCCAAATCCTTGTGACCATACAGCATCCCACCACTGCACTTCGCCACCAGTATTCGTGGAGTAACACAGGGGTCTGCAAAGTCGGCTCTTTTAAGACTGGTGGACTTCAACACCCAGAGTTCCCCAGCCAGCATAGCTGGCTGGGGAATTCTGGGAGTTGAAGTCCACCAGTCTTAAAAGAGCCGACTTTGCAGACCCTTGGAGTAACATATATTGGATGTATTGATTTACACACACACACACAGCCTACATAGCTATATTGTGAAGTAGGCAAGACAGAGAGATAATGATCTGAAATATATATGCATATAAAAAAAACACCCCAAAGTCTATATTGTAAATATTGTAACCCGCTTGAATCAATCACAAAATTACTGATCAACGTAGTTTGGAAAGCAGGGGAACAGATGCAGGCAGGTTCCTTGGTATTAGCTTAAACACTATTGTGGTTTCCTTGCCCTTCTCTTGTAATTTGTATGGATGCCGTGACTGGTCTGTGATTCCTTTGCTATTTGTTCATAAGCGGTTTGTTAATCTTCTATTTTCTTGTACTGCTTAATTGTACCAAATAAGTCATAGACAGTAATCTTTGCACCGTTTGTACGTCTTCACTACCCAGCAGAGCTGGATTATTGCCAAAGTCCTCGGGGTACAGCTGTTCCATGGGTAATCCTGTTGTAGCTATATTTTACAAATGAATCTCCATTCTTAAAGTAGCTTTCAATTACGGTTGACACAAACAATGTTGGCGAGCATCTCTTATGGCGGCTTGAATTAATCTGAAATGCATTTGGGTTTAGGATTTTCAATGCAGGTGCTTTAGGTTGCCATTTTATTATGAGCCCCTTGGATGGGGGTGTGCCTTACCACAAGGGTTGCCTTTGGAAACACAACTTTATTATTTCGTTTGCCAAACATGTATGAGATAACAGGTATACGTATAAGCATGAACACAGTAAATGAGTAGGAATAAATGGGAACAACGGGACAGGGATGGTAGTCATGCTGGTGCACTTATGCATACATCCTTACAGACCTCTTAGGAAAGGGGTGAGGTCCACACTAGACAGTTTAAGGTTGAAGCTGTGGGGGTTTGAGGATTTATTTTAATAAAATGGAGACTAAAACATATGAAGAACGGTTGCAGGAACTGGGTATGTCTAGTTTAATAAAAAGAAGGACCAGGGGAGACATGATACCAGGGTTCCAATATCTCAGGGGTTGCCACAAAGAAGAGGGAGTCAAACTATTCTCCAAAGCACCTGAGGGCAGGACAAGAAGCAATGGGTGGAAACTAATCAAGGAGAGAAGCAACTTAGAACTGAGGAGAAATTTCCTGACAGTTAGAACAATTCATCAGTGGAACAGCTTGCCTCTAGAAGTTGTGAATGCCCCAGCAGGGGAAGTCTTTAAGAAGATGTTGGATAGCCATTTGTCTGAAATGGTCTAGGGTTTCCTGCCTAGGCAGGGGGTTGGACTAGAAGACCTCCAAGGTCCCTTCCAACTCTGCTATTGTATTATTGTATTATTAAAATAAAAATGGTGCCTTATTATATTACCATTGAGGAAGAGATTCCATCTGTTGACCGACTACAATCAAGCTCTCAAGAGGATGGGCCCATGCTTTATTTTCATTTTCTTTTTAAATAAGACAGGCTTACCAGTAATGGGCCATGAACAAGAGCCTAACCCAAACTATTTCTGTAGTCTATTGACAATCTGCCCAGGTCAAAGGAGAATAAATTGATCCCAGTCGAAGAGCTTCATTTGAAATCAACAGTTTAACCTATTGGCCCTGTTTACTCTGCCAGGATGGTGAGGATGGTAAAACTCTTAAATCAGATTCGGTGGGAGGTCACAGCTCCATCAGCAATCGCAGTTGTGTTTTCCCCGAGTTATTTAGGAATATTCATGTGGACAAGAAATTCAGAAGAAGTCGCCTTTCTGTAAATCTGTAGAACTGATTGCTGATTGGTTTTTTTTTTTTTTAAAGAAAAAATCCCATCTATTTTCAGATGAAATTACCTTTTTAGAAAAAGAGATTGGGAGGAAGGTAGCACAGAAATGCATTTCCACCTCCTATAATGCTGCTAGTGATGATTTAAAAAAGTCCTTAAGGCTAAGTTAGCTGAACAATTATCCTTATGCCAACATTCACCGGCCCAAAACCCTCTCCTGGCTTGAGAGAATTTACATGTTGGCTTTCGATTAGCAAAAGTCAGAAAAGGAAGAATTAAGGTTAGGTGAGACTTCTTTGGTAAAAATTCTTCATTCGGGACAATTTATCCACCTTTATTTCTGCCTGGTTTTAAATGGGCTATGAAACACTTCTTTTTATTATGTCAGGCTTGTAATGATCTTTATTTTTATCTTCTTTGGTGCCTTGTAAAGGAACCCTTTTGCTGCTATATGTATTTAATCTGTTTGATGTATTCTCTTCAATTTTTATAACAATTTTTCTCTGATTATTCCTTTGCCTTTTTTTTTTTAAACAGTGAAAAATGGGCAAAATGTTAATAATTTAAGAACAGCCCTGCTGGAGCATGTTAAGGTTCATCTTAGCCCAACCTTTGGGAGGTCTTATCAGGATGAATTTGAGATGCAAGCTATTTGGAATGCAGGAATATATCTTTTCCATTGTTCTCCTACAACTGCTGTTTGGAAAATTGCTCTTCCCAATGTTGAGTCTTCAAGGTTAATCCCTTTTTAAAGCCAATCAAGTCAGTGACCATCACTCAGATTTTGGTATACTTAGGTAGGTAGGTAGTGCTGTGGCCTGCCAGTGGCCAGTGGATCTGGTAGCAAATTCAGACAGTGAGGAGGTTGGGGGTGGAACATGGGCCAGTCCTGGAGTCTGACTCTGATGAGGGCTCTGTGTCGTAGGCAGAGATGGAGCCAGGGCCATCCGACAGTTATCAGCTGCCTTTGGAGTCAGACATCAGTGGGGCAGAAGAACAGCTGGAGCCTGTTCCCAGTGTGTGCATGCACAGACCTGTCAGGAGAAGGGAACAGCTAAGGAACAAGGGCCAACTCGGAAGTAAAGCCTGTTCTTTTGCCTGTTCAAAATCTCTGGTAGTCCTAGTTTGTGAAACTGGGAGGAAAATAGACCTGGTTTAATTTCACTATATTATTTGTATTTTCAGAAAGTGAAATTTGATTCCAAGGTAATAAGAATATTCAGCAATTTTGGTCTTCAGGGCTTACTGACTGAGGTGTAGACAACAGATTTCCTGGTGTTTCACTGGCATCTCTGGATGGCATCTTCAGAAGCAAAGGTGATCTGCTTGTCTAGACTCCTCACTAAATCCCGAAAATTAACACAGCACAACAGATCAGTGGTGGAATGCAAATTTTTTTTTACTACTTGTTCTGTGGCATTACTTGGTGGCCATGGCTTGGCTTGGTGGCCATGGCAGTGGAAGGATACTGCAAAATCCCCATTTCCTCCCCACTCCAGGGGAAGGATACTGTAAAATCTCCATTTCCACCCCACTCCAGGGGAAGAATATTGTAAAACTTCCATTTCCACTCCAATCCTGGGGGAAGGATACTGTAAAATCTCCATTTCCACCCTAATCCAGGGGAAGGATACTGTAAAATCCCCATTCCCTCCCCACCCCACTGACCTGCTTTCCAGCTCCGTTCTCCTGTGCAGGGTAACAGAAGAAGATCCAGCCGATCAGCTGGGACTCTGATCATTTGGGACTTAGGAGGCAGCAAATAGATGGGGGCGGGGCCCACCAGAGAGGGTATTTGCCGCTTCTCTGAACTACTCAACATTTAAACTACTGGTTCTCCAGAACCCCATTAAATTCACACAGATCTACATTGGTTGGTGTTGGTTGAGTTCATGTAACAAACTAAACCAAGACTGATCAGACTATGTCATGATGTGTACTTTGGAGAAACAGGATCGTTCTTTGGAGTTTTGTGGACTGCAAAGGACTTACGAATTGAAAAGAATTGGACTTGGTGATGAGTACTATAATTCTGGAACTCTCAATGTGAGAGAAAAAAAAGAAAATGTGATATCCATAAACTAGGCAAATGGACTGGAGTTTTTTGTTGTTTCAGTCTTTAGGTAATGATGGCTCCATCCAGCTCCAGTGATAGGTACATTTATCTATAGAATGGGGAAAGTGAGAAGCGAGAGAAAACATCACAACAGCTTCTTTAAGCTGCCTTTAATTAGCTCTAAAGTCATTTGTACAGCCAATGGATTAATCGGTGAAGCATGTTGAGTTCTAGCCAAGCTTTTATAAGTTCTTAAAAGGGTTTTGTCACCCTCCATTCCTTTGCTCATGATAGAACATTATCCCACCACTCTGCCTTGGCTATTACATAAACTTCTTTTATTAGACTTTCTGGGTCTTGTCAGGGTGAGACAGATGCTTCAAGGACTGACCCTGGCAACATCCTTGACAGCTGTGTTATTTTTCTCCAAGTTAAATTCTGGTGGGATTGGTTAGAGAGAAGTATTTTTAGGAATTTCTTTTTTTCTTATCCTGCCGGGTTCATAGTTCCAGAAGCTGAAACTGAGAGACAAGGACAGACAAGTAATGGAGAAACCATCGAATAAAAAATAGGGAAGGACGGCCAACTCATCCAAGTATAACTCCAGAAAGAGAGAGACATGATTATTTTTCTGGCCTCCAGTCCTTGTTCTTCAGCAAAGTTATCTACATAGCAGTCCTGGATCAACCTTGGCCAATCTGGTCTGCTCCCAGAATTCCAAGCTGTTCAATTTTGAGGAACGTGGTCTGTGGGTCATTGGCATAGACTGCGGGAAGCCAGAACCTGCATTTTTGTGGCCTTAGATCACCTACGATGACCTCATTAAACTTCACTAGTGAGTTGGTAAAGATAAAGGTTCCCCTTGCCTATGTGTACTAGTCATTCCCGACTCTAGGGGGTAGTGCTCATTTCTGTTTCAAAGCTGAAGAGCCAGCGCTGGCTGAAGACATCTCCATGGTCATGTGGCCATCATGACTAAGCACCAAAGGCGCCCGGAACGCTGTTACCTTCCCACCAATGTGGTCCCTATTATTCTACTTGCATTTTTACATGCTTTCAAACTGCTAGGTTGACAGAAGCTGGGACAAGTAATGCAAGCTCACTCCATTACGTGGCACTAGGGATTTGAACCGCTGAACTGCTGACCTTTCCGATCGACAAGCTTAGCGTCTTAGCCACTGAACCACCGTGTCCCCACTAGTGTGTTGAGGGAGGTACAAATGGGCGAGCTGCTATGTATTAAATTTGTGCAAGACTGAAGAGTGCCTTCAAAGATCTCCATGTTGTCACAAGCATGGTTGCTTGTAGCTGTGATTTGTTTAACAAGCCCTGATGACTTGGGCTTATACGATACATGGCATTGTCAAAAAACTGGACCGTACAATCCATCTTTGCGCACTCTGCTAAAGTAAAACTGAAGAAAGCACAGTTAGCCTGACGGATGAGCCTTAATTTTGAAGTGTGTCTTTAAGAGCTTGCTAATGTTCCTTCTTTGTGCCCCCTGGCTTCCCTGGGGCTATGTGTCTCGTGTCCATCTGCAGGCCTCTCTGATTTCACCGGGACAGAAGCAGACACACCAAGTGGCCTCAGAAGGTCCTCTGGAACTGATCAGCCGGTCAGCTGAGAATGCCTGTCAGGCAGCCAAGTTCAACCGCCCACTCCTCTGTCCCCCTGCCCGGGAGGACTATGCAAATTTGCCTCTTTCTCTGTTTTTCCCCTCTCTTCCCTCCTGGCCAGCCACCCTGCGTGCCTCTGGCTGTGCACTAAGCACCCAGACCTTTTGCCGAGAGCTTTTCTTAATCCCCTGGATTCTTTATATAGGAATTAATCTCTCTGCCACACTGGGAGAGCTGCAAAGAGACTCACTGGGTGGGAAGCTGATGCATATGTCTGTCTGTGTATCTGTTTCGTGTGTGAAGGTCTAGAATGGTGTGGCTTTGATTTTCCTTGGGGGGTTTTTTTGGTTTTGTTTTATTCTCTCCTGATCCAGATTGAACTGCTCTCTTGATCAGGACAGGGAACAACAGCAGTTGGATTTTAAAAAAAAACACCTTCTGTTAGAATTTAAAAGTTTTGGGGTGAGTTCAAGCCCAGCAACATGACTGAGCAAGGAAGTAGTGGCTTGCAGGTGCTTCTCTTTACTCTTCAGGTAAGAAGATTTCAACTAGCTGGAGAGAGAATCTGGTGGCCGTGCGGCTCCTTTTCCTTCCTCTCCTCCAAGGCGAGCTGCGGGAACTTGTCTAGTGGTGGAAACTTTGATATATTATTACACTTCCTGAATCCCAAATCAGTGGAGAGCATTCTCTGCACTAGTCATGGTGGATGTATAAAAAGAGGCACTGCTACACGGCAGGGATTCTGCCTTCAGAGCTCTCCTCTGCTAGGGGGAGATTCGCCATGTGGTTATTTTAGGATGGTTCACCCTCCTCCCCAGTTACACCTTAGGTACAATGCTTCTGAAATACCTCACCTAAGAGAACATCCCGTGAACCCAGAATATTTGAATCACTCAGTGATGCTTTAAACATATTACTGTTGGACTGGAGTTATGAGGGCAATCTGTTTTTCAAGCTTTGGTATCTCCAGCTTTAGAGCAAAATAATATTTTTTTCCCTATGCAGTTGAATTTTTTTTTAAAGATAAGAACCTTGCTAAATAGATGACAAGCCTGGATTCAGATCTTTAGGGACATAGATCTCTGTCTTCCTCTCTTTCTTATTTCCTCCCTCCCTCTCTCTGTTTTTCTGTTTTTCTCTCTGTCTCTGTCTGAGTCTCTTTGTCTGTCTGTCTCTCTCATTCTCATTCCCTCCCTCCCTCTGTCTGACTCTCTTTCTCTGTCTCTCTGTTTCTCTCTCTCTCTCATTCCCTCTCTCTGCCTCTCTGTTTCTCTCTCTGTCTCTCTGTCTGTCTCTGTCTCTCATTCCCTCCCTCCCTCTCTCTGTCTCTGTCTCTCTATTCTTGAGTGGTTGATTAAATCAGATATGTGTGTTTAAACACTACAAGTGAAAGCCAAGAAGAACTTTGGGATTCTTTGTAGTTTACCCCAGGACATTGGAAGGGAATTTAAATGTTCTCAACTGCAAACAGAAAATAACAATTTTCATCATGGGAAAATTAAGGCTTTCAATGTTTAAAAACTCCTGAGTCTAGGTTTCAGGAGCTGCTGTAGATTCAGGACAACATCATAACTTGTATTAGAGGAGATGCTGCAGGCCTATTGCTGGGGGAAGAGTTAAGCCAAGCTGGTAGGAAAAGAAGGGTAGAAATGTTCAGGATTAGCAGGTTTCTGCCTGGAACTAATTTGGGGAAAGCAGATTTGCCAAATTTAAGGTTTCCTTTTGCTGAAGCAAAACCCGTCTTAACTAACCTACTTAGCATCCTGTTTTATTTGTAAAACCATTTACAAATAGGTGGACAGTATTCAGTTTAGAAATTAGGGATATCATTCTCCCATGATTTATCATAATTCTACAGCATGGTTCCATCATTGATTGGCAGTTATGTTGTAGGAGATTATTTTAGACATTGTCATTAGCCTTAGACAGTGAGAAGGTGACATTCCTTGTTGTTGAAAGGGAATTGAATAGCATAAAAGGGACATGTTGCTCCTGACAGATAGAGCTCTTCTGATTTTGGATAAGGATGCTTTCTCTTGAGTTTCAACCTGAGAAGATCTTCAGGCTGGGTGTTCTTTGAGTTTTGACCAGTGGTGAGATCCTGCCAGTTTGGTGATCACATGTTTCGTGCACGCCTGCGCTTCATGTGTGCCCACGCCTGATATGTGCTATGCGTGCATGCACAGTTTTACCAAAACCTACCTTCCATGTTACTTCTTGGGGAGTAACATAGCTGAGGCACAGCAATTTGCTCTGCCATGCTAATCAGATGAGAGGTTATAGGTACCATATTTTTCAGAGTATAAGACCCACCAGAGTATAAGACGCACCAAGATTTTGAAGGGGCGAATTTAAAAAAAAGTTTTTGCACTCTGCAGACCTCCCAAAAATTGCATGTTTTTTGTGAAAACAGGCACATTTTTTGTCCCAAAAAGGGCACACATAGTCTTTAGGAGGCTAAGAGAATGCTCCTGAGCAAAAAATGGACAGTTTCCCCTCATTTTATTCCTTCCCAGCCCCCAGGAACACTCTGGAAGCCTCTTAAAGGCAATGCATGGCCATTTTTGCAAAGGGGGCAGGGTTTCAGGAGGTCAAAAATGATGTATTCAATGTATAAGACACATCCAGATTTCATCCTCTTTCTTGAGGGAAAAAGGGGCATTTTATACCCTGAAAAATATGATAAGTAAAGCACAAGAGTGGGCAGGCCAACCTAATAATCAGAATAACGACCTACCCCCCGAACTTAGAACTATCACGGACCTCCGCTCCTTCCGCCGAAGTCTGAAGACGCATTTCTTCCATCTCGCCGGCCTGGCCTAATCCACACCATTAGTTATAGACTGATGTTCCATCTCGCCGCCCTGGGTCCTCTCGGAGAAGGGCGGGATATAAATTGAATAAAAAAATAAATGTTTAAATTGTTTTAATTTGGCTTTTAAGGGTAAAGTTTTTAGGATTTTAATGGTTTTAGGTTTTTTAGCACAGGGCATTGGGGTTTCATTTATTTTTAGTACTATTTATTGTTATGCGTGTCTTTTTATTCTATTTTAACTTCCTGCGCACTGCCCCGAGTCCCTTTGGGGAGAGTGGGGCGGTTTATAAATTTAATAAATTGAAATTGAATTGAATAAACCAGTTCACCCTCAGCTCATTTGTTGGAGCTTCCGGTTCGCCCGAACCAGCTGAATCCCACCCCTGTTTTTGATCCCTTCACAGATGGGTCACAGACCATGGCCCCGAACCCATTAGCTTTGTCTAAAAAAAAAAAAAAACAATTATTAGCCATGGTCACTAAATAGCACCTCTTGAAAAACAACTATCTTCACCTTGATGTTGAGGTGCATTGGGGGGTTTTCTGGCCAGCTTCTTCATGATATCTCTTCAGTCAACCTGTCAATCCAGCAATGCCATAGTTAGTACTGCTTTATCTGTTTAGCTTTGTCTCTTGTGTGTTTCTTCACAGCAATTATTAAAGCATAAATCTTCTAGGTGTAGAATAGGGTAATGCAACCTCTGTTTTTGCCAAGACGCATTCCAGAAAGGCAAAGAGATAGAGAACAAATATGTTTAACTGAAATCTTGCTGGACATTAGATGCTGCCATATGTCTCAGCCTTAATTATGGAGGAAAATCTGCAGTTTCTTTTATCCACTTGCCTAATAAATCATTGGTTGTGTTTGCCCAACAGACTGAGACACAAATGAGCCAGCTATTTCTGGCAAACCCAGCCTGAGCACTCTGTGCTTGTTATCTAAATCTTTAAAAATGGGATAATTCAATTAAATGATAATAATAAATAATAAAAGTTAGATAATCATGAGTTAGTGTGTTGGCAAATGTAGCTCAAAGTCCTGTTCTGTTTTTTTTTTAGAAAGATTGCTCTGTTTTTTTGGCCATTATTATTGGTTGCCTAAAGATGTTTGAATCAGTTCGAATCCATAGAGCTGCGTAACAGAGTGAGCTCCCGTTACTTGTCCCAGTTACTGCCAACCTAGCAGTTCGAAAGCATGTAAAAATACAAGTAGAAAAATAGGGACCAAAATTTTGGTGGAAAGGTAACAGAATTCCATGCACCTTTGGTGTTTAGTCATGCCAGCCACATGACCACGGAGACGTTTTCGGACAGCGCTGGCTCTTTGGCTTTGAAACAGAGGTGAACATTGCCCCTTAAAGTTGGGAATTACTAGCACATATGTGCAAGGGGAACCGTTACCTTTACCTTAAAGATGTTCATTGCTGCTATTTCAGTTTCGGTTTCCTAAGATGATGATCATTTTGGAGGTGAGGTTTGGATGTCACTTGCTCGGTATGTAAAATTTAAACCAAGCTGCAGTTTTAGAGTTTCAGCTCAAATTTTAAAGAAGTGTTTATATGGATGTCAAATGATTCTGTCGACTTGCCTTTATAGCAGTGGTTGTTGATCATTCTCGTCATTATTTGCCAAAACACTCCTGAAGCAAAACTATTTTTGACACACAATGTTTTTCTGGTAGTGACAGCATAAATTGTTCTCCAGGGGAGGCATTTTCTCCTAAGGCTGCCTGTGGCTCATGAGAAACGGTGAGGGTTGAAACTGCAGTACCCAAGGAAACAAACAACAATTATATCTTTTAATTGTATGTCCAGCTTCTGCCTCTTGTTTTAAATTGCCATCTTTGAATGAATTTGTGGTATTGGATCGAAAGTGGCCTAAACGGCGATTCAAGATTGTCAGTCTTAAATTAGCTGATTTTAATTGCGTTGTATGCTTTTTAGTTTATACGCGAGGCATCTTAACAGGGCTTTTTGCCCAGAAAATTAATGCATGAATACTGATAATAATAACTCTTAATAAGCAAGCAAACTAACAGTTTAAGCTTTTACATTAGAGCGATGACTAGCAGCTCCTGCCTCGTTCTATTGCCATTCTTCTGCTAAACGTGCTTTGGGAAGATGATTAGCTTCAAAAATATTGAAGAATGTGGGAAAGCAGAAATTCAAGCATTGAGGCATTAATATTGGTGTTGCATCAAAGAGTTGGATGAAATGACCTTTAAGGTGCTAAATCTATTAATCTATAACCTTGGAAAAGCTCTATTATATGATCCAGCTGATGGTGTAAACTGATAGCAAGACAGAAAGTGCTACCAATCATTCTGTTCTTTCATTTACAGTGGTTTTTGTCTTGCAAAATCCTACCATTCAAATCAGAGGTGCTATTCAGCAGGTTCTGACCAGTTCTGGAGAACCGGTAGCAGACATTTTGAGTTGTTTGGAGAACCGGTAAATACCACCTCTGACTGGCTCAGCCCCCATCCATTCTCTGCCTGCTGAGTACCAGCTGATTGGGAGGAAATGGGGATTTTGCAGTAACCTTCCCCTGGAGTTGGGTGGGAATGGTGATTTTGCAGTATCCTTCCCCTGCCATGCCTACCAAGCCACGCCCACAGAACCGGTAGTTAAAAAAAAAGAATTTCACCACTACCGTACATAATGCTGAAATTTGGAATTGTCTTGCAGACAATTTATTACCAACTAGGTAACATCATCAGTGTGAGTGAGTGTGTGGTTTTGCTCTGTGTTTAGATGCAGTAGGTTGCCTGCAATTGCTTGTGGAGGTGTGACTTTCTTCTTGGTAGTTGCTTGGTAGTAGAATATTGTTTCAGGTTACTAGTTGGATAATGAAACATCTGCAGGCTCAGAGATCACCAAGGACTCCACAGCAATGCTAAGCTCTTTTACTAGAATTTCAATACCTTCAGTTCAAACCAGATGAAAGACTGGGTTCATACCATAAAACAATATGATTTGCTTACGCGTGGCTTCTTGAACAAACCCACAGTGGCTGCATTCACACATTACCCTGAGCCAAAACCAAGCAAGCCACATTATGCCTCTTTAGACTGTACAAAATAGCACAAAGTGATATTTAATATGAGACTAGGAATATTATATGTATAACTTTCTCCCCTCCCCATCCTTAATTTTTCATTGTTGACATTAGACTGCAAGATAATATTGGATAACATAATTGGTCTAACATTTGACTATTCTCAATAATTTGAATACAGTGCAAGTATTGAAGTTCATTAGGACTTGGTAATTTGCTAGCGCATTTTTGTAAGAATTTTTCCATTCTCTTATTTTCAATGAACTTCACCAAGAGCATGTCAAGTTATCCCACAACTAAAGAATGATTAGTTTTAGACATAATCCCTTCACTGAATGATCCTTGATCTGGTGCTTTATGGCATGGCCAACCTTACTTTAGTGGAATGCAGTGGCTCAGTGGCTAAGACGCTGAGCTTGTTGATCACAATGGTCAGCAGTTCAGCGGTTCGAATCCCTAGTGCCATCTAATGGAGTGAGCTAACCTAGTAGTTCAAAAGCACGTAAAAATGCAAGTAGAAAAATAGGAACCACTTATTGTGGGAAGGTAACAGTGTTCCATGCACCTTTAGTGTTTAGTCATGCTGGCCACATGACCACGGAGAGGTCTTCGTACAGCACTGGCTCTTCAGCTTTGAAACAGAGATGAGCACCGTCCCCTAGAGTCGGAAACGGAAACGCGACACTAGCACATATGTGCGAGGGGAACCTTTACCTTTAATCCTACTTCATTGTCTCTATTATCTATCTGTAGGCTTTTTATTGAACAAAATCTGATTAGGCAGGATTCAGACAAGATTCCTGATTGGTTGGGACCAGTGGTGGGTTTCTGCAGGCTCGCACCTACTCGCGAGAGCCGGTTGGTGAAATTTAGAGAACCGGTGAGAGGGGGTTCCACCGGCGTACCTGGAAGTAAATCTGGCCTGCCGCTGCCAGTGACCTAACGGGAAGGAAAGGAAAGGAAGGAAGAAAGAAAAGAAAGAAAGAAAGAAAGAAAGAAAGAAAGAAAGAAAGAAAGAAAGAAAGAATTTATCATCACAATTGAGTCCAAAATTTTGGTTGCTAAGCAAGAGCGTTGTTAAATGAGTTTCACCACATTTTAAAAGGTGGCCACTCCCACCCTGTCACATGACTGCCAAACCACGCCCACAAAATAGGCCACACCTACAGAGTAGGTTCTAAAAAATTTGAAACCCACCACTGGTTGGGACTCAAAGGGCTATTTCAGGAGGGAGGGAAAAAACCAGACAGAACCAAAGAAAATAATAATCACAAATAAAAGTTTGCATCAGGACAGGGTATTTTCTATGACGCAAATATCTTTCAGGACATAACATAAACTTTCTAATAAGTATCTATATAAATCCTGATGGTTGAGAATGCCCAGAGCATTCTTAAGCCTTTAGTATCAGACTGTGTTTGAAGCGGGAAATAACTTGGGTATCCTATTAAAAATAATGCTGTTAACTGTTCTATTTTGTACCAATTTATCTCGCAGCCTGAATGGGTGAGGGAAAAAGTACTGGAAAAACCTTCTTGATTACTTTGCTGCTCACCTGTTCATACAGTAGATAGTCAGAAGGACACAAGTAGAAGGGAAGATTGGTATGTTTACTCCTCCATAGTGATTATAATACTGGTTAGCTAAAATAATTCAGAACCAAAGAACCTGCGCATCCTTATGCAGCCTTCATTTTCCACAGAAATCAATTACCAGTATGGAAACAAATCAAAGTTAGCTAAATGTCAGCCGGGAAAGGCTGGATATATCATCAGCTACTGCACAACTTTAAGATAGAATAACAGAGTTGGAAGGGACCTTGAAAGCTATCTAGTCCAACCTCCCCCACAAGTAGGAGACCCTTGTGAGCAAGGCAGGGGAAGGATACTGCAAAATCCCCATTCCCTCCCCACCTCACTAACCTGCTTTCCAGCTCCATTCTTCTGTTCAGGGCAACAAAGGAAGATCAGCTGGGAGGCTGGGAGCCAGCGGGAATAGGGTCAGCCTATTTGCTGGTTCTCCGAACCACTCAAAATTTCCACTACTGGTTCTCCAGAAGCTGCCAGAATTGGCTGAATACCACCTCTGCTCTGCTGGATCATGCCTAGGACAGCCTCTTCTATCTCACATGTTTTCTGATGTGTTTCCATTTCACATCCCTGGCTCATTTCTTTGCTTGAGTAAAAGAATTTGCTTAAAAGGGATGTTGCATTCAGACAGATCTTCATTTTTATTAGAGCAGAGCTTCATGCGCTACTTTGTTGGTTAAAGCTCTTTCGTTTAAAGGACAGACAAAAGAACAGTTTAATGAGAAAGAATTAAGAACTTTAAATGACTGTGCCCTCTCTCTGACATACCAGTGGCTTCTCACAAAAAAAAACCCTTCCATTATATTTTCAAAGCCTAAATCTCTCTTGATATTGAGTGATTTGCATCTTTCTGCACTGTCATGCATTAGGTAGCATGGAACACAGTTTAAGATGTTTCATCGTAATGATAGAAGTTTCATTGCTGTGACAAACTGGCCAATGGGCTTGATCTTAAATTGTTGACCATAGAGTCATGGAACCATAGAGTTGACGGACTTTGAAGTATTGAATGGGGGCACTGCATGGTTTGATCTAGAGTTCAGAACTTCCTTAAAATTCTTGTTAATGACTTGGATGAACAGTGGAAAGAATAGCAATGACGATACAAAATTGACTAGGCTAGCTCAAATCTGAATAAGCAGTTGGTTGAAATTCATTTAATTTAGAATCTCCTGAATCTAATTTTGGATAAATTAATCTTGCAGTTTGTTAAATTAAAATTGACAAGTCAAAGGTCTTGGGGTTGCTAAAAAAATAGACTGGCTAGCCACCTCTGGACCCTACCAATCCAGTTAAACATGAGGTAGGAACAGGACCATACACAGTATGTACAAAGCCTTTAACCAAACCCAGAGTTTTAATATGATAAGGGAGGTCTACAATCCCAAACTTGCATAGATTGGGATGGCCCATGAATAAATAATTTTCCCCTTCAATGCATAGCTATTCTTCCTATTCATTCTTCTTGTAGGACTTTAATTGGGTAATTCTATGCCAAGTGTGAAGAATCAGGACCACAGGTTAAGTTCCAGTTAAGCTAATTTATTGCTCATCCTATGCACAAGAATCCAGTCAATGGTCAATGCTAAATTGGTGCTACATAAGAATAATTGGAATTCAAGAGGGATTGGATTTAGACCACTTGTGGCAATGTAAGTACTCCAAACTGATTCCTCTCTTGATTCTGCCCCCAGGCTCTGCCTGTCTTTCTACATTATATGTCCTACTCCATCATATTAAAAATTAGTACCATGTTTCCCCAAAAATAAGACAGTGTCTTACTTTCTTTTGACCTCCGAAATAATCACTTCGCCTTATTTTTTTGGGGGGGTCTTATTATTTTTGAGGTGCAGGAGGTGGCAAGTATAGTCACCTCATGGCTGCTGCAATATTTTCAGGGAGGGCTTATTTTCAAGGGAGGGTTTATTTTAGCACATGCACTCAAAACCCCAGTTGGGCTTATTATCCAGGGAGGTCTTATTTTCAGGGGAACAGGGGTATTTGGTTAAAAAAAATCTGGGAAAGCTTTGAGAACAATCCAGAAGAGTAGAGCCATACATGTCGATCTTAAATGGAGCACTTTGACTTGGCATAAAGCAATTTCCTTTGTCCTTTATCTTCATATTAAGAATGGGTGAATTTGACATTCGGTTCCAGAAAGTATTGACCTGCAATACTCAGTTATGCAGTGGCTCTTTAAACTTTTAACACTTTGTAGCCCCTTTCTAAGCTTTTTTTGATAACATTCATGAATGAGATTAATCGAAATTTAATTCTTAGACCTTTTATTCATTGAACATTTTAAAGGTGCTTCCTCCAATAGTAAAAGTAAAGGTTCCCCACGCACAACTGTGCTAGTCATTCCTGACTCTAGGGGGCGGTGCTCATCTCCATTTCAAAGCCGAAGACGTGCTGTCCGAAGACATCTCCGTGGTCATGTGGCTGGCATGACTAAACACTGAAGGCACACGGAACACTGTCGCCTTCCCACCAAAGGTGGTTCCTATTTTTCTACTTGCATTTTTTACATGGTTTCGAACTGCTAGGCTGGCAAAAGCTGGGACAAGTAATGGGGGCTCACTCGCCGTATTAGGGATTCGAACTGCCGGACTGCCAACCTTTCTGATGAACAAGCTCAGCGCCTTAGCCACTGAGCAACCACATCCCTATTGCTTCCTCCAATAGAGAACCCTATAATGCGAACTTGCAAAGTTGTTTTAAAGGAGCCACAGTTCTTAAATAGTTGAATTGCAACCATGCTAAGAAAAGGGTCGGCTTTCGGAATGACTTGTAAAAATAATTTGCTGCCGTGAGAAATGACATTGAAAAAGCCTGGTTAACAGCCTCTGGGTGAAAAAAAAATCTTGGATTGATAGCAGAACAACCAGGGCCCAGTAGAAATGAGGTCCATATAAAGATACAACTACATTAACTATGGTAAAAAAGAAGAGAGCAAATGAGCAATAAGAGCAAATTTTAAAGTGAAATATCTGATAAGCAAACCCATTATGAAATAAAAGGTTTGCCCCAGAGAGAAAATTAGATTTCTTCCTTTTGAGGGAATATATAAGTCATAAATGGAGGGAAGGCACTTACAAAGGGGCCAGGTGTTTTGATTTCTCTCAGCGTTCCTCGATTCTCTTACTATTCCTATTTGATGAGAGCCCTTTTAAGGTTACACAGTAATGTGTTTTATGACAAATTCTGCATAATAAAATGTGTGATTAGAAATGCATTAGGATTGGATGGGAAGCGGGAGGGGGAAGAGAAACAAAGAAGCAGCACAAAGCAATTCAGAGATGGCTGGGTGGAGTTTGCATAAAGACTCTAATTTGTTCCAACTCCTTATTGTTAAAGACCACCCATACCATAGTGAGGTTGGAGGAAAGAGCGTTCCGCTTACAAGAATGGCTATAGAAACATTGAAATTGATAAAGTCTAATTGCTGGAAGAATCAGAACAGCAAGGAGATGATGTACTACAATACGTATTTTCTAAAAAGCAAGGATCCCATCATTTTATATGTTGACACCAGAACATAGACTAGAACAGGGGTCCCCAACCTTTTTTGCACCAGGGACCGGTTTCATTTTAAAGAAAATTCTGTGGACCGGCTGGCCTAGAGGAGGAGAGGGGGAGGGGGAACAGGCGGCACATCGCACGTGGGAGGGGGAGTCGGCTCACTTGGCCCTCTAGGGCAGTGGTGGGCAAACTTATTAGTCAATAGAGCCAAATATCAACAGTACCACTACTGAAATTTCTTTTGAGAGCCAGAAGGTGTGGCCTTTTTTGTGGGAGTGGCTCAGTTGTCATGTGACCCGTGGCCAACTTGGAAAATGTGGTGAAACTCACTTAACGGTCTTGCTTAGCAAACAAAATTTTGGGCTCAATAGTGGTCATAAGTTCTTCCTTCCTTCCTTCCTTCCTTCCTTCCTTCCTTCCTTCCTTCCTTCCTTCCTTCCTTCCTTCCATTTCTGGCTGGTCTTTGGTCTTCTGAAGATGGTAAAAATGGATTTATGGGCACTCGTTATATATAAAGGCAGCCCATGACTCTTTGGGATGCTGGTTTGAATCCAGGAAATGACTCAGAGGATGTGATTCCTTTGAAATGACCGCTGGGAGAAAAATAGATCTTTAACCTGGTTAACTAAAGAAGTAGCTTGAGGTGGAAGGAAATAGGAAAATAGATTTCTTCCTTTCCTTTCCTTTCCTTTCCTTTCCTTTCCTTTCCTTTCCTTTCCTTTCCTTTCCTTTCCTTTCCTTTCCATTCCTTTCCATTCCATTCCTTTCCTTTCCTTTCCTTTCTATTCCTTTCCTTTCCTTTCCATTCCATTCCTTTCCATTCCTTTCCATTCATTTCCTTTCCATTCCATTCCTTTCCAATCCTTTCCTTTCCATTCCATTCCATTCCTTTCCATTCCTTTCCATTCCATTCCTTTCCATTCCTTTCCTTTCCTTTCCATTCCTCTCCATTCCTTTCCATTCCTTTCCTTTCCTTTCCATTCCTCTCCATTCCTTTCCATTCCTTTCCATTCCTTTCCATTCCATTCCTTTCCATTCCTTTCCTTCCTTCCATTGCCTCCCTCCCCCTCCCTCCCTTCTTTCGTTCCTTCCCTCCTACCCTCCATCCCTCTTTCTTTTTCTTTCTTTCTTTCTTTCTTTCCTTCCTTCCTTCTTTCACTCCTCCCTTCCTCCCCCCTCCCCCTTCTTTCTTTCACTCCATCCCTCCCACCCTCCATTCATCTTTTTTTCCTATTTTTCTTTCTTTCTCCTCTGTTTTTGTCTCCCTCTCTCTCTCTCTCTCTCTGTATCTGTCTCTCTCTCCTCCCCCCCACCAATCTGTCACTCTGTGTGTGTGTGTGTCTGTGTGTGTGTCTGTTTCCCTCTCTCTCTTTCTGTCTCTCTAAGTCTGCCTCTCTGTGCGTCTGCCATTCTCTCCCTCCCTCCACCCGGGGAAGCAGCAGAGGGGTCAGCATGTCGGTTGCGGAGGTTATCCCGCATCGAGCGAACGGAGGACCCGAAGCGCGCCTCCACCACCTCCTTCCGACGGCCACCGCAGCGCACTGCACTTTCCGGGGCTTCCTGGAGGGGCCAGCATGTCGACTGGGAAGGTTATCCCGCAGCGGGCGGGCGAAGGACCCAAGCTGCGTGCTGCCGAAGCCGTCCGGGGCTGGGCGTGCGGCACCCGAATGGCTTTGGCGGCACCCAGCTTGGGTCCTTCGCCCGTCCGCTGCGGGATAACCTCCCCAGTCGAGATGCTGGCCCCTCCAGGAAGCCCCGGAAAGTGCAGGGCGCTGCGGTGGCCGTCGGAAGGAGGTGTGGAGGCGCGCTCGCCCATCCTCTGCCCAGAGCGCTGCTCCCTCCTCCTCGCCGGCCCTGCGGCCCGGTTCCTATGAAGCTGCGGACCGGCTCCGGTCCGCGGACCGGGGGTTGGGGACCCCTGGACTAGAACATAGAATAAGCTAACCAAATAAATAAACTAAAATTCTCTCTGATTCATTAGGGTTTATTGAATAATCCGCAGTTATCTGAGTTTGGCTAAGTCACTCAAGATAAAGGATGGTTTGCAAATCACAATGTCTGAGTTTTATATGAAAGTATATACCCAATTTTAGTAATCCAAGTTATCATCTGCAGTGGTGGGATTAAAATAATTTAACAACCTGTTCTCTGCCCTAATGACCAGCTGGGTAGGCGTGGCTCGGTGGTCATGTGATTGGGTGGGCATGGCCAACTCAATGCCACTCACTTCGATGGGCGCTTTGCCTTAGCTGTTACCATGTAATAAGAGTTAACTGGAGGGCAAATAAGATGAGGCTAGAAACAACACCAGAATGTTTTCTTCCTGCCTTCCTTACAGGATTAGCCCTGGAAAGTGGAAAAATAAAAAATGAGATTGCTTCCAACAACCGGTTCTCCAAACTGCTTTGAAAGTTAACAACTGGTTCTTGGCTTCATACCGCTTCATCTAACACATGATGTACTTTGGACTCTATGTAGATACAGTATTTAGCATAGAAAGTAAACACCATCAGCATCCATAGCCCTTTATAGAGGTAAGAAGCTGGTTACCTTTCTCAAGCACCTAAGCTAAAATGTGAGAGTGGAAAGAAACTTGCAGAGCTAAATCAGGGAAAAGATGCATTTATTTAAAAGTTTAAAGCTTGACTATAGACCCAGTTGCAATGGAAGATGGGAAGCAGTCAACTGAACAGAAACATTAAACCGTGGGATCCTTGGTGCTCTCTGAGCTTGGTGGTTTTCTTGAATACGTTATATTACCCAAACTACAGTAGGTAACATCATCAATGCTGTTGCTGTTACCTAGTTTGGATAATGAAACGTCCACAAGAAAACAACCCAGTTCAGAGAGCACCAAAAATCGTTCATTTCAATCCTGTGCTACAAATCTTCTCCCTGATTGGTACATTTGAGCTGTCTCCAGCTTGCTTTCTCCCCCCCACCCCCCCGAAGGAAGCATTTATGGCAAACTCTGAAAATGTTCAGAAAACTCTGCAATCGCTCCCTGTTAAAAAAAACAACAACTCCTCCCAACCTGCCAATGTTCCTACAATGCAACCCTTCGTTTTGGGCAACCCAATTATGGGATGGGTGAGTGAAATAGGGGTATCCGTCATTATTGACATTTGGTAATGTGTAAAATGATCTTTTGTCGATCGAGCAGGTCAAGGGAGAGAAAAAAAAACCCTTGCCAATTATGAATCATATTCTGGAAATGTCTCTTTAGGTGAACAATGTACAGTCTGAGGGTTATACGATCCTCTTCAGCTGTGAACACTTTTCGTACAGGATTAAACCTGTTACTTAATATGTCTGGAGCAGGTCTCCAGAGCTTTCTTTCACCACTTTAAATGTGGCCCCTCGCATTGATCTGGCCTACTTTTGCAAACCGGCTAAAGAGATCTGATAGGGTGACAGGCACTCTGCTTGAGTACAGGCGAGAGAAAAATGGCTTTTCATTTCTTTAGACTCTCCAGTAGGAAAGGATACATGAGAATATACAAGTTCACATTTGGATGGAAATTGCTACGTATCTGAAGAACTATTGTCTTGGGATCAGTATAGGTAACGGTGAGGGTTCCCCCACACATGAGTGTTAGTCATTCCCAGCTCTAGGGGCAATGCTCATCTTCATTTCAAAACTGAAGAGCCAGTGCTGTCCCAAGACATCTCCGTGGTCATGTGGCTGGCATGCGTCAATGCCAAAGGCTCACAGAATGCTGTTACCTTCCGACCAAAGGTAGTTCATATTTTTCTACTTGCATTTTTAAAATGCTTTCGAACTGCTAGTTTGGCAGAAGCTGGGACAAGTAACAGGAGCTCACTCTGTTACGTGACGGTAGGGATTCGAACCGCTGAACTGCCGATTTTTCTGATCGACAAGCTCAGTGTCTTAGCCACTGAGCCACCCTTGGAGATCAGTATAGAGCAGACCAATTTTTAAACTGTGATCTAGATTGAGAAGTAACCAATAAATAATTAAATGAAAAATCCTGATGACATTAATCACTTTTCAGACCAACGTGATCAGGATTTCATGTTGTGTTTTTGGCAAGAATAACAAAATGTTTTGCCAAAAGTGCTTTTTCAAGAGGCAACTTGGTCATTCTGCTTTTTCTTTGAAGACGTTTCGCTTCTCATCCAAGAAGCTTCTTGGATGAGGTGAAATGTCTTCAAGGAAAAATCAAGAAAGCCCAGCTGCCTTTTGAAAAAGCACCTTTGGGACAACTATGACCTGGATGACTGAGACTCTCCACAAACATTTAGCAAAACAAATTGTTCTGTCTTTCTGTACCACAATCCCTCTTCTGGGATTGTGGTACAGTTTTTGATGTGCTGGTTGGATTAGGGAATTTGGAATAATTCAGATATACGAAGTTGTAGTTGATTAAAATTGGTTTGGATAGTTGGTAGAAAACAACACATCCAAAATGTTTTCTGTTACCGTCAGTATCCACTTTTAATTACTTTGAGAATGTTCTTTTGAAAGTTTACATATTAATTGGAGATGAGAAACATCTGTTATCAAAACCCTATAAAATATGACTAGTACTATGAGTGCAAACAACATGATTAGAGAAGAGCAAGACTTAACATCATTAATTACATCTATAATAATGAGACAATACGGTTATAGAGAAATAATGTTTCATTATATGCTTAATCTGCAGGCAAACTGTTTTAAAACAATGTTTTGCTAGTATGTAATACCATAAGAATTATGTAAAATAATATGATTTAAAGAATGCTAATTCTTGGAAATGTCATAATGAAGAAAGAAGATATATATTCACGCATTATGGATTTGTAAAATGAGCTGAAACATTATGGAAGAGATGCAAAGGGAATAATTTTATCTTGATGAATTAAAAACAAAGAAAACAAAACCTGAGCTTTTAAAAAAAATTATTGAGCTTTCTGCAAATGGTATTCATTTCTTATAATATTAGCATTCTACTGTCACAAGTAGCTTCTCTGTCATTATAGGTATAGTTATAAAAGGTTTGGGATTGAGTCTATTTGTTTATTTTTGGCAACAATATAGGTATGATTTACCATTGCATTTTTGTGATTTTTTTAAAAGTAGGCATCCCATTCTAGACTACTACCCAGGGTTATTCTGATGAATGTTTATCCAAAACATATATTAAGAAGAATAAGAGGAATCAAATAGAGCTGGAAGGGACCTTGGAGATCTTCTAATCTAACCCCCTACTCAAGCTTTCAGACAGGAAATGGCATAGGATCTTAGTCGATCGTAATTTGGCTGCTTAACTTTTCAAGACCACCAAAATTCTCATTATTATTTTACCTTATTTTATTAAGGGGTGCAGTGGCTCAGTGGCTAAGATGCTGAGCTTGTCGATCAGAAAGGTTGGCAGTTCAGTGGTTCGAAACCCTAGTGCCACGTAACGGAGTGAGCTCCCGTTATTTGTTGTAGCTTCTACTACCCTAGCAGTTTGAAAGCATGTAAAAAATGCAAGTAGAAAAATAGGAACCGCCTTTGGTGGGAAGGTAACAGCGTTCCGTGCGCCTTCGACATTTAGTCATACTGGCCATATGACCACGGAGACGTCTTCAGAGAGCACTGGCTCTTCGGCTTTGAAATAGAGATGAGCACCGCCCCCTAGAGTCGGGAATGAGTAGCACATATGTGCGAGGGGAACCTTTGCCTTTACCTTTAATTTTATTAAGTCTTTTGATTATAGCCATAAAATCTAATACACAGTGGAGTTCTGGAAACATAATTATCTAATAAAAACTAATCTCGCCACTTCTACTATATGCTCACAGTGATTTTCTAACAATGTTTAAAAATCCAGTGGTATATTTCGTTTAATTTGTACCAAATAATGCAGAGGAATCTGCTTTTTTCTCCCTCCTCATTCTGTCTCCCACTCACTATTTAGTCTTAAAAGACCTATTATTCTTATTGTGTATTAGATGTTATTGCAGGGAAGGTAAACACTCATCAAGTAGAATATTTATTGACAAGGACTATATTCAAGAATGTAGGATGTGGGAATTGAGCTCCTGGAGATAGATTTTGCTACCCCATACAAATAGGTTAACAGCTTATGCTTTGTTGACATTGAGCAGAATAGAGTGGAGAGGCAGCCTAATCTTATGCCATGAACAACACCACACATGGACATCCAGTAACAATCAAGCTTTATTCATGCAAAAAAAGTTTTAATGGTTTTTACAATTTTTTAAACAGGGAAAGGGTATATAGGGTATAAAAGAAAACATTTTAGAGGCATCCATATCGGAGGTGCAGGCCGCCTCCAAGGCTTCATACAAAGATTAATTATTTTTCCATTTAAGGTGGCAGGAGTTACATATGTGTCATTTCATAAAGTTCATGCATTCAATATATTGTTTCTACAAAGCATCCAAAAGAAAAAGTTACAGTATATTAAAGGAAATCATTTTTGTAATCTGAGTCTTTTAGATATTGTATCCTCATCCTCCCTCCCACCAGTGGGTGGTGCCATGGCCCCTCCCGTTCCCTATCAAGCTTTATTGAGTCAAACTTTCTTTAAAAAAAATCACATTCATTCACTCATTCTCTTTATATACCATCCCATAGTTAGGTAGCCACGCCTAGCCTGAGTTCAGGGAAAGTAACAACATACGATAGATCAATCAATCAAAATAGAGCTGGAAGGGACCTTGGAGGACTTCTAGTCCAACCCCCTGCTCAAGCAGGAGAGTCTATACCATTTCAGACATGTGGCTCTTCAGTCTCTTCTTAAAAACATCCAGTGATAGAACACTTACAACTTCTGGAGGCAAGCTGTTCCACTGGTTAATTGTCCTCACTGTTAAGAAGTTTCTCCTTAGTTCCAGATTGCTTCTCTGTTTGATTGGCTTCCATCCATTGTTTCTTGTCCTGCCTTCTGGTGCTTTGGAAAACAAATTGACCCCGTCTTCTTTGGGGCAGCCCCTCAAAAACCGGAATAATGCTATCATGTCACCCCTATTCCTTCTTTTCTCCAGACTAGCCAAATGCACTAATACTTTGCTTCATTTTGATTCTATGCCTCTCTTTTTTTCCAACAGGGACTTATGCAGCTTGTCCTTTTTGATGGTTTACAGTATCAGCCATGTCTGTCACAGATTCCTTTTCAGCTCAGCTCAGCTTTTGTTACTCTGTTAGGTTTCTACTCAGTTGGGACTTGCTGTATAGCACTTAGCAATTCATTCTGGCTGCTGTCCTCTGGTTTCTGATCTTGATCAAGCGTTTCCCAGGTCCATGTATCAATGTTCCTAGCTGAGGACTCTATTCTTCCATTGAATACATGATAGCTGTTTTCTTTTCCTAACCCTCTCACCTATTTATTTAACAAACTCTGATGCCAGATTGTTTGCTGTCTCCTACAGATCAGGAAACATTATAAACAGAGTTGCATTGTTCAAAGGTGGTTGGATTCTTTTCTTTCCCCCTCTCCGCAGTGTTCGATAATATTCTCTTTTCTGAAGAGACAACATGTGGATCTAATTTTCTACATTTAATCCATCTTGTTTTGACACCCGATTACTTTTGAGAGTGCTCCACACACATTTCAATATAGATTGCAAGTGAAATCATGTTGGCTGGCTCTATCTCTGACATTAATACTCACTGGGTGATCTGGGTCTTTATTGAAACATAGTTTTAAGGTTGTGAGCAGTGATGTGTGTACAAATCCAGGGGCTTGCCAAAAAAAATAAAGTAAATCCATGTGCATATATCTGTGGACCCTTTGTCAGTTACTTTGCTAGATCCAGATCAGAGGTGGTATTCAGCTGGTTCGGACTGGTTCGCCCGAACCAGTAGCGGAAATTGCAGCTGGGCCTGCCCCCCTGCCCCGGCTCTATGCCATCCTAGTGACCACAGTTATTGGTGAAGGACACTCCAAGCACTGAGAAGATGCATGGAAGAGGTGATCTGAGTTATCCTATTGTGAGGAAGTATGATGTTTGCATAAGGTAGAAAGGCCATCTTCAGAGAAAAGGTTGAGAATTCTTTGAGAAGGAACAAGCTCTTAGGAACCGTGAACCAGTTGAGATAGATCCCAATTCAATATGGGGAAAGGACAGCTTTCCAACCCTCCTTTCAGGAGAGACAAGAGGAAGCTGGACACCATGAAGAAAGAGTATCTGTGGGATGTCACTGGAGATGCCTTAGGTCCATTTATACAAGTGGAACATTACAAAGAATTCTCTATGGAAGACAAGTAAGGTATTTAGGATTGAATTGGATCCTAACAATCAGTAGTTCATGAATAATGGAATGTTTGTAATGGTCTCTCTCTCTGTGTCTCTGTCTGTCTGTCTATCTGTCTGACTCGCTCTCTCTCTCTCTTTGTCTCTCTGTCTCTTTTTGTCTCTCTGTCTCTCTCTGTCTGCCTCTTTGTCTGTCTTTCTGTATCTGTCTGTCTCTTTCTATCTCTGTCACTGTCTCTCTCTCTCTTTCTGTCTTTCTGTCTCTGTCTTTCTCTGTCTGTCTCTGTCTCTGTCTCTGTCTCTGTCTCTGTCTCTCTCTCTCTCTCTCTCTCTCTCTCTCTCTCTCTCTCTCTCTCTCTCTCTCTCTCTCTCTCGGTAAGGAGTGGATGTAGTGTACAGGATGTCATTGAAGCTAGCTAACTTTCTCTTGTAACAACAATTTCCTGTCCTTGATGCTGACTCCACAGTGCTGCCTAATATTTGCTGTTTGACTCTTTTGTGACTTTATATCTGGTGCTAATAAAGCTGTCTTGACATCTGGGATGTTCCAGTCTGCTACACACCTTTGAGTCCGCTGGAACAAGCTGCAGGGTCAGCCATATCAGAACAGTGACATTGGCAAAGACAGTGATGCAGAAGGGCTGAAGGAAGGTGTAATTTCAAATGCTCGCTTAGAAACCGTGTATTCTGCGATTTGTCCCTCCCTTCGACTCCACCTCTTGATAGAAGGTTGAAATTATGTGTTGCGTTTTCAACAATCAAGTATCTTGTTTCCCCTTTTTTTACTTTACCATAAACATGGCCCAGTTCAAGTATTGAATTTCTGACATTGTTTTGAAACCTGCAGTGGTTAAATGAACAGGAACGTCAAGCTGGGCACCAGGATCAGGAGCTGGGAATAATGAAGGGTTTGGAAACTAAGTCTTAAGAGGAGATATTGATTTAGCCTTACATACAATGATTGATAGGATGATACTTTTCAAGTATCTGAGGGGGTGTCATCCAGAAATCTACAAGCATGCAAAGGCTTCAGTTAGAGGAAGGCAGATCCTGCTTCAATGTTAAGGAAAACTACCCAATAATTAAAAGCTAATAAGAGCCAAGGTGATGCAGTGAGTGCAGAATTGCAGGCTACGTCTGCTGACTGCCGGATGCCTGCAGTTTGGCAGTTCGAATCTCTCGGGGTAAGTAGGAGAGAAGCTCAAGGAGAGCCATGGCGGCACAGTGGTTAGAGTACAGTACTGCAGGCTGACTGCTGGCTGGGTGCAATTTGGCAATTCGAATCTCTCCAGGCTCAAAGTTGATTCAGCCTTCCATCCTTCCGAGGTGGGTAAAATGAGGAGCCAGATTGTTGGGGGTGATATGCTGACTTTGTAAACTGCTTAGAGAGGGCTGTAAAGCACTGTGAAGCGGTATATAAGTCTAAGTGCTATTGCTGTTATCCAGAATGGCCGTGAGCTGTCCTTCGCTGTTTGTTGATAAGAAAATGCCATCAGCTAGGAATGTTTTAATTTGGATTTCTTTTCCCAACAGTGGGTTGGGCCAAGTTTCTTTGATTTTCAGAGTACACATCAAGGACAAATTAGGAAGCTGGGATACAGAATTAATATGGTTTTGGATTTGGCTGTGAATGAGCTATGAATCTAGTCATTGTTTGTAATCCACGGTTTATGGCTTAGCCTGAACCAATTCACAATAGATTTTTCAATGTCATGCTTCAATGAAACCAACCACTGTAAAATGCAGCAGAAATAGAAACATTTCTTGAGGCTGGGTGACCTTAGAGAGTTGACAGGGTGATTGAGTTTTCTCTTCCTCGGACTCTGAAAACTGGTCTCTCAGAAGGAGTTTTCTCTGTGGCTACATCTGGAACAGCCCTCCCCAGCCTTGTTTTGTATTCCAGATGTGTAGATTTCAACTCCAGAATTGTCAGCAATGGGCATTCTATTGAAATGAGCCACGGTGGCCCAGTGGTTAGAGTGTGGTACTGCAGGCTACTTCTGCTGCCTGCTGGCTGCCTGCAATTTGGCAGTTCGATTCTCAGCAGGCTCAAGGTTGACTTAGCCTTCCATCCTTCCGAGGTGGGTAAAATGAGGATCCAGATTGTTGGGGAAAAGAGTCTGACTCTGTAAACCACTTAGAGAGGACTGTAAGACACTGCAAAGTGGTATATAAGTCTAAGTGCTATTACTATTTTGGCTGGGAAATTCCGGGGGCTGAAATTCACAATCTAGAAGATGACCAGCTTGGTCTGGAAGGTACTGGAGTGGTTTGAGATCTTCAAGAGCAGATAATGTTATTTGGGGATTATCAGGGAGTGGAAGTGTCCTTTCTTCCAAGATTCAGGTTGATTGGAATGAGACCTTTGATGATGAATTGCCCAAAGCAATCAGAGGGCAGATTAGTTTGTATGTCTAGGCGTACTGGTGTAATGTAACCTTTTTCTCTCAGGGTAGATGGATGTCATGGTTAGATGTCAGCAATAAAATCTTAATTGATTTATAGTCCCCTTACAGAGTTGTTTATGTTGTGCCAATCAGTTTGTCTGTTGCCAGGCTGCTAACAAAAAACGTGGCGACACAAGGTTATTTTCCCCCCCCAGCTCTGCTGATTAGTTTATCAAAGCTCAAGCACGTTACTCAAGAGAAATGGGCAGATACGCCTTTCAAACTGGCCTTATGTAAGCTCTGCTAAACTTTTCACCTGGCATTTAACACCGACCTTGGGAGAGTTAATTTGGAAGTCCCTGGGTGACATGCAAAGCAGCACTTCTGTTCATTATAAATAGATGTTTAATCCATGATCTTTCTTGGGGAACATCAAAGTTAATTCTGAGACTCCACGGTTCCCCCCCCCCCTCCTATGTTCTGATTCAACACATCGGGCTGTGTTTTTTTTATTGAGCAAGCCAAAATTGTCTAGGTTTATATTACATGCTAAAGTGATGTGGTGGCTCAGTGGCTAAGATGCTGAGCTTGTTGATCAGAAAGGTTGACAGTTCAGTGGTTCGAATCCCTAACACCGTGCAACGGAGTGAGCTCCCATTACTTGTCCCAGCTTCTGCCAACCTACCAGTTCTAAAACACGTAAAAAATGCGAGTAGAAAAATAGGAACTACCTTTGGTGGGAAGGTAATAGCATTCCTTGCGCCTTCAGCATTTAGTCATGACCATGGAGACATCTTCAGACAGCGCTGGCTCTTTAGCTTTGAAACAGAGATGAGCACTGCCCCTTAGAGTTGAGAACAACTAGCACATATGTGTGAGGGGTACCTTTACCTTTTTTTATTACATGCTAAGCTGTAAACTGTGATAGAAAATAAAGTCTGCTTCAAACCAAATTTAACTGCCTTTATGCCAGGGGTGGAGGATTGGGGACATGATTCAGAAGTGATTTGATGTGGCCAGTGCTGTCTACAGCTTTAAACTTCCCAGATCCAGTTTGGTCTGGTAGTTAAGGCACCAGGTAGAAAGCAAGAGACAGTGACTGTGGAGTTTCTCAGTCAACTAGGCCATAGTTTTTTCTTCCAAAGGTAACTTCTTCCTCAAGGAAAAGAAACAGTCCAGTTGCCTTTTGAAGAAAAAAAAAAAGAACCGTTCACACAGCAGACTATGAGTTCAATCGTGCCTGAGGCAGGAAAGTTGGTTGGGTGCCTTTGAGCCAATCACCAGTAGACAGTGAGGTCTAGTCCAGGGATGCTGGCTGGGGAATTCTGGGAGTTGAAGTCCACAAGTCTTAAAGTTCCCAAGTTTGGACATCCCTGGTCTAGTCTCACCTTAGCCATGAAAGTTGGCTTGGTGAGCTTGAGCCAGTCACTCTCTCTCAGCCCACAAGGTATTATTGTGGGGAAAATAGGAGGACGAAGGTGTGTTGAATATGTTAGCTACCTTGAGTTATTTCTAAAAATAATAAAGGTATGATATAAATAAATAAATGGCAAAATGATCCCCCATCCAAACACTTACAGGTGCAACACTGTTTAGTTTTCTGGTCTGCTTGCTGAATGATACAAACCAGAGTAGAGTAGAGTAGAGTAGAGTAGAGTAGAGTAGAGTAGAGTAGAGGAGAGGAGAGTAGAGTAGAGTAGAGTAGAGTAGAGTAGAGTAGAGTAGAGTAGAGTAGAGTAGAACAGAACAGAATAGAATTCTTTATTGGCCAAGTGTGATTGGACACACAAGGAATGTGTCTTTAGTGCAGATGCTTTCAGTGTACATAAAGAAAAATAAAATAGAATACATTCTTCAAGAATACAACATTTAGTGATAGTCATAGGTTACTAATAAGCAATCAAATTATACTAGGAAACAAATAAAACAATATAAATGTTAAAGATACAAGCAACATGGTTATAGTCATAAGTGGAAAGAGATAGGTACTAGAAGAGAGATAAGTACCAGGAAGGAAGAGAAGAATAATAGAAATGCAAACGGAGTGAATAGTTTGACAGCGTTGAGGGAATTAGTTGTTTAGCAGAGTGATGGCGTTTGGGGGAAAAAACTGCCCTTGTGTCTAGTTGTTCTGGTGTGCAGTGTCCTATAGCATCATTTTGAGGGTAGAAGTTGAAACAATTTATGTCCAGGTGTTAGTAGATATTTTCACAGCCTTCTTTACAGGAAAATAGGAGGACGAAGATGTGTTGACTATGTTAGCTAACTTGAGTTATTTGTAAAAATAATCAAGGCCAGATATACATAAATAAATAACAAATGATCCCCCCATCCAAATATTTACAGGTGCAACACTGTTTAATTTTCTGGACTGCTTGCTGAATGATACAAACCACTTCAGCTAGTTTCACATGACAAGATAAATCAAATCCAAACAAACACCTTGTTAGCATGCATTAGTCATTATTGTTTGTAAAAAAAATAAATTCTTATCAGTACTATTAATTCTCCAGTGCCAGGGTGTTTTGTGTATATTTAAAATAATCATTTTACCTATGTATGCTTCATGCAATTATTTGCATTTTCCTCAATGTTTATCTTACTGCATATTCCTCTTTCACCTCATTTGTCTGTACCTATTAACTTAAAATACGAACTCTTCATTTCTCCAGCAAGTAGACTCTGTTTCTTGAAAGCTTTTGCTATCATAAATCCATTTGCCTTCGACTCCTCTTCGAGGTGCCTCGGGTTATGTTGTTGTTTTTGTATCTTTGATCTCCTGATGAAGTGCCAGCTTCGAAATGTTAGAGCAACAATAGCAAAAAAGGATCTCTAATTGCATTGTGATCACATGTTTGAACAATGGAAGCTCAAACAGCCTGTGTTTATGTAGACACACAATTGGTCTATTCTCTCTAGAGGCCCTTGTCAAGCCCGTCTCACCCCTAAAACATTTTAACGAGTGGGATTCCTTTTTTACATGTATATAAAAGAATATAATATATTGTAAAAGCAAAATAATGTTTATGAAGGATTGTGTTTGTATTGCAGAGTTCCCATGACAAAGACGTGATTCTGAATACCCTGAGTATTCTCACAAATCTTCTTTTTGTTGGTAAGTAGAAAATTGAATATTCTATTGTAGGATTTAAGATGAGAGGTCTTATATCAGAAAGTACATTCCAGTGTACTAACTTCTAGAAATACAATTGGATAATCTCAGACTATGGATTAGTAGTTTTCTACCCACACATTTTGCACTGTAAGATGAAATGCATTATTTACATTAGATAGATGGATGGATGGATGGATGGATGGATGGATGGATAGCTAAATGATAGATAGATGATAGACAGACATAGATAATAGGTAGGATAGATAAATAGATAGATAGATAGATAGATAGATAGATAGATAGATAGATAGATAGATAGATAGACAGACAGACAGACAGACAGACAGACAGACAGACAGACAGACAGGCATAGATGATAGATAGATAGATAGATAGATAGATAGATAGATAGATAGATAGATAGATAGATAGATAGATAGGCAGGCAGGCAGGCAGGCAGGCAGGCAGGCAGGCAGGCAGGCAGGCAGGCAGGCAGGCAGGCAGGCCTTTTTATCCTATTTAATTTATATCACCTACCTACCTACCATCTATCAACTATTCAGAAGAAGATTATGGGTTTTTATTTTAAGTATATTTAATGACCATCAGGAAATTTTATCCTCTGTAAATTTTGTCTAATCCACAAATTAAAATGGATGCAAGGGGACATCTGAATTAGATGATTCCTTTGTGATAGAAAAGCAGCTGCTGGAAAAGAATTGTCAAGGGTGCCTAATGCAGTTTAGAGAATGAAGGAAAATTGTGCAAAGGGAGTTATTTACCCAGTTACTTTTTCCACCCTGATCACCCTGCCCAATCCTAAATGTACTGAAAAAATACCCTTTCTCTAAATTGGCAGAATATTCAGTTGGACTGTCTTCTTTGGCTTTTACAGTTATCTAAGCTTTTAAGTTGGTAGGCGAGACCTCTGGTGCAGCTCGGGAGTTCATGGCTTCCATGACAGCCATGGACCTGACCCAGGTAGTTTTAGGCCCTACTCACGAGGGTGGACACACCCTGGCTCTCATCTTCGTCTCGGGACAGTGGAGTCGTGATCTGGGAATAGGGGATCTAGTCATCACACCCCTGTCATGGACAGATCACGCTCTCCTTCGGCTGGACTTTCCGATCGCCACACCTCACCGCGGGGAGGCGGAGCCTGATATTCCTATATGGTTCCGCCCCAGGCTCCTGATGGACCCGGTAAAGTTCCAGAGGGAGCTTGGGCCAATTCCTGTGGACTTGCCCCGCGACTCGACTGAGGACCTAGTGGCCGCATGGTTAAGTGCGGCCACGGGGGCCTTGGACCGAGTCGCGCCCTTGCGGCCTCTCTTGCGGCGACGAATCACCCAGGCTCCTTGGTTTACTGAGGAGCTGAGGGAGATGAAGCGCCACAAGAGATGCCTAGAGAGCAGATGGAGATCTTCTCACTCCGAAGCCGACCGAACACTAGTGAGAGACCATATTAGGACTTACTTAGTGGCGATAAGGGTGGCCAAACGTGAGTATTGTGCCACCCTCATTGCATCCGCAGATAACCACCCTGCCGCCCTGTTTGGGGTGACCCGCTCCCCCCTTCATCAGAGGCCGCGGGAAGCCCCTTTGCAGGGTCGCGCAGAGGAATTTGCGATTTATCTGCAGGAGAAAATCACTCAGATTCCGAATGAGCTATCCTCCATCGACAGTGGTCCAGTCAAGCGGTCCGAGGCTGTTCTTGAGACACCATCTTGGGAGGAGTTTGACTTTGTTACTACTGAGGATATGGACAAGTTGTCAAAGAGACTTAGGGCTACCACATGTTTATTGGACCCGTGTCCCTCCTGGCTTGTACTGGCATCCTGGGAGACGACACGAGGCTGGCTCCAAGGCATTGTCAACGCATCTTTGAGTGAGGGGTCCTTGCCTGCCGTCTTGAAAGAGGCGGTAGTAAGGCCTCTCCTCAAGAAGTTGTCCCTGGATCCAGCATTATTAGAGAACTATCGTCCCGTCTCCAACCTTCACTTTTTAGTGAAGGTTGTAGAGAGTGTGGTGGCTCAACAGTTTCTGCGACACTTGGAGGAAGTTGATTATCTAGACCCGCGCCAGTCCGGCTTCCGACCCGGTCATAGCACCGACACGGCATTGCTCGCGTTGGTTGATGATCTCTGGAGGGCGCGGGATAGAGGATATTCCTCTATCCTAGTCCTATTAGACCTCTCAGCGGCTTTTGATACCATCGACCATAGTATCCTATTGCACCGACTGGGGGGGTTGGGGCTGGGAGGCACCGTTTTGCGGTGGTTCTCGTCCTACCTCTCTGGTCGGTCGCAATATGTGTTGGCAGGGAGGCAGAGGTCGGCCTCAAGGCCCCTCATATGTGGGGTTCCTCAGGGGTCGGTCCTCTCGCCCCTACTGTTCAACACATATATGAAGCCGCTGGGTAAGATCATCCGTGGTTTTGGGTGGGATATCATCTGTACGTTGATGATACTCAGTTGTACATATCCACCCCAGACCACCCCAACGATGCCGTCGAGGTGATGTCCCGGTGCTTGGAGGCCGTACGGATCTGGATGGGTAGTAACAAACTCAAGCTCAACCCGTCCAAGACTGAGTGGCTGTGGCTTCTGGCACCCCGGTTCAGCCAGATTATTCCAACTCTGGCCATTGGGGGCGAAACACCGGCCCCCGTGGAGAGGGCGCGCAATTTGGGTGTCCTCCTGGACTCCCGGCTGTCTATGGAGGACCATGTGGCAGCCGTGGCCAGGGGGGCGTTCCATCAGGTACACCTATGCGCCAATTGCGCCCCTTACTGGACCGGGATGCCTTACGCACAGTCACTCAAGCACTCGTCACCTCTCGACTCGACTACTGTAATGCTCTCTACATGGGGCTTCCCTTGAGGTGCACCCGAAAGCTGCAGTTAGTCCAGAATGCAGCCGCGCGGGTGATTACGGGAGCGCCTAGACACTCCCACATAACACCAATCCTGCGCGAGCTGCACTGGCTTCCTGTGGAATTTCGGGTGCGCTTCAAGGTTTTGACGACCATCTTTAAAGCGCTCCATGGCTCGGGGCCTAGTTATATGCGAGACCTCCTCCTGCGCCATACATCCCTCAGACCGATACACTCCCACAGAGAGGGCCTCCTCAGGGTGCCGTCGGCTGGACAATGCTGACTGGCGACACCCAGGGGAAGAGCCTTCTCTGTGACGGGCCCAGCCCTTTGGAACGACTTACCCCCTGAACTTCGCACCATCTTCGACCTCCGCCTCTTCCGCAAGTGTCTTAAGACACATCTGTTCCATCTAGCCGGCCTAGCGTAACCTCCATTACTGACTTTTAGATAGTTTTAAATTTGGGGATTTTAATTTGGTTTTTAGCGCAGGATTTTATTGGAATAAGTGTTTTAAAATTTTATATGTTTTTGTATGTATTTTAGTATTCCTGTGCGCCGCCCTGGGTCCATTTGGAGAAGGGCGTGGTATAAATTTAATAAAATAAAAAATAAATAAATAAAATAAGTTGTTTGGTGTAGTGGTTAAAGGCATCTGGCTAGAACCAGCAAGTCCATCAGTTGTAGTCTGCCTGCACCCCACCCACCTTAGGCATGAAGTCAGCTGGCCGACCTTGTGCTAGTCATCCTAGCAGGAGTGGGCTCCAAAATTTTTAGCAAGGGGTTCTCTGCCCAATTGCTGGGCGGGCATGGCAATGGTGGGCATGGCAATGGTGGGCATGGCAATGGTGGGCGTGGCCTCATCGGCCTCCTGCCCCATGGCAGGGAGGGCATTTTTGCCTTCCCCAGGCTCTAGATGCTTTTCTCGAGCCTCTGGGAGGATGAAAACAGCCTCCCCAGGCTCCAGAGCTCCTCTGGAGGTTGGAAATGGATTCATTTCTGGCCTTCTTGAATTTCTGGTAGGCTTGTTTTCTGCCCTCCCTGAGCCCCCGCACATGCCCTGCACTTACCAAAACAAGCTGCATGGGGACTCCTGGGAAGGGCAAGACGGGGTGGGCAGGGCCAGCCAGGAGTGGGATTTGGGGGCTCTCCAAACTGCACAGAATCTTAGTTAGAGGTTCTCAAGAACCCCCAGGAGCCCACTCCTACCCCTAGGAAAGAGCCAATGGCAAACCACTTCTAAAAGCCAAGAAAACGGCAGGGACACTAGGAGTCAGAAGCTGACTTGAAGCTACCGCAAAAAAGAAGAAAAAGTCTCTGAGGCACCACTGTACCTTCTCCTTTGGAATCTGTCAGCTCCGCCCGTCCTGCTATGTCAGGAGTTCTTGGGTTTCAATTTCTAGAATTCCCAGGTAATGAATGTTAACCCATTGTGGTAGCTTGGAAAGCAAAGTCAAAGCCATTTGGAGGATAAGAAGGTTAGACAATTCTTGCGCTGAATATAGTTCTTACCAGATGGCGCATTCCTCTGGGTGTGAAAAAAAAAGTCCCACATATCAGTGTGCAAAGTAAACTTGAGCTCCTTAGAATCAACACACTGAGTATCTGGAATAACCTTTACGACTGTCTTTTCCTTTCTCCCAGGGACAAACAGGAGGGTCCAGTACACGATTAGCAAAGGGGGCAGTGAAGCCCTTTTGCAGGCATTGGTGAACGCAGCACGAACTTCAGTACCAGACTATGTCATCTTGTTACCTCTCTTGCGTTTGCTGGTCAGAATTGGCTGTAAAGGTAATTATTGACGAGAGCTGTTCAATTCCAAATGATTCAGAGTGGCTTTCATCAAGCAACAATAACATTAATCATCATCGTCTAAATTGCAAGCATACCCAACTGTGCCATCCAACAGAGATAGATAAGTCCCCGTTGTCCATAAATGCTTTCCTGTTGAGTCTTCATGGCTCAACAAGCATGAAATACTCTGGATATTGGGGGCGGGGGTTAAACTGAGTGACAGGAGGGCAGCTATCTTTGAAAAGACCAGATTCTTTCATTCCCATGAAGAAAAGGCATCTAACAAATCTTCTTCCCAACTCTTACTGGATGGACAGTCTCCAACTGTAGCAGGTGGCCTCCAAATGATCTAGCCACATATAGTAGGACTTCAAAACTGCCAACCAATACTTTGAAATGCACCTGCAAGTAGCCTGGAAGCCTGTGAGAAGACAGGTTGTTTGCAGAATGGCCAGCACTTGGGCTACTGGTGTCCTGTCTCTTTAAGACCTCTCTTTAAGACCTCTATGGGGTCTATGACAACACACTGTAGGATAACTCACCATGGTCAACTCGAGCTACATTAATATTGAAGAAATAATGGAATAGAACAGGAGTGGCAATCAGTTACCTCCCCTACCAGTTTGCAAATGTGAGCGTCCGCATGCCTGTGCATATGCTCTACCTTTCGCAAATGTGTTTTGTCTAAAAAAAAGGGCCTAAATGGGATGCCGTAGAGCTGGGGCGGGTGGACAGTGCCACCTGCAAATTCCGCTACTGGTTTGGGCAAACTGGTCCCAACTGGTGGAATACCAGCACTGGAATAGAATCATGAAAGAAAGGATGCCAAAGGAGGGACAAAATGAAATGTGATGTCAAAAATTCAAATAATATTTTGACTTATTTTAAATAATTAAATTGAATTGTTGAATAGTCCTGCAGCAAGTTGTCCCATGGTGAGTTGACTGCAGTGAATTGGCCATAGCAAGTTGACTCCAGTGAGTTGGTTGTGGCTAGTTGTCCCTTTCTGAGCTGAGTGTGGGGAATTAAAAGGCAATAAGCCTCATATAGAGTAAGTTGAGGCCTTTGAACTGTGGTACTGGAGAAGACTCCTGCGAGTCCCTTGGACTGCAAGGTGATCAAACTGGTCAGTCCTAGAGGAGATCAGCCCGGACTGCTCTTTAGAAAGCCAGATCCTGAAGAGGAAACTCAAATCCTTTGGCCACCTAATAAGAAGTAAGGATTCACTGGAGAAGAGTCTCATGCTAGGAAAGATTGAGGACAAAAGAAGAAGGGGACGACAGAGAATGAGGTAGCTGGATGGAGTCACCGAAGCATTAGGCCTGAGCTTAAGTGGACTCCGGAGGATGGTAGAGGACAGGAAGGCCTGGAGGAACTTTGTCCATGGGGTCACGATGGGTCGGACATAACTTTGCAACTAACAAAAAGAATAAGTTGTAACAGACCAACCTTGGGATGACAAGGACATAAATGGCTGTGCACAATATCTCCGATGCAGGATTGGCTAGAATTGTTGCACCTGATTGAACTGCCAAAAGGTTCCTCTGTCCGTAGCCCCCAGATGCTTTTGAAACAGGAATTATTAATCAAGGGGGACCCCCAGATATAGCTGCTGAGTCTCTTTATAATAGATTAGAATTCTACTGCTACAACCCGAGCTATGCCTCTGTGCAAAAACATTGTGAAGAGATGTCAGCTACCTACTGTGTACGCTGTTCCCCAGGTATAACGGCTAGTTTATTACAGACAAAACAAAGTGACAACATTATTTACTGAGCCTTTGAATGATAATCGTAGGGTTTCATACAGTCCTTATGTTGTATATTACCTAGAAAGAGACTCACCCACTGTGATGTTTTGAACAGAACTGCCTGTTTCCTGAAAGAAAACTGGAACCCAGTGTCAATCAACTTAAAAGCATATATTCCTGTAATTCCCTCTTTGTCACTCGTGATGACAACATCAGGGAAACAAGATAATCCAGGAAATGATAAAGGGGAATACCCCAGCTCACTGCTTTGGGAGCTTGATTCAGGTTTTTTTTTAAAAAAATATATCCCCATGTTGATTTTTTAAAAAAAAGATGCATTTGTGCATCTTCGTAATCCTCAGCAGCCTTTTTCAGCATCTCTCAGAAGTTTTATAAGCATAGAAGAGCCTTTTCGGTTGTGGCCCTATCCTGTGGAACATTCTTCCAGCAGAAGTGAAAATTGCCCCTCCCCTTTGGCATTTGGGAAGGCTATCAACACCTGTTGGCCTGGGGCCTTGAGGGGGACACCCACCGCTGGAGATGGCTGTTGGGGTAGAAGATCTCATTTCTGTCCCATCCATTTCTTGATTCTTGTAGGTGTGGTTTTAGTACAGTTTTTAATAATATTGTTAATTTTGACTCATTTTAATCTTTTAATTATTTTTCACCTGTTTTGATAACTTGAAAGCTGCCCAGAGTCACCTTGTAGCGGCAATGGATGGCATGGAAATGTAATAAATAAAATAAATAGTGTGCAGAATTGGTTGAGGCTAATGGAAAAATCTTGTAGTGTTTTGACCAAGGCTTCCCCAGCATCACGAAACCGAGTCCTCCTCCTGATAAAACCCTTTTATTTAATTTACAGTGAATTCCTCTCCAGCAAAGTCCTAGTTCATATTTACCGACTTTTATCAGGCTTGGAGAGTGACCAAGCCGATATCTTTCGAACACTGCAATACTTGGCAAGAATTCAGGAATGAACGAATTGTTTCCTGCAAACTCCCCTCCCCTTTTGCTCCTCTTTTATTCCCTATGGGAGGGGCCATTCACCATCTAGCTGTGGCCTTACGCCCAAGTCGACCCCTGTTCTTTAGCTGTTCCCTTCATCTGGCAACTATGTGCATGTGCCCACTGGGAACAGGCTCCAGCTGCTGGTCTGTCTCACTAATGTCTGCCTCCAGAGGCAGCTGATAACTGGCATACAGCTCTGGTCCCGTCTCTGCCTCCGACACAGAGCCCTCATCAGAGCCTTCCCCAGACTCCAGGACTGGCCCATGTTCCTCCCCAACCTCTTCACTGTCTGAGTCTGCCGCCAGCTCTGCTGGTGGGCCAAAACACGCAGTCACATTCCCACTGTTTGTCCCTGATTAGGAAAACTGGCCTCCTAACTCATCCCTATTCCAAACCACGTTCTACTGAGTTCAGTGATGTTTATTCCTAAATAAACATGTATGGGGTTGAAATCTCAGGCTGCCTTTCAAATTCGCTCCCAAGCTGGGCCCTTTAAAAGATGAGGTAGCAAGAAGGTGGCTATCTTCAGTGTGTATAATAAGTTGGATTTTTTTTTTTTTAGAAAACCGGAATAAAAAACTGCATGAGCTTGGATGCATTGGCAGGAAGCATTTTGCTCTGAAATTATGAACTGCACAAATTGGCTTCACTGAAGTCCGTAGGAGAAGCAAAGCACACAAAAACTCCAAGTGGAACTGTAAAAAAGATGAATAAGGTGGATGAAGGTGGATGATCTCAGTGAAAGTGTTTTCCCTCCCCAGAACCAAGAACAACTATTACGTTGTTGTTTTTCTTATCGGTAGAAGGTCTCTTAGTTAATATTTATTTTCCCTCTTCCCTTTTTTCCTAGATAAGAAGTTCGGACTAAAAGCACAACGCCTGGAGGCAACTGATGTAACTCTCAGCTTGGCACGGAAAAACCTTAACCACCATGAGAATCTCACCCACTGTCTCTGGGCACTGCAGATTTATGCGTCCAATGGTATGTACCTCCGCCTCTTCCGCCAGTGTCTAAAGACACATCTTTTTCAGCAAGCCGGCCTAGCCTAACCTCCCGCTGGGGCTATTTTAGATAGTTTTAAATTGGGGTTTTTAATCTGGTTTTTAGCATAGGATTGTTTCTAGTAATTTAATATACAATAATACAATACAATACAATACAATAGCAGAGTTGGAAGGGACCTTGTAGGTCTTCTAGTCCAACCCCCTGCGTGGGCAGGAACCTTATACCATTTCAGACAAATGGCTATCTAACATCTTTTTAAAGGCTTCCAGGGTTGGGGCATTCACAACTTCTGGAGGCAAGCTGTTCCAGAGGTTAATTGTTCTAACTGTCAGGAAATTTCTCCTTAGTTCCAAGTTGCTTCTCTCCTTGATCAATTTCCACCCATTGATTCTTGTCCTGCCCCCAGGTGCCTTGGAGAATAGCTTGGCTCCCTCTTCTTTGTGGCACCCTCTGAGATATCGGAACACTGCTATCATGTCTCCCCTGGTCCTTCTCTTCATCAAACTAGACATACCCAGCTCCTGCAGCCGTTCTTCATATGTTTTAGTCTCCAGTTCCCTAATCATCTTGGTTGCTCTTCTCTGCACTCTTTCCAGAGTCTCCACGTCTTTTCTACATCGTACAGAGTCTCCATGTCTTTTCTACATGCTTTTAAATTTTGTATATTTTGTCTTATATGCTTTTAAATTCCTGTGCGCCGCCCTGGGTCCCTCGTGGAGAAGGGCGGGATATAAATCGAATAAAAATAAAATAAAATCAGTAAATAAATAAATATGTGTTTGTTTTCACTCTGGTTGCTGCACCTCAAAGTTTGGTACAGTGGTGGCTTCCGGATCCCATTTGGTGGCATCCACATGGATGTGCATAGCACGCGCATGCGTCTTAGCACCGCTGCGAGTCTCCACGACGCTCCAGCTGCTCAGTAGAGTGTCGCACAGGTGCTGTACACGCCATGGGTGTGAGCAGAAGCCCCAAAGACCAGTAAGGAGCCTGGGCGGGCAGGCGGGCCCTCCAGAGCACCGTACCAGAACGGTATTCAGTGCTCCGGGCAGGCTCCAGTACGCCAATACTGGGGCGTACCGCCTGCAACCCACCACTGGTTTGGTAGACAGCATATTTTGGTCATCAGAATTCAGTAGTCAGTTTTCATGGGGTTCTGGAATTGTTGGAAATGCTGTGAACTTATCATGGGCACTCCAACCAAATAGGGGTCAAGATCAAGTTCCAGAATGTCCATACAGCAAAAGGTTGAAGTTGTCCCCATCATTCATTCTAGATTATTATTATTTTTTAAATGAATTGGATGGGGAACCTGGTGGACTCCAGGAATATCCCTGCAGGGACATTGCTTCCTTCATCTATTTCTCAGCTTCCCTAAAAGCCAATGCAACCCTAGGTAAAGGTAAAGGTTCCCCTTGCACATATGTCCTAGTCATTCCTGACTCTAGGGGGCAGTGCTTATCTTTGTTTCAAAGCTGAAGAGCCAGCGCTGTCCGAAGATGTCTCTGTGGTCATGTGGTTGGCATTACTAAACACTGAAGGCGCACGGAACGCTGTTACTTTCCCACTAAAGGTGGTCGCTATTTTCCTACTTGTATTTTTGACAACTGCTAGGTTGGCAGAAGCTGGCACAAGTAACGGGAGCTCACTCAGTTACGTGGCATTAGGGATTCGAACAGCCAAATTGCCAACCTTCTGATCAACAAGCTCAGCGTTTTAGCCACTGAGTCCCTGCGTCCCTTTTAATGCAACCCTTGGCTGCATTAATAGAGGGATAGAATCCAGATCATCTGAAGTGTTTGTAATGCCTTGGTAAAACCACACTTGGAACATTACATCCAGTTTTGTTCACTACAATACAAAAAAAAATATGTTGAGACTGTAGAAAGAGTACAGAGAAGAACAACAAAATGATTAGGGGACTGGAGGTTAAAGCAGGAACTGTGTCTGTCTAGTCTAATGAAGAGAAGGACCAGGGGTGATGAGGAGCTGCCACAAAAAAGAGAGACTCAACCTATTTTCCAAAGCACCTGAAGGCAGGAGAAGAAGTAACACATGGCAGCTTATTAAAGAGAGATCCAACCTACGACTAAGGGGAAAAAATCCTGATGGTGAGAACAATCAGTGGAATAATTTGCCTTCAGAAGTTGTAGACGCTTCATCACTGGAGGTTTTCAAGAAGGGATTGGACAAACACTTATCTGACATGGTACATAATTCCCTGCTTGAGCAGGTTGTTGGACTAGAAGACCTCCGAGGTCCCTTCCAAACTCTGTTGTTCTGGCACATGATGTTTCTTTCTGCAGCCAGCTTTGACTATTGCACTACACATGGTCTACTTCTCCTGGAAGATCTCTGGCAATTCCAAAATGTGTCTGGTCTTTTCCAGTTGCTCTCAGTTTTATTTATTTATTTTGGTTCACCTTCTCTGACCTCTTTGTCACTTCCCTTGTGGAGACTTCTAACTGTATCAGCAGCAGTGATGGCCCAATTTGACATGCTTAGCATTTCAGATCTTCCCCTTGAAGATTTAGTGCTACTGGCTGCTGGCTGCCGGCCTGTAAGTTCCCTGTGTGTGAGCACGCGAGACCCCAATGGTCTTCATTCACTCTGGGCCTTCCTGGGCAGGCAGCCAACCTTCCCTGTCATTCTCTTTGAGATAAGCAGTGTTTGAAAGGGTGTGTGTAACAGAGAAGACAGTTGAAAGGCATCTTCCCTTAGATGTGTTTATTCCCTACGAGACCGAGTGGAGCAAGTGGTCAGTTTTAAGTTTCTGGGTGTTATCATAAAAAAAGGACCTGACCTGGGGCACTCACATTGCAGCACTGGTCAAAAGAGTCCAGCAGAGATTATAATATCTGAGACTTCTCAGGAAACAACAACTGAATTAAAAATTACTGGTGACCTTCTACCGCTGCATCATAGAGAGTATTTTAACTTACTGCACCTGTGTCTGGTTTGCCAATTGCACAGTGGCAGAGAGGACAGCGCTCCAGAGGGTCAACGTCATTTCCGAGAGGATCACAGGTTGCCCCTCTCCCCTCTTTGGAAAAGCTTTATAGCTCCCGTTGCCTTAAGAAAGTTCAAAACATCCTTAACGATCCATCTCATCCTGGGCATCCTTTTTTTGAACTATTACCATCTGGCAGACGGTACAGGATGATAAAAACAAGGACAAATAGGCTGAAAAACAGCTTCTATCCCAGGGCAGTAACTATAATTGAATTCTACTGCATAGTGTAATATTAATGCAATATCGGGTTTTCAATTTCAATTATATAGCATGTGAAGAATGTGTCTTTGTGTTTTTATTTTATATTTATAATGTACATTGAAGATGGCATTTAATTTCATTGTACAATGTGCAATGGCAATAAACTAAACTAAACTAAACTTTCACATTCAATCTTTCCTTGTGGCTTGCTTTTTGTTTTGGGTCAGCTTTCGCATGCCAAAGGAAGAGAAACTAGTATTTGGAAACACAGAGGCAGTGTGATGGGCTTAGTTACTTAGGACAGGCAATGGTGGTTATCAGAGATTTAATGGTGAGTGAAAAAAAATGTGGGGAAGATTGACAAGCAAAGTGTAGTGTGGGGCATGGATAGCGATCTTGTTATACAGGAAATGTGCTAAGATCTTACTGTCCTTTCTACCAACATTGAACAGACAGCTGTCGTTGATGCTGTTATTATCGGTGCTTTTGGTCATCCTCCCAGCTCCCTCTAAAAATAAGATGAAGCCTACACTTGCCTTCATTTACAGAAGGTGAATTGAGTGACAGTTAACGTTGGCAAGGATCCAGCCATTCTCGCCATCCCGAGGCTGTGAGTCAAGCTACAAGGGCTTTCCAGTTGTCTTTTGAAAAAATAAAAGAAAATCAGGAGCAACTCGGAAGAAGCCGTTGAAGAGATGCTATTCACGTCACCACATGGGAAATTAACAAAGAATTTGCTCCCAGAAGTTCTACCATAACTTTTCAGGCCAGGAAGAGTTCTGAATTTCATCCCATTTTTAAACAGAAGGGTGATGCAACTAAAAAAAATTGTTTTAGCATTGAGAAGTGACAACTGTAGTATATTATCAGAAATATCATTTCCAAATTAAAGTATAATTCCACGTCAGTCTACTTTGGTCCAACCTCATCTGGGCACCACAATCTAAGAAGGATTCAGATAAATTGAAGAACATTTCATTTCATTTTCATTTTATTCGATTTATATACCGTGCCTTCTCCGTCGAAACGGACCCAGGGCGGTGCACAGGAAATTAAAACCAATAAATAGTATACGATACAATAAATATGAATAAAAAGAATTAAATTAGGGGCCTGTGCTAAAATTCCCACTAAAAACCCAACGTCCATTTACGAACGTTCAAAGAAGGGCAAAAAATGTGACCAGGAGACTAAACCCAAGTCTTATAATGAGATATTAAAGGAGTTGGGTATTTTGATTGACTGTTATCAAGGTTTTTTTTTTTTTGCCTTTTAACAAACCATATATTTTCTCCATAATATTATATCCCATACCTATCCTTTCTGGTCTTCCAACAGTGCCACTGTAACTGAACCCATCCTCCTGCTGCTTAATGTATTGAGTTTAAGCATAATCTTAAAAAAGCTACAATTTAGGGCCTCACAATCCATGAAAATTCAGAATACCAATTTTCTGATTTTGCGAACAAGTTCATTATTAGTTATGTTAATAAAAGTGACCTTGATTATTTATATTTGTCAGCATTTTGTACATATTAATGTAGCTTCCCTTGAGGTGCACTCGAAAGCTACAGCTAGTCCAAAACGCAGCCGCGCGGGTAATTACGGGAGCCACCAGAAGCTCCCACATAACACCAATCCTGCGCGAGCTGCATTGGCTTCCTGTGGTCCTTCGGGTGCGCTTCAAGGTTCTGACGACCATCTTTAAAGCGCTCCATGGCTCGGGGCCTAGTTATATGCGAGACCGTCTCCTGCCCCATACATCCCTTAGACTGATACGCTCCCACAGAGAGGGCCTTCTCAGGGTGCCGTCGGCCGGACAATGCCGACTGGCGACACCCAGGGGAAGAGCCTTCTCTGTGGCGGGCCCTGCCCTTTGGAACGACTTACCCCCTGAACTCTGGACCATCACCGACCTCTGCCTCTTCCGCCAATGTCTAAAGACATACTTTTTTCATCAAGCCGGCCTAGCCTAACCTCCCATAGGGACTTTTAGAAAAGTTTTAAATTGGGTTTTTAATAATTGGTTTTAGCATAGGATCGGGATTATTTAATATATATTTTAAATTATTTATCTATTTTCTATTTTGTATATTTTTTAAATCTCCTGTGCGCCGCCCTGGGTCCTTTGCGGAGAAGGGCGGGATATAAATGTAATAAAATAAAAATAAATAAATAAATAAATAGCTTTAAATTATTTTAAAAATTAGACTTAAGTATTGTTGCCAAAGTATCTGTATTATAATCTATGAGGTCAAGCTAGCAAAATAATAAGTATTTAATCAGTAAATGCATTCATTTAAAAAAGGTTTGCACTTTTCACTTTAAATATTATAGTATTAAATAATTTAAAAACATGTATATGTTTTCAAGGGACATGGTGTCTTAGACGCTGAGCTTGTTGATCTGAAGGTCGGCAGTTCAGCGGTTCGAATTTCTAGCGCCACATAATGGAGTGAGCTCCTGTTACTTGTTCCAGCTTCTGCCAACCTAGCAGTTCGAAAGCACGCAAAAAATGCAAGTAGAAAAATAGGGACCATCTTTGATGGGAAGGTAATAGTGTTCCGTGTCCCTTCGGCATTTAGTCATGCCAGCCACATGACCACAGAGATGTCTTCGGACAGCGCTGGCTCTTGGGCTTTGAAACGGAGATGAGCACCACCCCCTAGAGTCGGGAACGATTAGCACATATGTGCGAGGGGAACGTTTACCTTTACCTTATACGTTTTAGGTTTTTTTGTGTCCTGTTTTAGGGTGCACTTTCTGGTATAACTTTCTATCAGGAGAGCTTCAGCAAGTCCTTCTACTTCTGTTGGTCTTCATCTTCTTCTCTTTCCTTCCACCTTTCCTAACGTTAGAGACGTTACATATATTTAAGGTGTATTTAATTTTAAGAAAAGATGATTGAAAAGGCCCTGTTAACATTCTTTAACTACCTGAAAGGATGTCACGTAGAAAGAAGTGTTCTCCCTTGCTCCAAGGAGCATGACACACAGAATAATAGATTCCAGTTAGAAGGACATGCCCATTGAATGCTGGAGGAAAAAAAAATATCTTGACAGCCAGAGCAATTCAAGAGTGGAACCAATTATCCAAAGAAGTGGTAGGTTCCCGTTCATTGGATCTCTTCAAGTGGAAATTAGACAACTATCTGTCTAGAATGCTTTAATTTGATTCCTTCGTTGAGCAAGTGCTCCAGCCTAAATCGTCTCTTTCGGCTCTATGACCCCCACGATTCTGTCTATTGAGCTGAGTGTATCATTAAAATCTTTGACAGAACATGAGTTAGTTGATACTTTACCTGTCAGTGTTGCCCACCCTGTCCCACTACGATTACAACTAGTGCGATAGTCACCACCATCTGAGTCCCCGGTCTTGGTGTTGGATAGTGCACCTTCGTATTGTTGATCAGGAGTATAATGTTCAAGATTGTTGCATTGAAATTAAAGAGAATAAATTATAATACAGGTAGTCCACAATAAGCCCAAAATTTATGTTGCTAAGCAAGACATTTGTTAAGTGAGTTTTTTCCTCATTTTATGACCTTTCTTGCTCAGTTGTTAAGTGAATCACTGCAAGTGTTAAGCTAGCAACATGGTTGTTAATTGAATTTGGCTTCCTCATTGTCTTTGCTTGTCAGAAGGTCTCAAGAAGGACATGATCCTGGGACATTGCAACCATCATAAAAATGCGTCAGTTGGCAACTGTCTGAATTTTGATCATGTTGCTGCAATGGTTGCAAATGTGAAAAATGGTCATAAGTCACTTTTTTCAGTGATGTTGCAACTGAACCGTCACTAAATGATCTGTTGTAAGTTGAGGACTATCTATTAACTGTCTATATCTCAGGAGAAGCTACCCTGTTTCCCCAAAAATAAGACCTCCCCAGATAATAAGCCCAATCAGGCTTTTGAGCGCATGTGCTAAAATAAGACCTCCCCTGAAAATAAGCCCTCCCTGAAAATATTGCAACAAAGCAGCAGCCTTGAGGTGACCATGCTCGCCACCTCCAGCACCTCAAAAATAATAAGAACTCTCCGAAAATAAGGCCAAGTGCTTATTTCGGGGGTCACAAGAAAATAAAAACCCTGTCTTATTTTCGGGGAAACACAGTAATAGAAAACTACAAATAGGGCCAATGGGTTTGCCAAATTTGTTTCTTTCTAAATATGCTTCTAAATGCAAGAAATAACATTATGGCAACTTCTGTTTTTTTATCTACCTGGATGCAAAGAGATGTTTTCCAGCCTGTGTAAGCAACACAGGATAAAAGCACGCTGAATAAATTGTTCAGGGTCCTTCCACTTTATGGAATAACTCACCTTTATCTAGTTCTGAATAAACATGTGATTCAGAGGGAATTGAACTCTGCCTCTTTGTTCATGCCAGGCTTCACCTGGATTTCCTGCTTGACAGTATTTCTGCCATCTCTGAAAACTAAAGTAATTTGAACATTTGTGGTTTGTGGGATGGAGCAATGGATAAGATGAATAGGCATGTTAAGCTAATAAAGATGCTTTTTACATTTGTGATAAAGTCACAGGACTTGTTGGAGAAGATTTTGAAGAGAATTTAAAAAAAAACATGAAGGCAATTGCAGACAATCTCTTTCTAGCGTGCCCAATGGAATGTCCCAAATTCCATGTTCTGAGCCTATTTTTTCCCCCTCTCTGTCTTTCATTGCAGTTACAATAGGAACTATGCTGGGCATTAATGGAGCGATGGAACTGCTCTTCCAAGTTATCACACCATATACCAAGAAGCACACCAACACAACAAGGTAAGTTGAGAAACTCATAAAACACCACCTTTAGACGTAGCCGATTGAGAAGAAAGCACCATGCTCACCTATGATTGGAGTAAGCTGGATAAATATGATATTTTCATTTCTAGTCTCAATCCAGATTAAGCCAAAGCATGAAGCTCTAAGGGGATACAAGAGAAAAGGAAGACTATTGTGGCTCTTGATGCTCTATTCTTTCTCTTGAATCCTGAACATCATAAGTTAAATATCATCTTATACAGTTGATAGGAAGAGGGTTACATGTTGGTCTGTGCTTATGAGTCTCCCCAATCTGTTTGGTGGCTGTGATTTACAAGTTGCTGGTTAGATAGCCTCTCTGGATGTTTGTGCAGGATAATTCTCATGCCATCTTATATACCTGCAGGTGCTAGGGATTGAATTTGTGATTTTCTGCATGCAAAACATAAACTCTACCCCTTGGCTGCAAACTTTCCTTTGAATGATACGGTACAAAATACTGGACTTTGGGGGGTAACTTAACTGTTGAAATGAACGGGTGTTGCTTTGTGAATTTATCCTATTTTTGCTTCTCCGTTTTGCTGTATAGAAAAATAGATATGAAAAAATGCTCTCCTTGCTTTTAGACTATATACTCAATTCTGTTTCTGCATTAATTTGTGATTCTTTAAAAAGTCTCCTTATATAAATATATATTTAAATGCTATATGTAAATACTCTAAATAGCTATTTAAACACGTCTTCTGTATCTCATTTCAGCATAATTGCCAAGAACCGCACCAGAACACTTGTAAAATCCAGATAGCTAAATTAGAAACTCTTAGAAATTAGAAATTCTAAAATTAGAATTATAAAAAGCAACAATGTTTTTTTTTAAAAAAAACAGGGAGGGTGGCAAACAAATTGGGGTGCTGAGTTGCTGGAATGTTTACCCAAGATAGTGTTGGAATAGAAAAAATGATCTCTCTTCAGCTTTAAGACAGAAAAGGTTGATAATCAACAGAATAAGTGAATGTCCATAGTATGGTTTTCCCAGTTGCAATGTTATGGCTGTGAAAGTTGGACCAGAAGAAAGACTGAGTGCCAAGAATTGAGGTCTTTGAAGTATGGTGCTGGAGAAGACTCCTGCAAGTCCCTTGGACTGCAAGGCGATCAAACTGGTCAGTCCTAGAGGAGATCAACCCTGACTGCTCTTTAGAAGGCCAGATCCTGAAGAGGAAACTCAAATACTTTGACCACCTAATGAGAAGGAAGGACTCACTGGAGAAGAGCCTCATGCTGGGAAAGATGGAGGGCAAAAGAAGAATGGGATGACAGAGAATGAGGTGGCTGGATGGAGTTACTGAAGCAGTGGGTGTGAGCTTAAATGGACTCCAGAGGATGGTAGAGGACAGGAAGGCCTGGAGGAACGTTGTCCATGAGGTCACAATGTGCCGGACACAACTTTGCAACTAACAACAACAATTATAGTATTACTTAATCTTAACCACAAATCAAATGAAATGTTTATTAGGTCCATAAACCAGCATCCCCTTCATATCTGAATTACAGGAGATGTAGTTGAAACCATTTTGAGTTTTTTTTCCCTCTGGAGTTTTTGAGCAACAAATGGGTGGTTTCAGAGCTGGAGAGACCCTTGATGAGGAGAGAGGTGAGATGGTGAGAGGAGGCAAAAAGTTAATCTGTAAAAACCTTTCCCCCAAACAGAAAAAGAATAAGAGGATATAACATGGGCAAAATCCAGTTCAACTAGCTATCTCTGGTATGGAGGAAGATGTTGAGATCTCAACTGCTACCCAGGAAGTCCCTGTTGCATCTGCAACTACTTGGAAAGCCTCCAGGACAGCGATTCTTAACCTTGGCAACATTGAGATATGTGGACTTCCAACTCCCAGAATTCCCCAACTGTGCTGTTGGAATCCACATATCTTAAAGGTTGGGGATCACTGCTCAAAAGTCAGATAGAAACTGTGTTTCTTTTCCTGTGAATTCTGTGCCTCCTTCCCTTCCCCTCCTTCACCACCAAATCTGACCTGGCTCTCTTCAATGGAGCTAAAATTAGCTATGCAGCTGTCTGCTCCAGTCCTGTCTCCAGCCAGTTCTCAGAGTGAGATTTACAAGGCATTGCACACATTTTAAACAAGAGGCACAGAGACTTCGGGTTGCTTAGACTGTTCCTGTTTCCCCTCCTTTCATGGTTCTGAAAAAAGACAGATCCAGAAAAAGTACAGAAAGGCAGCCCAGGTGATCAGGGACACAAACTGTTCCTGTGGCTGCGTTTTTGATAGATTGGGAAAAGACAAAGAAGAGGGAATCTTAGATTGATCCGGCTTCTGGCTCTCTAATGTCCAGAAATGCTGCATTTGCAATGATGGTGATGATAATTTTTTTTTTTTTTTTGCAAACATCCTGAATTTTGATGGTCATTAAGTGCTCCACTTCGTTTTCTTTAGCCTCCTCTGTTGCCTCTTCAGCCCTTTGTTTCATATCATACTGAACAGTGGTTTGTTTGGCACACCATAGTGTTCTCTTGCACACAATGTTTCAAGCTATAAATTATGTCCGTGGTGGCGAACCTATAGCATGCATGCCAGAAGTGGCACACAGAGCCCTCTCTACTGGCATGCATGTCATTGCCCCAGGTCATGGCATTTCTTTCGTCAGCTTCTGTTTCCCTGCAAACGATGAAACAGAAGCTCACGAAAGCTCACGATGAAACAGAAGCTCACGAAACAGAAGCTCATCAAATTTGCAGACGACACCAAACTGGCAGGAATAGCCAACACTCCAGAAGATAGGCTTAAGATACAGAAGGATCTAGACAAACTTGAACATTGGGCACTATCTAATAAAATGAAATTCAATTGTGAAAAAAGTAAGGTTCTACATATAGGCAAGAAAAACAAAACGCACAAGTACAGTATAGGTGGTACCTTGCTCAATAGTAGCAACTGTGAGAGGGATCTAGGAATCTTAGTGGACAACCATTTAAATATGAGCCAGCAGTGTGCAGTAGCTGCCAAAAAAGCCAACACAGTTCTAGGCTGCATAAACAGAGGGATAGAATCTAGATCACGTGAAGTGTTAATGCCACTGTATAGTGCCTTGGTAAGGCCACACTTGGAATACTGCATACAGTTTTGGTCGCCACGATGTAGAAAAGACGTGGAGACTCTGGAAAGAGTGCAGAGAAGAGCAACCAAGATGATTAGAGGACTGGAGACTAAGACATATGAAGAACGGCTGCAGGAGCTGGGTATGTCTAGCTTGATGAAGAGAAGGACCAGGGGAGACATGATAGCAGTGTTCCGATATCTCAGAGGGTGCCACAAAGAAGAGGGAGTCCAACTATTCTCCAAGGCACCTGGGGGCAGGACAAGAAGCAATGGGTGGAAACTAATCAAGGAGAGAAGCAACTTAGAACTGAGGAGAAATTTCCTGACAGTTCGAACAATTTACCTCTGGAACAGCTTGCCTCCAGAAGTTGTGAATGCCCCAACCCTGGAAGTCTTTAAGAAGATGTTAGATAGCCATTTGTCTGAAATGGTATAAGGTTCCTGCCCACGCAGGGGGTTGGACTAGAAGACCTACAAGGTCCCTTCCAACTCTGCTATTGTATTGTATCGTATGGTATTGAAAGAAAAAGATCTTACCTCTGCTGCTGTTGGGATGCCCCACCTGCTGTCGGCCAGCAGGTCTTCAGGTCTCTGCCTCACATGCACACGTTTGCGCATGTCCATACATGCACATGCACACACCTTTCAGTTTGGGAATGCATGCACACAGTTTGGGCACTCAGTGTCTAAAAGGTTCGCTATCACTGAATTATGCTTTACAAACCGCTAGACTTTGGGGTCATACACTGCACAATTTGATTGTTAGATTTATATGCTATCTCATCAAAATGGCATCCATGCATATCCCTTCTGCTGTATTTCCACAACAGTCATCCCAAAGGGTGGACTGAGCCTATAGTTCTCCTGTTAATTTCTTTGCATAAGGATAGAGTACCTGTCCAGATCCTCGATAATCCAGGTCATGGTTGACCCAAAGGTGCTTTTGCAAAAGCCAACTGAAGTTTCTCCTCGAAGACGTTTCTCTTCTCATCCAAGAAACTTCTTCTGTTCTGATTGAATAGGGGAGGATTCTATTCTCCACCCTTCAATCAGAACTGCAGAAGCTTCTTGGATGAGAAGTGAAGCATCTTCAAGGAAAAACAAGGAAAGTCCGTAGCCTTTTGAAAAAGTATCTTTGGGCCAGGATAGACTTGAAGCTGAGCTTTTCATATCCTACTTTGATACTAACCTTTATTCTGATACTAAGCCAATGGCCAAGCAAGCCATAACAAAACACAGAAAGTCTTCATTGTTACTGGAAATCCCAAACTATCCAAGATGTATGTATGTATGTATGTATGTATGTATGTATGTATGTATGTATGTATCTGCTGTATGTAGGTAAATAGATATAGTACTAGATAGATAGATAGATAGATAGATAGATAGATAGATAGATAGATAGATAGATAGATGAATGCAGTATATACTGTTAGATACAGTAGATGGGTGGATGGAGAGAGGAAAGGAGGGAGGGAGACGGAGAGAGAGAAAGACACACGCAGAGAGATACCCACAGAGAGAGTTTATACATAGACAATCCTAGTCTTCTATTCCTAAAACTCTTTTCCATGGTTACTTTTGACAAAGGCATTAGGGATTAATTTATGAGATTAGTTCTATCTGAAGCTGACAGAAGCAAAACTGAATGACAAGATATGGTAGGATAGGAGACAGGTGACCCATAATCACCACTAAGCTTCAACAAGCCCCTTTTTGTAGCTGTGAAGCCATGTTGGATCCCAAATAACAAAACCTTTTCATAATCTTTTTCCGTGATTGTGATTATCGAAATGGCTAAAAAAGATGCTATTACTCCCACCAAAAATTAGCAGAGCCTTGCTGGAGAGACAGCTGCAGGAAGCAGTGCATCTGTTGGGCCCACTTAACATTTTTAGCAAATGAACAATTTGCTGGCCCCATTAGCAGATGGTAACAGGAAGCAACAAAGAACTAAACAAAACTGTAAACAAGACAGTACAGAATTAGATGCCTAATGTTGCTTTTGCACCCACGAAAATGTGGAATATTGCTAATGGCGGGAAGAGTGATAACTCTAATGAACTTCGGCAGGTCGGGGATTCTGACAACTCCAAGTAGCCAGTTTACTCAGAGAGGAAGGGGTCCAGCTGTTTTCCAAGGTACCTGAAGGCCAGACAAGGAATAGAGTATGGAAACTGATCCAAGAAGAGATTCAACCTAGAAATAAGGAGAAATCTTCTGATAGTGAGAACAATCAACCAATGGAACAGCTTGCCTTCAGTACTTATGGGAGCTTCATCACTGGAAGTTTTCAAGAAGAGACTGGACTGCCATTTGTCAGAAATAGTTTAGGCTCTCCTGCTTGGGCAAGGGATTGGACTGGATGACCTACAAGGTCCCTTCCAACTCTGTTAATATGTTAATCTGAAGAAGCTTCTTCAGTTCTAACTCCATCCAGAAGGTTCGGGTATGAATAAATGGGGACAGTAGGACAGGAATGGTAGGCACGCTGGTGCGCTTAGGCACACCCCCTTTACTGGACCTCTTAAGGATGGGGTGAGGTCCATGGTAGACAGTTTGAGGTTGAAGCTGTGGGGGTTTGAAGATGTAACAAGAGAGTCAGGTAGTGTATGCCAGGCATTGACCACTCTGTTGCTGAAGTCAAATTTTCTGCAATCAAATTTTGAGCAGTTTACTTTGAGTTTGTATCTATTGTTTGCCCGTGTATTATTGCAGTTGAAGCTGAAGTAGTCATTGACAGGTAGGACATTGTAGCAGACAATTTTGTGTACTACGCTTAGGTTAGACCATAGGCTATGTAGTTCAAGCCCAAAATTTCGAGCCTGGTGGCATAAGGCATTCCGTTGCGAGCAGAGGAGTGGAGGACTCTTCTCATGAAATACCTCTGGACTCGCTCAATTGTATTAATGCCTGATATACAGTGCAGATTCCAGGCAGACAAGCTTTATTCGAGAGAGGGAAGTGCTCCAATTGAAGAATTTTTAATTTGGTCTGTTGCCTTCGGAAGTTGTGGGAGCTTTATTACTGGAGGCTTTCAAGAAGAGACTGGACAGCCATCTGTCAGAAATGGTGTACAATCTCCTGCTTGGGCAGGGGATGGTGGAGTTGAACTAATGACTGATGAGGTCCCTTCCAACTCTGTCAGCCTGTAATCTGGTAAAACATGACCTGCCTGGTTATAGAATCATAGAACATAACAGTCTATGCTATCTACAGTAGGTATGTTGAAAATAATTCATTCTAACCATTTGCCGGGACAGGAATCCACTGCTATAGCCTCCCCGATGCTGATCATTAGGCAAATATCCTGACATCTTGCTAAAATCTGCTCTCCCATGATTTAAACTCATTGCTTTCTGTCCTGTCTTCTTGCCACAAGTCTGCTTTGTTTCCTATCTGACAACACTTGGTATATTTGGAGACAGTCCTCATATCTTTTCCAGGTTAAACATACCCAATGCATCCAATCATTTCTCAGGTCTTTCTCCTTCCAGGCCCCTTGTCACCTTGACTGATCTCCTCTGGGTACACTCCAGTTTCTTAATGTCCTTCCCAAAATGCGGTGCCTGGAATTTTGATCAGATTGGATTTTTGTATTCAGTTGTTAACCACCTTACTTTTTGAAGCGTTGGCATTATAGTATGTGTGACTATTGATTCTTCTGTTCTTATTTTTCTTTTTACCCCCTTACATTCATCCCCTACCCCATTAGATGGGAATGGGTGATGTTTTCATGAGGGACAAATATTTTTTAGAACAAATGAAAGCTGTGTTGCAATCAGCCCGACAATTGTAATCAAAAGGAAGGCTGTAACTCAGTAAAGACAAAAGCTAGCAGATACATGTAATGAACGGTTTCAGAAAGCAAAAGCATCCAAGAAAAAAGGTTTATAAATGCTCTTTCTCTGTGTATGAACATTCTCAAGGAGCAGCTAGACAAAAGTTGCTTATAAAATAAAATCCATCCATTAAGTTTATGCTTCAAAATGTCCTCCAAGAGACAGCACTCAATGTAGCAAAAGATTTTAACACTGTATATCATGGGTCCACAAACTATGGCTCGCGGGCCACATGTGACCTGCTGAAGCCATTGATCCAGCTTGTGCAGGACCACGAGGCTGCCCCCCCCACATCACCCCACCCACCCTTCAGCTGAGCACAGGACTTACCTTTGCATATCCTGCAGGCTAGAACTGAAAGGTAAGGCCAACAATTTTGGCCTGCAGAGAGATTCTGGAGGGGTGGGGGTGAAAAACGGGGTGAAAATGGGCCATTTTTGGTCAAATAATGAGCTGTTTTTACATGTTTTTGGCATGCAGAATGCTTCTGGAGGTGGGGGGTGGTGAAAAATGGGGTGCACAGATACCCAAGGAGGCCAAAAAACTGGCAAAAACAGCCCATTTTTCACCTGCCCTGCCTCCAGAAGATAGATAGATAGAGAGAGAGAGAGAGAGAGAGAGAGAGAGAGAGAGAGAGAGAGAGAGAGAGAGAGAGAGAGAGAGAGAGAGAGAGAGAGAGAGAGAGAAACACAGAGAGAAACAGAGACACACACAGAGAGAGACAGAGACAGAGAGACATTTCTCAAGCTGCTTGGGCCTAAGAAGAATTGCTGCAAAACTGAGTTTCCTGAAGTAGACCACTAGACTCCCAAACAACTGAAAAAATGATCTAGTAAAAAGATAAGTCAACCAAAAGAGCAACATGCAAACAAAAGTAAATAAAAGACCCCCAGGAGCAAAACAAATTAAAGTTTAATTTGTGTGCATTGTTCAATGGTCTAATAAAGTGGACATGCCCACCCAGTCACATGACCGAGCCACACCCACCCGGTCACATGACCCCCCTAGCCATGCCTTCCTAGCCAGTCTGGCCCCCCAACAGTCTGAGGGACCATGAATTGACCCCCTGTTTAAAAAGTTTGAGGACCGCTGCTTTATAGTAATGCAATCCTATCTGCTTTTAGTTCATGCATTACCTTTGTTAGAATTCTTCTCATTACTTATCTCTGGTCATAACATCGTTTTTCACGTTATAATCTACATTAACGAACACATCTTCTTGCCATCCATCTTCCTCCTTTTCCACCAGTTGAGAAGTCTAGAATAGGGTTGCCAGAAACTTGCTTTCTCTTAATTTTATAGCATGTACTGGCTTAATTTTTAAAAAAAGCAAAACCACCTTCCAACCCTGGGACTCCTTTTTCCCATTAAGGGCACCGAGCCAACATTTGGAAGCTGCAGTCACTTCTGCTGTTGCATTTCATATTTATCACGGTGATAAATTTAATGCACAGGTAGATTTATGTAATGAATATGCAGATTCATCAACATAAGATAAAAATCTTGGAGGCAGTTCTTTGTTTCTGTCTTAGAACTTATTCTTTCATCTTCATGAGTTGCTTCCAGAATGTTTAGGAATTAAATGCGTCTTGGCTGTTTATTTTTGGTGAGGCCACCCTTTCCTTTTGGAATGGCGTCCTCCTCTATTTCCAAATCTTCCTGTTCATAGTTGGTTTTTTTTTTTTTTTTGAAGATGAGCTTTTTCAGGGACAAATGAAGATCATGCTTCTGCCTCTGACTGAATTATATTTGTTATTAATGGTTTTGGCTTTTAACCCTGTTTTAATGAAACTTTGTAAATTGCTTGGAGTTTCCGGAAGTAGCAATAATAGCACTTAGACGTATATACCACTTCAGAGTGCTTTATAATCCTCTCTAAGAGGTTTACAGAGTCATCATATTGCCCCCAACAATTTGAGTCCGCATTTTATTGATCGCGGAAGGATGGAAGGCTGAGTCAATCTTGAGCAGGTCAGGATTGAACATCTGGAAGTGAGCAGTAAGCTCCTGCAGTACTACATTCTAACCACTGTGCCATCATGGCCAATATCAGTAAAGAAGAATATTTAGTTGAAATGAGGGGTCCTTGGTGCACTCTGAGCTTAGTTGTTTTCTTGCAGATGTTTTATGACTCAAACTATAGCAGTAACAACATCAGTGCTACTGATAATGATGTTGATGTTGATGATGACGACTAGTATTGATGAGGTTACCTAGTTTGCATCATGAAACATCTGCAAGCCAACAACCAAGCTCAGAGAGTAACAAGGATCTCTAGTTTCTGGAAGTGTAATTTTAAGAAAGAAAATTAAAGAGCAAAAATCCAATTCATATAGCAGGCAAACGTGTGCATCGCTAATGCATGTTGAAGCAAGGCCTTATTTGTATTGCCAGTAGACAAGTCAATCATAGTATGTATTATTAAGCTGTTGCACTAATGACACACCATGTATGCAGTTTGTATGGTTGGCATGATGTCATGATATATGCAGTTTAACAGTAACTTCATGCAGTCCAGCATTCTCTATATCCAAGAGATGGCACTATCTGCCACCTTTTAAATCTTTATTTTGTTTGTTCAAATATTTTTATGCTGCCTATTCCCCCATAAGTTGGGTCTTCCTTCCTTTTGGACCCATATGGAACCCAGGAAATTACATAGCAATGAAGATGGCCTGATTAGAAATGAGAACCTCTTCTGAAGGGGTCTAGTCTCAAAGGATGTGTTTGGGTGATAAATGTTAAGATCACAATGACTCAATTGTCTTGGCAATTGAACATTTATGCCTGTGTGTTTTCAATGCATAGTTCCATGATGGGAGAATATTGATGATCTATTATTTGAAAATCAAAGGAGCATTTTGCACCTGATGGTGCAACCTGCTTTAACTGGGTTCAAGATAGGTATCCATGCAATATTTAAAGCTTAGCAGCAGCCAATTCAATAAACAATGCCTATGTGTGCCCTTGGCATCTGAATCTTTTTAAGGAAATGTCTATTTATGTCCTCTTACTTTTAAGAGCTGGGAGAACAAGACAAGGGAGAACAGGCTATTGTACAAAGCTCAAGATTTTCTTGACTCTCAAGCCGTAAGGTCTCAGACAAGGTAGCTATTGGAAAAATGATTGATACATCCTGGTTACACTTAACTGAGCAAGCTAATCCTGTTTGCCCTATGTCCTCTCTTTTTTGCTGGATTGCTGCAGAAAGATTAGCTAACAAAGCACATTATAACTCCAGAGAAGTGGATATGCCGAGAATGGGACATGCACCATTGCAACTAAGAGATGACAAGATACCATTTGTACCAGATGACAGTTTGGCTAGCAGATGACAGGACTCTTAGCTCTTCAGGTGCCACCAAAGAACAATCCAAAGAGTGCTAGAGAAAGTGTTCTAGTGGCAAGCACTTTTGATGTCCAATTTAACTTAGGAGTGTTCCATTGCAAACTCTGGGAGGCAACGTCATGTACCTTGGTTTGAAGCTCAGTTAATAGTGGGAGAGGATTAACCAAATGAGTAGAATTCTCTGAAATGAATAACTGCAATGTTTGGAGCTGCCTACGAGATCGCCTTTTGCCATCGAGAGCCTCCCACCGGCCCGTACGCTCCCCTAGAGAGGGTCTCCTCATGGTGCCGTCGGCTAGACAATGTCGATTGGCGACACCCAGGGGGAGAGCCTTCTCCGTGGGAGCACCTGCCCTCTGGAACGAATTGCCCCCGGAATTAAGAACTAGCCCTGACTTACGCACCTTCCGCCGCGGTCTCAAAACCTTTCTCTTTCAACAAGCTGGGCTGGCATAAAGCATGATTTTAAAAATTTTACATTTTAAAATTTTACATTTTAAAATTGGTAAATTTATATGTTTATTATTTGAATTAGGGTTAGTTTGGGTTTTTTCCACATTTCGGTCAATATTTTAATTATGTCTTTTAAAAGCTTTTTTTTTTAACTTTTACATATTAGTTTTTATTTTGGCTGTACACCGTCCTGGGTCCTTCAGGAGTAAACCAATAAACCTAAACCTAGACCTATTTAGCTTCAAACGAAAGCCATTAAGAAGGGCAGAAGGGGACCGTTCCGGTTCCGGCTCCAGCAGCGACGAGCGAGCCTAGTGCTCGCTCGCCGTTTTGTTGCTTTTTCTGCCCCCCCCACGGGGGCGAGACGCCCCTTTTTTGGGGGTCTCCCGTAGGGACGGCTCGGCAGGGACGCCCCCCCTCACGGCGGTGGGGGAGGCGACCCTTTTGCCGCGGCCTAGGTGAAGGAGAACATGCTGCGGGGGGTTCTCCCTTCGCCTAAGGACGTCGGCGCCATTCACATCTATGTAGAGGGCTGAACGTCGATGTCGGAAGGCTTCCCGAGGCTTCAGCTGCAAGGGGAGAGTGAGTGTTCAAAAACTTTTTTTTTCTACTGTCAGCCGGGCTGAAAGGACTGGGAGGGGCGTGTTTGTTTTTTAAAAAAAACCCCTCGGATCTAAGCGGCACTTGGAAATGGTTCCTCGCGGCGAGGAGCGGAAATTTTCAATCCTGACTGTTTGCGTTAAGGGAAAGTGGATTGCGGCTTGCTTGCAACAATGTTTCTAGGTCTGGCGGATACAATTTCTCTCACTACTCTCTCCTGCGGGCTCTGAGCTGGGCGGTGGAAAATGGCCTCTCTTTGTTCCTGATTGACTATTTTGTTTATGGAAAATTTCCAGTGTCTCTTTGCAATTTGGACTATCTCTGGTTTTTAATGAAGAAATTTTTTCTTTTGGATTTGTGATTTCTTTTCTGGAGTACCTTCGCTATTACATCTATTGAGTTGGAAAACTGTCTCTCTCTTGGTTCCTGTATTTTACAACGTTACAACCTTGATCAGAACTTTTGGCTCCCGGTTAGTCTCACCAACCCCACCCTGAAAACGCCATTTTGGTGGCATTGATTTTAACAGTTAATCATGGCTCAAGAAACAGCACTGACAAGTTTAGAACAACGGATGGCTTCTCTTGAAACTGTTATACAAACTTTGGTACAAGAGGTTCAAGCCCAGAGGGCAGAAAACATCAATTTCAAGAAGGAGCTATTGGACACACGGAAGCAAGTGCTGGAAAACACACAGAAGACTGAAGAATTGGAAGGGGGGTTGGCGGGGGTTAAGGGAGAGATTAAAAATGTTACTAAAGAGGTTGGGGAAACAAATGGGCATGTGTCTAGGATAGATATGGAAAGAATGACATATTTTTTGAGATTTCAGAACGTTCTTGAGGAATCTGGTGAATGCCTCCCTGATCTTATGAGCACAATTTTAGCAGACTATTTACAAAAACCTAAAGATGAGATCAGGGGGGACATTGACCTAGCCTACAGAATTAACTCAGCATATGCCAGGATAAATGAAGTGCCTAGAGAGATACATGTGAAATTTGTTAGAAGGTCAACCAGAGAGGAAATCCTGAAAGTGCAGAGAGGTAGTCCATTAATCTACCAACAAAAAGAGGTTGCTATCTTGAAGCAGATCCCTAGAAAGATTCGAGAAGCAAGGAGGAAATTTTCCTTCTTGTCTAAAATTTTATTTGATCATGGAATTTGGTTCAAGTGGGTGACACCCGAAGGGATGCTGGTGTTCTGGGAAGGAGGAAGAGTGAGGATTAAAACAGTTGCTGAGGCGGAAGCCTTTCTTAAAAAACATTCCTCTATCCTGGGGGAAGATCCAGGGGGGACGGAGGGGGCCACGGCCCCGCCTACTGGGGGCCTGGAAGGAGAAAAAGAAGATTCAATTGCCAAGAGACTTAGATCAAAAAAATAACTTTGCCTTGACTTTTCTTTTTGAATAATTTTGCATAATATTTGTATTTGGATTTTTTGTAAAGGACTGACAGTATTGAATTGAGAATTTAGATATATGTACACGCTTTTTCACTTTGTAGTTTGATGAAAAATGTTTTTCTTTTTATTGTTATTAATGTATTTTGAGGTCCCGGAAGAGCCGACGACCTCGACGTGAATGCTTTCAAAATTTCTTTGTATCCCTTACCCTTTCCTACAGAAAAAATGTAAAACCAATAAAACTTTTTCAATATAAAAGAAGGGCAGAAGGGGATGGAGCTGTATAAAATGAAGACTGGTCTAAAAAAATTGTCTATTGTTCATATGCAATTTTTACAGAATGCCATCTTTTTATATTAAATGGCAATCAAGAACTGATAGAAGAATGCTTATTCAAAACAGGAAAGTCACAGCTACCACATACTGTGACAGAAGCCATACAGTGACAGCCATAAAGTGACAGCTGTAAAGGGGGACTGAATAAATCTATGAAGGATGAGTTCATCAATAGCTAACAGTCTTCATCATTGCATTGGTATGCTACTTCCTAAAGGGCAGCATTGTTTAAATGCTATCTGTGACAGGCATTTAGAAGAAGGCAAACATCCTCTGAACTGTATGGGTAAGATTCTTGAATGTATTTTATTGACTAGTGATAACACAAACCATCGACAGGTGAACTGTTGGCATTTTGAATTGTTGCATTTTGCTCACAGGAGTATGTTGACTTGCAAACATGTAGGTCCAATTCTAGATATTAGAATAGAATAAGACCCTTGGGGGGGGTCTTCTGAATTTATTGTACAAAATGGGCAAGATGGAAGCCTTGCTGCCTTTTGTGGTGCTTAAACTAGAAGAGAATTGTTGTATAATATCCCATAAATTTCAATGGAAATCTATAGTTGTTTGGATGGTATACAATACATGTATTTATAATACATGGCTGCCAAAAAAGCCAACACAGTTTTAGGCTGCATAAACAGAGGGATAGGATCAAGATCATGTGAAGTGTTAATATCTCTTCATAAGGCCTTCATAAGGCCACGTTTGCAATACTGCATTCAATTTTGGTCGCCACAATGTAAAAAAGATGTTGAGACTTTAGAAAGAATGCAGAGAAGAGCAACAAAGATGATCAGGGGACTGGAGGCTCAAACATGAAGAATGGTTGCAGGAACTGAGTATGTCTAGTTTAATGAAAAGAAGGACAAGAGGAGACATGATAGCAGTCTTCCAATATCTCAGGGGATGCCACAAAGAAGAGAGAGTCAAGCTATTCTCCAAGGCACCTGAGGGTAGAACAAGAAGCAATGGGTAACAAGAAGAAACTAACCAACAAGAAACTAATCAAGGAGAGAAGCAACCTAGAACTAAGGAGAAATTTCCTAGAAATTTCCTAGAAATTTCCTAGGACAATTAACCAGTGGAACAACTTGCCTCCAGAAGTTGTGAATGCTCCAACAATGGAAGTTTTTAAGAAGATGTTGGATAACCATTTGTCTGAAGTGGTGTAGGGTTTCCTGCCTAAGCAGGGGGTTGGACTAGAAGACCTCCAAGGTCCCTTCCAACCCTCTTATTCTATTCTATTCAAATTTTTGGAATAAGAATTGAAATGGAAGACTGATGTCTTCAAATCAATGACGTGGGAGGAAATGCTATGAAATGAAACAAGAACCACTTTTGATTAACCATATGATTTGGGTATGACTCAACAATTTAATTTAAAAAATAGTTGAAAACTGATGACAATCAATTTTTCTTCTCCCTCCCTCCCTCCCTCCCTCCCTCCCTCCCTCCCTCCCTCCCTCCCTCCCTCCCTCCCTCTCCTGTTCCTTTCCTTGCAGTGTGAAGAGTCTAGCAAACATGAACAAATTACATTGTCTTCATTGATAAACATATCTCTTTTGGTAGACATGCGGTCTCAAAAGACTAGTTTGAGACAGTTCTGTCTTATTTTTTCAAAGACAGCAGGGAAAGATAACGGAGGCAGTTATGTCAGATGGGAAGACAGTGATCAATAGCCAACCCAGTTTGTCTCCTGGCTCCGACGTCTTTGCCATAGCTAATCCAAGATCTGCTAATAAATGGTGCAGGGATTTTTGTTGGAGAAGATTAGTGCTTTTCTTCATTGTTTCGCTTGACTACAAGCTAGGCATAAGCCTAGAATTATCAAGGTTAAGTTACAAGAAAGTTGATTTTAGTTGAATGTTTGGAGAAATTCCTTGGTTACCAGCTCAGATTCATAATAGAACAGATTGTTTGGAATGCATAATAATTTCTGCTGGAGGATCTCAAGTAGTCAATGAGTGGTTTTCAGAACACTGAAGTAGGCAATTGTGAGAAAGGCGTGTGACTTAAACATTGTCAAGGCAAAATAGAATCTGGCATTCAAAATATAGCTCAGTCACTTCAAGATACACATCTCCTCTCCATTACACATATCACAAAGAAACTCTTTCCTTGAGTCAAGTTGACTTTGACCCCAGATGACTCCATGTGATTTTTTTAGCAACAGTGCAGAAGTCATTGTGTCCTTCTAAGACACTTGTTGATTTCTCAAATCTAATCTACAATCCTGTCGATGGTCTGCCTAGGTATTATTTGGCTCAGCTGTTGTAGACTTCTACCCATGTCAAATTCCAAATTGTCGTCTCAAGGTCTGCAGTAATTCCTCTTCCTATTGGAAGGAAGGAGCTGATTTTCGGGGATGACATGACTTACTTAGCTGCCAAGAAAATAGTATTTTTTTTTCTACTTGCTTATCTCCTACTGCATGTAGCTTATCTGCCTTTGCCCCATTAAATCAAGGTCATTTTGAGAATCAGCTCCTTCGATTGTTGGGATTTCAACTATTTACTAAGCCAGCTAGCATGCAAGTAACAAGATACACCTTGCTATTTATTTCACTTAGTGCCAACTCTTGGGTTATTCAGATGAAAGCTCATCAAATGTCCTAGCTGATCTTATTTGGGAAGAATGCCAAATGATTCTCCATCAAGAAATGGGACTTGCCTATCTTTTCTGATCTGGGACCTAAATTTTTCTGCTACTTTTAACAAGAAATGTGCTATATAATCATTAATGAATAAAAACCGCTGATGCAATCCTTCAAAGAACTGTCAATCTAGTTAGGAGGCCTTCTTAAATTTAATAAGGGGAGTGAGTGACAAGAGCTTCTGGTCCTAAGGCTGTTTAACAGGATTGTGCACTTCTTTGAATTTTGATGGAATAAAGGTGCTTCGGGGTACATAACACATGCCCATAATACCTACCTGTAACTCCTTAAGCCAATTATAGCTTTCTCCAGGATCACACTGGAACTGCATGACCCTGGGAAAAGAGGACCCAGCTGCTTTAATAAGCTACAGACAAGTGCAATGCGCTTGACCCCATGTGCTTGTTTTTTTTGCTTTCAAATCCCAAACACTGAAGAGCACCTATGCTTCCTTGATCATTTGTGATAAGCATAGGTTACTGCCACTTCTGCTTAGTCCCAAAGGATTTCAGTGGTTCTTGCTCCTCCATGAATCAAAGCAACAGAGGCTACCTTAGACAGGGCTGACAGAAGCCCCCGTGTCGCTATTCCTCTTTGCTCTAAACCTTAGTCAGTGTAACAGGCGGAAGGCCAAGGGTCACTTTGATAGAAGGCGATTTTGTGGCAGGAGAATAGGAAAAAAATAAAATTTTGGGATCTATGCCACGGGATCTATCTCCTTGTATTTCCAAACTGGGATGTAAATGACATCACAGCAGGTGCCGTCACCGAGCTGACCTTGGTGGATTTCAAGAATGCTGACAGAAATCAGGGTTTGATTTGGACACCAGACGATCAAGACATCCCCAAACTGGAGAGTTGACTAGAAAATGGGTAAAAAAAATATAGCTTGGAAAAAGACAAGAGCAAATCAGTTCTGTATCGCTGTCAAGCATTGAAAAGGATCCCATGCAAAATCCAAGTTCTAACATTTAAGCACAATTGATTGCCTAGTTGCTGGCAGTTTTGCAATTCTCATTTCCAATCCTGCATGCAGAGTTTGGAACAGAACATTCTGCTTTTAAAAGGACCGGCTTTCTTGAACCGCATGATTGCAGACACAGGCAAGCCTGCCAAAAATGCTCCTTTCCCACTTTAAACTTTTCTGTTTTCCTGATACCAGAGGTTTGGTTTGCCCCCCCAACCTTTTAAGATGAGGAAGCATGTGGTTTCTGAAAAAGTGGGCAATTAGATCCCAAAACTGAATGAAGCAGGATGATGCTAAAACGATTTAAATTCCAACAAAAAATTAAATCAAATCAAATCCACACATTTCGTGATGATGTACAATATGTTGCATTTTATTTTTATTCCTTCTGTTATGTTCCAAATTAAAATTTGCTGCCAAGGGATGGTTTGGGATTTATAGGTTCTGCAGCTTGTTTTATATCTCTGGTAGGGTGGATACAAGATTAATCTCTTTGCTACTATAATTAGGTTAGCCCCACACCCAAAAGCCTTAATGAAATTTGTCTGGGATCCTATTTGGGAAAAAAATATATAGCTAATAGCCCAAGGCATTTGTTAGAACCCACAATGTCAAAAAGATAGTGCATATGTCATGGTGTTATTTGCACGTATGACACTTGCCAATACTTGCCTCATTTTGTATTTGATGAAAGCACAGCATTTGCATTGGTGCCACTTCTCCCCTTACCCATTCTCTGTGAAGGCTAATGAATCCCCACAATCTTGAGTACTCTTGATGGCTTTGGACTGCACTTGACGTATTTCTGGGAGGCTCACAATTGCTATGTGTCTTTGTGTTATGCTACAAAATCAGTAAAGGGGTATGTTTGCTTAGCAGTTAAAGCAGTTATCAACCATGAAGCTGGCAGAGCCCGGGTTTGAGACCCAAGCATTGCCAATAGGGTCATCTCCCATTTCTTTGCCCCAGCTCCTGCCCACCTAACACATCGAAGACATGAGAATGCAAGTAGATAAATAGGTTCCACTTTGGTGGGAGGGTAACATTATTCTGTGCTCCTTCGTATATAGTGATGCTGACCATATGACCGTGGAAATATCTTTGGAGAACACCAGTTTTCTCGGCATGCTAAAAAATGGAGATGAACATCACCTCTGACACAATGAGACAGGGGAAAACTTTACTTTTTCAAAGCCCATGTATTTAGTGTGTGTGTGTGTGTGTGTGTTGGAGTGAGGGTTTCCTTTTTATTTTATTTTTTTAAGGTATAGTAAGCCTATTTTAGCTTACAGTAGTGTTAGCGAGTTTCCTGCTTTGCTGTGATGGGAAATTAACACTGAGTGCAAAGTCAGACCATGTCCTCAGAGATATAGGAAGGGGAGGCAACATTTGTATATGAAGCTGGGACATATTTTGCCTAGCCCTACTTTAGAGTGTGGCTCAGTGGCTAAGATGCTGAGCTTGTCAATCAGAAAGGTCAGAGGTTCAGCAGTTCGAATCCCTAGCGCCACATAACAGAGTGAGCCCCCGTTATTTGTCCCAGCTTCTGCCAACCTAGCAGTAGAAAAATAAAGACCACTTTTGGTGGGAATGTAAGAGTGTTCTGTGGGCATTTGGCATTTACTCATGCCAACCACATGACCACGGAGACTTTATCGGACAGCGCTGACTCTTTGGCTTTGAAACGCCCCCTAGAGTCGGGAACGACTAGCACATATGTGTATGTGGAACCTTTAACTTTACCTTTACTTAGTGCAAGATGAAGCATGTTTCATTCAGTAAGGGATGGTCACACAGACCATGATTTAGTGTGAAATGCAACCTACCCAAAATCTCTGGAAGAGCACGGAATGGGCTATGTTCTTCTTCATTTGGCTCAGCGCCTCCCCTGCTGATAATGCTAAAGATGGCAATCATACTAAAGGTTGGATGGAAGATCTGTACTCATTACTTTGCCAATAGTTATTAACTTGTTAACCTGGATGGCTTGGCACACGGGGAGGTAGCATCAGTAAGATAAATGCATAAAGCAGTTTGAGGTGTGAGCTATATACCTTGGGCCATCTGAATGCACCAGTGAGTTCTGAAGATGGAAGCATTTTCATTAACACACTTCCTGATGAATCTCTGTTTTTATGTCTGCATCATTTCTTTCTTTGAACACCCAGCTCAACTTGTAATAAGCAATAAAGCCCTCTTTCATAGAAATGCTTCTTTGAGTCGACATGATTTCCCTGCCAAATTTTGTGTTACCAATGCCGTGACTGTGTAGCAGCAAAAGCAAAGAGGAATTGGAGAAGTGGAAGGGCAAGTGATGGTGGGAAAATAGATGTTTTCGATGAGTTTTTGGAAACAGAGATAATGAGCTTGGAAGCAAAGGTGAAAGAGACAAAGGAGATGGGTACCGGGACATGCCTGGCAGATTCATTAGATTGATTCTGGCACCAGAGAGTGAAAATGAGTTTGGTTTGGGAAAGAGAAAACTCTATGGTCTAAATTTGTCTAGGTTGCATGTCCCTTCCAAGGCAATTGGTTAACTGAAGATGCCAAATACTCAACTTATAACCACAACTGAGCTCAAGTTTCGAAGCAAGACAGATGTTAAGTAAAGCTTGCCCCATTTTATGCCAAGTTGCTAAATGAATCACTGCAGTTGTTACGTTAGTAGCATGGTTGTTAAATGAATGTGGCTTCCCTATTGACTTTTCTTGTCAATTAGTCACAAAATGACTCCGGGTTAGGGTTTGGGTATATAAATGTAATAAAATCGCATAAATCTTAAGTCATTTTCCAAGGTGAACAATTTATCGAAGCCTCTTCTGGAATCCTTGCCATCACCAGAGCTGCACCCAAGGCCCTGTTTAATAGTTTAGTAAGGGATGGTGAAAAGGAATGGCCAAGAGGATGCGGTGGCTCAGTGGCTAAGATACTGAGCTTGTTGATCAGAAAGATCGGCAGTGTAGTGGTTCGAATTCCTAGTGCCACGTAATGGAGTGAGCTCCCAGCTCCCAGCTATTTGTCCCAGCTTCAGCCAACCTAGCAGTTGAAAGCACATAAAAATGCAAGTAGAAAAATAGGAACCACCTTTGGTGGGAAGGTAACAGTGTTTAGTCATACTGGCCACATGACCACAGAGATGTCTTCGGACAGCGCTGGCTCTTTGGCTTTGAAACGGAGATGAGCACTACCCCCTAGAGTCGAGAATGACTAGCACATGTGTGCGAGGGGAACCTTTACCTTTACCTTTAAGGGATGGCCAATTAGTGACAGAAACAATACGCAGGTTCCTACTATGATAAATTTGTCAAGGCTCTTCACATCACTCATATCCCTTGGGTTGTTATCAAGGCTGGCAGTGCCAAGTCAGAGATCTATCAACAAATACTAGAACTGAGTTTTCCTTGGTTTGATTCCAGGTAGAAGTTGAAATCTTTGCTGGGGTGGAAGAGACGTTCCTAAAAATGTCAACCCAAAAGGAAGCTGCAGCAAAAACACTTTTGCGAAAGGTTGCTCCCCGAATGTGTAAATTGGATGGGTTTGTTTAAGTAAAAGAAATATTTCTTTGGGCCTTTCAAGGCAATTTGCAACACCACAATGTCAGCTGAGTGCAAGCTTGTAAAATCAAAATGCATTAAAATAAGGTCTATAAAATGACTTACGGGCAGGATAGTTTGAAAATAAATGAGAAACCTTGCAAAACGATGGTGATAAAATGCTAACCTATCTTTTTAAAATTGTCATACTTTTTGGGATTGGGAAAGGGGGTGTTTCAGCTCCATTCTGCTCCTTGGGTAAATGAAGGCAACTGTTGACAACCTTTAGCCAGTCCTTGCGGTTGGAAGCAAAGACTAAATGATATGAATACAAGAGGACAAGCCAAAAGGGTGTAGTTGGAGTACCAAATGTACCACCTCCAAAAACGTGGTCTTCAGCTTGCAAATGGCTCAGCCCATAGCTGAGAAACACTTGCCAACTTTGTACCTGCCTCCCTACCAGGAGATGCTCAAGGCATCTCCCCACAACCTTCATTCTCAACAGCAATTGGTACAACCATTATCTCCCAGCTGCCGGGCTCCAGATGTGATGGACCACGGCTTACATGATTGCTCCCCAGCTTTAGTGCTGGAGTCTTCATGATGTCCAAAATAACTGGAACCAGGCAATCATATGGAGCCGTGGTGGCGCAGTGGTTAGCAGGCAGTAGTGCAGGCTGCTTCTGTTAACTGCTGGCTGTTGGCAGTTCGATGCTCACTGGCTCAAGGTTGACTCACCCTTCCATCCTTCTGAGGTGGGTAAAAGGAGGACCCAGATGGTTGGGGGCAATAGGCTGACTCTGTAAACTGTTTAGAGAGGGCTGCAAAGCACTGGGAACAGTGCTTTGCTATTGCTATTGCTGTTGGCATTCTACCTGTCACATCTGCCCCTCACATTGTACTGTACTTCTGAGCCATGGCTCCCCTCTGCTTCCCTCATTCTCTATCTTCTGCCCTAATGAATGAAATGCATTTGATGTCAGTCCTTTTAAGGAAGGAAAGAACCATGTTTTTCATCTTACTCCCCTGCTCTCATCAAGGACTGTCGATAGGCAGGAATTTGACATTGTCATTGTGATCTTCTGCTGGTCCTCTCCATTGCCACCTATTCCAATTCTTTGGTCAGGGATTCATTATCCATTAAATAGTCTCCTGCAATTTCTTCTTATCTTGCTGTGTAAGCTGATCTCTTTTTCTTCTTCTTCTTTTTTTAAAGTTTGTCTCCAGTTCTCTACATTCATTCATCTGTTTTCAAATTAGTTTTGCTGCATGCTATCTCCTCACAGATAAGCCTAAAAATGAGGTCTCTTATCTCTTGTACATCAACCACCAGTGGCTTGAGAACACTTTGCGTTAGGTTCTCTTTTGATGGGAATATCTTTTATCTACAAAGTGCCTTAAAATATGCATTGTCTGAAGAATACAGAAGTTTATAGATGAGATTAGGGTTCAACAGCCAGGGTACAATAAGGTAGGTCTTAATTCAAGACAGAATCTTCTTGAATCTTTGGGTTCAAATGTTGGAGTAAGCTACTCTGATTCTTACTCCAACTACATAAGTCTTATTTTGCATACTGGATAAATCTGGGAAATTAAGATGTTTCTTTGCATGAATTTATTGCCCCATCTAAACAGTAGAATATGTTACATGAGAGAAATCTGGTTGGCATCAGACATGGCAGGCACTCTTCTTCTCCACCGAGTAGCTTGAAATCTATGGGACTTCTGCAAATCATTGGAACAGGATCTTTCCTTATTACAGTCCTTGTCCAGCCTTGTAGGATAATCCAATTTTCATTTGGCATGGAGAACAATGGCGGATTCCCCTACCCACTCTTGTTCGGAGTTTGAGTATATTTAATTTTGCTAGCAGCGTTTGTCAGCCTGCTTCATTGTGTATAATTCAGTCTGTAATTTGGAGAGGCTTCAAAAGCCTTTTGTCATTCAGAGCTCTGTGGCCAGATTGCTACAGGTTTTCCTTGCTCCAATGGTTTTTAGATTATGAAGAATCTTGTATCATTATGTCAGAGAAAATGAGCAGTCAATCTGTTAAAGAATTTGTAGAGTCATCATCTTCACTAATTAATGTATTGATTAGCCAGCCAACTGAACATAGACTCTCTCTCTCTCTCTCTCTCTCTCTCTCTCTCTCTCTCTCTCTCTCTCTCTCTCTCTCTCTCTCTCTCTCAAAATAAGAGTACATCAGGATAGACTGTGACATTAGAATGGAATTAACCCAGGATTTAGCTCTCCATCATGAAGATTTCAAGCCAATAAATAATAGATTAAGACTGGGGATGAGCTTTCTGTATCTTACCTTTTTTTGTCTCAGTTTCTTGTAATTTTCAGTTTGATAAATTATAATTTAATACCTAGAATCACTCATTCTATGTTTGTGAGACACATTCCAATCCCATCAGTAACATACACTATGCCTCGATGACTCAAATTTACCATGGGGAATGTAATTCAATGTATGTAAAAAGCTGCCAGATTTGGGAATATTAGGCAATATTATTTGTATATTGTCTCCATTGACATATATACTTTTACTTCTATGTAGTGTGTGCCCCTCCCCTCCTGTCAGGAACGAAAGATCAAGTCCACACCCAAAGGTTAAATTAAACTGATTTATTGCTAACCATGCCTATGCGCAAGTATTCTTCTCAACAAATAGTTAATACTTGTTTACAGTTAGATAAGAGTCAATGGACTTAGTTCGCTTGTTGCTAGGTAGGTATAGATTCTAGGCTGATCTCTCTTTTAACTTTGCCCTCAGGTTCTGCCACTCTTCCTGTATCTCTTTTTCAAATACTGTAGATTTATAAAATAAATGAAACTTGCTGGAAACGGTATACAGAATACTGATGGGGAGGCCATTAATAAAGTCTACGAATCAAAACTTTGGTGTAAGATTTGCCAAGTTCCTTTTCTCATATAAAAGATTAAGGCTGTTCCTCTAGCATATGGTCTCTTTCCCTTATGCTTTTAGAGCTTTGTTTTCTCTATTTTTCTCACTTTTCAGCAAACATCCCCATACGTTCCTCAATTATCCTTCCATCACCTCCTCCCACTTAGCCAGTAGTGTTAAATCAACATTCAAATTGTTTGTCCCTCGGAATCTAGAATCATGAAACTGGTTTGGGATTAGAAGAGCAGGAAGATATCACCTTACTGAACATATTTTATGTAGAAACGCCGCTAGAATGGAAATGGCCTTGGTATGGAGCTACGCTGTCCTTAGCCTGTCTTATTTCAAGAAGAAGGCATGCCTTTAGAGCAGTGGTTCTCAACCTGTGGGTCGGGACCCCTTTGGGGGGGGGGGTTGAACGATCCTTTCACAGGGGGGGGGTCGCCTAAGACCATTGGAAAACACATATTTTTGAAAAAATACTGAAAACATAAAATAATTTTATGGTTGGGGGGTCACCACAACATGAGGAACTGTATTAGAGGGTCATGGCATTAGGAAGGTTGAGGCTCACTGCTTTGGAGGAAGACAGCTTCATATTTGGGGCTCCTCAAGTCAGAGCTGATAGTGTAGTTTTAAAATCACTCTTCGGGTCAAAGAGTAATGCCCCTAAACTCCCAAAATCTCCAACTTGGTAAACATGTTGATTGTGGTAATAGTTGTGCCAGTGGCATCCCAATGCCCAAACTGGTTACTCAATAACGATCTGGTTGTTATCTCTCCCTCCAATGGCAGTGATTACACCCCTGTTTTTCAATCAGCAAAGATCCAGCAAATTGCATCAGCCCAGCTGGCTCTTATAGGTTATTCTTTTGCTTTTATAGCTCCAAAACATTTATGCGTATAAAACAAGGAAAGAGCAGTAGCCTTGAAACAGGCCGCTGTTGGTGGGAGAGGCTAGAATCTCAGTTCTTCTTGGCTGTAGAGTGAACTTGCAATGAGAAAGAATTGAATGGCAATGAAATATTTATTTTGGGATGCAGCTCAATAATTGAGTTGGGGCCAAAGTTAACGTGAATCACTACAAACTTTGTTTTTGAAAGAGCTTAAAGGTATATCAGTTTCACCCTGAGATTGATTCCATGTGGCTTCATGGACATGGGGACATAGTTCTCTCAGTTTGTTACCAGCTATTTCTGGGATATCCAGAAATACCCATCATTGGGATTTTGATGTTTGCTAAACTTGACGTGGATTTTTTTTTCTTTTGCAAACATTTGTTTGCCTGTTATGACGGTTGTCCCTTATTCATATGTTGATTGCTGGGTGTGCAATCAAGAACACTCTTAAGATGAAACAATGCAGCCAATCAAGCCAAATCAGAAACAGGTTCACAAACTATAAGACAGGTGGGATAAACTGCCCCATATAAACTACCAGCAATCCCAGCTCTTATGTTAAAGCACTGATGTTATTATCTATTTTGGTAAGGAAACATTTGCAAGGAGAAAAACCAAGCTCAGCTAACACAAAGTTCCCAACATTTAAATTTTGAGCTGCATACATTTCCCATTAATTTGCTTCCATTTCCCAGTCTAATGCAGTGATGAACTTATTTATTTATTTTATTCAATTTATATCCCGCCCTTCTCCAAAAGGACCCAGGGCGGCGCACAGGAATTTAAAAGACAACATACAAAAAATAATACAAAACATATAAATTTTAAAAACTATTAAATAGCAAACCTGCGCTAAAACCAATTAAGATCCCCAATTTAAAAACTATCTAAGATTAGTCGCAGCGGAGGCTATGTTATTGATGAAATAAATGTGTTTTTAAACACTGGCGGAAGAGGCAGAGGTCGGTGATGGTGCGGAGTTCAGGGGGGTAGGTCGTTCCACAGGGCAGGGCCCGCCACAGAGAAGGCTCTTCCCCTGGGTGTCGCCAGCCAGCATTGTCCGGCCAATGGCACCCGGAGAAGGCCCTCTCTGTGGGAGCGTATCGGTCTAAGGGATGTACTTATCCATTCAGTCATGTTCAATTCTTGAGGATTCCCGGGGGGAGGGGGCAGTCCTCCCCACATCTTCTAGTCTTGCATTACTTTTTGGGTCATTGCATGTCCCAGCTGGTGTCAGCTTTGATGGTGTCCCACTGCTGTGTTCTTTGATGGCCTGGTTTCCTTTACCACTAACTTTTCCTAGCATAATTGCTTTCTCCAGTGAATTCCCCTGCATGACATGGCCAAAGCAAGTGAGATGCAATTTCGTGATTTGTCTTCTAGTAACATGTCTGGTGTCATGTCCTCCAGTATTTGGTTGTTAGTCACCTTTGCTGTTCAAATAATACACAAGAGCCTTCTCCACCACCAGAATTCAAACAAGTCAGTCTAATGTACAGTGCTGGAATTTTTTTTTGAAGTTACCCATCCACATTCTTGTTAGGCGCAATACTGCCTATATTTTGAGTTGAAATGAAGCATGTTTGCTGCAGTGGTTAAAGGCGTTGGATTAGAAAGCAAGAAATCCTGAATTCTAATCCAGAATAGAATAGAATAGAATAGAATAGAATAGAATAGAATAGAATTCTTTATTGGCCAAGTGTGATTGGACACACAAGGAATTTGTCTTTGGTGCAGATGCTCTCAGTGTACATAAATAGACAAGATACACTCATCCAGAATCATAAGGTACAATGGCAGAAGAGACAGGGGAACTGGTTCGGGGGCATGGCCAGCTTGGGTAGCTTCTGGTTCTGCGGCCCAGGCCAAATCACCACTACCGGTTTGACCGAACTAGGAGCAACCAACCTCTGGTCACAGGATACAAATAAGTCATCAGGAAACAATCAATATCAATATAAATCGTAAGGATACAAGCAACAAAGCCACAGTCTTGCAGTCATAACTGGGAGGAGATGGGTGATAGGAACGATGAGAAGACTAATAGTAATAGCAATGCAGCTTTAGTGAATAGTTTGACAGTGGTGAGGGAATTATTTGTTTAGCAGAGAGACCGGATCTACTTGTCTTTAGGAACAAAAATTAGGAACAAATTAAGGAAGAGGAAGAAGAGCTTCGAAACGACAGGAAAGAACTTACAAATAATGAACTGCAAAGAGAAGTCCATACAAATTGGATTAAGGATATGTTCAGAAGAATTATGCCACAAATGGCAGAAGACGTGGTACTGTTTTATTACTGGAAAGACCCAGGCTGATAGATAAAAGGTTAACTTAAAACCAATTGAGATTAGGAAAATGTAGTGACAATAGGCATAGTTAGATAAGCAATTGAAAATGATAATAATGTATATAAATGCATAGTTATTATAAGTAGTAATTTGGAAATGAATATTGAATGGCACTTATTAAAGGAGATGAATAAGAGTTTGGTCATATACAAAGATTAATTAAAAAAAAGAAATTATGATAATAAATATAGTTAAATAAAGGAGAGATAAGGATAACAAGACCTATATAGGTATGGGTATAATATGGGAAAACTGGATATAAATTTTAAACAGGGATTTGAAAAGGAGGATTAGAAACTTTTTGGATATTAAATATTATTGATGTTTGGTTAGAATAGGTTACAGGGAATAATGACCTTGGAGGAGAATAGAATTAATAAATATGATGCCAATATGTGGCTATGTTTCTAGTTTTGGTATGTTTTAAGATGAAGGACATGTAATACAATTATAATTAAGCAAGAATGGAGGCATGGAAAGGATAATGTCTCTAAATATATTTGATGTGATGTACTTGAAATAATATAAAATAATATGAAACTTGGATGAATATTGAAGAGATGTATGAAAATATTTTGTAATCAGCAAATACACTTTCTATAGCATGTAAGATGGAGGATTTTTGCGTTGTGTTTAAAAATAAAATAAATAAAATTTTTATATATAAAAAAAAATTAGGAACAAAAGCCAGCTGGATAACTTTGGTCCACTTGTACACTCTCAGCTCTAGGAAAAAGGTAGTGGCAATCCATTTCTTAAATCAGGGGTGTCCAAACTTGGGAATTTTAAGACTTGTGGACTTCAACTCCCAGAATTCCCCAGCCAGCATGGCTGGCTGGGGAATTCTGGGAGTTGAAGTCCACAAGTCTTAAAGTTCCCAAGTTTGGACATCCCTGCCTTAAATGTTGCCAAGAAAACTGCATAGGTTTGATAATAATAATAATGATAATGATAATGATGATGATGATGATGATGATGATGATGATGATGATGATGATGATGATAATAATAATAATAATAATAATAATAATAATAATAATAATAATAATAATAATAATAATAATTTTATTTTATAGACCGCCTCCTCTCCCCAGAAGGACTCGGAGTGGTGCACAGGGAAATTAAAAAATACAAATATAAAAATACATACATAAATAGCTAAAATAGAAAATTAAACAAATATCCCTGCGCTAAAACCCACTGTACTAAAACTAGACCCCCCTAAAAACCCAATTAAAAACGGAAGACTATCACCAGAACCCAGGGTTAACTTGATAGATGACCAGCACAACAGAGATAGCTCTGATAGTATTTTGCAGCCTTTTTTTTAAATGAAGAGTGGGGAAGGGGAAAGGGATGGATGAGATGAATGGTGTGGAGCTTCTTTTCAATTCTACTGGGTCCAGCACTTCTCGGATGCCTTTAAAAAAATGGCCATTTAAAAACCTCACTTTAAGTTTTTATTTTTAAGGTTTTATGTTCTGTTCTATTGATGAATAGAACAACTGGCTGAAACATCGGAACATTAGTCAACTTGAATTATTTAGGATAGCAGTGTTCCAGTATTTGAGGGGCTATCACAAAGAGGAGCCTATTTTCACCAGAATGCAAGACAAGAAACATGGATGGAAACTAACCAAGGAAAGAAGCAACCTGGAATTAGGGAGAAACTTTAACAACAGTGAGGATGCTTTACCAGTGGAACAACTTGCCTCCTGAAGTTGTACTCCACCACTTTAAGAAGAGACTGGACAGCCACTTTTCTGGAGCGATATAGGGTCTCCTGCTTGACCAGGGGGTTGGTGTAGAGCAGGGGTCCCCAACCTTTTTGTCACCAGGGACTGGTTTCATGTAAAAAAAATTCCACGGACCGGTGGGAGCGTCCAGCGGGTGAGTCGAGTCACGTGGGCCACGCACGTGTTCGACGGTCACATGGAACCCGAGGCGGGAACCCGCGTCTTGTGGGACTGCGACCCGGGGAGGGCGCCTTACATGTAACCGAGCGGGAAAGCTGCCAGGGGTCCCGGGCGAAGGATCCTCAACTGGGGCAGGGAAGTACGGGCTGTGTCCCGGGCAGGAGGGCCTGGCAGCCCCTTCCCCCCACACAGGGCCAGGTGGTGCCCTGACCCACCCACCCAATGTAGGCCGTTGCCCCCGTCCTGTCCCCGGGGAGCGCCCCGGCCAGCCGCCAGGATAGCAGAGCATTTGCTACACTTTCCTAAGAGTTATGCTACTCTATCCACCACTCACTCCGGCCCGGTTACTATCAAGCCACGGACCGGCACCGGTCCGCGGCCCGGGGGTTGGGAACCCCTGGTGTAGAGGACCTCCAAGGTCACTTCCAACTCTATTATTCTGTTAATAACTAAGCCCAGATTTGATCTGACAATTAATGCCAAACCAGCAGTAAAATATGGCAAGTATTAGAGAGGCAGAAGATCTGAAGACACTCTGTCAAGAATAAAAAAATAACCCCAATTACTTGGGCATTTGTACCAACTGCCCAGTGTACATCGGCTAATGCAAATGCAAGGGCTCCAGATCTAATTGTCTCAGGGAGCCAAGCATTAAAGATGAAGCCTTCCAAGTCCATAAAGGAAAGGTTTCCCTCACAATTATGTGCTACTCATTCCTGACTCTAGAAGACAGTGCTCATCTCTGTTTCAAGAGCCAGCGCTGTCCAAAGATGTCTCCATGGTCATGTGGCCGGCATGACTAAACGCTGAAGGTGCATGGAGCGCTGTTACCTTCCCACCAAAGTGGTCCCTGTTTTTCTACTTGCATTTTTACATGTTTTCGAACTGTTAGGTTGGCAGAAGCTGGGACAATAACAGGAGCTCACTCCATTACATGGCGCTAGGGATTCAAACTGCCGAACTGTCGACCTTTCTGACCGTCAAGCCCAGCGTCTTAGTCACTAAGCCACCACGTCCCATCCAAGTCCATAAGAATGCCAAAATAAAGCCTTTTCTTTGGAGCTCTTCTATCCGTTTGCAATTGCTGGGAGGGGAACCACAGGAGAGATTAGAAAGCCAAAGGTTACTGAAATTATGGAAGAAAATGATCTTTCCATTTCCCCCCCTCCCTTCTTCTCTCCTTAGGGCAGCAGTTGAAGCTCTGGCAGCTTTGTTGAAATCAAGTAAGCTTTTCTACCCATCTCATTTCCCCCCCCCTCCCTGCACACTGTTTCCTGTGCTGTCTGTGTAACATAGAAATGCTCTCATGTCTATGAAGTGCCTCCATCTCTTCCCCTCCTTTATTCTAATTAGGATCACTCCTCAGGACACCGCAACAGGACACGGAGACTGCAAAAATGCAATGCAGAGGACATGTGATACCTTCAACATGTCACACTATATTTACCTCACTTTAGGGTACAGTACACGAGATATTAAAAAAGGAAGAAGGAAGTTGCCAAGTTGTCGATGCCATCTCTAAAAATGGCAGCATTTATAGTCTAGTTCAGTGATGGCTAACCTTTTTGGGCTCGCGTGCCAAAAGCAGGGGGAGTGCAGAGGGATCGTGCATGGGCGTGCCACACCCATAATGATATGTGTGCGACCCCCTGCTTTTGGTGCACTTTTTTCGCCCTCTCCAGGCTCCAGAGGATTTCTAGGAGCCTGGGGAAGGTGAAAACAGCCTCCCCTCCCCCACCTCCAGAGGCTTCAGGAGCTTCCCTGAAGCCTCCAGAGGGTGAAAAACAGCCTCAAAAGAAGGCCTAAATCAGCTGGCCAGCGCATACATGCGCCCTTGAGCTGACAGGGCAGGGCAACGCCTCCCGTGCCCTAAGAAATGGTTCCGCGTGCCACCTGTGGCACCCGTGCCATAGGTTCGCCATCACTGGTCTAGTTGTTTCTCAGGTCTACCAAACTGTTTTCCCCTGGATTCAGAGAACAATTTAGGGCAGGAGAAATCCTTGGGATTTAGGCAGCCCAAATGTGGGTGCTGTCGCAAAATGGTGGTTGCGACTAGTCATTTGTGACCAAAGTCAAATGAAGGTTAATTCTTGGTTTAGCTCTTTCCCTTCTGCCAAGAGCTTCTCTACTTACAAATGTCTTATTTTCTTCTTCCAACTCAAGCATTGAGATTTATCAGCCTTGTTTTATTTTGCAAGAATGCCTATAGGACATATGAGGGCTCGGGGGCATTTTCGTAAGTAGGGATGATGATAAAGTAAGGAGGATGCTGTTAGAATAATTAATCTAGGGCAGGGAATTGTGTAAGCAGCAGCAGCAAATATATTGTCTATTCGAACAGATTTTTGGTTTGAATCATACTTGAATTGTAAATTCTGGGAAATGTTCTCCTTCAGCATCTTTTAATAAGGCGTCTAACTTAATTCCTGGAGAACCTTTTCCCCAGACATCTTTAACAGTGGGAATAGGTGGAGTTCTTGTCCACAAATAATTGGAGGTGCAAGGCTAGAAATATTGGAATAGTTCTCCTGCAAAAACCATTCCAATATTAGTAGTTTTACAAAAATGGATTTGCTAAGAATGATCCAGCGTCTGGCCCTAGAGAATAAAATGGAATGGAACGGGGAGTGGAGTATAGAGTATACTGTAGAGCAGGGGTCTCCAACCTTTGCAACTTTAAGTCTGAAGGACTTCAGCTCCCAGAATTCTCCAGCCAGCAAAGATGTCTGGAGAAGTCTGGGAACTGAAGTTCTTCAGACTTAAAGTTGCAAAGATTGGAGACCCCTGATGTAGAGTATAGAGTATAGCATAGCATAGCATAGCATAGCATAGCATAGCATAGCATAGCATAGCAGAGTAGAGTAGAGAATTCTTTATTGGCCAAGTGTGATTGGACACCCAACAAATTTGTCTCCAATGCATAAGCTGGCAGTGTTGATGTATATCAACATTGAGAGCTTATGCTCTCATCGGTATCAACACTGATGTTGATGTACATCAATATTTGATATAGCAGAAAGATGTGATGGACTTTTACATCACTGCTGCCACCACTATGCCAATGGGAACTTTATGACTTCATGGAGAGACGAGATGACATTTTGGAAACCAGACTTAGCAGTTTGTACATATCTGTATTTTTTTTGTGGAGGAGGAAAGGTTCCTGGTGACAGAGAAGGAAAGCTTTGGAGAATCACTGAGCATTGCTAAGCTATGGTGACACTCAGCTGCAGCCTTATTTATGCAGGGTTTAAAGTATTTAATAAATGAAAGAACAGCCCCTCGCAGAATCCCTCACAAAGAATGAATGTTCCTGAAGCCAGTGTTATATCATCCCGTGTCTCTTTCTCCTATCCCAAAACAACTTGGGCATTTATTACCAGAATTTAATAAAGCTTTGTCTCCAATCGAAGAATGCTTATTCTTCATCAATCTTTGGGTTGGTAAATCACAAGTCTACGTTGTCCTTTTCCACTCTCACCCACAAGTGTCCCCTCCTTTTCCCTGCCCCAAATCCTTGCACATCCTTTGATGAGTCAAAGGAATCAAGGAGCAAAGCAACCTAGAATGTAAGGAGAATTTTCCTGACAGTGAGAGCAATTAATTACTGTAATGTAGTAGTGGGCTTCAAACATTTTAGCAAGGGATTCTCTGCCCAGTTACTGGGTGGACATGGCTATGGTGGGCATGGCCTAGTTGGCCTCTTGCATCATGGCAGGGGGTGTTTTTGCACTCCCTGGGCTCTGGAGGTTATCCTTGAGCCTCCGGGAGGGCGAAAACAGCCTCCCCAGGCTCTGGAGGCCCTCTGGAGGCTAGAAATGGGCTCACTTCTGGCCTTCCCAAACTTCCAGTAGGGCTGTTTTTCACCTCCCCTGAGCCTCCATGTGCACCCTGCACTTACCTGCATCCAAAACAGCCTCCATGTGCACTTACCTGCATCCAAAACAGGCTGCGTGGGAACTTCTGGGAGGGGCGAGGTGGGGTGGGCAGAGCCAGCCAGGAGTAGGATTTGGGAGTTCTCCGAACTGCACAGAATCTTAGTTAGAGGTTCTCCCTAACTCCTGCGAACCCCCAGCAGCCCACTGAAATGACATGGCTTCATGAGTTGTGGGTAGCTCATCACTAGAAGTTCATAAGAAGAGATGGGACAACCATTTGTCTGAAATGGCACAGGGTCTCCTGTTTGAGCAGAGGGCTGGACTAGAAGACCTCCAAGGCCTCTTCCAACTCCCTTATTCTGTTAGGAGCCTTAGGATTTGAGTGCTTTTTGTGAAAATAAAGCGATAGAAGTTGCTCTTTAAAAGCCTACTGATTGAAGTTCTCAATTCACAAATAGTACGACAGCATCAATCTTCAACCTGTATTGAAAGGTCAGATTATTACAATGAGGAAACGCCTCGATTGAGGTTTTAAATCTTAATCTGCCAGCTCTGGTGCTACCTTCACCTTTTAGAATGGAAACGAATATTAAGAAAAAGGAAATCAATGGGAGCAGATTTTTTTTTCTTTTTAAAAAAGCCCTTCTCTTTTGCTCACCAGCTCCAGGGAGCTGACATTATTCAAGTAGCATTAAAGCAAAACCATGAGAATGGAGTTTTTTTACGAACAGTGATACTGAGAGAGAGAGAGGAAAAAACCTCCTTTTCCAGTTTTTTGGCAAGAGATATTCCTCGAGAAAACCGTCTTCCCTGACTTTATACTTCTCTTCTTTCATATTGGCTCCAATTGCCCTCTCTTTTACGATTAACCTAGATAATGCACAAGCTGTCATCCTGCTTCACTTCCTAATTTAATGCAATATATTTAGCGCCCCAGTCTAATTTAGGATTAAGTAGTTGGCGTAATGCTTTCCTCTCAGAGTTCTTTTAGATAAATAAATAAATAAATAAACCTTCTTACCACCAATAGGTAGCTTTAAGGACTAAAAAAAACACCCCACAATGTATTCCTCCATTGACTTCAGTGAAGTTTTGTAGTTATTTCTCCTGTTTTTGAATTTTTAAAAAAAATTAGGAAGAGTATTCAATATCATAACACAGGGAATCTCCATGGAGACCCTGCTTATTTAATGCAAGTTTTACCTCTGCTTGGCACATAATGGGAACTGAAATTATTGTGTGGAGGAAGCATTGTGTGTTACACTTTGATCAGGCATATATTAGTGAAATTATTGCAAGTGTAATAGAAAATTACAACATTCTGCTTTTGTTTCTTTGTTTTGTGGGCGTAGGTTATGTATATACTTCAAGAACTAAACAGTGAAGTTTCTCATTTCTATTCTTGCTCAAGAAAACTAGCCAATGTGTATGTAGAATATATAGAATCATAGGGCTGGAAAGGACCTCAGAGGTCTTCTGGTCTTACCCTCTGCTCAAAGCTGTAGACCTTACCATCCTGATCAAATGATTGTCTCTTGAAAACCTCCAGGGATGGAGCATGTTAGTGTTTGAGTTCTGAGTCTTGGAAAAAGCCTTAAGTAGGCAAAGAACAAACAGTGTGTTCCAGGGTGTCTTTGTTGTGGGTATCAGTACAATTTAACGAATCCAGAAGTATTTCACGAGAAGAGTCCTCCACTCCTCTGCTCGCAACAGAATACCTTATGCCACCAGGCTTGAACTTTGGGGCTTGGACAACCTAGAACTACGCCGACTAAGGTCTGACCTAAGCGTAGTTCACAAAATTGTCTGCTACAATGTCCTACCTGTCAACAACTACTTCAGCTTCAACCACAACAATACACAAGCACACAATAGATGCAAACTTATGGTAAACTGCTCCAAACTCAATTGCATAAAATACGACTTCAGCAACAGAGTGGTCAATGCCTGGGATGCACTACCCGACTCTGTTGTTACATCCCCAAACCCCCATAATTTTAACCATAAACTGTCTACTGTTGACCTCACCCCATTCCTAAGAGGTCCTTAAAGGGGGTGTGCATAGGTGCACCAGTTTGCCTACCATCCCTGTCTTACTGTCCCCATTTATTTGTACCTATTCCCTGTGTTCTTATTCATGTTTATTCTTATTCCTGTTATCTTGTACTTGAGTGACAAACTAACTAACTAACTAAAATAAATAAATAAGTGTGATAATGTGAACTCGGTGAAGAAATTCAGGATTCATGGAGCATAGCTGGGTGATAAAGCATACACATTAATGTGAATTGCATTGATTCCTGGCCAGCAAAATTGGAAAAATGCCTTTTTCTAGATAGTTACTAGTAGTCAGAGTAAAAAATAGTTGGGCTTACATATCGTACAGCCTCATAATATAACGTATTCCATTTCCATTTAACAGACGGCTAAATTGCAGTTTAATCAATAAAGCATAGCAGTGGGTAAACCAGGTCACTGTCTGGTTCAAATCCATGAAGATCTGATCATTTTAAAGGCATGTTGTCCTTCTTTCATGGTTATTATGAGGACCCAGATTGTTGAGGGCAATATGCTGACCTTTATAAAATGCCCAGAGAGTGTCATAAAGCATTATGGAGCAGTACATAAGTGCCATTGCTATTATAAAAGAAAAATCAAATCAGGTGCAATTTTGGCCTTTTCACCACATCCTCATTGAACAGGTTTAGCCTAGCATCTTTATTTTTTTTAATATTAAGTTGGTGGAGAAAGAGCGGTGTGGTGGCCTACTGATGAAGACGTTTGCCTCCCACTTGGAAAATTGAGAGATCAGTCCTAAGTTAGTGGCAGATATTTCTCTCCTGGGGAACAAAGGAAAAAAAATCTGTGAACCCCATGTGGTGTCAGGAAGGGCATCCAGCCAGTAAATGCTCAGCTCCATCCATTCATGCTCGCCCTAATTTTACCCCAAATTAAGGGATTACATGGCCATAAAAAGTAATGTATAACTTGGTGGAGAATGATGGAATTTCTAAAGCCCCTTTGCCTAAGTTGTTCTGATCTGAGTTGGTTGTGTATATGTAGTTTTGTAAGCCTATTCCACTAGATGTAGTGATGTAATGATGGGCATCACTTTAGATGACTTTACAGAGAGGTAGGATAAATGTGTGGCTATTAATGGCTAGTACCAGTGATCACTGCAAATTACCTTTTGAGTGAAAGTCAGAATCTTAACAGATCTCGATGACCCAGAATAAAAGAGAGCAATTGCTATTATTTTCTGGTTGTGAGCTTTCTGAATTCAGCTAGCCTGCCATGAACTAACGAAACACTGAACTAGAGATACCTGTGATCTGAACCATCACTGTTTCTCATATATTCGTATCAAGTAGCTTGTCTCTGACATTAATTGCAGTATTGCCCATTCTGGTCTGTGACCATAATAAAGATTCGATTTGACTTGCTTTGATTTGCAATATTGCAAGTCATGACTCTGAAGTCCAGAATCTCAAGGCCAGTACGTGTGGCACTTTCCATGGTGCTGAAGTTTTTATTTAGCCTCAATTCATGAGGCTAAAACATATGTCTAATCTAGTGAAAAGAAAGACAAGGGGTGACATGATAGCAGTGTTCCAATATCTCGAGGGTTGCCACAAAGAAGAGGGAGTCAAGCTATTCTCCAAGGCACCTGAGGGTAGAACAAGAAGCAATGGGTGGAAACTAATCAAGGAGAGAAGCAACCTAGAACTAAGGAGAAAATTCCTGAAAGTTAGAACAACTAATCAGTGGAACAACTTGCCTCCAGAAGTTGTGAATGCTCCAACACTGGAAGTTTTTAAGAAAATGTTGGATATCCATTTGTCTGAAGTGGTGCAGGGTTTCCTGCCTAAGCAGGGGGTTGGACTAGAAGATCTCCAAGGTCCCTTCCAACTCTGTTATTCTACATTCTATATTATGCAAATATGCTTCTGAAAGCTACCTTAGTGTACATCTTCTCACATGAGCCATCATCTTGCCAACTTTTTAGATCTCTAATGGAGAGCAGGTCAGCTATGCAAATGTTTTCCCGTATTAACCTTCTCGTATTATCACTTTGTGCCTCAGATATGAGTGTTTTAAAGAAAAGGTTAGGCAGGATCTATCCATGTATTTTTCTGTGTTTTGGAATTTTTTGATGGAAAAATCAAGCATTTAAACAAAAGAATCTTCATTTCTGGTATAAAGTGGCCCAGTCATGTTATTCTCCTGGTCTCTTAGCTTCTATCTCTCTTTTATTTTCCATATCATCTCCCTGCTTATCAAATTCAATAAGAAAAAACATATTTATCTGGTTTGGCTAGGATATCACTAGGTACCACTCCTATAACCATGGCACGAAGCACAGCCTTGTGGAGTTTGTGCACTTTCAAAAAAGTTAGATTTTGCTTAATTTATATTGTAATTTGTAATGAAAGCTGCAGCGTACACCAGGAAGCAGAGGGTTATATAATCTTTTGTAAATTAGTGTAAAATTTTGAGTTGATATAAATAAAATTATTCAGGAGATAGTTAAAACGTCTCCTGGCAAGGACGCCCTGGGTCCTTGCCAGGAGAAGGGCGGGGTATAAATTTGAAAAAAAATATTATTGCTTTGTTTTTCTCTTCCTGCACACCCCAAATCTTTTTTTCTTCTTTCAACCTGTGTTCTTTTGGCTCCACATGGGGGTGCTCTTACCATAACTATTCCAGCTTTCCAAAAGTTGTAATCCAGTATTTATTTTTAGTGAGTAATTTGTTTATCAGTTAGTTATTTTAATCTGATGTTGGCCATATTTATCACTGTCAACCAGGAAGCATTCCCCAGCCTTAGAAACTGATTCAACTTGGAAAGTAATTAATACGTAGAAGCTGATCTCGGAGCCTTTGGTTGATGGTGTCAGAAAAAAAAAAGGGAAATCCAAATGCATTGTCTTTTTGAGGGACAAAACATACAATTTAGAAAAGCTGGACATGACAATCTATTGAATGGTTTTAAAAGAGACTGACATGCCAAAAATGATCATTGTCAAAAAAAGAGTTGTGGGAGCTTCACCACTTGAGACTTTCAAGAAGAGATTGTTCTGCCATTTGTCAGAAATGGTGTAGAGTCTCCTGCTTGAGTGGGGGGGTTGGAGTAGATGACCTATAAGGTCCCTTCCAACTCTGTTAATCTGAGGAACCTCTTGGTTGGATCCAATGTAGACTGTTGATTACAGAATGATATATTAGTATTAGAATAGTTACAAAAATATTAGTAAACCCCATATCATATGGAAGTTGTGTTATGTAATACTGAAGATTATTCCCAGGAGAAAATCTGGAAAGAAGATTATGTTGATAAAAGTTCATGAGGATGAAAAGGTTTTTCAATGTGCCACTAATCCAGAATGAGATCTGTTTGGTTCAGTTTTAGCATAGTACATGATCACAGACATTAGGATTCCTAAATCATGACTAATATGAACATTAACTAGATCACAATGTGATGATGATTATGACGGCAATGACAATTTGGTATGAACCAGCCCTTCCTCACTATCCTCCTATTAATCACTATCAAGCTATCAGTATATCTTTGATTATTCGTAGTATTCAAATAGTTTTGTTAGAAAGCATTATATTATAAAGGTATGCTATTAGTCATGTCATATTGTTAGAATAAGAACAGCAGTAGTGCAGTTCTTCAAATGTAAAGTTCATGTTCCATTTTATCTTTTCTCAGCCAAATTTTTTAATTTTAATGTATGTGCATGTTGAGCAGGTCATTGAAGATTGATAAGAGGATAAGCTCAAAACTTTAAACAATAACATTTTTGTGGACATTTGTATTTGTTTTTCTTCTGGAGACAACATGTGAATGAAATTCAGCACATCGAAATGACAACTGTACGAAAGAGGGAAATGTCACTTGGAAAACATAGAACCAAATAACAATTGACAATATTTGATCAAAAGTATATTTTCTCCTGTTTTAACCCATCTCATATTTTGCCTGTATTGCAAATGCTGCCTCCTGTATAAATCCTATCTAAATAGACATTTTGCAAAGGTTGTAAGAAGAGTCTTATTGTATTAATCAAAAGATGGATCCAAGCTAGTATCCTTGTTCTCATAGTGCCAATCAAATGTGTTTAAGAAATTGACATTCTGGGCATAGGCTCAATGGCATACTTCTGCTTCTGTTTCTCAGCTTCACTATTAATATTAAGATACAGCCTGTTGTGCCATATTGGCGTACTGGTTTCTAATGTACAGCGCAGTGGAGTTGCCATGGTAACGGCTTCACAGTACTCCACAAAAGGGCTCCCTCTGGTGAGGGGGAAAATCAAACTTTAGAAATTACATTTGGTACGGACATTTTCCCCATATAAATAAATACCTGGGCAACACCAGGTTATTGGCTAGTACCATATAAGAGGAATATTGAATGTTTTATAAACTTTGTCTTTATGGGTCACCTCTTATCTTTCACTATGAAATAGTCTAATTATTTAAAAACATTTCTGTGCGCTGTTCTCCACGGCATGTTCCCAAAACAGCTTACAACCATACCCAAATTATAGAAGTGGAACGATGGCAGTTGTACAACATGACTGAAAATCAGAATAAGACAGATAACAAAAGTCTGAAGGCCAAGCCGCCAGTCTTTTAAAGCCTCTTGAATGAGCTAAATGAAAAGGAGAGGCTGGTTCTAGAATTCTTTTACAAGAAGGGAAAGATAAATTATTCTTATTTCTTTCCTTTTTCTTTTTAAGGATGCTTCTGTAGCCCTGGGGAGGTGGTTATGAAGATCACTAATCTTGGCAGTTAGAATAGCACAGCACAGCACAGCATAGCATAGCATAGAATTCTTTATTGGCCAAGTGTGATTGGACACACCAGGAATTTGCCTTTGGTGCACATGATATCAGTGTACATAAAAGAAAAGATACATTCATCACGAATCATAAGGCACAATACTTAATGATAGTCATAGGATACAAATAAGCAATCAGGAAACAATCACTATCAATATAAATCATAAGGATACAAGTAACAAGGTTGCAGTCCTGCAGTCATAAGTGGGAGGAGATGGGTGATAGGATTGATGAGAAGACTAATAGTAATAGTAATGCAGCCTTAGTAAATAGTTTGACAGTGGTGAGGGAATTATTTGTTTAGCAGAGTGATGGCGTTCAGGGAAAAACTATTCTTGTGTCTAGTTGTTCTGGTGTGCAGTGCTCTATAGGGTCATTTTGAGGGTAGGAGTTGAAACAATTTATGTCCAGGATGCGAAGGGTCTGTAAATATTTTCACGGCCGTCTTTTTGACTCGTGCAGTATACAGGTTCTCAATGGAAAGCAGATTGGCAGGAATTGTTTTTTCTGCAGTTCTAATTATCCTCTGAAGTCTGTGTCTGTCTTGTTGGGTTGCAGAACCAAACCAGACAGTTATAGCGATGCAGATGACAGACTCAATAATTCCTCTGTAGAACTGTGTCAGCAACTCCTTGGGCAGTTTGAGCTTCCTGAGTTGGTGCAGTAAGATAATTATATCATAAGCATTGATGGCTACATTCGAAGCAAACCAAGGTTCAATCAATGGAGTTTGCATACAACTTGCTCCTTAAGTGACACAAGGGTTTTGCTAGTAACTGTGGGTCAGTCTGATATTGTCACTTGGAGAGATGGAGAGTAAAAAAGGAGAGGACACATACTGTATACCAGATGCCAGGCAGTCTGAATGGCTGTTCCTGATTGCTATTTGAATGCCTGCGCTCACTAGTCTCTTTGATTATGCATTTTCTGACAGCTTTTGATGAGTTTGACCTTTAACAATAATAACAACAAAAAGGGATCCTTATAAGGTCAGGATGTTTCTGTAATGCAGCTGTCTTTGTTTCAAGCCTAGCTGAGCTCTCTGGTATGTTGTCAGTTAAGGCAGCTGGTGAACTTATGAACTGCGGAATTTCAGCGGCGATTTTATGAAGATAGGTTTAGCCAAATCCACCTCGCTTTTGTCAAAAGGACTGTGCACTGCAGCACAAACATGCTTTCAGTACTGCTAAATGTAGGACACTTTTTTCCATTTTCCCATCATTACCCATTTTATAACCTTACGTGCACCAAAACAGCAGTCTTTTAGCCTTGCTGACTTTCCTTCCTTCCTTCCTTCCTTCCTTCCTTCCTTCCTTCCTTCCTTCCTTCCTTCCTTCCTTCCTTCCTTCCTTCCTTGATTTGATTTGATTTGATTTGATTTGATTTGATTTGATTTGATTTGATTTGATTTGATTTGATTTGTCATCCATCTTAAAACACAACTGTGGGCAGTTCACAATAACATTCAAAGTATCTGCAAAGCAAAGAGGATTTTCTTTGTCTATGAGCTGCCATTATCTGCCATTAATCAGAATCATCTGGACTCTTGGAAAGTTAACAGAATATTTCAAGTACAATTCTCCTCCCACCTCATTTACTCTCAAAAAATTAGGGAGGATCTCTACCGAGTCTCTTGCCTTACCCACTATCCAGATTCGGGTATGGTCTCTTTCATCTCCACATATGATTATGCACATTTAATGCAACAAGCTCTCACACTGATTCTGGTCCATCAAATACAACAGAATCTATTCTGTGAATAGCAATAGAACTTAGACTTATATACCACTTCATAGTGCTTTACAGGCCTCTCTAAGCAGTTTATAGAGTCAGCCTCTTGCCCCCATAACCTTGGTCCTCATTTTAGCCACCTCGGAAGGATGGAAGGCTGAGCCAACCTTGAGCCTGGTGAGATTCCATCTGCCAAATTGCAGGCAGCTGGCAGGCAGCAGAAGTAGCCTGCAGTACTGCACTCTAACCACTGCGCCACCGAGGCTCAAATCATTTCATAGAGCCATAAACCCAACCCCCTGAATGCTTCCTTGGCATTTGACCTTTCTCAAGCTTCTGTTGTTTCCAGGTGGACAAGTCTCCTAACTTTCCTTTCATATTTTCAGTGAACCAAAATTTCCCCACTCATTACAGTGTCTAATAATTGAACTGTATCCATCTGCACACATTTCCTGTGGGTACTCAGTCAATTTGCTCTTTGCTTACAGAGTCCAATAGTCGCCGAGCTGTACACAGAGGTTATGTTTGTCAGTTGCTCCGGTTGTATCAAGATTGGCACCGTCGAGACACTTCAGATAACTACATTCTAATCCGGAGGGGTCTTTTGCTTTGTCTCAAGCATGTCACCAATGTCCGCTCTGGGAGAGAAAGCTTCCTTTTTGTTCATGGCGTGGAGATGCTTTTCAGAACAACTCAGGTAAGCAAATGTTCAGTGACCATGTTTGTGTAACTTCCTGAGTTTAGCTCAACCTTAGAGATAGTTGGGCTCTGGCCTGCCAATTGTACCAGATGATTGTGGCAGAAAACCCACTTCTACTCGTGAAATTATATATCCCTGTTGCTTTTGTGATAGCAATAGCATGTAGACCTATATCCCGCTTCACAGTGCTTTACAGCCCCTCTCTAAGATGTTTACAGAGGCAGCATCTTGCCCCCAACAATCTGGGTCCTCATTTGACCACCCTCGGAAGGAGGTAAGGCTTGAACTGGTCAGGATCGAACTGCTGGCAATGAGCAGCGTTTGCCTGCAATACTGCATTCTAAGCACTGTGCCACCATGGCTCTTGACTGACAGGCAGGCAGGCAGGCAGGCAGGCAGACAGACAGCAGGCAGGCAGGCAGGCAGGCAGACAGACAGATGATAGGTGGAGATGGATGGATGGATGGATGGATGGATGATAGATAGATAGATAGATAGATAGATAGATAGATAGATAGATAGATAGATAGATAGATAGATAGATGGCAGGCAGGCAGGCAGGCAGGCAGGCAGGGTCAACCTTGATTTAGTGAGATTCGATCTGCCAAATTGCAGGCAGCTGGCAGGCAGCAGAAGTAGCCTGCAATACTGCATTCTAACCATTGTGCCACTGTGGCTCTACATGAGCTTGTCCCCTGCTTGCCCTGAGTTTATTTCACCTTAACATATCAAGGCACCATTTTTCTCCTCTTAGGTTGAAGCCACACACTATGGGGAATAGGTAGATTGTCCTCTTTCCCCTTAATGACCCCCAGTTAATCTTCCTCCCTATGTGTTCATAGATGGTGAAAGCAGGGGCAAAGTAGAGAATCTTGCTTGAGCAATAAAGGAGAATATTTGTAGCTCAGGCTTGAAACAAGGGATCCTTGGGGTTCTCTGAGCTTGTTTGTTTTCTTGGAGACATTTCATTAACCTGACTAGGTAATATCATCACTACTAGTTAGTGCTAGCAAGGATGATGTTAACTAGTTAGGGTAATGAAATGTCTGCAAGAAAACAAGCAGAGACCACCAAGGATCCCTCAATCTTACTTGAAGTGTTGGAGTTAATAAATCCTGAGTTGATCCCCTGAGTTCAACTGAGCTACCAATATTGTCTGCTATTGGTTAATGGTTGCTTCAAGAGATTGTCCCTGTGACAGGTCAATAACAGGCAGCGGAACCCAAAATTAGATTCAGTTTGAAAGATGGACCACATTTAGGTAAACTAACTGAAATTAAATCATTCGACTTACACACTATGGTTTAAGTTCTCTGCCTTAATGATACATTGATCTATAATATATATTCAGTCAATATTCCAGGACATATGATGTGTCTTTAATGAGTTAGGACTTTGTAGTTGCATTCTATGCCATTTGTCTTCTTTAGACTTGGCCCATAATGGCCACTTTCAAATTGTCCCAAGGATGAAATACATTACTTAAAAACAGACATACCCAGTGGAAAAGGTAGTGTAATTATTGGGTAATGATTTTGCATATTTATTTTCATTTAAGTAGAAATACCAAATTTGGACTGTGATCAAAAGAAACTCATAGCCAAGGGTGAAATATTGATGTTTAGATTTATGATCTCTTGTGCTTACAGGTTTTTTTATTTTTATTGTAGACTTGGATAAGGTAGTCTTAGTCTTGAGAAATCACCCTCAAGCTGAAAATTCAAAAGTCCTTGAGAGAGAGATCTGTCTCCCATAAAGTATAAACACTCTAATTTATTCCCAACACCCCTTGTCTTTTGGAAATTGTGGGTGTAAATTAACATAAAGTATAACTTGAGTAGAGAAATTACATGTTTGTAGACAGCAATGTCTTGCAGGCTGAGTCTTATTTTCTTTATTAACTAATCCAGTTTAAGGGAGAAGTTAAAGGAACATTCCCCAAACCGTGTAACATTTCCTCTTAGAATTATGGATAAATAATTCATTCAATCTTTTCTATCTCAGTTCTGCATCTGTAAGCATTTTTTTTTTTTTGAAGTGTGAATTTCACATTTATTTGGGTACTGGATTTTTTTTTTTTAAATCAGATGTCTGTTTTGTATGCAATATCCTTAAATGTCTGTAGTCTCCTATGCAGCTTTCCTTAATAGATACACACACGGCACCACCAAATTTAGAGAAGTGAGAAGTGTAACTGTTCTGAAAGACATACGTTGTCCAAGAGATACGAGTGAAATTTGTTCGCCCAAAAATGCAAAGCAAGCAAAATTCTCCCCATCTCCCTTTAGAAATAGAGAGAGGTTTGCAAATATGTATTTGACCCCAGAGCCTTTTGTTAATCTTAAAATATTTAATCCTGTTAAGGATTTTGCATCTTGGGCTACCTTGGATTGAGGTATAAAGCAATAGGCACAACCTTAGCTGGTCACGCTAGCAAATTGCATCTTTGTGATATTGGTTCCATTTCACAAACAAACTGAGTTAATTCCAAGCTCTAAAACTGGGAAAGAAAATCTGCATGAAGGGGACCCTGAAATGATAGTTACGATGCGATTTTAAGATAAGCACCTGCTCAGCACTTCCAACAAATTAAAAGATTTTTATCCCAAGAGCCAAATGACCTCTATCGTCAGTACATTTAAAAAAAAAACATTTTAAAAATGTAGCATTTTGTAGTGTTGGAAATTTTGCTGCTAGCTCACACACTGTGGTCTCCAGAGAGAAGAAAAGAGAATGCCCCAGCCATCATATCTCTTTCTTCTGCTAAGCTGTGGGATGACCATCTACATAAAAATGCGATTGGTTTTTTTAATCCCATTTGTTTTTAACGGAAAAACTGCCATCCCCTCTGGAATAAAGGCAACTTCTGCAAAGTGAATACATCACAGCCCTAAGCATCTATTTATCAACAAATAAGCCAGTAGAACAATTTTGCTGCTTGTGCTCACATATCGTCTTCAGATCCTCTCTAACAATGGCCGCCAAGTTGTAACTGTTAATTTGATAGGAAAAAAGTCGTTATTAAACACATGGGAGATAATCGCATCTACTATAATTAATTTAACAGAATAGGTCCCTTGCATTCTTGGTCGGTGGTGCCATGACTGAGCCAGGGAGAAAATGATCATCTGAATGTTCATTTTTGGCACTTGTTTAGGGCAGCCTGTTCAGCAAGAATCTGGACCCTATTGTCAATACAGTGACACAGATCCTCAGGAAGACCTATCCAAAGATGCCCTTTCCTTCAACTGCAGTTAGCAGCTCCTATGCTTTCCCCATTCCTGGGAAAACAGAATCTTCACTTCCCAGACCCGAAGGTAAGTTGTTCCAAAATCCCAAGTAGAAAAAGGGAAAGGATGGAATTTCCTCCAGTCTCCAGTATTCAGGTTGTGAAGCTTGATCTGCTGCTTTGGAGTGCCAAATATGCACCCAAGCACCAGGAAGAGATAGAAGCCTGCTTAGAGTGATGTAGATGTTTGCAGAAGGATAAGTCTCCATAGGAGGCAGAATATTTTCTGAAAGAAGAATATGCCAGACAAGGCCAATAAATGAGGTGTCCTTGGTGCTCTCCAAGTTTGGTTGTTTTTGTTCTGACCTAGGCTTCCCAAAAGCACGAAGCCAATTTCCCCCCTCCGATAAAACCCCTTTTGTTTAGTTTAAAGTGAGTTCCTCTCCAGCAAAGTTGCAGCCAACAGTCTTTCAAGAGATTTCACAACTACAGACTTTTATCAGGCTTGGAGAGCTGCCAGGCCGATATCTTCCAAACGCCACTCTGTAGCAGGTCTTCACCCTAATGAATTGAACTAATTGTCTCCTGGAAACTCCACTCCCCTTTCACTACTCTTTATTCCCTATGGGAGGGGCAATTGCCGTCCACCTGTGGCTTTACTCCCAAGTTGACCCTTGTTCCTTAGCTGTTCCCTTCTCCTGGCAGCTCTGTGTATGTGCACACTTGGAACAGGCTCCAGCTGTTCTTCTGCTCCACTGATCTCTTCAGTTGATACCTGTTGGATGGCCCTGGCCTCATCTCTACCTCCGATGCAGAGCCCTCATCCAAGCCTTCCCCAGACTCCAGGACTGGCCCATGTTCCTCCCCAACCTCCTCACTGTCTGAATCTGCCACCAGCTCTACTGGCAGGCCAAAACAGTTTTCCTGCTGATATTTCATTGCCAAACTAGGTAATGACATCAGTGCACTGATGGTCTTAGGTAAAGAAATGCCTGCAGGAAAACAAGCAAGCGAGCACCCAAGAGAGAGCACTCAGAGAGCACCCAGGACGCCTCATTTCAATCCTGAACTAGACAAATATTCTCCTTCATAAGTAAAGCTGATAAAGATGCTTGCTGATGGAGAAGCGGGATGGGGATGGAGGTGGGAGAGAAAATTAAAATTCCAACCAAGAAGGGAAGATGGAATGAACTAATTAAGTCATTTTTGGAACTGCACAAATGTGCATGTTATTTTGTAAGTGTTTTATTAATTTGACGATAGCATTGTCTTGAGAGATGGTTTCCCCTCGTGGCCAATATGGCTGCTGGTTGGAAGGAAGGGAAGAACTGTGAGATTTTAGAAACTCATCCAGCATGATGCACAGAATATAGTTTGGCAGGATGGTGCAAGCTCCAAATCATAAACCAAGGCAAAAACATGTAAGATCAGGAATAACTTCCTACAATTATGTCATCTGAATAAAAGATTTTTTTAAAAAATAGTGGCGCAGACAGCAAATTCTATTTAAGATGAATGCAAATTGTCCTCAAGTGTCTGCTTGTGATTTTGGTTAAAATGTCTTGTTTTGCATATTGCTTTTTTACCTCCCATCGCAAACGCAAAGCTATGTTGTTTCCCTTTTGATGAGATTCGTTTTTGTGTTGTGGATGCTACCAGTGCCTGAGTCCATGTGAGAAAGAGCTCACTTCTTTGGACAGTTTGATTGTTGACTTCTTGGCTTAATTGTCTTTTCTTTGCAGATTATTTTGGTGAAGACACTGAGGAAGAGCTTGAGAAAGACTGTGATAATGAAGACACTGAAAATAAGGAGGAAGTAAGTAACCTTGTTTTGGAGCAAGCTGCCATGGGTTTAGCAGCCAAGCCTTAATTCATTACACTTTTAATAGATGAGAGAAGATATCAGCATATTTTTTTGTCCTTTCTGAATGTCTGCCAGATATTCTATGAGATTCAAAGCCCCAATCAGCCATAAAACTGCCTTGCTAAGCAAGATTCAGACCAGGCCAAAGTCTGAAGGAACATTATAATAACCACTATATTTACAATGAGTTGGTTTTTAGTCTGGACTCTTGTCTGGATAGGAGAAACCCAGGGTCTATGCATACATTACTGCAAAACCCATGGTGGAACAAAAGTGGGATACTGTAGGCATTGAAATAGTTAAGGTCACAATCTTGCTATTTATGAAAAAAAATCTTATTTTGCTATAGAAATATCTAGACTTGTGTTGGAAATAATGTTGAACTAGAGGTCCCAATGGTTGACCTTTGGATGTCTGCGACCAGTAAATAAATTGCCAACCAGTAGATATCTATTTTATGGTTATCTTCTTATTCTTCATTATTGTGGATAGATGTGACCCATTGTTGTTGTCAAAAATTACCTCCAATGAGCCCAAATACATGGTGAAATGTTTATATATTTCTTTCATCCTCCCTTTCTACCTCAAAAGAGTTTATTTAAGTGAAGTTCAAGAATTGGGGGCTCCAGATGTTGGGGCATCTGAGAATATCAAGAAGCATGGCCCATAGTCTAGAGAGCTTCAGAACTATCGCATGACATTCATTCAGAAATATCTTGCGACATTCCTTACCTATTGTACTGCTTAGAGTTATGGTGATAGTACATAATGGGAGAAGGCTTCAACCAAGACAGTGGGTGAAGATGAAACCAAGGAGAAGGTTTCTTCCCTATTTTTCATTCTTATATTGAAAGGATGATGATCTAGAGAAGGATATTAACAAGCTCCTATCAAGGCCAGAGTTCGACCGACCTGAATCTGAACTGAATCAATATATGGCCATGTGTCCTGAACTTCAGTATAACATTCAGGTGAGATCCTTCTTGGGTTTTGACTTTCCAGTCCATCCAGAAAGCTGCTGCATGCAATGATCCATAATGGTTGGTTGTCTGTTTTCCTCCAATTTCAAGGAAAATGAATTGGAGCCTAACGATGAGCTGAATTCTATGGACAACCCTGGGACCCTGACCAGTGCCTGCCTCCGTGTCATTCCATGTGCTACTTCCCTGAAGTGCCAGCGCAAATGTCGAGAAGGGGACCAAAGTACAGAAGAAGAAAAGCAGATCCAGGGGACTTTAGAGAGGCCAGTACACAGAGAGGAAAGAAAGCAGAAACCTCAAGAACCTGAAAAAAGAACTTTGGGTGAATCGGAACCTTTGGCGACTTCGTTCAGAAAAGGCACAATCTCCAGTAAGGGTCATAGAGCCCAAGAAAGATTACAGAGCAGGCAGACGTCCCAGTTCCAACATATGAATTCCTGTGCACCTGGGTGCCAGGAGGGAACAGAAGCTTCTGAAGTGGTCGCAAAGCTTTTGGAGAGGCATCCTGGGAACATCCCTTTCCACAAACCTAGGGTATTTATGGCCAGGGCTAACCGTACCCGCTCCATTCCAGACTACAGAGTATTGGCGTTCCCAGATCTCTGGGGTCATCAACCCCCTCCTTACAGCCAGCCTTTACAGCAAAGGAGATGTGGCATCCAAAAGTAAGTTTCTCTCCCTTTACTTCTAACCCTGTGGTGGAGATATATAGAGATAGGAAGATAGCAAGGGGTCAGTGAAGAAAATATCAAGCAACACTCTCACTAATTATATATTGAGGCAGTGTCTGCTGAAGGAATAGTAGTTGGAGCCAAAGGAAAAGCAGGAACCACTGTGATACCTTTGGGGAAGACATCTCCCCATAACCCAATAAGGAGTGAGTGCCTCAGCAGGCTGTTTGTGATGAGTGGAGAAAATCTAAATTGAGGGGATGGATTGAAGTGTTCAGGCATAGGACAGGACTGTCAAGTTTAGGACCCCTAAATGCTGCAACATGGCTCCCCCTGTTTTATAGCAGGGGCCTTCAAACTTGGTAACTTTAAAACCTGTAGACGTCCAATCCCAGAATTCCTTTTGCTGGATGGGGAATTCTAGGAGTTGAAGTCTTATCAGTCTTCAAGTTGCCAAGTTTGGAGACCCCTATTTTACAGGAAGGGACATGGTGACTCAGTGGCTAAGACACTGAGGTTGTCGATCAGAAAGTCAGCAGTTTGGCGGTTCGAATCCCTAGTGCCGTGTGAGCTTCTGCCAACCTAGCAGTTCGACAGCATGTAAAAATGCAAGTAGAAAAATAGCAACCACCTTTGGTGGGAAAGGGAGCCGTGTTCGATGCACCTTTGGCATTTAGTCATGCCGGCCACATGTCCCTGGAGACATCTTCGGACAGTGCTGGCTCTTCGGCTTTGAAATGAAGATGAGCACTGCTCCCTAGTGTTGGAAAAGATTAGCATATATGTGAGAGGGGAACATTTACCTTTACTTTATTCTTCAGGACCAGAGTGAAAGAAAGAGATATTCTAAAAAAGGAATCCCAACAAGAAGGTTCCTTCTGGGCATGTTCTTCATTACCACCTCAGCTCTTCTTTTTCCTTACCACAGGGCCAAAATATTTGATGACATCCGCCGTGTGGTCCAACCAGCTGATATTATCAAGCGAGTTGTCTTCAATTTAGACAGCTCTGAGTAAGTGAATTTTTGTTAGTTGAGGCCTTTGTTAGTGAGTCATGGATACTTGACGTCCTTCCTCCCCCTCTGCACATTCATAAAATTTTCCCTGGAGGGCCCTCTTCTGGAGACAGGATGAAGACAAAGCCAAGGTAGTGCGGTAACATTATAATGGGACTTGAACTGGAGGAACCCAGGGTCAAATACTAACTAGTATGAAAATCTTGCTGTTAGTTTGGGGAGTAATTTTCTATCAGCCCAAACTTCCTCATAGGATTGCGGATGTAGAGTTAAATGCACTGTGATCTCTATATAAGTTACCTGTTTGCCCAGCAAAAAAGGACGGATGTAAATACAATTAGAAAACTATGGGGAACCTAATCATTATGAACTACCTCTGCTTCTGTGAGCCCCAGTGCTTTCTGCTAATTTCTTCAGTGGTGAACAAGTCTAGCTATTTCTCAGTCAACTTTGCACTAATCGTGTTGCCTTTTGTTTCAGTTCTTTGCAGTCAGATCAACAAAACTGCTTAAAATTCTTTTCCAAATTTGAATCTGGGAATCTCCGCAAAGCCATCCAAGTGAGGGAGTAAGTATTGCAAATAGTTCCAGCAGAATATCTGAGGTGTTTGAAGCCATTTGGAGAAAGACCATGATGCTTGTGATTTGCCAACATTATCTAGCGGGGAAAATTTGGATCATAATGTTTAATTTTTTGGAAATCCATCGTATTAGTAGGGGGATATCTTCACAGCACAGTTGTTAAGAAAAAATTATTTTCAGAAGACAGAAATGACCCAAAGAAGAAATTACTAGATTACCGGATTGATCATGTTCACTCTCAAAGTACTGTTTCAGGAGACAGACAGATGTTTGACAGCTGCAGATGTTTTCCTAGCCTTATGTGGAATGCAGTGATTTGGAGTTCCAGCCATTGAGCCAAACCACCATATATCTTAAGTCTAATGCTAAATAATCAGCTTATATCAGCAGATTGCACACTCCTATGATACATCTATAGGGACATGTTGGCTCAGTGGCTAAGACACTGAGCTTGTTGATCTGAAAGGTTGGCAATTCAGCAGTTCAAATCCCTAATTCTATGTAATGGAGTGAGCTCCTGTTACTTGTCCCAACTTCTGCCAACCTAGCAGTTCAAAAGCACATAAAAAAAATGCAAGTAGAAAAATAGGAACCACCTTTAGTGGGAAGGTAGCAGCACTTCATGCACTTTTGGCATTTAGTCATGCTGGCCACATGACCACGGAGACCTGTCTTCAGACAGCGCTGGCTCTTCGGCTTTGAAACAAAGATGAGTACCACCCCCTAAAGTCGGGAACGACTAGCACATATGTGCAAGGAGAACCTTTCCCTTATGGTACATCTAGTTCTCATCGCATGCCGGATGACTAGGTCTCTATGTTTCTACTGTTCTCCTTGGCTAGCTATGTATCATGACTCTAATATGTGAGTTGATATTCCATGGATTCTGCCAATTGGTGCTCTCCAAAAAAGTTGTTTTGTATCTTGCGGGTATTTCATACCCTGTTATTGTGCTTTGTGATTCAGGTATGAATATGATTTGATCCTCAATCCTGACATCAACAGCGCCCAGTACCATCAATGGTTCTACTTCGAGGTCAGTGCCATGAAGGCTGCCATTCCTTACCGCTTCAACGTCATCAACTGTGACAAGCCAAACAGCCAGTTTAATTATGGTAAGAGTTGTCATATTGAGGGTGGGGTTGAGCCCACTGTCCATGGTTAGACCCTTTCTGGGAAAGTCAAGTGAAAAAGCCCTTAAAACATGGATCCTTTTATATTTCACCTTCTATATTTTGTACTGAGATGCATTCCATCCACTTCCTTCCTTGGGCAGGTAAATTAAAGTGATAAATTAAAGTGATAAATCTAAGTGATAAATTAAAATTCAGCAACAAAAATCCCCTTCTTTGATAGAATAAATTGAAAACTATATGTTTTCTTTCTCTGGCCATAAGACAAATGAGGGCATGGAGAGAAAATGAAAGATAGCCAAAGTGGAGAGAATGTAAAGTTGGAGTAAATCAATAGTTGTGAATAAGGATGGAGAGACACCAATGGGTGGCTCAGATGGTATTTACTTATCATTTATTACTATGCTGTCATCCAATATAGGTAAAGTAAGAAAAGCAAAAAATAATCAGTTTGGTATAGTGAGTAAAGGGCCTAGGCTCTTAGAGACTGGGAGACCGGGAGTTCTAGCTCTGGCTTGTACATGAAGCCAGCTGGATGATCTTGGGCCAATCACTCTCTCTCAGCCCTAGAAAGAAGAAGGCAAGGGTCAACTATTTCTGAAAATATTGCCAAGAAAACCTGAGGGACATCACTATGGATATAACAGAAGTTAACTATGACTCAAAGGCAGAAGTGGTATTCAGCAGGTTCTGACCAGTTCTGGAGAACTGATAGCAGAAATTTTGAGTAGTTTGGAGAACCAGTAAATACCACCTCTGACTGACCCTCCCTACATCTATTCTCGGCCTCTCGAGTCCCAGTTGATGGGGAGGAAATGGGGCTTTTGCAGTAACTTTTCCTTGGAGTGGGGTGGGAATGGAGATTTTACAGTGTCCTTCCCCTGCCATGCCCACCAAGCCCCACCCACCCACCAAGCCATGCCCGGTCCACCATGCCCCGCCCACAGAACCGGTAGTAATTTTTTTTTGAATCCCACCACTTCCCAAAGGCAAAACAACGTCAGCAGACTCAAATCCTCATGTCTCATATATAGGGGAGGCCTAGAAAAGGAGTTGGGTTTTTTTGTCATTTGGAAACTTGGTTTTAACTGCTAGGAATGAAGCTCCTGAAAGACAATGCCCTCAATTACAATGGAACTCTGAAATCACATAATGCCAATTTTATTGCAATAGAATTCTTAATACTTTCTTTAATAATATAACCTGCATAAATTACAACTGAGCTTGTTTTCAAACCCATCCATTTTTTAATTATAGTTTCCCCGGATCTTACAATTTGGGGAAAGCAGTGAAAATTCTCTGTGATAATTACTATTGCCCTTTCTGCCACCAGATCCCGAAGGAGGGAAGCTCCATGTCCCAAAGTAACAAAATTGGAAAGATGGAAGAGATACAGAAGCAGAGGGTGTATTCTGGACACCTAACTGACTTCTGATATCTGAAACAGTGCTTGAGGTTTTGCTCAGCCAGATGTTCTTCCGTATGATTGGAAGTCTTGTGCAAGGCAGTTGTCCTCTCATAAGGCTTTCCTGCTGAACCAAAGCAAGTCAGAACTGGGGAGGCAGCTTTGTAAAATCAAAGCAATTTGGGGTTACGGCACAGACCACAATAATGTACACTTCGATGTACAGTATATCAATCAGAGAAATGGTGATAGCTTGGGTTCAAGGAAAGTTGAAAACAGAAATAATATGAAAGGAGAACTTGTAGTCTCATATATAACACTGGGGCAATCCCAGTTGTGCAGAGTGAACAGTAATCAAATATCGGATCAGCCATCAAAATGTACCGCACAACTGTTTTTCATTTCCCCCGAATGGAAAACCATTTGGAGGCGTATGGAAACGTTCTTGATGACATCACAGGAGGTCTGGTCAATCAGGGTCATACAGTCTAGGATTGGCACAAAAATGTTTTGCTTTGAATTTGCAGAGCATTTTAGATTGTCAGCAGTAGGGGTGCATCAGGAAGTCCTTGTGATATATTATTTCTGTCTTCATCCATAAACGTATGACTATAATCATGTTGCTTGTATCTTTCAATTTATATTGTTTTATTTGTTTCCTAGTAGGATTTGAGAGCTTATTAGTAACCTTGACTATGACTAAGAGTTGTATCATTTTATTCTTGATGAATGTATTTTTATTCTCCTTATGTACACTCAGAGCATCTGCACCAAAGACAAATTCCTTGTGTGTCCAATCACACTTGGCAATAAAGAATTCTATTCTATTCTATTCCATTCCATTCCATTCCATTCCATTCTTTCTACTCTACTCTACTCTACTCTACTCTACTCTACTCTACTCTACTCTACTCTACTCTACTCTACTCTACTCTAAACATGTCTATGTAAACAGCTATTTCCATTCCACTGGAGCAGAAATCATATCACATCTCTCCTCCTCCTCTTTTCTTTGTGTAGGTATGCAACCAGTCATGTATTCCGTGAAGGAAGCTCTACAGGGAAGACCTCACTGGATTCGGGTGGGCTACGATATCAGTTACTACAAGTAAGTGTCTGGTATTCCTCTTCTTGTGTGACATTTGCTAATTATAGTCGTTCCCTACACTTCTACCTATTAGTGCTACTTACTTCATTGTATTGCATACCTATTTTAGGGCTTTCCAAAATAATGGGTGACGTGTTGAGACTAACAGCATAACATTCTCAGCTAGCATGGCTACTCTGGAGATTCTTGTCCCCAAATATCTGAAGGACATTCAGGTTCTGGAAAGTAGTTTTGCAATTTCCCAGCAATCCTCCAAATTAGAATTCCCCAAATATGCCTTGCAAAACATGCAACAAAGGATTGTAGGATTGTCTTCTTTTTAAAGGAACTTTTTCAAGAAGTTCTTCAGTTCTGAAGAAGTTGTTTCGATGAGAAGTGAAACGTCTTCAAGGAAAATCAAAGCAAGTTCAGTTGGCTCTTGAGGAAGCACCTTTGGGACAGTCATGACCTGGATGACTGGAAATCTCCATAGACAGACTGTAGGATTGATATGTTTGTGTGAGCAGATCTCTTCTTTTTTAGCTATCTACCAATCTAGCTAGTTAGGTAGCCCTCTTTGGCCCTTTTGTGATCTATTTATTAAGATAATTTATATGGCCGTCTAGCTCACAGTGATTCCGAACTGCTTACAGAAGTAAAACCCTCAGTACAAAACCCAATAAACCCTCATCTCCCTGGCAGTAACCATTAAACAATCCACTTGATGGACCCTGGACATGGACCATTTGGCAGTGAAACTGAGGTCCCCAGGTTCACTGTCTATACCAGAGGTTCCCAAACTTGGCAACTTTAAGACTTGTGAACTTCAACTCCCAGAATTCTCCAGCCAGCTCTGCTGGCTGGAGAATTCTGGGAGTTGAAGTCCACAAGTCTTAAAGTTGCCAAGTTTGGGAACCTCTGGTCTATACCATGTCTTTGGGACCTTTCAAAAGTGTCCCGAGGTGTGGACCAGGGGTGAAATTCAGCAGCTTCTGACAGGTTCTAGAGAACCAGTAGAGAAAATTTTGAGTAGTTTGCAGAACCAGCAAATACCACCTCTAGCTGGCCCCAAAGTGGGGTGGGAATGGAGATTTTGCAATATCTTTCCCCTGTCACGCTCATCAAGCCACGCCTACAGAACCAGTAGTAAGAAATTTTGAATTTCACCACTGGTGGGGACCATGCTTACCTCCATAGAGAGGGAGTCACCATAGAGAAGACCCTTCTTTCTGGTCCAAATTGATGGACCTCCTTAAGAAAAAGCCTACCCTGTCTTCCCTCTCTAGTAGTGAAGTAGATGTAGCTGGAAAAAGACAGTCCTTCAAATAATGTGGCCCCTTCAAAGAACTTGTGATTCTGTTACTTCCAGTTTCTCTTAGCATGACTAGTTGTTTCTACCATAGCAGGTCTATAAACAGATGCAAGTACATAGAGTTTGATTACTGCCGTAATAGCATTAAGAAAGCTGTTACTATGTCATGGTTAAATCACCGCTGACTGGTGCAATTAAATTATGGAAGTACAATTAAGTTCTTAATTGTAACCTGGTTGCAGATGATGGAATGGGGTTCTCCCCATTTCATTTTCCCTGGATGGGAAATAGAGTGAATTTAATTCCATAGTGCTCTGAACAGCTACAAATCTGTCATTGAATTTATGTTCCTGAATTTTAATTGTTCCAAAATCTACTTGGCACCTCAAATCTATTGCTCTTCTTATTCCATAATATTTCTTGGAAGCAATACAATACAATACAATAGCAGAGTTGGAAGGGACCTTGTAGGTCTTCTAGTCCAACCCCCTGCATGGGCAGGAATCTTATACCATTTCAGACAAATGGCTGTCTAACATCTTTTTAAAGACTTCCAGGGTTGGGGCATTCACAACTGCTGGAGGCAAGCTGTTCCAGAGGTTAATTGTTCTTACTGTTAGGAAATTTCTCCTTAGTTCTAAGTTGCTTCTCTCCTTGGTTAGTTTCCACCCATTGCTCCTTGTCCTGCCCCCAGGTGTCTTGGAGAAAAGTTTGACTCCCTCTTCTTTGTGGCACCCTCTGAGATATCAGAGGGTGCCACATAGCATATTCTGAAGGTTATAGCTAGTATTATTGGGCCCAAATAACACCATCTATGCCCCTTCCCCATCCAACCCATCCCCCCAAACCCCCAACAACCCAACTGTTGCTGAACATTTGCAAAATCTCTCATTTTACTCATGTCCATAAAATTCTTGATGGGAGGGAAAAATGTGGGGAGAAGCCATAACAATTATAAGTGCATATTCTCCAGTTACGCTAATTGTTAAATCTACTATTTTAACTGAAGTTGCTTCAGTATCTTACCATTTCAGATATGTTGACATTTTCAATGGAGGGGAAGAATGTCTTCTATTCCATGCCGCCCTGGGTCCTTTTGGAGAAGGGCGGGATATAAATTGAATAAAATAAATAAATAAATAAAAATAAATAAGTTGGGTTTTGTGCATCCTACATCAAAGAAAGGAGGTGGCTTCAGATATTTGAAGTAGGCCAGTCATGGGTGTAGTGGTTAAGGCACTAGGCTAGAAACCAGGAGACCTTGAATTCTAGTCCCACCTTAGGCATAAAGCCAGCTGGATGACCTTGGGCTAATTCTTCTCTCTCAGCCCTAGGAAGAAGACAATGAAAACCTCTTCTGAAATCTTGCTAAGAAAATTGGATGGCTTATCCAGTCATTTGCCAGGGCTCAAGACTTAACTCAAAATCTCATTCTCCTTGCAAATGTTGAAAAACAGCCACCCACTGAGTCTCTTATTTGCAGAATCTAATTGCAGGACCTTGAAAGCCTATCCCCATGATGGTGAACCTATGGCACGCATGTTGCCTGGCATGCATGGCATTGCTCATTCCTCTTCTGGGTTTCTAGTGCATATGCGTGCGTGACAATCAGCTGGCCTTTGTCTGTGCAGTAGTGCCGGAAACTGGAAAAGTTGGTCTTGCATTTTTGGGTGTGAGCATGCACGCCCACCAGTTGATTGTCACGTGTGTGTGCATGCCAGTAACCAGAAGACTAGCTGGATGACACATGTACGTGTGTGTTGGAAACCAGAAGTGCATTTTCCAGTGTGGGCATGCCCTCTGGGCAGCTCCTCTTCCGGGTCCTGACCCAGAAAAGTGCGCATAGTGCATGCACACTCCCTTTTCCGCACTTGGTGCCGAAAAGGTTTCGCCATCACTGGCCTATCCAACATTTTTACTACCTTCTTTTTCAGGACAACAGGATGAAGGCCTCAATGTTCTGAATCTCCTTTCTAGACATTTTGCTTTCTCTAGGCTGTGTAATTATTTTATCTCCCCCTCCTCTTCTTCAAGTCTAAAGATAAATCCCTGTAGAATAATAAAGGAAAATAATTTCCAATATTTATTCCTGAAGAGGCTTCTGGATATTAACTAGGAAAAAAAATGGAGAGGACAACCTTCAGCCTTGGGATCTATGGCCTTTGCTCTCCTTTTATGCAGAGAGTGATCTGATATCAGAAGCTCAGTGCAAGACTCCTGCTAGGACCCATCTGCAATAATGTGGTAAATGGACAGGGAGAGAAGCACAATATCAGGAAGAGAAAGTGAGAGGAGATGCCATTAATATGATGTCTGAAGACCCAGCTGGTATCTCTCAATCATACATTCCTTTCTCTTGTTGTAACATGCTGGTATTAATTCTGATCTAATCATCATACATTTTTCTATAAAGATTGCTGGTGTAATGCAAAGCACTTTGAACAGCTTGGTGTAATACTTAATTAGAATGCTTTACAATGCAAAACTGAAGTTGAAGATGGTATCTGAAATCCATGCAGGTGGCACTTTTTTTTTTAACAAAAATATTACTACAAGCAGAATATTACTGGGCTCTTGGAACAGGGTCACTATAATCTGAATGATAATTTAATTAAATTTTGTTATTTCAAGAGAAATCCCAGGGAGAGGAAAGGGAGGGTTTATATAGCAAATCTTCTCTATTTTGGAATAAGAGTTAGAAAAACAAAACAAAACCCAAGAGTGGCCTTCAAACTTAACACGGATACAAAGTGGTCAAATGGTTGTGGTTTCATAATGCTCTTTCTTATCCTTGTGCACTCTGTGAGTGGTTTCTAAACATGATGTAAATGAACAAATAATTGTTCATTTGCCATAGTTCAAGTGGCCAAAACTATCCAACCTTGGTTAATCTTGGATAAGTAAATTGGAGTTATTGGTTAGAACATGGATGGGAAACTTCCAAGGGACGTCAAAGCTTTAGACCAGGGGTTCTCAAACTTGGCAACTTTAAGCTATGCTGGCTGGGGAATTCAGGGAGTTGAAGTCCACAAGTCTTAAAGTTGCCAAGTTTGGGAACCCCTGCTTTAGACTACAGTAAAAATTCAGAAAAAGAATTAAAGACAAACCACTTCTACCTTACTGCAACACAACTATCACTTGATTTCAACTCAAGGAACTCTTTATTTTTTTTTAGAATAGAATAGAATAGAATAGAATTCTTTATTGGCCAAGTGTAGTTGAACACACAAGGAATTGGTCTTTGGTCTGGTGCATATGAGCTCAGTGTACATAAGGAGATTAAAATACATTCACCAAGAATAAGAAGATACAACACAGTGATAGTCAAGGTTACTAATAAGCTATCAAATCCTACTAGGAAACAAATAAAAATAATATAAATTGAAAGATACAAACAACATGGTTATAGTCATAAATGGAGATAGATAGATACTGGGAACGAAGAGAAGAATAATAGTAGTACAGTCGTAGTAAATTATTGACAGTGTTGTGGGAATTAGTTGTTAAGCAGAGTGATGGCATTTGGGGAAAAAAATACTATCCTTGTGTCTAGGTGTGCTGGTGTGCAGAGCCCTACAGCGTCATTTTGAAAGTAGAAGTTGTCCAGGATGTGAGAGGTCTGTAGATATTTTCACAACCCTCTTTTTGACTCGTGCAGTATAGAGGTCCTCAATGGAAGGCAGATTGGTAACAATTGTTTTTTCTGCAGTTCTAATTATCCTTTGAGGTCTACGTTTGTCTTGTTTGGTTGAGGAGCAAAACCAGACAGTTATGGAGGTGTAGATGACAGACTCAATAATTCCTTTGAATTATTAATTATTAATTAATAATAATAAGTACTTTGGTTGTTGGTGCTACTGCCACATTGAATAGACCAGTAGATCAGATTGGCGGAGAACTATAAACATGGGAAGCAAAAGCTTGACATGGAATACAAAATAGAACAATAGAACATAATAATAGAAAACTAGCCCTGGGATTGGAGGAGAAAAATTACAGCAATCTCATCAGGGAGGCAGCTTAATAAAAGAATTCAGTTCAAATTAGAAGCATTTGTGACCTTCTCCCTTACACTTGGTGAGGGACAAATAATATTCTACCCTTTTCTCATATTCTTTCTTTTAAAATCATGACCTTTTAGCTGATTAACCACCTTTAACTTACAGCAATAGCTTGAGACGTAGCTGATCAGAAGTGAATGTCTAATGTCATAATTTCAAGCATAATCACACAATGCTTTATCGCGCCAGACAGTTCCTGCAGTTATGTATTCTAAAGGCATGCTTGCATATGTTGCATAATATGTGAGCCCTCTAGCTGGGGTGTTGGCTGTATGATTTGTTATTCCTGCAGTCCCCTATGTAAAACATTTTCAAGTGAAGCCCCATAAGTAAGTAAACAAGAAAGCAAGATTACCATAAGCAAAATGTCTCTTTAAGAGTAAAGAAATAAAAAAAAATAGTTCATTGTTCTACAGTAGCCCTACTTTGGCACTGCTGTGCAATTTTGATACAAGCATGCTCTGGATTTTAAGGAGGCCTGGAAGAACATATACTTTCCAGTATGGGGAACATGTACTTTGCATGCCAAGGAACTTAGGGATGGGGTCCAGCTGTGACAGACTGCTGCCTGAAACTATCAACAGTTATTATCAGCCAATATAGATCGTACGGATGTAGGTGGAAAATTTTCTGGTAGAAGCATTTCTCATGATTTAGGGTGGTGATTGATTTTAGCCAGGGGTGGACTTCAAAAATTTTAGCAAGGGGTTCTCTGTCCAGTTGCTGGGTGGGTGTGGCCACAGTGGACGTGGCCTAGCCGGCCGTCTGCACCATGGTGTGGGGGGGAGCATTTTTGCCCTCCCTGGGCTCTCGATGCCCTCTGGAGGCTGAAAATGGGCCCTGTTTCCTGCCTTCCTGAACTTTCAGTAGGGCAATTTTTTCGCCCTCCCTGAACCTTCATGCACGCCCTGGACTTACCTGCATCCAAAATGGGCCACATGGGGACTCCTGGGAGGGGTGGGGCAGTGTGGGCAGGGCCAGCCAGGAGTGGGACTTAGGGGTTCTCCGAACTGCACAGAATCTTAGTTAGAGGTTCTCCCGAGCCCCCAACAGCCCACCCTAGATTTTAGCATAAAGTAACTCTGACGGCCCTTTGCAATTCAAGGGGTTGCACGTTCTGATCCCAGGTAATGCAGACATTTGGATTCAAAATTAAGTCAGCTTAGAGCTGAGACTCCTGCTGAGATGCAACCGGTTTTGAAGAAGATTATTCCTGTTGCATCCTTGAATTTGGAGTGAGCCCATCACTCTCAGGCAAAGACTGGGTCTAGTGCAGAGATCCATGGCAGAGAGTCAGCCGGCAGGCACCGTGATTAGTGGTGGCTTTGTTTGTGATTCGAAAACCTTTAAAATACACCAGCATTTCTCTTCCATATGCTGGGTTAGTCTGTGTAACGCATAGCATACAGTCTAATCGCTACTCATATCCCTTTTGCTCTGCATGGAGAAGCAGGGACAGTTCACTCACAAAGACAGATGTGACAATCACAGCCCTGGTCATGTGCCGTCTTCCCTTCTCCTCTCCAGAGCGATATTTTTATGTTACTGAGATTATTAGAAACATTTCTGTCAAAAGGGTCTCGGTGACAGCACCATTCAATTGTTCTCCCCCTGTGCAAAGTGACAGATGCTTGCAGGAAGGGACTTCACCGCCAGAAAAATGATCACGGTAGCCTTTATAGAGTGATCCGACTTGCAGTTTGTTCTCCTGGCAACGGTTTGCATTGATTACACCAAGATCGGCACTGAAGACGGGCGGCAGTATCCAAATACAGAATCCCATCAGTCTTTTCCAGTCTCTGGTGTAGCCGCATCTGAGCAGAGGCAAAATGGATAGGGGGTGGGGTTGAGCATCTGAAAAGTTGACCCCTGCTGTTGACTCCAGATCAAACCAAAGTTTTTTTCTCAAATTGACATGTCCACGTTGCAAAATGAGGATTGCGTTCTTCCTGATTTAAAAAATAAAATAAATTTAATCAGTCTAAATTAAAGTTTCTTTATTACGGCAGTCTAAAATCAAAATTATGCCAGGAAAAAATGGCATACTGTAATTGTTAAATACTGTGATCCACAGTGAAAATATTAATGCTAAGCAGTGATCTCAACTCAGATTCTATAGGCATGTATTACAATATTTAGATAGCTTAATGCATGGTCCATATTTGACAGTAGACATTGAAAGCAGCATGAATGCCTGGAAAATTAAGAGGCATGTATATTGTATGGAATCCTTATAAAATCAGTGTATAAGAAGAATTATGTTTCAGCTTCTACAAGTGCCAGACTTTTGAGGTAGTCTGGATAAGAAGCACAAACCAAATGTATTAATTTATATACTTTAATCTTTATTGTAAGGTTAGAGGTAAAGGTAAAGATTCCCCTTGCACATTCTGTATGTGCTAATCATTCCTGACTCTAGGGGGTGATGCTCATCTCAGTTTCAAAGCCGAAGAGCCAGCGCCGTCCGAAGACGTCTCCTTGGTCATGTGGCTGGCATGACTAAAGACCTAAGACACCTGGAACGCTGTTCCGTGGCCCCTATTTTTCTACTTGCATTTTTTACATGCTTTTGAACTGCTAGGTTGGCAGAAGCTGGGACAAGTAACGGGAGATCACTTTATTATGCGGCACTAGGGATTCGAACTGCCAAACTGTCGACCTTTCTGATCCACAAGCTTAGCGTCTTAGCCACTGAGGCACCACATCCCCTTTAATTGTAAGGTTAAAATAATAAAACTCTGCAAGTCTGAAAGTTCTCCCCTTCCTTCCTTGATAAACTAGAGAGGGTCTTCTCTGAGATATTTCCCACACTCCTTTTTCTTTTGTCGGCTGAAATCCCTCTGCCTGAAAGTTGTCTAGATTGCTGCTCTTTCTCCCGCCCCCTGACACAACATTACCGTAGGGTTCTCCTTATTCGGACAAAGATGGCTTTCATACAGGAAGTCCCAAAGGGGCTTTTTCAAGAGGCAACTGGACTTTCTGGTTTTTCTTTGAAGAAGAAGCTTCTTGGATGAGACGCGAAACATCTTTCAATAAAAAACCAGAAAGTCCAGTCGTCTCTTGAAAAAGCACCTTGGGACAGCCGTGACCTGGATGACTGAGAATCTCCAGAGACATTTTAGCTGTCGTACAAGAAGGTTTTCAGGTGGTGGCCTTGCCACTTAAGTAAGGTTAAGAGGTAAATATTTCCCCCTGTCCAGTTGTATCTGACTTTAGGGGGCAGCATTCATTTCCATTTCTTAGCCGAGGAAGCCAATATCGTCTGAAGACACTTTCATAGTCATCGGCAGGTGGTATTCACTTACCTTCCCTACACATTTGCAAATGTGAGCACACTCAGCCTTTTGCGCAAGTCCTCTTGGCAAAAAAATGGCCTAAATGGAATGCCATAGAGCTGTGATTTCCACTACCGGTTCAGGAGAATTGATCTGAACCAGTAGAATGCCACTTATGCTGACGCCATAGAATGTTGTTAGCTTCCCACCAAAGTGGTACCTGTTTATCTACTCTCATTTGCAAGCTTTGGAACGGCTAGGTTGGTAGGGGCTGGGGGCAAGTAACGGGACCTTACCTGTCATGCAATGCTCGAATTTTGAACCCAGCTGTCAGCTTTCCAGCTGACAAGCTCAGCATCTATAAATTGGTTTAGCTTCTTCCAAATCAGACAGGGATAGCTAGGAATTGCCCTGTGTTGTTTTAAATGGAGTAACTTTAATTTGCTCCTTTGCGTCTAATTTGGCTAGTTTAGCTGAGGAAAGAGGGGGATGGGAGGAATCATCGAATAATGTCTGCAAACCACTTTGAACATTCTGCCACAGTAAGTGATGATAATAGCAACAATAATAATTAGGTTGATTATTAATTACAGGATAATGCCAGATGGAATAGGAGGAGGATGGAAGGCTTGAAGGAGAAAGATCTAACTTTGGGCTTTGACAGTTATAAAGTGACTATGTAGCCCTGGGCACTGTACTGCATCTGCATGTTAATTGCATGGCTTTTTGTATAGTTGTCGTCTTTTCAACTTTTTTTCCCCCCTCGGAGGGAAAGGTTTCCCAAGTTTGAAAGGTATTTTAGGACAAGAACCACCTCAAGTTGTGAGGTGGGGAGAAAATCAAGAATTTTGCAGATCTTTTTCAAGATCAAATATTATTAACAGCTCACAAAAGCTTGTATGGCTTATAATAATATTAGTTGGTCAGCAAAGGTGCTCCCAGATTCTTGACTTGTTGCCAAGAATGGAAGTAAATCAACCAAGCTCAGAAATTTATGATCATCGAATCAGGCTAGTTGTGTGTGCATGTGTGTGTGTGTTTGTGTTTGGGTGTGTTTTATTTAAGAAATATATATGGCTGCCCAACTCAGTCGTGGTGACTCTGAGCGACTTATAGGAATAAAACCTCCAATGCACCCAATCCACAGCACTGCATTGCAATATTTTGACATTTGCTAGACTGGTTTGGAGTGCCAGTTTGGTATAGTAATTAAAGAATTACTATAAACAGAAACGGGGGACTGTGAATTCTACTCCTGCTTTAGGCACAAAGCCAGCTGGGTGACTTTGAGCCAGTTACTCTCTCTCAGCCCTAGGAAGCAGGCAATGGCAAACCACTTCAGAAAAACCTTGCCAAGAAAACTTCAGGGACTTCAGGAATTAAAATCTGACTTGGAAAGCACACATGGAGAGAGAGAGAGAGAGAGAGAGAGAGAGAGAGAGAGAGAGAGAGAGAGAGAGAGAGAGAGAGAGAGAGAGAGAGAGAGAGAGAGAGAGAATGTTTGATCTGTTCATTGTCTTGTTTTTTTCTTGCTACCTATATTAAACAATTAAGCTTTTATCCATACAGGAAATATTTTATTGGTGTGAGCAACTTCCTCTGCATTTTGATTCTGAGACTAACTTTAAGAGGTATAGCTTAACCTACAGAATGATATAGTTGGAAGGGATCTTGGAGGCCTTCTAATCAACCCCACCCCTGCTCAAGCAGCAGACCCTACATCATTTCAGACAAGTGACTATGAGGTCCCTTCTTAAAAATTTCCATTGGCTAAGCACCCACAACTTCTGAAGGCAAATCATTCCACTGGTTAAATATTCTCACTGTCAGAAAATTTCTAGTTCTAAGTTGCTTCTCTCCTTGATTAGTTCCCATCCATTGCTTCTTGTCCTTCATTCTGGTGCTTTGGAGAAAAGGTTGACACCCCTCTTTTTTGTGGTAACCCACTCAACTATTGGTACACTGCTATCATGCCACTCCTAGACCTTCTTTTCATTAAACTAGATATCCCCAATTCAAATTCAAAAAATGAATTTGTGCTAAGAGATTCTTGCTAATTTTTTTTTAAGGAAAGTCAAATTATTCTGCCTCCCATGTCAATACGTATGTAGAGGTGTGGGTATGTTTGTGTGTGCATATCCACATAATCATTTAGAAATTTATTCCTTGAATAAAACTAAACTAGGCCATCCACCTGAAAAATCAATGACTTGCATATGTTGCCAATTGAAACAGGATCTCTTGCATTATTATTATTTGATAGGGTTTTTTTTGCATTTTGATACAGCAACAAGAATAGCATCAATCAAAAAGTGAAAGGGAGAAAATCCACAGGGCACTTCAGAATAGGACATGTCAGCAGTGGGATAATTGGTGCTAGGTGGGGGAGATTATTGTCTAGAATGTCTTCAGGAATGCAATTTGCTATGATATTGTCTCTTTGAAATGCGTGAATTAGCTCTTCATCACACCTAATAGGAAATCTTTCACCATCAGCCTTGAAACTGTGTCTATTAAAAAAAATGCCAAAAAAAGGGGAAAAAAGAAAAAGTTGGTTGTAGAAAGATAATTCTGGTGGCACGTTTTATCTTTTCTGATTGGAAAAACAAGCAGAAAGGAAATGCAAGAGGCACCCATACTCGGAGACAATCTGTGTTCTGCTTTTCAGTATTCATGGTGACTCAGTGTTTAAGACACTGAGCTTGTTGATTAAAAAGGTTGGCAGTTCGGCTGTTCAAATCTCTAGTGCCACATAATGGAGTGAGCTCCCGTTACTTGTCCCAGCTTCTGCCAACCTAGCAGTTCGAAAGCTTGTAAAAATGTAAGTAGAAAAAATAGGGACCACCTTTGGTGAGAAGATAACAGCATTCCATGCGCCTTCGGCATTTAGTCATGCCAGCTACATGACCATGGAGACGTCTTCAGACAGTGCTGGCTCTTCGGCTTTGAAACGGAGATGAGCAGCGCCCCTTAGAATCAGGAACGACTAGCACATATGTGCAAGGGGAACCTTTACCTTTACCTAATTCCTCCTTTTGACTCTGACCTAAGGAGTCTGACGTGTCATTTGCCACTAATTTTATTGGTGATAAAAAATCCCTTCTCTTCCAACTCTTTCCTTCTCAAGAAGTTATCAGAAAGTTAATTGTCAAATCAAATCTTTTATTGGGAAGTGTAATGAGTAATTTTATTGCACAGACTTAGGAATATGAATGACTTCTGCCTATAACAACTCACAAGAAACCTGTCATATAACTTTGCTGGTTTCATGGTTCAGCTCTGGACTGACCACATTTTCAAGTCACTTTGCTCTGGGCTATTTTTTCCTTGGCCTTGAAACGATTGTCCACCTATCACTTGTGTCATAAACACCTTATGTCTAATGTGAGAGTCAGGTGTCCCAGCTCATCAACTTCAGTTCCTTATAGAATCTGCTGTGTCCTTCAGAAACTTTATCAGATCCCATTTTATAGCAATGATTGTGGGTGAAGCCCTACCTGCCAAGGTAAATTACCATGGCACTGAAGAATACATGGCTATGGTAAATCTGGCATTCAGTGAGAAATCTCAGTGAGATGGTGTCCAGCTGCTGTGCCTACTAAATAAGTCATGGAAAAGATGATAGCCATTATATATTTTTCCTCCATATCATTCTAGATAATCAGTCCATCCAGAATGTTATAGAATGGGGAAAAAAACCTCCAAAATGTTAAAGGCTGATAGAAGGCCTGAAAATTGAATGTCTCAGGGGTTTGTAGAGACACTGAATAGTGGCCACCAGAATGCTACTGTTCCTACACATCATATCAACCTTTAAAAAAGGATAATGAAAACTCCTACAAGGCGCTAAACCTAAAGGATGGATTTAGGAAAGGACGCACTGAAGTCTTTCCTGAGGTGAACTCCTCCAATTTGTGGCTTAGAATGATTCAGAAAGCATTGAGGGACACAATGTGGGAGAGAGAAACTAGATTCCAGGGATCCCATGGACTGAATTTCTCTGCATGCTTTGAACATGGGTCTCAACCACGGCTAAGCTCCTTTGCTTTTCTCTGCATGAGTCTGCCTCAATCTAGAATAAGGAAGCCTTGGAAGTAGAATTTGACTCAATGGATAGAGAGCATGAGAAGATATTCCCTTCCCACCAATCCTACTATATCATGTAGTCTACAGTGGATAAGCGTAGGCAGATCTTCACCTTTCTGCACCACCAGAAGTAATTTTATCACCTTGTCACCTTACTGGAAAGGTGTCCAATGTCCCAAAGGTGCTTTTCAAAAGGCAACTGGACTTACTTTTTCTCCCTTGAAGACATTTTTCTTCTCATCCAAGAAGCTTCTTCCATTTGGAATGAAGACGCTTCTTGGATGAGAAATGAAACGTCTTCAAGGACAAAAGCCACAAAGGAAGTCCAGTTTTGAAAAGCACCTTTGGGACAACTGTGATCTGGTTGACTGAGAATCTCCACAAAACGTTTCCTGTGTTTTCCTCCAAAGCTTGTACACTCTACCCTCTTTTTAAAATCTTACCTTCTTGGTTTTGAAGGCAGTCAAGAAAGCCACTTAGTAGTGCTTTGTCTCTTCCTTTTCTGTTCAGGAACCACTACCGAAACTGCGCCCCAGCAGCGGCAGGAGGTCCTCGTGGGAAGTCATGCTATACTCTCACCTTCAGCCTCGTTTTCCCTCACCAGGAAGATGTTTGCTACCTGGCCTACCATTATCCATACACCTACTCTACCATGATGGTAATGTTGCTGTTCTGGACTTTGTAGGGAATACAGTTGGCCAAAACTAATGGTTAACAAGCAAATGGCTATTTGGGTTAATGTGTCATGTAAACCTAGTTATGGACTGCATAGAAGCTGGGCTGTAACTAGTCTGTAAATGTAAGGTTAACCCTCTCTCGAGTTGAGTTAAATTGTTAGTAATTTCATGAGTACTTCTATATAGTTTTGTGGGCAACAGTGGTGGGTTGCAGGCAGTGTGACCCACTATGGGCATACCAGTGCCTGCTGAGTGCATGGGGTACTGGTACAGTATGGTGCTCTGGAGGGCCCACCTGCCCACCCTCGTTCCTTATCTGTATTTGAAGGAAACAGGCCATCTGTGCATGCACATGCTGCATATGGCACCTGTGCGATGCTCCGCTGAAAGCTGGAGCGTCGAGGAAACGTCACGGAGTATCTCAGGAGGTAAGGATATATGTGCAGGCTGTGCGCATTTATGTGTTGGCCGCCGGGCCCCATTGTACCATACTGGTTGCAATGAGATCCAGAAACCACCACTGGTGGGCAAACATATTTAAGTGGCTTGCTATACACCTTCTCTGGGGTTTGTTTTCCAGGTTTAACCTATAGCGCTAAGATTATCAAATCTCCCATTTAATACAGGTCAGGTATCATTTTTCTTGCCTTGCTGACATCAGCTAGGGTCAGAGTGCTGCCATCTATTGTTGACAAGTAATGTGTAGCCGACTTGTAATAGTGGTGTAGTGGATGGCAGGCTCATTCTGCTCACTGCCAGGAATTCGATCCTGGCTGGCTCAAGGTCGACTCAGCCTTCCACCTTTTTGAGGTCAGTAAAATGAGGACTCAGATTGTTGAAGGAGAGATGCTGACTCTGTAAATGCTTAGAAAGGGCTGTAAGACACTATGAAGCAGTATATACCTTGTTTTCCCGAAAATAAGACCTCCCCGGGTAATAAGCTCAATAGGGCTTTTGAGTGCATGCACTCAAATAAGCCCTCCCCCCAAAATAAGCTCTCCTCAAAAATATTGCAACTCAGCAGCAGCCATGAGGTGACCATGTTTGCTACCTCCTGCACCTCGAAAATAATAAGACCTTGCTGAAAATAAGGCCAAACGCTTATTGCAAGCGGTCAAAAAAAAATAAGACCCCGTCTTATTTTCAGGGAAACATAGGTAAGTCTAAGTGCTATTGCTATCATTTCTTGCATGGTTGGGAGGTTCATGCAAAATCGAGGCCTTCTTTCTAGCATATGCGATCGTTTCCAGGGTCAGATAACACATTTAGAGTGGCTTTGTCACTCAGTTGTAGAGGTGGTCAATGTGAAATCAGTGTATTCAGTATGCAAATTGGGTCCCAGAGTTGGCAAGAAGGATTAAGAGAGATCCATCGTCTGAATCCAGCTCATTAATTCAGATAATATCAACGCCCATCTAACAAAAGTTCTAATTACGTCATGGGAACAGCGAGGTTAGCTCAGCTGAGAGTCAGGAGGATGTTTCTGGATTTATTAGACAGCCAGTCAAGGCTCTGAGGTGTGCCAGATGATGCCCATTTGATTCAGCAAGATTTGGCTGTATGGATATATCAGTGGATGAGAAAGAGTTAAAAGGAAGAGTAAGAGGGCCTGTTGTTTAAACACTGCTTCAGAAATTACCAACAAAGGAGTTTTGGCTTTTACATTGCTATTTTTTTTAAAAAAAGGAAAGAAATGCTTCTGAAGTTAGAAGGAGCTTTCGCTTAATTTTAGATTACGCTTCCAATGAATACAAGATTCAGTTGCTCCTGTACTGAGATACAGAGAAACATTCATTTCCTGACATTGCCTGAATCATAATTTCAGTGGATATCTCTGTAGAGATAACTTTGACCGGGGTCACTTAAATAACTCACATATTTTTATTACCCCTGCAAAGCTTTTTTTTTTTAAATCCAGTAAAAAACAGTTTCATTTTTACAGACTGCCTGATTCCCACCCACCCCTAAAGAAAAACAAATTTCATACATGTGCATCACTAGGTTTTATTTTTCAGCCTTTGTTTGTACAAGTGTGTGTGTGTGTGTGCGTGTGTGTGTGTGTGTAGGTATTGTGGGTGCATCTTCTTCCCCCTTTTTTGTCTTCGGAGCGGTAATGAATTGTAAGTGGTTTTGCAACCCAGGAACTCAATTACCTGCACTAGGCATTTCGAAAGGCAATAAAATTCCATATGGAAACTGACTTGGAAACTCTTCACAATCTAATATGCATTTAATAACTGCAGACATATTTACAGCACCCTGAGAAGAAGCCGCGTGAGAGACTGGCATCGAATTGTACCATTTCTTTGAGTCAGAACCAACTGTGTTTTCTTCAAGATGATAACCTCAAATAACTGCTGATACATCCTTGCTTGCCCAAGCAAGCCGAAAGCTCCATCTTTTCATTCAAAAAACACAACAATGCGGGACAGACCTTTGGTTCGGTCTAATCCAATATTTTTTTTTGACTATGACCAGTAATAGTCAATAGCCGCCCTGGGTCCGCTTGGAGAAGGGCGGGGTATAAATATAATAAATAAATAAATAAATAAATATCAAGTATTTCAGGCAGATTTTTCCCTTGTTTTTTTTTCATGTTGAAGATGGCAGGGACCAAACCAAAGTGTTCTGACAGAGGCTTCCCAAGAGCACGAAGCAAACTCCTTGTCCCGACTAAAACCCCTTTTATTAATTGACCGTGAATTCTGCTCAATCACATCCAGCAAAGTCTTTCAAAGGAGGATTTACAGTCACAGACCATATCTGGCTCAGAGAGCTGACAGGCTGATATCTGCAAATCTGGCAAGGAGTCTTGGAGAGTCACGAACCAGTTAAGCGAACTAATTGTCTCCGGCAAACTCGCTCCTCTTTTATCTCCTCTGGGAGGAGCCATTCATCGTCCACCTATGCCCTTACTCCCAAGTTGACCCCTGTCCTTTAGCTGTTCCCTTCGTCTGGCAACTGTGCGCATGCGCACCCTGGGAACAGGCTCCAGCTGTTCATCTGCTCTCACTGATGTCTGACTCTGAAGGCAGTTGACAACTGGCATATAGCTCTGTCCCCCTCTCTGCCTCCAACACAGAGCCCTCATCAGAGCCTTCCACAGACTCCAGGACTGGGCCATGTTCCTCCCCAACCTTCTCACTGTCTGAATCTGCTGCCAGCTCTGCTGGTGGGCCGCAACACAAAGATTTTTTTTTAAAGCACAAACATTTCCTCTACAGCCCCGCTTTGCAATTTGCTCAGGGTCAAGGAAGTGCACCGAGAGAAAGTCAGAGACAGAACCAGAGGGTGACCTGAAGGAACAGAACTAATAACCAAATCATTTATCTTTCCACTCCTGCAGCTAGGGTGAGCAGGTAGTTTAAGTGACTCTCAGCCTGGGTTTTAGGGGCAGGGAGAAGACACTAGAGGTAAGTGAAATGGCTATGATCACAATCCCCACATTGTAACACAATGCACAGGTTGTTCAATTGTCATTGGTTTTGCTTCTTTTCAGCAGAATCTGTGAAGATGGGGAGAAGAGAGATACAGGCAGTATGTTACCGGAAAAAGAAGAATATTTGTAGCTCAGGGTTGAAATGAGAAGCCCTTGGTGTTCTCTGAACTCGATTGTTTTCTTGGCAGAAGTTTCCTTAGCTAATCTAGGTGACATCATCCATGCTAATACCATGTTTTTCCCAAAATAAGACAGGGTCCCACCAAATAAGCTTTATTTATTTTTTAGCTTTATTTTCGGGGAAGTCTTATTATTTTTGAGGCAGTGAGCGTGGTCACCTCGTGGCTGCTGCTGTGTTGCAATATTTTCAGGAGAGCTTATTTTCAGGGGAGGGCTTATTTTAACACATACGCTCCAAAGCCCAATTGGGCTTAATATTCGGGGAGGTCTTATTTTGGGGAAAACAGAGTAAGAAGTGATTCCTCAAATGATGTTAGCTAGTTTGGATAATGAAATGTCTGCAAGGAAGCAGCGAAGCCCAGAGAGAATAGAATAGAATGTAGAATAGAAGGCATGAATAAGCTGGGAGGGACCTTATTTATTTATTTATTTATTTATTTATTTATTTATTTATTTATTTATTTATTTATTTATTTATTTATTTATTTATTTATTTATTTATTTATTTATTTATTTATTTTTATTCTATTTATATCCCGCCCTTCTCCACAAGGGACCCAGGGTGGCGCACAGGAATTTAAAAGCATATAAGACAAAATATACAAAATTTAAAAGCATATTAAATTACTAGAAACCATCCTATGCTAAAAACCAAATTAAAAACCCCAATTTAAAACTATCTAAAATAGCCCCAGCGGGAGGTTAGGCTAGGCCGGCTTGCTGAAAAAGATGTGTCTTTAGACACTGGCGGAAGAGGCGGAGGTCCGAGATGATACGTAGTTCAGGGGGTAGGTCATTCCAAAGGGCAGGGCCTGCCACAGAGAAGGCTCTTCCCCTGGGTGTCGACAGACGGCATTGCCCAGCCGAAGGCACCCTGAGAAGGCCCTCTCTGTGGGAGCAGATCGGCCGTAGGGATGTATGGGGCAGGAGACGGTCTCTTGAAGGCCTTCTAGTCCAGCCCCCTGCCCAAGCAGGACCCCTACTCTTAGCTGTTGTCTTTCTGCAACTTCTGATGCTCAGCTACCACTCGGCTTGCCAATCTGTCTGTAATCCTGGAATGTGGATAGCACAATTGAAACATGTCTACTAAGAGGGTAGCAGTCTAGTTAGAAGATTCGGGCAGTTGTAGTTCAATATCTGTGCAAGTCTAAGATATGATAGTAGAGAAAACCTGACTTAGGTAACTTGACTATCTGAGAAGGCTGGTCCCTCAAAGGGAGGAACAAGGCATTATATCAAATTAAATGCAACATTAAATGATATTATATCATTCCCGAGCAAAAGGCCTTCACATTTGGTTTCATACTGTAGCTGCACTCCCATCATTTATCAGCAAGCAGTCAGGAGACCTTTAAATAAGAAAATAGTTTGAATAATTGTTCATGGCATGTTCCCATTATTTAAGCTCATCTTCTTGGTTCCTATTCTCGTAATGTTGAAATCAGGATTCATACAATGAAATTGTTCACAAACAAGAAGAGGAGAAAGAGAGGAGGGGGGAGGAAGGCAGGCAGGCAGGCAGGCAGGCAGGCAGGCAGGAAGGAAGGAAGGAAGGAAGGAAGGAAGGAAGGAAGGAAGGAAGGAAGGAAGGAAGGAAGGAAATGGTCCTCTATTAGCTTATGTCATTAACAGTGAGAAGTCTGCCTGTGGAACTGGGACTTCCAGTTGTATATCTATACTCTACAAGGTGTTGGACTAGATGGTTTCTCCCAGCAGGACATTTTGTAAACTATTACATTTTCATGTTTCCATTTTTGCAGTCCCACCTTGACATTTTGGAGCAAACCAGGAACCCAAAGAAAGTCTTCTTCAAGAAGCACACACTTTGCCACACTCTAGCAGGAAACGCATGCCCTCTGCTTACCATCACGGCCATGCCTGAATCGGAAAGCAGGAATGACCTGGAGCAGTTCCGTAAGTCACTTTCTCATTTGGTTCTTACTCGACCCCCTCTAGATCTCGACTAATGTACATCTGAATATCATAAATGGCATCCAGTAAAACCGTGAGCTGGGTTGACATAGCTCATCCACTTTCATTGCATGTTGAGAAAAGCTCATTTTGGAGAGGCTCCTTGAAGGTGTGCTTGTGGAAAGAGAAAGGTGTGGATTCAATTCATGCATTCCATAAGAGAGTTATCTGGATTGATTGTTTTTCGGTGTGCTGTGTGAACCTGTTGTGGCCTGCCAGTGGCCAGCAGAGCTGGCAGCAGATTCGGACAGTGAGGAGGTTGGGAAGGAAGATGGGCCAGTCCTGGAGTCTGGGGAAGGCTCTGAGGAGGGCTCTGTGTAGGAGGCAGAGAAGGGGCCAGAGCTGTATGCCAGTTATCAGCTGCCTTCAGAGTCAGACATCAGTGAGAGCAGATGAACAGCTGGAGCCTGTCCCCAGTGTGCGCATGTGCAGAGTTGCCAGACAAAGGGAACAACTAAAGAACAGGGGCTCACTTGGGAGTAAGGCCACAGGTAGATGATGAACGGTCCCTCCCAGAGGAAATAAAAGAAGAGTGAAAGGGGAGTGGAGTTTGCAGGAGACAATTAGTTAGCTTAATTGGTTTGTGACTCTCCGAGATTCCTTGCCAAGTTTTGCAGATATTGGCCTGGCAGCTCTCCAAGCCAGATAAAGTCTGTAACTGTAAATCCTCCCTTGAAAGACTGTGTTGTATGTGAATGAGAAGAAGTCACAGTAAGTTAATAAAAGGGTTTTTTGTCGGGACAAGGAGTTTGCTTCAGGCTCTTGGGAAGCCTCGGTCAGAATACTTTGGTTCGGACTCTGCCATCTTCAATCTAAAAAAAAAAATCTGCCTGACATACTTGATATTACTGGTCATAGTAAAAAAAAAAATTGGATTAGACTGAACTAAAGGTCTGTCCCTCTGCATTGTTGTGTTTTTTGAATGAAAAGATGGAGCTTTTTTGCTTGGGCTTGTTGTATGTGAATGATAAGAATTCACAGTAAATTAATAAAAGGGTTTTTTGTCAGGACAAGGAGTTTGCTTCAGGCGCTTGGGAAGCCTCGGCCAGAACAGAACCTATCTATTGTGGTTTGTAACTTAACCTGCTATGTGGTTCCAGTTTATTCAACAGCCATGGTTCAACCATGGTGACTAAACACTAACTATGAAATAAGTCATTTTTTCAGCTCCTGGTGTGAAAGATCTGTATGAAGGACAGTTATTTCAGGAACAAATTCATTCAGCAGCTGCCACTATATAGTTAAATGTAATTCAATGTAAGGTTGAGGTAAAAAAACACCCCTGTTGGAAAATAAAGGCGGAATAATGCAATACACCGGACAGTAAGAGATACGTTGCTTAAACCACAGAAAAACTCTATCAAACACTGATAGTAGAAAAAATAAATAGTCCTTACTCTTGATGTAACTAAAATACTTCTTCCAAACAGTGATATTAACTCCTCTAACAATAAACAGTCCTTCACCAAAACCACAGTTATCTTACAGTCAGTCAAAACAATGATACTTTTTCCGTCTTCAGGTTCAGCTTCTTCCTCAGTGGCATTCAGGAAGCAAAGGAAAGCAAAAGGGAATGAACTGTGTTTACAGCTGCCTTTTATGATTGAACTGGGAAGCACAGCCAATCAGATTCCACATAGTCCTTAAAGTTACATATACTCTTTAAGAATCCTAACTTATATATATTGTCAACCCAACATCAGGATAATTATCCTAACAGTATGCATAGTTTTGTTGCAGTGATGCAGACAATTTTTAATATTTTTATTGGGCAATATGGGACAAAAAAAGTCAATGTCATGTTCAGACTTACTTTGGAGCAAGGCTTAATAATTATCTATATTTTAAAATAGTTTTTATTAAATATTGGGGGGAAAAGAGAAGATATCATCAAACACGGTAGCTTCAGAAATAATTATCTACATTTTTGTTTCATTGAAGCAACACGGAAAATTACAGCTTTTGGGACCTTTGATTTATTTGCTTTGACTTTATAGATGTTCTCTAATTTGCAGAACAAGGAAATTGTTATGAAAGGTTTCTTTTGTACGTTTCAAAATGATAAATGCAGCTCAGATTTGCAAAAATGCAATAGAGGTGGAAAGGCCTTGTTGATAGAAGAAGGAGAGGAAATGTTTTCAGATTAGCCTTTGCTACTTGACAATTGACCATGTGGACACCAGCTGGTGTCTGGCCATGAAAGGGAAAAGTAGAGATGCTGCTAGCAATTCTGTTTTTGTTATTACTATTGGTCAATCTTCAATCATTTCCATTCCTAATGAATGATGTGATTCTTTTTTTCCTGGGATTACATCCTTTCATACAGTATTTTATTTTAGAGTTAAGCTTGGATTCACTCATCGTGTTAAATATGATTTGGATTTCACATAAACTACGAACCCAGCTATTTTGGCTTATAACCCTGATTCATGCTCTAGCATGCTGTGCAAATTTAGCCAATTAAGGTTTATTCAGTAAATCATGTGGAACACCCTGGTTTAACATGATATGTGAACTCAGCCTGATGCGGCTTCCTTAGATAATTCTTTGCATAGATACACAATATTTATAGATAACCAAGCTGGGAAATAATTTAATTGTTCAGCTTTTATAAATGGATTGCTTGCCTACATCTGTATGTTTTTTTAAAGTGCATTGGCTGACAATTCATGAGACTATTATCCTTCTTGTTGATGCTGGGATTTTGAGGAGCAGACAAGAAGTGGTATGGGGGTCCATTTCTGGATCCTATATGGCATTATTACCAGTGCATATCTGACTTCTATACGAATACGAATACGAATATTTATTTGTATAACCGCGTCCTCTCCCCTAGGGGACTCGGAGCGGTGTACAGGGAGGAATAAAACAGCATAAAATATATACATGAATACAATAAATACAATAAAAACAAATTAAATTTGACTATCCCTGCACTAAAATTCCCATTTAAAATTAACAATCCCTAATCCCTGGGCAGAGACTAACCTAGGCCGGCCAAGCAGAAAAAGTGAGTTTTTAATTTCTGACGGAAGGAGCGGAGGTCCATAGTTGTTCTAATGTCGGGGGGAAGGTCGTTCCAGAGGGCTGGGCCCGCCACAGAGAAGGCCCTTCCCCTGGGCGTCGCCCGCTGACAAAGTCTAGTGGACGGCACCCGGAGCAGTCCCTCTCTGTGGGAGCGAATCGGCCGGGAGGATGTATGGGGCAGAATCCGATCCCGCAGATAGCTAGGTCCCGAGCCATGGAGCGCTTTAAAGATGAGAACTAACACCTTGAAGCGCACCCGAAAGACGACAGGTAGCCAGTGCAGCTCGCGCAAGAGCGGTGTTACATGGGTATACCTTGCGGTACCCATTAGTGCTCACGCGGGTGCATTCTGGACCAGCTGAAGTCTTCGGGTGCACCTCAAGGGAAGCCCCATGTAGAGAGAGTTACAATAGTCCAGTCGGGATGTCACGAGAGCATGAGTGACTGTGCGAAGGGCGTCCCGATCCAATAGGGGGCGCAACTGGCGAACCAGGTGAACCTGGTAAAACGCCCTCCTGGCCACGGCTGTCACTTGATCTTCCATGGACAGCCGGGCATCCAGGAGGACACCCAAGTTGCGCGCCCCATCCACTGGGGCAAGATGTTCGCCCCCAATGGCCAGCGATGGAGTCAACTGGTTGAATCGGGCAGCCGGAAACCACAGCCACTCGGTCTTGGTCGGGTTGAGCCTGAGTCCGTTTCTTCCCATCCAGTATAGTATGATTAGACTCAAAAAAGTCTTAGCAGCTATCATGGAGTTGCTTTGCTATGTGTGAAGTTGGCAGAAATAGCAATAGCAATAGCACTTAGAGTTATAGACCGCTGCACAGTTCTTTACAGCCCTCTCTAAGCAGTTTACAGAGTCAGTCTATTGCCCCCCACAATAATTTTACCCACCTCGGAAGGACGGAAGGCTGAGTCAAACTTGAGCCTGGTGAGATTCGAACTGCCAAATTGCAGTCAGCCAGCAGTCAGCAGAAGTAGCCTGCAGTACCGCATTCTAATGACTGCGCCCCCGCAGATCTACAAATTTATTTAATGCATTTATTTATTTATTTTATAATAAATAATTAAATGAAGTGTTTTTCTTCCTGGGATGAAGGTGAAATTGGTGTCTCTTGTGCAGAGGTGGTATTCAGCAGGTTCTGACCAGTTCTGGAGAATCGGTAGCAGAAATTTTGAGTAGTTCAGAGAACCGGTAAATATCATTTTTAACTGGCCCCGCCCCCATCTATTCTCTGCCTCCCGAGTCCCAGCTGATTAGGAGGGAATGGGGATTTTGCAGTAACCTTCCCCTGCCATGCCCACCAAGCCACATCACACCCACCAAGCCACACCCGCAGAACCGGTATGGCTTGGTGGGCGTGGCAATTAAAAAAAAATTGAATCCCACCACTGCTCTTGTATACACAAATTAGCTGAACTGTCCATTACATTTTATTTCAATATATGAGACAACATCCAGTACCGCCTATAGGAGAAGAAGGTAGCTGAGAGGTTATTGGATAAGCAACATGATTTCCAAGCTCTGCTCTCCAGTTTATTGCTGTAGTTTCTCACCCAGATAGAGGGAAGTGAAAAGTTTCAAGAGTAAAAGGCAACACAGGAAATTGTGATGGGATATGGTAGACAAGAATGGCTTGCAGATAGAAAGTATGGTGCCTAGTGTTAATGTAAACTACATTTTTAATGGGTTTTTTCCCATTGTATCTTGTAAACTGCCCAAACTTATAAAGAGAATGAGTAACTTCTAAATGGATAAGTAAATGAAGTATCAGAGAGAGCATTCAGACAGACCAAACACAACGTTTCCCAGAGAACAAGTCAGAAGGTGATGTCAGAGGACAAGAAACCTTAATGAAGGCATAAGATCTGAGTTTCAGAAGTTAGTGGAAAATTACCTCTGTCATGAGTTTCTTGGTGTTAATAACTAAGCCTGAGGTCCCTCAATCAGCTCTGTCTAACTTGTTACCCTCTATGGTCTTGGAGAATAAAAAGTATGATTTTTCTAATGCCAGAGAACTGTTTGAAATATCTAATGCCTGGTCAAAAGAAGTCCTGCCCATCTCAGCTTACCTATACGACATCTACTTTCAAGACCTCCTGAAACTGGTCCTGCAGTTCATCAAGACTTGAGTCTATGGCGATGCTCAATCATCCAGGTCAAGGTTGTCCCAAAGGTATTTTTCCAAAAGGCAACTGGAACTTTGTTTTTCCTTGAAGACATTTCACTTCTCATCCAAAAAGCTTCTTGGATGAGAAGTGAAACATTTTCAAGGAAAAAAAACACACCCAAGGAAAAAAGCCAAGTTGCCGTTGGGAAAAGCACCTTTGGTTCAGCACGACATTCACTAGATCAATTGGGGTTTCTCCAGGGGTGTATAGACCAAGTTGCTTGCGCTCTTTTGCTAGATGTCCCAGGTTGGACCTGCCATTGGTGTCCTGGTGGCTTAAAACATCCATTTCCCGACTGCCTATTGTTCTACTTAGCTTCTGCTATAATTGCTTATTCCTTATCACCAACAGAACATGGCCAAGAGGAGAAACAAGCTTCTCTAATATTCGACTCTTATGAACAAACCTATTAAGAAGTGTATGTTTTATACATCCCAGCGCCGCAGCCCTGTTCTAATTCTAGAGATACGGATCAATTCTTACAAGCTACCTGAGCCTGCTTATTAAAATGTCATTCTGTTTCTAGAAAACGAAGAAGAGCCATCTTAGAATTAATTGAGCTTGGTCTCGCAAATGTTCTTGTGCTGACTTCCCAGAAAGTCAGTTTGGTCATTCCATTCTGTATCCGTTGTCTTATGCCCTCCCCACCACCACCAATGACCCATTTGGGGACCTGTCTGCGAGGGGCTCTTGCTTATAAACAGAAATGGAGATCCTACCCAGAACTATTTTGCTATGAAAAGTGTAACGCTTTATTATGCATTGTGCTCCGGCTGCATCTTATAGAAACTGCACTGATGGGAGAAATTAAACTGTCACTGAGCCAAACACTTAATGATCACAGGTAAAAACAAAGAATTGAATGGTTGCTGTGTAGCCTGTAGAGTTTAAAACTGTGAGGTAACTCATCTGCTTTTCATAAGGGCTACTGGCGGTGTCAAAGGCTTTTGTGTACCTTTTCATGTATGTACATTTGTATAATTCTCTCTGTGTGTGTGTGTGTGTTTTAGGTACAAGCAATTAGATTCACTTGTGAAAGGTTCAAGTCAGCTACTTTATTGATTTCTGCCTATATTACAAGAATCTCTACAGATTGTTTGCTTTCCCTTGGAGCAAACAGATACGGTTTCTTGGTGGTGGTGGTGGTGGGGCAGGGTAATACCTCTTCTGGCTGTACAAGAACTCAAAGCTAGTTCCCCACTTGACCCCACATCCTTGCCTGGACTAGGAGCTTTCAAAAAGAATACTGTTAGGGGAAAACGAACCACCTTGGTACATATTCATTCAGGCTTTCTATATTCAAAAGAGAAACACTCCCCCCCGCCCCCAATCATGAATGTTAATCCTGCAGTATTTGCAAGTGTTCTGCTGAAATTTGGCAACCTCCCTGCCTGAGGAAACTTATTTTTTTCAGCTGTTTGACAGTCAAAGCTTTATTAGCTTTCTTCCTCTTTTGAAATTTTTTTTTTTTAAATGTCAAGCTGTCTGGATTCCATTGGTGAGGAAATATGTATACTTTGGTCATTTCTTCTCCAAAAAGAACAAAACAAAATTCTCACCAACTCTGTATTCGAAGATACTGCAAAGTCATCTATTGTACTCCTGCAATATAAGGCCCCTACAAAGAGGAGATGAGAGGGTTGGGAGCCCAGAGACAGATTTTCTGTGGTTGACTCTACCTTGCAGAATAGCTTCTCCAATGGAAGTCCTCAGCTTTTACCTTGGATCGTCTTAGGTAAAGGTAAAGGTTCCCCTTGCATATATGTGCTAATCGTTCACGACTCTAGGGGGCGGTGCTCATCTCCATTTCAAAGCTGAAGAGCCAGTGCTGTCTGAAGATGTCTCCGTGGTCATGTGACCGACATGACTAAATGCTGAAGGAGCACGGAACGCTCTTCCCTTCCCATCAAAGGTGGTCCCTATTTTTCTACTTGCATTTTTATATGCTTTCAAACTGCTAGGTTGGCAGAAGCTGAGACAAGTAATGGGAGCTCACTCCGTTACACGGCGCTAGGGATTCGAACTGCCGACCTTCTGATCAACAAGCTCAGCGCCTTAGCCACTGAGCCACCACATCCCTCTCCCCCCCCCCCTCTATTTACCTTATTGTTAGGCTTTTTCTATTACTATTGTTATGGATTTAAAAAATTATGTTTTATGGCTTATTTACATGGGTAACCCCCACGAGTCTCTTCAGGCTCAGTAAAACAAACTCCAATTCAATTTTTTTTTTAAACAAAGCTAAATATTGAGGGATGCCAGAATTGTAATAACTAAGCTTTGTAAGCTATCTGCCTGAAAGGAAGAATTTCATACTTTTCTTTGCATTTGGATTTCATTAAATATCAAGTAGGCTCTGCCCCTGTTATGAAAAATTATAAGAACATGGGATAATTCTAACAACGACAACAAAAACCAAGGATGAAGATGTCCTTAATTCAAGCTTGACTCCTCATAACTACATGGACACCTTCATTCAGTGTCCTTGGCAACAACCTAGAATCAATTTGCCATCACCTTCTTCCTGCATATATTTTTTGACTTTTCATTTGAGTCAAAAGCTAAACTTTGGGCAGACCCAATTTAACTTCAGAGATCATCCAAAGCAGGTTAGATCCTGCTATCTTCTCAAAATATAAATCTGGTTGCCTTTCCTACCATTCTTCTCAGGGCATTTAACAACATCTTCAGAGGGACGTGGTGTCTCAATGGCTAAGACACTAAGCTTGTCGATCAGAAAGTTTGGCAGTTGAAATCCCTTGGAGTGAGCTCCCGTTACTTGTCCCAGCTTCTGCCAACCTAGCAGTTCGAAAGCACGTAAAAATTGCAAGTAGAAAAAACCTTTGGTGGGAAGGGAACAATGTTCCGTGCGCCTTCGGCATTCAGTCCTGCCAGCCACAATGACCATGGAGATGTCGTCGGACAGCGCTGGCTCTTTGGTTTTCAAACAGATGAGCACCATCCCCTAGAGTTAGGAATGATTAGCACATATGAGCGAGAGGAACCTTTTCCTTTAGGAATTAATACAGTGGAATGGAAGGAAGAGTAATCCTTTTTATATCCAGGTTCTACAATTTTCATTTGGGAAACTTGTTTGGAAAACCAAAGACTACAGGGGTATAATCACAGGGACGCTATTTGTAAGCGTGAGGAAGAATTCTCAGTTAAAAATCAGTGCATGTAATAGTAAGTAGGGATGATCTTGAAAAACAAGAATGACTACAGACTACAGAATCAACATGAAAAAGGTATCTCGGTCCACAGAAGGAGGAAGAGCATAGGAGAAGTTTCAGAAGGGCCCCTCCAAAGTTTTTCAGAAGAGTAAAAGGAAACGAAGGGACAAATAATTTCAAACTTTCAAAATTCAGTTAAAGTTGTGTCCCATTATTGTGCTTCTTGTCTGGTGTACCTCAAAGGGCTGGCACTGAATTAAGTCTAAGTGTAGCTTAACATTTCTCTTCCTCCCCCTCCCTCCCCCTCCTCCTCCTCCTCCGATAGAAAATTATGCTAACTTAAATGAGTAGTACTGTCTTGATGGATTTGCAGTTTTACATGTCACCCATGGTCACAGGGTTAACCTCCACTCAATTAAAGGAAATCATATCTTTCCTAGAAAATGTCACGAAATGTATTAATGGAAATGGCAAACTCAGCTTGGTGCATGCTCAAACTCTGGTAGCTTTCCAGCAACATCCATTTCTTTGGTTGCCTGGGCTGCTTGATCCATATTTGGAAGAGGAAGAAGGCCAGTTCTTTTCAGCAAATGCTGCTTTGCCTGGCTCTTCCCAATTAACAGCACCAGCAGAGAAATGAGAAAGTGGAGCAGTGAGCAATGGCCATTTTTGCAGGGCGCTGTGAACTAATGATTGTGTGGAAAAAATGTACACAGTTTAATTAAGCACATTGATTAAATCAATATGTTTCAAACAGCTTAGCGCTCCAATCAGCTTAATCTCATTAAATGTAATTTGGGCCTCGATAATTGATTAATAATGCATTAGGGTTTATGAATTATTGACTCCTGAGTTATTATAACTATGCTTTCTCCCTGCATGACAGGCATTGCTGCATGTTAATTATGAAGAGCACCCACTCTTCCCCTTTCTTTTCAATAACTTTCAAAGGAAGAAATGGAGCCTGGAGTAGGAAATGCATGAGATTATTATGGCCTTCTTGGAATTGTTTCATTGAGTAAATATGTAGTAAATATGTAGCATGTGCCAGGGGTAAGAAACCAGGAGCCAGGGTGGAGTTCAAAAGGACTGTTAATTTATATCATGCTACCCATAAATACGATTCTGATCTACTAATGGTCATGACAAATTGGTGTCAGATAAGCCCACTATTAAAAAGCAGAGACATCACCCTGCCAACAAAACTGCAATGGATGGCTGTGAAGGTTGGACCATAAGAAAGACGGGATTTTAAAGAATGGAGGCATTTGAACTCTGGTGCTAGAGAAGACTCCTGCGAGTCCCTTGGACTACAAGGCGATCAAGCCGGTCAGTCCTAGAGGAGGTCAACCCTGACTGCTCTTTAGAAGGCCAGATCTTGAAGGTGAAACTCAAGTACTTTGGCCACCTAATGAGAAGGAAGGACTCACTGGAGAAGAGCCTCATGCTGGGAAAGATTGAGGGCAAAAGAAGAAGGGGATGACAGAGAATGAGGTGGCTGGATGGAATTACTGAAGTGAGTACCAAGTACCCTTCAGTTCAACTCTGAGCTACACATATTCTCTTCTATTGGTAGGCTATTTCTCCTTTTCTTCTCCAAGCAGAAGCGGAAGTGTGTGGCATGTTGCTTTTCTCTTTTACTCAAGAAGAATTATCCTATCTGTGTCTAATGACTAGGATGGTCTTGGAGAAGACAGGAAAACAAAACCTACCTGCTCAATAACGAAAGAATTCTTAGTAAATATGGGGTAGTGAACTGGCAAGAACCTCCACTAAAACAATCATGTAAGCAGACACTTAGATACCCCACCCCCATCCACAAAGAAAGAAAACCTAAATTATTTCTGTAATCGCCTCCCAAATTCCAAATTAGATCAAGAAGCTTTGCCCATTTTGCTTCACGTGTCATCAGCTGCAGCCTTTGCTTCCTCCCCTAAAGACCACCTAAGGTTTGCCCAACCTTGCCATAAAAACAACAACAGAAATTGTGCCATCTGTTTGTTTTGCTGGTGACACATGAACCAAACTGGGCTGATTATTTTCCTATTTCTCTTCCCCACTGAACCTCTTTTGCTCTAGAAAATGCTTTGAATTTGTTTCTAGCTGAGTTACATTTCCTTACCTGACTTTGAATATTTAATATTTGCCTCCTTCCCCCTCTTGGGTTTTTTTTTTTTTTGTACTGCCCCTGGATTCCTGGAATGCAACACCTACTTCTCCCTTCAGTTGCACAAAGGAGAGAGAGAGAGAGAGAGAGAGAGAGAGAGAGAGAGAGAGAGAGAGAGAGAGAGAGAATGAAAAAAGGACAAAGAACAAAAAGAGAGAGAGGAAGAAATGGCTGGACCATTGTCTCCAAAACAACAGAGGGACATTTGTTTTGTTCCTTAATAGCTTTTACAAGCATCTCCCTTTTTCATCCCACCTTACAGCCTTTGAAACAAAATATTTGTCTCAGACGAGAATGAAAACAACTGAAAGTGGGCTTCGACGTGAATATTAATTGTGTGAAGCCAGACTGTGAAGAATGTAGAAAGCCTTTTTCTTTTGGCTCTTGAAATAAGCATCCAGGAGCAGTCACGTTCCCTGGGCAAAAATGATTTCGAAACTCCAAGGCTTTTAAAAAAAATTATTATTTTGAAGACGTTACAATGAAAGTTTCCAGTAAGAAAAGTGCATAGCACAAAACCTCATCTTAGACTTACAAGCTAGAAGACCAGATGTAAAAAAAAAAAAGTGTTTGTGCTTAACATGAAAAATAGGCTCTAATTTTTCTCATTGCTGTTCTATCCAACAAGGGAAGCTGTTTCTTTTTTTTTCTTTTCTAAATCCCCCTAGAGACAAGAAATTTGCACCATCAACATTCAGGAGTGATTTTCACTTTCAAAAAACCCAATAAAATAGCTTTATAGGCTTCTCTAGTCTTAAGATGCCTAATTCAGTTATTTTTAAATAAATCCTCCTCTCCCCACTTCAAAAAAAACCTGTCAAAACCCCCACCTTCATCTGTGATAATACCTCCTCTTGTTGCTTTCAAAAACCAATGTGAAAAATAGAGTTGGTAAAACAGACTCTCCATGGCTGCAGAATATCAGCCTGTCCTTGCTATATATCAGATTTTGAGTTGCCATATTGACTATCGCGCACAATCTGGAGGGGAAACCAGTTTGCATAGATGACAATGCAAAACAAACACGTAAACCAAAGGGCAAATTAATAAACAGAGAGCTGCAAAACATTGGCTTTGCTAGTGGAATGGCGACCAAAGGAGAGGAGACGAATCTGATTTTCTCCTGCCACGCCGATGAGTTTTCCTGAGATGTATGGCCTCTCTCTTCTCTACCCTGTTTGCAATCAAGAAAAGAATAGAATAGAATAACAGAGTTGGAAGGGAGCTTGGAGGTCTTGTAGTCCAACCCCCTGCTCAGGTAGGAAACTTTATACCATTTCAGACAAATGGTTGTCCAAACTCTTCTTAAAAACTTCAAGTGTTGGCTTATTCACAATTTCTGGAGGCAAGTTGTTCCACTGATTAATTGTCCTAACTGTCAGGAAATTTCTCCTTAGTTCTAGGTTGCATCTCTCCTTGATTAGTTTCCACCCATTGCTTCTTGTTCTGCCCTCAGGTGCTTTGGAAAATAGATTGACCCCCTCTTCTTTGTGGCAACTCTTGAAATATCAGAACATTGCTTAATATGTCACACCTAGTCCTTTTCTATATCAGCAGTATTAATCTAAAGGGATTGATGAGCTATATACTTGCATAGCCATCACATTATTCTTTTTTGGAGAAAGCAATGCTACACACAGCTGCCCATATTTTAAGAAAGCTAATATGGCCTCATGTACAAAAGTATTGAAAAAGCATTCAGGACAGGGCATGTCCTGAAGATGTTTTCAACATTCCAACCTCCCCTGATTGCAATCTATGTCAGAAGCATTAACTTAGAGGGATTGATAGCAATGACACTTAAACTTTATATACTGCCCTATAGTATCTCTGGGTTTACAAGGTCAGCATCTTTCCCCCAACAACATGGGTCCTCATTTTCCCAACCAAGGAAGGATGGAAGGCTGAGTCAACCTTGAGCCTGTTGGGAATCGAACTGCTGGCAGTTGACAGAATCAGCCTGTAATGCTACATTCTAACCACTGCACCATCAGAGCTCTACCATATCTACTATTTTACTTTACATATTAGAGTACAGAATACATTTAGATTTACATGTCCTCCATTCAAGAATAAGCTTGAAAAGCACCAGTGAAGACATTGTACGTCTGGCATGCCTCATTGGAAAGATCATGCTAGGATGGTTGTGCAAACCTCACCAATTATGGTTGGATTTATGCAAATGAAAGAAGACATGGCTTAATGCATGTGTCACAAGTCTGCCCATGTGCTGTGTGGTGCACCAAGGGAAACAAGAAACTGCACTGTTCTTTGATCGTTCTTCTCAGATCTTTTAAAAGTCCTTTAATGCAGGGGTCTCCAACCTTTGCAACTTTAAGTCTGAAGGACTTCAGCTCCCAGAATTCTCCAGCCAGCAAAGCTTTGCTGGCTGGAGAATTCTGGGAGCTGAAGTCCTTCAGACTTAAAGTTGCAAAGGTTGGAGACCCCTGCTTTAATGAACCTTTTGTAATTTCAGGATTGGCAATGCCTCTTCTGGATCTTAACTTCATTTTCTAGCAGTCACACCTTCTCACTAACACTTTGTAAAATGATATCTATCAAATCACTAGTGCATTTAGAATCTAATTTGCTCTACCAGTTGCAATTATTATGCCACTTAGTTGTGGGGGGGAAATGTAATTAATATTTTTTTTAAATAAGCCATTGTCTTGCCCCCCACCTCTTTTCTGTTTTTCTGCACTAAATTCATTTAATTAACAGTGGATGAGCTTATCAAGGATGCTGCTCTTGGGTTTTGTTTTTGGTTTATATTTTTTTTCCAGCAAACCTCTAGATGCAAAAACGGTTGACTCCAAGCACTCAATCATTTCAAGCATTCGGTCTTACGCAGCAACACGGCACCATGTTCTTCTGTGACTAAGAAATACAATTCCTTCCTGTTGCTCGATGCAATTTAGCACGTGTTGACTTTGGTCGATCAAAAGTTGGAAAGATTGCACTTCCTCTTTCAGAAGGTGAAGAGGATAATGCAGACTCCTGGAGTTTGGTCATTCTTGATTCCCTGCCTACTTGGTTAGGCTTGTTGTTTCTCCTGAACAACAAGGCTTCGTAAAAGATTTCAGTTGGATCTATACTTCGCCACAGGCTAACATGTGGTTGAGAATGAATTGTGTTCTGTGAATCCCAACTGAATCTTGACTTCATTCAGTAAATCTGAGGATGCTTTCTAGACATTACCAAGTCACTAGAGATGGAAGGCTCTCTTATACTGCCATTTAGCATTTAGGAATCTGAATGCTGGGGATATGGCCGGGTGGTCTCTGAGTTTGGTTATTTTCTTGCAGACATTTCAGTACCAAACTACATAACATTATCAGTGTGATCAAGCTCACAGAGCACCAAGGAACCCATAGTTCAACCCTGACCTACAAATACAGGTAGTCCTTGACTTATGACTTTTTTAAATTGGGGATTTTAATTTGGATTTTAGCATAGGATTATAATTTAATATGTTTTTAAATTCTGTATTTATTGTTTTGTATGTTTTTAAATTCCTGTGCGCCGCCCTGGGTCCTTTGTGGAGAAGGGCGGGATATAAATGTGATTAAAATAAAAATAAAATGAAATAAATGACCACAATTGAGCCCAACATTCCTCTTGTTAAGTGAGACATTGGCTAAGTGAATTTTGCCCCGTTTTATGACATTTCTTGCCTCGGTTGTTAACTGAATCTGGCTCCCCCATTGATTTTGCTTGACACAAGGTCGCAAAAAGGGAATAACATGACCTTGGGATACAGCACCAATCATAAATATGAACCAGTTGCCAAGGGTCGGAACTTTGACCACATGACCACGGGGATACTGGTAAGCTCATCCTCGGGGAAAAACGGTCATAAGTCACTTTTCTTTCAGGGCCATTGTAACTTTGAATGCTCACTAAAGGAACTGTGGGAAGATGAGGAGTACTCATATTCTCTGTAGAAAAAGCAATTGCTACCAACCTGCCTTCCATTAAGGACCTGTATACTGCACGATTCAAAAAGTGGGCTGTGAAAACATCTACAGAGCTCTCACACCCTGGACATAAATTGTTTCAACCTCTACCCTCAAAATGACACTATAGGGCTATGCACACCAGAACAACTAGACAGGTTTTTCTCAAATGCCCTCACTCTGCTAAACAACTAATTCCCACAACACTATCAAATAATTTACTAAGACTGTATTACTATGATTCCTCTCTTCCTTCCCAGTACCGATCCCTTCCCACTTATGACTATAACCATGTTGCTTGTATTCTTCAATTTATATTGTTTTATTTGTTTCCTAGTATGATTTTATTGCTTATTAGTATCCTATGAGTATCACTAAGTGTTACATCTTATGATTCTTGATGAATGTATTCTATTTTATTATTCTTTATGTACACGGAGAGCATATACACCAAAGACAAATTCCTTGTGTGTCCAATCACACTTGGCTAATAATAATAATAATAATAATAATAATAATAATAATAATAATAATAATAATAATAATAATAATAATAATAATAATAATAATAATAATAATAATAATAATAATAATAATAATAATAATACTTTATTGCGGTCATAGACCAAAAGACAAGATAAACAGATCACATGTGGATGTACAGCTGGGCCCTACTGAAGGGTGGGAGACGACAGGCAGAATTGATGGCAAGGGCCATTCTGTCAACCATACCATCTAACCATTATGGGGATCTAAATCTATGGTTTGGGAGTATGATCAATTCGAATTGAGCGTAAATAGAAGGTACCATGTAAAAATTTACATGCGATCTACATGTCGGCACTTGATGCGGCCACCAAGTAGTACGCTGCAAACAATCAGCCCGACCCTTCCCTTGGTTCTTGCAGGCTAAGACCGCAGCAAAAAAACTTGCAACCTTCAATGTGGTCCTCGAGTCAGTGTCCTGGAGAAGAAGGAGAAAAAATTTCATCCCATTCCATTCCATTCTTGATGTGTGTCATGTCATCAGGACCACGGATAGCTCTGAAGCAGCAGCCTGTTTCTCATAGTGCAACATCTCCTCCAAAGTGAAGCCCACACGATATATTGTGACTCTTGTGTTCCTTTAACATTTTGCTAATGTAGAAGAGAGTAGAAGAGAATTCTTTATTGGCCAAGTGAGATTGGACACACAAGGCATTTGTCTTTGGTGCAGATGCTCTCAGTGTACATAAGAGAAGAAAATGCATTCATCAAGGATAAAAAGATACAACACTTAGTGATAGTCAAGGTTACTAATAAGCTATCAAATTGTACTAGGAAACAAATAAAAACAATATATACCTGTGGACAATGGAAATCCATGAAGTACTTTGGTTCCCCCTGGCTGGTCTGAGACAAAAAAAGAAGCCAGAGGGGCTGCTAGCATGTATTGGGGGTTTTGTGTGTGTGTGTGATTTATTTGAGCCAGTGGACAAGTTTCTGTAGTTTTCATGGCACAATTTTGGAAGCGGTTTGCTACTATCAGATTTCTGGCGCTTAGAAGTTTTTTTTTTCCCTTCCTAGCATTTTGATTGGCTCAAAGTCACCTACTAGCTTTGTGCCTAGACATGGGACCAGAACTCCTCATCTCTTGGTGTCTAGCCTGGCTCCTTAACCACTACACTAAATTGGCTGTCAACATTTATGGCAGCTTTGTCAACATTTGAACTAATGGCGCACAAAGCCTTATTTTCCTTTTAGATCAGATAAGGATTGAGGCCAACTCTCTCCTCACTTCATATTGTTCACAAAGCAAACTCTCCAGTTGCGAAAGCTGTTAAATTGTTTTCCCCGTCTTCTCAAATCCTACAAAGTTTGATATTCAGTTCAGCCTAGGCCTGAAATGCAGAGGAAAGTTTGAATGGAATACATTGATCTCATGCTATTAATAACCATCCAGTTCTCTCCCTCTGTATTCCTCTTCCCATAAAAAGCCTGCTGATCTTTTGAAAAGGGGGGAAAAAGGCGCTTTTCATAATGCGGCTAAAACTATTCAATCTAGTTTTTGACAGAGATTTATCTTCCCTTCCTACACGCACCTTTTTTAAAGCGATTTGAAGCTTGCAGTGGGATGGAAGTCATGCACCTCCTGCTTGGAATCCAACTATAAAAAGTTTCCTAAAAAAGGAAGAACAAAAAAAAAAAAGGAAGGGGGAGAGAACTTCATAGAAAAGATAAGGCATCCATTGGTTTTTTTTTAATATAATGTTATTAACATTTGCAAATGTATTCTTTCAGTTAAGCGAATGGCATTCTTTAATTTAAAGGGCTTTTTGATGTCGGCTGATGAAAGTATGAGAAAAAGAGAAAAAAATGGATTGAAAAAAATAGCACTCTGTAGATACCAATGGCTTTCTGCCCAGGAGGAAGTGGAATTTAACAAAATGACAGAGTTTGAAGGGACCTTGGAGGTCTTCTAGTCCAACCTGCTGCTCAAGCAGGAGACCCTACACCACCGATCCTCAAACTACAGCCGTCCGGCTGGATACAGCAAAAGTATCCGACCCACGGAGTGGTGGGATTCAGCTCCACCCTTCACCCCGTCCCTCACCGTCAGCTTTATCTTCCAGCGAGCATCCACTCCAGCTGCACTTCTGGTTAGTTATTTCACCGGTTGAGCTGCACTTCTGAATACACCACTGCTACTGAAGATAAGGCCGAAGGGTGCTGGGGTGGACCAGCTGACCGAGGGGTGATTTTACCAATGCAGCCATATGATCGAGGGCCAGTGGGTGAGTAGGGGAAGGGATGCTGCTGGCTTGAAAAGCAGCTCTGCTGCCAGCTTGCAAAGTACTGCTTCAAAAGTCTTTAAACATGCTTTAAAAACAGCCTTCCAGGATGTTTTTTTCACAGCCATATGATCCAGGGCTGGTGGCTGAATAGGGGAGGGGCAAGAACAGCAAGGACAAAGGCAAAATAGACTGCTAAATTGGCCACGCCCACTCAGTCATATGGCCACCTAGCCACGCCCACTCAGTCACATGATCACCTAGCCATGCCCCCCCCCAGCCAGTCCAGCCCCCCCCAACAGTCTGAGGGACCCTGAGTCGGCCCCATGTTTAAAAAGTTTGAGGACCCCTGCCGTACACCATTCCCAACAAATGGTTGTCCAACCTCTTTGTTAAAAACCTCCAGTGTTGGAACGCCCACAACTTCTGAAGGCAAGTCGAATTTGATGCTTCCTTATTCTGACATGCCAAGCTGCATAACTAAAGTAGATACTTGCCCGCAATTTTTAACAGAAACATTTCAAGATGACCAAAATCCTCCAAAATCTAATTTTCTCCCTCTGGAATCGGGAAATAAGGCAAGAGGCATCAAAAAGATAGAAAGCTGTATAATGTTATTTGTTGATTATAGCACATTCCATCTGATGCACCGAGCCTGTCATCAGAGGGCAAGCATTTCTACCCATTTTCCTACCATCTATCAGTAGAGAGGGGAAAAACAAATTATACATGGAGATGCCAGAAGGTTCAGGGTTTCTATGCAAAGTTCAGAATTAACCCCCCCACTCCAAAAAAAAAACCACAACCCAAACAGCACAGCAATTTAATTCCCAATCTAATGTTGGGAATATGATCCTGAATATTGTAGATATGATCCACTACTTGTAACCACATGGGACAATAATTTCTGTTGTTAAGTAAGGATGATATTAAATGAGTTATACTGTTGTGGCCCACCAGTGGCCTGCAGAGCTGGCAGCAGATTCAGACAGTGAGGAGGTTGGGGAGGAACCTGGGTCAATCTTGGGAGTCTGGGGAAGGCTCGGATGAGGGCTCTGAATCGGAGGCAGAGAGGGGGCCAGAGCTGTATGCTAGTTATCAGCTGCCTTCAGAGTCAGACATAACTGAGGCAGACAAACAACTGGAGCCTGTTCCCAGTGTGCGCATGCGCAGAGTTGCCAGACAAAGGGAACAGCTAAATAAGAGGAGTCAACTTGGGAGTAAGGCCACAGGTAGATGATGAACGGTCCCTCCCAGAGGAAATAAAAGAGGAGCGAAAGGGGAGTGGAGTTTGCAGGAGACAATTAGTTTGCTTAATTGGTTCGTGACTCTCTGAGTCTCCTTGCCAAGTTTTGCAGATATCGGCCTGGCACCTCTCCAAGCCAGAGAAGGTCTGTGACTGTAAATCCTCCCTTGAAAGACTTTGCCGGATGTGAATGAGCAGAATCCATACTAAATTAATAAAAGGGTTTTTTGTCAGGACTAGGAGTTCGTTTCATGCTCTTGGGAAGCCTTGGTCAGAACATGTACCTGATATCATAATTGTGGTTGCTAACCACTGCAGTTAAGTGAATCACAATGTTGTTAATTAAATCCAGCTTCTCCCAGTGACCTCACTTGTTGGAAGCCATCTGGGATGGTCACATGATCCGGGGACACTGCAACTATCATAAATGCACGTCAGTTGCCAAGCACCTGAATTTTGATCACCTGACTGGAGGGATGCTATGATGCTTGTAAATGAAGAACCAGTTGCAAGTTGCTTTTTTTGTGCTGTTGTAATTTTGAATGGTCATGAAACAAATGGCTGTAAATCAAGGACTACCTGTACCCTTGAAACTCTTTCTGCTTGCAAATGATTAAAAACAAATGTTTTGATGCAGGAAACATGCTGAACATTGTAGAAATAGGACTATAATATCAATCAATCAATCCTTAAAGGGGACCATTAGGTGGCAGCAAGACAATGCAAATAACCCCAATTCTTGGTTGCCATCTAGTGTTCAACTACAGTTTGGCAACCCAAATATGGTAGCCCTTGCACAAGCAAAATTGGAATGACCTGATTTAAAAACAAAAATAACCAAGGAACAAAAACTATTGCTGTCAATAAGCAGGCATCATGAAAACATTGAATAATGTAATTGTAGGGGACATGGTGGCTCAGTGGCTAAGATTCTGAGCTTTTCTATCAGAAAAGTTGGCAGTTCGGCAGTTCGAATCCCTAGTGCCGCATAATGGAGTGAGCTCCCATTATTTGTCCCAGCTTCTGCCAACCTAGCCGTTTGAAAGCACATAAAAAATGCAAGTGAAAAAAATAGGGACCACCTTTGGTGGGAAGGTAACAGCGTTCCGTGCGCCTTCGGCATTGAGTCATGCTGGCCGCATGATTACGGAGACGTCTTTGGACAGCGCTGGCTCTTTAGCTTTGAGAGGGAGATGAGCACCACCCCCTTAAGCCAGAAACGACTAGCACCAGGATGGTGATCCTATGGCACAGGTGGCACACGGAACCATTTGTCAGGGCACGCGAGGCACTGCCTTGTCAGCTGGCCAGCATGCATGCGCCCTGGCCAGCTGAGTTCACCCTTTTTAAAAGCCATTTTTCACTCTCCCCAGGCTCCAGAAGCTTTATGGGAGACCCTCCCCTGCCCCGTCCCCCAGAGGCCTCGGGAGGCTTGATGAGTTTCCCGGAAGCCTCTGGAGTGCTCAAAGTGACTTCCGGTTTGCTCTGAGCACCGTTTTAAGTGCTCTGGAGGCTTCAGGGAAGCCTCCTGAAGGTCCCTGAAACCTCTGGAGGGCCTCTGGGGGGGCGGGGGGGAGGCTGTTTTTGTTCTCCCCAGGCTCCTATAAAGCCTCTGGAGCCTGGGGAGAGAGAAAAAAGCATGCAAAAAATGGAGGTGTCGCGCATGCGCACTGGGGGGGGGGGTGTCGTGCATTGAATTATGGGTGTGGCATGCCCACGCACGACCCCCCTGTGTTCCCCCCACTTATGGCACACGAGCCAAAAAAGGTTCCCCATAGCTGGACCAGCACGTATGTGCGAGGGGAACCTTTACCTTTAAGCACATGGAGAAATGCTCACCCCTTCTTAAATGCATAAGACCTTACAAGGTTCTCTTTGATCCCAGTCTTCCCTCTTTTCACTCTCTTCCCCTTCCCTTAACTTTGCGAACAGATTTAGTGCCGCCCACCTGAAGAGGTGCTTGGCTCCTGTTCGTAGTCTTGGGAATGAGGATTAACAGAAACGTACCACTCGGGCTATGCTGATTTTAACCCCGAGAAAGGAATAGAGAGAGCACTCTCCAACAAGCAATTGTCCCCCTGCCAAATAGAACCAAACCAAAGGATCATTTGTAGTCATTTTCAAACAGACTCCTGGAGGCAACTCTCCCATGAAGGTGCTTTGCCAAGCAACAGATGCACGTCTGGCAGAGAATAAATGAAGTGCTCCAAAGGAGCAATTATACGTGAGCTTCAAATTGGTGGTTGTGAGCCTGCATGCACATGGATGCATGTCGATGGAAAAAAGAGAGCATAGCCTATCCTGGTTTTGTTTTTGGTTTTTATTTTTTAGCCAGGCCATTCCAGTTAGCAAAGATTTCCGATTTTTATTTCTTCGAATTATTAACATTTCCAGCCCCCAGAGAGTTTCATATAATCCTTTGTTCTATTGGTTTTTGGTTTTTTTTAAAATACCCAACATTTCGAATGGCTGCAGAACAGTAAAAAATAAAATAGAATGCACCTCTTGCAAAATTGGACAATTCATTTACAGCCGGCCCTTCCAAAGGGGTTGGCTAATGTACTGACCTCACTACTTCACAACCAACAACCTGTGGTCTTGTGCTTTTTTAACCAGCTACAAACTGGATTATTTTATGCAAATTAAACATATGCTCTGAAATTCAGCCCCCCTTGCATGCTTAGTACTAGATCACTAGATGGAGATAGAGATCTGTGGATCTTGGTAACTGCAAAGGAGGCCCCTGATTTGTTTGGATATTGGCTGAGCTGTAAACCCAGATTCATTCTTATGTTAAATATATTTCGGTTTTCCAGGACTTTATCCTAGGCTGGAGAAGAGTTTCAAAGGCGTATGAGAGTGAAATCATAAGCAGCAGGGTAGAGAACTACTATTCAACAGTTCAGTTTTTTCTTCATTTAGCAAAAAGTCCATGGAAATTCTCTGGTCTTTTAAATAAGTCTTTGCCTTTTTTTCCTGACCAATCTTCTTCTCATTATTAGATCTTCTTCAGTTGTTTGGAATAAATGCTTCTGCCATATATTTCAGTCACAGTCCAATGTTATGTCGTTGATGGTGACCTGATCTCCTTAAATGTGTAGTTTTAGTTTGTTTTATTTTATTCTTTTGGATTAATATTCTGCTTCTCCTCCAATACCTTGAGGCAGATTACATGGAGGATTCCCTTCATTCCCACGGTAACCATCTCATATAAATTAATTGTTTTTAATTAACTGGTTTTCCCAGTTATAATGTATGGCTGTGAAAGTTGGACTATCAGGAAGGCTGAGCGCCAAAAAATGGAGGCCTTTGAACTCTGGTGCTGGAGAAGATTCCTGCAAGTCCCTTGGACTGCAAGGCGATCCAACCAGTCAGTCCTAGAGGGGATCAACCCTGACTGCTCTTTAGAAGGCCAGATCCTGAAGAGGAAACTCAAATCCTTTGGCCACCGAATGAGAAGGAAGGACTCCCTGGAGAAGAGCCTCATGCTGGGAAAAATAGAGGCAGAGCCGTCTTTACACCATTTTGGGCCCCTGGGCATAGAAATAGTGTTGGGCCCCCGGGCAAATGCCCAACGGGCCTATGCGTTAAGACGGCATTGCCACTGCCGACGGCTGCGGAGCTTTCCTTGCTCCTCCTGCTCCGACCAGCCGCCCTGGCTCCCCTCCCGCCCACCGGCTTCCCCTGCCCTGGCGGAGGGAGAACGTGTTCGCCTCTGGGCCGGCAAGATGGCGGCATCGGCGGGGTCCGGGGAGCCTGACCTGGGGGCGGGCGGGGAGCCCCGCGCTCTCTCCCCGGAGGAGATCGCCCGCCGGCTGCAGAGCACAAGGCAGGAGCTGAGCAACAGGTGCAAGATTCTGCTGAGGAACCTGCCCGCCGAAAGCAGCAGCCAGGTGGGTGGCGAAGAGGCAGAATCATTTGCCCGGGGGCCCCCTATGATCGTGGGCCCCCGGGCAAATGCCCAACGGGCCTATGCGTTAAGACGGCATTGGATAGAGGGCAAAAGAAGAATGGGATGACAGAGAATGAGGTGGCTGGATGGAATTACCAAAGCAATAGGCATGACCTTAAATGGACTCCGGAAGATGGTAGATGACAGGAAGGTGTAGAGAAACGTTGTCCATGGGGTTGTGATGGATCGGACTTCACAACTAACAACAATTAATTTGGGTTGAGAATTGCTCAGCAAATGAAGGTTGAGGATGGCCTTAAGTTATCCCAGTCATAACACTTTAACTGCTACATTTCCTGACTCACATATAAACTCCCAGAGAAAGCATGATGGAGAGAGAAAACCTCTGGCACCTCAGCACACTTCGTCTACCTTCTGAATAAGAGCCCAATCAAAATACTGAGTGTGTTTGGAGGAGTCATTGCAAGCTGGTACTTGAAGATGCTCACGGACTCCCTGTTGAGCTTAAGATTCCTGTCTGCCACTAGAACGGGTGCAAGAGAGACTGAGTCCTTTGTGGATAGTCTATTTAAATCTTGAACTGACAATGGTCCACAGAGTTTCAGTGACAGCATGGATGATGGAACTGAATGGGTTTGACAAGAACCATTCTCTTCCAAGTTAAAAAAAATCCACCTTTGTTTAAATGGTTAAAGCTGAACAACTTCACTTTTTGAATGATACACTGAATACAGAGAATAAATAGCAATAGCAATGGCACTTAGACATATCCCGCTTTACAGTGCTTTACAGCCCTCTCTAAGCGGTTTACAGAGTCAGCATATTGCCCTCAACAATCTGGGTCCTCATTTTACCCACTTCGGAAGGATGGAAGGCTGAGTCAACCTTGAGCCTGGTGAGATTCAAACTGCCAAATTGCAGGCAGCCCGCAAAAGTAGTTTGCAGTACTGCATCTGACCACTACACCATATGTAGCAAAAATGATATCAGAAAATAGGTACAAAGAGATTTCTCAGTGAATCTAGGTTAACTGCTAAGTATAATGAGTAATGTTGTGCACATAGGTTTTTGTGGCTTCGCATCAGCTTTGACTCCTGGCATCCTCACGGCCGATTCGCTCCCACAGAGAGGGACTTCTCCGGGTGCCGTCCACTAGACTTTGTCAGCGGGCGACACCCAGGGGAAAGGCTCTCTCTGTGGCGGGCCCGGCCCTCTGGAACGACCTCCCCCCCGACATTAGGACCACCACGGACCTCCGCTCCTTCCGTCTTAAACTAAAAACACACTTCTTCTGCCTTGCCGGCCTGGGATAGTTACTCCTCTGTTTTTGGGTTTATTGGGGATTTTTAGTTTAGTTAGTTTTAATGGGTATTTTAGCACAGGTATTGTTTAATTTATTTTTAATATGAAATGTTGTATATAGTTATTGTTTTTATTCTCCCTGTGCACCGCCCCGAGTCCCTGTGGGGAGAGGGTGCGGTTTATAAGTATTAAAATTATTATTATTATTATTATTAATTATTATTATTATTAAGTGCCAGGACAAGTTTCTGCAGGTTGTTTTTAGCAACATTTTCAGAAATGGTTTTCCATTCCCTTCTTCCTTGGGGTGAGAGTGAGTGACTTGCCCCAAATCAAGCAGCTGTCTTCATGCCTAAGACAGGACTAGAACTCATGGTTTCCCAGTTTCTAGCACCGTACAGTAAGGTCTTATGCAAATACATATATTTATTCTACAAATCCATAAAGTGATTCAATTCTTTTTCATATAAAAATGACTCGGTAAAAAGTTGCTTTTTGAATTATATCAAAGGAGAAGAGAACTTTGTGGTGTTCATAAGCCTCTTTAATGCAGATATAGCTCTCTCTCTCTCTCTCTCTCTCTCTCTCTCTCTCTCTCTCGCTCTGTGTGTGTGTGTGTGTGTGTGTGTGTGTGTGCCCTATCTCTCACTGTACAACTCTTTCTTCAGTAATCTGCAGTCTGCATGGCTTCCATTACAATCCCAGCTCTAAGGAAAGTCAACAGGATGAGTCCTGTGTAGGATTTTCAGCAGTGATGCTCATATGGTGAGACACCCTACTTAGTTAAGAAAAAACAAAAGTACATATATAAACTGGGCAAAACCAGGCTTAATAGAAGTGACCGTGAGAGGGCTCTTGGAGTCTTAGTGGACAACTAGCTAAATATGAGCTAGCAGTGTGCAGTGGCAGCCAAAAAAGCCAATGCAATCTTCAGTTGCATTAACAACTGGGTCCTCTGTGGAGAAGGGCGGGATATAAATATGATTACAAAAACAAAACAAAACAAAACAGAGGAATACAATCAAGATCAAGTGAGGTACTAATACCACTCTATAAATAATAATAATCTTTATTGCCATTGTACTTGTTTACAATGAAATTACTAAAGCCTTAGTAAGACCACACTTGGGGTATTGCATCCAGTTTTGGTCACCACACTATAAAAAAAGATGTTGAGACTCTAGAAAAAGTGCAGAGAAGAGCAACCAAGATGATTAGGGGACTGAAGACTAAAACATATGAAGAACGGTTACAGGAATTGGGCATGGCTTGTCTAGAGAAGGACCAGAGGAGACATGATAGTAGTGTTCCAATATTTGAGGGGCTGTCACAGAGAGGAGGGGGTCAAGCTATTTTCCAAGGCACCTGAAAGCCAGACAAGGAATAATGGATGGAAACTGACTAAGGAGAGATTCAACCTGGAAGTAAGGAGAAATTTTCTGACAATGAGAAAAATCAGCCAATGGAACAGAAGTTGTCTTCAGAAGTTGTGGGAGTGCAATCACTAGAGACTTTCAAGAAGAGATTGGACTGCCATTTGTCAGAAACAGTGTAGAGTCTCCTGCTTGAGTGGGGGATTGGACTAGATGACCTATAAGGTCCCTTCCAACTCTGTTAATCTGTTAAAACCTGTTACACTCTACTTAGACACCAAGTGAGTTTTGAACAATTATTAAGATTCTTTTTCTTCTTGAGAAATTCAGCCAGTCTCTCTACTCAATACATATGGTTGAACAGAACTCACTCCACTTTCAGTCTCTGCTCAAATCAAAGCAGAAGGAACCGTAGATTGTAAAGGTGCCATTGTCATATTTCGCTCAGGTAACATAAAATGGTGTGAAAAGGCCATAACTTCATTTAATTCTCTGCTAGTAAGGCTCATCCCAAGATATGAGTTTCTCAAACCCTTTTCTCCTCAGAAATCACATCTTGGGAAACCTACCTCCACTCTACAAAGCAATTTATAGAAATTATACGATGCACCTATCCCAGACCCTATTTTCAAAACATATAGAAGAAAGTCAGCAATCAACACAAAATACTTAAGAGGAACTCAAATTGCCTCCTGCTTCAGAATAAATTCAGGCTTTGAAATAGATACTATGGCAATGGCGCATGATGGATATTTCTGCCGCTTTGACTCCAATTTAGCCTTGTCTGCATTTACAAGAAGGACTTTGGTGTTAGGAAATAACAACAGCATTGCAAGTGAAGGGGGAAGCAGACATGGGATGCTACCATCCGTTGTCTTCTTTTTTCAGTTCCAGTGAGAACTGGAAGTTGAGTTATTAGTGTTTTGTCTCACCTAACTTCAGGCTGAGAACTGCCATCATTGAATCTAAATGGGTGGCGACATCAACTTAAGAAAAAAAGGAGGATATGGACAGAATCCATCTAGACTCCTATTACAAAAATCTACTTGAGACAATATGATAGACATGGTGTCTCTGATTCGGTCTATGTTGTGGCCCGCTGGCAGCCAGCAGAGTCGGACAGGAGGAGGTTGGAGAGGAACATGGGCCAGTCCTGGGGGCTGAGGAAAGCTCAGATGAGGGTTCTGCGTTAGAGGCAGAGAGGAAGCTAGACAGCAGTGAGGCAGAGGAACAGCTGGAGCCTGTTCCCAGTCTGTGCATGCATAGAGCTGTCAGAAGACAAGAATAACTAAGAAAGCATGGTCGACTTGGGAGTAAAGCCACACCTTGGAGATGATTGGCCCCTCCCATAGGAAACAAAAGGGGACTGAAAGGGGAGTGGGCTTTTGCGGGAAACAATTCGTTCCTTCAGTTGTTTCAAGAGTGGAAAGTTCTGTTTGTGACTATAAGAGACTCTGTGCCAAGTGTTGCCTTGCCCTTAAATTTGGGAACTAGTTATCTAGCAGCTCGCCAAGCAAGATAAGGTTTGTGTTGACAAATATTCCTATGAAAGACTGTTAGCTGTGAATGAAAGGAATCCACAGTCAGGTAAATAAAAGAGGTTTTGCTGTGACCTAGACTCTGCTTCTTGTTTGTTAAGGAAGCCTGGGTCAGAACAGTCTGAATAAAGACACTAGTGGCAAGTTGACCTATTTAATGATGCCAGTCTTAAGTAGGCAGCAGTACTCCACAATGAAATGCAGTGGATTCCCATGCATATTAACAGACCACCCATTAAAATATGTAACGATAACTGGCTGTTGAATATGAATATAAAATCCGGGCTATTGGCTGTTGAATAGCAGTGTGAGTATTGTTGCCAACCCGAGTTCTTAAATTAGGAGGCCAGGCCCAAACTTTGAGATGATGACTAATGTCCCTATTAGCAAGAACCCTTCTGGACCTTGTGATTTTCTACACTTGCTCATTCATTCGGTTTCATTCCACTGTGATCTAAACAATGGATTCTAAATGATAGAAGGCCAGCTCATAACAAGGACTTGCTCAGGAGTCAACATTTTGGTGGAACCTCTTTGAGGGCACCAAGGGGAACTTGGGTGGTGCTTTGAATACTTGGCTTTAAATGCTTCTCCAGATGATTTCCAGATTAATAACCATTTGCTCATTCTCTGTTTATTAGTCTTGCCCACCCAGTTGCCTTGATATGTCTTGTTTCTAATTCTTAACCTTCTTCTCTATTGAACAGGTGAAGTCTTGTTCATAGAGTGCAAATGTACCATGATATGTGGGTGACAGCTGCTTCAGAATATTGTATATTAGAATAGAGCTGGAAGGGACCTCAGAGGTCTTCTAGTCCAGCCCCATGCTCAAGCAGGAGATCCTATACCATTTCAGACAAGTAACTGTCCAGTTTCTTCTTAAAAACCTTCAGTGATGAAGCATTTATAACTTCTGGAGGCAAGCTGTTCTACTGGTTAATTGTCCTCACTGTAGGGAAGTTTCTTCATAATTCCAGGTTATGCTTCTCTCCTTGATTAGTTTCCGTCCCTTGCTTCTTTTCCTGCCCTCTGGTGCTTTGGAAAATAAATCGACCCCCTCCTCTTTGTGGCAGCCTCTCAAAGACCGGTTAGAGAAGATTGAAACTTCCTGCAGCTTCCTTGTACAAGTCTGTGCTCAATGTTACATCGACCATTGCTTTATTGTGCTAGTAACTGGGTCTTTACATGAAATCACCAACTCTCTTGGGTCATGCGCTTAACAGTGAGTAAAGGCGTCATGTCCCAATGCCTGGAACTCTTCTCTTTATGGCCTGGTCTTTTCAGATCCTTTCTCTTTCAAAAGATTAGTCCATTCATACCATGCTAGCACAAAAGGAGGTTGCCAGGCAACGCAGCTCATGAAACAACCCCACTAGGATATGAAAATGGAGAACAAGGCAGTTCATGGGCAAAAAGCAGTTTAACATTTGTAATGCTCTTATTTACTATGTGCAACACTAGCAAAGGTTTTGGTGTGTATTATTAGAGGCAGATATATATATATAGTGTAAGGATGAAACAAAGAAGGGTGGGTTTTTTTTGCTTCCCCCCCACCCTCAGGATGCTGCATCCAAAAACTATGTCTGTACATAGATGCTTTGAAGCAGGATTAGGAAGGAGAGAGAAAGCATGGATGAAAACTGTCAGAGGAAGAAGTCAGAAGCACTTGAAAGTTTGTGATGAAAGGAAAGGAATATTGAATTTAAAAATACACTCAGCAGGTTGCAGCTTCTGGTCAATCTTGTCTGGTCTTGGAAGCTAAGCACGGTTGGATGTGTTTAATATTCTACAAGAAATTCTGGAGTTCTAGGCTAGATTGGAAAGTTGAAGAAGCATCCTAGATGATAGGCAGCTAAGCAAGGTTGGATGTGTTTAGCATCCTACAAGAAATTCCAGGGTTCTAGACTAGATTGGGGAGTTGAAGTAGCATGAACTAGATGATAGGAAGCTAATCAGGGTTTATTGTGTTTAATATCCTACAAGAAATTCCACATCTGGATGTGCCCATGAAATCACAAGGTTGACATCAAGGTTGACTTGAAAGGTTGACATTTGTCTAGACCAGGGGGTAGGGAGGTTGTATCTCTGTTAGTAGTAAAATTTTCTAACCGCCCACCGGTTTCACAATAATGGTGATTTATAAAGTAGGGAAGTCAATTAAATTTAAAAAAAGGAAAGTGCTTCAGTATCGGACAAAACCCTTACCGCCCACCATGAAAGCTGGAACGCCCACTAGAGGGCGGTAGGAACCAGGTTGACTGCCACTGGTCTAGACCAGGGGTTCCCAAACTGGGCAACTTGAAGACTTGTGGACTTCAACTCCCAGAATTCTAGGAATTGAAGTCCACAAGTCTTCAAGTTGCCCAGTTTGGGAACCCCTGGTCTAGACACTCTTTTATGGAGAACTCTATGAAAACCTTTTTTTTTGTAGGACCAGAACTCACAGTCTCCTGGTTTCTACCTTGATGCCGTAATCACTAGGTCAAACTAGTTCTCCATGGTTCATCTCACACAGTGCCATTTCCAATGGTGGCCAGATGCCACTGCACTCTCTCAGGTCAGGCAGGAGCAAGACACCCACATTCCATGTAATGGGCTACCTCCTTCTCTTCTGAATCTTGAGGGCAACAGTGATTTGTAACTTTTTTTTTTAAATGCCACTTTTAAAAATGAAAACCATATAAGCGAGCAATAGCCATTTTCCAAGTGGCAATAAAGTGTCTCACTTCATTTCTTGAAAAATAATCTTTCACTTTTTAAACACACAACTTCCTAAAGGGCAGCATTTCACCGTTTTGAAAAGTTTTATCATTTACTTTATTTAACCTTGGGTGATGATCTAGGGTTTCCCATCTCTCTTGCTTTCAGAAACAATTCTAAAGAGACTCTTTCCCCAATGGCATAGCAAAATACAGATGTGGCTTGTTGAGACATTGATCTGATTCCCTTCTAATTTTTTCCCTTCCCCTCATTTAATTTACCAGATTATCAGAGTAAACTTTTCCAATTCAGAAATTCTTGAACTGTTCCTTTTGTGATCTTGCATTGTCCCGATCAAAGTAGAGCCACAGTAAGGAATTTCAAATTCTACATTCAATAATTTAAAGTCTAAATCCTGCCTATGAGGAAAAGGAGGTAGGCTCTCCATATATATATATATATTTAATTTTAATTAAATTTATATCCTGCCCTTCTCCACGAAGGACCCAGGGCGGCGCACAGGAATTTAAAAACATATAAAACAATAATATACAGAATTTAAAAACATATTAAATTACGTAACAGTCCTATGCTAAAATCCAAATTAAAATCCCCGATTTAAAACTATCTAAAATAGCCCTAACGGGAGGTTAGGCTAGGCTGGCTTGCTGAAAGAGGTGTGTCTTTAGACACTGGCGGAAGAGGCGGAGGTCCGAGATGGTGCGAAGTTCAGGGGGAAGGTCGTTCCAAAGGGCTGGGCCCGCCACAGAGAAGGCTCTTCCCCTAGGTGTCGCCAGTCGGCATTGCCCGGCTGACGGCACCCTGAGAAGGCCCTCTCTGTGGGAGTGGATCGATCGAAGGGATGTATGGGGCAAGAGGCGGTCGCGAATATAGCTAGGCCCCGAGCCATGGAGCGCTTTAAAGATGGTCGTCAGAACCTTGAAGCACACCCGAAAGGCCACAGGAAGCCAGTGCAGCTCGCGCAGGATCGGTGTTACATGGGAGTATCTCGGAGCTCCCGTAATCACCTGCGCGGCTGCATATAGAAGAGCATTCAAAACAGTGTTTGCTGCTTATCTTCCTAACAAATGCTATGCTACCACTTCAGGGATTATTAATCCCATCCTACTGGATATAAGAGGAAATAACATAATTTTAGTTGCTTGAAACTAGTTTTTTGAAGTTTACAGTTTAACTTAGCACGTAGTCAGAAAAACAAGCCTAATTGGAAATGCCTTTCTTACGCAGGTTCCAGAGAACCTTGGCTAATCTGAATATATGTTTATTATGTGTCTGAATATATTAGCTGCCCAACTCCAGTGGGATTATTATGTGTGTTGTGTTCTGACTGAGGCTTCCCAATAGCATGAAGCAAACTCCTGGTCCCAACAAAAAAAAACCTTTTATTGATTGACTGTGAATTCTGCTCATTCGAATCCAGCAAAGTCTTTCGAGGGAGGATTTACGGTCACAGACCTTATCTGGCTTGGAGAGCTGCCAGGCTGATATCTGTAAAACTTGGCAAGGAGTCTCGAAGAGTCATGAACTAATTAATCAAACTAATTGTCTCCTGCAAACTCCACTCCCCTTTTGCTCCTCTTTTATTTCCTCTGGGAGGGGCCATTCATCGTCCTCCTGTGGCTTTACTCCCAAGTCAGCCCCTGTTCTTTAGCTGTTCCCTTCATCTGGCAATTCTGTGCATGCGCACACTGGGAACAGGCTCCAGCTGTTCATCTGCCTCATTGATGTCTGACTCTGAAGGCAGCTGATTGCTGGCATACGGCCCTGGCTCCCTCTCTGCCTCCAACACAGAGCCTTCATCAGAGCTTTCTCCAGACTCCAGAACTGGCCCATGTTCCTCCCCAACCTCCTCCCTGTCCGAATCTGCTGCCAGCTCCACTGGCCTCTGTGGTTCATGTTAGATTTTATTCCCTTCTGTTTTCAATATGGGGAAAAACCCAGGAACTGAGATGCCCACCCTTCTCCCCCTCCCATGACCTCCCCCCCCAAAAAACTGGCATCGGTTAGCATTGCTGCATTCCATTTGAGCATGTCAGAATGCAGTGCAGTGTAACAAGACGTGATATGTTGGATGAGGGTTTATGTAGCAGAAAAAAACGGTTCCTCGGCTTTCCCCCTTTTCATTATTTACGTTCCCTGAGAAGGTTATGTGCCACATGAGGTTTCTGTAGAGATAAATGGCCAACCTGAGCTCGTTGGCAACTTCCCCAGAATCCAATAAGAACTCTGCATGACAGAGCCACCAAATAATTTCCAAGAGTTGATCTTCGTGGCGATCCTTCAAGGACCTCTACCTGCTGTCAAACCTTGTGTAGGATGTTACACCTTTTGAAGGACCAGACAGGGGTTTCATCCATTTAGAAAGCCACTCTCTTTGGGGGCTGGGGGGGGGGCTGGGAAAAGCAAGTCATGGTAGCATGATAACATGATGGCAGCTTCCAATACTTGAAGAGCTGCCACAAAGAAGAAGGGACCAACTTATGTATCAAAGCACCTGTAGGCAGGACAAAAAACAATGGTTGGAAACTAAGCAAGGAGATTTCAATGGCTGTGAAAGTTGGACCGTAGCAAAGGTTGAGCACCAAAGAATGGAGGCCTTTGAATTCTGGTGCTGGAGAAGAATTCCCTTGGACTGCAAGGTGATCCAATTGGTCAGTCCTAGAGAAGATCAACCCTGACTGCTCTTTAGAAGGCCAGATCCTGAAGAGGAAACTCCAATACTTTGGCCACCTAATGAGAAGGAAGGACTCCCTGGAGAAGAGCCTCATGCTGGGAATGATTGAGGGCAGAAGGAGCGGACGACAGAGAAGGAGGTGGCTGGATGGAATCCCTGAAGCAGTAGGCATGAGCTTAAATGGACTCCAGACAATGGTAGAGGACAGGAAGGCCTGGAGGAACGTTTTCCGTGGGGTCTTGATGAGTCAGACACCACTTCGCAACTAACAACAACAATCAAAGAGAGAACCAACCTAAAAACTAAGTAAATTCCTAACAGTGAGAACAATGAACCAGTGGGATAAATTGCCTTCAGAAATTGTGGGTTCCACAACATTGGAAGCTTTTAAGAAGAGACTGGACAGCTGTCTATCAGAAATAGTATAGGTCTCCTGTGACTGGATGACATTCAAGATCCCTTCCAACTCTGTTAATATTCTGAGCCCATGTTGGGGGCTTCTGTTGCAATATGGCTGCTTTGATTAGGTTTGTCTGTTTTCAGAAGAATCTGCCATGTGTGTGTGTGTGTGTGTGTGTGTGTGTGTGTGATTGAACATCCCGTTTGTCAGAAAGTGGTCAGGTGGGCTTTCTTCCTCCTCTTTTCTTGATCCTTTATCACCCCAGTTTATCTGTGCAGTTGGACATCTTTCCCAAGGAAGCCCTGGGCTTCAATCACCCATCACTACAATTAACTGTGCTACCAGAAGTCATCAAAAGCTCTGAGCAATTTGTGTAAATAAAGATGTGTTGAGAATCTTGCAAATGCCAAGGGAGGAGCTGACCAACAGTTTAGACAGCCGTAAATTAGGGGCACCGCCACTTAAGCAATATTGATCAACAGGATAACCATGCACCATTGAAGCCTGTGGAAGTTGCACATGATGCACTGATGCATACCTGAGTATTATAGGGGTGATGTGTAATAGCGGGGTATAGATGTATTCCATTCCACCCTTCTATAAAAACCCAGAAAATACTAAGGATTTGGAAAGGGAAATAAAACAGCAGCATGATCAGTATTTTCCTCTTTTGATGAGAGGGGTGTTGCATCCTGCCAAAAAAAAAATCAGTTCCAGAAAATTAATTACAGTATAGGGTCAGGAACCCATGGCTCTGGAGCCGCATGTGGCTCTTTCATCCCTCTGCTGCAGCTCCCTCTTGCCGGTCAGCTCCACAATTGATAGGGTTAGGGTTAGGACTTTTGGTTAGGACAGGTAGAGAAAAAAGGATGCTGTGCTAGGAAGAGACTCTATGGTGATGGAACCAGACTTCCAGTCAGCAGAGAAAAAAGGATGCCATGCTAGGAGACTCTATCATGGGGGAACCGGACTTATGGTTGGCTCCAGAATTGAACAGGGGGCTTTCGGTTAGGAGCTTTGTGGCTTTTTGAGTGTTTAAAGTTGCCAATCACTCGTATAGGGGTAGGGAGAAAGTGACTTGCAACATGGGATTCTTGGAATGGGAAGAACCACTATGGATGGGATAGTATTTGAATTTGCTCCAGCAGAACAGAGCGTGTGACCCTATGGGGGACTTCTCACATCTATTCCATTTGTCTCCTCTGTTCTTTAACTTGTGCAAAACGCAGGCTCAGAAGTTGCAGTATTATTGGCAAAGTTATTGGTGGATTGCTAGCGCTCATCCCTTAAATCAGAAATGAAGACGATAATCTGTTGCTATGCTTTATCAAATGGCGAGTATAGATCAGAATGGTTAACAGCTGTAGTCATTGGTTATTAGAGAGAACGGGAACAAGAAAAAGGCAATGTGTTCTATCTGGCCTTGTGCTATTTATAGCTGTTGTCCATTAGGGCTCTCATGAGTGCAATTCCTAGCCATGAGTGTGTAGCCCTATAAGTTTCATTCAAGCAATAAGAACAGAGACTGGCCCTAAATCACGACGGTAGGAAAAACAAAGCAAAGTAAAAAAAACAGGAAGGGAGGAGAAAATAGGGCGGCCAGCAATCAGTGGCATTGGAACTAGGAAGTAGGAAATATGTATCTCAACTTCTTTTAATTAAAGATAAAGGTAAAGGTTCCCTCGTACATGTGTGTTAGTTGTTCCCGACTCTAGGGGGCCATGCTCATCTCGGTTTCAAAGCCGAAGACCCAGCGCTGTCCGAAGATGTCTTCGTGGTCATGTGGTCGGCATGACTAAATGCCAAAAGTGCACGGAACGCTCTTCCTTTCCCATCAAAGGTGGTCCCTATTTTTCTACTTGCATCTTTTATGTGCTTTTGAACTGCTGGGTTGGCAGAAGCAGGGACACGTAACGGGAGCTCATGCTGTTACGCGGTGCTAGGGATTTGAACTGTTGAACTGCTGACCTTCTTATCGACAAGCTCAGCGTCTTAACCACTGAGCCACCATGTCTCTCTCCTTTTAATTAGGAGCATCTAATTATAATACTAATATTATTGATACTAATAGTTAGAACTTCAAGCTTGCTTGCTAAGAGTCATCACGATTGCATTGCACTCGTGTTGGGAACACCAGGTTGAAAGGATTAGTTGGTGACATCACTGTTGCCCGGTGAACATCGAAGGAGGGGGCGCCCTTTCATAAGCCATAGTGGCACAATGGTTAGAGTGCAGGACTGCAGGCTACGTCTGCTGACTGCTGGCTGCCTGTAATTTGGCAATTTGAGTCTCACCAGGCTCAAGGTTGACTCAGCCTTCCATCCTTCTGAGGTGGGTAAAATGAGGAGCCAGATTGTTGGGGACAATAGACTGACTCTGTAAACTGCTTAGAGAGGGCTGTAAAAGCACTATGAAGTGGTATATAAGTCTAAGTGCTATTGCTACTACACCACACAGCCACTATAGTAGACAGGTTATGTCTCTGCTTGGCCCATAGGTCAACCAACTGGTGCTTTTGAGCAACAACACCATTAGGAAAGATCTACCCAACAGGACAAAATTAATTTAAGATAATGCTTAGTAAGTCCGACTTGAAAGGAGTACCTACTGAATAAAAATGGGGCCATGCACAACCAACCTAGGATAATGATCTTTAGTCACATTGCAACCGTTGTAAACATGAACCAGTTGCCAAGCATCTGACTTTTGATCATGTGACCATGGGGATGCTGCAACAGTCGTAAGTGTGAAATACAGTCCTAAGTCACTTTTTCCAATGCCAGCCACTGAGAGAACTGTTGGAAGTCGAGGACTACCTCTACATTTCTTGTATTGTCCTTGGCTACATCGAAGCCTTCCGAAGCAACTACATGTAGCTTTTCATCTCCCAGAAGTGATCTGGCTAAGCATTAAAAATGAAAAAAAAAACCAGTATTGAAAGCAGGCTGGTGCTATCAATTGCTGTTTTTCTACAGAAGGAAAGCGATCTCTCTCAGAGTGTCACCCATCAAATCATATAATTGTCAGAGAGGCTGCCAGCTATGGATCAAGATTGTCAATGCACATCATTTTCAGAAAGAAGATATTTCATTCTCTTCCCTTTATTATTGCCAAACCTTGAAAAGGATTTGGAATCAGAAGTGGCTGCTCATTATCTGAACAAGAAAGAGCCTGGAATTATGTTTGCAGTGCAGCGTAATGATGTTTAAAATGAGACAGTAAATAAGAACTAGGATGTACATAAACTTCCTAGTGAGGGATTGCAGTCTCACTGTTTTTTATGGGTTCTAACAGCCACTTCAGAGAAGTCTTTTAACCAGTTTGCTCTAGTGGTTAAGGCACTGGGCTAAAAAAATTGGGAGACCATGAGTTCTAGTCCTGTCTTAGCCATCAAAGCTAGCTAGGTGACTTTGGGCCAATCACCAGGAGATGATGAGTTCTAGTCTGTCTTAGCCATGAAAGTTAGCTAGGTGACTTTGGGCCAATCACCAGGAGATGATGAGTTCTAGTCTGTCTTAGCCATGAAAGTTAGCTAGGTGACTTTGGGCCAATCACCAGGAGATGATGAGTTCTAGTCTGTCTTAGCCATGAAAGTTAGCTAGGTGACTTTGGGCCAATCACCAGGAGATGATGAGTTCTAGTCTGTCTTAGCCATGAAAGTTAGCTAGGTGACTTTGGGCCAGTCACCAGGAGATGATGAGTTCTACTCCTGTCTTAGCCATGAAAGCTAGCTAGGTGACTTTGGGCCAGTCACCAGGAGATGATGAGTTCTACTCCTGTCTTAGCCATGAAAGCTAGCTAGGTGACTTTGGGCCAATCACCAGGAGATGATGAGTTCTAGTCCTGTCTTAGCCATGAAAGCTAGCTAGGTGACTTTGGGCCAATCACCAGGAGATGATGAGTTCTAGTCCTGCCTTAGCCATGAAAGCTAGCTAGGTGACTTTGGGCCAATCATCAGGAGATGATGAGTTCTAGTCCTGTCTTAGCCATGAAAGCCAGCTTGGGTGAAGATGGTGAGTTCTAGTTCTGCCATAGTCATGAAAGTTAGCTAGGAGACTTTGGGCCAATCACCAAGAGACAGTGAGTTCTAGTTCTGCCCTAGCCAAGTCACTTTCTTTCAACCCAATACACATTGCATGGTGGTTGTTGTGGGAAAATTAGGAGGAAGAAAGTGTGTTGGATAAGTTTGCTGCCTTCAATTATTTGTAAAATTGTGTGTGTGTGTGTGTGTGTGTGTAGTTAAAACAGTAAAAACTGTCACACAAATATCTAAACTGGGGGGAAGGGTGAGAATCTTCAGGGTAATATTATGGTTTGTGCCATTTCAAACCGGACACCCTAGTTTTGAGAATGGCCACGGAAGGAAGGAAATAAAAAAGAGCATGAACAAAAACTTTAGCAAGCGGAAAAAATGGATTTTCTGCTGTGATGACAATTACCCATTTTTCTTATCATTGTTTTTTATGATGGCTTTATGAGGGCTATTTTGTTTCCATTTCAACCTGCTTCAGAGATTGCATTTCTTGAACGAGGGACCCATTCCTTTAAAACTCGCTTTTACTTTTTGTTACTTTTCCTTTTGCGGAGTTTAAGAGGGGAAAAAAATGATGAACATTTAAAAATGCCATTCTACCCTGTAGGAGGAATTGATACGCTTTGTTCTTACCCAAAAGGATGGATTTCTCAAGTTGATGATGTCTGGATAAGTTAGACTACCACGTTCTCAGTCATGTTAGGGATGAGGAGATTGGCTGAGTATTGTGTAGCAATGACTGTGAAGGGCACCAGGTTGAAGAAGGATGTAAGAAAGACCAAGTCAAAACTGTTATTTCCAGTCCATATAAGAGCAGTCATGATAAGACAAAACAAAAGACGTACTTCGAATAATCAATGTCTGTCTGTCTGTCTGTCTGTCTGTCTGTCTGTCTGTCTGTCTGTCTGTCTGTCTGTCTGTCTGTCTGTCTGTCTGTCTGTCTGTCTGTCTGTCTGTCTATCTATCTATCTATCTATCTATCTATCTATCTATCTATCTATCTATCTATCTATCTATCTATCTATCTATCTATCTATCTCCCATACTTGGGCATACCAGGTGCTTTGACATAACACTTAATTATTTCCTTGGCTCAGCTGATAAGGAGGAGAGCTTGTGGCTTAGAGGTTATGATAACAGCCTAAAATGTAAAAACAGCCCAGATTTAAATCCTAGTAAGTGTATGGCTAGCTGATGAGAGCTAAATAGCTTGAAATAGATCAATACTAGTCTCCCTTTATTTATTTATCAGCACAAATGCAACACACACACACACACACACATATATATATGAGAGAATATTTTCACAGCTCCTGTTATGAGGCCCTTTAAGGGAGGAGACAAGCTGTCTTCCTTCTCTGCCTTTCGACTCAACCCAGAGATCACCTAGACAGAGACCCAATGAGATTACTGCTGTGTGAATTTTTTTTTAAAAAAATCTAACACATATATATATTTATTTATCAGCACAAATGCAACACACACACACACACACACACACATATATATGAGAGAATATTTTCACAGCTCCAGTTATGAGGCCCTTTAAGGGAGGAGACAAGCTGTCTTCCTTCTCTGCCTTTCGACTCAACCCAGAGATCATCCAGACAGAGACCCATTAAGATTGCTGCTGTTTTTTAGGTATGTGTTAGATTTTTAAGGGCTGATTTAATAATTAAGAGACCAGGATAGATCTATTTCAGGCTTTTTAGCCTTCTTCTTCTGGGACTGATGATGTCACCTAGTAGGGTAATAAAACATCTGCAAGACAACAACCAAGCTCAGACAACCCCCAAGGACCCCATGGTTCAACTTGCTACAAATATGCTCTTCTATTGGCATAACAGGGTATGTTTTCTTTCTTTAGGTGACCGTCCTTATGTCGTACTCACGGCACGGGTTCACCCTGGCGAGAGCAATTCCAGCTGGGTTATGAAGGGGACTCTGGAGTTCCTGCTCAGTAATGATCCACTTGCTGATCTCCTGCGGCAATGCTTCATCTTCAAGATTATTCCCATGCTGAATCCAGATGGAGTCATCAATGGCCAGTGAGTTATTTTAATTTAATTATTAGCTGATAACCCAGCGTTGCCCGGGTATTAGACAGGAAAAGGAACAAATTATATCTATGTGTCAAATCAATCCCCCTCACCAGAGGAAGCCCCCTTGTTTTTTGTTTGTTTGCTTTTTTAAGAACCAATCTGCCTTACCAGAGGGAGCCCGCTTGTGGAGTACTGTGAAGCCGTTACCATGGCAACTCCACTATACTGTACAGTAGAATTCATTTTAAGGCACAACAGGCTGTATCTTAACAGAGCCTGAATCCAAAATGCACACCATCACTATCAAAAGTACTGTGATTTGACACTACAGATATAATGCATTCCTTTTCATTTCAGTGGCCCAGGCATTCCAGTTATGCTGGAACACACACACATACACACAGAGGCACACAGACACCCCCCTAAGGGGTGTTAGGGGTGTCTTACCCCCACAGTTTTTTTCTCCATAAAGTCATCTGTGTACCAAGTTTGGTTGAAATTGCTCGAGGCATTCCAGAGTTATGGTGGAACATACACATACAGAAACATACATACATACATACATACATACATACATACTAGATTTATTGTATTTTTCTATCAGAGTAATGATTTAGGGAGCCTGGTGGCTCATGGTTAAGACACTGGATTGGCGTTTAGCAGTCCCACATTTGAGATCTGAGTGCTGCTGTGGGGCACAGGGTAAGCTCCTGCCCTTCACTCCAGCTTCTGCCAGGGGCATGAAAGGACACCCCCAGCCCCCCAAATGGTTGTTTCTCAGGCAATGGTGATGTCACCAACTAATCCTTTCAACCGGGTGCTCCCTACACGAGTGCGATGCAATCATAACGACTCTTAGCAAAATATGGTTTGGTGCGCTCTTGGAGTATGGATAATGTTGCTACTTTAAACTGCAAATTCCAATGTCAACACTCATCCATTGAGCATTAGAGTGGGATCTATCAAAAGGCAGATAGCAACACCTCAAGGATCTCATGGGGTTTTTAATCTTGAGATGATGTTATCTATCTGGCTAAGATGTGGATGTTACCGATCCGGTTTCAGAAGAACGGCGATGCCTTTGAAAGAGAGAGTCCACATTCCACGCGTGGAAATAAATAAATAATTTTTAGAAATGTGCAATGTAGAGAAGAGAAAGAGAAGCCAATTCATGAGATCACAAGCAAGAAGGGATGAGGATGCAATATAACATGGAGAAAGAGAGAGGTGGGGGGAGGGAGGGAGGGAGGGAGGGAGCTAGCTCAGGGAAAGAGCTGCCTGCTGTTAGTGGGAACGATGTGCAGAGATGTGCAGGCTGACTGGGCATCACAAATCACTTCTTCTAATAGGAAGCTTGAGAGGTGATTGCCAAGAGGATTGAGTTATAATGAGGCTATTAAGATGCCTCCCCCCCAACTACAGTCCACTGAGAATTGCGCATGTAAGGCTCTAATGCTGACACCAGAAATGGAAATCTTTGAATGGGTGTATAACAACCTGTTAGGGAACCCAAGAAAGGGCTTTATTCCACACGGTTGATTTCCCTTCGATTTGCTCTGGTATAGGATTAAAACTTAGGCCTTGGTGCTACCCATGCTCACCTCCAAGGAAACAAGAGTGGGTGACTTGGCATGCTTTTGCCAGACCTCCTAATGAGTGGGATATCTGCTTTTCTATCTCTGGAAAACAACAATATCTGCCTATTGACATCACATCAATTAAAAACCAGAATCCGTGAACACCAGCTGGCAGTCCATCTCCATGATCCCTAATCTCTACCCTCTACTCTTCGGGGTCACACTGACACCGAACAGCACCAATTGGATTGGAGCAACGCTGGACTCATCAGCCATGCTACTACCTGTCACGCACATGAGTTTATCGAAGCGTGGCATTCCATGAGCAATTTCATCAATAGACATGTTGATCTACAGCCAGCCTATGAACCCCTCAAGATTCAAAACAATTGCACAGCTAACCAGCAACAACACCATCCCACAACCCACGCAGTAGCAGCAATAGCACTTAGACTTATATAGTGCTTCACAGTGCTTTTACAGCCCTCTCTAAGCAGTTTACAGAGTCAGCCTCTTTCCCCCAACAATCTGGGTCCTCATTTTAGCCACCTCAGAAGGATGGAAGGCTGAGTCAACCTTGAGCCTGGTGAGATTCAAACTGCCAAATTGCAGGCAGCTGGCGGTCAACAGAAGTAGCCTGAAGTACCGCACTCTAACTACTGCACCACCTCGGCTCATATCCCCCCAGTATAATTCCCCCCCAACCAGCACTTCATTTCCCAATGACCCTCACGTGATGCGACCTCCCCATCATAAAACCCATCACAAGACCCTCTCTTGACGTGGCCCACACCTGACCCATCATGAGACCCATCACAAGACTCTCACTTGAGGTGATCCTCGCCTGATGTGACCTCCCCATCACAGGACTTCCTGACCACACAAAGCCCTTATGAGCAGAAGAACACTGACACTGACATCCCCTAAAGTCCACTGAAGATGTTACCCGCCCTGGCAAGAATGAAACGTTCAGAAACCAACCCACAAGCTCAGCCAACAAACCTCCACCCTCATTATCTGCCTGTCTCAGGATCTTGGGAAGGACTTGATAGGTGGATGAAAATGCCAAATTTGGACATCTAGGTGACTGTGTGACCAACCAAAATAATTTGATGCAATTCAATGGCATTCAAAAATCCCTTTTACAGAGCCTTATTTTATAATGGTCATGTATGGTTGGAATCCTGGATTAGGCACCACTTATCCATTTGAGGGTTTTCGAAGTTTGCATTTATAAAGACTGTTCACTGATTAATCCATTTTATGGTAAATTAATTGCCTACCTTTTAACCAATTAATCAGTTATTTGGCAAATGAACATAAATGTTACAGCAATTCAGTCAGAGTGGCGGTAATGAAGACAGTGCTTTGTATTGACTGATTAACCTGGGAAAATATCATCCTGAGTGATTTGGTAAATTATCTTAAAATTCATTGCCTCAGTCAGGAAAGGTTGATTCTTTACATCGTGTTAAAGATGGCTATTATAAGGGAAGAAATCTTGAATAATAGCTAGTTGAGAGAACAATGGGCGTTGTTTTGTTTTTAAATTAGCTACGTTCCTTAAATCAGGCTACTTTATTAAGGCTGCAGTTTTATTTGAGAGAAAGCTTCTTTAAAGTCATGGAAATGTACATGTGAGTTAATACGCATGAAACAGCATCATCTTTCTGAATTTCACAGGCTAAAAAAACCTTGCGCAACACCCACATTCTTTTATCTAGGATCAATGTCAAAAACGTCTCCCTTGATGTGCTGTCAAACATTTACTCTGGAATGTCCTACCCTGAATTTAAAGCAAGATAATGATTGAATTTTCCCTTCCATTTTATTAAAATGTAAGTTAAAAAAAGAGATTACCCTCTAATTGGATATCTGCAATTAAAAGTATTTTTTTAAATAAAACTTTGCATTGTGTCAAATGACATGCTGTGCATTGCAGAGTGCCTTTCCTGAGCAATCTTAACACACACTTAAAAAGAAAAAAAAACCCTACTGAATTCAGTGAGACTTAGAAACTTCCGAAGACTTACAAGTTGGCAGGATCTAGCCAATTCTGGTTGAATGCAAAATGCTAAATTTAGTATGGCTTGGTTAACAGGTGAATGGAAGACCAATAGAAGAGAAAAAATGGTGGACAACCATTTAAATATGAGCCAGCAGTGTGCAGCAGCTGCCAAAAAAGCCAACACAGTTCTAGGCTGCATAAACAGAGGGATAGAATCTAGATCACGTGAAGTGTTAATGCCACTGTATAGTGCCTTGGTAAGGCCACACTTGGAATACTGAATACAGTTTTGGTCGCCACGATGTAGAAAAGACCAAGATGATTAGGGAACTGGAGACTAAAACATATGAAGAACGGTTGCAGGAGCTGGTTATGTCTAGTTTGATGAAGAGAAGGACCAGGGGAGACATGATAGCAGTGTTCCGATATCTCAGAGGGTGCCACAGAGAAGAGGGAGCCAAACTATTCTCCAAGGCATCTGGGGGCAGGACAAGAAGCAATGGGTGGAAACTAATCAAGGAGAGAAGCAACTTAGAACTAAGGAGAAATTTCCTGACAGTTAGAACAATTAACCTCTGGAACAGCTTGCCTCCAGAAGTTGTGAATGCCCCAACCCTGGAAGTCTTTAACAAGATGTTAGATAGCCATTTGTCTGTCTGAATATTTCTAGGTCAGAGTTGAATTGTGGGCTCCTTGGTGGTCTCTGAGCTTTGTTGCTTTCTTGCAGATGTTTCTTTACCCGACTAGGTAACCTCATCAATGATAGGGAGTATGGAGTTTGTGCCCTGTTTATATACAGTAGCTTGCCCTGCCTTTGTTGATGGAGATGTAGTTTTCCTTTGATAGTTTCTTTATTTGGTTATTGTTTTCTTCTCGATTGTTGATCTGGTACTAAACCCTGCTTATCTGGGTATCGAGTGCTGAAGAGGATGTGTTTGGGTCATTTTGTCTCCTTCTTCGCTTTTTTTTAAATTGTTATTTTGAATGGTATGCAGGCAAGGGCACTATAAAAATCTCAGGACTTTAGGTAGAATGGAAATGGAAAATCACACGTGACACAAAGCGGTCTACAAAGTGTCCAGGAATTGGATTCATCTAAAAGAGGATCTTTATTGCTTTAACCAAGATGTAGATTTCCCAGACGTATTTATTCTGTCCCATGGTGATTTAGCTCGGGGAAACCTATTGGAAGATTGAAATGCTGCAGTAGCTTCCCCGACCACTTCCAAAGCTCACCCCTTGAAAACGAATCCCCATACCAGCACTGGTGGCCCAGTGGCTAAGACACTGAGCTCGTCGATCAGAAAGGTCGGCAGTTTGACGGTTCGAATCCCTAGTGCTGCATAATGAAATGAGCTCCTGTTACATGTCCCAGCATCTAGCAGTTCGAAAGCATGTAATAATGCAAGTAGAAAATAGGGACCACGTTGGTGGGAAGTTATCAGCGCTCTTTGCACCTTTGGCATTCAGTCGTGCTGGCTACATGACCACATGACCACTGTCTTCGGACAATGCTCTTTGGACAAGCTCTTTGGCTTTGTAAAACAGATGAGCACTGCCCCCTAGAGTCGGAAACGACTAGCACATATGATGTGCAAGGGGAACCTTTCCCTTTACCAGCACTTAACGTTAAAGTTAATCCTTTGATTTTATTTAATCTCCTAAACTCCCAAATAATTACATCTCTAGCAATTTAGATTTCAGTCCATAGACGCGACAATGATAACAGTAATAATGGGGATCAACCGCTGATTTTTAGTTTTGAATCCTGATCGGGGATGGTAATTAATTATTAATTTTAAAAGGATGATTCCAGCTGAAAAAGATTAATTTTACCTCTTTGGTGGAAAATTGTCCACCTATGCATAATGTTTCATTTAGAATACAGTAATCGGTAATGTAAGTTATCATCATTTCCCTCCTAAGATGAACATTAGAAATTGTGTTTGTGGCTCTGGAGAGGTTGGTATGTTAAATGTCATTTATTCTTGACAATGTGGTGCTGGCTACCAGCTTGGTTGGTTTCACAAAAATTGTTGGATCAATTGATGTTGTGCATTTGTTGGCCATGGTAAAAAACTGGGAAATTTCTTTAGGTTCTCCCCCCCCCCCCCACACTCTTGCTGTTTTTAAACAAATGAAATTTTGAAGGGAGGATTTGGGATCAGCCTGGATTTTCCAAGCTCTCATGGAGAAGATGTATTGAACAGATGCTGCTGAGGTCACAGCTTATTTTCATATTCCTTTTTAAAAAAAATATTTTTTATTGCACATTTTCATTTATTCTACATCACAATTTCAATTCAGTATACAGCAGTATCCTGGTTGTATCAAATCCTTTTTAAATATGCATTTTAAATATGCACCTCCTAATCACAACCATTTTCTTCTTAATCTTATAGTATAGTCACTTTTAAAATATATCATATTGTACAGCATAATTTTTATTAAATGGTTTCCATGGTTATAACGTAACCTTATACATTAATCACTCTATACATTTTGATTTACAGTTGTGTACAATCCAATAATGATATTACTTGCAATATGTATTCTTCTCTATAACTTTGTACCTGTATTTGTTTCTAGTTTGTAAAATCGTCTTTCATTATTAATTTTCTAACCTCTGCGTCTATTATGTAGCCAATTATGCCATAAGTCCCATATTGAGTAATATTCTGTTTCTCCTTTATCTTTAAATTCCATCGTTAACCTTCCATTTCGGCACATTACCATTTCATCTGTAGGTATACTTCCGTTTTTCCAATTTTGTGCTTGTTCTTCTTGATTTGCTGGTTATCATGTTAGTTTTGGAGCGTGTTGATAGCAAAGAGAGGAAATGGGGAAAAGAGATTTTTAGCAGTGCTTTCTTCAATTTCACAACTAAGAACCTCTTTGAAGGAGCAGGGGAGTGATGGGAGCTTTGAAACTTTCATATTTCTCCAAAGCATCGATCATACCTTTCTCTTCTATCACACCTTTCATTCTGGGCCGCTGCCTTAATGACAAGAAGGAAATGCATCTCTGGCTTCAGTAGAATTAAATAATGGTTAATACCCTGAGTTGGTTATTAAATCAGTCTTTTTCATGCTCAAGTACTTTACAAAGACCCCTGAAAATTGAAGCAAAATTGCCTTCAGGCTGGCTTGGCTCTTAGTGTCTTTCATGGACACAGCCAAGCAGTTTCCTTGACATGATACAGAAGTAATTTCTTGGTGCTTCCAGGATATTCTTTCCCACCCCCTCCACTTCCCAGTATATCTTACAGTCTTGTATGTACCAGATGGTTTCTCAGTGTGAACCATATTTGTCTCTTTTTGAAAGAATTTCAGTGGTTTTTTGCTTTCTTAACTTTTCAGTATCAATGCACATAATTACAATAGTCTGTAACAAAGGGGCTGACCACCATCTTTAAAGCGCTCCATGGCACGGGACCTAGTTATTTGTGGGATCACATCCTGCCTCATACCTCCCTTCGGCCGATTCGCTCCCACAGAGAGGGACTTCTCCGGGTGCCGTCCACCAGGCAATGCCAGCCGGCGACGCCGAGGGGAAGGGTCTTCTCTGTAATGGGCCCAACCCTCTGGAACGACCTTCCCCCTGACCTTAGAACAACTACAGACCTCCGCTCCTTCCGCCAAAAGCGGAAGGCCGGCCTGGCCTAATTTTATCCAACCTGACTGTAGGGAAATTTAAATTGTTAATTGGGATTTTAAGGAATAGTTTTAAGGTTTTTAAGATTTTAAAATTTTAGCGCAGGGTTAATTTATTTAATTTGGTTTTAAACATTTGTATTGTCACGTTTATAGGGTTTTTAAATTTCCTGTGCACCGCCCCGAGTCCCTTCGGGGAGAGGGGGCGGTTTATAAATCAAATCAAATCAAATAAATAAATAAAATAAAAGTATGGAGAAGGGTGGGTAATATTGGCTTTGTTGTTGTTGTTGTTAGTTGCAAAGTCATGTCAACCCATCATGACCCCATAGACTACATTCCTCCAGGCCTTCCTGTCTTCTACCATCCTCTGGAGTCTACTTAAGGTCACACCTACTGCTTTGGTAACTCCAGCCACCTCATTCTCTGTCGTCCTCTTCTTCTTTTGCCATCAATCATCCCTAGCATTGGCTTTTCTCCATTGAGTCCTTCCTTCTCATTAGGTGGCCAAAGTTTCCTCTTCAGGATCTGGCCTTCTAAAGAGCAGTCAGGGTTGATCTCCTCTAGGACTGACCGGTTGGATGGCCTTGCAGTCCAAAGGACTCACAGGAGTCTTCTCCAGCACCATCGTTCAAAGGCCTCCATTCTTTGGCACTCAGCCTTTCTTATGGTCCGACATTCAAAGCCATATACGCATTGGAGTTAGAAAAGGTTAAAAAAATATCTGTACAACCATTTGACCAACATGATATACGATCCCCTGCCTAAGGACCTCCAAGGTCCTTTCCAACCGTACAATTTTATGTTCCATTATTCTATTTTTTCCATGTTTTCTGTTCTCTATAATCCAGTCATAATTCTTTGTCCACTAAGCTCACTTATCAATGTCCTTTTGAGACATTACCATATTTTTCAGAGTATAAGACACATCTTCCCCCTTTAAAAGTAGGTGAAAATTTAGATGCATTTTATAGACTGAATATGGGTGTTTGTGGCCTCCTGAACCCTCTGCCCATTGTGTTTTCGCCCTCCCGGGCCCCCAGAAACACTCTGCAATGCTCCGCATGGCCCACTTTCACCAAAAATGGACTGTGCAGAGCACTCGCAGAGTGCTTCTGGGGGCAGCTCAAGGAAAAAACACGTAGGCCAAAAACTATTTTTTTTATTGTTTTCCTCCTGTAAATTTAGTTGTGTCTTATAGTTCAGTGTGTTTCAAAGTCCGAAAAATACGGTAAATGCTGTTCTTCATAAATTTGCAAATCTTTGAATTTTCATCCATTTGCTGATGATAACCTCACCTTTTCACTCCCATTTTTCTATCAATAATAATAATAATAATAATTTAATTTTATATCCCGCTCTCTCTCCCCAAGGGGACTCGAGGCGGGGCACAGGCAATTAAAAATACAAATAAGACCACCAACAAATACAAAATACAAAATACACAATTAAAAGTGAATTAAATTGTTCCTGCGCTAAAACCCATAAACTAAACTAAAAATTACCCCTAAAACCCCTAACCTAAAAAGAGACTACCCAAGGCCGGCCAGGCGAAAAAAGTGTGTCTTTAATTTTAAGCGGAAGGAGCGGGGGTCCGTGGTTGTCCTGATATCGGGGGGAAGGTCGTTCCAGAGGGCTGGGCCCGCCACAGAGAAGGCCCTTCCCCTGGGCGTCGCCCGCTGACAAAGTCTAGTGGACGGCACCCGGAGAAGTCCCTCTCTGTGGGAGCGAATCGGCCGTGAGGATGTATGGGGCAGGATCCGATCCCGCAGGTAGCTAGGTCCCGAGCCATGGAGCGCTTTGAAGATGATAATTAACACCTTGAAGCGCACCCGAAAGACGACAGGTAGCCAGTGCAGCTCGCGCAAGAGCGGTGTTACGGGGACAAACCTAGAGGTGCCCATAATTGCTCGCGCGGCTGCGTTCTGGACCAACTGAAGCCTCCGGGTGCTGGGAGTATTGAATTCTACCTCTTTGGTGGCTCATTGGGGTGGGGGCACATCTGTAGGTTTTATTGAACACTTTCCCTTTGAATGCCTTTGCTTTATCCCTCTTGGTTACATCTTTGATGTTATTGTGCCCATGCCGATGCCATTAAAAGATGACACTCCAATATCTGATAGTCAAAGAGACTTGTCTGCATAATGGCATTCCTGGAGCTGAGAGAAGATGGAAACAATATAAATAAATAGCTTAACACTTGTTTTGGAAGCCGTGCCAACGGATTGCCATAAACGCTCTTCCCTGTTGTATGTAAATATTTATGAAAAACCCTAAACCATTCCAGTTTACTTCTGTTCCCTAGGCATTAGATTATTTCAGGTCACACCTCTCTTCAACTAACTGCCTTGAAGATGCTCATATAAATTAATGTTGTCTCCTTTCTTTTGAAAGCTCATAAAAACGCCAGCTAGGACAATTTTGAACAAGGTGATTATTTGAAGTATCTCCTTTCGGATCTGACTTATTAACGAGCAGGATGATTTTTGCATCTCATACATTCGGGCCCCTATAAATCTTTCCTCCTTCCATTCAGTTATGCTATTGATGCCACTTCTGCTAACTTGTCCCAACATCTTTCTTGATTTAAGAGGGATTTCCCCCCACCCTCCCTTTACCTTACTTCGAAGTGCACTAGAGCTTTCCTGGTTAGTTTCAGAGGCAAGGCAAAGAAATGGGGCTTGACCACCATATAGGGGTGGCATGGAGACTCAGTGGCTAAGATGCTGGGCTTGTTGACTGGAAAGCCAGCAGACAAGGTTTGAGACCTGAGTACCACATGATGGGGTGAATTCACATGTTCCCCCCTGTTCCTGCTAATCCAGCAGTTCAAAAGCATGCAAATGCGAGTAGATAAACAGGTACCACTTTGGTAAGATAGTAACAACGCTCTGTGACATCCTGCTGGCCACATGACCATGGAAATGTCTTCCAACAGTGCTGGCTCAATGGGGATAAAATGGGGATGAGGTCCATCCTTTATAATTGGCAACAATTAGTGGAGTAAAATCCACAGGGATTCCTTTATCTTTTTACCTTTAGCACCATACAGGCAAGTTGATACCACATTTAATAAATATTGGTGTGTTGAGTAATCTAATCCTTTCTTGATGACCTTGATTGAAGCCACAGGAATTATTTGGGTGCATCTCCTGGTCAAATATACATTGAAAATGGTAAGTGTTCTAATTCAGATGTGGTCCTAATTTTGCCCTTGCATTTCTATAGCACGCAACTCAAATGAATAGATAAATGTCTTGGACAGGTAACAGAAGTAAAGGTAGTCACATCAAATATTCCCCCCTCCCATCACCACCCTACTCTCACCCCCTCCAGCTTAATGTATCTAGTGGAAAAGGAACTTTTGCAAGCTGTCTGCATGATTAAGGCATGCACCTGAAAGCATAGGAGTGTTACTGTTTGCATGAAACTACTTTGAACACGAGTGGAGACTTGGGGTAAATAAGTTAGAGGGTGGATTATGTGAGCAAGGCAAGATCATGATCTTGATCTTCTTAGCAAACCAAATCAACCAGATCAAAGTAGTTTTCTTGGGCTTCTGAGATTTGAGCATGTGGAGGTAAGTAGAATGTGAAATAGCTTCTAGTGATTTGGTTCCAAGGGCTGTGTGCTAACATTCTGCATTGCACTTGAAAGAAATAACTGCAAATTTCTTAAGAATTGAAGGAATTGTGCAATATAATAATGATCTTTTCACAGGGCAATCTATAATAATGGGATTTCGGGCTGCACCTGCAAATTAGCAGCTTCTCTTCTGGAAGCTAATTTCTGAATGGTTGTAAACAGTTCAGCTTGTTGTGATGTGCACTTCATTGAAACAGCATCTCCCTAGTGTGGATGGAGTTTCATTGCGGGACATTAATGTGTACATGTGTAGGGATGGTATGGTATACTCTTTCAGCGTATCATGAACCTGGGCTCTTCAATGTTCAGAAAGTGAACAATTTGAGATATAGAAGTTATGAATCAAACAGATTTTGCCATAAAGACCCATGGCTGAATTTATTTATTTTATTTATTTATTTAGTTTGTCAAACATGTATGAGATAACAGGTGTAAGTATAAACATGGACATGATTACAAATAAATGGGGACAGTAGGACAGGGATGGTGGGCATGCTGGTACACTTATGCACACACCCTTTATGAACTTCTTAGGAATGGGGTGAGGTCCATGGTAGATAGGTTGAAGCTATAGGGTTTTGAGGAAGTACCAACAGAGAAAATAAGCTATGGGGTTTGAGGAAATAACAATGGAGTCAGGTAGAGTAGGCATTGACTGCTCTATGGTCGTATTTTCTGCAATTGGGTTTGAAGTGGTTTACCTTGAGTTTGTATCTATTGTTTGCCCATGTATTATTGTGGTTAAAGCTGAAGTAGTCGTTGACAGGTAGGACATTGTAGCAAACAATTTTGTATACTGTGCTTTGGTCAAACCATAGGCGGTGTAGTTCAAGGTTGTCCAAGGCCAAAATTTCAAGCTTGGTGGCATAACCAATTTCGTTGCAAACAAGTACAATGACAATAAAGATTATACTTATAAGGTACTCTACTGCAAGCAGAGGAGTGGAATACTCTTCTGGGGAAATACCTCTGGATTCACTCAATTGTATTAATGTCTGATATACAGTGTGGATTCCAGGCAGACAAGCTGTATTCGAGGATTGGTCTGGCAAAGGTTTTATATACCCTAGTTAGCAGTGCAGTGTTACCAGAGAAGAAGCTTAGCAAAATTAGGTCAACAACTCTTAATGCCTTTTTGGTAATGATGTTACAGTCAGCTTTGGGATTTAGATCGTTTGAGATGAGTATTCCTAGGTGGTTGACAGACTGAGGGTCATCTATGAGATCGTTTCCATTCAACTTGTATTTGGTGTTCTGATTTTTGTTGAATTGGTATCTAGGTAATACTGAATTTGTATCTAGATGGAGGATGGAAATGAAGGAATACAAGGTACAATTTTGAAGGCAATAACAAAAAAGTCAGGTGAAGAGACTGGACAGGATTGAAGAAAGTTCAGAGAAAAACAAAGTAGGAAAGTGAAATTACACTTGACAATAAATGACCCTTCATACTTTTCTACCGTGTTTGATGGTGATGCTTTCCTGTGAATTTATCCAGGGAAATTCACCCCGGGCCCAAATTGGAATAACTGCTGCATCTTTTCTGACTAACCAGTGTTATTAAAAGGCATATTCTTTGGTCATGGCTTTCCTCTTGCAATATCCAGGGGGTAGCAAAACCCTTGTAGCAGTTTTATTTAAGGCAGAGATTTCCCTTGAAGTCCCGCCGATGAAAAAGCCTTGTGGGATATAAAGGAAACATGAGAATCCAAGGAAGCTGCAGATTACTGGGGAATAAACTGTACCATCACGAAGGCTGTCATTCTTCCCCCAGGTTGCTAAATAAAATGCAAGAACATAACACCCCTGTTGCGCACCATTTCTGCTCCGTTCTCTTCTCCTCGGAAAGAACTTCTGAAGTAAAATGTCTTTCTCCAAACTGGAGGACACGTGGCAGAAAGAAAAATGACAAGAAAAGTGATGGGCTGCAGACCAATTGCAGGAGCACAAGAGATTGAATTAAGGCACAAGTCTAGATCCTAACCTGCCAGGCAGCTCTTCCTGCTTCTCCTTACAGGAGTTGTTGCAAGGGAAATGCCATAGAGATAGCAATAGTATTTAGGCATATATGTAGCTCCCCATAGTGCTTTACAGCAGGGATCACCAACCTTTTGAACCTCAAGGACCACTAAAGCCATAATTTTAAATCCCATGGACCACTAATATGATCTGCCTGATGACCGGCTGTGTGGGCGTGGCAAGGTAGTAATGTGAATGGGTGGGTGTGGCCAACTCGATGTCACTCACGTCGAGGGGCGCCTTGCCAGCCTCTACTCGCCCCTCCCCTCCCAGCCACTCCTTGCCTGCCCACCCAGGCTCCTTAGGGCCCCAATAGGAAGCAGTTGTTGGAGCTAAGCAACCACCACAAGAAAGAATTGGCACAAACAACTCAGTTCAAATTGGATCTGACTGAGGAGGAGGATCAGCAAAAGCATCTCACTGGGGACTATAAGCATAGGCTTTCCAAGCAGAGGGAAGACCTGGAGGAGTGCAAGGCCAGGTACCAGTGCCTGGAGGCTCAGTGGGCTGAGATGGTCAGTCAGTTCCAGCCATGATGCAGTCCCGCTGGAACGAGGCCCTCCGGCTATTTGCCTCCAGCGGCACTTCCCTCCAGCCTTCACCCAAAGCCCCACACCAGGAGGCTGAAGCAGACCCCAAGTTGGAAGTTCTGCCCCCTCCTCTGACCTGCACAAAAAGACCCATAAGATGGAAGGCTGAGACAACCTTGAGCCCCATCAGGATCGCATTTAACCACTGTGCTACCAGGGCTCAGAGATGAGGGATGTCCCAGTGATTTCAAGGGAGAAGATGCTCCCAGCTTAGGCAGAGAAAGGAATGACAATAAGGTGGACATTTGTAACAATTTAAAGCAAACGCCCACCTGTTGTTCTTATGCCTAAGCAAAATACCGTGTTTCCCTGAAAATTATTTTCTTTTGACCCCCAAAATAAACACTTGGCCTTATTTGTAGAGAGGTCTTATTATTTTTGAGTTGCAGGAGGCAGTGAGCGTGGTCACCTCATGGCTGCTGCTGTGTTGCAATATTTTCAGGGAGGGCTTATTTTAGCACATGTGCTCAAAAGTCCGATTGGGCTTATTATCCGGGGAGGTCTTATTTTGGGGGAATCGGGGTAATAGAGCTGTTGTTGTTGCTATCAGTAAATCTGCAGAATGAAATGTCTGCAGTGATAGGATCAGTGAAAGGAGTTTCCATTACAGTCAGCGAGGAAATAGATCCAATTTTGTAATAAAAAAGATGGCAATTTGGATACATTCATTTTACTTCACAATTGTTGTGATGAAGTTGCAACCACTTCCCTTACTAGTTCCTTAGATGCTTTGACTTACTGATCAAGCTAACAAAGCCTCTTCTGGTGGATGTCCTGCAGCAAACAGAGATGGACAACTATGGCCTCTTCTATGACTCTATGGACTTCAAATCCCAGAATTCCTGAGCTAACAACGGCTCTTTATGACCTGTGGCTGGCTCAGGAATTCTGGGAATCCCATCCCTGTGCTAGGATTTGTTGGTTTGACATTCTCCCTGGCAGCATTTCCACAAGTGCGCAAACTAATGTGGCATCTGCCAACCTGAGAAGCTGATAGGAATTTGAGCTCTCAGTTGATCTTTCCCAGATACTGCAACTCCAGAGGAAAAGCTATTATTTATTATCTCTAAATTTAAGGTTATTAATTGCATCAGTCAAAAAAAAAAAGAGAGAAAGAACCAAAACATCGTAAACAGCAATAATGAACACTGCCAAATGCTAATTCCCTCTGCTTGCCAATGGTGCCTGTGTTTGATTGATTTTTTTTATACCTCTTCCCAGAAGTATTAAATTAAAAATGATTCAGAACTGCAGGATCATTGATCAAACTTGGAGTTGATAGAAGGACACATACACACACACACACACACACACACACTCAACACTAAAGGCCCTTGCAATCCAGCTGTAATTGCCTAGCTCTTGGGATAGGCATGCAGGTCACCTTAAATTGATTTGTTTCCCTTTAGACCAGGGGTCCCCAACCTTTGCAACTTTAAGTCTGAAGGACTTCAGCTCCCAGACTTCTCCAGCCAGCTTTGCTGGCTGGAGAATTCTGGGAGCTGAAGTCCTTCAGACTTAAAGTTGCAAAAGTTGGGGACCCCTGTGTTAAGACATTTACATTTTGAACACAAGAGTGTGTAGGTTGATACTTAATTGGGCCATTGCTCCACTCATCGATTAGACACCTGTTTCTTGGTTGTGCTAGTGATTACGGAGTGTAATATTTCTTGCCTGATGTATATTTCAATTTTTGCACTGCTGTCGTTGTTTTCATTTTGTTTTAAATCTGTGTGCTGCCCAGAGTCACTTGAGATGGGTAGCTGTACAAATTGAATAAGTACTGTGAATGGGACACTTAGCCTCGGTTAACATAACCATGGTTTGTTTACTCACGAACCCAATGTGCTAGGTTCACCCACTGCACACGAAGCACAAAGGTTCAGTTCACACAGCATGAAGCAATATAATTTATTGGCTAGCCTATGGCTCAGTGCATCCTATGTAGCAGCCTGTGACTGCCAGGCACATCCCATCATTAAGAGCAAAAGGCAGCACAGAGGTAGAAAAACAAGGGAAGAGAAGATGCCGTCATAGTTACTAATGCCCTACGGGTGGCATGATTAAAAGAAAATGGTACTCCCACCCACCTACCCAATGACCTCATTGTAAGTCAGGGGTGTCAAACTCAAGACCAGGGACTGGATCTGGCCTGCGGGGGGGCTTAGATCTGACCCATGGGGCCGCCCTGGAAACAACGAAAGGGTGGGATTTGGAGCTTCTCTGAACCAGCCATAATATTAGCTATGGGTTCTCCCAAACCCAGGCAAACCTCTAGTAGCCTGCCCAATTAGCATGCTGTGTGAATCTATCCAACAGTGGTTTGTCTACTCAAGAAGCTACCAATAAGCCAACCTAAAATGTGTGATTCCTAACCTAATGTTAGATCTATTCTTTGGGACAGTCTAAAGCAGGGGTACCCAACCTTTGCAACTTTAAGTCTGAAGGACTTCAGCTCCCAGACTTCTCCAGCCAGCTTTGCTTTAAGTCTTTAAGCTTTGCTGGCTGGAGAATTCTGGGAGCTGAAGTCCTTCAGACTTAAAGTTGCAAAGGTTGGAGACCCCTGTCTTAACCAACAGGAAGCATACAAAGATCTTCCACAGGTGGAGCAGCAAATCTCATGAGATGATGCCAGGGGACCAAGACAGGGGATCTGGTTTTGCAGATCCTTTCTTCAAAAAATCTGGACAGGACTGGCAGATCTCCTCTCCTTGCCTTCATTTTTCCAGAGGGTGATTTATTCGGTTCCCTTCTCTGCCCAAACGGCTTTGCCGCATGAATTACGACCCAGGGTCATTGAGCACCACTGTTGCCTCCTTAGCAAATGCACTATTAAAAATTTTGGCTCCCCTGATACACGCCAGCTTCTCTATTTACAGCTGTTCCCCATGCAACCCCACCCCTATCCCCACCACACTTCCCCTGCTTCCTCCAACTGTGCTCTGTGGCCCCGTAATGACCAGAGAGATAAATAAAAGGCATAATTCTCCCCAGCTGTTGTTCTTTCTCCCAGCCACGGCCACTGCTGTTATTCTCGTTGTTGCCCTGTGTGGTCATATATATAATAACAAGGGAAACAAATCTTATTACTCAGGTAATTACAATGAATAAAAAGCTGAGAGGGGAGGTGAAGGAAGGGATTTTTTTTTTTAAATGTAATTTACTCTGGATCTACTCAGTGCTAGGTTTGCCCCACTGGGCACAGGGAGGGAAACACTAGCTAATTAGCACCCAGGTGTCACAGTCACAAAAACTCAGCTGCAACCTTGGGCTTTTGAAATTGACTAACTTGCTGCCTGGGGTATTTTTGAGACTGGTGATCCATCACTAGCTTCTGTTATTGCATTGTGCTCTGTTATGCTACGAGCTGCAACCCTTTGGAAGAGTTGCGTCAACCTGGTGCCCTCGGGTGCCTTGACTATCAATTCTCCAAATCCAGATGTAGGGTCTCCTGCTTGGGCAGGGGGTTGGACTAGCAAGGTCCATTCCAACTCTGTTAATCTGCTGTTTTATCTGTTAAAGCATGGTGAATTTGTAAGACTACCGGAGAGATGCTTGTAGATTACTGGGGAAGATGATGGTAGAACAGAGCAGCAATGCACAAACACATACAACAGACCCTTGGCCCTGTAGAATAAGGGCTTAGTAAGACCTCTACACTTCGACCACCCTCATTGCAGTGGGGGGAGTGGTCTCAATTAGGAAATCAATTTAAGAGGCCATTTCTTTTTCTTCAGATTGAATAAGAATTGAAAAAAAACATGAGAAAAATATTGACACAACACTTAAAAATATTGGCACATCACTTAAGAAAACAGCTAGCCAAAGAGCACCCACAGAGAACTCCCAGGTATAATTATATATATAAAAAAAGAATGGCTTTCCTCAACATGATGATATACAATAATAAATAACTCTGGGGTGCAGAAATCTCAGTTCTGTTTTATGTTTTGTCTGGTTCTTGGGATTTGAAGGATGGCAGTGTTAGAATAAGATATTTTGTCAGAAGAAGAAAAGGATTTGCTTTCAGGACAGATTCTACACAGATGCACAATTCTTGAAGCTCCAGTGCAAGAAGAGGTGTTCTGCTAGGTCTTTCTGACTTGAAGGACTCCGGTTGTCATTGGTGGTGAATTCACTCTTCTCTAACGGTTCTTGGAAGACATCAAGTTTCATAACGCTCTGCTAAATTTGCTCTGCTCTATATTGCTAGTTTTCCACCCCTGCAGAAGAGTTCTTCTGCATTATATTCAGGGTGCTTTAGAATGTCTTTTGAATTTCTCCAGCTGATTCTTGATGACCTAAAACAGGGTTCCAAACTCGATTTCATTGAGGGCCACATCAGGGTTGTGTTTGACCTTGGGGGACTGGGATGGGCATGGCCAGCTTGACGTCACTCGTGTCAGGGGTGCCTTTGGTGGCCCAAGTGCTCTGTCAGCAAAAATAGACTCCCGAGCAACCCCCTGCCAATGAAAATGAAGCTCAGGGGGGTTGCACACAGCTTTCCTGAGCTCCATTTTCCCTGGCAGAGGCACCATGGGCCAGTCCTTTGTTGTTTCCAGGGCAGCCCTGTGGACCAGAGCTAAACACCCCACTGGCTGGATCCTGCCCCCGGACCTTGAGTTTGACACCCGTCAAACTCAACAGAGTTGGAAGGAACCTTGGAAGTCATCTAGTCCAGCCACCTGCTGGAGCAGGAGAGTGTATGCCATTTAAGAAAAAGGGCTGTCCAGTCTCTTCTGAAGGCAAGTTGTTCCACTGGTTGATTGTTCTCACTGTTAGGGAATTTCCCCTTAGTTCTAGATTGCTTCTCTTCTTGATTAGTTTCCACCCATTGCTTCTTGTCCTGCCCCCAGGTGCCTTGGAGAATAGTTTGACTCCCTCTTCTTTGTGGCGGAGATATTGGAAGACTGCTATCATGTCTCCCCTAGTCCTTCTTTTCACTAAACTCGACATACCCAGATTTTCATTTGTTCTAATCTCCAGGCCCCTAATCATCTTTGTTGCTCTTCTTGTGCTCTTTCTAGAGTCTCAACCTCTTTTTTATATTGTGGTGACCAAAACAGGATGCAGTATTCTAAGTATGGCTATACTAAGGGTTTTTAAAGCAGTACTAATACTCGATGTGAGCTTGATTCTATCCCTCTATTAATGCAGTCTTGAAGTGCATTGGCTTTTTGATTTTAGTAATTTTGATTTTTAGTAATTTAGTAATACTTTCTGCTGTTGAGGGTATTTTCTGTGTCACATTTTTTTAAAATCATTCTTAACTGTCCATCCTTTCCTGTCTCAAACAGCCCAGTGGGATATATTCTTTACAATATCTTCTCTTAGGATTTATTTGAGTTTTGGAAGCCAGCCATTGAAATGATGCTCTTACAGTGAGAAGCAGGACACCAAGCTCCACATATTTTTCAATTTTTTTAAAAAAAAATCAGAATTCACTTTTTCCTTGAAAAAAAAAAGATGAAAACATGTTTGTCATCAAAAAAGAATGAGAAGTGTTTGGGAAAAAACTTTTGGAGAAGCAGTATAGTATATGCACCCGCTTTCCCATCCTTGACAAACAACATCTTCAGAGTTTAAAGGAAACCTGATAAAAATAAATGAACGTAAGAATGAATTCCTTATCATCCCTTCCTTCTCATCCAGTCCTGTGTGTTTATTCCTATTGAATCAATGAAAGAGAAAGGGTGAAGCGCTTTTGTTCATTTTCTTTTATTTTCCTTAAAAAAGGGCTGCCCACACCTTCCGAGCTGCGGATCCTAGGAAAGGTGATAAGACCAGCTGAACTAGCTAGTGAGGTTATCACAGGCAAACATTTTTTTGTGTGTGTGAAAAAAAAGTGCCATCCTTTGGTCATAAAAGCAAATTTTGGACGGCTGGGATAACAAAGGCATTTTTGAATTTGGAAAAGTGGGGGATGAAATGAGTCTCTTTATTGCTTATTTTTAGAAGTGATTGTAGACCTAAGAATAAATAGACTCATAGAGCTGGATGTGAACCTGGTGCAGAGGTGCTATTCAGCAGGTTCTGACCAGTTCTGGACAACCAGTAGCAGAAATTTTGAGTAGTTTGGAGAACCAGTAAATGCCACCTCTAGCTGGCCCCGCCCCACCTATTCTCTGCCTCCCGAGCCCCAGCTGAAATGGGGATTTTGCAGTATCCTTCCCCTGCCATGCCCACCAAGCTATGCCCACCAAGCCACACCCACAGAACTGGTAGTAAAAAGTTTTGAATCCCACCACTGTCCTGGAGGATTTCTAGTCCTACTAGAATGGCTTCAACTCGTAGTAATTGTAGTAGGATTACTTCTGGAAAGTGAATATACTGTAGGTACTCCTCGATTTACAACAGTTCATTTAGTGACCGTTCGACGTTACAACAGCATTGAAAAAATTCACTTACGATTGTTTTCAACACTTGTGACCATTGCAGCATCCCCATGATCATGTGATCAAAAGTTGACTCTCGTCAAACTGACTAATATTTATGACGGTTGCAGTCTCAGGGTCATGGGATTGATTTTTTTTGTATTGAAATTGTTTGGGGGGTGAGGGAGGTACAACCTCTGCACAGAAGGACACTCTACCATTCGAGTGCATGTGTGATGAGCCGCAGTGGTGCAGTGGTTAGAGTGCAGTACTGCAGGCTACTTGTGCTGATTACTGGCTACCAGCAGTTTTGCAGATCGAATCTCCCCAGGATCAAGGTTGACTCAGCCTTCCATCCTTCTGAGGTGGGTAAAATGAGGAGCCAGACTGTTGGGGGCAAGAGGCTGGCTCTGTAAACCGCTTAGAGAGGAATGTAAAGCACTGTGAAGCGGTATATAAGTCTAAATGCTGTTGCTGTTGCTATTGCTATCACAGATACATGTTTTTATAAAACAAATCCATTAGGCCAAGGTGGGAAAAAGAAACAGCAGCAGCATATTAAATACGGAAGAGATAATAGTTGCTGTCCAGATCCTTTACACACAGAGAACGTCTGCAGAGGGCTCTAGATTACTAAACTTTGATACAGATATAGGTAAACCAATTTGTTGGCTTGATAAATCTGGAAACAAGGTTTGCTATAAATGATACTCTCCAAGCAGTTACGCTCCTTCCCTATGGGAGGAGTCAAGCATCACGCATTATAAATCAGTAAACTAAGATTTGGGCTGGGTAAAGCCCATTTTACTAGCAAGCAAGTGGCTGGATTTATTTGGTTGTTAATCTCCTTGTCTTTTGGGAGCAATTCATTTGACTTCCCCAAAAAGTGTAAGCTGTGGCCTCTTTCAGTAGTGAAAAAAAACCAAAACAAAATATAGAGACGCTTGTCTACCTGCAATATATAAAATGTGGAGGGGTCTACAGCACAGTTCTTATTTCTTAATGTACAGTTTATGAGTTTCTCCCTATAAATTTTCATGATGAATAAACAGTTGTTGGGTACGACACAGAAGCTCTAGCACTGCTGTGTTGGATAACATAGGCTGCCTCGGCCTCCATTAGAATTCTTTAGCAGAGTTAATATTTCTGTTCTGACCAAGGCTTCACAAAATCACGAAGCAAACTCCTTGTCCCAACCAAACTCCTTTTTATGAAGCTCATGTGAATTCCTCTCATTCACATCCGGCAAAGTCCCGGCAAACAAGTCTTTCAAGGGTGAATTTACAACCACAGACCTCATCAGGCTTGGAGAGCTGCCAGGCCGATATCTTCCAAACGCATTGCTGTACAAAAAAATACTTGGCAAGGAGTCTCTGAGAGTCATGGACAAATCTTCACACTAATTAAGTGAACTAATTGTCTCCTGCAAACTCCACTCCGCTTTTGCTCCTATTTATTCCCTATGGGAGGAGTCATTCAGCATCCCCTTGTGCCTTTACACCTGAGTCAGACCTTGTTCCTTAACTGTTCCCTTTTCCTAGCGGCTCTGTGCATGCACACATCAGAAACAGGTTCCAGATGTTCTTCTGCCCCACTGATCTCCAACTTCGAAGGCAACTGATAACTGTCAGGTGGCCCTGGCCCCATCTCTGCCTCCAATGCAGAGCACTCATCAGAGCCTTCCTCAGACTCCAGGACTGACCCATGTTCCTCTCCAACCTCTTCACTGTCTGAGTCAGCCACTAGCTCCTCTGGCTGCTGGAGGACCACAACAATTTTTCATAAACTCTTGTAATGAGAAATGTTAACTCTCCCTAAAAAATTCTGATGGAGACCAAGATCCAGATAGCTAATATCATCCAGTACCTGAATATTAATAGCACTTAGTCTTATATACCGCTTCACAGTGCTTTACGGCCCTCTCTAAGTGGTGGATCCAACCGCTTAGATCCAACAATCTGCATCCTCATTTTACCAACTTCAGAAGGACGGAAGACTGCGTCAACCTTGAGTCGGTCAGGATCGAACTGCTGGCAATAAGCAGAGTCAGCCTGCAATACTGCTTCTGAACCACAGTGCCATCATGGCTCTTTTCAATGCAAGGATGTGTGTCAAGCATGACCATTGTTTATTAATGATGGGTTATTTATAGGCTATTCTCACCGTCTTTCCCCTCTCCTTTTCCCACTAACCCTTTCTCTGTTCTTCTCAGCCCTACCCTCCCCCCATATTTTTTCTCCTCCATTTTAAGACTCCATATATCTTTTGCTTCGAGGAAAGCCACATTAGTCAGTGTAGCCCAAAATCAAGTGTTTGCTATCACCTTCTCAGACTAACCAATTTTACTAAAAGGCATAAGATTTTGTGAGCTACAGCTTACTTCATTAGACACAGGTTGCCTAAACTGAGCTCACAAAAGCTTGTGCCTTTCAGGTTAAAATGTTATTTTCCCCGTCCTCTTGCAAGAGTCTCATCTTTTACTACCTCTCTGGAAAGTGTGATGTTGGAAGTAAGACATTTTGGAGAGAAAGCTAATTTGTTTTTAATTTTTAAATCAAAGATTCTAATTTGATTTAATTGGAACTTCTTTTAGTATTCATCTCTAGGAAAGCTAGCACCTGCAGAGGGCATCCTGTGCAAAGAAAAATAGCTTGCAAGAAATAAGAAAAAAAAATCGTAGTTTTCCCCCCGTCTTAATGTGAGGCTTGCTAGCTTTTCCAAAGAGCTGCAGAGTTTTGCTCATAACACTCTGACCGAAAAGGACTTCATTTTCTGTTTCTTTATATTAATAAAAGAATTAAAGGCGGGTTGTATTAAAATGGCATTGGCTAAATTTTCTCTACATGGGGCTCCCCTTGAGGTGCACTCGAAGGCTACATTTAGTACAGAATGCGGCCGCGCGGGTAATTATGGGTGCCTCAAGGCAAGCCCACATAACACCTCTCCTGCACGAGCTGCACTGGCTGCCTGTGGCCTTTCGAGGTGTTGATGACCATCTTTAAATCGCTCCATGACTCGGGGCCTAGCTATATACAAGACCGCCTCCTGCCCCATACATCCCTTAGTCCGATCCGCTCCCACAGAGAGGGCCTTCTCCGGGTGCCGTCGGCTGGGCAATGCCGGTTGGCGACACCCAGGTGAAGGGCCTTCTCTGTGGCGGGCCCGGCCCTCTGGAACGACCTACCCCCCGACCTTCGCACTACCTCGGACCTCCGCCTCTTCCGCCAACGTCTTAAGACGCATTTATTCCAACAAGCCGGCCTGGGATAGCCCCCCGTTTCTGACTTTTTATACTTAAATTATAATTTGGTAGGGTTTTTAAATGGGTTTTAGCACGAGTTGAATAATTTAATATATTTTAATGATGTATATTGTATTTATTGTGGTTTTAAATCATACCTGTGCGCCGCCCTGGGTCCTAACAAGGAGAAGGGCGGGGTATAAATTCGAATAAAGTAAAGTAAAGTAAGCCTAAATTGCCCACGAACCCTTTTGCATCTGCACCACCACTTTATGGAAGAGAAACAATGCTTATTTAGATAGCCTCCAGCTGCACAAACAATAAAATAGCAAAGCATGTGGTCTGTTCTAAGCCAAAGCAGCTTAAATGGAGAGATGATCCCCAACTGGTTGATGGTTTTGTTCTCCTCTTGGTTTCTCAATACAAATCTTTCAGAATCTTCTTCATTTAGGAACATTCAGAAGATCTGCGGGGACATGATAACTGTCTTCCAGTACTTGAGGGACTGTCACACAGAGAGGGGTTGACTTCCTTTCCACAGTACTGGAAAGCAGGACAAGAAGCAATGAGAGGAAGTTTGTTAAAGAGAGATTCAACCTAGAACGCAGAAGAGATTTCCCAACAGTGAGAACAATTAATCTGTTGGAAGAAATGTCCATCTGGGTTCAGGTCCAAGTGGGGAGAAAGACACTGGAAACATGGAAGCTGCTTGGAAAGATGGTTTTAATGGTGGGCAGGGCCACGTGGTTTGAGGTCCTGGCAAAAAGGGAAGAGATGCTGGGATCGCCTGGGTTTTATACTCTCTCTGGGCTTTTGAATTTGAGCTTGTGTTCTGATTGGTTGTCAGACTCCCATGGGCCCATGCAAGGGTAACACAATAGGTTGTCTGGGTCCCAGGCTTGGTTGAGCTCTCTCTCTCTGCCTCTCTCTCTCTCTCTGCCTCTCTCTCTCTCTCTGCCTCTCTCTCTCTCTCTGCCTCTCTCTCTCTCTCTCTCTGCCTCTCTCTCTCTCTCTCTCTGCCTCTCTCTCTCTCTCTCTCTCTCTCTGCCTCTCTCTCTCTCTCTGCCTCTCTCTCTCTCTCTCTCTCTGTCTCTGTCTCTCTCTCTGCCTCTCTCTCTCTCTCTCTCTCTCTCTGCCTCTCTCTCTCTCTCTGCCTCTCTCTCTCTCTCTCTCTCTCTGCCTCTCTCTCTCTCTGCCTCTCTCTCTCTCTCTGCCTCTCTCTCTCTCTGCCTCTCTCTCTCTCTCTCTCTGCCTCTCTCTCTCTCTCTCTCTCTCTCTGCCTCTCTCTCTCTCTCTGCCTCTCTCTCTCTCTCTCTCTCTGTCTCTGTCTCTCTCTCTGCCTCTCTCTCTCTCTCTCTCTCTCTCTGCCTCTCTCTCTCTCTCTGCCTCTCTCTCTCTCTCTCTCTCTCTGCCTCTCTCTCTCTCTGCCTCTCTCTCTCTCTCTGCCTCTCTCTCTCTCTGCCTCTCTCTCTCTCTCTCTCTGCCTCTCTCTCTCTCTCTCTCTGCCTCTCTCTCTCTCTCTGCCTCTCTCTCTCTCTCTCTGCCTCTGTCTCTCTCTCTCTCTCTCTCTCTCTCTCTCTCTCTCTCTCTCTCACTCTCTCTCTGCCTATCTCTCTCTCTCTGCCTCTCTCTCTCTCTCTCTCTCTCTGCCTCTCTCTCTCTCTCTCTCTCTCTCTCTGCCTCTCTCTCTCTCTCTGCCTCTCTCTCTCTCTCTCTCTCTCTGCCTCTGTCTCTCTCTCTCTCTCTCTCTCTCTCTCTCTCTCTCTCTCTCTCTCTCTCTCTCTCTCTGTCTCTGTCTCTCTCTGTGTGTGTCTCTGTCTCTTTCTCTATCTCTCTTATAAAAAAAATCTTCTCAATATTTGGGTTGTGTTGTGGCTTTTGTGTGCTCTTTTGCTCTTGCTGTTACCACTTACCCAGTGGAAGAATATATTTAATGGAGATACAGTTGACCTTCTCGAAATCTGCCTGGAGCTCCTCTGATTTAAGGCAGGATATAAATGATTTAAAGTAAATGAATAATTTCTCACTTGTGAGAAGGACTGAGATGACAAAGGCCTCACATGGCAAGTCACTTAGCACCTATTTCCATTATTCTCCCTCTTTTCTTTTTTGGGGGGGGTCTTTGGAAAATCATCCACATTTTTTTTTGTAAATCACCTTTAGCAAGGGCACACAGTCTGATTGCCTGCCCCTCCCCATCCGACTCTACTGCAGATGTTTTAGATTTCAACTTTTGCCACCCCAATCATGAGGGCTGAAGGCAAAGAATTATGGGTGTTGTAGTTGAACATGGGGGGGGGGCTGAAGGCATCTCCACAGTGAGTCCAGAGGGTCAACATATGGGCTGTTTTTAGGGGCTGAGCTTTGAGACAGGTGTAAGAGGCAAGATAAGGGCTTTAAGCCCCTTAGAATCTTAGAACATCTGTTTTCATCCTTTTGAAGTATGGAAAGTCAACTACAAGATAGTTTTTAGATATATTTAAATAGGAACGATAGTTATTTTCTGATCTGCTGATTGTGCAAATGAGAGTAAACTCACTATGGTGGATATGAGATCAGAGATACTCTTTGGGTTGTTTGTAAGGATAGATTCTCTCTCTCTCTCTCTCATTCTCTCTCTCTTTCTCTCATTCTTTCTCTCTCTCTCTTTCTCTCTGTCTCTCATTCTTTCTCTCTCTTTCTCTCTCTCTGTCTCTCTCTCTCATTCTCTCTCTTTCTCTCTTTTTCTCATTCCCTCTCTCGTTCTCTCTTGCTTTCTCTCTCTCTCTCTCTCTCACACACACACACCATTTAAATAAAGGCACAGCCAGACTTGCTATTGCTGAGTAAACCTTGCCTTGTAGCCATTCCTACTTTCCAAGAGGATTACTGGCTGCTTAAGCTACTCATTTGCACATATTCACATGGCAAATTAACCCACAGCACCTACTTAATAGCCATATTTCTGGCTCTGTATGACAAGATAAGTAAATTTGTCACATTGTTGACCCACAAAACCTGTATATTGTACCTTCTGAAGTTTCTTCATATATCCCCAATATATCCCAAGTGCCTTTGTCTAAACATAACAGCAAACTTCATTGAGAAACCAGAAGCTTTGGTGTTAGATCCAAGTTCAATCCCTTGTCCTTCCTTCCTACATTTATTCCCCCTGCTCAAGCAGGAGAAACTGTACCATTTCAGATAAGAACAGACTAGACAGTCACTTATCTGAAATGGTATAGGTTCTCCTGCTTGAGCAGGAGGCTGGACTAGAAGACCTCCAAGGTCCCTTCCAGATTCTGTTCTGTTCTTTATTCGTCTATTCTATTCTATTCTATTTTATTCTTTATTATTCTGTTCTATTCTTTATTGTGCTGTGCTGTGCTTCTGTCTTGTAGTTCATTCCATTCACTTCCTATCCTCACTTGACATCTTTGTCTAGAGCAGGCAGACCTTCAGTGCATTCCTGGTGTGTGTATGTATCTGTGACAAATAACCACCCAAGAGAAGCCAAGCAAAGGTACTTGATAGATCTGGGAGGGAGATGAGCCTAAGGAACTGCTGTGCCGTAGTCAAATGTTTCTCTTTGATGCACTGAGGTGGTGCAGGAAATGACATTGACGTTGACATATGGACAGGGCCCTATTCACAGGATGGGAAGCCATTGTGTGATAAATGACACAATAAGTCAAGAGACTCCTGCAATCCATCATGCCAATGTCCTCTTTTCTGTCATGATAAGCACCGAGTGGGAAAGAATCTGAAGAATGGGTCACCTGCCTAGACCATGTGGGAAGCATGTAAGGTTTGACACCTACGTTGGAGGTAGCCAAGGATGCTGCAGACTTTATTTATTTGACTCGTGGGCCCTTTTTCTGTGCTCAGAATCATACAGTGTTGACAGCCTGATGCGTTCTCTATGCTGCGTGAAGCAACACACGCAATTTTCTAGGTTGGCTTGAATTTTGTAACCATGTGGTTGGCCATGTCCATTGAGTATCCTCTTGTGTTACGCTTTAATGTAAGATTTTTATCTATATTTGCATTTAGGCCTTGATAGGAAATAGCAAGAAATATAACGTGACACTGTACAGTATATAGAGAAACAAATGAGGTGTGCTACTTTATCCTTACAATATTACAATACTTTACAATACTTTATCCTTACAATAGCTCTGTGGATAAAGTAAGGTTTTACCCTGAAGCAGAAAAAAACCCCAAAGGTACAAGTACAGATTAGGTAAAACTTGGCTCAAAAATAGTAAATGTGAGAGGAACGTTGAAGTCCTAGTGGACAATCACTGAAACACGAGTCAGCAGTGTGCGGCGACAGCCAAAAAAGCTAATACAATCCTTGGTTGTATAAACAGAGGCCTAGAAGCATACTAGTACTGTGTTATAAATCCTTGGTAAGAAGAAAAACTAAGATGATTAAGGGCCTGGAGACAAAAACATATGAAAAACGGCTGCAGGAATTGGGTATGGCCACTCTAGAGAAAAGAAGGAGTAGGGGTGACATGATAGCAGTATTCTAGTGTTTGAGGGGTTGCCACAAAGAAGAGGGGGGCAACTTATTTTCCAAAGCACCAAAAGACAATAAACAATGGATAAAAACTAATGAAGCAACTAGGACTTGAAACTTCCTAACAGTGAGGACAATTAACCAGTGGAACAGCTTACCTTCAGAAACTGTGGGTGCATCATTGGGGGTTTTTTAAGAAGAGACTGGACAATCACCTATCTGAAATGGTATAGGGTCTCCTGCTTGAGCAGGGGGTTGGACTAGAAGACCTCCAAAGTCCCTTCCAGCTCTATTCTGATTGATTGATTGATTGAGACTGATAGAAAAGGGGAGAATGGGACACTTGCTTAATCAGCTTAGAAAATGAAGTACAAAAGAATATAACTCAAGGCCAGAGTGTTCATGCTGGAGGTCTTGAAGCATCATAGGTAGGAATGGGACAGCATTTTCTTTGAGATTCTAAACTACACTGATGTTCACAAGTGAGTCAATAGAAGACCACTGACTCCTTGTTAATTGATTCTAGTTACAAGATCAATCCCGAGATTGCTCATGTATAAGAGATGGCTTCAATATGTATACCTAACCTCCCTCTGAAATAGCCAGTGATATTTCCTTCCTTCTGTTTTCCATGTAGCTCCTTTTACTGTTATTTCCTTCTTCAAAAACTGCCCCCTGCATCATTTCCCACCACTCTCCTTATTCATCCAGTCTGCTTTCTCCACAAGCAGAGCGCGTAGTAGGCGTGGGTAAAATTGGCTGCTTTGATTAGAAACGGGTGAACTGGAAGGAAGATAATAGTCTAGTCTTCCCACAACTGATCTCTCAACAAGGGGTCAGTGATGGGGGTCAACAGCTGTAATCAGAGTCCCAATGCATGAAGGAAGAGAGGAGGGAGAATCTGTATCATCTAATAAAGTGCAATGGAGCAAACAGGGGAAAAAGAGATATCGGACATTCTCTGAATCTGAGACATTTTTGTTTTCAAGGGGTAGCATGGTAAGGATAAGGTTGATGGATCCAGAGATGCAGAATCACTGCTGATTTGGGACATAATTGCACCCATCTCATCATAGAATAGAATAGAATAGAATATAGTTCTTTATTGGGCAAGTGTGATTGGACACACAAGGAATTTGTCTTTGGTGCAGATGCTCTCAGTGTACATAAAGAAAAATAAAATTCATTCATCATGAATTGTAAGATACAACACTCAGTGATAGTTATAGGTTATTAAAAAGCAATTAAATTTTAGTAGGAAACAAATAAAACAATAGACATTGTAAAGATGCAAGCTCTGTCTAGTCTGGAATCTAGTTTATAATATGGCTTCAATTCTCTCCTAATATTTTTTTTTTAAGGAAGCAAGCTAACCCCTCATTTTTCTGTCCCAAGTATTCTTTTTGGGATTCAATTCTACGAGTAGACAGTGTAGGTCATTGCCTTCCAACCGGTTCAGAATTTTTGCAATATATATATATATATATATATAGAGAGAGACAATGTCCTGGTCATTATTTGGACCTGGCTGTTATTATACTGAATAATAGGATGCTAAATGTCTCATTAACACCATTTATAGCATATTTTATGTTCAGATTCCACTCAAACTAAAAACCCATTAATAAGTTTTACATCTTCCAAGGCATAGCTTTCATTTCCATGGCACGTTCTCTCCATCACCAAGAAATAATGAACAGAATTTTGCAAATTCCTTTTTTTTTTTAAAGCTAATAATTCTTTAATTATGATATTAGCAGCACATCATACCAAAGAGACAAGAGGAGGATTTAGGACAGCAGAATAATTGATCCTTCAGAATGGAGCATAGGACAGATTTCATTCCCCCCCCACCCCTCCTTCAAATCTCACTTGATAAAGCGAAGAAGGAAAAGACTGATTGGGCAAGTCTTTGTAGCTGGGATCATGCAGTGAATATTTCATTTGCTTGTGAAAAACTCGGAGAGAAAACGTTTCCCAATTCCATCACACTGTATTGCTATCTTTTGCATTGTAAACATGTCTTCATTTATGACTGTGTCTTCTGCCACAGCGATTCAAGGAAAACACACACACACACACCATTTTTAAAGAATATGGTTAGTAGTCACATCTGATTGATAATTCAAAGGTAGTTTATTATTATTATTTTTATACATTTATATGTCACTTACTTCTAAATGTCTCTGGGCAGCAGAGACATTATATATTTCTATATAAACATTTATGTTTATGTCAGAGCGCCTGGTATGCCCAAATATGGGAGGAAGGGAGTTTACTGTTACCCATTTTGCCTTTCAGCTCCAACCTAGGAGCCTTCCAGGCAGGGAACCATTTTGTGTGCGTTTGTACTGATAGATAGATAAATGGGTAGCACTAAGCTCCCTTCCTCCCATATTTGGGCATACCATGTGCTCTGACATAAACATTGACTTATTTCCCTGGCTCAGCTGATAAGGGAGTAGAACTCATGGCCTAATGTTAAGGCAACTGCCTGACATGTAAACAGCCTGAGTTTGAATCCCAGTAAGGGTATGGCTATCTGATGAGAGCTAAATAGCTCGAAATAGATCTATCATAGTCTCCCTTTATTTATTTATCTATCAGTACAAATGCACATAAACATTTATGTAACACAAACCAGAATAAACATGCTGAAGCTTTCAAATCCTTTCTTCTAAACTGTATTAAGCAAGCTGTGTGTCAGAGTTCTGACTGATGCCCTAATAAAAACAGGAGCCTCAAGCCAAGTTTCGAGAAAAATCCAGTTGTTTATTAGGAGCGCCATGTCAGCTCTAACTTCACCTGGTTCGCACGTTGCCCCTGACCCTGTTTCTCCCTCCCCCCCAAGGTGTGTCATCAGTCACATTCCCCAATGAAGCACTTTCATGAGTTGTAGAAGTCACTTCCTCTGGCTGTTACTGGTTTCTGTGGAGATGGCTTTGGCTTCAGCCAGCTAGGATGTGTTTTGTTTTGATTGAGGTATGAAGTCCTCGATGCAGCTGTGAGATGCAGTTCCCCACCCCCTTGCCTATGGCAACTCAGGAGCAGGTCAGGAAAGCTTCACAAGTGGACACTGTGATCAAGTCCAGATACAAGGGGTTCCACTGCAAAGGTATTATCACAGGGGGAAACAAACCATCGTTGTTGTAACTACATTGCACCTGTGGTGGGACCTGCAGAAGGTGTCCTGTTGAAGACTATGGGAGAATCTGTGAGGAATTAGATGGTCCTGTAGACGATTTGAAGCAAAGACATCAAAAGAAGCGAGGAAGTATCAAAATCGGAATTTTTGAAATGGAGGGTCTTAATATTAAAGATTTGGAATTTCAGAACCCTGGAGAGCAGAAATAGAGATTACTAGCTAGGATATCATCACACTGGCAGATATTTGTTAGAGCAAAATGCTGGTGAGGTCTTGGGGAAAGATACGGCGTCTGTTTGCCTGCCTGCCTGCCTGCCTGCCTGCCTGCCCGTCCCTCCCTCCCTCCCTCCCTCCCTCCCTCCCTCCCTCCCTCCCTCCCTTTCTCTTTGCCCCCTCTCTCTTTCTCTCCCCCACCTTCCCTCCCTCTCTCTTCCCCTCTCCCTCCCTCTCTCCCATTGCTAGATATAAACTCTGGTCCTTATATAGTTTTTAAGACATTACTAAAATGATACATTCCTGTGTAGCTAGAAGGAAGAGAAACCACAGGGAAATCTCATCAGAGTCCTCAAAGTCAAGGCTAATGTTTCATCCTCAGGCCAGGAAAGTAAAGGCCAAACCTGAGTATTCTTCAGGGTATGATGAATGAATAGCTAAGGCCTAGAGATGAGACTCATTTTCTGCAGCAATTATATCTGCCTGCCCAACACCCTTGGTGCAAACATGTATCACAAGATAGTTGAGGACTGATTTATTCATGAAGAAAGAGGGGGATGCATTCACAACCTTTAAGGGAGAATTTTTTTTAACACTACATTTCTCTTTAGGGTGTGGTCTGGAATTAGTAAATAATTGGAATCTTTCTGGTAAATAATTGGAATCTTTCTGTAGCAAAGGGTGTATGCATGCAGGTGTATATGTAGAAATGTATCCTAACACATTCGGGGACGCGGTGGCTCAGTGCCTAAGACACTGAGCTTGTCGATCAGAAAGGTCGGCAGTTTGGTAGTTTGAATCCCTAGCGGCATGTAACAGAGTGAGCTCCCGTGACTTGCCCCAGCTTCTGCCAACCTAGCAGTTCAAAAGCATGTGGAAAATGCAAGTAGAAAACTAGGGGTCATCTTGGTGGGAAAGTACCAGCGTTCCATGTGCCTTTGGCATTGAGTCATACCGACCACATGACCACAGAGACATCTTTGGACAGTGCTGGCTCTTCAGTTTTGAAACAGAGATGAGCACTGCCCCCTAGAGTTGGGAATAACTAGCACCTATGTGTGAGGGGAACCTTTACCTTTAATACATTCAATTTATTTTCAAAAAGGCTTTTCAAGGCAATGTGAACGCTCAAGTTCAGATTCTCAGGAGCAAGCAGTGGAGAATAGCTGCTGAATGAACACATACCAAAGTGTCATGGACACGGTTTGATGCTTAAAATGCACACCTGATTTTTTCAATGGTGGCTTTCTTAATACCAGATGATGCTAGTGCGTCCGTGCAGAGGATATTGCTTGGAATTATCTTTTCTCCTAATGTCCAGTGGAAATGAGGAGCAATTCTAAAATGATAGGAGCAGAGTTTTCCCACATAAAAAGTCTACTTCTCCTCACTGTTGTGCATTGAGTTCACTTGCAGTTCCCCCCGCCCCCCGATGCAAATTAGAGACAGTGATAATTCAGGGAGATTTTTTTTTTAAGTCATAAAGTTTCAGGAGCAATAGAAATCTCTCCTCCCTGATTTTCTATGATTACACTCCTTTTTTTTTAAACCATTCAGAAATTGCCTCGACGTTCTAGCAAAACTCTCCAGCTTCAGGCTGCAGACATCCCGTCTTTGCTTTGCTGTCCACAAAACGATTCCAAATTTTCAGGCCGATAACACAGCTGACCCTTGAAGTGTGCATTTACCAGGCTCTAAATCTTTTGCAACAAGAAATCACATTTGGAACCGTGGTATTGGCCAATCACGAGCTGCCTGCCAGGACCACATCTGGCATAAATAGCTGCTTAGCGAAGAGATGTTCTTTGCATCCCCTCCAGCAAGGGGAGAAGTGAGAATCGACAGCCCGTTATTGCTCAGAAGTATTGGCAAGATGTGAGCAAGCTGCTCACATGCATATCAATCAATGATGAGTGCCAGAACCCTGGGAAACCCGTCTCTGCCAAGCTAAGCGGGCAGGGCAGCAGGAAACTTGTCAGAGTCCAATTAAATCGCACAATTTGAAGGCTCTAGAAGGTTGTTCCTCTGGATACATTGCATCAAAAGATTGTGCTGCCAGACCAGATTTTGAGTTGATGCAAAAAAGATGGAATAAAGATGCTCAGGTGTCAAGGAATCATTGAAAGGCATGTCAAAGGAAAGGAATAAATGTTACAACAAAAGGGTAGGTGCTATGGGGCCTATAAGCTGACACAATCGGCTTGGAGAAAGCCAAGTTCCCTCTCCTCTTTAAGATCCCAATTTATTGTAGCTAAAAAAAGATGTGGAGCATCTCCAGGCAGTATCGCTTATGAGAGCATCCTTAATTCATAAACGTCTAATGTACAAACCTGGTCCCTCTGAAATTTAGACTTCATTATAACCTTCGAGTAAAGTTGCTGTGGAATTTTGCCTTAGGTGAAGCTTGAGGAGAATTGGGAGTTACCCGATTGAGCAAAACAGCCGTTACAAGAATGTTGACCTATCAAAGGAAATACGTCCTGGATCATCATCCATAGCTTAATAATAATAATAATAATAATTTTATTTATAGACCGCCTCCTCTCCCCAAAGGGACTCGGAGCGGTGCACAGGGAAGTTAAAAAAGCAAATATAAAATACATAAATAGCTAAAATAAGAATTAAACAAATTGTCCCTGCGCTAAAACCCACTATACTAAAACTAAGCTTGTCATTCAACACTTGAGGCTGTCTTTTTCATGGGTGAAATGATGGAAAGGAAGCAATATTTAAGCATAATGGTCCTTTTCACCCTCCTCGTCATATCTAGTTTAATTATCCCAATCTACAACAATCCAGAGCACCAGAGGGCAGGAGAAGAAACAATGGATGGAAACTGATCAAGGAGAGAAGCAACCTGGAATTAAGGGGAAACTCCTAACAGTGAGGACAATTAACCAGTGGAACATCTTGCCTCCAGAAGTTGTGGGTGCTTCATCACTGGAGGTTTTTTTAAGAAAAGACTGGACACGGTAGGCTCTCCTGCTTGAGCAGCGGGTTGGATTAGAAGACCTCCAAGGTCCCTTCCAGCTCTATTCTGATTGATTGAACCCTACTTGTGCGTTATTGGAAAAAAAGGTTCATCTAAGATAGAAATATGCAAAAAGAAAATAATAAGGAAAGAAAAGGTGAGTGGGTAAAGTTCAAGCAAACCAAGGGATGTGCTTTAACCACAGGTTGTGACATCTGTAATGGAACACTGATGCCATACATCTGCAGCTGCCCCGATGTGTTTTAGAAAACAGTCACTTTTCCTCAAAAGAAAATAACAATCACCATTTTTCAGTTGTGAACTCCACTGCTCTAATCACTTCATCTTACTGAAAAAAGCAACAACATCTAGCAGGTCAGAAAACAGATTCTACATGTTCCTTTTCCATATTTGGACCAAAAGCTATCACTTTCCACAACATTGGTCAGTCAGTCAGCAAGTTCCTCTCCTCAGCAATTGGCTCAAGGCTCTTTGTCCTATTTCTCCATCTCCCGAGTAGTCGTTTTTCTGTTGTTTTTTTAGATAGGATCAAAACAACCATACAACATTGCTTGCAAATTCTTGCAAATGCCAACCCATTTGTCTTGAGAAACTTTTGTGAAACATTTTCAGAGCACTGCATAATATTTGTCCATATTTGCATGTGGAGTTAAATGCATTTGGATGGCATGTATTCTTAAGACGCACCTATTTCAACAAGCCGGCCTAGCATAACCTCCCGTTCCTGATAGTTTTAGTTATAAACTTTAATTAGGGAATTTTAGATTGGTTTTAGCACAGGGTATGGGTTTTTAATTAACAGTATTTTGTATATTTGTATTGTTTTTAATTTTCCTGTGCGCCGCCCTGGGTCCTTTTTTAGGAGAAGGCCGGGATATAAATTCGAATAAAATAAATAAATGTTTTACCAGGGGAGGGGAGGGAAAATAACATTATCGTCTATAACTGACCCCCCCCCCCCCTTGAAATACAGCAAAACTACCATTTTAACAGAAGAACAAAATAACAGAGTTGGAAGGGATTTTGGAGGTCCTCTAGTCCAACTCCCATACCATTTCTGACAAATTGTTGTCCAATCGCTTCTTGGAAACCCCCAGTTCTGGAGCACCCACAACTTCTGGAGTCAAGTCATTCTACTGATTAATTGTTCCATCAGGAAATTTCTCTTTAGTTCCCTATTTTCCCAAACAGCAGCATTAATGCTTATGTTAAAGCCGACATCATGAGAAAGGGAGACAAAATGGATTTGGTTTTTTTAACCTTTATTGCATTGCTGCCCTAATCCAATCGTTTTTTTTAGTATGACTAACTTCTTTTTAAGAACAACAGATGGAAGACTTTCTGTTCAAAATCTCAATTTAATTAAATGTTCAACACCATCCTTAGAAATCCAAGCTTCTAGATGAACAATTTCGTAGTTTAGGAATAGTAGAGGTGAAAGGTTCTGAGATTGCCATACAGATGAGTTCTCCTTCACTGGTGGACTTTACAATACAATACAATACAATAGCAGAGTTGGAAGGGACCTTGTAGGTCTTCTAGTCCAACCCCCTGCGTGGGCAGGAACCTTATACCATTTCAGACAAATGGCTATCTAACCATTTGTCTGAAATGGTATAAGGTTCCTGCCCACGCAGGGGGTTGGACTAGAAGACCTACAAGGTCCCTTCCAACTTCAGACTTCAGACACAGGCTGTATTGTCACCAATCAGAGATGCTGTAGTGCAGGGGTCTGCAAAGTCGGCTCTTTTAAGACTGGTGGACTTCAACTCCCAGAATTCCCCAGCCAGCTAGGCCAGTGGTCTGCAAAGTCGGCTCTTTTAAGACTGGTGGACTTCAACTCCCAGAGTTCCCCAGCCAGCATCTGGCTGGGGAACTCTGGGAGTTGAAGTCCACCAGTCTTAAAAGAGCCGACTTTGCAGACCCCTGAGCTAGGCTGGCTGGGGAATTCTGGGAGTTGAAGTCCACCAGTCTTAAAAGAGCCGACTTTGCAGACCCCTGAGCTAGGCTGGCTGGGGAATTCTGGGAGTTGAAGTCCACCAGTCTTAAAAGAGCCGACTTTGCAGACCCCTGAGCTAGGCTGGCTGGGGAATTCTGGGAGTTGAAGTCCACCAGTCTTAAAAGAGCCGACTTTGCAGACCCCTGCTGTAGTGGATTCTTCACTGAGCAGGGACCTCAATTAAAAGATCTCAAAAGTCCTCGCCAATTCTATAATGCTATTTCTAAAGGTCAGCCAGTATGTATTTGAATACCTTTTGGCATGCCTTAATAACTGGCCAAATTCAGCTATGCTCCTCTAGCCATTCTGAGGGTCACACAGGTGAGAATAGATTTTTCCTGAGGGACATTGGATGATCTTTCATTCTGTCCAATTAGCAGTTTTTTCTGCGATGTCTCCCTCGGATAACTTCCCAGATGCCTGCTTAGTTGTCAGCTCAGGGGAGGATGAGCCCATTCCTGGCACATCAGGAACTGAGTTGATTGATGGCTCTGAACAGCTGTCCAGAAGGGATTTGGCTGAGGCTTCAGCTGGGGAAAGCTTGTAGTGGCAGATGGCCAGTGAAGAGGAGGAGGAACTGCCTCCTGTACCTGATCCAAAAACATGTAGGGCAGGAACTTTTTCTCCAGCTTTCTTTATCACATAGTTTAAGATTAGTGCTAGCAACTTGCGTCTGTATAGGCCAGAATATTTGTTCCACATGAAATGGCATCCTCCTTTCAATTAGGGTAAAAATTTAAAAAATAAAACAAACATGGCCAAAAATTCTGCAATAGCTCATGGAGCTTTGTCACTATTGCACGAGATTCACAAAATATTAGGGTAACATTGTCAAAATATTGGCAAGCTAACACAAGATCAGGAGTCATCATCAATGAGTTGGATGGCCAGAGAAATGATCCTAATAAATAACAGCGTTCAATGCACCTTTGGCATTTAGTCATGCTGGCCACATGCCCACAGAGACGTCTTCAGACAACGCTGGCTCTTTGGCTTTGAAACAGAGATGAGCACCACCCCCTAAAGTCGGGAATGACTAGCACATATGTGCAAAGGGAACCTTTACCTTTAATAAATATATGTGGTGGATACCATCAAGATTCCCTGCATGAAATTTGCAAAGATTCTCAGCTTTGGCTCTGGTTTCTCCCTAAATTATTTTAGAATTAGAACAGAATTATAGGTGTGAATTCTCTGTTTAAAATCCAGCCTTCGGTATGGAGTAAAATCTCTCTCTGAGAGCTCGGGGTGGGGTAGGGTGGGGGAATGTGTGTGAAATCCAAGCCACAATGTGTTGTCCAACACACTCCTCCCTGATGTGTTTAAATGTACAAACGTCACCTCACCTCACGCTTTAAAAACTTGGTAGCAAGAATCCTGTACCTTTTGCATGTCCCATGAATAAGCAAGCCCTTGTCATATGTATTGATACGCCTCTGCTGGAGAGCATCTCTCATTAAACAATGTCCAACACCAAGAGCTGACTTCAGAATTCATGTTTTGCTAATATTTACATGTAGTGTTAATTCACACGTTTGCTTCTAGTAGGCAACAGCCGGGCTCTGACAGCTGAACAGATGCTGTCTCCTCCAGCCAGTGATGGAGTGCAGGCTTGTATAAAAATGAGAGCACAGCCAGCTTTGGAGCTCCCTAAGGGTAGCAAGCATTTGGCAGCTGCATGGTCATGCTTTAAGAATTACCATATGTGCAGTGCAATGCTCTGTGGGTTTATTCCGAAAGAATCCCCACTTTGGTCAAACTCTACCTTAGTGTGTTTAAAGGTCTGGTAGCAGCGCAACTCTCTTTTTATTCCAAATGTTTAGAAGGTGAAGCTGAAAAAAGAAATATGGAAGGAACTCTAAAGCTCCCCGAGAATGAGAAAGAAAAACAGTAGCCTGTGTGAATTGGGGAAAAGGAAGACAGACAGACAGACAGACAAAAAGACACAACATGAATTGACCTGGCTTACTTTGAATGGTAGAGTCCTTTCTTTGAAGGCACATAGGCAATCAAACCAGTCAGTCCTAGAGGAGATCAACCCTGACTGCTTTTTAGAAGGCCAGATTCTGAAGAGGAAACTCAAATACTTTGGCCACCTAAGGAGAAAGAAGGACTCCCTGGAGAAGAACCTCATGCTGGGAAAGATGGAGGGCAAAAGAAGAAGAAGGGGATGACAGAGAATGAGATGGCTGGATGGAGTCACCGAAGCAGTCGGCGTGATCTTAAATGGACTCCAGAGGTTGGTAGAGGACAGGAAGGCCTAGAGGAACTTTGTCCATGGGATCACAATGGATTGGACACAACAGTAGAGTGTTCAGGCTACTATAGAAATCCACAAATCTTCTTGTGGTGCAATAACTATATTTCTGCCCAGAAAAATTGCATGGAAACATTCATGTAAGAATCTAGGAACTGAGCCCAGTTAGAAGAAGTCATTTTGCATTACAGGATTCCCACATTACCTTAGATAGTGGAGATGAACAAACCCGACCTGGTACAAACCACACAGGATTTTGTTAACTCAAATACTAAAATTAAGTTTTCCCAAGTAACTTTAGTCTGTGAAATGATTTAGATGCAAGATTCTCAGGGGGATTCTTTAATCCTCCTATTTTCTCATTAACCTCCCTCACTGATACAATTCCATCTCACTTGACCCATTTTTTTAAAAAATGCTTTCCCAAGTTGTACTGCAGAGTCACTGTTGCAAGCAAGGATCTTGTATAATCAAAAGGTAGCCAGGTTTTAAAGGAGATTCAAAAGAACCCTTCTTGTCTGCTTTTGCATTTATTTTACAAATGTGCATGGGATGCTTCATTTCACTTTACAACTGAGAAATGCCCAGAGAAATTGTGGTTGGATGAACAACGATTATGCATGCACAGCTGCCTCTCTGGTTTCTTTCTTTCTTTCTCTCTTTCTTTCTTTCTTTCTTTCTTTCTTTCTTTCTTTTTTTCTTTCTTCCCTGCCTCTGTCCCCCTCCCTTCCTCTTTCTTTCTTTCCTTCCATCCTTCCCTCCCTCCTTCCTTCTTTCCTTCTTTCCTTCCTTCCTTCCTTCCTCCATCCCACCCACCCACACTCTTTCTTTCTTTCTTTCTTTCTTTCTTTCTTTCTTTCTTTCTTTCTTCCCTCCCTCCCTCCCTCCGTCCCTCTTTCTTTATTTCTTTCTTTCTTTTTTTCTTTCTTCCCTGCCTCTGTCCCCCTCCCTTCCTCTTTCTTTCTTTCCTTTTCTCCTTCCCTCCCTCTTTCCTTCTTTCCTTTCCTTCTTTCCTTCTTTCCTTCCTTCCATCCTTCCTTCCTTCCTTCCTCCATCCCACCCACCCACCCACCCTCTTTCTTTCTTTCTTTCTTTCTTTCTTTCTTTCTTTCTTTCTTTCTTTCTTTCTTTCTTTCTTTCTTTCTTTTCTTCTCTTTCTTCCCTCTCTGATTCTGTTTCCTCTCTCCCTTCCTTCCCTCCTCTCTTCCTTCCTTCCTCACCAGAGTTCATTTGAATTAGCATTCAAATAATGTTGCTGGTTTACATTATGAGAAAAAGAAAGGAAGCTTGAAGCGTCCATATCTCTTGATTTAATTTTCTTTTCCAATTTTATTTAGATAAATCAGCCCTGTGTGTTTGAGTTTCCCCTTCTTTTTGTGGTTGGATGCTCTGGGGCTAGTGTTTTTTTCCCATACCAGTTCTCATTTAATTTAATGAAAGAGGATTTGTTTTAAACATTCTTTTAGAAGGAGAAAAATCATGCAGCGTAAAAGGCTACAGAAGACATTCATCCATGTTGTATAGTACATGTTTTGCAAGCTGCTCAAGGAGAGATGGATTATTGGCATTGTAAGCACCTCATTATTATATACCCAGAATGAAATACAAATGAAGAAATTGTAAGCTTTGAGGATTTATAATTTCTGTTGATTCAATGTGGGGCACTGATGCCACTTTCCTTAAAACTTGGTTTTTATCCTTTTGTTGATATAAGATCAGATAATAAATTAGGTATCACACAATTGCTCCATCTTCAAGGTCATCCTAGAGGCAAAGAGAAGAACATGTGGAAGCTCCACACATAGATAGCGTACATGGTCAAACATAACCTTTGGTTAGGCCTCGGTTCAAAGCTAGGATGGAGGGGTTGTTGGGGTCATTTGTAGAAGATAAAAAAAGTAAAGGTTAAGGTTTCCCCTGTCCTGTTGCGTCTGACTCTAGGGGGCAATGCTCATCTCCATTTCCTAGCTGAGGGAGCCAGCAATGTCCAAAGATGCTTCTGTGGTTGTGTGGTCAGCATGACTTTGTCAGAATATTCATGAACTGGCAGAGACATGGTAACAAGGTCAGCCAATGAATAGGCAACTTCTGGCAGGAGGGTCTTTTTTTCTTTTCCGGGTTAAAATCTAGGTTAAACATATGAATTCTATTCTGCCTGATGATTGGACTTAACAGACTGAATGCACTCTTGATTCTTCTGGTTGCAATTATTTGAGCTTGAGAGTCAGTTGAATATATCACTGCTGTCCTGTGCTGTGGAGAACTCTGACTTGACTTCCTAGAACTTTCTAACTTGCTTGCTTTTTTTTTTTTGTTATGATCTTTTAGCATTTGAACTTTCAGAAAAAGCATGCAGTTAAATAGGCTAGATGCAAAAATCACAATAACAATGTAGTCCTGTTCATCCATCATCTACCTCATACTCATCATCATCTTTTAACGACCCCATAATCTTTTGCGGGGTACAGTCTGGCGGCAACTGAATAGAGCTAGCAGAGTGTTTAATGGCCAGATGCTCTTCCTGTCACCAATGCGAAGTTTTGTTCAGCAGATCTATATCTATATCTATATCTATATCTATATCTATATCTATATCTATATCTATATCTATATCTATATCTATATCTATATCTATATCTATATCTATATCTATATCTATATCTATATCTATATCTATATCTATATCTATATCTATATCTATACCTATACCTATACCTATACCTATACCTATATCTAATATCTATCTATCTATCTATCTATCTATCTATCTATCTATCTATCTATCTATCTATCTATCTATCTATCTTCATTGTGCTCAGAGAGAGAAATATCTGCCTCTACCTAGGATTGAACCTCCTGATTGTGAGTACTACCTCTAGGCCACTGCACCACTCTATCATCTACCTCATGCTCTTTATATTTATTTGCATACAACTCTAATCGCCTATAACCATCCTTGCCTCCTTTGATCAGATAGCCTTAAAAACTGCAACTCTTGTTACCACATTCCACACCTGCAATACTAATAATAATAATAGTTGAATTTATTAACCGCTCCCTCTCCCCACAGGGACTCGGGGCGGTGCACAGGGAGAATAAAAGCAATAAATATATAAAATACATAACAATTTAAAACAGATTAAATTAATTCCTGTGCTAAAATCCCATTAACTAAAATCCCCACTAAATATAAATATACATTTAAAAACCCATAGAGAGAGAGACTACCCTAGGCCGGCCAGGCGGAAAAGATGAGTCTTCAATTTCAGGCGGAAGGAGCGGAGGTCCGTGGTCGTTCTAATATCGGGGGGAAGGTCGTAATACTATGATTATTAGTTATGGATAGGCATGATTATAGAGATTCAAAATCCCTTCTCCACTCCTGCTTTCCTTTTGAAGGGAGCTGAGCTAGCAAAAGGCAGGCTTGATTGTTCACTCAGCATATTTCAGCTAATGCTGCCTTGAAAGAGCTATAATTTACTTCATAGGAAAAGTATGAAGTCCCTTCTTGCATGTCAGCTGGTGGCTATGCCTGCTGTAAATCATGCCCAACCTTTGTGTTTGCCTTCCTGAGAAGAGACGAGCAGCTACTCCAAATTCAAGCTAGGTGACTGAAAAGAGAATGTGGCTTAGAGTGAAACCCAAAGCAATTCCTTTTTCTAAAAACAACTTTAAGGGAAGGAGAGGGAAGATTTTGGAGCGTGGGTCAGGGAGATAGAGATTCTGCATATGTACGTAGCAGAGTTGCACAGCCAACAAAGGTAACCAAAATACTTTTGGAGACCTACTCTTCAGCCAAAGTTAAAGAATTATCCCAGACGAACATCGGACCTCTTATTAAAAAGTCAAGAGGAAAAATGAAGGAAACTAAAATGGAGTATGTGTGTGAGAGGGAGGGTGTCAGGCCTGTTTCTTCGTTGACTCAGGAAAGATCACACTTAGACATTATTTTGAAATGTTAAGACTACTTTTACTAAGTTACGAGAGCGTACAGACCAAGTAAAGCTGAGAATGAATAGTTTAGGCGCGAACAGAAAGTATTAAGCTTAAGCCCATCCCAATCCCCAAACCCCCCCTGTGCATTGTCCAATATGCAGCCATCTCCAACATCAGGTGGGCAGGTCTTCACCATCCTGGAATGCAGGTCCGTTAGCAGGAGATAACACGAAACATCAACATTGTCCACCAGCAGAACACATTCACCCCAAACCCCCCACCCTCCCCGTTTCCATGGCAGCGAAGCCAGAAATAGCGAGACTGACATCCGGACCTCCTCCAGGAACAGCGGGAAATCAAGGGCAGCAATAGGCAGACGAGGGGCTACACCTGAAAGAGAAGAAGGGAGAGACAAAACAACGGAGAGGAGAAAGAAAAAGAGTCAAGGTTTGTGTGGATACTTGGCATAAAACTGGCGTACCAGTTTAGGAGCTTTGAGATGCTCCCTATCCACCCATTCGTTGTGAGAAGGGGGGAAATCTTTCCACATGACTAGGAACTGAGTTTTATTTCTGCGAATCCTGGAGTCCAAAATGTCCCGCACCTCGTAATGATGATGACCATCCACCAAGGTAGGCGTAGGAGCATCAGGCAATCTTTTGCGGAGATGAGAGGTACGAGCAGGTTTCAGTAAGTGAACATGGAATACAGGGTACAGCCGCCGATAGGTCTTGGGGAGATCCAAACGGACCGACACAGAGCTGATAATTTTGGTGATCGTGAAAGGACCAATAAATTTGGGACCCAACTTCTTGCATTTTTGGGGGCTATCCAAATTTTTGGTAGATACATAAACCTGATCACCAACTTTGTAGGAGGGAGGTACTGCCCGTTTCTTATCAGCGTACAATTTGTGCGAGTCATGGGCATCGTTTAAAGTTTTCCGGAGAAGCGGCCAAACAGAAGATAATCGAGAGGACCATTCAGACAGAGAGGGAACTGTCACCGAGACGTGAGGCAGTTCGGGTATGGGTACAAAGTCCTGTCCGTAGATGATTTTAAAGGGGGTCATATTCGTACTGGAGTGAACAGAGTTATTATACGCAACTTCGGCGTGTATGAGAAGATCAGCCCAATCATCTTGCTGGAAATTAATAAAACAGCGTAAGTACTGTTCGAGGACGGAATTAACCCTCTCACAAGATCCATTCGTCTGAGGGTGGTAGGCGGAGCTTAAGCTTTGGGCGGAGCCAATTAGTCTCAGAAACTCCTTCCAAAAATGGGAAGTAAACTGGGTTCCTCTATCGGAGATGATGCGTTGCGGGACCCCATGAAAACGATAGATATGGGAAACGAAAAGTCTAGCCAGAGATTTGGAAGAAGGAATCTTAGTACAGGGGACAAAATGAACTTGTTTAGAAAACAGATCGGTAACTACCCAGATAACGGTATAACCCTGACTGGGTGGAAGATCAACTATAAAGTCCATTGAAATTTCCTTCCAAGGCCTTTCCGGGGTAGCCACAGACTGGAGAAGACCCTGTGGCTTACCCGGCGCACGTTTCGAGGCCGCACATACAGGGCAACTGGCAATATACGATTCAACATCCTTCTTCATTGATGGCCACCAGAACTGTCTCTTGACAAGATGAATAGTTTTAACGAAGCCGAAATGACCAGCTAAACGTGAGTCGTGTGCTCGTTGCAAGACAAAAGGACGTAATGTAGCAGGAACATATATTTTAGAACCAATCCAGGGAAGATCGTCTCTGGTAGTACAATCACCAGAATGAGCCGAATACCAATCATCAGTAAGTAATTCATCCTTAATACGAGCAATTAGGTCAGCAGGTGGAGTAGTCTGGACAGTAGAATGGGCTACATTAGATACTGGAGTAGCAGGTAAAGTGAGTGGCATTATCGGTTGTACAATGGTGAGCTTAGATACATCATATTGAGGCAATCTGGAAAGTGCATCAGCCATAAAATTTTTCCCCCCAGGAATGTATTTGAGGTGGAAATTGAAACGATGGAAATAATGAGACCAACGAAGTTGCCTTGGGGACAATTTCCGAGAGGAGGTAAGAGCTTCCAAATTTTTATGGTCCGTCCAGACCTCGAAAGGATGTGGGGCCCCCTCAAGAAAATGTCGCCAAGTCATGAGAGCCCACCGAACAGCAAAAGCCTCCTTTTCCCAAATCGCCCAACCGCGTTCGGACGCAGTGAGTTTCCGAGATGTGTAAGCACAGGGTTGTAATTGGCCATGTTGATTGAGTTGTAACAGGACTGCGCCTACCGCGACATCACTAGCATCCGCCTGAATCACAAATGGGGAATTCACATCTGGGTGTTTAAGAACAGGTTCAGCCGCAAACAATCGTTTAAGCTTCTCGAAAGCGGCCTGACATTCCATCGTCCATTTGAGAGGGGTTCCAGGACGAGATTTGCCTTCGCCTTTTGTTTTCAGAAGGTTTGTAATGGGCAAGGCAATATCAGCGAATGACGGAATAAATTGGCGGTAAAAATTCGCAAATCCTAAAAAACTTTGCAATTGTTTACGGGTACGGGGAGGGGCCCACTCCGTCACTGCCTTGACTTTAGCAGGATCCATTTCAACTCCCTCAGAGGAGATACAGTAACCCAAATAGTCAATTCTTTCCTGGTGAAATTCACACTTAGAGAGTTTGGCATAAAGTTCAGCGGAACGCAACTTATTCAATACGGAGCGCACCAGTTTAACGTGCTCGTCATGGGTTTGTGAGTAGACGACGATGTCATCAATGTAAACAATTACTCCCTTGTAAAGGTGCTCGTGGAGAACCTCATTGATCAGTTGCATAAACACTGAAGGGGCACCTTGAAGACCGAAAGGGAGGACTTTGAACTGGAAACATCCGAGTGGACAGTTAAAAGCTGTTTTCCATTCGTCCCCCTCTTTGATCCTGACCCTGTAATATGCTTCACGTAAGTCCAGCTTCGTAAAAATCCTACCGGTAGCCAGGTGAGCAAGCATGTCCTTCATGAGCGGAAGGGGGTAAATATTGTGTTCACAAATGGTGTTGAGATATGAATAGTCCTGTATTAATCTTAGAGTGCCATCTTTCTTTTCTCTAAACATAACTGGTGCAGCTACACGGGGCCTAGCTGGTTCAATGAAACCCCTTTGAAGGTTTTTATCGATGAATTTACGTAATTCCTCCATCTCCCGTGGGGTCATTGAATACATACGAGGTTTGGGTAATTGAACCCCAGGAAGAAAATCAATTGAACAGTCAGTAGCCCTATGAGGAGGAAGGGAATCACAAGATCTTTCACTGAAAGCATCCTTTAGGTCCCAATATTCTTTGGGAATTTTCTCTTCACCTGGTATGACCTCGGGTGTTGGGAAATCCAATAAATGCGCAGCAGATTCAATATGGGGGGGTGGCTGATGGCGCGGGGGTTGATCAGTTTCTGATGGAAGAGAGGTATCTTCCGGGAGGGATAAAGGAATGCGCACCCAACCTTCCTTCCAGTTTATCAGAGGATTCCATTTTCGAAGCCAATTGACCCCCAAAATTACAGCATTATCGGCAATGGCAGTTACAATAAAGTTGATGGTCTCAGTATGGCCTGTGCCTATAGAAACATGAATTGGTTCGGTGATAAAAGATGCTGGGGTTCCCCCAGCTACAGAACCATCCATTTGGCAAAAGGCTATGGGAGTTTTCAGGGTCTTAAGGTGAAACCCCATCGAAGACACGATGTCTTGGCTTATGAGGCATTTTGAACACCCAGAATCAATGAGAGCCTGCACATCGCATGTACGACCAGTAGATGGTGCTAAAAGCTTTAAATTAATATAAAGGGGCCCGGAGCGATGACTCACCAGATTGTCGTCAGAAGAGTCTGAAGACGCCTCCCAATCGTCAGGGCCAGCAGCTGGCTGGTCAGCAGAGAGGTTGGTGGGCTCCACCCCACTCATAGCCGGTTTGGCGCGCACAGTTGGCGTTCTAGGTTGTTTCCGGTCCAAGGAAGAAAATGGGCGTGGAGGTGGTTTTGATCGGCATTTGTCTGCCCAGTGCCCCTCCTTCCCACAGCGATAACAGCTGCCTGAACGAGGCTGGGTTGTTCTCCCCTCCCCCTTTTGCATGCGTTTCTCCCTCGCAGGGGGGTGAGATTTGGGGCTATCTTCCTGTGCTTTTTTCTCCAAGCGGACCGGATCCTGCAAGTGGGCATGATCCAACTCGACATCCGAAGCTAGATCTATCCAGTCATTCAAAGTTTCGGGGCGAAATCTGTTCACACATGTTTGATAAATATCTTTATTCAGCCCTTCAATATAAATGTCCATTAGGGCTTGTTCACTATAACCCACCATAAACACTGATAGCTCCTGGAAAATTTGCGTGTAAGCCTGAATAGACATGTCCCCCTGCTGCAAACTTTTTAGTTTCATTTTTGCTTTCCTCTCAACACGGGGGTCTTCAAAACGCCTTCTAAGAGCATTCATGAAACGATCGAAATTGTGTAGTGCCGGTGAACGACAATTATGTAATGAAACTAGCCAATTAGAAGCTTGATCTTCTAGGGTCATAGATACAATTCTGATTTTGATTTCATCGTCCAAATCAGCTGCGTAAAACTGCATGTAATTATCAACGTGAATTAGAAAAAACGCCAGTTTGTCGGCACTTCCGTTGTATTTCACACCCAAAGGAGGCAGTTTTGCAAGTCGGCGGGGGTTAATGGGGTTGGCTTCCCTTCCAGCCTGAGGGGTGGGGGAGGGAGTTGCTCTCCTGCTTTGCCTGGCAGAAGCTGCCTCTCTTCGCAATTCCCTGCCGGCCTGAGGAGGGGGGGATGGTGTTGAAACCCTGCTTCGTCTGCCCGGAGCTGCCTGTGAACCTCTTGGCTGTGGGCGATCCGCCTCCCTCCCCCGGATTTTTTCCAGGGCTAAATTTTTCTCATCTGCCTGGCGGAGTAGGTCCTGAGCCATCTCCCTTAGTTCCCGTTCCTCTCTTAGGAGCTCCGGAATGATTCTCTTTGGGGAAATTCGACGCCTGGAGACGTTTACCCCACTCATTCCAACCCCTTCAGACCAACGTTTAGGTTTGACTGATTCTTCAGCAGGCAGATTTAGATCTAGGCCAGCCAAACCTTCCATCACTGACCTGATCCCTTCAGATTGAGCAGGAGGATGCGATGCCTCAGCTCCCAAAATGGTTTCAGGCAGGACCTCCACCAACGGAGGCTCCTCTTGTGAAGGGTCCGTCATCAGGGCAGGTTTTTGGCTTTGTTGATTCTCAGCTTAATGTCAGGCCTGTTTCTTCGTTGACTCAGGAAAGATCACACTTAGACATTATTTTGAAATGTTAAGACTACTTTTACTAAGTTACGAGAGCGTACAGACCAAGTAAAGCTGAGAATGAATAGTTTAGGCGCGAACAGAAAGTATTAAGCTTAAGCCCATCCCAATCCCCAAACCCCCCCTGTGCATTGTCCAATATGCAGCCATCTCCAACATCAGGTGGGCAGGTCTTCACCATCCTGGAATGCAGGTCCGTTAGCAGGAGATAACACGAAACATCAACATTGTCCACCAGCAGAACACATTCACCCCAAACCCCCCACCCTCCCCGTTTCCATGGCAGCGAAGCCAGAAATAGCGAGACTGACAGAGGGGGGGGGATGAAATTATGATGCTGATCTTTTAAAACAAAAATATCAACCATGGTTGTCAATGCGTGCTTGTGCTTTTGAAATGCACAGGACACAAGAAAAATAGAAAACCAGTAATAGGCTAGGAAAATAACTTTGAGAGACAGGAGAAGGAGCAGTTGGATAAGGAAACTCTGAATCTAAAACAGGAACATAATTTGAGAAATTACACACACAAAAATGGGTATGTGTGCTCAAAATCATTCAATCCAAAAGGCCTAGTTAAAGAGAGGTATGCCAGGGGTGGGATACTACCAGTTCAGATGAACCGTTAGCTCTGACGATCAACTGGGAATGAACCAGTTCACTCTGACTTTGACATGGGCCCACACAGTAATAGTATGCTATTCTCTTCACTAGCGCTTCGGTAGCGAGAGCGTGCACATCTGGGCATGCTCCGAAGGTCCGTGATGACTTCAGGATGGGTGGGCAGAGCCTCACGCTGCCACCACTTACAGTTTCGGTTTAATTGTGCAAGCGTGCATAGCGCCCGTCAGGCACATTAGGCAGGCAAAGGGCCTGCTCAGCGAACCGGTTGTTGAACTGGTAGGATCCCACCCCGGGGGTGCTGTGTAGGTTGTACAACTTCTGGAGGTGTATCACCCATTGCCTGGATGGATAAAACCTTCTTCTGAACCTTTCTAGGCCACGATAAACCATAGATGTCTGAGAATGGCTGAGGAAAGTAAGACATTATTTATTTTTTATTTATTTTATTAAATTTATACCCCGCCCTTCTCCAAAAGGACCCAGGGCGGTGCACAGGAATTTAAAATACAATACAAAATCAAGTAAAAAATTGAAAAAAACTTATTTGATACCATCCTGCGCTAAAAACAAATTAAAATCCCCAAATTTAAAACTGTCTAAAATAGTCATTTGTGGAGGTTACGCTAGGCCGGCTAAATGGAACAAATGTGTCTTTAAACACTGGCTGAAGAGGCGGAGGTCAGAGATGGTGCGAAGTTCAGGGGGTAAGTCGTTCCAAAGGGCAGGGCCCACCACAGAGAAGGCTCTTCCCCTGGGTGTCGCCAGTCGGCATTGTCCGGCTGACGGCACCCTGAGAAGGCCCTCTCTGTGGGAGCGTATCGGTCTAAGGGATGTATGGGGCAGGAGGCGGTCTCGCATATAACTAGGTCCCGAGCCATGGAGCGCATTAAAGATGGTCGTCATTATCATTTCCTATTAAGCTCTGATGAGATCATAAGCTCCAGAAGATCCTTTTTTTAAAAAAAAAAAGTGAATTAGGATCAAATGAACCTTCTGGAAGATTGGAAGACTTACAGGAAACCTTTTGGATTTCTGGTTATTTTTCCTTTTTTCTCAGTGCTGAGCCAGAGCCGAAGTCAGTTACAGTGATTGTTTAGCTCGGCTGGAACTGTGTATGACCTTATCAAAACCATTTTGGCCTTAATTTTACCTTAAACCCTTCAGAAGGCTCCTTTCCTGAGCAGACACATCTCCTTGTTCCATTAGGGATGCTGCAGTGACCAGCCAGCTGGTACCTACCCCGAAGATAATACCTGTAAGTTGACATTTTATCCTTCACGGCTTCATTCGAAAAGGGTGAGGAAATATTTCATGGGCAAAGCAGGTGCAGCAGGGCAGGCTGGAAAAGGTTCATTCACATAGAATCAAAGTCTACTTGTGGCCTCTGGCTTTTCAGCTGTGCTTTGTTATGCACTAGCAAAATGGACTGGCACACTCTAGTCCCTTGGCAGGATGAGAGCATCTGCTATCCCCCCCCCCCCCCCGGAGAATATCTGGAGACAGAATATTCTCTTGGGTAACCAAAGAGGGAACTAGTAGCGTAAAGAAGGAAATGTTGTGGCCAGCCAAGCAGCCAGCGAAGCGGGCAGCATATTCGGACAGTTGAGGAGGTTGGGAGGAGCATGGGCCAGTCCTGGTGTCTGAGGAGGGCTCTGTGTCAGCGCAGGTAAATTATTTAATTCTATTTTAAACATTGCATTGTTGTATTTATATATGTTTTTAAAGTCCTGTGCACTGCCCCGAGTCCCTTCGGGGAGAGGGTGCGGTCTACAAATCAAATAAATTGAAATTGAATTGAATTGAATTGATAGCGAGGGAGCCACAGTTATATGTCAGTTATCAGCTGCCTTCAGAATCAGACATCAGTGAGGCAGACAAACACCTGGAGCCTGTTCCCAGTGTGCGTATGCACAGAGTTGCCAGACGAAGGGAACAACTAAAGAGCAGGGGTCAACCTTGGAGTAAGGCGACAGGTGGATGATGAATGGCAGCTCCCAGAGGAACTAAAGGAGGAGCAAAAGGGGAGTGGAGTTTGCAGCAGACAATTATTTCACTTAATTGGTTCGTGAGTCTCGAGACTGCTGGCCAAGTTTTATAGATATCGCCCTGGCAGCTCTCCAAGCCAGATAAGGTCTGTGACTGTAAATCCTTGAAAGACTTTGCTGGATGTGAATGAGCAGAATGCACAGTCAATTAATAAAAGGTTTTGGTTTTTTTGTTGCGACGAGTTGCTTCATGCTCTTGTGAAGCCGAGGTCAGAACAGGAAGTAAGAAAAATAACAAAACAACAACAACAACCCACCGATCACTTGGTCTTGAGATTGATTGAAATTAGAGCCTGCTGCCTTTTTAAGACTCATTATTCCATGATACGACAAGGAAAAATGGATTCTCTGTAACGCATCATCCTGCACGCTCTCAAGTATCTCTGTCATTTTTGCTCATCTTACTTCCAACCTATCTCCTGGTTCTATTTCAACACATTTACATATAAACAATTGTTGCTTTTAAGCCCTGCGTTTGCTTTCTCCGTAGCATCTGGCTGGGCCTCAGTGGGAAAGTTCCAAATGCTGCTACTTATGTTCTTAGCAAAATCTCCTTATGAGTAGCTTTTTCAAAAAGACATGGAAGGAATATCACTTCAGATCACAAGGTTCTCCACTCCTCTCCCTCCCTGCCTCCCACTTTTGGGTGGGTGGGAATTGGAGATAATATCAGGACCGTGCAAAGGATAAATTGAGAATTTCGTTGTATTTAAGTACAATGACAATGAAGATTATACTTTATACCTCTCTTGCGCGAGCTGCACTGGCTGCCTGTCGTCTTTCGGGTGCGCTTCAAGGTGCTAGTTGTCATCTTTAAAGCGCTCCATGGCTCGGGACCTAGCTATCTGCAGGATCGGATCCTGCCCCACACATCCTCCCGGCCGATTCGCTCCCACAGAGAGGGACTTCTCCGGGTGCCGTCCACTAGACTTTGTCAGCGGGCGACGCCCAGGGGAAGGGCCTTCTCTGTGGCGGGCCCTGCCCTCTGGAACGACCTTCCCCTCGACATTAGAACAACCACGGACCTCCGCTCCTTCCGTCAAAAATTAAAAACATACTTTTTCTGCTTGGCCGGCCTAGGTTAGTCTCTACCTTTAGGGCGTTAGGGAATGCTAGTTTTAATATGGGGATTTTAGTGCAGGGACAATTAAATTTAATTCGTTTTTATTCTATTGTATTTATTCTTGTATGTATGTTTTATAATGTTTTAATTTTTCCCTGTGCACCGCTCCGAGTCCCCCTGGGGAGACAATGCGGTATATAAAATAAATATTATTATTATTATTATTACTTTAAAATATTCCAATGCAGCTCTGGGGTTTCGAGACTGCCTTAGCCACACACAGGAAAATCCCATTGGGGGGCAAATCCATTTAGGGTTAGGGGTTTGGTCCCCATGAATTCAGACAGAAAAGCAGACATTCACCATTAGATTCGTAGTGCATCGGTATGGCTAAGAGGACTCTGACTTTTCAAGATTGTCTTATCCATATTTCCTGGTAAAATACATGGGATAAACTCCCTAAAATGCAAATCCACTTAGAGTTAGTGGAATTGGGAGATCACAACAAACATCTACTAAGGGTCCAAGCAAATTGGCAGTAGATAACAGTCAGTGAAATTCAAGGTGGGCTGGACTTAGACCTCCTGTGGATGTAAAGGGACTCATGACTGATCATGTGTTTGACCGCTCCCTCAGGCTCAGCCTGGTCATCTCCCACAGCTTTTAGGAATTGTAGAATATCTAAGTGGCACTTGAAATTATACATGGGATAAACTCCTTAAGGTGCAAATCCACTTAGAGTTAGGACCCGTGAATTTGGAGAACACAACAAGCATCTACTAACGGTCCAAGCAAATTGGTGGTCGATAAGAGTCAGTGAAATTCAAGGTGGGATGGACTTAGATTTCTTGTGAGGGTGCAGCGACTCATGACTGATGACACATTTGACCCCTCAGTCTCAGCTGGTCATCTGCCACAAAAGCCTTCCCTCAAACAATTTTGCCTGTGTTCTTATTTGATTCTCTTTAGGAAATAAAATTCATGTTATTGCTGTTCTCCTAGGAGTCCAGGAGACTCTCCTGGGTATAAAATTGACAGGATGAAAGTCCAGTAAACGAAGATTCCATCTGCATAAGATGCAGTAGTATATTAGGGGATGACTTTTCCTATCTGATTGAGTACTTACGTCCTGTCTTGAAGCAGGTTGCATTTCTTGGATCAGACTTTCTTGGCAGCTGCTGAAGCTTTGCAGCATCTGGTGAAGTTCATTTACTTATCTTCCAGGCATTTAATAGGGTATATATTGTTTCTTTCCAATCCCAGAATTTTATTAACACACTTCTATGAGGAAAGTTTGGCTGAGAGAAAGAGAAAACAAATAGTGCAAATGAGGCAGTGGTGGGTTCCGGATCCCATTGCAACCTGTATGGTGCAACATGGCCAGGTGTCCATCACATGCATGCACAATGCTCCCGCTGCTCAGTGGAGTGTCACGCAGGTACTGTATGCTCCGTGTGCATGCGCAGAAGCCCCGATCAGTTCAAATACACGCAAGGAGGGAGGGCGGGCGGGCCCTCTGGAGCTCTGTATTGGAACGGTACCTGGTGCTCCCAGGAGGCACCGATATGCCTGTACTGGGGAGTACCAGTCGTATCCCACCACTAAAATGAGGTATGTTTAGTACTATCAGATCTGGGCTGCAAATATCCAGATGATCATCTGCATTGCTGTTATCCAGAAGACAACCAGATTTTGGCCATCCCAGATCTGGTACACTGGCTCCATTGCTGAAGGGGGATTTGAATCTGGGCCTCCACTAGTCCTAGTCCAACATTGTAATCATTGTATTGCTACCCCAATACAGCTTTTGGAGGAAAGAGTTCAGCCTTCCATTACATGTAAGAATGAAGAGTATCTATGGAGATTCTCAGTCATCCAGGTCATGGTTGTCCCAAAGGCAACTGGACTTACGTATTTTTGGTTTTGTTTGAAGATGTTTTGCTTCAAGATATTTTGCTTCTCATCCAAGAAACTTCTTCAGTTCTTCTTCAGAAGAAACAGGATTGTCTTGATATATTTTGGAGCTTGAGGTTCAATCTTTAAACCCAACCCTACGTTTAGGTAGAATAAGTAACTGATCTCAGGCAGCAAAATAACAAACAATGGGGAAATGTTGGCAAGGAAGCTCTTTACACCAATGAGCATCTTAACCAAAGCTATGTGAACTTGATTCACCCTTCTGGTGTAGGGGAGAAGCTGAACTTTTCCAGGACCAAAGAAAGATCAGGTTCATGTGTTGGTGCAGGGGATAGAAGCATATTGGCCTTTGCTTCCGGAAATAAAAATAACATTATTGTTGTTCTCCTAGGAGTCTAGGCGAATCTCCTGGTATAAAATTGATAGGATGAAAGTCCAGTAAACAAAGATGCCATCTGCGCAAGATGAAGTAGTATATTAGGGGATGACTTGACTTCAATATGTTATAGCATTTTCCCCTTCCATGAATAAAAGCCAGATTGGATTAGCCCACCAAATCTTCATTTCCAGAGGTTCTGCATCTGATCTTGAGAATAACTCATTCAAAGGGCACAATTCAGATCCAAATGCATTTGATATCCTGCAACAATTCCATTACTTAGTCCCTTCAGACCAAAGCAGTTGCCTCAAGTTGTTTTATAGTGCAGCTGGCCCTAGTTTGAATCTACTCTATGGGGATTTTTTCCCCTACCTGTCCTCCTAAGCATGGAGTTTCAAACTCGATTTCATTGAGAGCCACATCAGGTTTGTGTTTGACCTCAGGGGCCCAGGGTGGGTGTGGCCAGCATGACATCACTCATGTTGGAGGGCTCCTGTGGCCTTTGCCAGCTCCATTTTTGCTGGCAGAGGCACTGCAGGCCAGTCCTTCACTGTTTCCATGGTGGCCCCGTGGGTCAGATCTAAGCACCTGTGGGCCGTATCCGGCCCCTGGGCCTTGAGTTTGACAGCCCTGTTCTAAACAATCAACTCTTGTTACATTTATTTATTTAAATTGATTGGCTGCCCAACTCCAATGTCATTGTTAGAGTATTTGATGTAGAAGAAAGACAGGCAAACACTGGGGGTGGAGTCAAGAGAGGAAGCAGCCTGGAATCCTTAGGTTCCACTAAGCAATTAAGTTTAACTCCTGTTGAATTCTGTTAACTCTTACCTAGCACCACTTTTGTGCTGTTGACTAGAGTTTTGTATATAGCCATGAGCAAAAAATCAGTTTAACTGGAACTTCACTTGGGGTTCTGAATCTTCATGCCCTGACATTTGAATTTTAGAAACGATCACACAGAGACTTCAAAAACATTATTTTGACTTATGTATACTTGGCAAAAAAGTAGTCATTGTTGGCTTATTCAAGTTTAGATGAGATGATATTTAGCTGCATCCCTTTCCGACTTATTAACTGATATCTCAGTAGCAGATTTCAGCTTATTGGCTACAGGAAACAGCAAATGCTTTGCTGTCTGTGGAATGAAGAGAAGGGAGGGCAACAATTAAAATTACAGGATCAAGAAGACAATTCGGGAGAAAGGAAGAAGGCTGTTACAAAGCGTGCAATACTGTACAAAACCTCAAGCCCGTTTTCCTTTTCTTTAAAAATAAAGTTTTAAATTAAGGCATTATACTATCAACAAAGCAAGCTGTGAAGGATGTAATAAATTGCTTGATGCAGAATGAGTGATAAAATCCTCAATACTCCTACAGTAGCAATCTATAAAGAGTCTGTAATGTGTGCTTGGTACATATACCATTACTATTTTACAAAAACCAGATAACGATTTGGGTTTTATTAGCTGGAGATGAAAGTCCCTCCTGGCTGTTCACACCAGACTATATAATTTTTCAGCAGTTGGCAAAGCTGTAATGCAAGTTCAGTCATGGGGTACTGCAGTTGAAGCATATCAGGTAGCAAATGTGGGGAGCTTGTGTTGCTAAGGGCTGTGGAGCTACTGCAGGAAAAATCTGGATTGTACTGGAAGTATGAGCCAAAGTTCACTGATTGGCCATCTAGCTCATTGTTCTGTTCAACCACCATTAAGCAGTCCCCAGTTGTTACTAAGGTAAAGGTAAAGGTTCTCCTCGAACATATTTGGTAGTCGTTCCCGACTCTAGGGGGCAGTGCTCATCTCTGTTTCAAAGCCGAAGAGCCAGCGCTGTCCGAAAATGTCTTGGTGGTCATGTCTCATGACTCAATGCCAAAGGTGCACAGAATGCTGTTACCTTCCCACTAAAGGTGGTCCCTATTTTTCTACTTGCATTTTTATATGCTTTTGAACTGCTAGGTTGGCAGAAGCTGGGACAGGTCACGGGAGCTCACACCGTTACATGGCGCTAGGGATGTGAACCGTCAAACTGCTGACCTATCTGATCGACAAGCTCAGTGTCTTAGCCACTGAGCCAACGCGACATCCAGATGCTACTAAACGATGATTATTTTATTGCTTGTAAATTATTTATCTGTCCCATATTCAATCACAGAGTCTGGTTAAACAGAGGCTTATAATATGACTTATTTGGCTCCAAGTACAGGTAGTCCTTGAGTTACCACCACAATTGAGCCCAACAATTCTGTTGTTAAGCAAGACATTTGTTAAGTGAGTTTTGTCCCATTTCGCAACCTTTCTTACCACAGTTGTTAAGTGAATCACTGCAGTTAAGTTATGAGCAGGTGGCGCAGTGGTCAGCGTGCAGTACTGCAGGCTACTTCTGCTGACTGCAATTTGGCAGTTCGACTCTCACCAGGCTCAAGGTTGACTCAGCCTTCCATCCTTCCGAGGTGGGTAAAATGCGGAGCCAGATTGTTGGGGGCAACATGCTGACTCTGTAAACCACTTAGAGAGGGCTGTAAAAGCACTGTGAAGTGGTATATAAGTCTAAGTGCCATTGCTATTGCAAGCTAACTCTACCTACCAGCAGCAGTTCGATCCTGACTAGCTCCAGGTTGACCCAGACTTCCATCCTTCCGAGGTTGGTAAAATGAGGACCCAGATTGTTGGGGGCAAGAGGCTGACTCTGTAAACTGCTTAGAGAGGGCTGTAAAGCACTGTAAAGTGGTATATAAGCCTAAGTGCTATTGCTATTGCTAACACGGTTGTTAAGAGAATCTGGTTTCCCCATTGACTTTGATTGTCACATGACCCTAGCATACTGCAACCATCATAAATGTGAGTCAGTTGCCAAGTATCTGAATTTTGATCCCATGTGGATTGTAAATCACGGTTTATGTCCTGGTCTTTGATGTGAGGTCAACTACTTTGGTTTGCTCAGCCAACCATGGTTTTATGTCACCTATGCAGCCAGCCCACTTTCTAGAAATGAAATAACACCATTTCCAAGTACCCCAAGATCTAAACCCTGACGCTGTGTTTGCATGAAAGAATTATATGTGGTTTGTTTACAGTTCAGTACATTATGCAAATTCAGAAAATTGGGTTGGTAACCTTGGTATAATTACTCCCCTCAATTTCCTGACTTCAGATTGTATGCTGAACTTTAAACAAACCGCATGGGTCAAGTCTGCAGAATCTTGGCTGAAAATGTGGTTGACTAGTTTATGACTCATTGTGTTGTATGAACATGAGTGACTGGATAAACCTTAACCCTAACATGGGTGATGCCAGCGTCTACTTTATTGGCTAAGAGTCCCAATTTTATTCATGAGTTCTGTTCTACCACTGAATCTGTGGAATCTGATTGAATTGTTTGGGGAATATTATTGATGTGGTTTTGTCCATCCCCCCCTCCCCTCCCCCCCAAATTAACTATTCTTTTAAACATTAATAAGCTGCCCAGAGTCTGATGACTTGAAAACCCAGTAAACAAAAATAAATGGAATAAACTCCAGAGCACTTAACTTTGAAATGGAAATGCCCTATTCATTTGCCTAATTCACTTTATAAAAGCAATCTAAGCTACAGGTCGCTATCATAGCTTGTGACTGGCTGTGCTTGTAAAATCACCTTGGAGAGCTGATAATCAGAATAGCCAGTTGCAAATGATAACAGGAATTCTGCCTCTTCAAAAACAACCTAAGAATAGAACAAGGGGAGCCACCTCTGTTGAAATGGCTGATCCTTCATCTACACAGTTAATAATAATGTGTGTATTCTGTTTTCATTTCAATAATTTAATAATACTTTAATGCAGAATAGAGCTGGAAGGGACCTTGGAGGTCTTCTAGTCCAACCTCCTGCTCAATCAGGAGACCCTATACTACAGGTATTTCAGAGAAATAGCAGTCCAGTCTCTTCTTAGAAACTTCCGGTGTTCTCTTCTTAAAAACATTTTCTGGAGGCAAGCAGTTCCACTGATTAATTGTTCTCACTGTTACAAAGTTTTTCCTTAATTCTAGGTTGCTTCTCCTTGATGAGTTTCCATCCATTGCTTCTTGTTCTGCCTTTAGCTGCTTTGGAGAATAGGTTGACTCCCTCTTCTTTTTTGTGGCAGCCCCTCAAATATTGGAACAGTGCTATCATGTCACCCTTAGTCCTTCTTTTCATTAAATTAGACATACCCAATTCCTGCAACCATTCTTCATATGTTTTAGTCTCCAGGCCCTTAATAGTCTTAGATGCTTTTATTTGCTCTCTTTCAAAAGTCTCAACATCTTTTTTATAATGTGGTGACCAAATCTGGATTTCCAACTTGTCTGTGTAGTATTTATATATACTGTATATATATGGGTGTGTGTGTGTGTGTGTGTGTGTTACGTTTTTGAGCTGATCAATAAATAAGTCATGGAGACGAGGATAGATCTATTTCGAGCTTATTAGCGCTCATCAGCTAGCCATACCCTTACTGGGATTCGAACCAGGGCTGTATTACATGCCAGGAGAGAGCCTTGCCATTAAGCCAGCTAGGTTCTGTTCTTGTCAGCTGAGACAGGAGGATAGTTATATATATAATTGTTTCCACAATACCTTGTTAAGGTCCCAATTAAGGGAGGAAGAACACTGCTCTCCTTTTCTACCTTTCAGCTCATCACCAGAGACCATCTAGACAGAAAGCCAAGAATTCTGGTGTGTAATTTGTTTTTTATACATGTGTTACGTTTTTGAACTGATCAATAATATATATTTATTGTAGGTAGTCCTCAACCTATGGCCTTAATTGAACCCAAAATTCCTGCTGCTAAGCAAGACAATTGTTAGCTGAGTTTTGCCCCACTTTATGATCTTTTTGGCATAGTTGCTAAGTGAATCACTGCAGTCGTTAAGTCAATCACATGGTTGTTAAGTGAATCTGGCTTCCCCCTTGATTTTGCTCATCAGCAATTTGCAAAAGGGGATCCCATGGCCCCAGGACACTACAACTGTCATAAATATGAGTCAGCTGCATCCAAATTTTTATCATGTGACCCTTGGGATACTGCAAGGGTTGTAAGTATGAAAAATGGTCATACATCATCCACTAAATGAAATGTTTGTAAGTCAAGCCCTACCTGTTTTGTTCCTACCTCAAAAACTGTGCTGAACACAAACAAATCATATAATTAGTAGTTTATCACTGCAGAAAAGATCTGTCTTCAACTCATACCCCTTTCACTTCCCAGATCAGGAACTCTTAATATGGTGATTCCTTATACAGTATATCCAGCCACCCTGCTGTATAGGGAATAGCCAGCATAGTCAGCCTGTTTTTATTGGTAGCTTCAAAGAGATTTTTTAAAACCTTTTCTAACTCCAATGCATGTATGGCTGTGAAAGTTGGACCATAAGTAAGGCTGAGCACCAAAGAATTGAGGCCTTTGAACTCTGGTGCTGGAGAAGACTCCTGAGAGTCCCTTGGACTGCAAGGCCATCCAACCGGTCAGTCCTAGAGTAGATCAACCCTGACTGCTCTTTAGAAGGCTGGATCCTGAAGATAAAACTCAAATATTTGGCCACTTAAGGAGAAGGAAGGACTTACTGGAGAAGAGCCTCATGCTGGGAAAAATGGAGGGCAAAAGAAGAAGAGGGGACGGCAGAGAAGGAGGTGGCTGGATGGAGTCACTGAAGCAGTCGGCGTGAGCTTAAATGGACTCCAGAGGATGGTAGAGGACAGGAAGGCCTGGAGAAACGTTGTCCATGGGGTCGCAATGGGTTGGGCATGACTTCACAACTAACAAAAACAACAATTCCAATGCATAAAAGGGACTAGTATGATCTTGAAGGAAAATTGTTTGGATTGGTATTTCAGGTTGCAAAACTCGCATCACCAGTAAAAAAAAAAAATGTCTACTGAGCTACCACCCTGCTCTCCTGAACGGCAACAGCAGAGTCCCAAACTCAATTGATATCCAAGTAGAATGCTACTCAGCTAAGAAGTGGAAATAATTCTTTACCAGGATAATAATTAGGCCGTCCTGATGAATAACAATCCCTGAGCCTTGAGTAGGATTCTGAAAGGTTTGGCTAAAAAGTCTACAGCTTGCATTGCTAATTTCTGGAACAGTCTTCCACTTGGCAACAATAGCCCAACAGGCATTATTTTATGGCTGGATATTGGGTTTTTAGTTTGTTAATCCGGTACTATTCAATACCGTTGGCAGCTGGAGATTCTCAGAGCAAGGAAGCGATGAACGAAACCATGCAGTTATGAATTAGCGATGGAGGGAAACAAAAGATCAGAATTTCACAACTCTGGGACTCAGAGGGGAAATATGGGGAGTGTAGAAGGAATATGACATTCTGAAATTGGCCCTACCTTCCCAATTATGAACAGCTGTTGGTAATGGCCACCATTCTTGAATTCTGATATTTAGTCCTCCCTGTGTCATTTCAGTTCTTTGGGAGGCTTCATGAAGCTCTGCCTGCCAAGGGGAACTTGACATTTTGTCCCAAGCAAACTAATTCCAAACTCTAAATATTCCTTTTAAACATTTATCCCTTTGGCATTGTAGAACGGATGATGGCTTTGTAACAGAGCAATAAAGAGACTTGGAGAGTGATCTTAATGAGAACGTTCTGCTTTTCAAGAGTCTACTGTGGCTGGAGCGAGCAGCCTTGCAACCCAGGAAATATTCCTACCATTTTAAAACTTAAAAACTGCCCAATTGTATTTAAGGTTTGGGAGATGGGTGGGTGGGAGGAAATGGAGATTGTATTTACAAGTGGTCCTTGATTTACCACCACAACTGAACCCAACATTTCTGTTGCTAAGTGAGACATTTGCTAAGTGAGTTTTGCCCTATTTTATGCCCTGTCTTGCCATGGTTGTTAAGTGAATCACTGCAGCTGTTTGTTGTGGTCTGCTGGCAGCCTGCAGAGCTGGCAGCAGAATTGGAGAGTGAGGAGGTTGGGGAGGAACATGGGCCAGTCCTGGAGTCTGGGGAAGGCTCGAAGGAGGACTCTGCGTCGGAGGCAGAGAGGGGGCCAGGGCCATCTGGGAGTTATGTGCTACCTCTGGTGCCTCCAGAGTCGGACAGCAGCGAGGCAGAGGAACAGGCTCCCTCTGTTCCCAGTGTGCGCGCATGCGCAGAGCTGCCAGAAGACAAGAATGGAATGATGTGGGAGTAAGGCTTGGCCCCTCCCATAGGACATAAAGGAGGAGCAGAGGCACAGGAGCCTTTGCAGAAAGCAACTTGGTTCCTGCTGGCCAGTCTACCTTCTGAAACTCCATTTTGATTCTTTGCTCCATGTGGCCTTGCCAAGCTAATTGCCAATTAAGTCTTTGGCAGCGTCTCAAGGAAGACAAAGGTGGGCGCTTATCAGCCTTACCCCGAAGGACTTTGGCAACCTACTGTAGAACTCTTTAAAACTATTTGGGACTCATGACGGGCTGTGAAGGAACATAATTCACAGCCTTTGAAATAAAAAAGGGGTTTTTTGGCACTAAGCGTGTGCTTTTTACTGTGTCAGGAAACCTAGGGCAGGAAACTGTTAAGTTAGTAACATGGTTGCTAAACAGATCTGGCTTCCACATTGACCTTGCTTGTCAGAAGGTTGCAAAATGTTTTCACACGAGCCCAGGACACTGCAACCGTCATAAATATGACTCAGTGGTCAAGCATCCCGTGGAGATGTGGCAATGGTTGTAAGGGTGAAAAACGGTCATAAGTCACTCTTCCCAGTGCTGTTGTAGCTTTGAACAGTCACTAAATGAACTGTTGTAAATTGAGGATTACAGGTAATTTCTAAGATGTGTGAGATGGCCTAAATGTCCTTTCTTTCTTTCTTTCTTTCTTTCTTTCTTTCTTTCTTTCTTTCTTTCTTTCTTTCTTTCTTTCTTTCTTTCTTTCTTTCTTTCTTTCTTCCTTCCTTCCTTCCTTCCTTCCTTCCTTCCTTCATTCCATTCCATTCCATTTCATTTCATTTCAAAAGCCTGGTGTGCTTATGGTGAGATCAAGGCTTTTAAAAGGGTAGAAATTTCCCAGCACTTTCTAGAATAACCACGTATATATGGTTCCTCGAAGCGCCCATGACACTTTTACAACTTTATTTCTGTTTTTCAACTTTTCTCGTCCTTCTCCAGCCTTTGGTGATTTATACGGCCCTCGGCCTCTATAAAAAGAACCCAGTATTTCATTCTCCATCTCATTCTAATTATTTGAAACTAACAAGCAAATGTTGCATAACGATACCATTTTATTATCTATTAATATACGGCTGGAGATTTGATGCTATTTTTTTTTTAAAAAAAAATCTGCTTTGTTTTGTTATGCCTGAGTCCACATTGTTTCAGGGGACGTATATTGTTGATTGCTGCACTCCAGTTATATTAACGTCAATGAGTTATTTAAAGCAGCATGCATTGTGTACTTTCTCTTAGCTCCCACTATTAATCGCTTTTAAGTAAAACAGCTCCCTATCTATCTCTCATTGTAAAATAAGATTGCTCCTAATTTGGTTAAATCCATCTGCACAGGGGTTCGCTGACAAAGAGAGCGATAACGAACCCAGTGAGGGATGAGTTTTCTCAAAATAAACAGCTCTAGAGGTTTGACGCCCACTGACGCTTTCTAAAATGGAGGCATCAAGGAATAGAGAATAGAAGAATCCAGAACTGATTTGGCTCGGATGCTTTTTGTAGTAGGGGTTTTCTATTATGATTTTGGCCTTTTTTAAAAAATCTCTTCTTCTTCTTCTTCTTCTTCTTCTTTGACTCCAGTCAGCGGTGTTCCTTGAGTGGTGATGATTTGAACAGGCAGTGGTTGAACCCTAACCCTGCCTACCACCCCACCATTTACCACAGCAAGGGTCTCCTTTATTACCTCAAGAGCCAAGGCCGAGTTCCAGTGGTGAGTCATTATTTATTTATTTATTTATTTATTTATATTTCATTGATTTATTTAGGGCATTTCTATTGCCGCCTATTCGCACAGGGCGACTCAAGGTGGCTTGCGGAATATAAAACCCCAGAAGAGGGAGTCAAACTATTCTCCAAGGCACCTGGGGGCAGGACAAGAAGCAATGGGTGGAAACTAATCAAGGAGAGAAGCAATCTAGAACTAAGGAGAAATTTCCTGACAGTAAGAACAATTAACCAGTGGAACAGCTTGCCTCCAGAAGTTGTGAATGCCCCAACCCTGGAAGTCTTTAAGAAGATGTTAGATAGCCATTTGTCTGAAATGGTATAAGATTCCTGCCAACGCAGGGGGTTGGACTAGAAGACCTACAAGGTCCCTTCCAACTCTGCTATTGTATTATTGTATTATTGTATTGTATTGTATAGAATAAAACTAATAAAAGAAGTAATACAATAAATTCACGCGACGTCCCTGCGCGCCTCAGCCAATAGGGATCTTCTTAATATACTAAAATCAATTCCTCCCCCCCCCCCCCGAGACAGCACATCACAAGAGCCATTTAATGGGCTCCATCCCGCTCTGGGCTCCTCAGGCTTGCTGGCAGAATCAGGTCTTCAGTGCTTCCTGGAAGAGTGTCAGAGTGGGGGCCATTGTAACCTCTTTGGGGATGATGTTCCAGAGAGAGGGGGCCACCATGGAAAAGGCCCTTCTTCTGGGTCTCGCCAGGTGTATCACCCTAGGGGATGGGACCCGCAACCTTCCCTACCTCTCTGCTCTGATGGGTCAGGTAGATGTAACCAGCAAGAGATAATCCCTCAGATTATCTCTTTTTACTTTTGTTTTTGGGGCAACCAAGATGGCGGCCATGATCATGCAGTGGAAGCTCCACTCTGCTGCATAGACATGTAAAAAAGGTGGGGTTTCAGTCAGGGCTTTGGTTTTTTTGCCTCCCTCCCTGAAGACCCCTCTATTTTCCTTCTGTGCTTTCCTCCCTGCTAAGTGCTGAATTCCCCCTTTAGCTTTATCTCATTGTGGGCTTTGTTTAGCTTTGGTTTGAGTGTGATGTGCGATCTTGCCAGTGGATAAACCATGTTTTGTTTTAAAGCAGTAAATAATCATTTGAAACCATGGCTTTTGGGGATAACTAACTGCAGCTGTGGCTTATTTCTGGTATGCTAATTAGGACGTGGAATTTGCGTTTTCCTGGCTTATTCTTGGTTTGTTTGTTTGTTTGTTTTATTCGTCCCTAAACCTCTGCCAACCTGCCAAGAAACAGCAGATAAAAGAGCTGGAAAACAATGCAGGAATTGGCCAAACATATTTTTTTTTGTCTGCAAGACTAACTTTGATTTGTTTCGGAGTTGTTCAAGCAACTGTGGTTAGTATAAGAAACCATGCCTATAATTCTAGCCTACTGTAAAATGCATCCTGTTTGCTCTTTCCTAATATGTTCACTTCTTTACAAGCAATTTATCTAATGTAATATATTTAATGTGCTCTTTTGTGATTTTTTTTTGGGTACATTGTAGCCATGTTTTTTTTAAGTTCTGGACAACACTGAAGAAATAGCTTATTTTAGCTTATAACTTCTTTGTTTTTTGTTGTTTTAGTTGCAAAGTCATGTCTGACCCATGGACAATGTTCCTCCAGGCCTTCCTGTCCTCTACTATCCTCTGGAGTCCATTTAAGCTCATGCACCTCATTCTCTGCCATCCCCTTCTTCTTCTTTTGCCCTCCATCATTCCCAGCATGAGGCTCTTCTCCAGGGAGTCCTTCCTTCTCATTAGGTGGCCAAAGTCTTTGAGTTTCCTCTTCAGGATCTGGCCTTCTAAAGAGCAGCCAGGGTTGATCTCCTCTAGGACCAAGGGATTCGCAGGAGTCTTCTCTAGCACCTTAGTTCAAAGGCCTCCATTCTTTGGCCTTTGGCTCAGTCTTCCTCGTTTTCTTAGAAATGCTTCTTAGGGTGTTGCAAAATATTCCTACCTCTTGGAGAGGGGAATAATTTTCCAGAGAGAAAAGAAAATTGTTTGCTGAACATTAGGCTCCATTTACATAGTAAAAATACTATAAACTGCTAGCCCAGAATGCCCACAAATAAGCTTAATCTTGAAAGCTGTACTCAGTGGAACTGAAAAGTAGCAAATGCTCAATGAACATCCATACCAAATAAAGTCTTTGCTACCTAGAATCCAGAATGACCTAGAGATTAATGTACCCCCCCCCCCACAAGGGCCAGTGCTAGCTATCAGCAAATTTTGCTTTAGACTTGCCTATTGATCCTTCTGTTTCACTCCTTCTCAGCCTTCAGAACTTGACAAGCTATAGGAGAACTGGATTTTCCTTGTCTTTGAAGCGTTCATTGATTTTATTTAATACGTGTTCAACCTCTCTCTCTCGCTCTGCTTTCTCCTTGCTTTGGCAGTATGCTTTTCCTCCCCAGACTTTCCAAGTAAAATTCACCAATATAAATATTGCAGTGCGGTACAGAAGTGAAGTTATTAAATCCTTTTAATGTGCAGAGGAGGAGGAGCCAAAAACAAACTGTACTCTTTAAAAATATGGTTAAGTTAAACCATGACTTAGATTGGAATGTGGGTAAAATTCCTCGATTTGTTTGGACTCTACCAACGTGATAGAAGCATAATATTGTGTTGTTAGTTGAAGTTTGAATCTGTAACTCCTGAAAAAACCCAACTGCCTGTTTATTAGATCCATATAATCAATAAATGAACGTAACACCTAAAATAAGATGAACTTTTTAATTACTATCATTATTGGATACATGAAAGAGAGGCTTACTCTGAAATAAAATAGATGGGGGAAAATGTGCCCAATTCAAGGCAAAGGTTTATTAAGGATGTGCCTCAATTCTGACTATGGTTGAATAACAATTGCTATAAACTGATTTGGAAGATTCTTAAGGTTTTAGTTGGGACACATGACACAATGGCCTGCCAGTCATATTGAGGTAAATGTTTTCCTCTCAGTCATGTCCGACTCTAGGGCACAGTGCTCATCTCTGTTTCTTGGTTGAGAGAGGCAGCACTATCTGAAGAAAATACCCAAGGTCATGTGGCCAGCATGGCTATACACCAAACAGAACACTGACCTTCCCACCGAAGTGGTACCTATTAATCTACTTGCATTTGCATGCTTTTGTTCTGCTAGTTGGGCAGGAGCTGAGGCAAGTAAGGGGAGCTCACCCTGTTGCATGGAGCTAGGCTCGAACCCAGTCTATCTGCTCTCCATCTAACAAGTGCATCATTTTAAGCACTGAGCCATCGCGCCCCCTCTATTTCAAATAGTGACATTGAATTGATGTAGCCTTTTCGGTGTGAGATCCTCTTCGCTGTGATGTGATTATCTAGAATTCACAATAATAATGTGACATTGTATGTGATTACTGTCTTAAGGTGATGTGTCCAACCACAGTGTAAGTTATCAGATAAGTGATATTCAACCTCTCAGTTTCACAGTGGAAAAACAGAGAATCAACTCTACTTTTCTATTAAAAAATGATTTAGATGCAGATCACACACCACGTCACATTGGATATTTGGGAAGTGATTTGTGCATCACTGTGGTTTTACTAAATAGTTAATTATTCTCTACTGCACTAATCATTCTGTCAAATACTGCTGGTACTAGAGATGCCCAAATCTCTCTGTTTTAGTTTTCTTCTCTTTATTTTTGCAGATATAGGATTAGTGGATTGGTGGTTTTTTTAGGTACAGAAAGTATGTTGCTTGTTTTTTATATTCATTTCCCCAAATATAAATATTTTTTATATCTATTTAGTGATATAGGAGGCAAATATTCAAATGAGGACATGCCATTTGTATGAGTGTGTGTGTGTGCATGTGTGTGTATGTACATAATCAGATCTTCAGCCAGCCAAATGGATGGATGGATGGATAGATAGATAGATAGATAGATAGATAGATAGATAGATAGATAGATAGATAGATAGAAGTTCCCAAGGGCCTAGGATAGAAATATATTTGATGGTATTAAATGTATTGTCACAAGATGTTAGCATTTGAAAGTAAAACTGACTTTTGCAATTGACAGATGGTGATTTTTGTCAATGCCAATGGTGTGCAAGTGATGCTCTAGATGTTTTGGGATTGACACTAAATTTGTTTTATTTTGCCACAGTCACACGACTTCTATTGTAGGTCTTTGTATTTTGTGATGTTCTCTACTTCTCCTCTTCTGTTGTGCTTTCTCCAAGAACTGCAATGTCCATTATCCAGACTTTTTGTCTTTCTTATCAACAATTGTTAATTGTGGGGTGTTATGTGGCAGGGGCTTTTTAACTTCTTCCTTTTCTAATACTTTTATCTAATTTGTGGTCCTGCCTGTTCTTGCTTGTAGGCAAATGGTATTTCTTGCACATCTTCTAATGCACCATTGTTGCCACTTTGTCATGCCATTGTTTGTAGCCAGCCTGTGCGATCTTGCAGCAGCTAATTAGGTGACTAACCGTATCTGCAGTTTCTTTGCACAGGCAACATTTATTGTCTGTTGCTGTTTCTCACTTCTGGCTTTGTATTCATTTCTTCTTAAGGCTTGGTCTTCCACAACCAGAATTAGTCCCTCAGATTCTTTCTCCAAATTTCCTGCTCTTAGCCATCACTAGGTCTTGTTATCTGCTTGGCTTGCTGTCTTTTTAATGTATTAATCATGTTTTACTTTGCCAATATATTAATATTATTAATATTACAAAATTTGGAGAAGTAGGTATTTTGAGGAATAGTTGCATTTTATTTTAGATATCATTTGAAGCATTTACATAATATTTTCCTTTCCTTCTGGAGATGTAGGTTTAAAGACACCCAATCTATGTTTGTATCAAAGACTACAAATCCAGGAGGGAAGAGATTGGAAGTTATGGGTATTGACTTCCTATCATAGCAAAAATGGACAATGGATTGTTCTTCAAAAGCCGGGGTCAATATTAGCCCCCTATGTGAATAAACCCCAGTTTTTCACTGTGATGAGAATCAATAACTGCTTATAAATACAATCTAAATTTGGTGTAGCAAAAGATGTGACTATCGCCTGTCCCTGTAACAACAGAAGCTAGGTAGATGGATTAGATTAAGAGATGACTGGGGGGTGGACAAAACACTTAAACTGGGAAGGTAAGTCATGTTCTCTTCTTTGTGCTGCTGAGATTTTTACAGAATCAAAATAACAGTGTACAAGTATGTTTTCACCTAATTGCTTGCCTAAGCAATGCTTCAAATTGGTACGTTTTATGCTATGAATGTAAAGAAACGCAAGAGGTATTTAATTGCTTTGCAAACTACAGGTTTGGATTCTTACAAGATGGATAACAAGGAATGTTTAGAAGCAAAAAAGCCTGTTATTGCTCAGTATGTTATCCCAGAACTGGTCTTTAAAACATAGGTGGGTGCTCTAGTTTTAATGTGGGTTGAGAAGGACTTCATTTTCCTAGGGATTCTGTGAATGGTAAATGGGGATGAGAGTGGGATGCTTGAGTGCATAAAATTAATATGGATCAGCAGTTGAGGTAAACTCACTGTTATCAGGGTAAATATGTTTTTTTTTCTGTAGCTATGAATAAAGCAGAGTAGTGCATCCTCAAACTGTATTTAGAAACTGTCTAAGTTACCTTACCTAGAAACAGAAGAGGATGATTTGTAACCCAAATGCCTATATTGTATTGCGCAATGAGCAGGTGTGGGAACATATGATGTCATTGTTAGTACCTATAATTGTGCACTCATATTACTTCTTCGGTCAGGTTTATACCCAAGCTTTGCTCACAAAACTCAAGGGTGTGTGCAGTGTATTCTCCTTCCCTAATAATTTGTCCAAATATCCATGAGCAATGATGGCGCAGTGGTTAGAGTGCAGTACTGCAGGCTACTTCTGCTGACTGCTGACTGCCTGCAATTTGGCAGTTCGAGTCTCACCAGGCTCAAGGTTGATTCAGCCTTCCATCTTGCTGAGGTGGGTAAAATGAGGAGCCAGATTGTTGGGGGCAAGAGGCTGACTCTGTAAACCACTTAGAGAGGGCTGTAAAAGCACTGTGAAGCGGTATACAAATCTAAGTGCTATTGCTATGATGTAGGGGGGAAAAGGAAAGGAGTCCCTGTGGATTTTACTCTGCTAGTCATTGCCAATTATAGGAACATAAGAACATAAGAATAGCCTTGCTGGAACAGGCCGCAGCCCATCCAGCCCAGCATTCTGTCTCCCACAGTGGCTCACCATTTGCTTCAGGGTCTTCCCAAGCAGATGTCTTCCCCTGCTTATGATTCCCTGCAAATGGCATTGAGAGATATCCTGCCTATCTCTCCAACTCGGAAGGTGTCCTTAGGCATCCATAATGATAGCCATTGATACCCTTGTTCTCCATGAACTCATCTAATCCTTTCTTAAAGGTGTCAAGGCTGACAGCTGTCACCACTTCTTCTGGCAGGGAGTTCCATAGACCAGTGATCCTCTGGGTGAAAAAGTACTTCCTCTTATTTGTTTGAGGTCTAGCTTCCAAAAGTTTCATGGAGTGCCCCCTAGTTCTAGTGTTGTGCGATAGGGAAAACAGTTTTTCCTTTTCTACTTTGTCCACACCGAAGTAGGGGATATTTCCATTTCAAGGCCATTCATCCAGCACTGTCTGAAGACAATTCTGCAGTCATGTAGCCTGCTTGATGCTGTTTCCTCCCCACTGAAGTGCTACCAATTTATCTACTCACATTTGTCTGCTTTCAAACTGCTAGATGGGCAGGAGCTAGGCAAAGACAGGAGCTCACCTCATTGGACAATGCGTGGGTCTCAAACCCAGTCTGTTGCCTTTCTAGCCAACAAGCCCAGCATCTTAATCACTGAGCTGTCATACCCCCCCCCCTTGATGTAGGCTAGGCTGAAAATCATCTTCTACATCTGAAAGTTGATGAAAGTGGGTTGATCTTAATGTAGACTCTAACCACCATACCCATTGATCGCTCCTGCTACTTTGCAGAGAGCCGCGCTCAATGGCTTCATTCTTCATATGAAAAGATATGGAAGCGAGATAATGCTCTATAAAAACTTGATAAATATAGGCCAAGGAAGTGAAGTGCAGTTCCTAACTCTTATTAGGAATCAACTGTTTTGCATAACTATTAAATCTCTTTGTCACACTCTTTTATCATCCAGTTTTGCTGAGATGGAAGTCAATACCCATAACTTTTAATCATGACACTTTGCCAATGCCCTCAGTATTAAGTCTCTTTGGTGCAGGAACTAGGTATGTCTAGTTGAATGAAAAGAAGGACAAGGGGAGACTTGATAGCAGTGTTCCACTATCTCAGGGGTTGCGACAAAGAAGAGGAAGCCAAACTAATCTCCAAATCACCTGAGGGTAGAACAAGAAGCAATGGGTGGAAACTAATCAAGGAGAGAAGCAACTTAGAACTAAGGAGAAATTTCCTGGCAGTTAGAATAATTCATCAGTGGAACAGAAGTTGCCTCCACAAGTTGTGAATACTCCAACATTGGAAGTTTTTAAGAAGATGTTGGATAACCATTTGTCTGAAGTGGTGTAGGGTTTCCTGCCAAAGCAGGGGGTTGGACTAGAAGAAATCCAAGGTCCCTTCCAACTCTGTTATTCTATTCTATTCTATTCTGTTCTGTTCTGTTCTGTTCTGTTCTGTTCTGTTCTGTTCTGTTCTGTATATGCCTAGAGCTGATGCTCAGATATCTCAAAACATTAACTTCTTTTGACTCTGGGACAGCATTTTCTTAGCAACTACTCAACCCAGTCCTATAAGACGTCAACGTTTGGTTGATCCCTTCTTCTTTTTCCATCTCCAGGTGTTTTGTGATTACCATGGACATTCTCAGCGAAAGAACGTCTTTCTATATGGATGCAGCATAAAGGAGACTCTCTGGCAGGCAGGATGTACCGTAGACACATCCAAAGTGACTGAGGATGTTGGCTATCGGGTAAGGCATACTTCTTACAGCTTATTCATCCACATAGATATTCCGAATGAAATTGTCTTGATCATCTCTGGCTTAATCTTTCAATCTTTATTATCCAATCGAAGAAAAATCAGATGACAAGCAGCAGCAGAACCCACAGAATAATAGCAAAAAGATTTAAAGGAATCCAGATTTGTTAGACTCCAGAAATATAATATGGGAGTGGGAGGCAAGAGGATCTAATTGCTTTGAAGGGACTGTTAGGAACCCCCCTCCCCCAAATGGATGGAGCCAAGTGGGTGAAAATTGTAGATCTGTGGCAAAAACTGTATCGATTTTATTTTATATAAAAATGTGGAAATATGGTCATATAAATCTGCCTGTCAGAGGAGACTACATTGGTTAAGGCACCAGGCTTAGAAGTCAGGAGATTGTAAGTTCTAGACCTGCCTTAGGTAGCCAAAGTCAGATGGTTGACCTTGGACCAGCCACCGTATCTCAGCCCTAGGAAGGAGGCAATGCCAACCACTACTGAAAAACATTTCCAAGAAGCTGCAAGGACTTGTCCAGGTAGTCTGTGAGCATTGGGCAAGATTAAACAAGAGAAGAAAAAAAACGTTTGTCAGATATGTAGTCTTACTTTTTTTCTATGTTTCTGTTATGAAACATCTGGCCAGTAAACGCTTGAGCTCTGTTCAGGTGCCCCAATTTGTTTTTAAAAAATGGCTGGCTGGCTGGCTGGCTGGCTGGCTGGCTGGACAGACAGACAGACAGACAGACAGACAGACAGACAGACATAAGGGCAGACAGATGATAGATGGACAGATGGACAGACATGTGGACAATACAATATAGGAGATAAAATATTAAATTATGATAAAACCATTATAACATCACCATCATATAGAGCGATAGAATTGCAAATGGACTAGATAATAGTAATAATAATAATAATAATTTAATATTTGTAAACCGCTCCCTCTCCCCATAGGGACTCGGGGCGGTGCACAGGTAGAATAAAAACAATAAAAATATACAGACATTTCTTAAAAACAAATTAAACCTAACCTGCGCTAAAATTCCCCATTAAAACTAAACTATACTAAAAACTACCCAATAAAACCCCAGAGACAGAGAGACTATCCCAGGCCGGCCAGACAGAAAAGATGAGTTTTTAATTTAAGACGGAAGGAGCGGAGGTCCGTGGTTGTTCTGATGTCGGGGGGAAGGTCGTTCCAGAGGGCCGGGTCCGCCACAGAGAGAGCCCTTCCCCTGGGCGTCGCCCGCTGACAAAGTCTAGTGGACGGCACCCGGAGAAGTCCCTCTCTGTGGGAGCGAATCGGCCGTGAGGATGAATGAGGCAGGATCCGATCCCGCAGGTAGCTAGATGTTATAATCCTACATCTAAGGAAGCTAACCCTCTAACTGCTCCTTGTGTGACTGCAGTGAGATCATCCCAGGTGCCTTGAAATTTCCCGAGGAGACATTTAAAGAAGTTAAAGAAACGTTTTAGCCTAAAAAGAAAAACACCAACCAGTAAGGTGAATATGAACCAAATAACAGTGACTGGCCTCAGTCATTAAGAAAATGGGTGTTGATTTGGAAAAGGCAAGAAAGAGGAAATCACATTCGGTTGAATGGAAAGGCTGCTTGAGCTGCGTTCGCTTATCGCATCCCTTATAACCGACTAGAATGATAGATCTTGAATAAATGCACTTCTCTTTGAGAATTGAGGATATTCTGCAACATGTTATTGCAACTCTCAATTGCTCAGCTCAGTCTGATTAGCCACATGCCCTAAAAAGCAGAAATGGTCAAATATTAAGCTGGGGAGACTCAAGTTGAAAATGCTACTCAGCCATTGGATGATTTTCAGAAAGGTTTTTAAAAAAAAAAATTATTTTATTGTATGGCCTGTTTGTCAGGAAAACTGGAGACTGACTGCTACCTCAGTCCCTTGGAGCAACTCAGAAAAAAAGAGACAAGGGCATTTCAAATCCATAAACAGGTTAGCACCCTGATGCATTAATGCTATTTTTCAGGTAACAGTTCTCAGAATTCAAGGGATTTCCTTGTCAATTGGACCAGGAAAATATGGATTGCATATTTCTCTGTGTAAGTGATGTGATAAAGAAGACAAGTGGAGTCTCACTGGCTAAGATTATGTGTCTAGCTCAGCACTGGGATATGACCTTTTTAGAAGGTATTTTCTGTCATAGCAGATAGCTGTCACATTCATGTTCAGTAAAGTTTTAAATCCCTGTTCCCCCCTATTTTATTATTTTTGCAAAAACAAGCCAAAACAAGCAAAATAAACCCTCTAAAAGGTAGCAATAATATAAAATGTAAAAGTAACCCAAGACAAAACCAGCAATAAATAATAATAATAATTAAAAAGCAGAGAGAGAGAGAGAGAGAGAATGAATGAGAGAGAGAGAGAGAGAGAGAGAATGAATGAATGAGAGAGAGAGAGAGAGAGAGAGAGAGAGAGAGAGAGAGAGAGAGAGAGAGAGAGAGAAGAAAACTTTCTCTCTTTGGATGCAATTAGTAATTGTCTGCTGCAAACTCCATGTAGGCATCAGGAAGGGCCTCTGGCCAGCAAACACTCAAGCTTCATTCAGTTGCCCCAAGTCCACCCTGATACAAGGAATTTCAGGGTTGTTAAAATAAAGAGAGAGAGAGAGAGAGATGTGGACAATACAATATAGGACATAAAATATTAAATTAAGATAAAGCCATACATAATGAAATCATAATACGGAGCCATAGAATTGGAAAAAAAAGGTAGAAAGGGAAAATCTAAGAGGGGAGAATATTAATTGGAAATATATGTGCTTGAACGATAAAAACTTTTCAAACATTGTTATTTAATTTAATGTCCAAACTTTTGTTAGGAAGAAATGTTTTTTAATTAATTCATTGGAAAAAAAAACAATAAAACAACTCATAAAAATGATATCCAGTACCCATAATGCAAATTTTTTAATATTCTCAGACTTATTCTACACTTGTGAGGAATTTTCTCTTTATTATCTTTTTAACTAATAATGTCATTTATCAGATAATTCTTTTGTTCTGCATATCCTTAATGCACAATGCATCTTATTTTAGGTGTTAATTCTTTCATAGATGTTATGTACCTTACTGAAGTATTTATTTAAGTATGATTAGTATGGTTGTCCATTGAATCTCTTTTAGCAGCTGTTGACAGTTGTGGCCATCTACGATATTTTGGCACAGGGAGTTCTGCATATTTGTTATGCAGAGTATGAATGCTAACCTTTTATCGACTGCTTTTTGCAAGGAATTGATCAATTCTTTCCACTGGATGGCTCCAGACTCTAGTAATATGTGCAGGAGAGAATACGTCATCCACTCTTAACTGTTTCTTATTTTTTTGTTGTGGTCTAATCCAATGGTAGGCTCCTGAAAAGGCAGCATTGACTAAACCTGTTTGTGGTTCCAGTTGGAAATTGCATTTGGTAGAATTGGAAAAGGCTGGCAATTTCATTCAAAGAATTAATGCTTCCTTCAGGAATTTTAGAATCCACAGCTGATGACTCCAGAGCAAATTCTTTCCACATTCTTTCCACATTTACCTCTCTAGAAACATGTGAGTTCTTTGAAATGTGAGGAATTGCCTTAGGTCCACGTACTGCATTGATTATTGGAATGTCTTCTACATGGGCCTTTCCTTCAAGATAACCAAGGAGGTGTCACTGGTTCCCAATGGGGACAGTTATGGGTGCACCTCACTACATCTATATCACCACTGTTTCCAGTAGCCATTACAGATTATTTTTCAGGACTAGCATTCCCAGCCAGCTAAACTAAATCTCATAAATTCTAGGTAAATCTTGATCCAGAGTCTTATAGCAGAACTCATAAAGTGTGCCTATAAACATTAAATGATTTGTTATTTATCCCAACTCTGTTATTCTAAATTGCTCTTATCGGTAATCTGTTATGTAGCCCATTTTCTTACACAGGGATGGGGAAGTATGTGATCCTTCTGATACAGTTGGAATATGCACAGTGAAGCTACAAGAAGCATCATATTGCTATTGTTGTTAGTTGTGAAGTCATGTCTGACTCATCACGACCCCATGGACAATGTTCCTCCAGGCCTTCCTGTCCTCTACCATCCTCTGGAGTCTATTTAAGCTCACGCCGGCTACTTTGGTGATTCCATCCAGCCACCTCATTCTCTGCCGCCTCCTTCTTCATTTGCCCTCCATCGTTCCCAGCATGAGGCTCTTCTCCAGTGAGTCCTTCCTTCTCATTAGGTAGCCAAAGGATTTGAGTCTGGTCTTCTAGAGAGCAGTCAGGATTGATCTCCTCTAGGACTGACCAGTTGGATTACCTTGCAGTCCAAGGGACTCACAGGAGTCTTTTCCAGCACTCCTGATCCTTCTGATACTGTTGGAATATGCACATTAAAGCTGCAAGAAGCATCATATAGGACAGGGGTCTGCAAAGTCGGCTCTTTTAAGACTGGTGGACTTCAAGTCCCAGAGTTCCCCAGCCAGCTATGCTGGCTGGGGAACTCTGGGACTTGAAGTCCACCAGTCTTAAAAGAGCCGACTTTGCAGACCCCTGGTATAGGATGTCAGAATTGTGATTCTGCAACCTCCTGAGGATTCCTATTCTTGAATCCATGAGCTGTGTTCCATGCCATCGTATAAATGACACTGCACAATCCTTTGCCTACAATAACAAGCATGTAAGATTCTCTAAAAGGGGATAGATGACAAACATTATTATCCCCGACCAGTTGGCATACAGGAAAGAGCTGTATCCTTGATACCTGAACACAGCCTCAAAGCAGAACAGGGTTTTTGTTACATCTTCAAAGTAGTCAAGATGAGAAGCCCAACAGTGAATTCTTTAATCATCTTTAAGTCTTCAGCTTAATCTTTAATCTAAGGCGAGATTAACAGAGTCTTGCAAATATGAGAGGATTTCTTAGTTTCTTTTATTTTAGTCTCTGAAAAACTAGGGAGGCTCCATTCTGAAATGCTTCCCACCCATATCCCCCTCTATGATGGACTGAGATACATGAAAGTCATCTCCCTCCTGCCTCCCAAGGCCTTTCGTACTTTCATTAGTTGATGAAAGGTTAATTTGTTTGATAAAGTCTTTACCACTAGGTGATCACAGTATGATCACCAACATTTCTGTTGCTAGCTTGTTCACAGGAGAACTTGGGTTTCATTGTTGACGTCTTCTATTAAAGGTTCTCAGATAATGGGGCAAGGGAAGACTACAACATCACTCTGCTGTTAATTGTGACGCCGTGTCTGACCCATCGTGATCCCATGGACAATGTTCCTCCAGGCCTTCCTGTCCTCTACCTTCCTTTGGAGTTACACCTACTGCTTTGGTGACTTCATCCAGCCACCTCATTCTCTGTCGTCATCTTCTTCTTTTGCTCTCAATCTTTCCCAGCATTAGGCTCTTTTCCAGTTGCAATGTATGGATGTGAAAGTTGGACCATAAGAAAGGCTGAGCACTAAAGAATTGAGGCCTTTGAACAATGGTGCTGGAGAAGACTCCTGTGAGTTCCTTGGGCTGCAAGGCGATCAAACCGGTCAGTCCTAGAGGAGATCAACAGTGACTGCTCTATAGAAGGCCGGATCCTGAAGATGAAACTCAAGTTCTTTGGCTACCTAATGAGAAGGAAGGACTCACTGGAGAAGAGCTGTTGGGTAGAGTAGAGAATTATTCTGTTCAAGCTTACTGAGCTGGTTTGACACCTCAATATCCTACTCGTCCTTTTTATGCATCCTTACTTCCCTTCTTATCCCCATCTTTTCATCCCCAAATCTCCTGAAATTTAGCCAGTAAAATTTGCCGAAAACTATCAGGATGACATCTCATCAAGTTGCCTAACCAAGGAATTATATCTAAGAATAATGACAATTAGGAGAATTATTTGTTGGAAATCCTTCCAGGGATAATATCTTTCTCAAGGACGATGAAAAAGATTTAAAAAGGAAGAAAAATTTTGCTTGGAGGGGGAGACTACTGAGAAATTCTAGCTGGGCTCTAGTGAGAAAAATTAGTTTTGTTTCAGGAAGTTGTGGTTGTATTAGAAGAGAGGGCAAGCGTTCATTTTCCAACATCTTAGCACAATATTGTAACTGGGTCTTTTACTTTTCTTTTTGAAAATGTACAATTAAAAGACAATTAATGAGAAAATAAACAGGGGAGAGAATCATTATCTTTAGATCCAAGAAACACAATTAGAACAAATAGAATATTAAATTGGTATTTGCTAATGTTTACAAATGAGGGCTATACATGCCTACCTACCATTTACCTACCAGAATTGTTCTTTAATTAACATAAAAGGTTGATTGCAAAGGTAATTTTTATTTCGTTAAGAAGCTGAAGTCAGCCCAGCTATCTACAGATAGTTTCTCATTGTTTAAACTGGATTGGGCAGGTCTAAAATAGGATGCATGAGGGTTTTGATATGTAGGGTTTGCTTGGATTTGAGGAATTGCTATTGAACAAACCATTGTATTTGGTTTAACGTGTTGTGGAAATGTCCCAAAGGTGCTTTTCCAAAAAGCAACTGGGCTTTGTTTTTCCTTGAAGAGATTGTGCTTGTCATCCAAGAAGCTTCCTTGGTTCTGACTGAATGGTAGAGGATGGAAGGATTTATAATCCTTGCAGTTATCTGGTTGTTAGCACACTTTCTGAGAGTTGCTGAGGCCACTGTTTATGTGTTCCCATGGGGTCACCGGAATAGTGCGAATGGGTGTGGTACCTTCTTGGAACTGCTGAAAGGACTGTGCTGTTACAACAATATAAATAAACACACTACAAAACCTTCCATCCTCCACCATTCAGTCAGAACAGAAGGAGCTTCTTAGATGAGAAGCGAAATGTCTTCAAGGAAAATTATCCACGTAAAATTATCTACTACAATGTCAATGATTACCTGTCAATGATTACTTCAACCATAACAATACACAAGCACACAATAGATACAAACTTAAGATAAGCCGTATCAAACTCAATTGCAGAAAATACGACTTCAGCAACAGATTGGTCAATGCTTGGAGTGTGTTACCTGACTCTGTGGTTTCTTCCCCAAACCCCCACAACTTTAACCTTACACTGTCTACTGTTGACTTCACCCCATTCCTAAGAGGTCTGTAAAGGGAGTGCATAAGCGCACTAATGTGCCTATCGTCCCTGTCTTAGCAACCTCATTTACTTGTATCCATTTCATATATTCATATTCTTGTATGTACTCATATCTATTATTTATACATGCTTGACAAAACAAACAAATAAATAAATAAAATAAATAAATCAAAGTCCAGTTGCATTTTGAATAAGCCCCTTTGGGACAACCATGATCTGGATGACTGAGAATCTCCATAGACATGGTATGAAAACATAACCTATAGTATAACATAGCTTAACACAGTGTTAAAGATACAAGCACATGAAACATCCTTAGATATCCCATTGTAACTGAGTAGTAAATTACACAGCCAATGCTAAGACCCAGTGTCATACATCACAACATTCTGTATCACCTAGAGTTTCCCAGTAAATCCAACAGTCTTTGAAGAGAGATAGCCCAGGAATTTAAAGCAGTCAAGCTACAACCAAAACTTGCCACCCACTTGTTTTATTTCTTGATGTCTTGTGTTATCTGTAAACATCAGCTCAGCTCTCTCCTGGGGGGGTAAAGGGTCTTCCTGATTTCTGGAGATTTAGTTGCTGCTAAAGGCACAAAGCAAGGCGACTTTTCTTTTGTTTTAAAATGAGGAAAAAAAACATTGAATATCTGATTTCAGAATGGAGTGGAATGGAATGAAATAGCAATAGCACTTAGAATTATATACCACTTTACAGTGCTTTACAGCTCTCTCTAAGTGGTTTACAGGGTCAGCATATTTCCCCCAACAATTTTGGGTCCTCATTTTACCCACCTTGGAAGGCTGGAAGGCTGAGTCAACCTTGAGTCTGACGAGATTTGAACTGCCAAATTGCAGGCAGCCGGCAGACAGCAGACATAACCTGCAGTACTGCATGTTAACCACTGTGCCACTGCAGCTGGAATGGAATGGAATAGAATAGAATAGAATATTCTTTATTTACCCAGTGTGATTGGACACAAGGAATTTAATGTCATGCATAAGCTCACTATATACATATAAACAGCAAATAATAGCTCATAAATCACAAATCATAATTACAATCATTAATTGTGTTACAAACAACAATTCATAAATCATAAGAAACCAATAGGAGAAGATTAGAAGTGGGAGTGGGTTACAACCCTTAATTGATTGATAGTGAAATGCATAAACAGATCAGTAGCATTACCGGAGTAGTGTCACATTTTTAGCTGGTAAAATATAGTTCACCCGTCTCTACACCTTCTCAAAATAACATTGGATGAGGTCACGAACATCTCAGGAGACCTCAAGCCATTTCTGTGCTCGGTGTGTACAGGATCTGTGTTCAAAGTCAGTGACGCAGGGGGGATTCAAAAAGTTGCTGCCATTTATTTTCAGGACTCCCCAATGATGCCTGTGCTTTGACTAAGCTAGGAACACTTTCCAAAAGCCTTATTTGCCCCCCCCCCACCCCCAAGTTTTCATTCCCCACAGAACAGCTATATTTCTGGTTTCTTTGGCCAATGTTTCTGAGCATGCTTTCCTCCTGGAAGTGGCAGATAATGCTACACCGAAAATATTGTGGCTGTTCATCCTTTCTGATCTGAAAAGGTCCTGGGTAAACATCCTCCCCTGATATCTTCCCTTGAGTGAAAGCCTGCAAAAATTAAGCCGGCTGACAACGAAAGAATTGCACAATGAAAAATGGGAAAGGCAGGGTTTTTTAAAAAAAACAACTCACCTTATCACTCAATAAGTACAAAGACGTCGTGCTCTGCTCACGAAAAGTTCCCCTTTGTTTTCAAAAGCGAATTCTCTGTTTCATAATACTGAGTGGAAGACACAAGTGAAATAATGGGCATGATGCTGGAGATAACATTGAGACTTAGCTGGAGGATGCATTTTGGTTCTTGATGCTTTCCCAATCAACCTCTCTTCAGAGGGCAATCTGGAACAAGGATAAGCCCACTGATGTGACATTGACTTGCCCCCCAAGGAATTCCATCCCAAAGATTGGTTAATGTTGTTTATTTGTCTGACAATTTTCTATCTGCTTGTGATGAGGCTAATATAATTTGGACTTTGAGGCAACATAGAGAAGGTGGGTATTATCAAGCATTGCTTCTAAACCAATTTTTCTGGACCGATTTTTCAAATTAGAAACTGGCAATTTTTTTTTCTTTTCACACCAGTCAACCAAGTTGGCAAAAAAGTCTTTAAAAATTCCTGGACCATCAGAAAGATAATCCAAAACAGAATTCATCCATTAAATGGAATATCTTCAATTATGGGAATCAGTGGTAGTTTTATTTACTAATACTTAAATAAATTGACAAATTGTAGCTGATTTTGTTTTTGGTTGTGAACCAGCATTGAAGCAATCTCACTGCACAGGTTTTATATTTGACTGACCACCTCTAGGTTTAGTCTTGTATCATATATTAGCTTTTGGCTACTTATATCTTGCATTGCAGGCTGTTTGTTTTTCTTGTGAACTTTTTCTATCCATTCTGATTATTATTTTTTTGCATACAGTATGATGGATAAAAAGTTGTTACTCTGCAGCCTGATATAATGTCATCCAAATGCGGCATGAAATGCCATCAATCTATTATGCATAATGTATTGCCTTTTATTTGTTTTTAATTTGCTGCCCATTCAGATTTTGATGGTATTGATGAGTGCTATTTCATATTGTTTGTGTTATTAAAAAGACAAATTTGGTATCTGCCTGACATCTTTCTAATTAAACAAAAAACAAAACAAATCACTCCCAGCTTTTCATTCTGATATTCAAGAGAACTTTGTCTCCTAGCTTTCCATTTTCTTGTTTTATGTATATCATTCAATGTACAAGAATGAATTCTTATAATTATCTGAATTGCTATATTATTGACAGCACAGTTTAAGTCTCTATTGATATACCCATGTATTATCTCTCTCTCTAATCCTGTAATCTCAGATGTTCTATATTCAGTTGAATAGAAAGGTGGGAATAGAAATATACCAAATAAATAAATACATTCTTATTAGTCAAGCAAGGACTAGGGTTAAAGGGACAAAGCTTCATTATTAGACTACTCCATGACTCTATCCTGAAATAAGGTGAGAAATTGTTCACTGCTTAATCAGGGGTGGGCTACTGGGGGTACTCAAGGGTTCGGGAGAACCTCTAGTTAAAATTCTGTGCAGTTTGGAGAACCCCCAAATCCCACTCATGGCTGGCCCCTCCCGCCCCTCCCCTTCCTCCCCTCCCATCCCAGGAGTCCCCACGTGGCCCATTTTGGATGCAGGTAAGTGCAGGATGCACGCAGAGGCTCAGGGAGGGTGAAAAATGGGCCTACTGGAAGTTTGGGAAGACTGGAAATGGGCCTGTTTCCAGCCTCCAGAGGGCCTCCAAAGCCCAAGGAGGCTCCTGGAGGGTCAAGGAAAGTCTCTGGAGCCTGGGGAGGGCAAAACACCTCCACCATAGTGCAGGAGGCTGATTAGGCCTTGCCCACCATGATCATGCCCACCCAGCAACCAGGCAGAGAACTCCTTGCTAAAAAAGTTTGAATCTCACCCCTTACTTTCATTACTTACTTTCATCAGCATGTCACTTAGGATGGCTTAAAAATAAACACATTCCTCTAGAATTCAGTTCATTCCACCACCACCCCTCCGCCATCCCCAATGTCTTTGTCTAGCCCCCAAATCTGAGGTCTGTTTGTGGTTTCTCATTGAATTGTAAGAAAGTCACCACACAGAGTTGTCCCTCTCTGAGGAAGATGAGATGAGCAGTTCAAAATTTGATAAAAAAGTCCATTCCAAGTCCAGCAAAATTGGCTAGTTATTCCTTGTTGTTGTTAGATGCGAAGTCGTGTCCAACCCATTGGACAATGTTCCCCCAGGCCTTCCTGTCCTCTAACATCCACTGGAGTCCATTTAAGCTCATGTCGACTGCTTTGGTGACTCCATCCAGCCACCTCATTCTCTGTCATCCCCTTCATTTTTTGCCCTCAATCTTTCCCAGCATGAGGCTCTTCTCCAGTGAGTCCTTCCTTCTTATTAGGTGTCCAAAGTATTTGAGTTTCCTCATCAGGATCTGGCCTTCTAAAGAGCAGTCAGGGTTAATCTCCTCTAGGACTAACCGGTTGGATGGCCTTGCAGTCCAAGGGACTCGCAGGAGTCTTCTCCAGCACCATAGTTCAAAGGCCTCCATTCTTTGATGCTCAGCCTTTCTTATAGTCCAACCTTCACAGCCATATATCGCAACTGGGAAAACCAGTTATTCCAAGTTCCATTTAAAATCAACCCAAGATGTTTTTTTTAAAGGGGGAAAAATAAGAAGCCATTGTCAAAGTAAAGAATAAAATAAAATCTAATAGCAATAGCACCTAGTCAGCATATTTCTCCCAACAATCTAGGTCCTCATTTTACTGACCTCTGAAGGATGGAAAGCCGAGTCAACCTTGAGCTGATCAGAATGGAACTTCTGGCTGTGGGGCAGCATTGGCCTGCAATACTGCTTTCTAACCACTGTGCCACATTTATGTAATGGTGCTATCCTTTGATGTGTTGCAGACTCTGCCAAAGATCTTGGATAAAATGGCTCCTGCTTTTCTCATGGGTAGCTGCAGCTTCTTGCTGGAGAAGTCGCGTGACTCCACAGCCCGAGTGGTGGTTTGGCGGGAAATTGGAGTGCTGAGGAGCTACACCATGGAAAGCACCTATTCTGGATGTAGCCATGGACTCTATAAGGTAGGGTACGCTTGGTTTGAATAGCCTGGGGCTGCAGGATCTTTCTAAAGACAAATCAGCAACACTTCAGTTCAGCACCAAGGAGAGCACCAATGTTTGGTTGAAGGACCTGTTTCTTTAATTTCCGCGACATATAGCATTACCGTATTTTTTGGAGTATAAGATGCACTCCCCCCTAAAGAGGGTGAAAATTTGGGTGCGTTTGATACACCAAATGTAGCCCTGCCCACCCATCGCCCGCCACCTGCTTGCAGCAAACAGGAAAAATGGGGCTTGCGGAGGCGACGATAGGCTATGGCAATTTCTGCAGCCTGAAACAGCTGATCATCAGGAGGCCCGTGCTGAAACTGAAATTGAAAGTGAAATGGGCTGTTTGCTGTTTGCTGCAAGGAAGCAAATTGCTGGGAGGCAGAAGCAGATATTTCTTTTCTTGTACTAAGCAGACTAAACTGAAACAGGATGTTTGCTGTTTGCTGCAAGGAGGTAAGTCAATAATTATAAATGCCTATAGGATGTTCAAATTATTAGACTTATTTTTAAAGACTACTTTATTATTGTTTTAGACTACTTAACAAAACGAAAATGCTTTTTAAAATAAATGCTTGATCTGAAGAGGCCCAGTGCTATTGTATCTTCTTTTAAATAGCAGAGAATAACGTATACTTCCAGAAAGCCATATCAATTTTAACAGCCTCTGTACAAGTATAGTCTGAAATGTAATAATCACAAATAGTCTATATTGTCTGTACTGTTTGCTGCAAGGAGGCACATTGCTGGGAGGCAGAGGCAGATTTCCCCCCTCCCTTGTTTTCCTCCACAAAAACTAGGTGTATCTTATACTTTGGAGCATCTTATACTCCCAAAAAATACAGTATTCCAAAGCACAGTGGCTCACTTTCTCCTCATTTCCATTGCTTCAGGTTGCATACGCAAATGAATTTATTTATGCATTTGCTAATGTATTGATGAGCCATCTTTTGGGTAAGAAGCTCACGAAACAACCTGCACAGATTATTTTGAATGTTAGCTCACTCAAAATGCGAACATGAGGAAAAAAGAAACCAGGAGGCCAATGTGTCATATTCAATTAGCAACGACTGGAAAAGAATATCTGCTCTTTTAAGGGCTGAGCATAAAGGAGCCTGGAGCTGCTTGTAAAAATGGCAATAAGTTCATTGCATCGCGCATCACCACCTCAGGAGGAGACCAAAGCACGGCAGAAGACTTGTCCCATTAATGCAGTGTTTCTCAACTTCAACAGCTTTAAAGATGTGTGGAGTTCAACTCCCAATGTTCCCCAGCTAGCTTAAGGTTGTTAAATTCAGGAAAACTGCATTAATTATAGACTTCCATTACATTGAACTAAAAACAAATTTCCAGCCTTTACAAGGGCGAGCCTTAGTTCTCACGGAGGTGCCCAGTTCGTTACTCTGATTAAATTACCTGTGCTTCTGCTAAAAATTAGTAATCACTATTCCAATCAGAATAGTAGGTTTTTGAAGTTACAGTTCCTCTACTGGGTTGGAAACCCTTGCATCCGTGTGTGATTTTTCTCTATGAATTTCTCCTGCACTCGATTCCTCTTCCAAAAGGTTTTCTATTTACCCATCTGCAGTGATTTCTGTTTCCAGAACCCTAGAAATGTATTTAAAATTAAATTAATGATTGATGATTACTCTCTGTGCATTTAATTGTTTACCATGTCTAGCTCACTAATGTTTAATTTTGAGAATCTCTAACTCCAGAGGCCTCCTACAGAGCCATTGCATGGCCAAAGGTGTGTATTTGATTGTTGAGGGCCACAGGTTTTTGAGGCATGCATGCATTCCGGGTTGTGTAATTGTGTCTTAGCGTGAGCAGGAGAAGGGAAAGCAACTTGTACAGTTGGCAACAGTGGTAGCGCTGCATTATCCTAAGGTATGAAAAAAAGAAAGTAAAACAAATGTTGTGGACTCACTGTCTTACTTTCTTTAATCAATTCAGCCCTCCATCTCCATCCTAGTGGCTGAGGGGTTGTTTGGGTCACATTGGAAATCTTTAATCCCACACACACACTTCTGTCTCCAAAAAGATTGGACAGCAATGTGTTTGAACAAGGATGGGTCTTCCATTCCTGTGCTACTTTTTCAGAATTTCAGCTTCTAAGCAGAAAATCTAAGCACAGATGAAGTCTGGGTGGGGCATCACAAGAAATGTTTCTGAGCTCGTTGGAGAAAGAAATGCTGAGATCCTTCCTTCCTACCTTCCTTCTTTCCTTCCTTCCCTCCTTCCCTCTGCCCTCCCTCCCCTCTGTTTCTTATTTCTTTTCTTTCTCTTTCTCTCTTTCCTTGCTTCCTCCCTCCATCCATCCCTCCATCTTCCTTCCTTCCTTTCCTCTCACTGAGAGACCATGGAAGTCCAGGCACTCTCAAAAGTGACTTCCTTCGTTCCTTCCTCACTTCCTCCCTCCCTCCCTTCCCTTTTCCCTCTCTCTCTCCTTCCTTCCTTCCTTCCTTCCTTCCTTCCTTCCTTCCTTCCTTCCTTCCTTCCTTCCTTCCTTCCTGACAGATGCAAGCAAACGGACAAATAATTATTTAGCGATCAAGTTTACGATTAGGATTAGGGACCTTGTTCCCCTCTCCATAGAGTTGTCACTCCATGCATCAGTGAAGCAGAGCAAAAAAAGGAGCAGAACAGCTGTTCTAAGTATGCAGAGGATTCCAGGACAACTGTTTGGAATGGGAAACAGAGGAGTAATATGGAGAGAACATTTGGGAGGCAAATAAATTTGTTCTCTTTGGCTGGAAGAGTGCACAAAATACTGTATGTCCCACTTCAAAGGAACAAATAAGCAGACACCTGGGGTACAGCAGAACAGACACTGCAAAAGAGCTTCTCATTTATTACAGATAATACTGGAGATGGTGGAAGGAAAGGTAGAATTGTTTTATTTTGGTCTCTCTTCTCCTCTTATGCGACTTCAGTAAAAACAGTCTATGAATAACCGTGACCATTTTGCCCAGCGTCCTGTCTACACCAGAGGTGTTTTAGTGCCTTCCGCAGACTATTTAATGGGACCTTCTCATGCACATTAGCCACGAATGCAAAAGCTGAGATCACATTTTGTGTTACTTGAAAACTGGCTTGATGTCTTGTGTGAAGGTAATAGTTGTGGGTTGTGAACAAGCCATTATTTATGGGTTCAGGATGGTATGACTGATGTTTTCAAATGAAAGAATGTCAGTGAATATGAAGTTGGCCCAGATCAACATTTTCACTTTCCTTCTTTCAGAAACAAAATAGAAACTTCATAGATATTCAACCTTCTGGATTTTGGCAGATGTAAGCCACCCAGTTTAAAATTTTGCTGAAGAGCTTCCCAAGACCACCAAGCTTTGCTGAAGACACTAATTAAGCAGACATTATGAAATCGGACCACACAACTAGATTAGGATAAAGCTTAAAATCGAGGGTGGGCTTCAAAAATTTCAGCAGTGGGTTCTAAGTCCTGCTCCATACATCCCTAAGACCGATACGCTCCCACAGAGAGGGCCTTCTCAGGGTGCCGTCGGCCGGTCAATGCCGACTGGCGACACCCAGGGAGAGAGCCTTCTCTGTGGCGGGCCCAGCCCTTTGGAACGACTTACCCCCTGAATTTCGCACCATCTCCGACCTCCGCCTCTTCCGCAAGTGCTTAAAGACACATCTGTTCCATCTAGCCGGCCTAGCGTAACCTCCACAATGACATGTAGATAGTTTTAAATTTTGGGGATTTTAATTTGGGTTTTAGCGCAGGATCTTTATTAAGTTTTTAAAATTTGTTATATGGTTTTGTATGTATTTTAATATGCCTGTGCGCCGCCCTGGGTCCGTTTGGAGAAGGGCGGGGTATAAATTTAATAAAATCAAAAATCAAATCAAATCAAATTCTCTGTCTGGTTGCTTGGTGGGCGTGGCCATGGTGGGTGTGGCCTAGTTGACCTCCTGCACCATGGCGGGAGGAGCGTTTTCATCATCCCCAGGCTCTGGAGGCTTTCCTCAAGTCTCTGGGAGGGTGAAAACTTCCTTTCCCCAGGCTCCGGAGGCCAGATACGGGCTCGTTTCCAGCGTTCCAGAACTTCTGGGAGAACCATTTTCTCCCTCCCTGAGCCTCCACGTGGGCCCTGCACTTACTTCACATCCAAAATGGGCCATGTGGAGACTACTGGGAGGGGCGGAAGGAGAGGGGAGGAGCGGGGCCAGCCAGGGGTGAGATTTGGAGGTTCTCCAAACCGGCCATAACGTTAGCTATGAGTTCTCCTGAACTTGGGCAAACCCGTAGCAGCCCACCCCTTTTTAGAACATTATTTTTAGATGCTCCTTCTCAATTCTAAAGTTTTATGCAAAGATTCATAAGGCCAATGGAATTATAAGAAGGTGTGTGTGCTAAATCAGATTACTGAGCCACATAGCTGAGCATTATCAGTATTGGTTGACTAACAACTCTTTAGAGGGTCATACATGATTATTCTCAAGTCCTTGGAAATTTTGTAGGTGCCTTACTACTAAGCTGTGGTCTCTATAAATCCAATGCTTTCATTCCAGCTAACTAGAAAAAAAAATAAGTTAGAACTGATAATAGCAGATTATAGTGTAAGCACAGCCTGCTGTCAGCTTCCGTTCCATTTCTGGGTTAGAAGCATGAATAGAAGTCTCCTTGCAGTCAGCTTCTAGTCTGGTGAATCATCTTCCTTCTCGAGTGAATATATTTTACAAGTTTAAGATAAGGATAAATTGGGTTGAATGAGAATCTACTCTAACATTTCAAGCTCCTTAAAGCATGTGTGGGATTAAAAAGGAATAATTTGACTTAATACATGGTGAACACTTGACCTTACATGTGGGTCACAATAATTACAGTGATTACTATAATTATTGCAATTACATGGTTGAATTATTGGAAACCTGCTGGGTCAATGCATATGCATGTTACTCATTGGATTTTCATAAATCTTCGGTAAATTTTGGAGCATAGGTTGAAATCAGCCACTATTCTTTCGCTAGTTCACATTTCACATTGTAGTATAATGTCATTGTTTGATTGCGGCTTAATATGTTGTGCAAAGCTGGCCTTTGTGCATAACAAATCAAGATGTAATGCCTAGAATGCATAAGCAGATTTGGTTTATTCAATAAACTATGGCGGAACAAGCCCTATTCTTTATATAATGTGTTATGATGCTGACTTGAAGGTAGTCTGTTTTTCCATCTTTTATCCAGATTGAAGGGAAGCGGTGGCTCCGTGGCTAAGACGCTGAGCTTGTCGATCATAAAGGTCGGCAGTTTGGTCGGTTGAATCCCCTAGTGCCGCATAACGGAGTGAGCTCCCGTGACTTGTCCCAGCTTCTGCCAACCTAGCAGTTTGAAAGCACGTAAAAAATGCAAGTAGAAAAATAGGAACCATCTTTGGTGGGAAGATAACAGTGTTCCGTGCGTCTTCAGCGTTTAGTCATGCCGGCCACATGACCACGGAGACATCTTCGGACAGTGCTGGCTCTTCGGCTTTGAAACGGCGATGAGCACCATCCAGATAGTAACAACTTATTCAGTGCATAGGTTTCATAAGAGGAGAACAAGATGTGGATCTCCCATTTTTTAAGGGTGTCCCATGAAGTGAGATGGTTGACACAATACATTTCTGTAATAAGTGAAACAGATATGGACTTTGTATTCTTTGTATTCTTTGGCTTTTTCAATGATCTAGCATGTATCGGCAGTAATGTATCTCATTTTTAAGCCTTTTCTAAACTAGAATATTGTACACAATACTTAGCACATTCTGTCAATTTATCTTTCTTTAGTATTGGTATGTAGCCTGGACCACCACATTGCTCTCCAGAGTTCTAGGCAAAATTTGGTTAGAGTCTTTAAAGAGCCTCAGCTGGGCCTTTATCTTGTCCATCCATGTGGCTTTGTCAGTAAAATGCAGAGGTGATGTATTGTGGCTTTGCAACACAGTGGCTAGAATGCAGTATTACAAGCTAACTTTCCTCACTGCCAGGAATTTCATTGTGACCACTTTAAGGTTGACTCAGCCTTTCATTCTTCTGAGGTCAGTAAAATGAGGACCCAGATGGTTGGGAGCAATATGCTGACTGTGTAAACCACTTAGAGAGGGCTGTAAAAGCACTGTGGAGTAGTATACAAGTCTAAGTGTTATTGCTGTCTTTGATGAAATCACTAAAGTGGTCATTTGCCTCCAGCATCTTCCTACTCCATTGTTGCCTGTTATGGATGCTTGCTTGCTTGCTTTAGCTGGGGTAGCTGGCATGACCTTCATGCCTTTGGTTGTCCCTGCTGGGAGTATATATTTTTTAATGTGCACTCTTTGTGTTTTTCACATCTTCCTCCCAGGAATAAAACCTCTCCCTCTCCGCCATAGCAGGATTAGGAGAGAGGGAGTGCTCAGTATGGAGTAAATTGTAAATAAGATATATTGCAGTGGTATGTATGAACTGTGATCAGGGAAAAGGGAGAATTTAAAAAAAAATTATGTCTTTATGTTGTATGGTCTGTAAAGAAACAAATGAGCTATGCAATCCTATAAAAATTTCCTCTCCAAGCTTATTGCAAATGATTTTTGCACGTTTGGAAGCTCAGTCCCAGCTGGATCAGGAGATAATAATAGCAGGGTCATCTTTTCATATATATATATATATTTAAAATAACCCTTATTCCTTTTTCTTCAACATTATTGTTTAGTCAAAAAATGGAGGTTGCTTAAAATAGGCCCAGGGGTGTATTTCCCTCTGTTCTGCTTTAGGAACATAAAAATGTTTGCCGTATTTCTGATTCAGGCAGCTTTCAAACAGCCTCAGTCATTGCACTCCAAAATACTAAGTCACTGATTTGATTGTCTCGAACCTAAAAGGAAATATCAATTCTTAGATCCTTAGATGTTTATATTGGCACTCCAGAAGTGAACTTAAAGCTGTTATTTTCCAATAGGTGACATTTTAATGCCTTGCAACTTCCTCACAAAATATCCATCAAACGATGGAAATGTTTATAGAAGCGTGGCTGTAGTATAAACTACAGCAAGTAATTGGACAAAAGCCCAACTTTCTTTCATTTATTTATTTATTTATTTATTTATTTATTTATTTATTTATTTATTTATTTATTTATTTATTTATTTATTTATTTATTTATTTATTTATTTTTAATGCTCCCATCTCCCTACAAGATGATTCCTTTACTTCTTCAGTTATCTTTCTCCAAATGTTTATTTCCACCCCCCCCCATGGCCTCCTCATCCTCCCTGCTTTGCATCCCATCATCTCTAACCTCCATCCTTATCTCCATGCATTCTTATAGGCAAGAGCCTCAGTGGCGTAGTGGTTAGAGTGCAGTACTGCAGGCTACTTCTGCTTCCTGCCGGCTGCCTGCAATTTGGCAGTTCAAATCTCACCAGGCTCAAGGTTGACTCAGCCTTCCATCCTTCCGAGGTTGGTAAAATGAGGACCTAGATTGTTGGGGGCAAGATGCTGACTCCCACTCAATTTTCTCTCGCCTGTACAGCAAAGAATTTCAAGAAGCAACCTGCCCTCCAAACACATAAATCAAGAAACATAAAATAAAAAAATGAACTCATTTAAAACCTTTTGGAGGGATTCTGAACTTGTCCATCAGCCTTAATATCTAAATCTTAATATATAAAAAGTCTACCTAAGAGCAATTCAGCGATGAGCAACTTTTTGGGACCCATCAATTTTAGCTATCTTTTCAGTATCCAACCTGGTTCCACCCTTCAATGTTTTTGTCTCTGTGTTTCCCCTCTAACAATTGGCTACTCAAGTATACCAAGAGCAATAGCACTAAGGTAAAGATAAAGCTTCCCCTCACACATATGTGCTAGTCATTCCCGACTCTAGGGGGCAGTGCTTATCTTCATTTCAAAGCCGATGAGCCAGCACTGTCCAAAGACATCTTCATGGTCATGTGGCCGGCATGACTAAACACCGAAGGCACACAGAACACTGTTACCTTCCCACCAAAGATAGTTCCTATTTTGCTACTTTCATTTTTACATGCCTTCAAACTGCTAGGTTGGCATAAGAAACCTCTGACATCACTGGATAACATCGCCAGATCTCGCTGCTTTAGCAGAGCAAGGAAGATTCTCAAAGATGATTCACACCCTGGTTGGTATCTCTTTGCCCTTCTACCATCAGGCAGAAGATATCAAAGTATAGCCAGCCGAACGAACAGGTTTAAAGATAGCATCTATCCATGGGCTGTGAGACTTTTAAATTCAACCGCAATCACTCCATGCACATGCTAGTTTTTTCTTTTTTCTTTTCTCTCTTTTTTGTTTCTGTTATAATTTTGCACCAGTGAAGTTAAAACCAATTTCATTGTAATTTTTACAATGACAATAAAGATTATTATTATTATTATAAGGTGGGACAAGTAACGGGTGATCACTCCATTACATGGCACTAGGGATTCGAACTGCCAACCTTTCTGATCAACAAGCTCAGCGTCTTAGCCACTGAGCCACCTCATCCCTCCAATAGCACTTACTGTAGACTTATATACCGCTCCACAGTGCTTTACGGCACTCTCTGAGTGGTTTACAAATGTCATTATATCTGGGTGCTTTTTTCCTGACCTTGGAAGGACGGAAGGCTGAGTCAACCGTGAGCCGGTCAGGATCAAACTCTTGGCGGTGGGCAGGGTTAACTTGCAAATAACTACTGTACCACCATATTGGCCCCTGTGCATGTTTACTTATTTGCTTTTGCCCTTTCCCTTTCATGGGTCTCTTTCTATCTTTTGTGTTTCAGCAAATCTCAAGGTTTTCCTGAGCTTGCTGAAAGTCCCTTTTCTTCCATTGAGGATGTGATTTGCTTGTCTAAGGACCTGGAGTTCATGGTTAATATGTGCGATTGGCAGCTTCTGACTGCCTTCCGCATCGAGGGAAGAGGAATATATTAAGCAAAGAATATTGCCTTTAAATGCTGGCAATCCATCGTGGAAGAAAAGTATGCTTTATTGGATAATTGCTTGGCCTAATCTAATCTGGTGGTTCCTAAACTTTACATTTGCTGGAGATTTAAAAACATGCCCCCTTTTTTTCTGTTGTTGAGCGACTTTATGGGATGAAGATGGTGTAGACATTTTGCCCCCTCCCTGTCAAAATGCCAAGTAAATGCTTAAAATCCATTTCACTCCTCTAAATTACAGAGAAATCAACCAGCCAGAAACTATTGCTGTATTAGCTGAAATAAATCACTACAAGGGCAAGACTGACTGGGAATACTTCTGTCTATTTATTGATGTGGAGCTTGATCCAGGAAAAAAAAAATCAAAGTTCTCGGGAGACAGTATGTGGGGAACTTTGCACACTTCTTGCAGGAGATGAGGATGGCAATGAATTGTAAGTACTCGTCTTAGCAAAAAAGGCCATCGCGGTTTCACGGGGAAAAAAAAAAGAAGAAAGAAAAGGAGATTTGCAAAACTGTTTTAAAGAGAAGAGAATGCCAATGCCAATAATCCTCACGAAGAAAGAAGCTGAACCTTATCAACTATTTTTTCCACTGCACCTGTTTATTTATTTTTTCTCTTTTTTTAAAAAAAAAATAATCTTGTTTATGAAAGACAATAATTCAGTAGATGGGAACGTGCAGGAAAATCCACAGCCTGGATGGGTTGAGTTACTAGTTGATTAGCATTCCTGGCTTGAATGAGCAATATCCATTTTGGATTGTTTCAATTCTTGAAACCTCTTTTGTTTGGGGCTTGACCCAAAATGTTTAGAAAAAAGATCTGAGAAAGATTGAATGGCTTTGTAAACATGTACATAAGAATATGTGGCGTGGGATTGAATCAGGAGAAGCACAATAGTTTAACAGAATAACAGAAGGGACCTCGGAGTTCCTCTAGGTCTCAAGGGAGAGACCCTCCACCATTTCAGACAAGTGGTTGTCCAATCTCTTCTTAGAAACCTCCAGTGGTGAGAACCCACAACTTCAAAATTTCATTTTGTGGTTTTTGGGTCTTCCAAACCATCCAACCCACCAAGTGAGCAAGGGCCTTCTATCTTGTGCATCTCTCTCTATTACATATAAAACCTATCTTTGAGTCTCTTGTGTTAGAGCACATGCACCACAGGCCATGGTTGAGGTACAGCAACCAAAGGTTCTACTTTGGCCTTGGCTTTAAGAAGGACCCATATGGCCATGGTGGTTGAACACTCCTCTGGCCCAGAGCATGCTATCTTGAGAATTGTGTTTCAAAGGGTGGATTCAGGAGAACCCATACCTACCACATTTTCCCCAAAATAAGACAGGGTCTTGTTTTCTTTTGACCCCCCCCCCCCCAAAGTAAGCACTTGGCCTTATTTTTTGGGGGGGGGTCTTATTAATTTTGAGGTGCAGGAGGCAGTGAGTGTAGTCACCTCATGGCTGCCGCTGCTGCGTTGCAATATTTTCAGGAAGTGCTTATTTTGGGGGGAAGCCTTATTTTCAGAGAAACAGGGTAGCCTTATGGGTGGTTCAGAGAACCTCCAAATCCTACCTCTGGCTCGCCCCTCCCACCCCGTCCCTCCCAATAGTGTCCACGTGGCCCATTTTGTATGCAAGGTAAGTGCAGGGTCCATGCAGAGGCTCAGGGAGGGGGAAAACAGGCCTCCCTGAAGGCCTTCGGAGCCGGGGGAAGGTGAACCCCCCTCCCCAGGCGAGGCCGACTAGGCCATCCCCACCATGGCCACCCCCACCCAGCAACCAGGCAGAGAACCCATTGCTGAAATTTTCGACGCCCACCCCGGAATGTATCTCTTCTGCTCTCCCTATCCTATGCATTAACAGTCCCTGATCTAGTAGGGAATAGGTTATTGTTTTAAGGTTGTCCCCATGGGTGAGCTATTGAAAGTCAATATGTCATTTTCTTGGGAGAAGGCAGGGAGAGCTTTTCCCAAGTTGTCCTACAAAGAAATAGCTTCTTTCAGATATTTTTTTTTTTTACCTTAATCAGCAGAAGCACTAAGCAAATTGACATATGCATGCTGGGAAGAGTGAGTGCTGAAGAGTAAATAGACAGAGGACTGAAATTTAATCATAGCAATGTTCTTGTTTGACAGGGGAAATAGTGCCCCATTATTTCTGCATTATTCCAGGGATGTGCTATTAGCCATCAAAACAAACAAACAAACAAAAAGTGTGGCAGGTGAGCATTAGAGAAGGCACCTTTAGGTTGTCTTTCTAGGAGAGCTTACCCATTATCTGCACTCTGTTGCTTTGTGAGAAAGAGGTTAAAGCGTATTTGTACTTGTAACTGCTCTGAAGAATACAGAACCCACGTCTTCAAACATTTTTTCTTTCTTTTCTATTTTTTCTTAACTTTTTAACTTTTCTTGGAACCTTTGGTGATTTCTTATCTTATCTTTTCCTTCCTTCCTTCCTTCCTTCCTTCCTTCCTTCCTTCCTTCCTTCCTTCCTTCCTTCCTTCCTTCTTTCCGTCTTTCTGTCTTTCTACCTTCTTGTTTGGAGGTGGTCTTATTCCTAGGTATTTTTTTTTAAGTAACCAAACTTGGTTTTTGTTTCTCTGTGATTTGATCCACTGCATATGCTTATTGTTTCTGCTGATTTTCTGACACCAGATTAACACATTTACAGAGTTGGAAGGGACCTTATAGGTCATCTAGTCCAACCCCCTGCTCAAGCAGGGGACCCTACACCATTTCTAGATTGTTTCAGTTTATATTAAATACACAAAGAAGTTCCTACACAGAAAGCTTCAGCAATGGGACATTTATGAGCATGGCTCTCACAATAGTTGAGTAAATATATAAATCCAAACCTAGTCTATTAGGAATTAAGAACAAAAGCGATGACATTACAGTTAGTCTTCCAGTTACATTTTTATTGACTGTTTAAAGTTACAATAGCACTGAAAAAAAGACTTATGTTATGACCTTCCCAGCTTCCCCATGATCATGTGATCAAAAATTCAGGTTGGCTTGGCAACTGACTCATATCTGTGACCATTGCCGTGTCCCAAGATCACGTGATCCACTTTTGCGGCCTTCTGAAAAGCAAAGTCCATGAGGAAGCCAGATTCACTTAACAGCTGTGTTGCTATCTTGTCAGCTGCAGCAATTCACTTAACAACGGAGGCAAGAAAGGTGGTAAAAATGGGGCAAGATTCAGTTTAGCAACAACAATTTTGGGCTCAGTGGTGGTTGGAAGTTGTTGGAAGCCTGTACTTGGCATGAAACTGAAGTGAAGAAAGTGCTTGAAAGGATGATTATTGTAGATTAGATTAGATTAGATTAGATTAGATTTATTTAACTTATATACCGCTACCTTTCCCAAAAAGGGACTCAGGGCGATGCACAGGAAATTAAAAAAGCATAGAAAAAACAAGACAATATACAAAATTTAAAATCAAATTAAATTATAACCCTGTGCTAAAAATTTACAATGTCAGGCTAAAGGCTAGGTAGAGTTAGGCCAGGCCGGCCTGTTGGAAAAAGGTCTTGAGTTTCAGACGGAAAGAACGGAGGTCCGTGGTCATTCTAAGTTTGGGGGGTAGGTTGTTCCAGAGGGTTGGGCCCACCACAGAGAAGGCCCTTCCCCTGGGCGTCGCCCACTGGCATAGCCTAGTGGACGGCACCCGGAGACGTCCCTCTCTGTGGGAGCGAATCGGCCGCAGGGATGTGTGGGGTAGGATGCGATACCGTAGATAACTAGGTCCCGTGCCATGGAGCGCTTTAAAGATGATAATCAGCACCTTGAAGCGCACCCGAAAGGCCACAGGCAGCCAGTGCAGCTCACGCAAGAGCGGTGTTACATGGGAGCACCTAGGGGCTCCCATAATTGCTCACGCGGCTGCATTCTGGACTAACTGCAGTCTTCGGGTGCACCTCAAGGGGAGCCCCGTGTAGAGAGCATTTGAGTAGTCTAGACGAAATCTACAGGAGAACGACTGTGAAGCGTCAAAGAACAGAACGGAAACAACTGCTACCAATGTTCCTTCTCATGGCCCCAACTGCATTCCCTCCCTCAAAAAAAAAAAAAAAGGAAAAGAAAATTAACGAGAAGATAGCTGTGAAAGTATTGAGCAGTGGGGAGGCTGTGGGAGCAGACAATGTAACTGGGGAAATGTTAAAATATGAATGTGGTTTACTTATGCAGTCGCTGTGCAGCTTGTTTAATAGTGTGAAGACTACATCTGTGCTTGGTGATTGAAAGAGTGTCGTTACGGTCCCCAAAGGGAGGTAGAAGAAAGGTAGCAAAAGTGAATGCAAAAACCTCAGTGGATGAGTTTTTTTCAACTTGGCTGGGAGAAGGAGGGGAGGGGGGGAGGCTGGCAGAATGGCAGCAACCAGCCATGTTTGGGGAGTGCTGATCTGGGCAAGGATCAGTGGTAGGATGCAAAAAAATTTATACTGCTTTGGGCATGGTTTGGTGGGCATGGCAGGGGAAGGATACTGTAAAACCTCCATTCCCTCCCCACTCCAGGGACAGGTTACTGCAAAATCCCCATTTCCTCCCGATCAGATGGGACTCGGGAGGCAGAGAATAGATGGGGGCGAAGCCAGTCAGTGGTGGTATTTGCCAGTTCTCTGAACTACTCAAAATTTCTGCTACTGGTCCTCCAGAACTGGTCAGAACCTGCTGAATACCACCTCTGGCAAGTATGTTCAGATTCGGTTTTCACTCTTCAGTAGGAATAAAAAGTTGTTTGCACTGTTTTTGTTTTTGTTTTGTTAATTTAGAGAACATATACAGTATTGTATAAGAGTGCCATGGAAAGATAGCTGCTTAGCATTACAAGACAAGATAGAAAGACCTGGATTAGAGAACAAACAAGAGTATAGGATATCATCAAGAGAGTAAAATAATAAAAATGGAAATGGACTGGTCACATAGCAATAGCAATTGCGCTTAGACTTATGTACTGCTTCATAGTGCTGTACAGAGTCATCTTTTCGCCCCAACAATCTGGGTCCTCATTTTACCAACCTCGGAAGGACGGAAGGCTGAGTCAACCTTGAGCCTGGTGAGATTCGATCTGCCAAACTGTTGGCAGCCGGTGATCAGCAGAAGTAGCCTGCAGTACTGTACTCTAATCACTGCGCCACCATGGCAAGAATAACTGACGGCAGGTGGACCAAGGCAGTCATAAAATAGCAATAGCACTTAGCACTTAGACTTATATCCCACTTTACAGTGCTTTACAGTCCTCTCCAAGTGATTTACATAGTCAGTATAAGAGAGACCTCAACAATTGGAGTCCTCATTTTAGTGACCTCAGAATGATGGGAGGCTGAGTCAACCTTGAGCCTGATGAGATTTGATGTGCCAAATTGCAGGCAGTCGGCAGTCAACAGAAGCAGCGTGCAATACATATATGGGTACATAGCATCACTGTGCTAGAATGGATCCCACTTGATGAAAAGCATCCATGAAAGAGACCTACAACAAAATGGATCAGCAAATATGGCAGGCCTTGGAAATGTGCCTTCTATGTACTAGTGAGTAAGAAAACAGCTCCTCCTTCCCACTTTAACTTTGTGCCAATATTAGGGCATATACAGCTTGGATGCAACTTTGGAGTCCATTTAAAGTATTAATCCAATTAATTAATTCTAATTGATTTTCGAACTAATTTGGGAAAATGTACCTTTTCACAAATGCCATTCCAGCTTGACTGATCAATTTGGAGGCATCTCATTTGACAACTGGATTTCCAATTCTATTGAATCAGCGTTGAATTGCATCTTTTAATTTGAGGTTTACAAACGCTTAAAGATCCAAAATCAATTCAAGTCATCGTGGAATTCTCCAAAATTAAACTTCTCAAGCATTTCTTTTCACAAGTTATGGATTAAAGTTTTCCCCTAAAATCCTAATACTTGAACATCAGGGAGCATTTCTCCTTGAAATGAATCTATACAATTGACTCTTCTCCCCTTCTGCAATTTGAAATAGGTCATTTCTCCAACAGAGTTGTTGTGTGCTAAATCCTCCAGTTGTGAAACTAGAAATCAAAATTTAGTACCCAATTTTGGAGAGAGGTGTATTTCGTTGTATTTATTTTGTACAATGACAATAAAGACTATACTACTTCCATGTTGCCTCCAAGGAAGAGAAGAAGACAAAGTTTGGTGTTTGTGGTACGTTGACCATACCCTGCCCTTTTTTCCTCCACGACATTATCTCGGGCATTTGACTTCAAAGTGCTGAGAATTAAATTACTTGGTTGATCCCAATTGAGCTGCCATGTATGTACATCCAATCAATGGAAATACAATAAGCTGACTGAAACTGGCTTTATGAAACTGAAACATAAAGCCAAAGAAACTAGTGATCTTATGCGTGGTTATTTTAGGAGAAGGAGAAGGAGAAGGAGAGAAGAGACCAGCATGTATTTTCCTTGAGCTACCTGCCATGATCACTGACATAAATATCTGATATCTGGATCTGACATTGAGGGTGATATCAAGTTAATGAGTCATGATTGGATGATTTAAATGCTTAGGAAAAGAGGTGGAAGGAGAAGGGAGAAGAAGAAGAAGAAGAAGAAGAAGAAGAAGAAGAAGAAGAAGAAGAAGAAGAAGAAGAAGAAGAAGAAGAAGAAGAAGAAGAAGAAGAGGAAGAAGAAGAAGAAGAAGAGGAAGAAGAAGAAGAAGAGGAGGAGGAGGAGGAGGAAGAAGAAGAAGAAGAAGAAGAAGAAGAAGAAGAAGAAGAAGAAGAAGAAGAAGAAGAAGAAGAAACCTGCCATGATCACTGAAACAAACATTTGACATCTGGATCTGACAGTGAGGGTGATATCAGCTTAATGAGTCATGATAGAGATGATTGAGATGCTGTAACTGCTTCAGAGGAGGAGGAAGGAGGAGGAGGAGGAGAGGGGAGGGAGGAGGAGGACATATTCCTGTAGTATCCTCCCAGAACAATATCTGCTCTGCTCGTCAAAGTCTAATGGAATCATTAGCCAATGATTCCTGAAGCAAATGACCAGGATAGTGACCATTTCTGTCTCGCTGCTTGAAAAATGGCAACACTGTTAGTAAATGCAGAAAAGCGATTTCCCCATCCCTTCTGAAATGCTGCGGGGATCACCCCAATGTTCCTGTCCTTAATGAATTATCATGGCACCCAATCTCCCACCTTTCTCTTCGGATGCCTCTCTACTTTTCCTGGCACAATCTGCGCCATCTAATAGACGCTATAAAACTATAAGAACCCTGCCGAAATCAATGAAATGAAGGGCTTGCTCGGTCCAGCATTTTCCCCCCGGTGGCCAATCAGATGTCTCTGGGAAGTCTGCAAAGCACGATTAGAATTTGGAGAAGAAATTGATCTGTCAATAAAATATGGCAATGGGAGAGTTTCCAAGCTTTGTGTTTTCCTAGCTATGAAACGTGTTAATTTTTTTTTCCCCTGCTCGGGTCTCTGTAATTCTATTGCTCTATGTTGCTCTTTGATGAGGCACACCATGGATTGCTGAGCAGATTCTTGCCTGGTGCTTCTCCTTGATGGGTTTCCAAATAGAATTTTGCTCCGGCGTGGTTCTGCCCCGAAGAAAGCGATTGACAGCAAAGCTGATCAAGCTACAAAAGGATGTTCTATACAGGGAACAACAGAAATGAGTTTTTAAATGATTGCAGATACTTGGCAGGTTCTTTTGAAGTGGATTTTACTTGTAATATGGATTTCTCTTTGAAGAGAGCCTTAGGGGGAGTCAGAAACACAAGCTTTGCACGGCCCGCTATAATTGTGCTAAGTTGTGGAAGCTGAGCAGGTCCTGTTTTTCTCATCATTTGGGAGTCAGGCACGAAGGAACAATTTTGATTTCTTCTTCCCTTTGACTTCTTTGACACTCCTCTGATTATTAAGGAAACCTTGAAAGCCTGTAGAGGCGGCATTCTAGACAGCCAAAGCTTTTGAAAGTGAGTAGGTTTACCTGTGATTTTCCGTCCTTAAAAACAACTACCGTATTTTTCGGAGTACAAGACGCTGCGGAATATAAGACGCATGTTAGTTTTGGGGGAAGAAAATAAGGAAAATAAATTCTGCTTCTGCCTACCAGCATCCTTTGGTATTCATCTGGCTAGCATCCTTGAAGCAAATAGCAAACAGCCTGGTCAACTTCAGCACATTATTGCAGTCTGAATCAGCACAAGCAGCTGATTGGCAGGTGGATTGGCCTCCCAGAATACCGCGAATCAGGTGTTCCAGGCTGTAGGGATTGCCACAGACCATTGCAGCCTCCATGCTTTGTGTTTTTGGTTTCTGTGCCTCATGTTTTGGCCTCCGAATGCTTTGTTTTAGATCTGTTCAAGACTGTGGGAATCGCCACAGCACAATCGCCGGCAATTGTCTCCTCCACGCATTGCGTTTTTGTACAGCAGAACAAAACTAATCAAGGAGAGATGGATGGATGGTCAATGAATATTTTTAAGAAGAGGTTTGACAACCATTTGTCTGGAATGCCAAAGGGTCCCCTGCTTGAGTATGGGGTTGGACTACAAGACCTCCAAGTTCCCTTCCAACTGATAATTCTGTTATCTGCAATACCTGTAGATTCCTTAACATCAGACTTGTTCAGTCCAAAAAGCTGGTGTTGCTCCTCAGAACCCAAAATATATTTGTATGCCCTTTCTTCCTCTAGTTTAAGAAAAGCATATTTTAGGGCCAAGCATCACAATCATTCATTCTATTACCTGGCATATATGACAGTGTTCCCCTATTCAATACACTTACCTTGAGGAAATTGAGACAATTCAATATGTTCTTTTCTTATTGTAACACTTATAAGGACCTTCAAAAGGACACCATAACCTCCCTTCTACTAAGTACACCTCAGAGAATGGATGGTTTTTACACCCACCTGATACTTTCAACTCCAACCATAAAGCCACCTACACAATAGACAAATTTATTAGTGCAGCAGATAAAATGAAGCAAGGACGAGCTTCAAGTGTAACTTGACAATTCTTTCTCCTTTGTTCTCTTTTAACAGTTTGATTTTATCTGGTTGGATCTATTGCCGATTTTTTTTAAAATCAAAAATAATGTGATTTTAAAGACCATGCTTCTTTGGTAGGACACACATTTCATCATCTCTTTCCAATGTGTCTGAAAATATGTCTGAGATGCTTGCTAGGTGATGGCCAAGTGATGATCCATCTGTTAGGGTGCCTTATGGAATGATCTTGGAAAAAGGTTTCTCCTGACACATGGTTTAGTGGATTTCAGCTGTCATACAAAACATCTGCTTTCTGCTTCCACATTGAATCACATAAGAGATCGCCTTCTGCTACCGAGAGCCTCCCACCGGCCAGTACGCTCCCATAGAGAGGGTCTCCTCATGGTGCTGTCGGCTAAACAATGTCGACTGGTGACATCCAGGGGGAAAGCCTTCTTCATGGGTGCACCTGTCCTCTGGAACAAATTGCTCCCGGAGTTAAGAACTATCCCTGACTTCCGCACCTCCGCTGTGCTCTCAAAACCTTTCTTTTCCAACAAGCCAGGCTGGTGTAAATACAAATTTAATTAATCTTAATTGGGGTTTGTTGGTTTTTAATCTTATTAGGGGCCAAATTATTTAATATGTTTTTTAAATTGTTTTTAACATTTATACATCTGTTTTATTTTGGCTGTACACCGCCCTGAGTCCTTCAGGAGTAGGGCGGTATAAAAAAATAATAAATAATAAATAATAATAATAATTGAAACATTTTGACACTTGGTGCTGGAGGGGAAGGTTCATTCTGCTCAAATGTATAATGCTAACAGAAGTAACACGTGGGATTTTAAAAGTATAAACTAGTCAAGTTCAAGTCCCCATTTGCATATTTTATGCGACATTATTGTTGTGCATGGTGTGATTTTTTAAAAAAAGAAAAAGAAACGTAAGATATAAAAGTATTGATTTTTTTCTCTTTTGACATAAACCTAACGCTATCAGAAGAAATAGTTTGATTCCCAAATTAAGACTATGACAAATGAATGTACAAATAACTACTTCTCCATTAGCATTTTGGTGCTGTAAACAGGAGATAAAAAAGAAAAAAAACTTTTTAAAAATTGTACTTCTTAGAATAGGAATACATTTTCTAAATACACAATTGGAATCACCAAGATTATACAACATATTACCCTATGTTGGTGCTTTTGGGACAGTTTTGGGCAGCTTTGATATTCCCAGAATTCTCAGCCTATGCAGATGTCCAGGATTTTGGGTTAGGATATAATTCTGCTAACACTTTTAGTTAGCTTGTTCTCAGAAGAGTAAGATTTATTTATTTATTTATGTATTGTTTCGATTTATATACCGCCCTATTTCACCTAAAAGGGACTCAGGGCGGTGCACAGAAAGATAAAAACCCCACAATATACAAAATATTAAAAACAATTAAATTATTAGATCTGTGCTAAAATTTGAATAAATAATTAAAACCAATAAATATCGAATTAAAATATTCCTTAATCTATGTCAGGCCGGCTAAACGAAAGAAATGTGCTTTTACCATCCGACGGAAGAGGCGTAGGTCCGTGATGGTGCGGATATCGGGGGGAAGGTCGTTCCAGAGTGTCGGACCTGCCACAGAGAAGGCCCATCCCCTGGGAGTCGCCAGTTTCCCAGGGAGACTGCAAGATGTACTAGTATATTCATTTTTTTCTGGATTCTAGCACTGTCTGGAATTAGATAAGTCCCAACCTCACAAACCCAGAACCCTTAGTCTTAGATTTCCATATGGATTGATCTGCACAACCTCTAAGGCCACAGGGCTAATGCATAGCTTAAATATCAAAAGTGCAACTGGCACAGCAGACAGCTGTAAGTAAAAGCTCTGCGGGGGTATTGATCTATCTGGAATTTGGTCTGACTTCTAAACAGCTTGTATCTTGAATGTGAACAAAGCTGAGGCATACCAACTGGGCTGGGGCTATGAAACGTTCTAAGCAGCATTTTTCTATGTTTCTCCAATTCTCTGTTGTCTTGATTCTAAATTTTACTCATATCTTTGATGGGTTGGCTTGACATGATGCCATCCCAGATGGTGCAAGGCATGCCACCTCTCTCCAGGTACCCTTGTCTGGGATAGTTGTTTCATTAGCAGGAGCTTTGAGGAAGATAGTAGTGTGTGGATCGCTTCAGCACCATTGGCGTTCTCGGCACACTGTGGTTTGGGTAAGTTGGGAGAAGGCAAGTGAACCAGGAGAGCAGTGACACTGTGAAGTTTGCAAATGGAAGCTGTCAAGATTCCCACAATGGATATGCAACTAGATCGTGAACTTGAAAGTGATTTCTGTATCTCCAAGGAAGATCATTTCTGGGTCATAAAACCAGTCTTCAGATCAAGCTAAAGGATGTGTGCAGGGAGGAGTAACAAAGATGATTAGGGGACTGGAGGCTAAAACATATGAGGAACGGTTACTGGAACTGGATATGTCTAGTTTAATGAAAAGAAAGACTAGGGATGACATGATAGCAGTCTTCCAATATCTCAGGGGTTGCCACAAAGAAGAGGGAGTCAAGCTATTCTCCAAGGCACCTGAGGGTAGGACAAGAAGCAGTGGGTGGAAAGTAATCAAGGAGAGAAGCAATCTAGAACTAAGGAGAAGTTTCCTGGCAGTTAGAACAATTAATCAGTGGAACAACTTGCCTCCAGAAGTTGTGAATGCTCTAACACTGAAAGTTTTTAAGAAGATGTTGGATAACCATTTGTCTGAAGTGGTGTAGGATTTCCTGCCTAAGCAAGGGGTTGGACTAGAAGACCTCAAGGTCCCTTCCAACTCTGCTATTCTATTCTATTCTATTCTATTCTGACACCTTCCTATCTAAACAGAAGTCCTGATGGCCATCCCTAGGCTTGAGTCAATGCTCGTGTGTTGTTGAAAGAGGCTGCAGGGGACCTTCTGCTCCATAGTATGACCACTTTCTCACCATTATGGGAAGAGAGAGTGAGAGAAAAGTTGCTGATGGAAGTTACAATTAAATCCCTTCAGATATGAATGAAACTAAAAGATGGATCAGTGGATTCTATGAACATTTACTCAGCATCAAAATGCTAAATGAAACGTAATCCATTATATGTGTTCATAATACTGCAGTCTTATTTGGAGAAGAGTTCCATCAAGATCATCATAGTTTACATCTAGGCAAATGTTTGGGTTCTGGGCTGCTATTTTTATTTTCCTGCAGCTTTAAATATTAAGTTAAAGCCATCCATTCAAATCTTTGCAGCACCAGAATACCATTTTTTTTTGTTTGGGGGGTGGGGAGGAGCAATATAAACAGAGAATAGTACGGGCTCTGATTTAATCAAAAGCATGGATATTTATTTGAAATTCCTTTTTAATAGAGGAGAATCCACCTTGGTTTATTTTGCCTCTGCTTTGTTTATTTCCTTTGGGATATTGGAACTCCAAAAGTAATACCTAGTTTTATTCAAAATTGCATTAGAAGTCAATTTTTGGCCTGTAACACAAGAGAGAATTACAGGATCTCTCCATTCTAAAATAATCCAGCATGAACATCTAAACACAGTCTGTACAGTTAAAGTCTGCTTTGCAATATTTATTCTCCTTAGAAGGACTACTTGGTGAGTGGCTTTATTATTTGCACAGCCTGTTACAAACCTGGCTGGGTTAAATGAAATGGAGAGGATATGTGCAACTTATTGAGATAAATAGGTCCAGCTCAAGTTTTCCTACATTGTGGCATTCCTGGACAGCAATCTAATTTGAAAATTAAGTAAATTCTAGATTTCAGATGCTGAGATCCTCTAGCCTCTTCTTCTTCTTTAGATGCTTGCCCGTATTATTCCCCTTACTTCAAAGCATAGTAATTCCATAAAAGTGCTACATTTAAGCTTCTTCTGGGTTAAATGAGGTCTTAGCATGGCCTTTAGAAACATTAAAAATTCATGTTATCTCTCCTTTACATTTTATTCTCACTGCATGCTCTATCTGTACCAGTTTTGTGTTTTCCCTTTCCTGTGTTTCGGTCGCTGAAATCAAAGGTCCAGATAATGGGAGCGCATCCAGGGAAATACTGAACTAATTATCGGGATTAGATTTTAATTTATTCTTCGCATCAGTTAAATCAGTAACGAGTATTATTTCAAGTCATGTTTTCAGATAATAAACTTAAATCAAATCTGGCCTTCCTGATGTATGGGACCCAGGAAATGTGTCTTGCTCGCCTTTCTAGAAATAGCCCTTCTCCAATATTCCGAATTTAATAATTTAACAGATGGTATCCATTCACTGTAAAAAGAGATGTTTGAGCATGGGTGGGATTCAGCCGGTTTGACCCAGTTCGGGCGAACCGGTAGCTCCAACAATCAGCTGAGAGCGAACCAGTTCGCTCCGACGATCAGCCTGCCCCTGCGCTTTATTTACTCATATCCTCTCAGCTGATTAGTGCGGCAGAGCAGATGGCTGCATCTCGGCTGTGTTACCCCCCAATAAGTAATGTGGAAGGTAAATTTTGGTAAAACTATGCACCTGCACATAGCGCGCATCAGGCGCAGGGGCACGTGAAGCGGACTAAAGTGTGCACAAAATACATGTACAGCAAACTGGTTGTTAAACCAGCAGGATCCCACCACTGTTTAAGGAAAGCTGTTGGAGTGACCAGAAGAGATGAACGCAGAAACGAGACCATAAGAACTAGAATTGGATAGAACCAATCTACATATAAAAACAGCAGATTAAGTGATGTGCTCATCTGGAGAGGATGTCATGGGATTCCATACCACACAAGGCATATAGGAAAAGAGGAGAACGTCAAAGAACACAAGGCAGGCCCAGAAGAAGATGGAGAGGCAACACCAGTGGTGGGTTTCACATTTTTTAGAACCTACTCTGTAGGTGTGGCCTATTTTGTGGGCGTGGCTTGGCAGTCATGTGACAGGGTGGGAGTGGCCACCTTTTAAAATGTGGTGAAACTCATTTAACAACGCTCTTGCTTAGCAACCAAAATTTTGGGCTCAATTGTGATGATAAATTCTTTCTTTCTTTCTTTCTTTCTTTCTTTCTTTCTTTCTTTCTTTCTTTCTTTCTTTCTTTCTTTCTTTCTTTCTTTCTTTCTTTCTTTCTTTCCTTCCTTTTCTTTCCTTTTCTTTCCTTTCTTACTTTCTGCCCTCCTTTCCTTCCCATTGGGTTACCGGCAGCGGCGGGCCAGACTTACTTCTGGGTCTGCCGGTGGAACCCCCTCTCACCGGTTCTCTAAATTTCACAAACCGGCTCTCGCGAGTAGGTGCGAGCCTGTAGAAACCCACCACTGGGCAACACTACGACAATATCAGTGAACAAGGGGTGAACCAGAACTTTGTATTTCCCTCAACACCTGAAGTGGTAAAAAAAGGAAGAGGAGGAGGAGGAGGAGGAGGAGGAGGAGGAGGAGGAGGAGGAGGAGGAGGAGGAGGAGGAGGAGGAGGAGGAGGAAAGCATTAAGTTTTTTCGAACATCTGTCCAGATATCTTGCTTATATATAAAACATGGTACAGGATTTGTCAAACTTTGGTTAAAGTTATGAAAGTCTATCTCAAACAGATCAAATTGTGAGTTTGGGAGATTATTGGAGTCACGAGATGGCAGCTTATGCTCTTTGATTTGCAGTTGGTTTCTTGATTTCCTGATGTTTTATCTTTTTTGCTGTCACCCTTATTATTTTTGGCTTCCTCATTGGCACAGTAGAATTTCCGCCTTATTCAACCCAAAGCTCCCCACCTCAAGGACGCCTCGCGCGACGCGGCATGGCCAATTTTGGAAACAAAGTGTTCTTTTGATTTTTCTGCATTGCATCAACACCTGACCTTTTCCCGGCTTTACTCAACAGTCAGGCTTGCAAATTGGATTTTGAATTAGAGCTGAGGCAACAAGTGGATGATGTAGCCTCTCAGTCTGTTTCATATAAGAACCACAATAATAAAGTTACCAAAAAATGGGGAGTGGAGAGAGAGAGAGAGAGAGAGAGAAAAGAGAAAAATGGCTTTCAAGAGCAGATCATAAAGACAGCTCGGGGTTTTTGGAAGCTTCTTCAAAGTTTTCTCCTCGCGAAAACTGGAGACCTCGGTTTCTGCTGCACCATTAGCAAAAGGCTTAACTGTCCCTTTAGCAAGAACAACATGTCTTAAATCCCTTCTTCTCTTTTGAAGGCTGACATTTTGGGCCTCACCAAGCTTGTAACTAGAGAATAAACCCCAGGCTATATGGTTAAATTACAGTACATGCATAGAAAAATGACAAGGGGATCAGATTAATTCTGAAACTGTCGATGCAAAAATCAGCCAATCTTTTTCAGACTCATCCTTTCAGCTTGTAATTATCTATCTATCTACCTTCCCTCCCTCCCTCCCTCTCTCCCTCCCTCCCTCCCTCCCTTCCTTCCTATCTTCCTTCCTTCCTTCCTCTGTCCCTCTCACTCTTCTCTCCTCTCCTCTCTTCTCCCCTCCCTCCCTCCGTTATTCTCCCCCACCCTTTTGTGGGAATAGCATCTGGATTCTTTATTTCTAATGCATATGTTAACACTTGCCTTCCCTTTCATTCATTAGTGAAAACCTTGTGATTGAACAGTACGGTAGGCATGTCTTTGACCATGCAAAAAAGTAATGAGTTTCAAATCATCACTCAATCTGTCTGGCTGTTTTAGGACTCATTCTCCATGTTCTCCTTGCACTTTTAAATCATAAATTTCCTTAGACATACCTTCTCGGATTCTCCTCTGAATTTTGAAACTTAAAAAAAAAATAGAGTGACGTTGGTCATATTAGATCAGTGGGACTCAACCTTCCTAATGCTGTGACCCTTTAATATAGTTCCTCGTGTTGTGGTGACCCCCAATCATAAAATTATTTTATGTTTTCAGTATTTTTTGGAAAATATGAGTTTTCTAATGGTCTTAGGCGACCCCTGTGAATGGATCATTCGCTCCCCAAAGGGGTCCCGACCCACAGGTTGAGAACCCCTGTATTAGATGGTATCTTTGGGTCAGTGGTGGGTTTCAAATTTTTTTAGAACCTACTCTGTAGGTGTGGCCTATTTTGTAGGCGTGGCTTGGCTTGGGTGGGAGTGGCCACCTTTTAAAATGTGGTGAAACTCATTTAACAACGCTCTTGCTTAGCAACCAAAATTTTGGACTCAATTGTGATGATAAATTCCTTCTTTCTTTCTTTCTTTCTTTCTTTCTTTCTTTCTTTCTTTCTTTCTTTCTTTCTTTCTTTCTTTCCTTTCTTTCCTTTCTTTCTTTCCTTTCTTCCTTCCTTTCCTTTCTGTTTGGTCACTGGCAGCTGCGGGCCAGATTTACTTCCAGGAATGCCGGTGGAACCCCCTCTCACCGGTTCTCTAAATTTCACCAACCGGCTCTCGTGAGTAGGTGCGAGCCTGCAGAAACCCACCACTGCTTTGGGTTTAAATTTAAGTAGATTATATTATCTGATCTATTTGCTAAATCTGTGAAGGACTATCAAAGGAAGGTGAACATTTAGAAAGACTAGGACAAACCAAATCAACCCATGAAAGTCAGTTCTTTCTCGGGAGAGTATGCTAGCATTTCTGCAGCAGTACTAAACATTTCTGAGGTAATATGGAGGCCTTGAATGCTACATTTCTAGGAGAACCTTGATATTAAGCAAGAGAGGATCACTTGGGACTTTCAAATCAGTTCTCATCTTTCGATGCTGTATTATATGCAAATGAGGCTGCTATGTTTTCTTCACCAAGCGAATTATTTTAAAACATTCAGTTAGATTTAGATGTACCTATATATAATAGGGATGCAGTAGCTCAGTGGCTGAGACTCTGAGCTTGTTGATCAGAAAGGTTGACAGTTCAGCGGTTCGAATCCCTTGTGCCGTGTAACGAAGTGAGCTCCCTTCACTTGTCTCAGCTAGCAGTTCAAAAGCACATAAAAATGCAAGTAGGAAAATAGGACCCACCTTCGGTGGGAAGGTAACAGTCTTCCGTGCACCTTCGGCGTTTAGTCATGCTGGCCACATGACCATGGCGATGCCTTTGGACAGTGCTGGCTCTTCGGCTTTGAAACGGAGATGAGCACTGCCCCCTAGAGTCAGTAACGATTAGCACATATGTGCAAGAGGAACCTTCACCTTTACATATAATACTGTCTGGTACAATTATAGTTTATCTAATAACCCAGATTAAGCAAAGGATGGCAAAGCATGCTTGATGCTCTGTTTATTATTAGTCTGAAAATACTACAATAATCCATCATTCACTTAACAACCATATCTGGCTAGGCCAGGGGTCTGCAAAGTTGGCTCTTTTAAGACTGGTGGACTTCAACTCTGGGAGTTGAAGTCCACCAGTCTTAAAAGAGCCAACTTTGCAGACCCCTGGGCTAGGCAATACATAGCAAACTAGTCCAAAACCTGAACACTGGATGCCTGCTATGTGAAAGGAGACACATCTACCTGAGAACAACACCCATATCATCAATTGATTATTATTGTAACATTTCTTCTTCTTGGCTGAACATGTTTAATCTTGAAAAAACTGATGAAATTCAAAGATTATTAAAACATGGAAGTGTCGTAGTAAATTTTACCCTAGGTTAAGGCAATTTATCCTTCCGGGCATGTTAAAGAGCTACAATTTGCTGGTGGTTTCAAAGGACTCAGTTTTAACACAGTGAGTCATGGAGAAGGGACATTTAAAAAAAAAAATTAATCCTGAGCAGAACTCATAAATTTTGTTGACCAAGACAAGAATAAGCGGCCCTATGCTGTCAAATTTTCTTTCTGACTGGGCTCACATATCAAGTTGGAGAAATCTAATTTCAAATATGTTTGACTCTTCAACCACTGGTTTCCTTTCCTGGGATCTAGTGAAAGAACAGTGATATCAGTGAATGGAGGAGAAAAGGGACAGCAAAGTAGGAATAATGGGAAAGGAAAGACAACAAGGGAAGGGGCAGAATACGAATTGCATAATATTGATGGTGTCTCCTTCAGGCACTTAAATCTCATCTCTATGTTCTTTTGAGTTTATTGTGGAATTATAGCAGCTCAGATTTTGTCGTTATTTATTTTGGATGTCACCCTTGCTCATTAATATGGCCCAGCAAATCTGGTGTAGATTTATTGTATAAATATATTTTGCAGCTGAAAATTGCCCTTTGATGAAGATCATAGTACAATCATGAACTCCTGAGGCATAGCAAAGAAAAATAGGGAGGTGATGAAATTCCAGAGTGGGAAAAAAATTGCAGTGTGTATTTCCATTCATCGTGGATTTTTTGAGGTACATCGCAACATTCCAAAGACTTTACCATGTGTGCGTTTTTTTATTTTTTTCCCTTTTTCTTTTCTAAGCCCGAAGTAACTTTTCATTGGATTGTAGTATTTGCTTTATCTGTTCAAGATGTGGGTCAAGGAAAGTCGGCTGGTGCTTTTGTTTTTTCTTGCAGCATTCCAGGGAAGTGAAGAATTTATAAATTCACTTTCACAATGATGGGTTGTATCATTGATGCAGGAGAGAGGAGGACTTAAAAAGAATTCCATCACTGATCTGCCTTTGGAAATTTAATTAGACCAGATATATGATGTTATGAACCTTCTATGGTTTCTTCAGTGATGCCACCTTAACCTTAGAGTCAGGTCAAGCTACATCAATGCTAAGGCAAATGATTTCTAGAATATAGAAGGTCAACAAATTGCTGCTTTCTCTCCTAATATAATTGCAAATATCCACTTTCTGGTGCCTAAACCGACCTCATATTTATGTCATATCACAAATTCAAAAGAGTCTTATCTCAGGTTGACGTAACTTCAGTAAGGCATTTGATAAAGTAGACCATAACCTACTATTAGATAAAGTAGAAAATTGTGGGTTAGACAGCACCACCATCAAATGGATTCGCAACTGGCTGACCAACCGCACTCAACGTGTAGTCCTCAATGGAACTGCATCTACATGGAAGGAAGTATGCAGTGGAGTCCCCCAAGGCTCTGTTTTAGGCCCAGTACTCTTTAACATCTTCATCAACGATTTGGATGAGGGGATAAATGGGGAACTCATCAAATTTGCAGACGACACCAAGCTGGCAGGAATAGCCAACACTCCAGAAGATAGGCTTAAGATACAGAAGGATCTAGACAAACTTGAACATTGGGCACTATCTAATAAAATGAAATTCAATTGTGAAAAAAGTAAGGTCCTACATATAGGCAAGAAAAACCAAATGCACAAGTACAGTATAGGTGGTACCTTGCTCAATAGTAGCAACTGTGAGAGGGATCTTGGAATCCTAGTGGACAACCATTTAAATATGAGCCAGCAGTGTGCAGCAGCTGCCAAAAAAGCCAACACAGTTCTAGGCTGCATAAACAGAAGGATAAAATCTAGATCACGTGAAGTGTTAATGCCACTGTATGGTGCCTTGGTAAGGCCACACTTGGAATACTGCATACAGTTTTGGTCGCCACGATGTAGAAAAGACGTGGAGACTCTGGAAAGAGTGCAGAGAAGGGCACCCAAGATGATTAGGGGACTGGAGACTAAGACATATGAAGAACGGCTGCAGGAGCTGGGTATGTCTAGTTTAATGAAAAGAAGGACCAGGGGAGACATGATAGCAGTGTTCCGATATCTCAGAGGGTGCCACAAAGAAGAGGGAGCCAAACTATTCTCCAAGGCACCTGGGGGCAGGACAAGAAGCAATGGGTGGAAACTAATCAAGGAGAGAAGCAACTTAGAACTAAGGAGAAATTTCCTGACAGTAAGAACAATTAACCTCTGGAACAGCTTGCCTCCATAAGTTGTGAATGCCCCAACCCTGGAAGCCTTTAAAAAGATGTTAGATAGCCATTTGTCTGAAATGGTATAAGGTTCCTGCCCACGCAGGGGGTTGGACTAGAAGACCTACAAGGTCCCTTCCAACTCTGCTATTGTATTATTGTATTATTGTAATGGTCTCCCTACAGCTGTCCTGAAAGGAAAATCTAAAGCCTATATGAAATCCAGTACTGCTCCTGGATATGGATGTCATAGAAACCACAACTTGTGTTCTGAGTTCTTCTAGTCCAAGCCCATGAGTTCTTCTAGTCCAAGAAGACCCTGCTCAAGGCAAGAGTCTTAAATTGTCCCAATGGCTGAAAAAAAACCACCTCACAACACCCAGGGCTGATCTTATGATAGCTTTCTTTTGCTATAAAACATAAAATTTCTAACAGATGGCCAAGCACATATATGCTTACAATTGCTCAATTTATTTT